>OX016540.1:191766935-193139241 GCA_943590905.1 Sphaerophoria taeniata
GGCAACGATATGATCGTGCGTGAAAGTTGTACTTGTCGCAGAACACTTACAATTATGTGTGTCTTCAGTGGAAAAATAAAGAAGTAACTCGCTTCATTTACATGCAAGTAAATAGAAAAATAAATTACGCTCACTTAACTTTCCAAAGATTTATTTCTGTTAATCGAAGAAGGCTTCGGACAGCCATCGTTGGCACCAATCAGTTAGTTAGGAAGGCTCTTTCTCTCGCACCGTTCTCGGATTTTATTTTATTAATTTGTCGGTTGTTTAATAATTCTGAAATACAGATTTTCTTGTTATAAAAATGAGAAATTGTATTAACTTGACTGCTTTGGCAGTGTTAAGTGTCACTTTTATTCATGCAGCGATATCAACGGAGGTACAATAAGTTCAATTTTGTTCTATTTATTTTCAAGTACAAGAAAATATGTTCAATCATTTGAAATTAACAAAAAGAGTTATGGTGTATAAAAATAATTTATATATTTGATTTGGGAGAGCTCCTCTATTGGAGAAGAGAAAAAAAAACGTTTGCTTATCAGCTCTTTCGTTTCGGATAAAAAATGTGGTTGAATAAAATTTCCTATTCGGTCAGTGTTTTGAACTTTCCTCATGTGAGCTAATTTAAGTCATAAGAATCTAGTTTCTCTGTGAACTCATTTTAGTTTGAATGAGAAAAGTTGTTGTGAGTGCAATGATTGGTATTCAGTGCCTGAGCTATAGTTTGGCAAAAATATAGGGAAAATTAAAAGTAAGAATTCGATCTTTCGTTCTTATTGAAGTGTATTAAACTCCAGAAATATGCCAACAGTTTCAATCGTCGACCACACACTTAGAAAATTTAACGGTCTATAATAGTGATTTGGGATTCTCATTGGTATTCCTAAGTAGAGTGTAGAGTGTTCTTGTCCGTTGTCGTTCCGGGTTCTGTTACCATAAGAGGGGGTCATTTTCCGAGGCTACTGTGGAGGGGTTATTAGCCCCTTCCACTAATCTCCAAATTTGTAGGGCCGTTGTCTAAGTGCTTCTGTTTCCCCGTTTTGCACTCGCGCTTACAAGTTTCGCATGTTATATCTAGTGATAAAACCAGTAAGTACCCGGTGGTAACCGCTTGGAGGTAAAGAAGGCACTTGGTGTTCAGGAAAAGATACAGCATATGCCCCCAGCATGGCCGGATTTAAGGGAGGGCAAACGGGGCTACAGCCCGGGGCCTCCACAAAAGAGGGGCCCCCACAATGAGACTACTACAAACAAATATAGCTATTACTCAATAACTGTTAAAGTACAAATTTCGTAAAGTACAGTTTCGCCCTTGTGTTCCAAATAGCGTGTATGCACATTACAGTATTGTTACAGAAATAAACCATATCTTTTCATTACTACCTTTCAATTTTTTCACTTGTTCATACATCACTTGTTTAAATCTAGTTTCCTAGTTTTCATTTTCTTCTATATTAGCTGTGTTTTTTTATTCCTATGATCTGATCCGGATCAGATCAAGAAAATAAAACAGCTTCTATCATCAATTTACTTATTACTTCACATTTGGCAGCTGTTTGAAATTTATTCATTCTGTCAATACAAAGGAGTTGCCCTACGATAGTTTTGTTGAATGTGAAAAATCATTTTTTCAAAAATATACAGCTTTTGCTATGTAATTGAAAAATATCTCATTCCCGGATAATAAATGTGTGAAAGTGGCAGCACAGTTTTTATTGAAAATATACGCCAACATTTCAACTTGTGTGCGGAAGAAGAACTAATTTTTGGATCACAAAAATTGATCCAAGTAAAAAGTAGGATTTCGTTTTTTTGTTGTTTCACATATAAATCAATGATCTGATCTGGATCATTGTGATAATAAAACACAGCTATTCTTAAAATCATAAATTATAATTTGTCATTCTGTAATAATCGCCTGAAACTTTCACTAGTATAAAGACAAATAAGTATTTTGGAAAATCTGATTTTTCTGAAACAAGTACATTCTGCGGATTTAAGCAGTTAGCCGAGTATGAACCAATTCTGTCATCCCTTTGTATTTGACACTTATGTTTGCAGCATTGTCGTACGATTGCCTGCGGCAATTCTTCATGTCTATTTGATGGTCACCTAAACATTTGAGGAGAGCTATTGTTGTGACATCGCCACTATAACTGCAGTTTGGTAAAAACATAAGAAATCTTTCTTTTGGCGTTGGAATTCTGATCGGAAAATTGTCGAAGAAAAAAAACGGACAATTTTACGTCTTGAAAGAGCTTAGTGATACTCGTCGGTCTTGTCGAGCTGAAGCTACGAAAGGCATAGTCGACGGATATTAGGAAATCGTTGAAGCTCTAACCAGCATATCTTCCGATAAAAAGCAAAACGACATCACTAGGAATGAAGCAGCGCACTTTCCTTAGAAGATGAGTGGTCTTGAAATTACTTTATTCGCAAGCTTTTGGAACCATAGCGCTCATTTTCAAAAATAGAAATTATAAAAAATAGACTTCGAACCACGATGGGACAAAACCGTCTAATCTTTCTCTCCTGAGTAGATACCTATAGAAGGGATCTACTTCGGGAACTTGATTTTGGCAAAATAATCAACTATTTCTCGAAGGAAAAAGCTCCTTGGACGGTTCCATTCGTTAGCACTAAAATTTAATCATTCTTGTTTCCAATTACATTTCTATATGTTTGTTAAATAATAAAATAAAATATTCTTGGTTTCACAATAAATAAGTAGGATAAACTCAACTGTAAAAAAATGTTCATTTTACATTCTCGGAAAATAATTATTTGGGACCTCCACTCCTTTGCCGCCCCGGGCCTCTAGACTTCTTAATCCGGCTTTGGCCCCCAGATCCTACAACACCCAACAACCAAAATCTTACGTAGGGTTTTTGAGAACCAAAATAAAATCTAAACTTTGATGTCGTTTTCCCAAAAGTAGCCAAATGTAACATACGACCAGCGATGCCAACCTAGGCATTTTCATGCCTTTTAGGCGTTATTTTGCCAGCTAAGGCTCTAAGGCTTATTTTTTTGCAAAAAGGGATCTTTTTTAATTTCAGTTTTAAACTACTGACTTTTTTTATTTTATCAAGAGCTGATTTTTCAATCGTCAGATAAACAAGCAGATAGTGTTTATTCGACAAATAACAAAATATTGGATTTTTCAATCGTTAGATAGAGTTTATCTGACAAAAAACGCTCTTATTTATTCGACCGATGAATACTCAGATAAGTTTATTTGCCAGTTTGTTATTTTTATTTTTGTTCGATGATTGAAAAATCGGCTCTAAGGCATTCTTAAAATATTAAACCTATAAGATTGTTATATGTAAATTCGCCCTTAGAAATGAGTTTCCACCTTCAAATTATTCGAATTTTCCGAACAGTTTCTTCTGGTGCTCATCTATCTCACTGTCTTTCACTGTGTAACCCCGGGAAGCTCTGATATTAGGCTTTCTTTATTGTTTTTTTTTCCACTGCTAGTCATTTTAATCTGAAATTAAACTGTTTTTGTATTCATTGCGGATTGCGGTTTGTTAATTTACTTACATATGCATTCGACCTTGCTGTTTTTAACTGAAGAAATATAAGTAAATCCACTTTTATTATTTGTTTATATAATTCAAATCGAATTCAAGGTTTAAGTTTTAAGTTCTAAGTTCTAAGCAAATTATAAAAAAAAAAACAATTTTGTAGGTTTTTAGACCTAAAATTTAAAAAAATTTGAAATGTTTTTTTTTTTACATCCACCAATAAAACTCAAGAAAAGGAATCTTTTTAATGAAAAAGGCATCTTTTTTTCCAAATGTAGGCATTTTTTGGGCAAAAGTGGTTGGCAACGCTGCATACGACTCAGGGGTTTAGTTTATTTTATTTAGTATTATTTTACTATTTACAACAACAATAAAGTTAAAGTTAGTTTACATGAATTAATTTACATTTGATTTGATATGACTAATTAACAATCTTTTAAAAACATTGAAGTTTGTTTCATTTCTTATTTCAAATGGAAGTTCGTTAAAAAACTTAACACCTTTATACATTATCATATTTTGTGTTCTATTATCTCTGTAAAGAGGTAGTCTTAAATCATTATTATTTCTCAAATTATATGGTTGAACATCTTGTACTAAATTTAAGTTAATTGAAAGATAATTAGGAACTAGTTTGTTTTTTATTTTAAATACAAAAATTGCTGCATTAAATTTTATGCACTGTTTGATGTTGAGCCATTTTAAGCACGACAACATTATATTGATGGGTGTGTAGAAACTGCATCTCAGGATTATCCTCATCGCTTTGTTTTGCAATTTTTGAAGACGACTTAGTTCTAACTCGTTTCCCATGTATAGAATTGTTGAACAAAATTCAAAATGAGGCTTTATAATTGTATTATAAATATTAACAGCACATATCGTTGATATATTCTTTCTTATTCTTCTAAGGAATCCAATTTTTTTTTATATCTTCTTAGTTACATATTCGAAATGATTTTTAAAATTTAAATCTTTATCTATAATAACTCCAAGATATTTTATAGATTGAACTTGTTCGATTTGAGTGTTATGAATTTGTAGATTTGAAAAGTCTTCAGAATTTAACACCATACACTTTGTTTTACTTGAGTTAATTTTAAGTTTATTCATTTCAAGCCAGTCACAGATTTTATTCAGGTCAAAGTTTAATTTGTCGGAAATCTGATTGAAATCTTTTCCACTTATAAACAAAAGAGCATCATCGGCGAACAGTGAAATCGTGCAATGTTTGATTATTTTATTAATGTCGTTTATATATAAAAGAAAAAGTAGTGGGCCTAGTATAGTTCCTTGTGGTACACCAAATGAATTATGTTCACTACTTGAAAAGAAACCGTTGATTTTAGTTTTTTGAGTTCTATCACTTAGGTATGACTGGAACCATTCAAGTTCTTTATTTTTAATGCCATATTTTTCTAATTTCATAAGTAGCAGAGAACGGTCAATTGTTTCAAAAGTTCTTTGAAAGTCGAGGAAAACTGATATTATTTTATTTTTTTCATGTCTCTGTGTTTTTAATGTCATAATAAGCCAATTAAGTGATGTTTCACAGGAGTGATCGGACCGAAATGCAGATTGATTTTGAATTAGAATATTATTATCCGACACATATTTAAATAACTGATCATACGCAATTTTTTCTATTATTTTTTCTAACACTGATACCATATTTATGGGTCTAAACTTATCACAGTTAATGTTATTTTGTTCCTTAGGTATAGGAATTATAATCGATTCTTTTAAGTTTTTAGGAAACACACCTTGTTGAAAGGACAGATTTATAACACTTAACAGTAAGGGACCAATAATATCAAAGCTATCTAATATCATTTCAATGTTGAGTTTTGAAGGATCTCTTTTCTTGTTCAGACTTTTACATATTGCTTTTAGATCGGTTAGATTTATTGCTTTGAACACAAATATTGCACACGAATCAGGTATATAGCTGAGGTCTATTGCACGTTTTGGTATTGAATCACTTATTTTACTTATGCTATCTATAAAATATTTATTAAGTCTATTTGCTATCACAGAGTTATCACTTTCTTTACAGTCTTCGAATTGCACTTCTTTTATCACAGTTTTTTCTTTTTTTAAAACTAATGTTTTGATTGCTCTCCACATATCCTTTTGGTTTGAACAACTTTCGATTTTATTGCACGTATACGAACTTTTTGTAACTTGGAGTTTATTTTTGTATAAATTTCTTACTCTTCTATATTCAGTCCAGTATTCTGGTAGATTATAGATAGTTGCTCTTTGATAACACTGAATTTTTTTACATTTAAGACTTTTTAATTCTTCCGTGAACCATTAATTTTTTTGGGGATATAATCTTTTCGTTACGGTTAGGGCCTGAACACTGTTGTCTAAACTTTCTTTTAGTTGCTTCGTCAATTCGTGCAGATCGACATCATGAAGATTTCTATTAATCAATACACTGGTTTGATTTTGTAACGCTGATCTAAATTCACTTTTTTCATATTTAAACACTTCTATAGTTTTTATTGTTTTTCTCAATTTGGTTTCTGATACAGGAATTTTTATTTCAATTGACTCATGATCGCTTACTTTGAGGTCATTTTTAACACTAGCACACACGAGCCTTTCAGTTGGGGTTATAACGTAATCTACAAGTGTTTCTGATGTTGGTGTTATTCTTGTTGGCGTATTTACGACCTGCTTGCAGTTATTATCCCTTAAAATTTCCTTTATTCTTTTTTCATAAGTACTAGTTTTTAATAAGTCGATATTGAAATCACCAAGGATAGTAAAATTAGAGTAAGAAGAAATAAACTGGTCTAACCATTCGGTAAATAATGCACAAAAATCACACTCTGAACTACTTGCAGATCTGTATAACACTGATATCACCTCTGATTTTTCATTGTAAAATATTTTTAAACTTAAGCACCACAATTTCATTTCAATGTGAGTAGTATTAAGGTGTTCAAAACTAAGTTTTTTATTTATATAAACTACCACTCCACCTGTATGACTGCTAGTACTATCACATCTTATTATGTTATAGTTTGTTAAACTTATTTCACCATTATAAATTTCTTCCGTTAAGTGTGTTTCAGAAATAGCTATTACATCAAATTCATTTTCAACGAGAATAGCTTCAATTATGTCAAAATTATTGACTAAACCCTGCGCATTAAAGTACCAACAGGATAGTTGCTAGTACTGAGTTTGTTCCCGTAACACTTTGAGTTTATGTAGATAAACTGGACAGTTTTTGTCTATTGCCTCATGATCAATATTTGTATTCAAACCAAGCCGCTCCTTTGTTTTTATACAGTTAATACATTTTGTTTCATTGTTAATACACTCTTTTATGTTGTGTTCACTTCCACATTTTAAACATGCTTTTTTATTCTTACAATTGCTTGATTTATGATTGTAGCCTTGGCAGTTAAAACATCTTCTTATGTTGTAAAACTCTCTGACCAAACATTTCACCCATCCGATTTTTACTTTTCCCATTTCTAATATCTTGTGAAAGTGTTCACAATCTATTTCAATGACAACATTCAAGTTACGATACTTATTATTATTTTTAAACACATTCAAAATTTTCATATTACTCCCTTGTAATTCAGGGTTTTGTTTTACTATTTTGTTTAGAATATCGTCTTGTTGTTCATCGTTTTCCAAATTCATTATACATATTTTTGGTTTCATCATATCTGGCATTTTAACTTGGTAGTTTTCACCCATTTTACTTTCAATTACACTTTTTATTTTTTCTGAGGAGTTTTTGTCAGCGCATTTTATAGCTATTCCACCTTTATTTTTATTTAAAACCGCATTTATTTTCAATTCAGTATTTATCTCTGCGACGAATTGTAAACAAAACTAAAAAAAATAACATTACTTGCGAGATTTTTCATATCAACATCAATTACTGCCAGCTGTTTTCTGTTTAGTGCAAAGAACTTGCAGAAGGTTTCACTTCAAAAATATGTGTTATGCAGGATCTGCGCCTTAAGGCAATTTATCATGTAACCTCTAAGCCCCTTTACACATTAAAATTAAGTAAATAGAATACCATAACATACAGCATACATCATACTTCTTTTAGTGCCAACCGGCAAACGAATTAAAAAAACAATCGTCTTTTTTGTAGTTGATTAGATTTCTCTTTAACAATCGAAAATGGAGAAAAATAAAGCAAGCCTATATTTAGGCGCAATTAGTTTTGTTTAAGATTCGTATTTCACTGATTCATCTTCCTCTTGTATTATTTATTTCTTCGAAGAATTCTACCGCAATCAAAGATGACGCCTTGAAATCCGAAGAAACCCCAATACGTGCATCGGAACGACAATTCCTAGAATGGGTTCTCTCGCTCATAAGCCAACGACCACCCTATGGACCACCAACTACTACGACCGCAGCACCCACAACGGAAGCGACAACAACGTCCAGTATGTCAACATCCGCTCCCGAGAAAAAATGTGCTGATTGTGGTAAGTGTTAATTCGTATTTGACATCTTTTTGTCAAAGTAAACTATTGCCACACCCACACTCTGCTTTTTCAGTTTGTGGTCTGGCAAATAAGAAGAAACGAATTGTTGGCGGTCAAGAGACTGAAGTCAATCAATATCCCTGGATGGCCTTGCTCATGTACAAGACACGATTCTACTGTGCTGCTTCTTTGATAAATGACCGTTATGTAATGACAGCTTCACATTGTATACAAGGATTTAAGCCGGAACTGATTACTGTCCGCTTGCTGGACCACAGCCGGAGCATGACTAATCCAAATAAGATTGACAGAAAGGTTTTAATGAGCGAATTATTTTTACGCAACTAGGCCTCTTATTATTCTCCTTAATTTCTGATATAAATAGGTGGCTGAAGCATTAGTTCATCCAAAGTACAATTCAAGGACATTTGACAGTGACATTGCCCTCTTGAAACTCAGTGAACCCATCGAGTTCAACGAAAGGCTACGTCCGGTTTGTATGCCACCAATTGGGAAGGATTTTGCTGGCGAAACAGTAAGTGAAAATTGATAAGTAGAAGTGACAAGGATTAAAAATCGTTTAACAGGCAATTGTAACTGGATGGGGAGCAACGACTGAGGGCGGATCCATTTCGGACACATTGCAAGAAGTCCATGTTCCAATTTTGTCGCATGAAGAATGCATGAAGAGTAAATATGGTTCGTCAAGGATTACCGAAAATATGATGTGTGCTGGATTCCCAGAAGGCAAAAAGGACTCGTGTCAGGTTAAATATAAGAATCGAATTTGAGTCTAGGGCTATTTTTATTATTTAATCATTGGAACAGGGTGACAGTGGTGGACCTCTGCATGTTGTTCAGGGGGAACAACATCAGCTTGCTGGTAAGATTTTTGTTTATGTTACCAGAGGATTGAATATTTGTATTTATTTTTCAACAGGTGTTGTTTCTTGGGGCGAAGGATGTGCAAAACCAAACTATCCTGGAGTCTATGCCCGTGTGAATCGTTTTGGATCTTGGATGAAGAGTAAAACCGAAGAAGCGTGCACTTGTACTGGAGAAGTCAAGAAATTCAAAAATGCTTGAGTTTTGCTGCTTAATTTATTTTTAATAATTTTTAACTATCTTTAAGGGAAACTTCTAAGTAATTAAACAAGTAAATTATTTATTGAAAACACTAATGATGGTATTTTTGTCTCATTTTGCTAATACGAAACCATACTTACGTTGTTTATCACCAAAAACTGATGTCTTATGTCTTAAATAGCAAATCTATGAATTTCCTGGAGAATACCAGACCTTGAGTTTATGATGTCCTTCCATCTACTGTGGTTTTGCTCACCCGTCTTCACCAGGTCTTGTGCACGTTTTGACAATATCAAGAATAACCCTAAAGTTTACATAAATGAAGGAAGAAGAAATTAAATAAGTACAATTTCTGCTCTGGTCTGGGGTATCTCTGGTCGCAACCCATATAAAACGTTGATATTTTTTTTTTCAACTTTAAAGAAACGGGAACATCATGTTGTTTTTTTCAATTGAAACGGTATTTTCGATAGCTCATGGAAGAGTTTTTTTTGGTATGAAGGTATGAAGTTTATGTTTTTAAATGGAAAATTGAAAACCTGGTTTTCATATTTAGGGGCCAGGGCCAGTTATAGCTATCATTGAAATGGATCCGGAAAAATCTTTGAATTGATATTTATCTATGTTTTCTTTTGAATAGAAGTGCAAATTATATACCAATCTATCGGATATCACTCCAAGAATTTTTATTGACATAAAAAGTTCAATTACACACTTATTTTTTCATTAAAATGTAATTTTCCATTTTCCGGTTGTACATTCATTTTCCTGAACAGCTGATTGTTTGATGTCAAAAAATTAAACAAATCGTTCCAATGATTTGCGTTCCAATTTTGTACAATTCCAATGATCTGTGTTTCAACTTCTCACAGTTCCATTCCAATGATAGAATTACGGCAGGAAAAAAATTCCTGCCAGAAATTTTCAATGATTGCTATAACCAACCTATCAGAAAAATTCCAATGATGTGTTCCAATGATGAAAACCAATGATAGCTATAACTGGCCTCTTAGAGGCAAAAATAAAAAAAACTTTTTTTCAAGGTCTAATACAAATTTAAGGAGAATGGGGGTAGTATGCAGTATGCATTTTCTCAGTCTCATGAGAAAATCATGAGATTGAGACCTAAGAATCAGCTCAAGATAGTGAGATTGAGGATTGTCTCATCTTCCGATCTCAGTCTAAAAAACTATTCATTAGCAAAATGTCTTCTTCAAGTGAAAGCAGTGACTGTGACAAATCTCACAATAAAACCGATAATGAAAATTATTTTTCTGTTAATAATTATATGTAAACAAAAAAATACAGTTGTTTTGACAAAAAGTCAAATTCCAGGCAATCGTTCTAACTCCCTAAGGCTGTCCTCTATTTCTCTTACCAACTTTTCTTTCAAGGATAGTTCATTTTGGCCACAATGACTTGGTTCAGTGTCTTGAACTTGATCCAAATCATCGTTGTTTTCATTATTACTGTTGACGGAACCCACACGCTTCAGAGAAGATGTTATTTTCTTTATGATTTTAATTTTGTTTGGGCTAGAAAACAAATTTCAGGAATAGTTTTCGAAAAATTCATCTTCAAAGTGAAAATATTGAAATTTTTAACTTTTTTTTCAACTTCGAATTAATTTATTTCGAAATTTAATGTAGTTTGAGTACTATTTTTTTTTCACAATAAAACGCTATTGAAAGTTCTCAGTGAGATCCAGGAAATTGCATTTTGTCCTGAAAACAGTTTTATTTAAATGCAAAATGAAAGAAGCATTTTTAAGCTTTGCAAGAAGGTATAACACGGCATTGTAGACAAAGCCGTTGATTTTTAATATTTTTTGAAAAATTGGCTTTTTTTGTTATAAGATCACCCCTCCTGGCTAAACGGGGGACAATAGACCCCCGCTTCTATATGATTTTTTTCTTGTCTTAATGCAACCTAAACACTCCAATTATCAAAAACATTGTTTTTGGATCTCTCTTTATAAACAATATAAAAATTGTTTAAACAATATACGCAATTATTCCCCCAAATGATTTGTTTCAGACTTTAAAGAATATAAAAACCAAAAATTTGAAAAAAAAAATCCAAATCCGAGCTGTTTCTGAGGACTTTCTGAAAACGCCCTTTTTTGAGCTTCATTGACTCCACTAATACGAATGCTAGCAAAAGCTCAGAAATAATGAGATTTGAGACTAAGATAAAGCATTTCGCATACGTCATATTCTAAAAGATGAGCAAGATCTCAAAGTGTGAGCTGATGAGCTTGAACTCACAACAGCTATTACTCGTCAAAATTGAGATCGATCTCAAAGCTCTTACCGTGGCTTAGTTATGATTATACTTTATGTAAAGCGTGTGAAAAAAAATGTCGTCTGAAAGTGAAAATGATATATGCATCAATACTGAATCGAAAAATTTTAATAAGTTTTTAGTAAGGGAACTTAAAAACAATAAAATTTTGTTGGAAAAATCACAGTTGCCTATTCACAAGGCGCAGAAGAGTGATGCCCATTCTCAAAATAATTAGATCTTATAAAAGCCAATTTGGAATTGACATCGACGACAAACAAATATGTAACTAAAAAAGTGGCAAACATGAAGTCCTGTTTAAAAAATAAAGTAGATGTCAACAAAACAGGAAATACAAAAATAATTCTAAAAGACTGGGAAAAAGAAATACTAATTTTAATCGACTCAGAAACTAATCCAACGATGAATAAAATACCAAGTAGGTAAAGATATATACTTTCAAGTATTCTATGTACAAAGGCATTCAAAAATAATGTTTTCAAAGATTTTAGTTTTTTGAGATTAGAAATCTAATGTAAAAATGAGTAACTTTGTTTTCGAATAAAAAATAAATAAAACCCAGAAGTTTTAAGAAATAAATGTACGTATAACAATATTGTAATTAACATTGCAAAAGAATGTATCGAGTTATGTACCTACTTCTATTTAGGGGGACTCTCGTTAGGTTCTCGTGAGAACAATTCAAGCAGTCCAGAAACAAGTTCAAGAAAATGGTCATGTGACTCTCTTCAAATGTTGTTATCAGAAATTCCAGTACAAAAATTGCGTCGGCTAAATATTACGCCGTTATGACATTATTTTGATTTTAACTACATATATAAATAAATTATATTGCCAACCAACACGAAAATGCATGAAAATTTGTTACATGTTTCTAAGTTTCAAAGAGAAACCACTTCGGCAGTAGAAAGATATGAGACAGATGAAACGAAAATTTTAAATGGATCTCAGTTACAGCGATTGATACTCCTTAAACAAAACATCCTGCTAACAAAAAAAATTTAAAGATTAAATAAAGAAGAAAATAGAACCGACACAACCCCTGCAGAATTCAACAGTGGAGACAAAGAAAAAATCCTCGATATTGACGAATACTGTAACATCATACATACATACAAATGTACATTGCACATATTTTCGTCATTTTCTACGATGTAAATAGGACCATTTCAATATTTCATTCATTTTTAGTTTTGAAATAATATTTTTGAACATTTTTATATGCGTAATTAATTTTGTTAATATGACTAAGAGCCGATTTTTCAATCATCGAACAAAAATAAAAATAACAAACTGGCAAATAAACTTATCTGAGTATTCATCGGTCGAATAAATAGGAGCGTAATTCGTGAGATTAAGTCTATCTGACGATTGAAAAATCCAATATTTTGTTATTTGTCGAATAAACACTATCTGCTTGTTTATCTGACGATTGAAAAATCGGCTCTAAAAATAAAGAATATATAGTTTTTTGTTATTCAACTCTTGAAACAATACATACAATGACGAATTTAAGATTTTACACACAAGCAATAAAAGTAAAAAACTAGACTTATTAGAAGCACTTGAAATTAACAAAAAGAGAAACACAAATACTTTATTAAATGATATGTTAGAGTTAAATAGATCACCTTTGTTGAATTTGAATTGCCCCTAGTCCTACACCACACATTTATGTTACATGTAATTATGTTTGTAAAGTATTTGACTATGTATGTTTGCATACGTACACTTAATTTATAAATGTAATTGTTATTGATGTTTGTTTTAATATTGTTCAGCGATACCACTTTACTGCAATTGCAGTAGATCTACTGATTTTTTTGCTAAAAAAAATCTACTGCCACTAAATCCAATCTACTGCACTTTTTCTTCTTTAGTTATTATAATTTCTTTTGCTTCTGTGACAGAGATTCCTTTTTTAACTGGATTGTTCTCACATCATTCAACGATTCAGCATGCTTTTCATGCACGTCGACGTCTCCTTCTTTTGTGTATGGATACTATATTCTATATAGCATGTTCTAATATGTTTTGTTCCTCTCTGTACAGAAATATTTAGGCCGTGTGCGAATTGCAATAAAATGTGTATTAAAACTTGACGATCGCTTAAATTTTGACACTGCGTGGTGAATAAAATGTGTTAAAATTCAATTAGCTGCGGAGCAGGCTAAAAAATAACACTAGTGATAAAGTTTTTCCAACGTTTTAACGCAATTCGTACACGGCCTAAGATGTGAAACTTGTGGTAGATGGTTCTATGCCTTCAATTTTACCAATCAATGATTGCTTCCCTGGCATAACTTGCAGTAAAGAAAAGATAAATATGTATTGTCAGTGGAGGGCATTATTTAGAAAACAAGATCTTTCATGGAAATATTATGATTGTTTAGATTGCTTAAAATTTTTAATTAGATGAAATCAATTTTCTGGAGGGAAAATATTTGCAGCATTTTGTGAATATTGTTATGCTCACTCCCGCAAAGTAGTGCTGCTGCGGAGAGAAAATCTACACTAGTTACCTACCAGTATAAAAACAAAAACAA
Source organism: Sphaerophoria taeniata (assembly GCA_943590905.1). Classification (NCBI taxonomy): domain Eukaryota; kingdom Metazoa; phylum Arthropoda; class Insecta; order Diptera; family Syrphidae; genus Sphaerophoria; species Sphaerophoria taeniata. Next base: position 191,780,883 of record OX016540.1, read on the forward strand.
GAAATAAGATAAATCTTACTTCAGTTGAAAACATAATTTGAAAGAAAATGATGAAATATAACAGTTGGTTGCTAGAAACCATCAGATTACCCTGGATTAAGCGAACATTTTCAAAATTTGAAAAACTTGGAAAACTCATTGGTTTTCAAAGGGAAAACTGTATGAAATTGTAGGTGCACTTATTTTCAAATGGAAAAGTGGATAATTTTGGATTGGGAACTCATAAAACTCTGCAAGAGCACGAAGAACTTCAAGACCTAAAATCAAGTTTTTGCATAGAAAGGTGCATTGGTATGTTTGTACGTCTGGCCGGGATTCTTTATCCGCTCAATCCGCAATGAATTTTCCAACGAACTTTGCATTTTACTGCATGCTTCAATGAAAGTAGAAAGTTAATTGCAAAGCTTGGAAAAATTCAGTTATGTAGTTCTCTATTTCAATTGGATTCAAGCAAATCACTTTGCATTTAAACAATACATATCTGTGTTAATCATAATTATTCTGGGTGCCGAGACCAAGTTCGGTGGAAAATTTGTTGCCAAGCTGGAAAAACTTCATATCTTTGAAATTGGAAATATCTGTGTCTTATCTGATCGCGCTTCATTATGGTAAAACGTGATTAGCTAAAGATAAGTAGATATAAGCAATGAAATAGATGCATGCTGTTTTGCTTGTATTATTTGACCGGTATAGACTCTTACGCCGCGCCGCCCAACGTATTTAAAAAAAAAAATTTACAGTACGCATAGCTTAGCCGAGTCATGGTTCGTGTGAAAATAATGGGAACATCTTACGGGAAAGTGGACTAATGGAAACAATAAAATGGTAGTCGAAAATTATATACAATTATTTTAGTGAAAAATTCAAAAATTCCGGAAAACGAGAATTTTTTTTTACATATTTCTTTTAGATTTTGATTTTTGAAGGCAGGCAAGACGAGATTGTCGGGGTCGGCTAGTTTAATATATTTTATGTATGAATATTTATGTTTAAGTTTTTCTTTTTTGTGAAATAAGAAATCTACTGCGAAAAATGCTGATTTACTGCATTTTTTCAACTGTTTCACTGCGCAATCCTACTTTTGAAGTGGCAACGCTTTGTTACATGTAATCTACGTTTGTAAAGTAATTGACTATGTATGTTTATGTACGTATACTTAATTTATTTAAATGTATTTGTTTTCAAGCTAAGTCTGATACGTTTAAGTAAGCTTATCTAAGTTTGAATACTTTAGTCTGATGAAGGTACTGTGTACCGAAACAGCTGCTGTCACAACAATTAAAATAAAAAAAGTGGAAGTACCAAAATCAAAAAAATGATTTGCTCAAATATTAATACATTAAATGAGGTGTCCTTAATTTAGATCATAGGTTTGTGAAAACTTAGCATTAGAAACTTTTCTTATACCAAGTCGATGAATGACGATAACGTTAGAAAAAAAGCAATAAATTAAGATGGTTTTATTGCAATAGGATGAACGGAGTAGAAACGATAAAAATAGGAACAACATACTTTTTGTAGGTAATTCATACATATATTAGATGTGTTATATATATATTTAAGAAATATATGTTATAATTTTATTGTGTGATCAATAAACGTGAAATTTCTTCTCGTCGTTGTTGTACAGCGTTTCTAATACGGGCTGCAGTCAGAAGGGGTCAACCCCATCGTAAGTTGGAATGATTTGATTGCTTTAACCAATAATATCGTCTTCGTGTAAATACTTATCGAAGTTATGCAAAATAAAACAAGAAGCTATTAAATTTGGAATGATTTCTTGCTTCACTCGAACTTTGTATTGCAAAATAGGAAATAAATCTCTGTTTTATTTGTCCAAAGCATCTCTCTATAATAACTCTTTCTTTTGTCAAAACAGCATTAAAATTACGTTTGATGTCATTACTCGTTTTTTTAAACGGTGTCATTAACCATGGAGTAATGCCATAACCTTATTTATTATTATTCATGTGACTATATAAGAAAGAGTTTTTCAAAATACGGTGTACGGATCCTCGCCAGCAAACTTCAACACTTGTAAACTTTTCTTCCGCATTGCATGAAGCTTGAACATTAATGGAGTAGTATCCCTTACGGTTAATGTACTCCTCATGATAGGTCAAAGGTTTCCTTATACGGACATGAGTGCAATCTATAGCACCAATTGCATAAGGAAACTTGTACTTCGAGCTCCGTGACCTTTGCGCTTCTTGTATTTCTTCCACAATATGTGGGAATATAATCTAATTTTTGGCCTGGCTTGCTATATCTGCAGAAGCTTGCTGCACCACTCTAGACACTGTAGATTGATGAACTCCAACGTCTTCACCAGCTCCAATTTGAAACCTGGGGTCTCATATGTATCGCAGAAAGATTCTTATTTTTCTTGGTTTGTGAGAGCACCACAACGTATTTATGAGCGCGGACCCAAAAATTCTTCCATCATCAATCGCACACCTTCTTCACTAAACTGATACAACCGACGAAAATCTTTACCAATTGGACACCTTCTTTCCTTATGAATTCTTTGTCCGACATAATTAACAAAAAAATTCGGCCATCCTTACTGTTTTATGTGAACTGAGTCCGAGAAAGGCCATCCTTAACAATTTGTGAGATCGATCTCATGTAACCAAGTGTTTTCTTATCTTTTTGCATATGAAAGCGAGCTAAATTTCATGGTGAGCTTTCATTGTGAGATCGATCTCATCCGTCTGAGATTGAACTCACAAATTGAGATCTAACTCGGTCTGTAATTGTTTTTTGCATATCACCTTAAGGAAGTTCTCAAAAACGTGAGTAAAGAGTTTGATCTCATCTTTTTGCATACGACCCAATATCTTCTGGTTCGGCAATTTTCAACCAGTTGTGTTTATGTGGTCAAATGAAGAAATCAAAAAAGAAGCCCTCCTGAAAAGTGCAAAAAATATTTTTTTTGAATTTTTAAAGTCGAAAATATTTTTTTTTCTTGGGGATCAAAATACTTTCCTTAAAAAATAAACTGTTTTTTCCCTATGTATATTTTTGAATCGTGCTAACTAAAATATGAACATTTATAGGTGGACAAGTATTTCAGTCTTCGCGACCGCAACTTGTTGAACTTTATTTTGATAGCAAGAAAAAGAAAATTTTAAACCCGATTTTAAAGTTAAATGGGTACCGAACTAAGAAAACGTTTTCAGCAACCGAAGCAAAGTGGCTTATGTGAGCGAAAAAAAAAGTATGATCTCTCTTAAGTAGAATTTAAGTAGAAAAAAGAATGAAAAGCACGCCAACCGAAAAGCGGGCAGTTGAAATTTGTCTGTGAAGCCGGTTAGACGCGTTTAATAAAGAATATTATTTTTGACTAAGACAAACGAGTATGTTGTTTTTTTTTCATTCAAATTTTCAATTAGAAACGATTTAAATTATCTAAGCAACTATTCAGTGCACACTTGCGAAATTTTACCGCAGGTTTCAATCTTTACTTTGAGTTTGTCTTTAAACAATGGAGGTTTACAGGAAGAAAAGAATTATTTTCGCGTACCTCGTGCATAAAAATTATATTCTTAATAAAAAGAAACGAAGTCACTGACGTTAACAAAATGACAATCGGCTAAAAAAGGAATATTTTATCCCTTAACTGATGTCGTGGGTCCAGTGGACGCTGGGGTCCCCTGGACCCACGACAGTAATTACGTAACTTTTTTGTTTCTTGAGTTTTGTTCATGTTTTTCAGATATTTGATATATTTTTAATTGTGAATCAAGGTGTTATGGCCGAAAATCAAGAAAATTGGAGGACTAAATGAACGCTGAGGAGGATGAAATTGGCTCGAACAATTATTCGGAAAATGATCTCTCTGACAGTGGAGTGTAAGATCTTTTGATGAGTTGGCGGTCAAAGTTTCACCAAAAATCAAAATCAAAATCAAATAAAAAGAAACCAGTATCAAAATCATCCATATTTTCCCTTTCAATTTGATCAAAACTCGCGATAAAAAATCGCATGTGTTTACTGCACAATAGAAAACAATGTACTACAAAACACAAACGCGATTTTGTGTCGCCGCGATATCGCTGTGATATCGTAAAAAACCACAGAAATGTCGCAGAAGTGTCGCTGCGATATCACTGCGATATCGCAAGAGTGTGTGCACCACTCCATTGATTGTGAGTACCGATGTCGTAAAAGCGATATCGCAGTGATATCGCCGCGACAAAAAATCGCGTGTGTGCACCGGGCCTTAGAAGCACAGTTTCTACTGGTGAGCTTGTTTTTGCAGCCCAAATGAGTTTGCGCACAACAATCTAATGATTTCTTCTCTAAATGCCTTGACAATTATGATGGAAGCAAAATTGTCCAGACATCAGAACAATTTAAAAGAAAGAAATAGTGTTTCCGTCATATAAAGAAATACAAAAAGAAAAAAGAATTGGTATCCACAAAATGTTGAAGCTTGAGAAACTTTTGCAGAGGTTCTTTTGCAAAATCTACTTGATCACACGACTGAAAAAATATTGATTGATCAAGCAAAAATGCTCGAATCCATCAGCTCAGAAAATAATGAACTCACCCTCATATCAAAATAGGGTTTTGATGCAGCCAATACCATCAAACGTCGGAAAGTCATGAATCATGATGCAACCGATAAATTCCCTTGCAATTAATTGCATAGCAGACAAAAAAGATATTTAGAAAAAACCTTGCCCTTCGTCAGCATGTTTTTGTCGTTCTTTCAAACAAAAATCTGACGAACTTGTTAGAAGAGAAAAATAAGCAACTGAATCTCAAACTCAAAATCTTCATAGTTCGAATTAATAAAATTGATTGCACCGTAAATCACCGGACAATAATGTCAATGACAGAAGACAGAGGGAAAAATTTGTAATAGTTTGACCGATACCATATCAGCGATGAGATGCTATGTATACCATTCACTTCGAAGGATTGTAATCAAGGTACGGAAAAGCTCGCGAGCCAGAGCCAGCTCTTTCACATTTTCATCTCCAGCTCGCGAGCCAGAATTCTTTTATCAATATTTTTGGCTCCGACTCACGAGATCTTTTTTAGCTCGGAGCCAAATAGGCTCCCGAGCCGGAGCTCTTTTTTACAATATTTTTGGCTCCGGCTCCCGAGCTCTTTTTCAGCTCGGAGCCAAATAGGCTCCCGAGCCGGAGCTCTTTTTTCAATATTTTGGCTTCGGCTTGCGAGCTCTTCTTCAGCTCGGAGTCAATTAGGCTCCCGAGCACTTTTGGGATAAAAGCAAAATGGGTTAGAGAGCGGGAGCTATTTTACAAATGTTTGGCTCTAGCAAGCGAGAGCTAGTTTGAGCTCTTTCATAAATATAATTGATATTTTGTTATTAAAAAATTATTAAAAGAGATTGGCGGACATTCAAATAATTTTGGTTTATGGTTATGGTTAAGGTAGGCAAATCAAGTATTGAAACAACTGTTTTAGATATTCTATATTTTTTTTTGCAATGTTTTATGATCACTGCTGGTTCGATTTGTTATTGCTTTTGATATTCTTACAGTTTTGAATATGAGGAGATTTCTAAGAGTGTTATGTTGTTTTCAAAAATTAAATAGAATTCGATTTGTGTGTGGTACCATATACAAATTCAAGTTGATGCTTTTCACATGTGATCCGCAAGGGTAGGTAATAGTTACTTTACCTCGTATGCTTGTTTGTTGTGAAAAAACATTTTGTTTTTTATCAATGAGTAGGTGTACGCTAATGACCGTTTTTTGATTTATTAGGCTTCGATTTTTGTGGTCTTGTGACAGGAAAAAAACAAGAAAGAGGCAATAAAATAATAATTGAAGAATTAAAAACATTAAGGAAATGGAGTAATAAATGTGCAGCAGAAATCGTTCCCATTTTGTTTGATAGGTAGTCATCTTGTTTCTGTGAAGTCGCTTTTTGAAAAATCCTGAAGTTGCGTGTATTATTTATGTATAATATAAGCATGGACAAAAACTTGAACATATTAGCTAATCAGAAGATATGCATTTTCCACAACTCGATTTTAACAGAAAAATAAAACGAATTCGATTATTTAAATACATATATAGGAACTTTATTACATGTCAACATTTTCCAATAAATTTATGTTTGAAGATTGAACTAAATCATAATTTATAAAAGAATGTTTGAAAGAGCTTTTTTGGGGAGTTTTGATCTTACGAGTAGCTTTGTTAATATGGTGGAAATGGAAAGGGCTTTAAATGCTCTCTCAACAGATACTTGGGTGGCTGGTACTGCTAGGGAAACTTTTGCAAGCTCACATAAGTCTTGATCATGCCTATGACTTCTTCTCCAATAGGATATCACATTTGTATCCATGGGCTCCATAATGCTTTGACACAGCAACGATAATTTTTGTTTAATGCTCCTTTCTGATGTTGATGTAGATTGATTTGAACTGGACAAGTATTTAATATGTTGTTCAAGATTCAAGTTTGCTGTGCTGGTTTGTTGATACTTGAGGGCTTTCATATAAAGCGAGTGACTCCGCTGTCGACTCTGATGTTGCGTTGAGTCTTTTTATCACCTCATGAGTTCTCATGAGATGTACCTGGAGAAAAAAAACATGGATTGTTATTAGGAATAATTCATAAAGGCAGTAGCAAATTGTCTCACCTGTGCTACTTATTTTTGTTCATCAGTAAGCATTGTTGATCCCTCGAAATTAAAACGTGGATCCAAATAATAGCCCTGCAACAAAAAGCATCATTCTCAAAGAGCTTATGTTTTCTTTTGTTAATTGCTTCATAAAGACTGGAAACGTAGCAATTCTCGTCTGACATATCTAATAAATCAAGTTCGCATGCCAGCCAGTCTCTGTAGAAGTCACCGAGGATATACTGTTCACACTGCAACTTCAATGTGCAATCTGCTAGAGGCCTAAAAGCTGTAATGAAATTCTCCACAAAGTTCTAATTTATGTCCATGTCGTCAAAGGTTTCGATGTTAGAAGTATATTATACTTTAACAATAACTACTGTATAAAATATTAAATGCATATAGTTTGTTTTCATTGACTCTAAAATATTTTCAATAATTTTCTTTATTATTCTTCTATTACTGAACAAATAAAAATATTCAAATTTTGTATAAAAATTTGCGTTTCCATTGCTATACTCAGCTAATATTCGATGTAGGTTTTGAGAATTAAAATTGAGTTGATCATCTCGTAGGTTGAGTTCCATCTCGTTGAATTGTCAATTGTTGGCATCTTGATGTTAACATCGCCGTTTCGCAGTGATGAACGAAGTTTTTTGACAGTTTTTCGACATTCACTGACGTCCGAATCAAGTGTTTTAATACGTCATATGCCGCCAACTGCAGAGTGTGTGCTGCACACCGAACTACCGAAAAAACGGCAGCGATTTTAACACAAATGTCTTCTTCTACGGTTTCAGTGTCTTCAATCGAGTTAATGTGTTCCTCCTGAATTTCCCGCAGTATTTTTGAAGTCTTGATAACATTGGCACCATTGTCTGTTATGTTAGAATATATTTGGGTGACATCTTTTTAATAGCCTCTTAAACATTTTATTATTTCCTCCTTCAAAAACTCGGCTGTGTGTCCTTTCGTTATTTCCATCATACCTGTGAAATGTATAAGTTTAAGTAACTGATCATGAAAATAAATTTTCAAGGAACATTTACCTAATGTATTTATACAAACTTTGTTATCTTTGATATACTGGATATTTATTCCCAATATACTTTTTTCCATACGCGTCGCAATGTCCACTTTTAGTGAAATCATTTTTTTTTCAACGCGCTTTGTTATGATTTCCTTTATTTGTATACAGGCACGATCCACGATGCACCCTATGTTTTTTAAATTGATAATAACTCCAAATTTTTGTTCGTATGGACTTATCAATTTCTTGAAAAAAATCCTGGTGTTCGTACATTCTGAATGGAATGTTTTTAACAGTCACTAGGCCAACACAGCATTTCAAAAATTCATTTTTTCCATTTGTATGCTTGCACTTGTATTATTTCTCTTAGAACCTGAGGCCATTTGTTCACTACCACTATCATCACTTTCTTCCTCACATAATTTTTTTGATGTACTCTTTTGTAATGCCTTTTAATATTTGATAATTTTTTTCCACTTAGTTTCCTCTATCAGTTTTCTACCAGACAAATTGCCTTGTCACTATCACAATCGTACCTTACGAATTTCTCCACACAAACACGTTTTCGCTGCACCATTATAATTTTTTCTCTGACCAAATAAAAATACTTCACTCTTTTCCACTTCTTTACAGATAAAAAAAAAATAATTGATGCAACCACTTAAATACACTCAAGATAAAATTGAATCGGTCATTTCAAAAACCTTCTAAGTCAGTGAATTAGAATTTTTCAGGAATCAATAATAACTGTTTCGTTCACAAGCAAATGATTTTTTAAGGACTTTTTTATGGTTAGGTTAGTGTTTTAATGGTAAAAAATTAAAATAGCAAAAAAAACTTTAGAATTAATGAATAAAAATTCAATACCTAACCTATATATTCCTCGGCTATGGAAGGTCTTTTTTGTCCAAAAACAAACCACAAAAAAGCAAAAATTATAACTTCCAACTCAGATATAAACTATTTCTGCTATCTAGTAGTTCATGCTAAAACCTCTTAAGTGACTGAATAATCTTGTTTATGCAAGGAACGTTCTTCACATGGTATTTATTTGAAGAGGAAGGAAGGAAAGTGGTTTTTACCCAGAATACGCATCTTGCTCTAAGGAACCATTTTCTGCAAAAAAAGCATTTTTTTGAAAAAAATGTGACTTAAGAGGTTTTTGGAATGACCGATTCAATTGTACTATTTTTTTACCTTAAAGCGCAAATAACCGATACCTACTTTAAAAAATATATAATTTTAAGCTGTCATAGAAAGGGGAACGATTTTATTACTCCATTTCCTTAATTTTTTTTAATTCTTCAATTATTATTTTATCGCCTCTTTCTTGTTTTTTTTTCTGTCACAAGACCACAAAAATCGAACCCTAATAAAACAAAAAAAGGTCATAAGCGTACACCTACTTCATGATAAAAAAAAATAAAATGTTTTTTTCACAACAAACAAGCATACGAGGTAAAATAACTATTACCTACCCTTGCGGATCACATGTGAAAAGCATCAACTTGAATTTGTATATGGTACCACACACAAATCGAATTCTATTTAATTTTTGAAAACAACATAACACTCTTAGAAATCTCCTCATATTCAAAACTATAAGAATATCAAAAGCAATAACAAATCGAACCAGCAGTGATCATAAAACATTGCAAAAAAAATATAGAATATCTAAAACAGTTGTTTCAATACTTGATTTACCTACCTTAACCATAACCATAAACCAAAATTATTTGAATGTCCGTCAATTTCTTTTCATATTTTTTTAATAACAAAATATAAATATATTTATGTATGAAAGAGCTCAAACGAGCTCTCGCTTGCTAGAGCCAAACATTTGTAAAATAGCTCTCTAACACAATTTGCTTAGATCCCAAAAAGAGCTCGGGAGCCGGAGCCAAAAAAATTGAAAACAAAGCTCCGGCTCGGGAGCCTATTTGACTCCGAGCTGAAAAAGAGCTCGCAAGCCGGAGCCAAAAAAATTGAAAAAAAGAGCTCCGGCTCGCGAGCTGAGAGCTGAAAAGAGCGCTCGGGAGCGAGTTTTTCTGTGCCCTAATTGTAATGACAAAATGATTCAACTATCAATAAACGAGGACTATTTGTCATTTAGATTTTCAACATTGCATTGGTGGATTCGTTAAATTGCGATAAACCTAAGCATGGTTACGCTAACATACAGTCCGTAACAATTGGATAGCCTCACATTTGCACTTTTTCTTCTTTATTTATTATTCCTTTTTTAACTGGATTGTTCTCACATCATTCAACGATTCAGCATGCTTTTCATGCACGTCGACGTCTCCTTCTTTTGTGTATAGATACTATATAGCATGTTCTAATTTGTTTTGTTCCTCTCTGTACAGAAATATTTAGGCCGTGTGCGAATTGCAATAAAATGTGTATTAAAACTTGACGATCGCTTAAATTTTGACAGTGCGTGGTGAAAAAAATTTGTTAAAATTCAATTAGCTGCGGAGCAGGCTAAAAAATAACACTAGTGATAAAGTTTTTCCAACGTTTTAACGCAATTCGTACACGGCCCAAGATGTGAAACTTGTGGTAGATGGTTCTATGCCTTCAATTTTACCAATCAATGATTGCTTCCCTGGCATAACTTGCAGTAAAGAAAAGATAAATATGTATTGTCAGTGGAGGGCATTATTTAGAAAACAAGATCTTTCATGGAAATATTATGATTGTTTAGATTGCTTAAAATTTTAAATTAGATGAAATAAATTTTCTGGAGGGAAAATATTTGCAGCATTTTGTGAATATTGTTATGCTCACTCCCGCAAAGTAGTGCTGCTGCGGAGAGAAAATCTACACTAGTTATCTACCAGTATAAAAACAAAAACAAGAAATAAGATAAATCTTACTTCAGTTGAAAACATAATTTAAAAGAAAATGATGAAATATAACAGTTGGTTGCTAGAAACCATCAGATCGCCCTGGATTAAGCGAACATTTTCAAAATTTGAAAAACTTGGAAAACTCATTGGTTTTCAAAGGGAAAACTGTATGAAATCGTAGGTGCACTTATTTTCAAATGGAAAAATGGATAATTTTGGATTGGGAACTCATAAAACTCTGCAAGAGCACGAAGAACTTCAAGACCTAAAATCAAGTTTTTGCATAGAAAGGTGCATTGGTATGTTTGGACGTCTGGCCGGGACTCTTTATCCGCTCAATCCTCAATTAATTTTTCAACGAACTTTGCATTTTACTGCATGCTTCAATGAAAGTAGAAAGTTAATTGCAAAGCTTGGAAAAATTCAGTTATGTAGTTCTCTATTTCAATTGGATTCAAGCAAATCACTTTGCATTTAAACAATACATATCTGTGTTAATCATAATTATTCTGGGTGCCGAGACCAAGTTCGGTGGAAAATTTGTTGCCAAGCTGGAAAAACTTCATATCTTTGAAATTGGAAATATCTGTGTCTTATCTGATCGCGCTTCATTATGGTAAAACGTGATTAGCTAAAGATAAGTAGATATAAGCAATGAAATAGATGCATGCTGTTTTGCTTGTATTATTTGACCGGTATAGACTCTTACGCCGCCCAACGTATTTAAAAAAAAAAATTTACAGTACGCATAGCTTAGCCGAGTCATGGTTCGTGTGAAAATAATGGGAACATCTTACGGGAAAGTGGACTAATGGAAACAATAAAATGGTAGTCGAAAATTATATACAATTATTTTAGTGAAAAATTCAAAAATTCCGGAAAACGAGAATTTTTTTTTACATATTTCTTTTAGATTTTGATTTTTGAAGGCAGGCAAGACGAGATTCGCGGGGTCGGCTAGTTTAATATATTTTATGTATGAATATTTATGTTTAAGTTTTTCTTTTTTGTGAAATAAGAAATCTACTGCGAAAAATGTTGATTTACTGCATTTTTTCAACTGTTTCACTGCGCAATCCTACTTTTGAAGTGGCAACGCTTTGTTACATGTAATCTACGTTTGTAAAGTAATTGACTATGTATGTTTATGTACGTATACTTAATTTATTTAAATGTAATTGTTTTCAAGCTAAGTCTGATACGTTTGAGTAAGCTTATCTAAGTTTGAATACTTTAGTCTGATGAAGGTACTGTGTACCGAAACAGCTGCTGTCACAACAATTAAAATAAAAAAAGTGGAAGTACCGAAATCAAAAAAATGATTTGCTCAAATATTAATACATTAAATGAGGTGTCCTTAATTTAGATCATAGGTTTGTGAAAACTTAGCATTAGAAACTTTTCTTATACCAAGTCGATGAATGACGATAACGTTAGAAAAAAAGCAATAAATTAAGATGGTTTTATTGCAATAGGATGAACGGAGTAGAAACGATAAAAATAGGAACAACATACTTTTTGTAGGTAATTCATACATATATTAGATGTGTTATATATATATTTAAGAAATATATGTTATAATTTTATTGTGTGATCAATAAACGTGAAATTTCTTCTCGTCGTTGTTGTACAGCGTTTCTAATACGGGCTGCAGTCAGAAGGGGTCAACCCCATCGTAAGTTGGAATGATTGATTGCTTTAACCAATAATATCGTCTTCGTGTAAATACTTATCGAAGTTATGCAAAATAAAACAAGAAGATATTAAATTTGGAATGGTTTCTTGCTTCACTCGAACTTTGTATTGCAAAATAGGAAATAAATCTCTGTTTTATTTGTCCAAAGCATCTCTCTATAATAACTCTTTCTTTTGTCAAAACAGCATTAAAATTACGTTTGATGTCATTACTCGTTTTTTTAAACGGTGTCATTAACCACGGAGTAATGCCATAACCTTATTTATTATTATTCATGTGACTATATAAGAAAGAGTTTTTCAAAATACGGTGTACGGATCCTCGCCAGCAAACTTCAACACTTGTAAACTTTTCTTCCGCATTGCATGAAGCTTGAACATTAATGGAGTAGTATCCCTTACGGTTAATGTACTCCTCATGATAGGTCAAAGGTTTCCTTATACGGACATGAGTGCAATCTATAGCACCAATTGCATAAGGAAACTTGTACTTCGAGCTCCGTGACCTTTGCGCTTCTTGTATTTCTTCCACAATATGTGGGAATATAATCTAATTTTTGGCCTGGCTTGCTATATCTGCAGAAGCTTGCTGCACCACTCTAGACACTGTAGATTGATGAACTCCAACGTCTTCACCAGCTCCAATTTGAAACCTGGGGTCTCATATGTATCGCAGAAAGATTCTTATTTTTCTTGGTTTGTGAGAGCACCACAACGTATTTATGAGCGCGGACCCAAAAATTCTTCCATCATCAATCGCACACCTTCTTCACTAAACTGATACAACCGACGAAAATCTTTACCAATTGGACACCTTCTTTCCTTATGAATTCTTTGTCCGACATAATTAACAAAAAAATTCGGCCATCCTTACTGTTTTATGTGAACTGAGTCCGAGAAAGGCCATCCTTAACAATTTGTGAGATCGATCTCATGTAACCAAGTGTTTTCTTATCTTTTTGCATATGAAAGCGAGCTAAATTTCATGGTGAGCTTTCATTGTGAGATCGATCTCATCCGTCTGAGATTGAACTCACAAATTGAGATCTAACTCGGTCTGTAATTGTTTTTTGCATATCACCTTAAGGAAGTTCTCAAAAACGTGAGTAAAGAGTTTGATCTCATCTTTTTGCATACGACCCAATATCTTCTGGTTCGGCAATTTTCAACCAGTTGTGTTTATGTGGTCAAATGAAGAAATCAAAAAAGAAGCCCTCCTGAAAAGTGCAAAAAATATTTTTTTTGAATTTTTAAAGTCGAAAATATTTTTTTTTTTCTTGGTGATCAAAATACTTTCCTTAACCTTCCTATACTCGCGCATTGGTCTCTCAGACCGACAAATCATTAATTCTTAGTTTTCTTGAAAAATAAAATCGCTGTCTTTTTGAAATTCTGAGTAGCTTCCTAAATAAGTATTTTCTTTCGATTAGATGGGCGCAAGCGCACCTGTTAGGTAGACTTGTTGCATATTTTGTTAGTTTTCGGTCTGTCAGACCGACGCGAGTACAGGTGATAGAGTTTTTGGTTAAGTAATTTTCAAATTTTAGAAGAAACAGTGGGTGGTAAATTTCGTATTACGTTAGGGGTGTTTATATTTTGCATATGCTTATGTGTATGTATATACATTATATATGTGTATATATATATTTTACATATACAACATTTCTAGGAACCGTTTTGAAATGGTTTTTTGACCATGCACTAATGGTATGTTCAGACTGCTACGATTTGAACAATTATGAAAACTAAATCTCTTTTTATACTTTTTTATAATTATTGTTATTTGTTTTCAATGAATTAATAATTTTTTTTTATTTTTTATTGAGACAAATATTTATTTTTATTTTATAAGTTAAGGTCTAAAAAAAAAACTGAATTTTTTGAGAGGCTTGCATAAAATGTAATTGCTACCGAATAAAGTTCAAAGTTGCTATGTTTTTCTATTTGTTTCATTTAAATATATTACTTTCTTTAAAATAAACCGCAAAAACAATTTGGAAAATACATATTCACGAAAATGTAGACGAGATAAGATTTCGGTCTGAGAGACCGTGCGCGAGTATACGTGTACTGTCAAAAGGTTAAAAAATAAACTGTTTTTTCCCTATGTATATTTTTGAATCGTGCTAACTAAAATATGAACATTTATAGGTGGACAAGTATTTCAGTCTTCGCGACCGCAACTTGTTGAACTTTATTTTGATAGCAAGAAAAAGAAAATTTTAAACCCGATTTTAAAGTTAAATGGGTACCGAACTAAGAAAACGTTTTCAGCAACCGAAGCAAAGTGGCTTATGTGAGCGAAAAAAAAAGTATGATCTCTCTTAAGTAGAATTTAAGTAGAAAAAAGAATGAAAAGCACGCCAACCGAAAAGCGGGCAGTTGAAATTTGTCTGTGAAGCCGGTTAGACGCGTTTAATAAAGAATATTATTTTTGACTAAGACAAACGAGTATGTTGTTTTTTTTTCATTCAAATTTTCAATTAGAAACGATTTAAATTATCTAAGCAACTATTCAGTGCACACTTGCGAAATTTTACCGCAGGTTTCAATCTTTACTTTGAGTTTGTCTTTAAACAATGGAGGTTTACAGGAAGAAAAGAATTATTTTCGCGTACCTCGTGCATAAAAATTATATTCTTAATAAAAAGAAACGAAGTCACTGACGTTAACAAAATGACAATCGGCTAAAAAAGGAATATTTTATCCCTTAACTGATGTCGTGGGTCCAGTGGACGCTGGGGTCCCCTGGACCCACGACAGTAATTACGTAACTTTTTTGTTTCTTGAGTTTTGTTCATGTTTTTCAGATATTTGATATATTTTTAATTGTGAATCAAGGTGTTATGGCCGAAAATCAAGAAAATTGGAGGACTAAATGAACGCTGAGGAGGATGAAATTGGCTCGAACAATTATTCGGAAAATGATCTCTCTGACAGTGGAGTGTAAGATCTTTTGATGAGTTGGCGGTCAAAGTTTCACCAAAAATCAAAATCAAAATCAAATAAAAAGAAACCAGTATCAAAATCATCCATATTTTCCCTTTCAATTTGATCAAAACTCGCGATAAAAAATCGCATGTGTTTACTGCACAATAGAAAACAATGTACTACAAAACACAAACGCGATTTTGTGTCGCCGCGATATCGCTGTGATATCGTAAAAAACCACAGAAATGTCGCAGAAGTGTCGCTGCGATATCACTGCGATATCGCAAGAGTGTGTGCACCACTCCATTGATTGTGAGTACCGATGTCGTAAAAGCGATATCGCAGTGATATCGCCGCGACAAAAAATCGCGTGTGTGCACCGGGCCTTAGAAGCACAGTTTCTACTGGTGAGCTTGTTTTTGCAGCCCAAATGAGTTTGCGCACAACAATCTAATGATTTCTTCTCTAAATGCCTTGACAATTATGATGGAAGCAAAATTGTCCAGACATCAGAACAATTTAAAAGAAAGAAATAGTGTTTCCGTCATATAAAGAAATACAAAAAGAAAAAAGAATTGGTATCCACAAAATGTTGAAGCTTGAGAAACTTTTGCAGAGGTTCTTTTGCAAAATCTACTTGATCACACGACTGAAAAAATATTGATTGATCAAGCAAAAATGCTCGAATCCATCAGCTCAGAAAATAATGAACTCACCCTCATATCAAAATGGGGTTTTGATGCAGCCAATACCATCAAACGTCGGAAAGTCATGAATCATGATGCAACCGATAAATTCCCTTGCAATTAATTGCATAGCAGACAAAAAAGATATTTAGAAAAAACCTTGCCCTTCGTCAGCATGTTTTTGTCGTTCTTTCAAACAAAAATCTGACGAACTTGTTAGAAGAGAAAAATAAGCAACTGAATCTCAAACTCAAAATCTTCATAGTTCGAATTAATAAAATTGATTGCACCGTAAATCACCGGACAATAATGTCAATGACAGAAGACAGAGGGAAAAATTTGTAATAGTTTGACCGATACCATATCAGCGATGAGATGCTATGTATACCATTCACTTCGAAGGATTGTAATCAAGGTACGGAAAAGCTCGCGAGCCAGAGCCAGCTCTTTCACATTTTCATCTCCAGCTCGCGAGCCAGAATTCTTTTATCAATATTTTTGGCTCCGACTCACGAGATCTTTTTTAGCTCGGAGCCAAATAGGCTCCCGAGCCGGAGCTCTTTTTTACAATATTTTTGGCTCCGGCTCCCGAGCTCTTTTTCAGCTCGGAGCCAAATAGGCTTCCGAGCCGGAGCTCTTTTTTCAATATTTTGGCTTCGGTTTGCGAGCTCTTCTTCAGCTCGGAGTCAATTAGGCTCCCGAGCACTTTTGGGATAAAAGCAAAATGGGTTAGAGAGCGGGAGCTATTTTACAAATGTTTGGCTCTAGCAAGCGAGAGCTAGTTTGAGCTCTTTCATAAATATAATTGATATTTTGTTATTAAAAAATTATTAAAAGAGATTGGCGGACATTCAAATAATTTTGGTTTATGGTTATGGTTAAGGTAGGCAAATCAAGTATTGAAACAACTGTTTTAGATATTCTATATTTTTTTTGCAATGTTTTATGATCACTGCTGGTTCGATTTGTTATTGCTTTTGATATTCTTACAGTTTTGAATATGAGGAGATTTCTAAGAGTGTTATGTTGTTTTCAAAAATTAAATAGAATTCGATTTGTGTGTGGTACCATATACAAATTCAAGTTGATGCTTTTCACATGTGATCCGCAAGGGTAGGTAATAGTTACTTTACCTCGTATGCTTGTTTGTTGTGAAAAAACATTTTGTTTTTTATCAATGAGTAGGTGTACGCTAATGACCGTTTTTTGATTTATTAGGCTTCGATTTTTGTGGTCTTGTGACAGGAAAAAAACAAGAAAGAGGCAATAAAATAATAATTGAAGAATTAAAAACATTAAGGAAATGGAGTAATAAATGTGCAGCAGAAATCGTTCCCATTTTGTTTGATAGGTAGTCATCTTGTTTCTGTGAAGTCGCTTTTTGAAAAATCCTGAAGTTGCGTGTATTATTTATGTATAATATAAGCATGGACAAAAACTTGAACATATTAGCTAATCAGAAGATATGCATTTTCCACAACTCGATTTTAACAGAAAAATAAAACGAATTCGATTATTTAAATACATATATAGGAACTTTATTACATGTCAACATTTTCCAATAAATTTATGTTTGAAGATTGAACTAAATCATAATTTATAAAAGAATGTTTGAAAGAGCTTTTTTGGGGAGTTTTGATCTTACGAGTAGCTTTGTTAATATGGTGGAAATGGAAAGGGCTTTAAATGCTCTCTCAACAGATACTTGGGTGGCTGGTACTGCTAGGGAAACTTTTGCAAGCTCACATAAGTCTTGATCATGCCTATGACTTCTTCTCCAATAGGCTATCACATTTGTATCCATGGGCTCCAAAATGCTTTGACACAGCAACGATAATTTTTGTTTAATGCTCCTTTCTGATGTTGATGTAGATTGATTTGAACTGGACAAGTATTTAATATGTTGTTCAAGATTCAAGTTTGCTGTGCTGGTTTGTTGATACTTGAGGGCTTTCATATAAAGCGAGTGACTCCGCTGTCGACTCTGATGTTGCGTTGAGTCTTTTTATCACCTCATGAGTTCTCATGAGATGTACCTGGAGAAAAAAAACATGGATTGTTATTAGGAATAATTCATAAAGGCAGTAGCAAATTGTCTCACCTGTGCTACTTATTTTTGTTCATCAGTAAGCATTGTTGATCCCTCGAAATTAAAACGTGGATCCAAATAATAGCCCTGCAACAAAAAGCATCATTCTCAAAGAGCTTATGTTTTCTTTTGTTAATTGCTTCATAAAGACTGGAAACGTAGCAATTCTCGTCTGACATATCTAATAAATCAAGTTCGCATGCCAGCCAGTCTCTGTAGAAGTCACCGAGGATATACTGTTCACACTGCAACTTCAATGTGCAATCTGCTAGAGGCCTAAAAGCTGTAATGAAATTCTCCACAAAGTTCTAATTTATGTCCATGTCGTCAAAGGTTTCGATGTTAGAACTTAGAAGTATATTATACTTTAACAATAACTACTGTATAAAATATTAAATGCATATAGTTTGTTTTCATTGACTCTAAAATATTTTCAATAATTTTCTTTATTATTCTTCTATTACTGAACAAATAAAAATTTATTCAAGTTTTGTATAAGAACTTGCGTTTCCATTGCTATACTCAGCTTATATTCGATGTAGGTTTTGAGGATTAAAATTGAGTTCATCATCTCGTAGGTTGAGTTCCATCTCGTTGAAATGTCAATTGTTGGCATCTTGATGTTTACATCGCCGTTTCGCAGTGGTGAACGAAGTTTTTTGACGGTTTTTCGACATTCACTGACGTCCGAATCAAGTGTAAGTAACTGATCATGAAAACAAATTTTCAAAGAACATTTACCTAATGTATTTATACAAATTTTGTTATCTTTGATATACTGGATATTTATTCTCAATATAGTTTTTTTTCCATACGCGTCGCAATGTCCACTTTTAGTGAAATCTTTTTTTTTTTCAACGCGCTTTGTTATGATTTCCTTTATT
Source organism: Sphaerophoria taeniata (assembly GCA_943590905.1). Taxonomy (NCBI): domain Eukaryota; kingdom Metazoa; phylum Arthropoda; class Insecta; order Diptera; family Syrphidae; genus Sphaerophoria; species Sphaerophoria taeniata. The sequence continues at coordinate 191,799,659 of OX016540.1, forward strand.
TGTATACAGGCACGATCCACGATGCACCCTATGTTTTTTAAATTGATAATAACTCCAAATTTTTGTTCGTATGGACTTATCAATTTCTTGAAAAAAATCCTGGTGTTCGTACATTCTGAATGGAATGTTTTTAACAGTCACTAGGCCAACACAGCATTTCAAAAATTCATTTTTTCCATTTGTATGCTTGCACTTGTATTATTTCTCTTAGAACCTGAGGCCATTTGTTCACTACCACTATCATCACTTTCTTCCTCACATAATTTTTTTGATGTACTCTTTTGTAATGCCTTTTAATATTTGATAATTTTTTTCCACTTAGTTTCCTCTGGCAGTTTTCTACCAGACAAATTGCCTTGTCACTATCACAATTGTACCTCACGAATTTCTCCACACAAACACGTTTTCGCTGCGCCATTATAATTTTTTCTTTGACCAAATAAAAATACTTCACTCTTTTCCACTTCTTTACAGATAAAAAAAAAAAAAAATAATTGATGAAACCACTTAAATACACTCAAGATAAAATTGAATCGGTAATTTCAAAAACCTCCTAAGCCAGTGAATTCGATTTTTTCAGGAATCAATAAAAACTGTTTTGTTCACAAACAAATGAGTTTTTAAGGACTTTTTTATGTTTAGGTTAGTGTTTGAGTGGTAAAAAATTAAAAAAAGCAAAAAAAAACTTTAGAGTAAATGAATAAAAATTCTATACCTATATATTCCTCGGCTATGTAAGGTCCTTTTTGTCCAAAAACAAACCACAAAGAAGCAAAAATTAAAACGTCCAACTCAGTTATAAACTATTTCCGCTATCTAGTAGTTCATGCTAAAACCTCTTAAGTGACTGAATAATCTTGTTTATACAAGGAACGCTCTTCACACGGTATTTATTTGAAGAGGAAGGAAGGAACGTGGTTTTTACGCAGAATATGCATCTTGCTGTAAGGAACCATTTTCTGCAAAAAAAGCATTTTTTGAAAAAATGTGACTTAAGAGGTTTTTGAAATATATTGAAAAACATTGAAAAAAGAGCTCAAAAAGAGCTCGCGAGCCGGGCCCAAAAATATTGAAAAAGGAACTTCGGCTCGCGAGCTGAGAGCTTTAAGAGCTGAAAAGAGCGCTCGGGAGCGAGTTTTTCTGTACCCTGATTGTAATGACAAAATGATTCAACTTTCAATAAACGAGGACTATTTGTCATTTATATTGTCAACATTGCATTGGTGGATCCATTAAAATGCGATAAACCTAAGCATGGTTACGCTAACATACAGTCCGTAACAATTGGATAGCCTCACATATTTTTTTTTTGAAATTAACTGTTTTCAGTGATCTTCGATACGTTTCCAAGGAAAAATGATATTGGTGGAAAGGAGAGGATGAGAGTAAAGGTGGCCATACACATATGATTTGTTCGTCTGATTTGTTCGTGTTCGACTACAAGTTTAACGTGTGTGGGCATGTTCGCGAACAAATCAGATGTAATTGAATCTTTTCAATTTCTTGTGATTTGTTCACGAAATAATTTCACGTGTGTGGCGTTGTTTGCGAACATTCTGTACTTTTCTTATGTCAGTTTCTTTTTGAAGTTTGAAGTGCGCGGAGCTGATGTACCTAAACAATATGGCAAACAAAGAATTTTTCGAAGAATTTATTGAAATTTGAAAAATTTGTTCGACGTGTATGGAGAAAAGATAGTCGAACAAATCAGACGAACAAATCATATGTGTATGGCCACCTTAAGTGAGTTTGAGATAGTTTTCATAGTTCTTTTTAAAGTTCACGGGACTTTTTGAATTATTTTTGTTTAAATTCTCTTTAATGTGATTTTTTTTTGTAAAATTAGAATAGCCTCAAATAACTATTTGCTCATTGTTAGTGAGAACTTAGAAGTGTGAAGATCAAAAAGCGTTTAGATTAGAAAACACAGTTATTTTTTTGTGTTTTATTCATTTATACAGTTATAATGGGTCGAAATAAATCATTAAATGCAACAGAAATTGCTAAAATTGAGGCTTACCGTGATCAAAACCTCATTAATCGCGCGATAGCAAAAAACTTAATCGAAGTCCAAAAGTTATTAACAATTACTTAAAAAACCCATTGCTTTACGGAAACAATTATATAGGTCGTGCTTCTGTACTTTCAAACAGAGAAAAACGGAAAATTATAAAATTGGCTTCCAATTCAACCAGTTCTCTAAGCAAAATTAAGCACGAAGTGGGACTGGAAGTTAGTCGAATGACGATAAGTAGGGTTATCAAGAGTGCCGGACATCTGAAGCGTCTGAAACTTAAAAAAAAAACCACCACTTAACAAAGCGCGAAAACAACAGCGGCTCAATTTTGCAAAATTACACATGGCGTGGAACACCGATGGCAGTAGCCACTCAAACGATTGGCGAAAAGTTGTATTTTCGGATGAAAAAAAGTTCAACCTCGACGGACCCGACGGATACAACTATTACTACCCTGATTTAAGGAAGGAAAAAATATTTTTGGACCGTCACCACAGTCGTGAAGGAGGCGTTATGGTATGGGGTGCCATATCATATTATGGAACAATAGATTTGGTTTTTGTAAACTGCAGAATGACTGCAGCGTATTACAAAACTGTGCTGGAAATGGCCTTACCTCAGTTCCAGGACATTTTTGGACCGCTACGGATCATTTTCCAACAAGATAATGCACCTATCCACACAGCTGGAATAATTTAAACTTGGTTACAAGGTCAAAATATAGAACAACTTTCCTGGCCACCCTACTCACCAGATCTGAACATCATTGAAAATGTATGGGGTTGGTTGACGCGAAAGGTGTATGAAGGTGGGAAACAGTACAACAACAAAGATGAGCTCATTGAAGGTATGAAGTTGGCCTGGGCAAGTATTTCCCTAGATTACTTAAAATCTTTATATGATTCCTTAAAAGATCGCATTTTTGACGTAATTCAAAATAAGGGGGGTTGCACTAAGTACTAAAAAATATTGTAATCAATAAGAAATAAATAAAAAAAACAAATTTTCTTTAAAAAAAATTATCTGGTTTTCATGTGAACAGCAATTAAGAAAGTGATTCTATTCTAATGTTACAAAAAAGTGTTGCTTTTTCGTGTGTCTAAATGAATTAATTTCAGTTATTTTCGTAAGCTTCTCGCAATCTCTTCAAACTTCTCTTGTTCTGATAAAGCTCAATTCTAACTTTTAACATAATACGAAATTTCAACATTCCAGATAAAATAGGTACAAAAAGCAGTAAGTATAAGAAAAAACTATACGTGAGGCTATCCAATTGTTACGGTAATGTGGCAAGAAGGTTTTTTGAAAATAGCAGTCTATATGCTTCCAAAACGGGTATCGATGAAGCTTTAATTTGAAAGTTTCATATCATTTTGCAATATATGTCAAGTGTATTCAGGGTCAACCAACTAAATCATAAATAATAATCAATATAATTTATTTAACATTAAAAAAGAATGTAATTATCAATGTAAAAAAAATGAATAAAAAAAATCAATTAATTAAAATTACCTCTATCATGATGAATAATATTGAATAAAAAAAAAAACATGAAAAGATAAAAAAAAACACTGAACGTTAATTAAATTTCTTTGATTTTTTTCTTCTTTCTTGATTTTTATTTGTATGTATCTTTTTCTTTGTTTCTTTTGATTATATCTCGTCCTTCCAGGAATATGAATGTTTGATTTTATTGGTTTTCACATTTATATTTATATATATTTGTTTTGAACAAATATACCATTTTATATGCCATTTTACAGTCTTTTGTTAATTTAAATATGTAATTATTTGAAATAACTATACCAATTCGATATACAGGGTGATTCACGAGCGTTGTGCCAAAAAGCTAGAGCGTGTAGGTTGAGTTGAGACAAGAAAAAAATCGTATTGGAGGGGGGGTCTATTCACCCCCGTTTAGCCGGGAGGGGCAATTTTCTGAAAAATTGACTTATTTTGTAAAAAAAATATTAAAAATCAACGGCTTAGTTTACAACACCGTGCTATACCTTTCTGAAAAGCTAAAAACTTCTTCTTTCACTTTGTTTTTAAAATATTTTTTTTCTTGCCCAAGTCGTAGCATGTTTTCAAGAATCCGCCGACGAGAGCACGGAGAGCTAGAAGTGAACGTCAATGGCAGACGTTTTCAATGAACAAAATGATTAATCCAGGGAAAATCCAATACTTTTCTACTTTATTGAGTCCTCATAAAACTCCAATTACAAAAAATTAAATGTATAAATTAAACTAATAAAATAAACTAAAAGTCCAGATAGGTAAAAATAAAAACAAAGATTTTCTTAGAAAAAAGTGGTTTTGGTTTTTTTTTTTAATTTCTCAAAAACGAAAAGACATTTTTGCATCCGGTTTTCTGTTTTCGACTAAAAATTAACAAAGACATTGAAATTTTAAAACAAAATTAGTACTTAATTACATAAAATTTTGAAAAAAATTAGTTCAAAAAAATTTTTTTGGCTTTTTTTTTGAAAATTGTGAGTTTGAAAATTTATTTTTTTAAAACTATTCGTTAAAACAATTTATTCTAAAAACAAAGTGAAATAAGAAGTTTTTAGCTTTTCAGAAAGGTATAGCACGGTATTGTAAACTTAGCCGTTGATTTTTAATATTTTTTTTTACAAAATAAGTCAATTTTTCAGAACAATGCCCCTCCCGGCTAAACGGGGGGGAATAGACCCCCCCCCCCTCCCATACGATTTTTTTCTTGTCTTAACTCAACCTACACGCTCTAGCTTTTTGGCACAACGCTCGTGAATCACCCTGTATAGGGTGTCCCATTAGTAATGATTAGGGCAACCAAAAATATGCTCTATAAAAACCATTTATAGCGCTTTAAATATGCTCTAAAAAGCCAATTATATGCTCTAAAAATATGCCCCAAAAAAATTTTGAAATAGCCAAAAATCTTTAATCTCGTGTTTTTTATTTTAAGTTTATTGAGTTTTCAACAAAAAGAAAACAGAGGTCAAAATATCCTTAGACACAAATAAAAGAACAAAAAAAAATAAAAAATAAAACATAAAAAGCTAAATAAATACCAAAAATAAAAAATGAAAATATAAACCAGAATAATTAAAGAAAAAAAATTTGTTAAAATTTTTGTTGCAATAAAGAAAAACAGTTTTACTTAAAAAATTTTCTCTGAAAACATTTTTGTAGTGCAAGCTTTAATGCCATTATTTCAGATTCAGTTTTTTTTCTACGAATAAATTCTGCCATAATAAACAATTTGAGCCCTCTAATTTTTCCGAAATATTGATGTTTTTTTTTTTTATTTATTCGATATTGGAGTCGGTATTAATTTTAACTTGGGCATCGATCAATAATTTTATGCTAGCTGAAGGCCGCTTGTTTCCAGCTGTGCAATACATTTCAATAAAAATGTATAGGTAATTGGATGATAGGAATATCAAGTCACGTTTAATGCCAATTCATTAAAACAATTTTTTAATAACTCGTATTGCAGCTGATTCCTCTTCATGTAGTGTTTCGAAAAGGCTTTCCACTTTAAAAAAAAAATTCTACACAGTACATAAACTGCTTCCCTCCAAGATACCCAAGGAGTCGTAATCATTTGCAAAGGAAGTGGTGTTTCCAGTGCAATATCCTTCAATACTCTTATTTTTGACGGAGCTTTTAAACACTTTTTTCACGTTTGCGATGAAAATATCAACTTCTGGAAATTAACCTCGAAGTGTTTCACAAGTTCTATGGAGCCTGTCGGCCTCACAAGTGACATGCGTTACTTTTGGATAAAATACTTGAATAGCATCGCGAATTTTTCGAAAAAAAAAGTTTAAAAAAAGTATTTAGGTACTCTAACATTTGCAACAAAAATTACAAATAATGATGAAATATGCCAAAATATGCATTTTAAAGCAAAATATGCATTTATAACAAAATATGCTAAAATATGCTCTAACGAATAGGGTCCAAAATGTTTGTTTTCTCATGAAACGTATTTCTATCTTGTCAATTAGCAAATTCGACGTTCCAAAAAAAACATGCTCGAGCATATTTTTGGTTGCCCTAGTAATGATACATTTTCCGATAGGGATATCTTGGCAACTGTCATGGCTACCAATGACATTTAGGTGTCAAAATATTCAGTATTGTTTGAAGTTTTACCATGCAACGTTTTGCGCTTCCCGAACGTTTAGAAATAATTAAAAAGTATTACCGAAATTCCGGTTCGGTTGTAAGTACGCAACGTGAATTTACTCGTGAACTTGGCGTACATCATGGCTACAGTAGACAGGCAATTCAACGCACCGTCGAAAAGTTTGAACGTGAGACATTCTTTTGGACCTTAAGAAACCAACAAGAATGCGAACTGGTCGAAATGAAGAAAATATTGCCGCCGTAGCAGCCAGTGTTGAAGAAGATCCAAATGAGTCGGTTCGACGACGTTCAGCTCAATTGGGCTTGTCCAGGATGACCACACATCGAGTTTCTGTGGCCGGAGCTTGATAACATCGATATTACCGACATATGGTTCCAACAAGACGGTGCCACGAGTCACACAAGTGACGCAACGCTCGAAGTTGTGCGAGAGAAATTTGCGACTGGATTATCACACGAAGAGCATTTGTCGATTGGCCGCCGCGATCGTGTGATTTGACCCCACTGGACTTTTTCTTTTGGGGATACATCAAGTCATTGGTCTATGCTAACAAGCCAGCCACTTTGGATGCACTTGAACACAACATACGGGTCGCCATCAACTCAGTAACACCGCAAATGTTGGATCGAGTCATCATAAATTGGACTGAACGATTGCGTCAATGCAAACGAAGCCGAGGCGGACATTTGAATGATGTTCTATTCCATACATAACTTCATGAATGTAGCTTCAAAATAAAGCAAAAACCAATTTAATAATCTAACTCCGTTTGTGTTTTATTTAATTTTTTTTTTGTATCGTTCTTATTGGGACACCCTTTACATAATAACATTTATATGACACGATTAAGAACACAAATACATCACTGATCTCTTCTGATTTGATGGAATGAGTGAACATTTTGTTAATTTTTTTGATTTCTCAAAATCAAAATTTTCAAAGCCTTTTATTTTATGTGTGTAACGTAGGTTGTATGGATAGTGTTGATGTGGTTAGTATGTGTATGTGCATACTTATGTACGTATTTCTGTGGATACTCTTCTGCTCTCTTTCCATATCGTTCACTTCAAAGTTTCGTTCACCGCTCAAATATCGGTGAAACAAATGGGAACTTAAGTCCGGAACTTTCCAAACCAACGAGTCCTGGTATGCTCCTGGATGTGTAGCATCAACGAATTTAATCTTCATTTCTTACTCACAGTTCTTGTGGTAACTCCAATGGGAAGGAATTATCACTATATTCGCGCCTTATTGTCCTTATCTAAATTTCTTTGTTTTCTTCCTGGTCCATTGCTAATAATAAAAATGCTATGCTATGCATTTTAACAATTAATCAAATAATTAAATTTGCAAACGATTTGAAATTCTACGCAACAAGAACAAAAATTATTACAGGCAAAAAGAAATTTTTCTGTCAAAATGATTTGAAATTGATTTTCGAAAATAATTTTGTATTTTGAAAGTTGAGAATTTTTTTCCCAAAATTCACGATAACTAGAAATTTTTCTTTGGAATGAAGTTTTTCGTGAGAAATGAAATTTCTTGGGAGATTCCCGACAGGCCCCATATTATGATATTCCGCACCTATTAGAGGCATCAAAAATTACGAAATGGAAAATCTTAATATTACAAAAATGGTTCCTAGGCTAACTCAAGAGCTTATCGCGACCTCTTCATGACATGGCAGCTCAAAGAATTTGGAGAAAAATCAGGAAAGGAGACTCAAGCTAAAACAATAACAGCAAAAAGAAGCCAAGAAAGAAACTGAATCGAGAGCAAAACCAACAAAAAGACTTTACACCATCATCGGTGGCATCACGAACGAGAAGACGTCTGGCTAAAACTATAGCATAATATTGATCTCTTTTCGTCAGAGATTTCGGCATTCTGAAATTTGTTAATTGAATAATTCACTTTTTAGCTTGTAGGTAAATTAAATGGTTTCTAATTCATAACTCAATTACTAGCTTGGGAATTAATGTTAAGATAAGAAATTACTTAAGCTTTTGCAACTCTGGTCTGGCTAATTAATTAATTTCACTCCCGCAATCTTCAATTATGTCTTGGTTTAATCTTTCCGTCAAGAGAAAATCAATATTTTAATTTTCGTTAAACATTTGTTTAGCCGTTAACAGGGTTGTTCTCAATGTTTATTCAAACCTGTAAGTCCAATACACTTGTATTTCGTAGCGTCTGTTTCACAATAAGTGTGTTTTTTGCACGCGTATATACGCTTAAAAAAATATTTAGGCCGTGTGCGAATTCAGTTAAAAATGGGTTAAAACTTGACGTTTGGTTAAATTTTGACACTTCGCATTATTTGACTAGCTGCTGAGCAGGTTAAAATATGACAGTAGTGGTTAAAAATCCATCCATTTTTATTTTTTAACCACAATTCATCCAATTCGCACACGGCCTTACATGCAAAATGCAACAACAACAAGTTTCTATATCCGCTTAGTTAGCGGCGATAATTATCCACATAAGCGGATATACCTAAAAACAGTGCTTCCATATATCTTTTTCACTGTTTGCGATGAATTTTCAACATGTCAAAACTTCGAAATTTTCGAAATTGATTCGAAATTCATTCCATTTTACAGTTATAAAACTACAAAATCCAAGCAAGCTATGACTTTGCTGTTGTTTTATTTTAAATCAAGGAAAACCTAGCCAATGAAGCAAAGCGGTACGTTAAGTAGAGGTTTATTTACTTGGATGAAAAATATATCTACATACATACCTAAATAAACTCTTCTCTTTTTCCTTCTATTTGGAAGAAAACATAAATTTATCTAAATATGTAAATTCTTTTCTTTTTTTTCATCTATTAGGAAAAGAAAAACTTGGTCCAGGGAAACTCTTTGGTTTCTTCAATGCTACCGTTCTCGCATGGATGAGTTTCTCCATTCCAGAAAAAAAATATGCCTATCGGAATGTCTTGGAAAACATGATTGCCATGGGCATGACGGTCCGTAATAAGTAAATTTTTGAAATCATTGTATAAATATGTATGTAATTATAATTACTTTCACAGACTTCATTTTCAACGACCGCTACCCTCGAAAGCAAAATGAGGACATTGCTGATGGCGTACAAAACAGCGAAAGACAATTCAAAGAAAACAGGTGCCAGTCCCTATTTCATCCCATACATGGAGGAAATGTTTGGTAAAAGGCCAATTATTTCCAACACCCACACCATTCATGTGGGAATGGCTCCTTCAACGCCATCTGTTATAGCACCATCACCGTTTTCAACGCCACCGCCTTTACCACTACCGCCTACAACGCCGTCCTTGACAGCAGCACCTGTGGTTTGGTTCTTAGATTATGTAGTGATCTTGTAACAATCTTAAAAGAATTGGCCGCTTTAAGAGAGTTATATCTATTTAATTATCCTCATCTTCATTTTCTGCAATGTCCTCTTCTTCTTCCAACTTATCTGGTTCAGTATCTGAGTACAAGTAAACGTCATCCTTGATGATGCATATGTTGTGCAAAACACAACAAGATTTGTAATTGCACTTAAATCAGTCTGCTCTGTAAACTTAAGCAGTCTCCGAAACCTTCCTTTCAGTAACCCAAACGCATTCTCCACAGTAATTCTGGTCGCTGAGTGGATATAGGTAAATCTTCTTTGGATATCCGAGAGGTTCCCATTATCCTTATAAGGTGGCACTAACCAGCTTGTTGATGGATAAGCAGAGTCACCCAGTATATAAGACTCGTTTCGAAACAAAGTCGAATAGTCCGTTTGAACTCTTGAGTAAATATTACACCTCCGAAGAACGTTGCTGTCGTCGAGTGAACCAGGCTCCCCACAAGTTATATCAATAAATTTTTTCTACGACTCCTTGAAGCACGAGACTGCAACTTTGCTTCCTGTTAAAATAGCATTCTCTGTTCAATTTTGGAGCTTATATGTATGTAGATGTGGGTGCAATCTATAGCCCCAATAACTCCCGGCATTCTTTTTTTTCCTCGAATAGCCTACGTGTCCTCGCAGCAGCATTTTGGCCATTTTACATATACGTGGCCAATGGAAACGAGCCAGGAAGCAACTCGTTTCACAGCCATCCACGCTGAGGATTTAGGGACTCCAAACAAATTACCCAGTTGCCTAAAGGTAATGGTATTGCTAATGTACCAAATGTACACATACACTGTTTTCTTGCAACATATCCTGGATCTTCTTCCATGACCGGGATCCGGCAAGAAATTGGACTGGGAAAACAATGCTGCAAAATAAACCAATTTGATTTATAAAATTTTAAAACTTTCATACACTTACATATAAGGAACTCCGCAGTTGATCTCTGCAATCGCATATGCGATTTGAAGTCATCAGGACTAAAGTGGTCTATCGTTTCAAGTTTCAACAAAGTTCAAGCACCTACTATGTGCTGCTGGTCCAATTTCGGAATCTTCATCACAAGTGCTCGTGCTCCAAATCGCAGAATTGCTAAAACTAAGAGAGAACAATTAATCCATCTCTCTCGTGTCTTTCTTGCTGTGGCTCGGCTCAGCGTTAAACCAATTCACCAACTAAATTAATCAAGATACCGCCAAATCTTGTTTTAATGTTTTTTCACAACGTAACCTGTTCGTTGTTCATCTTTCTTTTGTATTATAATTTAACTTTTAGTTCACAAATTTAGCTTTCGTTTTCAGTTAAATACAATTTGGAGTAACGATTTGTTAAAAAAAAACGCATTTGAGGGAAAATTCAAATTGACATTTGACTAGTGATGCCAAATTGGTCGTTTTTTGTGCACTGTTCATTTTAAGCGTATATACGCGTGTACCTAATATTAAAGTAAAGTCCCAGTTAAGCTACTTGGAAGATAATCAGCAATTAGAATTCACAATAAATAAATAGAGTGGCGCGACAGCTCTAGAAGAGCCAAGGCCTTAGTGCCTTACTCTCATCAACAATTCTCTGAGTGCGTGTGAAGAATTGAAGGGACCTACAATTTAACGCCGACTCCGAACGGCAAAGTTGAGACGCACTTTTTCATGACAGATTGATAGTCTTGGAAGTTTTGTCAGGTCTTCGCAAGAGGCAGTACCCGAGAAAGATGATATAAAAACTTTATGGGCACGAGTAGGACTCGAACCCACGACGTTCTGCTTAGCAGCCAACGCACTTCACAATAGCGTTTCATAATATCTGAGTAGAGATAACTAGTAGTTAATGTGTCAAGTAACATATTGGGTGGATGAAGTACCCGATAAAGGAGATAACTGGCAGTTAACAGAATAAAAAGTCTGAAAAAGCAAGAACTTGTCATTTTTTCAAATAAAATAGAATTAGAATCTGAAAAGCAAGGATTTGTATATTGACTTGACATATTGACATTACAATACTTCGCACATGAATGATACGAACTACAGACACATAACAGCACTAGGGACTGAGGCCATCGGCTGGGACTGAAACAAGACATACGACAGAGAGGGACAGATAGACACATAGAAGGAAAGAACACATAACATAAACCTACGTGGCACAGAGGAGGAGACATAGATTTATACTGTCTCATATTATCGCACAGGTGGCCTCAGATAAGCTGGCGATTATTGTAGAAAAAGACTGCTGCCGAAGCTGGGGCTTGAACCCGCAACGTTTGGCTTAGCAGTCAACTACAGGATTTGTATATAATTTTCATTTTTTCCAATAAAATGGATATTCTTCTCTACACGTTAAATGGTGAGTTTTTTTGAGTTTGTTTTCGCGTTATGGAGCCACCACGAAAATGTGTCTTCCGAGTTAAAACGGATTTTATGGAATCCTTGGACGAGGTTGACTTTCGGTCGCGTTTTCGATTAAAGAAAGAAGCGATATGTTATGTACTTTCTTTTACAAAACATACAATTTTCGAAAATGAAATGAAAATGATCTAAGCTTTTTTTTCTGGCAAGCCATCAGTTTCAGTGTTGATTGTACTTGGTTTAGGGGCCTGATCATCTGTAATCTAAAAAGCAACGTTTAAACGTGAAGAGAAGTTTATTTTTTTCAGAACAGAAAACAAATAACTTACCTCGGGAAAGGATAGGTGGCGATTGTTGAGACACTGGTTTTTGTGGGGCAATGAAATATTCCTCTATTCCATCTAAGCTTATCTCAATAATATCTGAAATTTCAAAATACAAATACAAAATGACTTTTGGGTTTGAATTTTTGTAGAAAAAGAATAAACAAAACACCATCACCATTTTCTTGAGCTGGTGATATTGAAGGGACAGACTTGGATACGCCTCCAGCCCGATAAGTCTCGGCATGAAGAACAGCGAATTTTTTCTAGTGTCTCTTTTGATGCTCTCATATTTCATTTTCGGTGTTTAAGCACTTCTAAACGTTCTATCAGTTTTGCTGCTGAAAGCTGCTTCAAGCTATTCCCAGCACTTTTCTTTTTCATTCCAAGGTCACTTTTTTATTTTCTATTATTGTTTTTCTTTCTTGAACAAGGCTAATGAGAATGTCAGTTGCATCTTTGGAAAAATTTAAGCTTCGTTCGCTTTTATTTGCCCTTTTATTTTAAAAAATCCGCATTTGAATCTGAAACATAAAGCAAAGGAGAAACAAAACGATTTTAGAGATTTTTTTCTAAGCTAAGTGTACACGATTGGTTGATCTTACAATATTGTCAGATCTGCTTACAATGTCTTACAACCGTGTACACAGTCAGCAGATTTGTCTGACAATTAATTGTAAGATCATTTTTTGACAATTTGTTGTAAGAAAGCTTACAATCTTGTACACACCCAATTAATTGTCAGAAAATGTGTCTGACAATTAAATTGTAACACAAAAATTGGTAGTCGTGTACTTTGTATATGGATTTACCAGGAATGGTTTTCTGCTTGGTTTGACAGTTTTTTACATAAGTTTGTAATGTGTGTTCTCTGCTTGCTTGCTTGAAAACCATTTTTGTTAGTACTTGGTAAATCCATATACAAAGGTCGTATACACACACAATTTATTGTCACACCTGCAATATGTTGTTCTTTTTCTGACGTTTTCTTACAACGAAAAATTTGAAGATGTACTTTTTATGCCATCATCCAATTTTTTATTGTAAGACAATAAATTTGTAGTAATTCAGAACTTTCAGCTTAAAATTAGTGCATTAAAATTTGAATTTGTTTTGATTTTAAAATTTTTATCCACTTTTAATTATAGAATAGAAAATATGGATGTGGGAAGAAATAAGGAAACACTCGATGCGGAAAAGATATCCGGAAGAAAGATTGAACAAAAATCCTACAGGACGAAAGTCAATTTTCACATGACACTACCCTGAAATTGATCGAGGAAATAGAAGTCTTGGGATCCCGGATGCCCCGAATACAGAATTTGTGGCAAGAAGTCGGGGATGCTGTAGGAATGCCGTTGTTAGAGTGCGAAGGAAAGTGGACAAACCCCCGGACAACTTTTAACTCGAATGTTGAAAAGCACCGATTTAACATAAATGACAAGTAATAGTTGAGTGTGTACCTACACGGTTGGTGTAAAATCTAACAATCTGTTACAATAAATTGGTTTTTATCCTTGACAATGAATTGTCAGCCTTTTTCTTACAATAAATTGGAAGAAATCGATAGATTATCTACCGAACGGCAACGGGTACACATAAAACAAACTGTCAGCTTATTGTCAAATGTTGTCAGACTTTGGCAGGTCTGACAATATTGTAGGAATCTAGTAGAATCTAAACCATTTGTCAAAATCTTTCAAAGTGCAAAATTGGAAAATTGAAATTGAAACGTAAAACTCACTACCAGGATTTAACTGGCAGGTAATTTAAGTGCTGGTTAACTAATCAGAACTTTTTCTTTTACATTAGCTGTGTTTTATTATTACAATGATCCAGATCAGATCATTGATTTATATGTGTAACAACAACGAATCGAAATCCTACTTTTTACTTGGATCAATTTTTGTGATCCAAAAATTAGTTCTTCTTCCGCACACATGTTGAAAGTTTGGCGTATATTTTGAATAAAGACTGTGCTGCCACTTTCACACATTTATTATCCGGGAATGAGATATTTTTCAATTACATAGCAAAAGCTTTTTTCACTTTAAAAACAACAGAATAATCGTTCAACAAAATTATCGTAGGGCAACTCCGATGTAATTGACAGAATGAATAAATTTCAAACAATTGCCAAACGTGACGTAATAAGTAAATTGATGATCCGAGTTGTTTTATTTTCGTGATCTGATCCGGATCAGATCATTGTTATAATAAAACGCAGCTATTGTGAAATTTGATATTTTTGATGTATGACTGTATTCTGTACATTCATTAATAATTCTCTATATGCATACAAAAAATATGATTGTTAATTTTCAATTCCGATTCACAGAAGTTTTTGTACAGGCTTCGGCTACTCATATTCATACAATCAATTTTGTTAATTTATACACCTTCACCTCCGTGTTTAATTTTTTTGATCGTGTTTTTTTTTTTGGATTTAAGGTATCCCACCCTGTTGGCAACGCTGGGTGGTAGGTACCTTCCAGTGGTTACTGGAAAATCCAGGCCGCCTTCTTCGATGAGATATATCCGGCATCTTGATTTATTTCCTTACACAATTTTTGAGAACCACAAGAGACGCCATTGAACACAAACACCATAAAGAAAAAGATTATTCTACTTTAAATATTAAACTTCAAACACCTAATTAAAAGAAAACTATTGTAAGTATTTTCAATGAAGTAATGATTTGTAAATAAATAAATTGAACTTCAAGGTTGTAACCACCTAAAACAAAGAAATTATATTGAATTGTTCAATTTCCAATCGGTGCGTTCAAAGCAATTTTCTTTATTCACCAATCCGTGCTCATCCGCCACATTCTTAAAGTTGACGAAGTCAACACACCCCTTTCGCTACAATTTTACGCGACCATCTGAGCCAAACACGCTATATTTAGACTCAGCTGAAAAAAATTACTTTGCGCCAATAGTCAGTCCAAGTAACATTTTATGCTTTTCTGAAGTTCTATCAGCGCCTATAAAGCTGTCTTTATTTGCTATTAGTTTTGAAAAGAGCACTAGAAGTTCTTCAAGTGCTACTGTATTTCTTGTTTGATGCGAATTTCTTAACTTTGAGAGCAAATTTATGTCCTATATAAGCAGTTTAAAAGACGTTGCTGAAACTCTATGGTTCAAAATGAGCTCTTAACAAACTCTTGAAGGCATTGCACAGCTACATAAAAGCTTAATTATTAAAACTGATAGCAACTGTTCTACTTTAAATCAGTTATTGTCCAAGTATAACTTAATTTTTTCCTATTTTTTTTTGTCGTTTTGACGTTTCGCTTTTAAGGAAGAATGTGTAATTCATCCGAAATATGAAAAAAAGGAACTTAAAAAAAAATCTGGTTCAAGAATATAGTTTATAATTTGATTTATGATGTTTATTCGTCGCGAACGAATTCTTTTCACGACGAATACATTTGTTTTCTCAAATTTATTAACATTTTTAACCTTAGTAGACTTTAAACTTTATTCGTGGCAGGTACTGCGACATTGTAAAAATATAAACTTTACGGACTTACCGCGATTATTATTCATATCAATAATAAAAGATTTGCACGTAAATGAAAATTAAATCATGGTGAGTTTCATTGTTCTCGAATGTTCTCGTTTTAGAATGCCTAGATGTAATAAGTACTAATTTGTCTTCCTCCGATGATGACTCAAAATTAGTACAACTTCTTCATTTGTGCCTTACATCCGGATATTTTCTTTATAATGGGAAATTTTATGTACAAGTTGACGGAGTAGCTATGGGTTCGCCGCTTGCCCCCTTTATTGCAGATATTTGGATGAATCCTACTCAGGCCAAGTTTTTGTTTCATCTTTCGCGGGCACTGCCTCTTGCGAAGACCTGACAAATCTTCGAAGAGTATCAATCTGTCATGAAAAAGTGCTTCTCAACTCTGCCGTTCAAAATCGGCGTTAAATTGTAGGTCCCCTCAATTCTTCACACGCACTCAGAAAACTGTTGATGAGAGTAAGCCACTTAGGCCTTGGCTCCTCAAGAGCTGTCGCGCCACTCTATTTATTTATTTTTTTTATTTGGATGAAGAAGGCAATAGAGACATCTCCAGTAAAACCGATTATTTGGAAAAGATATTATGTTGATGACACATTTTGTATTCTCAACAAAAATGATGTTGGTGCTTTTCTTAACCAAATAAATTCGGTGCATCCAAAATTAAATTCACAATGGAAGTTGAAGAAGAAAATTCGTTGGCATTCTTAGACGTAAAACTTATTAAAAAACAAGATGGAACTATTGGACACACGGTATACAGGAAGTCCACCCACATCGACAGATATTTGAATGCGACTTCACATCACCACCCGTCAAATTTTACATCCGTTGTGTCATCTCTCGTTAATAGAGCATTTGCTTTGTGTGACAATGACCACCGTGAAGAGGAATTAAAACACGTTCACGCAGCTCTTTTGAAAAATGATTATACAGGGTGATTCACGAGCGTTGTGCCAAAAAGCTAGAGCGTGTAGGTTGAGTTGAGACAAGAAAAAAATCGTATGGGAGGGGGGGTCTATTCCCCCCCGTTTAGCCGGGAGAGGCAATTTTCTGAAAAATTGACTTATTTTGTAAAAAAAATATTAAAAATCAACGGCTTAGTTTACAACACCGTGCTATACCTTTCTGAAAAGCTAAAAACTTCTTCTTTCACTTTGTTTTTAAAATAAATTGTTTTAACGAGTAGTTTTAAAAAAATAAATTTTCAAACTCAAAATTTTCAAAAAAAAAGCCAAAAAAATTTTTTTGAACTAATTTTTTGCAAAATTTTATGTAATTAAGTACTAATTTTGTTTTAAAATTTCAATGTCTTTGTTAATTTTTAGTCGAAAACAGAAAACCGGATGCAAAAATGTCTTTTCGTTTTTGAGAAATTAAAAAAAAAACCAAAACCACTTTTTTCTAAGAAAATCTCTGTTTTTATTTTTACCTATCTGGACTTTTAGTATAATTTACTAGTTTAATTTATAAATTTAATTTTTTGTAATTGGAGTTTTGTGAGGACTCAATAAAGTAGAAAAGTATTGGATTTTCCCTGGATTAATCATTTTGTTCATTGAAAACGTCTGCCATTGACCTTTCACTTCTAGCTCTCCGTGCTCTCGTCGGCGGATTCTTGAAAACATGTTACGACTTGGGCGCCATCTATTGGGATATCTTTCAGCGTAGAGTCTTTCGGCTTCCCGATCTCGACAACAAGTTAAACCGGAGCAGAAGTTCCTGTCCGCTTACTCTTCTCGAACATATGAGTTTGTTATTGTTATGTGTTGATGAATTAATATTTTAATTGTAAATGGTTGTTAAGTAAATATGCGATGCCTTTTATTGACCTTTAGGTTGTTAATTGTTTTTTCATTCAAGAAAAATTGCGGTTTAATTATCTTAAGCCCCCAGCAGGTAGAACCCTTCGCCGGCGAGTGACCGCGGCCCCAGGTATAGTAAGAAAAAATTGCAGGTCAGTTTTCAGACGTTATCAATGAATAAAATGGTTAATCCATTGAAAATCCAATACTTTTCTACTTTATTAAGTCGTCATAAAACTCCAATTACAAAAAATTAAATTTATAAATTAAACTAGTAAATTATACTAAAAGTCCAGATAGGTAAAAATAAAAACAGAGATTTTCTTAGAAAAAAGTGGTTTTGGTATTTTTTTAATTTCTCAAAAACGAAGACATTTTTGCATCCGGTTTTCTGTTTTCGACTAAAAATTAACAAAGACATTGAAATTTTAAAACAAAATTAGTACTTAATTACATAAAATTTTGAAAAAAATTAGTTCAAAAAAATTTGTTTGGCTTCTTTTTTGAAAATTTTGAGTTTGAAAATTTATTTTTTAAAAACTATTCGTTAAAACAATTTATTTTAAAAACAAAGTGAAAGAAGAAGTTTTTAGCTTTTCAGAAAGGTATAGCACGGTGTTGTAGACTAAGCCGTTGATTTTTAATATTTTTTTTACAAAATAAGTCAATTTTTCAGAAAATTGCCCCTCCCGGCTAAACGGGGGGGAATAGGCCCCCCCCCCCCCTCCCGTACGATTTTTTTCTTTTCTCAACTCAACCTACACGCTCTAGCTTTTTGGCACAACGCTCGTGAATCACCCTGTATAATTCCAAACAACGCTCGTGGAAACCGAAAGAAAAAACAGTCTCAGAAAATCCAATTCAAGAAAAAGACAAAGAACAAGAAAAAAGGGCATTTTTGCCTTATAGAAAAGGCGTTTCTAAAGCAATTGGACGAATCTTAGCAAAGCACGGCATAAAATCAATACCTATTCAAGCCACCAGGAAAAATCCAAAAGATAAAATTCCCTTTCAAAATCCAGGAGTTTACTCGGTACTATGTACCTAGTTGTGGCTCATCTTATATAGGTGAGACTAAATATCAACAAGACTAAAGGAACACATAAAAGCCTTACAAAAGAAGGAAGTAACAAAATCGGCAATATGTGAGCATTCAGCGTATAATGAAGATCATTTCATACGTTTCGATCAGGCTAAATCAATTTCCACCGAAAGATTTTATGTCCCTAGGTTGGTGAGAGAAGCAATCGAAATAAAAATGCACTCAAACTTCAACAGAGATCAAAGTTTTAATCTTTTTTCGCCATGGGATCCTCTGATTAATATATTAAAGCTTAATAAAATCAAAGCATTAGCTTTGATAACAACAAACACACAAATCAAAACAACCTGGTAACTGATGCCATTAGTTTTGCATGCTCACAAGAGTACATAAGCTCACAACAACAACACCCAGTGCACTTGCAGCAAAATGTACGATCTGAAATGCAAGCACAACCGAAACGGTACAATCTACGAACAAGAACAAAACAATGACAAAACAACATCCACCCACAAGCCATCAGTCAACCCGTACCATGATCGTTGTAATCCGATTGAAACGTCGGGATATCATATCAAATACAAAATTGATATTTTTTTAATAATCGCGGTAAAGTCCGCAATATTATAGTCCGCTAATGAAAAGTAAGGAGCTCTACATGAGCTTTAAAGCACTCTTTTGCCAATCTAATGGCTTCTTCATTACTGAAGTAATATAAACTTAAAATTGCTGATGACTTTGAGCACCATTTTCGCGCGGATGTTTGGCAGGGTAAATTGAACTTGCTTTCTTGCTTAAAACTTCTTTAAAACAAAATTTCTGATAATGTCATTTAAAATTATCCAAGAGTTAAATAAAAGTAAAAAACGCGGTACTAACGATCATTCCAGAACGATTCGAAAATAATGGAGTTTATCGGTTTCCTTCTTCAAATTGGAACACGAGAAAACTAAACAATGTTTTGCGAAACGCGTTCGCTGTTCCAGATATTTCAATTTGGGAAGCAAGACCCTGTATAGTGAAAAGAAAGAACATAAAAACACTTGCCTTAGTTGAGGAGTTAGAGGAGGAGCTACTGCTAAAAAATGTAACAGAATTGGAGGAAAATGCCGACGAGGAATCAGAGGCATCTGAAACTTACGGTATTCACAAACAAGAAAAAAGAGCAACCGCAACAAGGTCCCCACAGGCTGATTTCAATTTTGTTCTGCAAAACTGTTAAGAAAAAGCTTTTCAAACAATGAGCCAAGAAGGCCAAATTGAAATTTTTAATTTGAACGACCTGAACAACATAGATTATCTTGTAAATACGAGTAATAAGAACGACGAAAATATTTTGCTCTGCAGTGGAAGCACCCACACTGAACTATCGAATGCTGAAGCCTCAGTAAATAAAATGTTGGAAGACAAAATTTTGTAAGTGTTACAATCAATTCAGAAGATGTTAACCACTGGTTTTTGTAAGCTATTGGCACAAGGAGATTGCTTAGCAGATTACCAAAACTTACACCTGAATCCTGAAACAAAGGAACAAAGATTTCAATCTGCCGCTGAAAATTTTATTAAAATAGAAACTGGTGAACACGCTTTACAATTTGAAAACCAGCTCTTAAATGAACAGTTTCAAAATGAAATGGTAATTCCAATCATATATACATATGTACATACATAAACCACAATAAATTATTTACTTTTTTATTGACAAATACAGAAAATGTCTTTCATTTTTGGGAAAAATGGAAAAAGGTGTGGTGATGGATGGACCTGTTGCTATGAGTTGATAGACTCAATCTTTCACAGATCCTTCCTTACAAAATGCTCATGGACAGGAGCGTCAACTAGCCAGCAGGAAGAGGGAAAAAATCCATTTTTTAAATACAAAAACGTTTTGACCTTATTTGCAAAGGTCGTAATTGATGCTGACCCTGAATTTTTAATGGAAAAAACCAAAGAGTTTTTAAAAAACTATTGAAAAACTCAACGAGTTTTCAAACTCAAGAAATTTCGCAAACCCGGAAGTCCACGAAAACACTCGGGTAACACAACAAATCTGAACGACCACCTAAAGAGAAAACACCCTGAAAAAATAACGGTGAGATCAAGCAATGACAATGAAAATGAATATAATACAGAAGACAGAGACTTTGAAAGCGAACAATCAAACAATTGTTAACAGCCACCTAACAAAAACAAGAGGGTATCAATTAAATAATATTTTGAGCGCAGCAGCCGTTACCAATCAAACAAACTCACTGGAAAAGAAGAACTAGAAAAATTGTATGTTCAAATGATTGGCTTTTCGTACGTGCGATCGAGAAGGCTTCCGGAAATTTGTGCACGCAGCACGCTCTTAACAACAAGTACGAAATTCCGGATAGGGGACATTTAAACTCTTCTCTGATCCCTTTATATTGTAAGGAATTGGAAAAAAGGTGAAGGTATCATTAGAGAAAGTGAGTTTCTGCGCAATCACCACAGATATGTGGTCCAGTGTATCTAACGAGGGGGTGTTGGCTGTGACATCCCACTTTGTGGAGGGATGTCAGTTGTAATCGCGCGCCGTTACTCAAAGGTCAAAGTGGTCGCAATCGAAGGTCGCCACACTGCGGAAATAAATGGAGAGGTAAGAAAAGAAGGCGTTGCACGTTCTTTTTTGCATAGTTGTTTGCTCATTTAAAAATTATTTTAATTAAGATATATTTTGGCTTTAATAAAATTGAGTGATCCAAAGTATTGTCAAACAATTTGTTCATAACAATTTTAAAACAAAAACTTGTGTTGTTTATTTTAGAAATGTTTGTTTTTTCCCGACATTTGCCATGATTTGCCCATACCCTTAATCTATCTAACATTGCAAGATTGCTTTAAAATTTATTCATTCCATTCCATTTTAACAAAAGCCAAGGGTATTGTCACTTTTTTTAGAAGAAGTATGCTTGCAAGCGATACATTGAGGCGAATTCAAAGACAAAATGGAAAAGAACGAAGAAGTAAGAGATGGAATAGCACTTATTTCATGCTGAAGCGACTTCTGAAGGTCCTTTCAGAGTAAGCAATAGCAATTAATGAATGTGTCAAGGCCAGTACACCAGTAACAGCAGAAGACTTTCAGAAAGTCGAAGAAATTCATTCGAGCTTTTTGAAATTGCTACCAATACCATTTCTTGTGAAAGCTATGTTACAAGCTCCCTAATAATTCCACTTGTTAGGGGAATCAAAACTCGTATCATTAGAAACTACCGTGAGTACTCTTCAGGCTCAAGAAATACTCCATTTCTCGACTCCGTTGCAAGCTCAAGAAATACTCCATTTCTCGACTGAAAGTGTGAAATCGAGATTGAAACCTTTTGCTTGCGAACACCTCTTATGGCCACCTTATTCGATCCAAGGTTTAAAAAAAATGGATTTCGAACTTTCCGTGTGTCGTTACTAGTCTGATGTAATAAAAATGTTCACAATACTGTAGATAATACAAAATTCAATTCGTTACCGTTCTTTTTGAATCCTTCGCCAACTGATTTGTTCGAGGTGAAAAAGACATCCCCGCAAATCAGTGTAGGGGAAGCATTTTTCACTGCGTGATAATACCCATTTCAAAGTCACATATAACTCTTTGAGGTTGCAAACTAATGGAATAGCTGGATGAAATTTTCATCAGCTCTCTTTAAAAAAAAATTTTGTATAGCGCCAGGCTTTTTTTGCTCATAAGGCAAAACACAAGGGGCCCTATTTCACCTTCTTCTCTGTCATGGATAGAAAACAGCTGTCGCGTTGTTATAGGGAAAACATCAAAGGTGCCGTCCATAATCCAACAGTCACTTTCTTTAAAAATTTTAGTGAAGACTTTGTTGTGAGCACTTTCCTTTTTTTCAGAGAGCAATTACTTTTCAAAATTGTTCAAAAGATATATGTAAATTAAGTGGAATGTCCAAATAGTACTATAAAGATTCTGGTTCTTTTAAATGTGTATCACTTTTTGTCACTCGCTTAATTTTGGATTTTTAGGCACTTTTTGAAGTAAGGTATTTTCGGCTCAAAAAATTTCTGTATCAGGAACAGATTTCTCGATAATCTGGCTTGAATTTAATACTTTCTTTTGAGCTGAGCATTTCACTGAACAATTTGCGACTACTTTATCAATCACGCTCGTTTGCAGATGGCTCATGCGAGTGATTACCCGATTGTTAAATTATAATTTGCACATTGTGAATTAATTTAGTTACAAAACGAGCTGTACATACATTTATTTTTGATTCGCTTACCCAATTAAATATTTGTTTCATTCTTTTTTTTTGAGAAGTGTGTTTCTTTTTTGATTATCAAAACAAGTTTTCTTTTATCATTTAAAGAATCTTGGAGTTCAGAATTTTAAAATACAGAATTTTGGAATCCGAATTTTGACATATTGGTACGGAATTTGGGTCCCAACCCTCTATATCACTTCAATTTAATTGCAAGACAAGTAAATAATATAGTCAACTTACAGAAAAATTAATATTAAAATAAAAATAAAAAATATAAGAACTAATTTCCGCACTAATTCATACAATGAAATTCGATAGGGTAAAACTATACAAAGCGCCCCACAATTCATCAAACATAAATAAAACACAAAATTTTAACATAAAATCACATTCTTTTATTTTAAAACAATAATTAGTCTTTTTTCTTAGTATTTACATTCAATAAACATAAAAACAACAATAGTATAAAATAAATAAAAATATTTTTTTGAAAGTTAAGGTGGGGCGTTTTGTAACTGGGGTAGCGGGCAAGACGCCCCAGGCTATTTACAAAGCGCCCCATGAGAAAAGTGAAGAAATATTACATTAAATTCTTTCAAAATATTTTAATATCCCAGTAAAATAGCGTCTCTTTTCAATTTGCAGCCGAAACTGTTATAATTAGTCGAATACGTTGTACAGGACTCATGTAACAAAGCCTTGCAAGTTACGCATGAGATCCAGTCTTCTGAGGAAGCAGTTTGCCAATGATCATCAATACACTAAAATCAATCGCTTTAGCCATATCCTTTTCGAACTATGAGGCCCACACTGTCTTTCGCAGATAATTTCAATGCATTTCTAAAGAAATTTGCAAGACAAATTTGTTAAATGCATCAAAGTATAACTGGGGCATTTTGCATTTTCTTCACTGGGGCGATTTGTAAATGCTGGAACACAAAGCGCCCCACATGAAATATTGACTCTCAACATAAGATAACGTTATGAGTTAAAAATAATATAAAAACAAAAACAAAACTCTTTTTATGTGTATGAACAGTTTTCAAATATTGCTCATACTTTCCGAGAAAATTAAATTTAAGTGGATCCCCACCTCAATATTTTTGGGCCCACAAAATCGTTTTTTCTCTTTTATTCTTACACGCATAAAGGAATCCCATCCACACAAAAGCCCAACTGGGCAACCATTTAAACCTGTTTGAACACGATTAGTTTGATTTGAATATCTACTGTTTTGAACGCAGTAGGCTGGTGGGGCGTTTTGTAAACCGGGGCGCTTTGTATAGTTTTACCCTATTCATATAATAAAAGGAGCAAAATCAACGACCACAATAGATTAATTCTTTAAGGTGACAAAAACGAGAAATTAATTCACTTATAATAATTTTATTGTTACCAGTTAGATGTTGCTTCCTTGGTGGTTTGTTAGCGAAAAAGAAAGATTACAAGACAAAATTAAACAAATAGGTACATAAAACATATATGTAGTGAAAGCTTAGTTTTAAGAGAGATTAACATAGGTTGAGAGACGATTAAAAGGAGTGCAAGAAATTATACAACAAAAGTAGTGTAAATTGTGTATGTTTGGTAAGGTATAACATATACAAAAAAACTAACAACTAGTAATTAAATTAAATACATGGCAATGAAATTTAACAAAATAAATATTTGAAAACGACAGACTTGACCAAATGAGAGACATGAGCCACTCTAATTCATTCACTCAAATGCCTCATGAGTATTCTAAGAGCCGTTTTCTTCACTTGAAGTTGAACTCAACTTGAGGATATTTTTTCTCAACTCCTGATATTATATTTCTTCACTCAAAGTTGAACATTTCAACTTTCGATTCTCAACTCTCAAGTTACTCAACTTCCGATTTTCTCAACTTCCACCATAGCGAAATTTCAAACACCTACACCAAATTGAGGTAGGTACACCAATTGTTAGCTTATGAGCAGTTTGATTGAAGTTCAATGAAACTCGAACAGAGTTCTGCAGCTATATCTGGCATTCAGTTGTTGTTTAAATGTTCACAAAAATGTTGCGTCTTCCATGCACTCGTACAAATAAATTTCATTAATGACAATTACCTACTACAGGAATGTACAAATTTATTTGACATAAATTCAAATCTAAAGTTTAAATAGACGTTATTGTCAAAAATATCCCACGGAAATTTGGAAAAAATGAGAGAATTCAAAGTAGTGAAGGAAAACAATTCTCAACTTCTTGCTCAACTCTCAAGTTGAGGTCAACTCTAGAGTTTATCAACTTGAGAGTTTGCATCAAGTTGAACAATTGTGAAGAAAACGGCTCTAAATTGTTTCATTCTACGATGTTCTACTTGCAAACAAAAATTATTATTCTTGATCCTCAATTTAATAGCTGCTGAATGCAAAAAGTCTCCCCCGTCCCGGCTAAGCGGGAGACTTGGGCCGACATCTGTTCACACTTATTTTGCATTTGGCAAAAATCACGTTTGTACATTAAGCTTATGAGGCAAATTTTTAAGTAGATACATGTATCTTTATAAAGATGTATCAAACAATTGGCTGAAGTGTATAGGGAGGTTTATATGAACGATTTAACAAAAAGTGGCTCAAATCACACGTGTTCAGTATACTGTTATTTTCTGGGCAAAAGTATTACACGTTTCGAGTCCTGTTTCTCATTGAATACATTTGTAGCATTTCATTAGAATTTGTATCAAGAATGATTTTCTTTTTCTCTTGAAAAAATTTGAAAACAACTTCTATATAATGTTCCAATATAAGAAACGAGAAACATGACTCCGGTGGTGACATTTTTTGTAAGTTTAGTTTTATACCATTTGGGAAAATATGTTCTAGCAAGAATCAAGCCTTCCCAGTCATTGCTGATATTAACAATGCTGGATCTGAGAAAAC
This sequence comes from Sphaerophoria taeniata, assembly GCA_943590905.1. Lineage (NCBI taxonomy): Eukaryota > Metazoa > Arthropoda > Insecta > Diptera > Syrphidae > Sphaerophoria > Sphaerophoria taeniata. Next base: position 191,825,388 of record OX016540.1, read on the forward strand.
CCCTGGAGAACTCGTCATCGCATTTGATTATTATATGTTCCCTGCGCACCTCCCCAGAGTGAAAATTAGGGTAGGGACCATCGCTTCCCGAGATTGTGTAAGAAAACACCATTTCCGAGAGCTTGGTCTTGATGGAGTTCCAAAAAGCCAGTAGACCTCTGCTTTTTGTGCAGAGTCCATCCACAACCGATGATTGGAGGTCATCTTTGACATCCTCACTCAGTGTGCGCGAGTTATGGAGTCAAACGAGGTCAAACCAAAAGTTAACGATGACATCGCAGAGCTCCACCTCAAATTCGCCAAAACCAGCCGGTTCTGAATTTTTCATTTCATGGGAACATATATTGTATGAATCGAAATGCATTCAATTTCCGTTCCAATGAAAAGTGCTGATATGTTTATTGTTAATAATTTATATGAATAAAATAAAAAAGTGGATGAGACTTTTTCTGACCACCGACGAACGCAGTTCATTGTTTTCTCTGTTAAGTTTCTTCGGGGATCGAATACTTTCGCTACTCGCGCTTGCGGCGCCCTGCAATATAATGCCTTCTCTTCTTTTTTAACATTTGTTTAATGATTCGGTTTTGTGAAGATTTGACGGTCTCTTTAAGTAGAAAGAAGACTGATGGGCTCCTCAACAATTTTTTGGTACTTGATTTTGTCTTTGCAATCCAACTTTCTCATTTTCAGCAATCTTACCGCAAATCTTCAACTGGCTTTTGAAGCGTACCCCAGACAATTTTTATTTTTTATTTTTTATTTTTCCCTTAAGCAGCATTGCTATGGCTGATATTGTTGTTAACTATGGTCTCCTTATTAGAGGCCAATCCTTCCTCAGAGTCGGTGGATCGTCCAAATGTCGTCACGTCTTGATCGTCCTTGAAAAATTTTGAGAATCAACTGTAGTATGAAAAAAGAAAGGTCAGCCTCTTCAGAGCCAATTCCAAGGTAAGGCAAGGAATAAGGCGGACCCTGGCAAGGCATCCAAATCAGGTCGTTTGCCACTGGATTTCCCCCAGCCTTCCATTTCCTTGGCACGGATAATGAAAATCGCTCTTACTATCACTGAAAATTAGAAGTCCCTTATGTGTGGTCAAATTGCATTGCTGAAGGTTTAACCTATTGAAGAGTTAAGAGATGGGCTAAAAAAGTTGGTTCTTCACTGGACCAAGTCAATCGAGTTTAAGTTGACTAAACTATATTGTAAAAAACACCTCTTGTTTTCCATGTTTTTTTTTCCAGGCTCCGATCACCCTCACACTTAATGTTTATATGGCCTACCTATATTCGACTTAAAATCAACTAAAAAAAAAAACTAAACTTAAAAAAAAAAAACTTAATACGCTATGTAAGAGGGCAGTTTTGGTTGGAACTCTCCAAAATACGATTTTATCTCATCAGAAGTAATCACTTCCAAATTCTGTATTTGATTTACAAATTCGATTTTTTTTTCTCGCAAATCACCATATTTTTTGCTATCTAGTGATTATGTTCTGACATATTATCTCTTTTAAGACACAAATTCTGATGACCATGACCACAATTCCATTAAAAATCACTCTGCTGCCCCATTAACTACATCAATCTCCTGCCGCCCCCAACAACTTAACTAAAGATATTCCCCCAAGAATACCACACAATGCCACACATCATTGACTTCGCACTCCATATATCTTAGAATTACCAACCACTATAACGATAAGCAAACAAAAAGTGGATTATCTGGTCAAGCAGAACACAAAAAACCCATAAAAAGCTCAATGTAGCTTCATTCTTTGACCCAAAGAAGGTTAATCCCACTGAAATTCTAATGATCATTAAGATATTTCCGTCATTGACCCAAATAAATATTTTATCTGGCCGCCTTCCCCTCATTATCAACTGGCCAAATGAAAATAAATAAAATTACGTTTAAGAAACAACAACACAAAATCGAATCGAAAAAAAGACCACGAAAGAAGGCAATAAACTTAAACGCTTTGTTTTGCATACATTAGCCAACAGCAAAATGAAACACTTTTTAGAACAACTCTAATCCCAAGCTAAGCAGCTGAAATGATAACTCTGGCAAAAATTATTCACAATTTTATTTTTCACAAAATTCGTCGAAAGTGTATTTTAATTGATCCACCAAGTCAGTAGGGCTATAAAAGTTATTTTAATTTCTTGATGATTTTAATATTTTATTGGTGGCGATGAATTTACTTACAAGTTTTTGTCCCCGATTTTGGGATCAAATTCTTTTTGATTTTAGAAATTCTTTAACCCAAAAGAATAAGTATCGCTCGCCTTGAGGCTTTGACAATCAGTTACGCCCCACACTTAAGCCATAACAGGTGCAATCGGGAGCGTCAGATTATTGAGATTCTTTGTACCAATTTCACTGTTTAAGAATGAATTTTTGGATAATTCTGGGATTAAGCTTGTGCGTTTTCTATGAAAGCGTCAGTGCGGTAAGAATTAATAAGAATTCTACATTAAATTCTTGACATTGAACTGACGTTAATTCTGGAATAGGGCAATGGATATGTTTATGAGCAACCCATCAAGAAGAGGACTGAATCCGAAGCTCCTCCTGAGGGAGTGCAGAGTGACTTTTCGATCGATGAATTCATAACAAGCCAAAAACAGAACATCTTTTCATCGTTTGGAAACAGGGCGCCAGCCTTAAAGACCTGTGCCCAATGTTGTAAGTATCCCATCGTCTTTGGGTCTGTCCACACATAAAATTGTTTGATTTTTAAAGCTTGTGGAGTTCAAAATGGAAACCGAATTGTTGGTGGAACTCAAGTCCGTCACAACAAGTACCCTTGGATGGCACAACTGCTAAAAGGCACACGACTCTTCTGTGGTGGAGCTCTTATTAACGATCGTTACATTTTGACAGCAGCTCATTGTATTCACAACAATAACTGGCAGTCGATATCGGTTAGGTTGCAACAATTCGATCGCAGCACACCAACATCGAATGGAGTTAATCGAAGGGTAAGAACTAAATTGGTATATGGCTCGAAGAAGTACATTTTTTGATTTTTTTCAAAGCTTTCAAATGCCATCGTACATGAAAAATATAACCCAACAACTGTGGAGAACGATATTGCGTTGTTGCGATTGGATTCGCCTGTTGAACTGACTGATCCTCTAAGGCCTATTTGCTTACCGTCACTAAACCAGAACTTTGATTTGAAACAAGTGAGTTCATACATTTTTTCGGAAGTTTTCAGCTTGATATATTTGGGATGATTATAGGGAATCGTTGCCGGTTGGGGTCTGACGAGGGAAAACGGTCGAGTTTCATCAACTTTGCAGGAAGTCACAGTACCAATTATCACAAATGCCCAATGTAGGGCTACGCAATACAAATCAAAGATCTTGGAGACCATGTTGTGCGCGGGAGTTGTTTCGACAGGAGGAAAGGATGCATGCCAGGGAGACAGTGGTGGTCCATTGGGTGTTTTGGATAAAACATTCAAAATTGCCGGTAAGGCATTTTATCATTCATTTTTTTAAAGAATTCTTAATATTCATTCTTGAATTGCAGGAGTTGTATCATTTGGTTATGGATGTGCCAAGCCAAATGCTCCCGGAGTGTATACTCGTGTTTCGAAGTACTTGGATTGGATTAGTAAGAATACTGCTGATGCTTGCTATTGTAACAAGTAGAATTTTAACTTAACCTAAATTAAGATAACTTATCCTTACTAAATTTAAATTAATTATATATTTATGAATAAATTACAATTGAAAGTTTTATTTAAAAAACCGACATGCTCAACCTCTTTTGGCGCATAGAAAAGTTCTTATTGATTTTAATCTTGAAAATCTTCGTTCACACGAAGCTCCTTAGAGGAGACTCAAACTGTTAAACGAGTTGTGAAAGCCAATCCAGACTGGGTAAAGAGTCTGAAAACTCCCTTTAAAAAAACACACATAAATGTCACGAACTACAGACACATAGCAGCACTGGTGACTGAGACCATCGGCTGGGAAAAAGTCCCTTTAATAATGAAGCTAAAAGATTCAATGGCTGTTCTTATGTATTTAATAATTCTAAAAATTAATAATAGAACAAACTAGCTGACCCGACAGACGCAGACGTGTCGTGCTTGCACGTGTCCTCAATGTAAATTAAGACTTTATTGTAATGAATGTCAGACGCAGATGATTTTCACTGAAAGAATCACGATACTTTTCCCACAAAGTTACTGGATCAGACGGTTTAACCGAGTCGCAATAATCTTGGTCAATTTGAGTCTCGTGCATTGTCCATCTCTCATGCATTGTGAAGTAGGATTTAATGCTCCGCAAGGACAATGAATCATATGTTTTTGGAAACGACTTGTCCGGTTTTTTTGCTGAAACAACTTTGTCGATGTTGTACACTACACAACATTATACATAATAAAACACATTAACTTACCTGCAGAACAAATCACTAAGACACTAATCAATTCACTAAACAATACTTACCAAACACTAATTATAAAAAAAAATCATGAAAATACTTACCTTATAGCACTTACCATAGAAGATTTACACGCTTACAACATAATACTTACCTTACAAAAAATACACTCTGCTATACACAAAAACAATCACTCGTCTCTGAAAAACTTATCCTAGCGAAATAATAAAAATTTTCAGTGAGTTGTTGGGATACTCTATGTCTATTCAATCAAAGTCGGTGTTTATTTTGATTTTTCGTTCGATTTGATTTTAAACGCTGCTTACTTCATCGTGGTCGATTCGTTTTTTTAAAACCTATCGTTCTTAGCTCTCAAGCCTTTCATAGTCAATTGACTTTTAATCAGATTTTTTTTGGTTTTTTTGTCATCGGAGTTCCAGCCGAGAAAACAACATCCACGTCTTTTAATCAATTGTCCTCTCCAAGAAAAAAGCAGCAATCCTTCTTCTTCAACTCTCATACACTACCATTTCTTCAAGAAATCTAAAAGTTCAATTCGAAAATTTAACAATAAATTGAAACACCACCGGTGCAGAAAAAATTAGCAAAAGTGCAATCCACAATACCAATACGGTAAAAAGTGATAACATAAAAGTGAAATATAAACTAAATGTTAACTAAGACGGAAAAGAGAATTTATAAGAACTGAAAGAAGAAAAAATATTAATATATGTATCCATATCTATTTGACCAAAAGAAAAAGAAAAGAATACCTATCTACTGAAGAATACTTACTTACCATCTGACTTACCATTACCATCTTTAACTAAATCCAGTTCTGAAAAAAAAGAAAAAATATTCCAGTCCCTATACCTATGACATATTTTGTTAAATTTGTTCCTTTACCTGTAGGTAATATATGAATTAGATGATAAATAGAATTTTTTTTTTTGATTATTCAGTGTATTTAAAATCATTCAAAAATAGAAATACATATGTATGTGTGAGCATATAGGTATGTTTGTATGATTTTTTTTTCTTGTCCCATTAATACTACATAGACATAAAACAAAATACCTTTCCAACCTATAAAACAAAACAAAAATTAAAGCATCAAGCAAAATCAACGAGCTGCACCTTGGCGGATTTTAAGGTAATTTTGATTTGATATCATTTTTATTTACTTTCATTTTATTTACATACATACAGTGCGATTCATAATTATAACCCACTTTGAAAAACTTCAATATAGTAGTCGCCACATATAGTTCCAAGAAAAAAAGTTGTTAAAAAAATAGTATGAGACTTGAAATGCTATTTAAAAAAAAAAAATCTTTGAGAAAAACTCATTTTGGTAATTTCATCGTTTATTAACTAAAAAAATCAGAGATTTTTAGTGTTTCATAATTATAACCCAACAAATGAAAAAGAAGTTTAAATCAATAAATACTGAGATTAATAATCAATTTTACATCCCTTAGAACGAATAAGGTCAAATATTCTTTTTCTCATTGATTTTACCAAATTTTCTAAGATGGACTTATCAATTTTGAGCCATTCTCTCCGCAGAGCTTCCTTTAGCTCTCCTACAGACTCGTAGGTCTTTCCTTCGCCATAAATTCTCCTGACTAGAATTCCCCAAAGATTCTCTATGGGGTTGACATCAGGAGAACATGCGGGCCATTGCATTAAATTCACCGAATTAATCTCCAACCAATGAGTTGTTTCGCGACTAGTGTGAATTCTTGAATCGCATTTCTAAACACCCCACTGACGAGAAAGCTCCCCACACCATCACTGATCCTCCACCAAAATTACGCCGTTCGAAAAATTGCGGTTCCTTGCGTAAATCCCGCCAATATCCATTTAATCCATCAGGACCATCTAGGTTCCACTTCTTCTCATCAGAAAAAATGACCTAAATCGAGTTTTAAACCACCATGTTGAAAAAAAGTTGAAAAAAAACTCCTTATTGAAACTTACAGATGTCCAATCGGTGTCCATGTTGTTTTGGGCAAATTCCAATCTAGCGACCTTGTGTCGATCTAAGAGACGTGGTGCACAGTTCATTTTAGAACGACACAAGTTTGGATTCCGCCGAAGTGCTCTCCAAACCGTGGTTTTTGAGACTTTTGTTGGAATAAGTGCTGTCAATTTGGAGCAACTCACGCAAGAATTGCTGGCAGCACGTGCGATAATCCGCTCTTCACGGGTGTTTAGCTTTCTTTTCCTTCCTGAACGCTTGCAACTGCCATAATTGACCGGATCTTTCAAAAAATTGGCCACGACTCTTCGACTTCGCTCAATTTTTCGCGAAATTTCACTTAAACTGTTGTTTTCACCATTTAGTGCCAAAATTTTGCCCTTTTCGACATCGGAAAGCGATTTTCCACGCGGCATATTTTTTTTTTACTTTTTTTTAAATCAAATTTACGCAAAAACTCTAAGTTAAGACAGTTAAATCAAACGCCAACAGACTTGATTGTGAAGTGGGTTATAATTATGAAACAAGCGAATTCGATGAAACAAAGAAGCTTGGTTGATGTGTAACGGAATTCTTTCAAAAGAAAAACCATTAAAGAAAAACGGTACTCTTGCATGATCCATGACAAACAACTATGCTACCTGTCAATTTTATGCTTTTGTTTGAAAGCCCAATTCAATTTTAGTGCAAGTTAGAGTTAAAATTGAAATGTGGGTTATAGAATTGAAACGCACTGTATACTAACATATATACAATTAATGGGATATGTATGCGTAGTTATAATTTTTTTTGCGAGTTGCAAATTGCAATAGAAGAAGAAGTATACATACATAAATGTAAATATGTGAATGCATATACATACATATGTTTCGAAGATAAAATTATTTTTTTTTAACGTCATACTATCAATTTTATTTTTGTATGTGAAATTAACTTAACATACCTTTTTTTGCATTTACTTTCTACTATGTAACTTACCTTTCTACCATTAACTTTCTTAAAAATTTAATTACCTTTTATTTAGTTTCCAACACTACTTACCTTATTTCAATTCTTTTCATATTAAATTTTGTTATCTTTGTCTAGTTTAATTCACTTTTCATTATTTAATTGTTTTTTATATTAATTCATTTTTCATTCGCTCCTTCATTATATGATTGTTGACTAAAACCAAACAACTAACATCTTTTATTTTCATAAAAAAATATGAAATTTTGCAATTTTGGTTGAGATGTCAAAAGATCTTATGATCTGAATTTTGTTTGATGTAATGTCAGCAATGGAGATGACATCCTAAGTCACGACCAGGTTGAAGAGAAGGTAGGCTGTAGGCAGAATGGTTTAGGAGAGTTTGGGACAAGGGGATGTAGGATTAGGGGCTACCACACAATACTGGAGGTAGTGGTAGCCACGGTGGTGTCTTAAGAATACATGGGTGGGAAAAATCCTCCGAGGGCCAACAACATCTGGACCCTCGGCCTTGCTGAAGTCGCCCCTCCCCTAAACATAGGTCATCGAGTTCCACCGTACATTTTTTTTTTTTTTGAATAGGCATGATTTGTTTTTATTCGCAACGGCCGTCCAGAGCTTCGACTCCAAGGACTCACCCCATCCGACGAGCATCCAGCCGGTTGCCAACATGCTGAAAGGGGGTCGGAGCCTGGACACCCCTCTACCTCCTGCTGCCCGGACCAGCCTCATATGCCTGTACATATGGGGTTGTACGGGTGGGCTACAAGGAGTAGAGGGGCGTAAGTCCTATTTCGTTACAATGTCATCAGAATGAATTTAGTTTTTAAGCAAGATGAGTATGTGAGCCAGAGGTAAACCACTTTTTTGCCACTCTATTGTATACTTGTGTAAATAAAGCATCGAACTTCCCCGTACATTTTTGATTTGACTATCGTATCGCATCAGTTTTGTTAGTTTTTGTTTGAAAGCTTTCACTATTAGATCGTGTCTGCTGCGTTTGTCCAGGAATCAAAAGGGACTCGATTTCAACTCACTTCGGATTGCATGTATGAGGAGAGAATAAGTATGGCCAATATCGTTGTCGGCGCTTCCATATCTCGGTGGACATCTCGTAGGTGGACATATTCTTCTGCTCGAAGTTTTTCTGGTTAAGTTTCAGGCATAGGAGGAGCTCATTTTCAATATAGTCGTACATGTCAACGAAAAAATGTTGCAGTAATTTTGCACAGCGGGCAGATGTGTAACGGAACCAGTGTTCCCCCTCTCCATCCTATACCACCTTTACGACCTTAGGACTACAGGACCCTAAGGCCGGTCCAGGCAGCAGGATGGAGAAGGTATCCAGGCTACGGCTACGCGGCATGCTTGCTTTGCCAAAGGCTTGCTCGACGGGGAGGGGGGTTATTGTAGCCGCAGCACTGGATGGTGTTACCTTTTTCATGCCGGAGAAAAAAAAAAGACAAAAGGGTTCTGAAAAGTTCCGGGGACCCGAAGTTATGAAGAGGGGAAGGGCATGTTGTCGAAGGGGAGGGTCTAGGTGATGAAGACCCTCGGAGGATTTCCCACCCTATGTACCCAATAGGATACCACCATGGCTGCTGCTTCCTCCAAATTATGCAGCAGCCCCAAACCGTTTCAAATTTATCGCTTCTCCTGTCTACAGACACATATGTCTCATGTCACCTCCACCTCTGAGCCTTTTCAAATTATAGTCCAGCCATCATACTGATTTCCATAAATTTCAAAAAAATTGTAACCAATACATTTTGTATGTTTTTTACAAAATTTATTGAATAACTAAAGAAGTAATATAATACAGTAGCATTCTATAGATAGATATATGTACAAATTAATAACAAAGAAAACTTAATATAGATATGGAAAAAAACGATAAAGATATTAATCCAATGAATTTTTTTTTTTAATTTATTTAATGTAAAATTACAAAAGTATAATTTCCTATTTCCCGATCCAAATGTAAAATAAAGTTAAGAAAATTAAAAAAGAATAAAAAAAGCATTACCTTATAATCCGCCAAGGTGCACCCGGTTGATTATTCTTGTTAATTTTGGTTTGCTGTTAGGGAAAATTATTATTTAAGAAAAGGATCAGGGATTAGTTTTTATACGTATATACACTACACTAACATCACATGAATAAACATTCATATATATATATTGACTCTATGAAATCAATTATGTAAACAAAAGAATAAAAACAACTGATTGATGGAATGGAAGTTTTTTTTTTCTTCTTTCTTCTTTTTTTTCAGGGACAGAGTTTCGTAAGTAAGTTTTTTTTTTTTTTTTAGGAGGAACACAGGTAGGTAATATTGTTTTTATAATTATTAGTTTTTTGACGATTATCTTCTTATTTTGTTTTAGATACAGACTGAGATAGGGATTGAGTTTTTTTTCACAAGAACACATATAACATCACTGGTAATTATCGTTTTTTTTTTTGTTCGCAATTAGGGAATTTTATTTTCTTTTTTTTTCAGGGAATGGACACAGGAACACAGGAACATAGGTGAATATATTTCTTTTCTTTTTTCAGATTAAATTTTTTTTTCTTTTCAGGGACTTAGAACCATTTAGTTTATTTACACTACACAGGGACACATAGGAGCGCGAGTAAGTATAAATTTAGTTTTCTTCAGTTCTATTGACTTTTCCTTTCAGTTATTTTTTTAAGTTTTTAACATTTTACTACACATGGACACATGGGTACACAGACACAGGTAAGTATATACAGTCGACTCCGCTTTACTGAAACACAATTTTTGCAGACAATTTGTTTCAGTTAAGCGGAGTTTTCAGTTAACCGAACTTCGGATAACTGAAACTTGTTTCAAATAAGCGGAGTTTTGAGAAAATTAAATACTGCATTGTTTTAAAAACAAAAATAATTAAGAACAAAAAAAAATTAAGTAAGTAACTTAGAGCCATTCTCTTCACTATTGCTAAACTTGTAGGAAACCCTTAAGTTGGCCAATTCTAGAGTTGAAAAACAAACTTAAGCGTTAAGGGACAAGTTGAAATTGTTTTTCTTCACTTCTGTAAATCTCAACTCGAGAGTTGAAATTCAAAAGTTGGATTCTCTCATTTTTTCAAAATTTCCCTGGAATTTTTTGGAGTTTGTTTCAACTTAAGATTTGAATTTATGTCAAATAAATTTTTACCTACCGGTGAAAATTGTCATTTTGTAAACGTCCTTAGCTACGTGCAAGAACTTATCAGTTCGCACACTTTTTTCAATTGAAACGGTTCGGTCTGAATTCCATTTTCTGTAAATTCATTCCCAAATAAAAATTACCACAATTCCACCAATTTGTCCCGCATAAGCTCAAAAGGCCAGTAAAGAACTAAACGATGTCGAACTAACTATACCCCAAGGCATTGCTTCTCTTCGAGAATGTATCGAAAAACATCCTCACCCGAAAGCACAAACCGATGACAATCAATAATTGAAATTATTTTTGCTTGAAAAAGCTAAGCAAATGAGCGACTATTTCTATGCCTTCAGGATGATTATAGGGAATCGTTGCCGGTTGGGGTCTGACGAGGGAAAACGGTCGAGTTTCATCAACTTTGCAGGAAGTCACAGTACCAATTATCACAAATGCCCAATGTAGGGCTACGCAATACAAATCAAAGATCTTGGAGACCATGTTGTGCGCGGGAGTTGTTTCGACAGGAGGAAAGGATGCATGCCAGGGAGACAGTGGTGGTCCATTGGGTGTTTTGGATAAAACATTCAAAATTGCCGGTAAGGCATTTTATCATTCATTTTTTTAAAGAATTCTTAATATTCATTCTTGAATTGCAGGAGTTGTATCATTTGGTTATGGATGTGCCAAGCCAAATGCTCCCGGAGTGTATACTCGTGTTTCGAAGTACTTGGATTGGATTAGTAAGAATACTGCTGATGCTTGCTATTGTAACAAGTAGAATTTTAACTTAACCTAAATTAAGATAACTTATCCTTACTAAATTTAAATTAATTATATATTTATGAATAAATTACAATTGAAAGTTTTATTTAAAAAACCGACATGCTCAACCTCTTTTGGCGCATAGAAAAGTTCTTATTGATTTTAATCTTGAAAATCTTCGTTCACACGAAGCTCCTTAGAGGAGACTCAAACTGTTAAACGAGTTGTGAAAGCCAATCCAGACTGGGTAAAGAGTCTGAAAACTCCCTTTAAAAAAACACACATAAATGTCACGAACTACAGACACATAGCAGCACTGGTGACTGAGACCATCGGCTGGGAAAAAGTCCCTTTAATAATGAAGCTAAAAGATTCAATGGCTGTTCTTATGTATTTAATAATTCTAAAAATTAATAATAGAACAAACTAGCTGACCCGACAGACGCAGACGTGTCGTGCTTGCACGTGTCCTCAATGTAAATTAAGACTTTATTGTAATGAATGTCAGACGCAGATGATTTTCACTGAAAGAATCACGATACTTTTCCCACAAAGTTACTGGATCAGACGGTTTAACCGAGTCGCAATAATCTTGGTCAATTTGAGTCTCGTGCATTGTCCATCTCTCATGCATTGTGAAGTAGGATTTAATGCTCCGCAAGGACAATGAATCATATGTTTTTGGAAACGACTTGTCCGGTTTTTTTGCTGAAACAACTTTGTCGATGTTGTACACTACACAACATTATACATAATAAAACACATTAACTTACCTGCAGAACAAATCACTAAGACACTAATCAATTCACTAAACAATACTTACCAAACACTAATTATAAAAAAAAATCATGAAAATACTTACCTTATAGCACTTACCATAGAAGATTTACACGCTTACAACATAATACTTACCTTACAAAAAATACACTCTGCTATACACAAAAACAATCACTCGTCTCTGAAAAACTTATCCTAGCGAAATAATAAAAATTTTCAGTGAGTTGTTGGGATACTCTATGTCTATTCAATCAAAGTCGGTGTTTATTTTGATTTTTCGTTCGATTTGATTTTAAACGCTGCTTACTTCATCGTGGTCGATTCGTTTTTTAAAACCTATCGTTCTTAGCTCTCAAGCCTTTCATAGTCAATTGACTTTTAATCAGATTTTTTTTGGTTTTTTTGTCATCGGAGTTCCAGCCGAGAAAACAACATCCACGTCTTTTAATCAATTGTCCTCTCCAAGAAAAAAGCAGCAATCCTTCTTCTTCAACTCTCATACACTACCATTTCTTCAAGAAATCTAAAAGTTCAATTCGAAAATTTAACAATAAATTGAAACACCACCGGTGCAGAAAAAATTAGCAAAAGTGCAATCCACAATACCAATACGGTAAAAAGTGATAACATAAAAGTGAAATATAAACTAAATGTTAACTAAGACGGAAAAGAGAATTTATAAGAACTGAAAGAAGAAAAAATATTAATATATGTATCCATATCTATTTGACCAAAAGAAAAAGAAAAGAATACCTATCTACTGAAGAATACTTACTTACCATCTGACTTACCATTACCATCTTTAACTAAATCCAGTTCTGAAAAAAAAGAAAAAATATTCCAGTCCCTATACCTATGACATATTTTGTTAAATTTGTTCCTTTACCTGTAGGTAATATATGAATTAGATGATAAATAGAAATTTTTTTTTTTGATTATTCAGTGTATTTAAAATCATTCAAAAATAGAAATACATATGTATGTGTGAGCATATAGGTATGTTTGTATGATTTTTTTTTCTTGTCCCATTAATACTACATAGACATAAAACAAAATACCTTTCCAACCTATAAAACAAAACAAAAATTAAAGCATCAAGCAAAATCAACGAGCTGCACCTTGGCGGATTTTAAGGTAATTTTGATTTGATATCATTTTTATTTACTTTCATTTTATTTACATACATATACTAACATATATACAATTAATGGGATATGTATGCGTAGTTATAATTTTTTTTGCGAGTTGCAAATTGCAATAGAAGAAGAAGTATACATACATAAATGTAAATATGTGAATGCATATACATACATATGTTTCGAAGATAAAATTATTTTTTTTTAACGTCATACTATCAATTTTATTTTTGTATGTGAAATTAACTTAACATACCTTTTTTTGCATTTACTTTCTACTATGTAACTTACCTTTCTACCATTAACTTTCTTAAAAATTTAATTACCTTTTATTTAGTTTCCAACACTACTTACCTTATTTCAATTCTTTTCATATTAAATTTTGTTATCTTTGTCTAGTTTAATTCACTTTTCATTATTTAATTGTTTTTTATATTAATTCATTTTTCATTCGCTCCTTCATTATATGATTGTTGACTAAAACCAAACAACTAACATCTTTTATTTTCATAAAAAAATATGAAATTTTGCAATTTTGGTTGAGATGTCAAAAGATCTTATGATCTGAATTTTGTTTGATGTAATGTCAGCAATGGAGATGACATCCTAAGTCACGACCAGGTTGAAGAGAAGGTAGGCTGTAGGCAGAATGGTTTAGGAGAGTTTGGGACAAGGGGATGTAGGATTAGGGGCTACCACACAATACTGGAGGTAGTGGTAGCCACGGTGGTGTCTTAAGAATACATGGGTGGGAAAAATCCTCCGAGGGCCAACAACATCTGGACCCTCGGCCTTGCTGAAGTCGCCCCTCCCCTAAACATAGGTCATCGAGTTCCACCGTACATTTTTTTTTTTTGAATAGGCATGATTTGTTTTTATTCGCAACGGCCGTCCAGAGCTTCGACTCCAAGGACTCACCCCATCCGACGAGCATCCAGCCGGTTGCCAACATGCTGAAAGGGGGTCGGAGCCTGGACACCCCTCTACCTCCTGCTGCCCGGACCAGCCTCATATGCCTGTACATATGGGGTTGTACGGGTGGGCTACAAGGAGTAGAGGGGCGTAAGTCCTATTTCGTTACAATGTCATCAGAATGAATTTAGTTTTTAAGCAAGATGAGTATGTGAGCCAGAGGTAAACCACTTTTTTGCCACTCTATTGTATACTTGTGTAAATAAAGCATCGAACTTCCCCGTACATTTTTGATTTGACTATCGTATCGCATCAGTTTTGTTAGTTTTTGTTTGAAAGCTTTCACTATTAGATCGTGTCTGCTGCGTTTGTCCAGGAATCAAAAGGGACTCGATTTCAACTCACTTCGGATTGCATGTATGAGGAGAGAATAAGTATGGCCAATATCGTTGTCGGCGCTTCCATATCTCGGTGGACATCTCGTAGGTGGACATATTCTTCTGCTCGAAGTTTTTCTGGTTAAGTTTCAGGCATAGGAGGAGCTCATTTTCAATATAGTCGTACATGTCAACGAAAAAATGTTGCAGTAATTTTGCACAGCGGGCAGATGTGTAACGGAACCAGTGTTCCCCCTCTCCATCCTATACCACCTTTACGACCTTAGGACTACAGGACCCTAAGGCCGGTCCAGGCAGCAGGATGGAGAAGGTATCCAGGCTACGGCTACGCGGCATGCTTGCTTTGCCAAAGGCTTGCTCGACGGGGAGGGGGGTTATTGTAGCCGCAGCACTGGATGGTGTTACCTTTTTCATGCCGGAGAAAAAAAAAAGACAAAAGGGTTCTGAAAAGTTCCGGGGACCCGAAGTTATGAAGAGGGGAAGGGCATGTTGTCGAAGGGGAGGGTCTAGGTGATGAAGACCCTCGGAGGATTTCCCACCCTATGTACCCAATAGGATACCACCATGGCTGCTGCTTCCTCCAAATTATGCAGCAGCCCCAAACCGTTTCAAATTTATCGCTTCTCCTGTCTACAGACACATATGTCTCATGTCACCTCCACCTCTGAGCCTTTTCAAATTATAGTCCAGCCATCATACTGATTTCCATAAATTTCAAAAAAATTGTAACCAATACATTTTGTATGTTTTTTACAAAATTTATTGAATAACTAAAGAAGTAATATAATACAGTAGCATTCTATAGATAGATATATGTACAAATTAATAACAAAGAAAACTTAATATAGATATGGAAAAAACGATAAAGATATTAATCCAATGAATTTTTTTTTTAATTTATTTAATGTAAAATTACAAAAGTATAATTTCCTATTTCCCGATCCAAATGTAAAATAAAGTTAAGAAAATTAAAAAAGAATAAAAAAAGCATTACCTTATAATCCGCCAAGGTGCACCCGGTTGATTATTCTTGTTAATTTTGGTTTGCTGTTAGGGAAAATTATTATTTAAGAAAAGGATCAGGGATTAGTTTTTATACGTATATACACTACACTAACATCACATGAATAAACATTCATATATATATATTGACTCTATGAAATCAATTATGTAAACAAAAGAATAAAAACAACTGATTGATGGAATGGAAGTTTTTTTTTTTCTTCTTTCTTCTTTTTTTTCAGGGACAGAGTTTCGTAAGTAAGTTTTTTTTTTTTTTTTAGGAGGAACACAGGTAGGTAATATTGTTTTTATAATTATTAGTTTTTTGACGATTATCTTCTTATTTTGTTTTAGATACAGACTGAGATAGGGATTGAGTTTTTTTTCACAAGAACACATATAACATCACTGGTAATTATCGTTTTTTTTTTTGTTCGCAATTAGGGAATTTTATTTTCTTTTTTTTTCAGGGAATGGACACAGGAACACAGGAACATAGGTGAATATATTTCTTTTCTTTTTTCAGATTAAATTTTTTTTTCTTTTCAGGGACTTAGAACCATTTAGTTTATTTACACTACACAGGGACACATAGGAGCGCGAGTAAGTATAAATTTAGTTTTCTTCAGTTCTATTGACTTTTCCTTTCAGTTATTTTTTTAAGTTTTTAACATTTTACTACACATGGACACATGGGTACACAGACACAGGTAAGTATATACAGTCGACTCCGCTTTACTGAAACACAATTTTTGCAGACAATTTGTTTCAGTTAAGCGGAGTTTTCAGTTAACCGAACTTCGGATAACTGAAACTTGTTTCAAATAAGCGGAGTTTTGAGAAAATTAAATACTGCATTGTTTTAAAAACAAAAATAATTAAGAACAAAAAAAAATTAAGTAAGTAACTTAGAGCCATTCTCTTCACTATTGCTAAACTTGTAGGAAACCCTTAAGTTGGCCAATTCTAGAGTTGAAAAACAAACTTAAGCGTTAAGGGACAAGTTGAAATTGTTTTTCTTCACTTCTGTAAATCTCAACTCGAGAGTTGAAATTCAAAAGTTGGATTCTCTCATTTTTTCAAAATTTCCCTGGAATTTTTTGGAGTTTGTTTCAACTTAAGATTTGAATTTATGTCAAATAAATTTTTACCTACCGGTGAAAATTGTCATTTTGTAAACGTCCTTAGCTACGTGCAAGAACTTATCAGTTCGCACACTTTTTTCAATTGAAACGGTTCGGTCTGAATTCCATTTTCTGTAAATTCATTCCCAAATAAAAATTACCACAATTCCACCAATTTGTCCCGCATAAGCTCAAAAGGCCAGTAAAGAACTAAACGATGTCGAACTAACTATACCCCAAGGCATTGCTTCTCTTCGAGAATGTATCGAAAAACATCCTCACCCGAAAGCACAAACCGATGACAATCAATAATTGAAATTATTTTTGCTTGAAAAAGCTAAGCAAATGAGCGACTATTTCTATGCCTTCAGAAACCTCTCGCCAGACTTATTCCTCAATATACAGATTGTCATGGCCGAAAAAAAAGAAGTTACCAAAAGTGAGACGAAGACTGGCTAGTGGCAAAGGCGAAGACTGGCTAGTGGCAAATAATACTAGTTTTCCCAAAATATTTTCAGTTTCAAACAATTATTTTAATTAATGTCATGAAAATTTGCATTTGAAATTGATTTGCCTTTCAACTTCTACTTTTTTCGGAAGTTGAGAAAATTGGAAGTTGAATTACCTACTTGAGAGTTGAGAATCAAAAATTGAAATTGTCAAATGTGATTAAGGAAAACCAAAATCACAAGTTGAGAATAAAAATCCTCAAGTTGAGTTCAACTTGTTCAACAGCTCATGTTAAGTTAAAAAATTAAAAATTATTTAAGAAAAAATAAATCAATTGTTGTGTGGGAGTTTTCAGCAAAGAATTTTTTTTAAATGTGAAGAGAATCATATGCTTCCTTAAGTGGGCTTCTAGGGCTCTACAATCTCTATTTCTTCAGAGCAGTTTTCAACAAACGAACGACTGACACATTACATCACATCATTGCAGTGTAAATTATAATAGGTACTCGAACAGTCAGATATTCTGTTCTTCCATTGCTACCAGGGTTAGAACCTGTCTTACAAAATTTCGGAGCGAATTTGAAAAAAAAGTGGAGCAAATGCAAAATTTTCGGAGTAGATTTGAAGCAAAAAGAAGATATTTACTTTTCAGGAAAATTTCTTCAATAAAAGTTTTTTTTAGCTATATTTCTCTTTATGACTTCTTTTGTACAATGCAATTTGCTGAGCTGAATAATACTCACGAATCACGACCCTGTTCCCATCGTCGTTCGCAGTGATTTCACAAGTGCTTCGTATTTTTGAAATGTTTTCCAAAACTTCCTACTTCTTTGTTATTAGATAAATAACTGCGAAGTGGGTGTATTCATCTTTTAAAGACATAAGGTACTTATAACCGTGCGTCGTAAGTAGCTGGATTTTTACGTAGTCCAAATAGTCGAAAGATGTGCAACATACAATGAACTTTGCTTTTTTATTTTTTTCATTGAATTTTTGTTTAATAGTAGCGTCTTCACTTTGTGGGGCTGAAATTTTCACAGCTTCCAAGACATCGACCGAGTCCAAAACATTTTGACAGTTCTTCCCTAATTCCATCAGGAATTTCATGTCGTTGGTTGCCCATAAAGGTAGCCTTAAACGACAAACACGTTTGCCGAACATGCTCGTTTGCGTTATTCCCTACACGGCAAACACATAACTAGCGAACATCATTTCGTGTTGATTCTTAAAAGTGTGAGGATGTGTCAAAAGGAGAAGCAATTCGTTGCGCTTCTGGTTATCACATAGAAAAAATGAAATTTGTTCGCGAACATCTCCCTACATGGCAAACAACGAAACGGACGAACACAAGAAAATCGAAAATTTTTGCCAACAGCGAACAGTTGGCAAACCATCCCCTACACGACAAATTTAAAGCGCGCACAAGCATGTTTGACAAACATGTTTGTCGTTTAGGGCTAGCTTAAGCCATCGGTATGATATTTCTTCATTGTTCAATAAAAGGGAAACAACGTCTTGATTTAATGAATATGCTGTTTCCACAGGATGCTTATCACGAGATTAAGATAAGTAGATTAAGAACATATCTTGACTTTTCTGGCATTTAGAGTTCATATTAGTGGATCAAATCGTTGAACAATACTTCGTTTAGTATAATACTACGTTTTCAACTACCCAAAATCCGAGAAAAAAAGAGATTTTTTCTAAATCTACTTCGCTAAATCTCGTGGTTAGTGCAGTGGAAACAAGCATATAACATTAGATGAGGATAAACAATTTAATATAATCGAATTTTCTTCATAGAAACGGAACGTAAAGCTATATGTACAGCTTTACATTATTTATAATAGGTAGTTTACGTAAACAAAATTGTCCTTGTGGACAAAGTGGAGTAAATCTCGAAAAATCGGAGCGTCGGAGTAGATTTTTATTTTTCCTTAAAAGTGGAGCAAATTTGCTCCGATCGGAGCAAGGTTCTAACGCTGATTGCTACCTAGATTTGAAAGTAACTTACGTAGATGACGCTTGTGTACTTCATGCGCGTACCATAATTTTGACATACAAAGACCACATACATCACACCTTTGTATATATACTTGACAGGTATAATCGACTTGGTATTCTACTCTAGCGCCACCTAGTGACAAGCAGAGAGATTTTTTTTTGCATAAGCTTGTAGTGAGCAAAAATTTTCGATGAAGCAGAGAAAATCGAAATCGTCAATCTTAATTTATTTCTATTTACTATTTTACTGTTCTATATTCTCTATTTACTGTTTTTCCTTTTTTCAAACAAAATGTTCAAGAACTTTCTTTTTATTTTTTTATTGCTTCCTGAATGAGAAAAATTTTCCACTACATACTAACATAAAACACACAAGCTGCTTGAGAAAAAATTATCAACTGAAATTCAAAATCTGTAGTTTTTTTTTCTTTTCGTTTATTTATGTTTTTCCTACGTACTAGATCGAAAAAAAGAAGCTTGTTTTTGTTTTACAGTGGTTTAGTGTACAGTGATTTTGTAGTGTAGTATAGTGGGTTATTGTTTTTGTTAGTGTAATAAGTACTTCCGTGGTAAGTATATTTATGTTGTTTTCTTGAAATAAATGTAGGGTAAGTATTGTTTAGTGTTATGATGCGTGGTGATATGTTCTTAAGGTAAGTATAGGTAAGTCTTTAAATGTTTTGTGTTGTGTTGTGCGGTCTGGTATCCTTATCCTTTCTCTAAAAATCCTTTGCAGATAAAGGAAAAGGAAAGGAACGACGCACAGTGTGACATTTCGCTCATCTAGCGGAATAAAATTAATAGCGCTAACAAATTAATTTTTTTTTTAGTGATTCCTTCGCAAGATTCAACAAATATATTCAGTGAATGACATTTAACTAGAACTATTTATTAAAATAGCCAAATTTTTAATTTGCAGAGATCGGAATGTACATATTTTTTGCCTATGTTAGACCCATACTAAAGAGTGAATTAAGGTTGTATTTTTTTTTGCTTCTTTTAAATTTTATGTATCAGATTCATAAAAAATATGTACAAAAATAAGTTAAACTGCAATTTTTGTACATATCGACACACGTTTTTGACTTAAAGAGCTTTAAACTCACGTGATTTTTGCACTTTGGCAGACCTTTACTAAAAATTAAATTTTTCTCCCCAAACAGTTTTTTTCTTTAGTTTTCACAATGAATATGTATTAAAATGTAACTGAATTACAAAGATTTGTATAGTTACCAAATTTTGGAACAAACGGCCCTGTGAAAGCGCCTGTTTAGTGCACATACAAATGCCCATTCTGTACAGATAAAAAATTCTGACCAAAAATCCTGCTGTTTCTTTTTTGTTTAGATTTTTAAAAAATAATTACATATAAAAACATAATAATAGACAACACTTAATAACATTTTTAACAAAAAATTACTCCGAATTCCTCAAGCAGCTTAGATTTCTTATATTGTTACATTTAAAAGTTCCAGGACAAGAATATAACTTTTACTTACTAAAAATGGATCTGATGCAATTGAAAATCTGTTATTGACTCCTAAAAATTATTGATTATTAGATAAATTAACCAAAAATTTTATAAAATTAGTTCAAATTCAATTTAATTCATATTTTGGCAAAATCATTTTTTTTGGTAAATTTTGAAAAACATTGCTTATTTACCCTATGAAAAAAAAATGTTATTTAAATACCAAACAGTAAGTTTTTCATCTCTTTGTTGTTGCATTATATATATATATATATAAACTTATAACATAAAATTCCTTTTGAATCGATTTGAGTTTTGCTAGGACAGCAACGACACATATATATTGCATAAAACACATAATTTCTCAAATTTGTATTTATATAGAAGCATATATATGTGTATTAATGCATTTATTTATGTAATTAAATATGTTTATGAATTTATTTTATAGTTTTTCTTGTTTTGTGGTCTTGGTTTTATTTTTAAATATAATATCTTTATCATTTTGTAAGAAATTATTTTGGAAGCAACTTCGAAAATTTAAAAAAAATGTATGGGTGTCGCACCTATGCGCAGCAACTTAAAACGTAGAATGAAAGCTTATATATTGAGCTTTAAAAAACATAAAGTTTCCCATCGGAATAATGCGGAATATTACTAAATTTTCTCCACTTAATGTAAAAATTGACACAAAAAACTCAATTTTTCAACTTTTGAGCACAATAACAAAATATTGAGCATCATATGAAATAAGGTTTTACTTGTTTTTACATTCTCTTACATTATATTTAAGAAAAATAAAACAAAGTCCCCAATAACAAATCAAAAACCCGTATAAATTCATATTAACCAAAGCGCCTTTAAACCTCGATTTTATTTAAAATGATCACAAAATCTGGCTTTAAGATCAATTTTTGTTTTTTTGCTTAACCATAACCCAAAAATTTATATATAATTATTTAGTAGAAGATATTAGCTGCACATAAAACCGGTTTTTGCATTGATTCTTGAAAGTGATTTTATTATTATTATTATTATTATTTATTTCATCAATCGAGTTACAATTACTCTTACAGACTACGAAACTTACAATAACTTGTTTACATATATGTACATACATTATTTGTTAATAAAATATAAATTTAAGATGTTTTTGAACATTTCTCTTGTATAGTGAAAATTAAAGTCAAATTCAACTATAACAGCATTAATCTCTTTGATACAGCGATTAATAGGCTCATTTGCGGCATAATTAGTAGTATGATAATCTTGTATGAACAATTGGTTTAGATTTCGGTTTCTTAGACAACGACTTGGTGCATAAAGACTGATTAAATTGAGCAAACACAAACAATTAATGCGATAACATAAAATATCTCTTATAAATATGATTGAAGATATTTTCCGACGGTTTTCGAGAGTATGTAAGCCAATAAGTTGACATCTAGAATTGTAAGGAGGCATATTTTCTATATTCCAACCGAGCCTTTTAACAACAAATCGAGTAAATCTCTTTTGGACTCTCTCAATTCTTACTGAGTACGTGATATAACAGGGATTCCACACTACACTACAATAATCCAGAATTGATCTAACATAAGAGATATATAATGATTTGAGAGCATACGGGTCTTTTAAATCTTTCGAATTCCGAATTACAAACCCTAACATTGAATTAGCTTTGTTGACAATAAAATCAACATGTTTGTTAAATCTTAAGAAAGAGTCAAAAATAACGCCTAGATCCTTCTTTTCATTTACTTTTTTTAGCACGATACCTTCTAAAGAATAATCAGACAAAATAGGAGATAAACAACGAGTAAACGTAAAACTTTGACACTTCGAAACATTGAGAAGTAGTATGTTTTTATTGCACCATTGCGAAAGCCTATTAAGGTCTTCTTGTAACAGATAACAATCAAACGGATTCTTAATACATGAAAATATTTTAAGATCATCTGCAAACAAAAGACATGATGAGGTAGAAAAAGCAGAAGGTAGATCATTAATAAAAATGAGAAACAGGAGAGGACCAAGATGGCTTCCTTGAGGAACTCCAGATGTCACCCTTATTGATTTAGAAACTGTAGAATCAATTTTAACATGTTGAGTGCGTTCTTTAAGATACGAACTTAACCAATTTAGCATTTTGGAATGAAAACCTATTTGATTAAGTTTATGTATCAATAAATTATGATCTACCCTGTCAAATGCTTTTGCAAAATCTGTGAAGATTACATCAACTTGATAACCATTTTCGATATTATTTAGAACATAGTTTGTAAAAAGTGTTAAATTTGTGCAAGTTGACCTTCCAGACACAAAGCCATGTTGATAGGGAGATATTGTCTCTTTTAACAAAAAACTAAGTTTATCACAAATAATTTTTTCAAACAACTTAGGAATCACAGATAATTTACTAATTGGCCTATAATTTGAAATATCTTGTTTCGAACCACTTTTATATATTGGAGTAATAAAGGAAGTTTTCCAGTCACTCAGAAATTCTCCATTTTCAACCGATGTATTATAAATAAAACACAAAAACCTAGCAATCGAAGAAGCACAATTCTTTAGAACTATAGCTGGAACTTCATCGGGACCGGCGGAAGTATCTTCAGTAAGACCAAATAAAGCCTTTTCAGTTTCTTGTAAGGAAATGTGTATGCTGCCAATGTTGATGCTGCTATTAGAATCAACATTTTCAAAACTGTCAGTTTGAATTGAATTTAGATAATTTGATTGAAAAAAATTCGAAAAAGCATTACAAATGTCTGATAAATTTGTGTATTGTGAACCTAAATATTCCATATTGTTTGGTATTCCATTATTATTTTTTTTTCGTCTTGATGAAAGTCCAAAAAGTTTTACTGTTAGTTTTTAATTTAGATTCGATTGCAAATATGTAATTTTTATAAAGGAAATTATTTAACACATTAAAACTTTTTTCTAGAATAACATATTTAGTCCGCAAACTATCATTTAACCCAGAATTTCGCAGCATTTTATAAGTTTTATTCTTTTTATTCTTCAAATTAATCAATCTTTTATTGAACCAAGGTGGCTTTGAGTTATTTTTAGCTAGTTTTTTTGGAACAAAAATATCAATTGCCGTTTTTAAAGTGACAAGAAAAGTATTATAAAATGAAATTAAGTCAAAATTATTTAAATTTGATGGCAACGATAGATGGTCCATATAACGCGCTATACCAGAAAAATTTGCCTTATTATAATTGTATTTATATGAATTTATTGTATTACTTTTAAAATATTTTAAAATTTTACATTCAAAGACTAGAGCAAGATGATGGATAGAATTTGAAAATATTGGAAAAACAGATTCTTCAGTACATATAATCAATTCTTTATCCACAAATATTAGATCTAAAATTCTGTTTAAACTATTTTTACAGTAATTAATTTGTTTCAAATCAAATGATGCAAAAGAATCTATGACTTCAGAAGCATAATCATTATTAACGTTGAAAGGTATTAATTGTAATTCATCTGAGTCAAAATTCCAATCAATAGTTGGTAGATTAAAATCACCAAGTATAATACAATTTTGATTGTGACTTAAATTCGATAAATAATGTTTACAGTTATTTACATGCTCTTTATATAAATCCAGCGAGCTTCTTGGGGGAATATAGCTTAACATAATATAGATTTCTTTATTATCAAACAACATTTTTATAATTAATTGATCTGAATCAAAAGATGATGAAAGCAAATTTAATTGACTCGACGCATGAACAGATCGAATTGCAATTAAAACTCCTCCACCCCTGGATAATCCAGTTGAGTGAGAACATCTGTCTTTGCGATAGATAGAGTACTGAGTTGTATTGAACATTTCTGCGTTATGCTGATTAGGAGTGAGCCAAGTTTCTGTGAGAGCTATGACATCATACTGTTCCGAAGACGATGATAAGAGTAAATGTTGCATTTTTGTGCGAAGGCCGCCTACATTTTGATAATATCCAAGAATATTTTCTATGCCTGTTGGCGATGACAATGAAATTGCAGGAGAATTATTCGTAACAACATTATAAGTGTTCACTGAAACACTCGATGATTGTGATGACGATGGACATTGCAGCGGAGACGAAAGAGACAATGAAGAAAGAGCAAAATTATTATTGTTGATGAACGATAGTAGCGGTGGCGTTGAAGCGGCATTGTCGTCGTCGTCGTCGGTGGCTACTGTTGCAGTTTGAGTCATAGGTATGAGAAACGGAGAGAGAATTTTATGAGTCGTTGATTGAGATGCTGTTGACATTAGGTTTGAATGTTCACAGTTGGAGGTGTTGTTGTTATTTTCTCTTGTTTTTTTAATGGAAAAAAATATTTGATTTGTACATGCTGAGGCCAAAGTGAAGCATTCAAAACAACTGTTAATTTATCATTTGGAACACTTAATTTAAAAGTAACAAATTTTAAATCGGATACATCAGCATCTTTTTTTTTAAGCATGAAACATTTAAATGTATCAGCTGACAAATTTGACTTTTCAGATATGTGATTAATAATTTTTTCGGGTGTAGTATCATTAGAGAATCGTGATAAATGAAGCCAAGTGATCTTAGGAATGGAATTAAGAGATGAAGATGAATCGGTACCAACAATTTTTATATCTCTTTTAGATGTTAACTGATTATTAGCATTGTTTGTCTTTGAAATAATGTTCTCATCATTTTCATTCTGAGTTTTAGATTCAGTGTTTATAGGCAGAGACAAAGGTTGAGGGATAATTGGTTGGTTATTATTCATGTTATCAACCGCGATCACTTCATTGTTTTTATTAATGTTTGATGGATTTTGGTTTAAACTGTTCGACACTCTTAAATTTTCCGTCACTGCACTTTTGGCGGTTTTTCGAGGCGGCGAATTATTTTCATGAGAAGAAATATAAGAAGAGAGTTCAGATCTAAGAGCGTTAACATTTGATATAAGTTCATTAAAAGACATTATAAAGTTAGAGAGATTAAGATTAGAGCAAGATTTACATTTCCAGAATAATCTCTTTTCTGATATTATATCAAAATCATCATCACTGATTGCAACACAGTCTTTGTGAAACAAACGACCACAGAAAGAATCACATTTCACAAATTTAACGTCTTTTGAGCGTTTAATGATAGTGTCACAATTAGAGCAGACTTTAGACATTTTGGATAAATATTGAAAGATAGAACGATGTTAACTGATGCGAGTTAGTCACAAGACTTACTTTTTGTAATTAAATTCCGCTAGATTAGTGAATTGTCACACTGTGCGACGGTGTATTTAAGGATAAAGGAATAATTGAAGGTCTCATGCGCAGACTAGCAGCCGGGTAAGTTTATGATTACTTTTTAAGATCCTTGGCATGGTAAACACCCATCTTTTTGCCTGTCAAATCCTCAAGCTCGTACAAGCTATTGCCTACGACCCTCGATACTTTCATTTTCAGAAATTTCGGGCTGAACTTCTTTGAGGCGTCGCTTAAAGCAAAGTTTCTCTTGAACACGACGTCGCCTACAGAAAACTTCACGTCCTTGCTGCGCAAGTTGTAATTGTTTTCGTAGCGATTATGGGTATTGGCTAGGGAGTTTTTTATTTGAGCGTGCAAAATGTTCATACGGGATGATTTCGATACAATATCAATCTCCGCGTTGTTAAGGGCATTCAATTTTCGCAGTAAAGCGTAATCTGAACCATGTTCAATACAAGCTTGCCCAAATAAGGCCTCATAAGGCGAAAGGTTGATTGCAAAGTGCACTGTTGTTCGAAGGGCACTGGCAATTGACTGAAGGTGGAAATCCCAATTCCTTTGGTCTGCGTCAATGTAGCCCCTGATGGCTGCAAGAATCGACCTGTTCACCCTTTCGCTGGCGTTCGCTTGTGGGGAGTAAACACCTGTCCTGACATGAGTCACGCCATAAGTAGTCATTCGTTTTTCGAATTCTCTACTTGTGAACTGTTTCCAGTTGTCAGTCAGAACAGTTTCAGGGATTCCAAAGACGCAAAAGACTTCTTCATGCAGGAATTTCAATACCGTCTCAGTGGTTGCCTTTCGAAGCGCCTTGACCACCACAAACTTGGTCAACTGGTCCAGCGCAACCACAATATGGGTGTTTCCGTTCCGCGAGCGTGGGTAGGGTCCCAGTAAATCGACGAATAACATCTGGAAAGGTCTCTCAACCACGAAAGCTTTACCCATCTATGAACGCCTTAACCTGGGCTGCCATGTTCGGCCAGAAGAATTGTTGCCTAAGTCGATAAAGTGTTTTTGCAACGCCACCATGCGATGCTCGAGGTGGTTGATGAGCAAGAGCGATTAAGCGCTCGGTTAGTGGTTCAGGTACCCAAAGCCTCCATACTTGGTCATCTTCCATTGGATGACCTGTGCAGTGTCTGACCTTCTTGTAAACGAAATTTTTCGAAACTTGAAGGTCAAGTAGCTGCTCCTTTTGCTCTTTGATGCTGTCGATGATCCTGCAGTATTCCCCAGAGTGAAAGCTAGGGTCTCCAAGATCAATGTGCAACACATCACAAGGATCAGCCAACATCAAATCGTCGCAAGAAAGAGCGTCAACCCATGCACTCGCGAGAGAGCATCAGGCACGACATTCTGACTTCCTTTGCGATGTTCGATGGAGAAATCAAATCCTTGAAGCTTTAAGCTCCATCGCGCTAACCGTCCACTCAAATCCTTTTGGCTCATCAACCACTTCAAACTCGAATGGTCCGTGACAATCCTGAAAGGATGCCCCTCGACATAAGCTCTAAAGTCTAAACTTCTGTACGCCCATGACTGCAGCCAGACACTCACGCTCGGTCACACTGTAGTTCCGCTGGGCCGTATTGAGTTTTTGTGAGTGGTAGTAAATGGGCCTCTCATTTCCTTGTTCGTCCAGTTGTGCAAGAACACAACCGATTCCCGTATTCGATGCATCGCACAAAATAAGGAATTCTTTTGTAAAGTCCGGGTTTATTAACAGGGGTGCTGTCGTCAAAGCTGTCTTCAGTTTGATGAACGATTCCATAGCCTCGTTCGTGAAAGCGAACTTTTTCCCCTTCTTGAGCGTATCTGTGATTGGACTTGCCAACGTTGAAAAGTCCTTTACGAAACGACGATACCAACCAGCCATTCCGAGAAAACGCCGCACCTGTTTTGCCGAAGATATTGATCGTCAATCCCGCCTCATTCAATCTTCCGGCAAGTATCCTCAACAACTCCACATGCTCTTCAAATGTATTTGACACTACCAGCAAATCATCCAGGTACGGAAAGATCCTTTCCCTCAATTGATGAGGTACTACTTTGTCGATCAACCTGACCAATCGCTGTGGCGCATTACAGAGTCCGAAGGGCATGACCGTAAATTGAAACAGGGGCATGCCAGGCACAGTAAACGCAGTCTTTTCCCTTGACGATTTCTCCAATGGGATCTGCCAGAAAGCGTCTTTCAGATCTATGCTCGAAATGAAGCGTGTATCTGAAAGTCGCGATAGCAATCCTCCTATATGGGCAAGTGGATACGCATCTTTTTTAGTTTTGGCATTAACTTTCCTGTAGTCTATGCATAAGCGATTTTTGCCGGGCTTTCGCACTAGAACTACAGGAGAGCTCCACGCACTATTGCTTTCCTCGATAACACCGAGTTTAAGCATAGGCTCCAATTCCTCATATATGAGTTTCTGCACCGCTGGAAAAATCGGGTAGTGACGCTGTTTAATGGGCTCAGCATCTCCTGTGTCAATAGTATGCACCTCTAACGTCGTCCTTTAATGGCACTAGATTGGAACAGGTCGACGGCATCCTTTAGGCACCTGGACTGTTGCTGAGTAAGAACGTGTGCATTCGAATCTAAGTCTGTGGTGGGAGGTGAGGATAGTTCCGACATCAAATGAGGAGCGATCTCGAACTCTCTCCAAAAGTCTATACCGAGATAAAGCCTTTGTTGCAAAGTTGGTACAAGGTACAGGGGAATTTTTTTCGTCGTCCCTTTGTAGGAAACATCCGCATAGACTATGCCTACTATAGCTTGATGTTTCCCATCGGCAGTCTTAACACCAGATGGAGAAACTCGATTCCGTTCATACCAAGGCAACTTATGCTTGCTCCACTGTCCAATAATCCCAGCAGTGGTTCGTCGAAAATCCGAACAGTAGCGTAGGGACGTGGATCGTCAGAGCTGCACAGAGTAGTTGCTTCAATTGCCTTGTATGATACCTTCTTTTCGCGAAATTTTTGCCTAAGCTTCGCGATTTTTTCAGAGACAATCGTATTTTGGCTACCAAAAATACGTTTTCTCACTTCATGGTAATCCTGAAGTCTTTCATGAAACGTTTTCGTCGGTGGTTTGGGAATAGCTGGTGGAATTTGGTTTTCGTTGACAGTGGTGTGTAGTGGTCGGGGCAGAATTTGTATCTGTGTAGGTGTTAGTGTAAATGTAGGTGTAGGTGTAGACTGGCTGGTTAAAAGGTCAGCGACAGAATCGAAATGACTGTCAGAAGAGGTCGCAAAAGTTTTTACTGGCGATCCGGGTTCTTCTAGAGAGAGCAATTCCCCCGGGGTTTCGATCTGCTCTTTGGCTCGTTTTCCGAGCATCGGGGACACTGGGGTGTTTTCCATGCCACACCTAAAACAAAAGAGAGTCCTCTGAGGGTTGGGACATTCGAAAAAAGAATGGCCCTTTGCCTTGCAGTTCCAACAGGTGAAACTGCGAGTATCTCTCTCCCTTTTAGGGTGGATGGCCTCGAGCTCTGGGAAGATTTCGTTCTCTTCAACTTCTCTTGGTACTGCAACCATTTCGGCTACAACTCTACGTGGCGTTGGAGTAGCTACATTTCGAGATTTTTGGGTCTCTCGGTCGGCAATAAACTTTTCGATCTTCCGACAAACGTAGACAATCTCTGCCAAATTGTTTGAATGGAAGGTGATCAACAACATTCCAATTTGACGCCGAACATTATTTCTCACGACGTCGATGATTTCCTCATTCGATTTAGGTACTCGCAACTTTCCATTTAGTTGTTGTATTGCAGAAAAAAAATCGTCAAAGGTTTCCCCATAACGCTGTTGTCGCTCATACAACATCCTGGAAAGTTCGGAGTCTGTTGCTAGACTCCTGAATTGCTCAATGAGTGCAGTTTTTAGTGCCGACCAAGTGACATGAGGATTTGCCTTCAGGTACATCCAGAACCACGTGTCAACGGAACCCGTGATGAAGTGGTGAAAATTAATAACCACATCATCCCACGTTGCGTTAAAACTTGTCCTTAGACGTTCCAATCGGAACAAAAAATCATCGACGGACATGTTGTGGTTATCGAATTTCAGCCCCCACTTATGAAAATTCTGTAGCTTGTGGCCAGAAAGATTAGGGACAGATTGTGGAGCGTAATTTGGGTCGTTCAATGTCAAGTCATCGAGTTGACTTAAAAAGTCATTCACATTCGAATGAACTGTAGTGGTGTTGTGTCTGAGAGGTGGCCAGGGTGGTGATCGAAATCGAGGAGCAGGAGCTGGGTTTTCCGAATTATGACGAGGTGTCGGAACTGAAGCCAAGGTATCCCGTATGATTCCTGCCAACTCGTCTCTCAATCCCGTCCTTGTGCGCTCCATTGCAGTGGTGAAAATGCGGAAGTCTTCAGCGCGACTTACACCAACAGCTGCGGTCACAACATTTTGTATATAGCCTGTTAATTCTCTAGGCTGAACCCCAATAAGCTCACGTTGTGTTGTTCTTATTTGGCTAGACGAAGCTTGATCGTCAAGTCCTGGAGCTGTTTCATCGGAAACATTTGGCTTTCGAAGTTTTTGGGACCGAAGAACGCGTGAAGTTGAAGATATTTTTGTCTTCTTAGGCCCTCGAAAACTCGACATTTTTTTTTTATTTATAATGTTAAGATATGTTTAAGGTAAGGATTAAGGAAAAATAACTTAAAGGTAAGTATTTGATGTTAATAAATGTGATAATATTGGTTAAAATTTGTATATGATTGGGTTAAGTGAATATGAGTAAGTATAAATGTAGGAAGAGTAAGTATATGTTTTTTTATTTATGTTTTTAAGTATCTAAATATTTTATTGTTAGGTGAGTATAAATATACCTATGTTTAATGAATTAATGTTGGCTAAGGATATTTGAATGGTAAAAAGGTTTTTTCAATATTATTATCTGGTAAATTTTTTTTTTATCTATCGTTTATACACCGGGAGCCCTCAATCCTAAAAGTGCACTTACACGGATTTCAAAATTTCTTATATTAAAAGATAGTTTATAGAAATACCAACAAATTAAGCCCGGTATGACGAGGCCTATCCTGGCACCAGTATTTTTTGCATTTTTTTGCATTATTAATAATTTGCACTTATCGCGGATTTTAATTTTAAATAGCGCATATTATTGGAAATTTAATGTGCTTTCAGGAAAAAATGGTATGACAGCTGCCATCCTGGCACCAATGTCTGTCATACCTATTTCAAAAACATATGAGTGACAAAATTTTAAAATAGGTATGACAGACATTGGTGCCAGGATGGCAGCTGTCATACCATTTTTTCCTGAAAGCACATTAAATTTCCAATAATATGCGCTAGTTAAAATTAAAATCCGCGATAAGTGCAAATTATCAATAATTATTAATAATGCAAAAAATTGCAAAAAAATACTGGTGCCAGGATAGGCCTCGTCATACCGGGCTTAATTTGTTGGTATTTCTATAAACTATCTTTTAATATAAGAAATTTTGAAATCCGTGTAAGTGCACTTTCAGGATTGAGGGCTCCCCGCCTATTAGGTCAAGGTGGAAGCGACATGAAGAGAATGCTGAAGACAGGGTTCCCTTCAGCAACACACCAGTTCAACGCATAAAAATGCCACACTGTATCGTTCATACTGCATTTTGCAAATGGATCACGTACTTAGAATTGAGGCTTGCAACCATAACAACGCCTTACAGCGGAACACCTATTTGCAAAATGGCCCTCTCCATTGCAATTATAGCACCTAATACGCCCTACACTACTGTTCTGCGCATTAGCCTGCCTATTTCCATTGGTCAAAGTGCCACGATTCCTGAACGGATTTGACACTTGACCTTGATTCCCATTCCTATTAGCAGTTTGGTTCTCTTCTACAACCGAAACTGTTGGGTGTTCAAACCTACTCCTACCTCTATTGTTTGTCGAACCATCCCGACCTTGGTTTCGGAACGTGTTCGACACCTGACCCTGACGAACAACTTGATTGTCGTCTACAACAACCGAAACTTCCGGATTAATTGGGCCTACACCTATGTATGCTAAATCCGGTTCTAGCAAAGTCCTATTTCTACTGTTTGGAGGGGGAACGTAAGCCTCAACATTGGCACGAACCGCCTCCAAATCCCTACCTAATGCTACTAGATCAGCCACAGTATTTGGCCTCGCCAGACCAAGCTGTGTCTGATAGAAAGGAGTCAGATTCCTTTGAATCATTGACAACTTTCTTTTTTCAGACAGAGGTTCTGAAAGCCTACTAAATAAATTCTTCATCGTAGCCACATAGACCCCGATGGACTCATCTTGGCCTTGTGTACGATGCCTAATCTCCTCTAACAAGCAATCGTCGTAATTCGGTGGCAAGAACTCAAGTTTCAACTCACTGACGAGTTCCGACCACGAATTAACCGAAGCCCTAATAGCCCTATACCATATAAGTGCCTTTCCTACAAACAATTCCACCGCGGACCTAAATAACTGGGTTTCTGAAACCCCGCGTGACTCGCATTTCTCCTCAACCCTTTCTAAGAAGGCGTTCACCGAGGCTCCACATCGCTCTCCAGTGAACTTTATCTCCCACTTATGAATCGGTTCGAATCTCTCTTGTTGAACCAAGACACGTTCAACAGGTCGATTTCCGAACTCCGGATTCTCCCTACTTTCCCTATTTCCTGCCTCTCCTAAAGTCGTCAATGAACCGGCAGCGGTGTTCACCGACCCACTAAACTGAGGTCTGCCTGACTGTTGGCTACTGGCATCGCTGCTACCCCTCTTTTCCTCCTTTTCAGAACTATCCCTCTCATAATCTTCTTCCCCA
Source organism: Sphaerophoria taeniata (assembly GCA_943590905.1). Taxonomy (NCBI): domain Eukaryota; kingdom Metazoa; phylum Arthropoda; class Insecta; order Diptera; family Syrphidae; genus Sphaerophoria; species Sphaerophoria taeniata. The sequence continues at coordinate 191,858,034 of OX016540.1, forward strand.
CTATCATCACCATCTAGTTGTGCCATAGCCATTACTAACTTGTTCTTAAGAACCTGTTTGCACTTTTCGTGCTCTTCCCCCTCTGGTATTGACCTATCCAACCTACGTAAGCCCCACTCAACTTTAGTTAGAATTTTCAAGTATTCTTTTGATGATTTCGACTGAGGTCGATTTTCCAATAATTTCCCTATCTCAACTATTTTTTTCTCCACCGCTTCTTTATCCTGTTCAAAACTGAAAGGATACTCAGGAACGGTAAAGGAATCCCTAAGTGCCAGCTTGATGGCAACCCTAAGTGCTTTTCGCATGTCATCCACAGAACCTACAGGAAGACCACGCCACTCCATCTCGTAGGCGAGTTCATCCTGACCTAATCTATTTATCTCCATTTTCTCAAGCTAAGATTTAAAAAAAATATTTCAGTAAAAAAAGAATTAACTATTTAAAAAGAGTATTCAAATAAAAATTTACGTTATTAATTGCACTTGGCAACTCTGTTTTTAAAGTTCCTCAAAAAATGCTATTCTAAATGATCTGAGTGTGACCACAAAAATTAATTTTCACCACTCAGAACAAAAGAACAAAACTTATATCAATAATAATATTAATTTCCATAAACCACTTATAATTTCCTAAATTGACATTATTGACAATCGAAAATTTATTAATTTAAAATTTCTTAACTTTTTGAACCTAACAAAAAAATATAAACGATTTAACTCCCAATTTAATATAAAACTCCTAGTCCGGAAAAAAGTATTGAATGAAGTACCAAAAGTACTATTAGAAAAAAAAGTAGGCGACCCTGTTCAACTGAATTTAATTTCACTAACACTAATAAACCTAATGCACCGTATGTATGTAAAACGAGAGAGCACAAATTGGGAAAAAAAAACTGTTGGTTCAATGTAATATTAAAAGGGAATAAAAAAACTGATTATAATGAAACTAAAAACCAAAATAATCACCAAAACAATAATCACTTTGATATAAAAAAAAGTTTAAGCTAAGCCAATAACAATAATTAAAGCATAAAAAAGTAAATGAAAACAATAATAAAGAAAACAAACAAGAGAGAAGCAAAGAAAAATCTTACTCTATCACTTTTGTGGGGTGGTTGTTGTTTTTGTTTTTATGCTGCTTACTGTTGTCGCCACTCTCACACAAAAATATGAATCACCAAAAATAATAACTTGCCTAGGAAGAAATAAAAAAAACTTTAATAAAATATATCAAACCTCCAAAAAACCAAAAATATGCCACACAAAGTAAAGAGGTTTACTCCACGAATAATTTTTCTTTTGTGTACCAACACGTCTGGGCGCCAAAATTGTTGCAGTGTTTTTAACTCCAAGGGAGAACCGAATTTATTTATATTAAGTTTAGGTCGATTTACGAAGGCAACGAGAACTACTTAAAAACCGTGGACTTAGGATTTTACGAATCCAACTGTTAGTAAAATTAAACAGAACAAACGAAGGCAAATGTGCAACCGGCACCGCGAAAGATAAATTCGATTATGACCAAGCTGTCACAATCGAACGAAGACAAAAAAAAGAGACAAAATAGAACACTGCAACAACAACTGCAACACCTGTGCAGCTCACCGACTAGCTCAGCTGGGCGTGGGTTGTTCGAATTAAGAATTGAACGAATGACGAATTAAAGGGTTGTTATCAAAGGAATTCAATTCGATTAAAATAATATTAATCGAATTGAATTGAGTTAAATAAAAGTACAGGGGCGTACTTGAATTTAGGGTGGGCGCCAGGAAACTTGTTGTAGGGTCGTTTGCCTTGACCGGGAAGCTGAAATGTTTCTTCAAAGTTTTAAAAGAAACAAAAGGTTTAAAATCCCTGATGGGGAGTTTAATAATCTTTATTGTTTTTTAAAAAAAAAAGGTGTCCTAGGAAACCGTGGCAGAAGGCTTCGGATAAAAACCTAGGAATCTTTTCAATAAAATGGAGGTACAATTTGAAAGTAAAATGGTGGCAAAGGAAAGATAAGAAAACGAAACCGATTGAATGGACCGCTATTATTCGGTCCCGAAAGAATTCCAGAATAGGAAATTTAAAATGAAATCGCGCGTCCCACAAATCTTGGGATTAAACCAAACGAAGCCAAACGAATATAGATATATATAAATAAAAGAACAGACAACACTATTCGAAATAAAACTACTTATCCTGTAGGAAATTTTGCACGATCGCCCCGTTCTGACGATCCTCCTTTTTGTTTTCTCTTCTCGACCCCTCCAACAAACTTTCAGTTTTTTTTATCTGCGTATTTCTTCTTCCTTTTCAAAAAGTCTTCACTACTTAATTCTTCCAACTTTTAACTTTTCTGATTATTCTTTTTTTCTTCTCGAAACTCAAAATCTGTCTTCTTCAACTTGAAAGCCAACCAAAAAGTGCCTTGGTCATTCCAAGCTTATACGTCATCGGCCTCCTCACGCACACACACATACTCCCACACAAACAGATTTCTCGCTGAATTCAAAGTTACGGTGCCACTCCGAAGTCGAATTCAGGCGAGCCTCTCACACTCACACACATACTATATGGATTCGTTAAGTTTTGGAGCTTTCCCAAAACGAGGCGAATCCATGGCCGTGTTCAAAAATAAAACTATGAAGAAAAAAAGAATAAAAAGAAAAAAACAAAGTTGGAAGCGATTATCCTGAGCATTCTCTCAGCTACTCTACTATTTTAACTATTTGTGGAAGAGGTCCGAAGAAGAACAATAAAAGGCTCAAATAAATCAACTGACTAAATTCGTTTGACTTCATAGAGAATAAAAAGAAGGGATGAACACTTAACGTTTCATTCAATTTCGGTTCGTACAATTTAAGAAATTATTTACGTTAACAGTTAAGAAAGTTAGGGTGGACCCAAGGGCCATACTAAAATTTATGTTGGGCTCACTGGCCATGATTTATAAAGCGTTGGGCATATTAGCCATTTATCCAAAGAAGTGGTTGGGCTCAACGGCCTTAGGGATCGGTAGCGCTCCTCGCTCTCTTAAGTATTTTGTCGTGTGAGTCTCCAGCTCGTCCGCTGGCTCAGCACGGTCTCCAAATGGGGTGTACCTAAAGTTAGTCATCCTCTTAGGGCTACTCTCATGACCCTCGAGGACAACGGGCCAAAAATGAAATTATAAAACATGGGAAAGGTCGGGATGGAGAGGAAGACACACAATGAGAGTAAACCATGACGCAAATTCATGGTCCGAAAATGATTTTAAGAATCATAGTAGGGATGATTTTTGTTGCGGTAAATCTTACCGTAACACTATGATCTACCTCCCATCCAAATTTCAAGTCTGTAGCATAAGAAATTAACATTTTTCGTACAAGCTTACGAAAGGCCTTAGACCCCTTTAATCCAGCCCTGTGTTAAAATATTTTGTTGGATATCGTCTTGTAACTATGATCCACCATCCGAATTTCAAAACTGCAGCATTACAAATAAAGGTTTAACAAATTTAAATAATTTTCCCTGTTCCACTCGCCAAGATGGAAAAGATAACGGTTTCTTTTCCACCTCTCCTATCATTTTCCCTATCCAAGGATCAGTTTTGGGCTCTGAAATCCCATATAAAACTGGTACGCTTCTGGAAAGCATATCCGGCACCACATGATCCTTTCCCTTCCTATGAACAATATCAAATTCAAACTGCTGCATACGCACAGCCCACCTAGCCAATCTACCCGCTCAATCCTTCAATTTACTAAGCCATATCAAAGAGTGGTGATCGGTTATAACCTTAAATCTCACCCCCTCCAGATATGGCCGCAATTTCTCTATCGCCCACAGAACAGCTAAGCACTCTTTTTCTGTGGTCGAATAGTTCCTTTCATTCCTATTAAGTGATCTGCTCAAATAGCAAATCACTTTTTCCCCCTCCTCAAAATCTTGTGTAAGTACTGCGCCAATCCCAAAGTCAGAAGCATCAGTTTGGACGACAAACGGCTTCGAAAAATCCGGACACGTTAGGATTGGTGCAGCCACTAGACACTCTTTAGCTTTCCTAAAGCTCTCCTCACACTCCCCACTCCAAATAAATTTCCTATCCTTTTTGAGAAGGTCGGTCAACGGTTTTATCAAACTCGCAAAGTTTGGTATAAATCTCCTGTACCAGGATACCGTGCCGATAAAACTCCTAACTTCCTTGACATTCTTTGGCGGGGGAATACCTAACATACTCTCAATCTTTTCTGGGTCCATGTGGAGACCATTTTTGTCAACGACATAGCCCAAAAATTTTAGAGAGGGCCTAACAAAATTACATTTTTCCCTACCTACTTTCAAACCTGCTTTCGTTAACCTCTTGAAAACCTCATCTAAAACTTCCATATGTTTTTCAAAACTAAAACATATGGTTCTAACTCTGCCCCTAAAACCTGATCTATAAATCTTTGCCAAGTTGTGGGTGCGTTATGCAATCCGAACGGCATCCTCAAAAACTGAAATAAACCCCTGCCTGGCACTGTGAAAGCAGTATACTTTCCTGAATCCTGTTCGACTGGAATCTGCCAATATGTAGACTTAATGTCCAGCGAACTCAAAAACCTAGCATTATTCAATTTATCTAAGATGGCCGTAATATACGGAAGAGGATATGCATCTCTCTCCGTAACCTCATTCAACTTCCTATAATCTACACAAAACCTATACGAGCCATCTTTCTTCTTAATCATAACAATAGGAGAAGCCCATGGACTATTCGATTTTTCTATCACCCCGTCCTTAAGCATCTCTTCTAACTCCTTATCTATGTAAGACTGAACCACGGGGGAAACCGGATAATACCGTTGCTTAATTGGTTCAGCTTTCGTCCTAATTTTGTGCTCCACCACCTGTGTGCACCCTAAACCTTCGGGCATCTCCCTGAAAACTTTTTCTAAAAACGATTCTAATTGCCTACTTTGTGTCTCGTTTAAATCCGTTAAATGATCCGCCGTGGATATCGAAGCCAACGCACTTTGGTTCGAGAAAGTCCACTCCCCTGATTTTAAGTCCGGGACAATTCCCGATAGAGCCCAAAAATCGGCCCCTAAAATCAGTTTATGGGGAAGGCGCGGAATAACGAGGCACTCTATCAAGACTACTTTGTCTTTTATCCTAATTGGAAGTGAAACAACCCCTTCCACCCCGATACCTGCACCATCCGCTAAAATAACATTTCCTAACTTTGTTTTCCCTAACACACACCCTAAACCTTTCAAAATTTCCCATCCGTTTCTACCTATTATTGTACGTGAAGCACCAGAATCTAATAGCCCTAACATTTTCACCCCAAAAATCTCAACGCCAACATATGGCCGTTGGTCTCTACCATCCTGCTCAAGCGTGAAACCTAAATTAACGACCCCTGACTGGTTACCAGCAGGTAACCTTCCTAAGTCCTGCGAACTTCTCGCCCTGCTGGAACGAGAGTTCGATCCCCATTTCCCGAACACTGTTGGCAGTTACTCCGTGTAACTCCAACCCTACCGCAACCATAACAACGCCTTACAGCGGAACACCTATTTGCAAAATGGCCCTCTCCATTGCAATTATAGCACCTAATACGCCCTACACTACTGTTCTGCGCATTAGCCTGCCTATTTCCATTGGTCAAAGTGCCACGATTCCTGAACGGATTTGACACTTGACCTTGATTCCCATTCCTATTAGCAGTTTGGTTCTCTTCTACAACCGAAACTGTTGGGTGTTCAAACCTACTCCTATCTCTATTGTTTGTCGAACCATCCCGACCTTGGTTTCGGGACGTGTTCGACACCTGACCCTGACGAACAACTTGATTGTCGTCTACAACAACCGAAACTTCCGGATTAATTGGGCCTACACCTACGTATGTTAGATCCGGTTCTAGCAAAGTCCTATTTCTACTGTTTGGAGGGGGAACGTAAGCCTCAACATTGGCACGAACCGCCTCCAAATCCCTACCTAATGCTACTAGATCAGCCACAGTATTTGGCCTCGCCAGACCAAGCTGTGTCTGATAGAAAGGAGTCAGATTCCTTTGAATCATTGACAACTTTCTTTTTTCAGACAGAGGTTCTGAAAGCCTACTAAATAAATTCTTCATCGTAGCCACATAGACCCCGATTGACTCATCTTGGCCTTGTGTACGATGCCTAATCTCCTTTAACAAACAATCGTCGTAATTCGGTGGCAAGAACTCAAGTTTCAACTCACTGACGAGTTCCGACCACGAATTAACCGAAGCCCTAATAGCCCTATACCATATAAGTGCCTTTCCTACAAACAATTCCACCGCGGACCTAAATAACTGGGTTTCTGAAACCCCGCGTGACTCGCATTTCTCCTCAACCCTTTCTAAGAAGGCGTTCACCGAGGCTCCACATCGCTCTCCAGTGAACTTTATCTCCCACTTATGAATCGGTTCGAATCTCTCTTGTTGAACCAAGACACGTTCAACAGGTCGATTTCCGAACTCCGGATTCTCCCTACTTTCCCTATTTCCTGCCTCTCCTAAAGTCGTCAATGAACCGGCAGCGGTGTTCACCGACCCACTAAACTGAGGTCTGCCTGACTGTTGGCTACTGGCATCGCTGCTACCCCTCTTTTCCTCCTTTTCAGAACTATCCCTCTCATAATCTTCTTCCCCACTATCATCACCATCTAGTTGTGCCATAGCCATTACTAACTTGTTCTTAAGAACCTGTTTGCACTTTTCGTGCTCTTCCCCCTCTGGTATTGACCTATCCAACCTACGTAAGCCCCACTCAACTTTAGTTAGAATTTTCAAGTATTCTTTTGATGATTTCGACTGAGGTCGATTTTCCAATAATTTCCCTATCTCAACTAATTTTTTCTCCACCGCTTCTTTATCCTGTTCAAAACTGAAAGGATACTCAGGAACGGTAAAGGAATCCCTAAGTGCCAGCTTGATGGCAACCCTAAGTGCTTTTCGCATGTTATCTACAGAACCTACAGGAAGACCACGCCACTCCATCTCGTAGGCGAGTTCATCCTGACCTAATCTATTTATCTCCATTTTCTCAAGCTAAGATTTAAAAAAAATATTTCAGTAAAAAAAGAATTAGCAATTTAAAAAGAGTATTCAAATAAAAATTTACGTTATTAATTGCACTTGGCAATTCTGTTTTTAAAGTTCCTCAAAAAATGATATTCTAAATGATCTGAGTGTGACCACAAAAATTAATTTTCACCACTCAGAACAAAAGAACAAAACTTATATCAATAATAATATTAATTTCCATAAACCACTTATAATTTCCTAAATTGACATTATTGACAGTCGAAAATTTATTAATTTAAAATTTCTTAACTTTTTGAACCTAACAAAAAAATATAAACGATTTAACTCCCAATTTAATATAAGACTCCTAGTCCGGAAAAAAGTATTGAATGAAGTACCAAAAGTACTATTAGAAAAAAAAGTAGGCGACCCTCTTCAACTGAATTTAATTTTACTAACACTAATAAACCTAATGCACCGTATGTATGTAAAACGAGAGAGCACAAATTGGGAAAAAAAACTGTTGGTTCAATGTAATATTAAAAGGGAATAAAAAAACTGATTATAATGAAACTAAAAACCAAAATAATCACCAAAACAATAATCACTTTGATATAAAAAAAAGTTTAAGCTAAGCCAATAACAATAATTAAAGCATAAAAAAGTAAATGAAAACAATAATAAAGAAAACAAACAAGAGAGAAGCAAAGAAAAATCTTACTCTATCACTTTTGTGGGGTGGTTGTTGTTTTTGTTTTTATGCTGCTTACTGTTGTCGCCACTCTCACACAAAAATATGAATCACCAAAAATAATAACTTGCCTAGGAAGAAATAAAAAAAAACTTTAATAAAATATATCAAACTTGAGTTAAAAAAGGAACGATTTATAAAAAAGAACACCACACTTCACAAACAAAAATATGCCACACAAAGTAAAGAGGTTTACTCCACGAATAATTTTTCTTTTGTGTACCAACACGTCTGGGCGCCAAAATTGTTGCAGTGTTTTTAACTCCAAGGGAGAACCGAATTTATTTATATTAAGTTTAGGTCGATTTACGAAGGCAACGAGAACTACTTAAAAACCGTGGACTTAGGATTTTACGAATCCAATTGTTAGTAAAATTAAACAGAACAAACGAAGGCAAATGTGCAACCGGCACCGCGAAAGATAAATTCGATTATGACCAAGCTGTCACAATCGAACGAAGACAAAAAAAAGAGACAAAATAGAACACTGCAACAACAACTGCAACACCTGTGCAGCTCACCGACTAGCTCAGCTGGGCGTGGGTTGTTCGAATTAAGAATTGAACGAATGACGAATTAAAGGGTTGTTATCAAAGGAATTCAATTCGATTAAAATAATATTAATCGAATTGAATTGAGTTAAATAAAAGTACAGGGGCGTCGTTTGCCTTGACCGGGAAGCTGAAATGTTTCTTCAAAGTTTTAAAAGAAACAAAAGGTTTAAAATCCCTGATGGGGAGTTTAATAATCTTTATTGTTTAAAAAAAAAAAAAAAGGTGTCCTAGGAAACCGTGGCAGAAGGCTTCGGATAAAAACCTAGGAATCTTTTCAATAAAATGGAGGTACAATTTGAAAGTAAAATGGTGGCAAAGGAAAGATAAGAAAACGAAACCGATTGAATGGACCGCTATTATTCGGTCCCGAAAGAATTCCAGAATAGGAAATTTAAAATGAAATCGCGCGTCCCACAAATCTTGGGATTAAACCAAACGAAGCCAAACGAATATAGATATATATAAATAAAAGAACAGACAACACTTATCGAAATAAAACTACTTATCCTGTAGGAAATTTTGCACGATCGCCCCGTTCTGACGATCCTCCTTTTTGTTTTCTCTTCTCGACCCCTCCAACAAACTTTCAGTTTTTTTTATCTGCGTATTTCTTCTTCCTTTTCAAAATGTCTTCACTACTTAATTCTTCCAACTTTTAACTTTTCTGATTATTCTTTTTTTCTTCTCGAAACTCAAAATCTGTCTTCTTCAACTTGAAAGCCAACCAAAAAGTGCCTTGGTCATTCCAAGCTTATACGTCATCGGCCTCCTCACGCACACACACATACTCCCACACAAACAGATTTCTCGCTGAATTCAAAGTTACGGTGCCACTCCGAAGTCGAATTCAGGCGAGCCTCTCACACTCACACACATACGATATGGATTCGTTAAGTTTTGGAGCTTTCCCAAAACGAGGCGAATCCATGGCCGTGTTCAAAAATAAAACTATGAAGAAAAAAAGAATAAAAAGAAAAAAACAAAGTTGGAAGCGATTATCCTGAGCATTCTCTCAGCTACTCTACTATTTTAACTATTTGTGGAAGAGGTCCGAAGAAGAACAATAAAAGGCTCAAATAAATCAACTGACTAAATTCGTTTGACTTCATAGAGAATAAAAAGAAGGGATGAACACTTAACGTTTCATTCAATTTCGGTTCGTACAATTTAAGAAATTATTTATGTTAACAGTTAAGAAAGTTAGGGTGGACCCAAGGGCCATACTAAAATTTATGTTGGGCTCACTGGCCATGATTTATAAAGCGTTGGGCATATTAGCCATTTATCCAAAGAAGTGGTTGGGCTCAACGGCCTTAGGGATCGGTAGCGCTCCTCGCTCTCTTAAGTATTTTGTCGTGTGAGTCTCCAGCTCGTCCGCTGGCTCAGCACGGTCTCCAAATGGGGTGTACCTAAAGTTTGTCATCCTCTTAGGGCTACTCTCATGACCCTCGAGGACAACGGGCCAAAAATAATTATAAAACATGGGAAAGGTCGGGATGGAGAGGAAGACACACAATGAGAGTAAACCATGACGCAAATTCATGGTCCGAAAATGATTTTAAGAATCATAGTAGGGATGATTTTTGTTGCGGTAAATCTTACCGTAACACTATGATCTACCTCCCATCCAAATTTCAAGTCTGTAGCATAAGAAATTAACATTTTTCGTACAAGCTTACGAAAGGCCTTAGACCCCTTTAATCCAGCCCTGTGTTAAAATATTTTGTTGGATATCGTCTTGTAACTATGATCCACCATCCGAATTTCAAAACTGCAGCATTACAAATAAAGGTTTAACAAATTTAAATAATTTTCCCTGTTCCACTCGCCAAGATGGAAAAGATAACGGTTTCTTTTCCACCTCTCCTATCATTTTCCCTATCCAAGGATCAGTTTTGGGCTCTGAAATCCCAGATAAAACTGGTACGCTTCTGGAAAGCATATCCGGCACCACATGATCCTTTCCCTTCCTATGAACAATATCAAATTCAAACTGCTGCATACGCACAGCCCACCTAGCCAATCTACCCGCTCAATCCTTCAATTTACTAAGCCATATCAAAGAGTGGTGATCGGTTATAACCTTAAATCTCACCCCCTCCAGATATGGCCGCAATTTCTCTATCGCCCACAGAACAGCTAAGCACTCTTTTTCTGTGGTCGAATAGTTCCTTTCATTCCTATTAAGTGATCTGCTCAAATAGCAAATCACTTTTTCCCCCTCCTCAAAATCTTGTGTAAGTACTGCGCCAATCCCAAAGTCAGAAGCATCAGTTTGGACGACAAACGGCTTCGAAAAATCCGGACACGTTAGGATTGGTGCAGCCACTAGACACTCTTTAGCTTTCCTAAAGCTCTCCTCACACTCCCCACTCCAAATAAATTTCCTATCCTTTTTGAGAAGGTCGGTCAACGGTTTTATCAAACTCGCAAAGTTTGGTATAAATCTCCTGTACCAGGATACCGTGCCGATAAAACTCCTAACTTCCTTGACATTCTTTGGCGAGGGAATACCTAACATACTCTCAATCTTTTCTGGGTCCATGTGGAGACCATTTTTGTCAACGACATAGCCCAAAAATTTTAGAGAGGGCCTAACAAAATTACATTTTTCCCTACCTACTTTCAAACCTGCTTTCGTTAACCTCTTGAAAACCTCATCTAAAACTTCCATATGTTTTTCAAAACTATCTGTCACGATGATTATATCATCGAGATAGACAAAAACATATGGTTCTAACTCTGCCCCTAAAACCTGATCTATAAATCTTTGCCAAGTTGTGGGTGCGTTATGCAATCCGAACGGCATCCTCAAAAACTGAAATAAACCCCTGCCTGGCACTGTGAAAGCAGTATACTTTCCTGAATCCTGTTCGACTGGAATCTGCCAATATGCAGACTTATTGTCCAGCGAACTCAAAAACCTAGCATTATTCAATTTATCTAAGATGGCCGTAATATACGGAAGAGGATATGCATCTCTCTCCGTAACCTCATTCAACTTCCTATAATCTACACAAAACCTATACGAGCCATCTTTCTTCTTAATCATAACAATAGGAGAAGCCCATGGACTATTCGATTTTTCTATCACCCCGTCCTTAAGCATCTCTTCTAACTCCTTATCTATGTAAGACTGAACCACGGGGGAAACCGGATAATACCGTTGCTTAATTGGTTCAGCTTTCGTCCTAATTTTGTGCTCCACCATCTGTGTGCACCCTAAACCTTCGGGCATCTCCCTGAAAACTTTTTCTAAAAACGATTCTAATTGCCTACTTTGTGTCTCGTTTAAATCCGTTAAATGATCCGCCGTGGATATCGAAGCCAACGCACTTTGGTTCGAGAAAGTCCACTCCCCTGATTTTAAGTCCGGGACAATTCCCGATAGAGCCCAAAAATCGGCCCCTAAAATCAGTTTATGGGGAAGGCGCGGAATAACGAGGCACTCTATCAAGACTACTTTGTCTTTTATCCTAATTGGAAGTGAAACAACCCCTTCCACCCCGATACCTGCACCATCCGCTAAAATAACATTTCCTAACTTTGTTTTCCCTAACACACACCCTAAACCTTTCAAAATTTCCCATCCGTTTCTACCTATTATTGTACGTGAAGCACCAGAATCTAATAGCCCTAACATTTTCACCCCAAAAATCTCAACGCCAACATATGGCCGTTGGTCTCTACCATCCTGCTCAAGCGTGAAACCTAAATTAACGACCCCCGACTGGTTACCAGCAGGTAACCTTCCTAAGTCCTGCGAACTTCTCGCCCTGCTGGAACGAGAGTTCGATCCCCATTTCCCGAACACTGTTGGCAGTTACTCCGTGTAATTCCAACCCTACCGCAACCATAACAACGCCTTACAGCGGAACACCTATTTGCAAAATGGCCCTCTCCATTGCAATTATAGCACCTAATACGCCCTACACTACTGTTCTGCGCATTAGCCTGCCTATTTCCATTGGTCAAAGTGCCACGATTCCTGAACGGATTTGACACTTGACCTTGATTCCCATTCCTATTAGCAGTTTGGTTCTCTTCTACAACCGAAACTGTTGGGTGTTCAAACCTACTCCTATCTCTATTGTTTGTCGAACCATCCCGACCTTGGTTTCGGGACGTGTTCGACACCTGACCCTGACGAACAACTTGATTGTCGTCTACAACAACCGAAACTTCCGGATTAATTGGGCCTACACCTATGTATGCTAAATCCGGTTCTAGCAAAGTCCTATTTCTACTGTTTGGAGGGGAACGTAAGCCTCAACATTGGCACGAACCGCCTCCAAATCCCTACCTAATGCTACTAGATCAGCCACAGTATTTGGCCTCGCCAGACCAAGCTGTGTCTGATAGAAAGGAGTCAGATTCCTTTGAATCATTGACAACTTTCTTTTTTCAGACAGAGGTTCTGAAAGCCTACTAAATAAATTCTTCATCGTAGCCACATAGACCCCGATGGACTCATCTTGGCCTTGTGTACGATGCCTAATCTCTTCTAACAAGCAATCGTCGTAATTCGGTGGCAAGAACTCAAGTTTCAACTCACTGACGAGTTCCGACCACGAATTAACCGAAGCCCTAATAGCCCTATACCATATAAGTGCCTTTCCTACAAACAATTCCACCGCGGACCTAAATAACTGGGTTTCTGAAACCCCGCGTGACTCGCATTTCTCCTCAACCCTTTCTAAGAAGGCGTTCACCGAGGCTCCACATCGCTCTCCAGTGAACTTTATCTCCCACTTATGAATCGGTTCGAATCTCTCTTGTTGAACCAAGACACGTTCAACAGGTCGATTTCCGAACTCCGGATTCTCCCTACTTTCCCTATTTCCTGCCTCTCCTAAAGTCGTCAATGAACCGGCAGCGGTGTTCACCGACCCACTAAACTGAGGTCTGCCTGACTGTTGGCTACTGGCATCGCTGCTACCCCACTTTTCCTCCTTTTCAGAACTATCACTCTCATAATCTTCTTCCCCACTATCATCACCATCTAGTTGTGCCATAGCCATTACTAACTTGTTCTTAAGAACCTGTTTGCACTTTTCGTGCTCTTCCCCCTCTGGTATTGACCTATCCAACCTACGTAAGCCCCACTCAACTTTAGTTAGAATTTTCAAGTATTCTTTTGATGATTTCGACTGAGGTCGATTTTCCAATAATTTCCCTATCTCAACTAATTTTTTCTCCACCGCTTCTTTATCCTGTTCAAAACTGAAAGGATACTCAGGAACGGTAAAGGAATCCCTAAGTGCCAGCTTGATGGCAACCCTAAGTGCTTTTCGCATGTTATCTACAGAACCTACAGGAAGACCACGCCACTCCATCTCGTAGGCGAGTTCATCCTGACCTAATCTATTTATCTCCATTTTCTCAAGCTAAGATTTAAAAAAAATATTTCAGTAAAAAAAGAATTAGCAATTTAAAAAGAGTATTCAAATAAAAATTTACGTTATTAATTGCACTTGGCAATTCTGTTTTTAAAGTTCCTCAAAAAATGATATTCTAAATGATCTGAGTGTGACCACAAAAATTAATTTTCACCACTCAGAACAAAAGAACAAAACTTATATCAATAATAATATTAATTTCCATAAACCACTTATAATTTCCTAAATTGACATTATTGACAGTCGAAAATTTATTAATTTAAAATTTCTTAACTTTTTGAACCTAACAAAAAAATATAAACGATTTAACTCCCAATTTAATATAAGACTCCTAGTCCGGAAAAAAGTATTGAATGAAGTACCAAAAGTACTATTAGAAAAAAAAGTAGGCGACCCTCTTCAACTGAATTTAATTTTACTAACACTAATAAACCTAATGCACCGTATGTATGTAAAACGAGAGAGCACAAATTGGGAAAAAAAACTGTTGGTTCAATGTAATATTAAAAGGGAATAAAAAAACTGATTATAATGAAACTAAAAACCAAAATAATCACCAAAACAATAATCACTTTGATATAAAAAAAAGTTTAAGCTAAGCCAATAACAATAATTAAAGCATAAAAAAGTAAATGAAAACAATAATAAAGAAAACAAACAAGAGAGAAGCAAAGAAAAATCTTACTCTATCACTTTTGTGGGGTGGTTGTTGTTTTTGTTTTTATGCTGCTTACTGTTGTCGCCACTCTCACACAAAAATATGAATCACCAAAAATAATAACTTGCCTAGGAAGAAATAAAAAAAAACTTTAATAAAATATATCAAACTTGAGTTAAAAAAGGAACGATTTATAAAAAAGAACACCACACTTCACAAACAAAAATATGCCACACAAAGTAAAGAGGTTTACTCCACGAATAATTTTTCTTTTGTGTACCAACACGTCTGGGCGCCAAAATTGTTGCAGTGTTTTTAACTCCAAGGGAGAACCGAATTTATTTATATTAAGTTTAGGTCGATTTACGAAGGCAACGAGAACTACTTAAAAACCGTGGACTTAGGATTTTACGAATCCAATTGTTAGTAAAATTAAACAGAACAAACGAAGGCAAATGTGCAACCGGCACCGCGAAAGATAAATTCGATTATGACCAAGCTGTCACAATCGAACGAAGACAAAAAAAAGAGACAAAATAGAACACTGCAACAACAACTGCAACACCTGTGCAGCTCACCGACTAGCTCAGCTGGGCGTGGGTTGTTCGAATTAAGAATTGAACGAATGACGAATTAAAGGGTTGTTATCAAAGGAATTCAATTCGATTAAAATAATATTAATCGAATTGAATTGAGTTAAATAAAAGTACAGGGGCGTCGTTTGCCTTGACCGGGAAGCTGAAATGTTTCTTCAAAGTTTTAAAAGAAACAAAAGGTTTAAAATCCCTGATGGGGAGTTTAATAATCTTTATTGTTTTTTAAAAAAAAAGGTGTCCTAGGAAACCGTGGCAGAAGGCTTCGGATAAAAACCTAGGAATCTTTTCAATAAAATGGAGGTACAATTTGAAAGTAAAATGGTGGCAAAGGAAAGATAAGAAAACGAAACCGATTGAATGGACCGCTATTATTCGGTCCCGAAAGAATTCCAGAATAGGAAATTTAAAATGAAATCGCGCGTCCCACAAATCTTGGGATTAAACCAAACGAAGCCAAACGAATATAGATATATATAAATAAAAGAACAGACAACACTTTTCGAAATAAAACTACTTATCCTGTAGGAAATTTTGCACGATCGCCCCGTTCTGACGATCCTCCTTTTTGTTTTCTCTTCTCGACCCCTCCAACAAACTTTCAGTTTTTTTTATCTGCGTATTTCTTCTTCCTATTCAAAAAGTCTTCACTACTTAATTCTTCCAACTTTTAACTTTTCTGATTATTCTTTTTTTCTTCTCGAAACTCAAAATCTGTCTTCTTCAACTTGAAAGCCAACCAAAAAGTGCCTTGGTCATTCCAAGCTTATACGTCATCGGCCTCCTCACGCACACACACATACTCCCACACAAACAGATTTCTCGCTGAATTCAAAGTTACGGTGCCACTCCGAAGTCGAATTCAGGCGAGCCTCTCACACTCACACACATACGATATGGATTCGTTAAGTTTTGGAGCTTTCCCAAAACGAGGCGAATCCATGGCCGTGTTCAAAAATAAAACTATGAAGAAAAAAAGAATAAAAAGAAAAAAACAAAGTTGGAAGCGATTATCCTGAGCATTCTCTCAGCTACTCTACTATTTTAACTATTTGTGGAAGAGGTCCGAAGAAGAACAATAAAAGGCTCAAATAAATCAACTGACTAAATTCGTTTGACTTCATAGAGAATAAAAAGAAGGGATGAACACTTAACGTTTCATTCAATTTCGGTTCGTACAATTTAAGAAATTATTTAAGTTAACAGTTAAGAAAGTTAGGGTGGACCCAAGGGCCATACTAAAATTTATGTTGGGCTCACTGGCCATGATTTATAAAGCGTTGGGCATATTAGCCATTTATCCAAAGAAGTGGTTGGGCTCAACGGCCTTAGGGATCGGTAGCGCTCCTCGCTCTCTTAAGTATTTTGTCGTGTGAGTCTCCAGCTCGTCCGCTGGCTCAGCACGGTCTCCAAATGGGGTGTACCTAAAGTTTGTCATCCTCTTAGGGCTACTCTCATGACCCTCGAGGACAACGGGCCAAAAATGAAATTATAAAACATGGGAAAGGTCGGGATGGAGAGGAAGACACACAATGAGAGTAAACCATGACGCAAATTCATGGTCCGAAAATGATTTTAAGAATCATAGTAGGGATGATTTTTGTTGCGGTAAATCTTACCGTAACACTATGATCTACCTCCCATCCAAATTTCAAGTCTGTAGCATAAGAAATTAACATTTTTCGTACAAGCTTACGAAAGGCCTTAGACCCCTTTAATCCAGCCCTGTGTTAAAATATTTTGTTGGATATCGTCTTGTAACTATGATCCACCATCCGAATTTCAAAACTGCAGCATTACAAATAAAGAATTTTCATACAATTTTACGACAGGCCTTAGAGCTAAGAACCCTGAGTCCGTCCCTGTCTATAAAGAATTATTAAATTTTTAAACAACGTTTGCCTATACTCGTTTGTATATATCTATATCCACGTATAAGTAGATCATATTGCAGCAATAACATTTTTTTTTCTCTTATTTAGCTTGTTCCGGAGCATTTTTTGGCTCGTTAGCTATGGCGAAAAATGACTTAAATTTAAAGGCGCGCAAAAACGCGCAAAATTTTTTGATAGTTTTAAATAGTTAATATGTCAAGCTTTGCAGTGAACCTAATTTCAAGGCGGAACTATGTGGAACTTAGCTTTTCTGATCCATTGAATGTAAAAATACCTACTAAAATACACGTTTTTTAACTTTATCCACCACCAAAAATGTGTTAAAAGAATGAAACTATATAAATTTACTTATTTTAATATTATTTAGTATAAATATAATTAGAAAAAAATAAACTTTCACCAAAACGCGCACTACACGTATCAAAAATAAATAAAGTTTGAAGTGACCAGTACAACCAAATTTGAACAAAGATTATCACAAATTGCTGCATCATGGCTCATTTTTTCTTTCTTAACATAATTTTTTTTCCAAAAATTTGTTTTATATCGTTCAATCCACTATTTTAGCTTTACGAAAAACCGGTAGATATTGATATCAATTGCAGCATATCATTTTTTGAATAAAATGACGCTAGAGGCTAGATGTGCGAATTCCCACACTGTGCGACGGGGAGGGGGGTTCTTGTAGCCGCAGCACTGGATGGTGTTACCTTTTTCATGCCGGAGAAAAAAAAAAGACAAAAGGGTTCTGAAAAGTTCCGGGGACCCGAAGTTATGAAGAGGGGAAGGGCATGTTGTCGAAGGGGAGGGTCTAGGTGATGAAGACCCTTGGAGGATTTCCCACCCTATGTACCCAATAAGATACCACCATGGCTGCTGCTTCCTCCAAATTATGCAGCAGCCCCAAACCGTTTCAAATTTATCGCTTCTCCTGTCTACAGACACATATGTCTCATGTCACCTCCACCTCTGAGCCTTTTCAAATTATAGTCCAGCCATCATACTGATTTCCATAAATTTCAAAAAAATTGTAACCAATACATTTTGTATGTTTTTTTACAAAATAGTAGCATTCTATAGATAGATATATGTACAAATTAATAACAAAGAAAACTTAATATAGATATGGAAAAAAAAACGATAAAGATATTAATCCAATGAATTTTTTTTTTTAATTTATTTAATGTAAAATTACAAAAGTATAATTTCCCATTTCCCGATCCAAATGTAAAATAAAGTTAAGAAAAGTAAAAAAGAATAAAAAAAGCATTACCTTATAATCCGCCAAGGTGCACCCGGTTGATTATTCTTGTTAATTTTGGTTTGCTGTTAGGGAAAATTATTATTTAAGAAAAGGATCAGGGATTAGTTTTTATACGTATATACACTACACTAACATCACATGAATAAACATTCATATATATATATTGACTCTATGAAATCAATTATGTAAACAAAAGAATAAAAATAACTGATTAATGGAATGGAAGTTTTTTTTTTCTTCTTTCTTCTTTTTTTTCAGGGACAGAGTTTCGTAAGTAAGTTTTTTTTTTTTAGCAGGAACACAGGTAGGTAATATTGTTTTTATAATTATTAGTTTTTTGACGATTATCTTCTTATTTTGTTTTAGATACAGACTGAGATAGGGATTGAGTTTTTTTTTCACAAGAACACATATAACATCACTGGTAATTATCGTTTTTTTTTTGTTCGCAATTAGGGAATTTTATTTTCTTTTTTTTTCAGGGAATGGACACAGGAACACAGGAACACAGGTGAATATATTTCTTTTCTTTTTTCAGATTAAATTTTTTTTTTCTTTTCAGGGACTTAGAACCATTTAGTTTATTTACACTACACAGGGACACATAGGAGCGCGAGTAAGTATAAATTTAGTTTTCTTCAGTTCTATTGACTTTTCCTTTCAGTTATTTTGGCTCTACTTTCCTTTACCAGATTCTGAATTTGAAGATGAAAATGGTCTCAATCGATAGATACACGTTAATAAAGCATAAATAAACAGTTTTTATTTGTCAGAAATTAATATTTCTATTTTTAATTAATTAAATAAAATCGCATATATACCCAGTCGTTGTCGAGCCGGTACGGCGAGCGCGTAGCCAGAGTCGTGCACTCCACATCGAGGGTTAAAACCCCTTGAGCGGCGAAGCCGCCGCATATACTCGCTGTTTGCTACAAAAACCTGTTCAATTTTATAGTGAAAAAAAATATTTGTATGGAGAAATAGTGTTTTCATTTTATTGATTAAATACATAAATAATAATTTCCGACAGAAAAAAAAACAGTTCATTTATGCTTAATTAACGCGTATCTATCGTTTGAGACCATTTTCATCCTAAACAAAAAAAAAACCCATAGAATCTGGTAAAGGAAAGTCGCCCCGTTATTTTTTTAAGTTTTTAACATTTTACTACACATGGACACATGGGTACACAGACACAGGTAAGTATATATTTTTTTTTCTTCAATACTATTCACTTTTTCTTTCAGTTTCTTTACAATTTAAATTTTATCGTTTCTTCATGTTGAATATTTTCGTTTTATGTTTCAGTTTTCTTCTCTTCTTCCTTTAACTCTTTTATTTTGGTTTCAATTGATCTCTATTTACTGTTTTTACTTTTTTCAAACAAAATGTTCAAGAACTTTCTTTTTATTTTTTTATTGCTTCCTGAATGAGAAAAATTTTCCACTACATACTAAAATAAAACACACAAGCTGCTTGAGAAAAAATTATCAACTGAAATTCAAAATCTGTAGTTTTTTTTCTTTTCGTTTATTTATGTTTTTCCTACGTACTAGATCGAAAAAAAGAAGCTTGTTTTTGTTTTACAGTGGTTTAGGTTTAGTGTGCAGTGATTTTGTAGTGTAGTATAGTGGGTTATTGTTTTTGTTAGTGTAATAAGTACTTCCGTGGTAAGTATATTTATGTTCTTTTCTTGAAATAAATGTAGGGTAAGTATTGTTTAGTGTTATGATGCGTGGTGATATGTTCTTAAGGTAAGTATAGGTAAGTCTTTAAATGTTTTGTGTTGTGTTGTGCGGTCTGGTATCGTTCCCCACAGATGGTTATGTACCCTTCTTATTATTTATGCGATAGGAATAAAAATTCATTGCTGAAACTCTTTAATTTGTTGGTGCATTCGTACGAGAGTCAACTCTATGCACGTCTAAATTATATCCATGTTGTTCACCTTCCCAAAAAAGCAAAGGATACTGCAGAGCGTCATATTGGTTGATGAGCTTCTGAAATTCGCTGTAGGTAATGCGTTACTTCTATCTTGGATGTTGGAGCATTGAACAGTCCTGCATGTTTTGTCTGCATTAATCACAATTTTGTATTCATTATTTGGCATTACTCGAACAATAGCGTCTTTGAACATTTTGGCCAAAATATTCTTATCGTGAATAAATGATCTCGAAATTTCAAGATCTAAACCTGCAATAATTCCACAGCATTATTGACCTGTCTGAATGTTTGGCTCAGGTAACAGTGATCTTGCTTGATGATATCTATCTACACTTGTCCCTGAATTTTAAACTTTGGCATGTACATTATATCCTGCTCCCATTAATACTTTTGTGGCGCTAAAGGATGTCGCAAGAGTTGTTATTCCTGGATGTCAATCTTAAAAGTGGTTCAGATGGATCTCGATCACAACAAATAAAGAAATTCAAAACGATTGAAGTTGGAAAATTGAAACAACAGAAAGTTGCAACTTAGATTTTTTTGTAAGCAAATTGCAATGTGAAATTTATCACATTCCACTGGATTTTCCATTGGTATTTTTAAATTATCACTCTCAATTACAGAAACCCTATCTCAAGTACATAAATGTGATAGAAATGGAATTTTCTGTTTCACTTTTATCGCTGCGATAAGTTATCACCTAAATTCCAGAAATTAGAAAATTTCCCTGCATTGATTAAGCAATCAACCAAATTTTCTGAGGGTTTCTCGCTCAAGGCCTTTTTTTTAATTATCTCCTCACTAACTACATCAACTCTCACAACAGGTATTTGGCTCAAGAGAGTTAGAATTATCAATTGGTCCTGTGAAAATCAAATCTATGTTTGATTGTTGTACATAAAATAATAAAAAATGCGCACGACTAGGTCGTACCAACAGGCTCTTGTATTACAAAACTTTACTCACAGAAAACGTTAATAAATAAAAACATGTAAGGTAACTAAAATTTGGGTGTAAAAATAAAAAAATCGCAAGGTAATTCGGCTCGCTTCGCTCGACTTACAGTGCTACAGCATAAATTTATTTTTCTTGCACAATTTGCACCAACATTTTTTTTTGTACGATGAAAATTCAAAAAAATATTTGACAAAATTTTCAAACGAAATTAATTCCCATGTGAAGGTAGTTCCCAGTGATGTTAGGTCCATGCACCGTGAACCCGCCTTAATGTTTTGGGATAATTTTTAATGACATTTCATCGCGAACACAACCTGCAAATAACGGCTGCCAGCACTGATTTTATATTTGCAAATGTTTTTATTTTAACCTCACTTTTTTTTTAATTGTAAAGCCCCATTTAGACGATCATTTCATTAACAGTTTCAGTTGAGGAATCAGTTAAGCTTTCAGTTAATCTGATGTGTAAATGAACGTTTTTTTGTAGTTGCCCGTAGCTTAGTTGTTAAGTGCGTTGGCTGCTAAGCAGAACGTCGTTGGTTCGAGTCCTACTCAGGCCAAGTTTTTATTTCATCTTTCACGGGCACTGCCTCTTGCGAAGGCCTGACAAATCTTCCAAGAGTATCAATCTGTCATGAAAAAGTGCTTCTCAACTCTGCCGTTCGGAATCGGCGTTAAATTGTAGGTCCCCTCAATTCTT
This sequence comes from Sphaerophoria taeniata, assembly GCA_943590905.1. Taxonomy (NCBI): domain Eukaryota; kingdom Metazoa; phylum Arthropoda; class Insecta; order Diptera; family Syrphidae; genus Sphaerophoria; species Sphaerophoria taeniata. Next base: position 191,879,760 of record OX016540.1, read on the forward strand.
CAAACGCACTCAGAGAACTGTTGATGAGAGTAAGCCACTTAGGCCTTGGCTCTTCAAGAGCTGTCGCGCCACTCTATTTTTATTAAATGAACGTTTAACTGAAACTGAAAGTGAAAATGATGAAATTCTATCAGTTATCAGTTTAGATCTCACTTTTCGTAATAAATTTAGATTTCTCACAAGTTAAATGAAAGCCCAACTGAACGTCGAACTGACCTCTAATTATAAATTTTTTTTAACTGAAGTGAAAACTTAACTGAAAACTGAACTGAGAACTGAATTGATAACTGACCATCTTAAAGGAGCTTAATTTATTGTTTTAACAATTTCGGTATAGAATATTCAAAAAAAAAAATATACCTACAATCACTGGCATTATGACGTTTTGTTATATGAATAATTGAATGAGCAACCGAGGAGCCTATTGCCCTTATGTATGTTCAGTGAATGTGATCGCCACGAGAACGCTGCGCTGATACATTGAGATGTCATAACCTAACTGTAGTCAGAGTTTCATTTTTTCTCATAGCATTTTGATCGAACAAATTAAACAAAGTTTCAAATATTTAGGTTGTTCACATTTTGAAAGGACAGCATAAATACATCATATTCTTTCTTTTGTTTGCGCTTATGCAGTAGGTATCCAGATCCACTTCCTTCCAAGATATGCACACATTCATCTAGAGCTCTTTGAAGGGATGTCGGATCTACATTTAAGAGTTATGTTGGCTTGGCTTCAATGCCTGCAAAAAATTACTCATGTACTTAGTGGTCCGTTAATTTAATTTAAAGCAGGTGACTGTATGCAGCAGAGGCTTCAATACGCACCCTTGGTACATCTTATGTTATTTCAACAAACCCACACCTTTCATTTTACAGCTCAAATTAGTTAAAGTAACCACTTGGACTAAAAGTCAATAAAAGCGTGAAAGGTGCCGATTTAAAGTGAAAATTAAATCCATGTTGGATTGTTGTAACAACAATAAAAAATTACATTGAACAAATTAACTTCATCAAAAGAAAACATAAAACAAAGCAGCCTAAAACCTATTCTTAACACGCTTCTTTCCAAATAAATAAAATAAAAATAGATAATTTTCTATACCTTTACCTACATACATACTTCTTGTTCACCTGGATCATCATCAAGTCAAATAATACCGCCTCCCTTCCAAACTGTCAAACACCCTAAGGCATCATAATCAATTTGACCAATTAATCTCTTTAATTATTGCCTTACCGAAAAGATTCAAAAGCTAAGGTTAGAGATTAGACTTACATAGTCGGCAGTCGATTGCCCATCTAACACGCCATCGCCACTTCAGTCAATAGGTCGTTGACTGAGCAATGTTGAAACAGCTTACAAGAACATACAATTTTGCATAATTGCCTCCAGGAAAATGCCCTCAAACCAAAAACTCTCAAAATCAAAGTTTGGATATAGCGCTTCTCATCCCAAATAGTTTGTCTTGAATCCTCTCAAAGTGAAGACGTGTTCAAAAAGTGGAAAAGTGTTGTGGAAAGTTTGTCAAATTGTTAATAATTTCTTTCCAAAGTGGAAGTGGAAGCGATGAAACAAGTGTCCTTGTTGTTCGTAGTTCTCTCTTCGTTCCTTACTACACAAGGAAATCCACAGGTTGTTGGTTGTTAAAGACGTAGTTGATGGTGGATTTGAGTTTGTTCTTTTGTTACTTTTAAGGTTTTCTATGGACCATTTGTTGGAAAAAACTTGAAGCAATCCGCCCGTCAATATTATTCACTTGAGTATTTGGGAAACTCACCTCACAATCCATCATTAGTTCCAGATTATAATCTTAATCACGGAGATGTTGACGCTCCAGAGAACGATGATGACGACAGTCTGAATAACAACTTTTCCTACGGTAATGGATTTTTAGGAGGTGCAAATGATGAATTTGGGGGTGCGTCGCTCATTGCTCACGATGAAATTCCAATGGTTTCGAATGATCCTTCTGGTTATACCGAAAATGATGATGATGAGGAAGATAATAAAAATGTCCTGGTAGTTGATGATGAACATACCAATAATTCTTCCACTGACATTCAAATGGGTTTGGGAATCACAAACAGCTCTCAGGCTATTGCTTTGGACGAACAAGTCACTGAAGAACCTATGTCAACAGAGAATCCTGGAAACACTTCAACAGAGATGCCGTATAAAGTAATTCCAGCCTTTGTTCATCCAATCCATAGACCTAGCAGTGAATGGAATTTGGAATCGACTTCAGAAACTGAAGGAATGGTCTGTGAAGATGAGGATATCGACCAGCCACTTCGCAAACGAAAGCCGGAGAAGAATAAATTTCATCGAATCCGAGTTGTTAAGCGGCGGAGAGGTAGACCAACAAGGAAGGGTAACCGTAGAAGGCCCATTAATACATTAACAATTCCACAATTAAAGCCAAGACAACCTGCCAGCAGTTCAAGTTCAAATCCAAGTTTGAGTTCAGCCCCGACCAACTGTACAGATTGCCGTGAGTATTATTCGTTTGCTGTCGAAAAATGGTGGATTTGATAGAAATTTCTCGATACGTATCTAGAATGTGGACTCACTACAACACGTCGTATTGTAGGCGGGCAAATTGCGGCAGTCAACGAATTCCCTTGGATGGCTCTAATAAGCTTCGATGGATCAATCCAATGTGGTGGCACGTTGATAGATGATCGTCACGTTTTGACAGCTGCTCATTGTGTGAAAAATTTTGCGAAAAAGAAGTTCAAAATTAGATTCTTAGAACACAACAGAGCTAGTGCGAAAGACACGGTTTTAGTGCGGAGAGGGGTACGTTTGGAAGAAATATTTTCTCTCTCTGTTCAATTCATTTCTTTCGGACTTTATTTTGTAGATCGCTGAAATATTCACACTTAGATCCTACAATGCGAAAACTGTTGACAACGACATAGCTATTATAAGGCTGTCGAGTCCCATTAATTTTGAAACTACAACCGTGCGTCCGATATGTCTACCTCCTGCTCCAACAGATTTCACTGGACAAACAGTAGCACATTTTTGCAAATTACAGACAAGTAAAGCATTTAAGTTTTTCTTTGCAGGGAATTATAGCTGGGTGGGGTTCAACTAAGGAAGGAGGCAAGCCAGCTAACATTCTCCAAAAAGCCAAAGTTCCAATACTTAGCAATCAGCAATGCCGATTGGTCGGAATGAAAATTAGCAATAATATGTTTTGCGCTGGACGGCTTCTTCAAGGCGGCATAGATGCGTGTCAAGGTGACAGCGGTGGTCCACTTATGGTTGTCAAAGACAAACGATATTATCTAGCAGGTGAATGCTCCTCACATTTGTCTTATATTGAAAATTATTCATGTCAAGTTTGTTAAATTGAAGGTATTGTTTCTTGGGGCGATGGATGTGCCAGACCAAATAAGCCGGGTATTTATACTCGTGTGAGTAATTACTTGGATTGGATTAAAAATAGATCAACTGGATCGTGTGGATGTGATCAGGGGAATGGATCATAATCACAACAATAAAATAAACACAAAAAAATCGCATTGCTGATGGCATGGGTCACGATATACAAAATATGAAATAAATTTTCCAGTTTAAAAAAAAAAAAAATGTTTTTGGACGCAAATTAATTTTTCTGAAGGAAACAGATTGAAATGGAATAAAACAAAGATGATTTTTTTTTCTTATTGACATGAAATTTACTTTGTTCGAAAGATCTGGCATTGGCATTGTAATTAATTTTTTTTCTTTTTGGATCGGAAGTGCTGTCATTGATGACCATTTAAAACCTTTGAGAATTGAGGTCGTAGATATATCGGCATTAACAAAGCGAATGTTGTTCTCCAAGTTCTCCAGTGACTTCACATATCCGCACAGAAAATAGCCAAATGGCGTTAACAGGTCAATATATCCATTATGTATGGCACGAGTTGTGCGACATGTTGCACCGTCTTTTTAAAACAACAGGTCCTGCACACCGTGGTTGTTCAGTTGATGAACCAAAAAGTCGGTAATCAAGGCCGAAAGTTTAGGCCAAAAGTTAAGTGTGCAGTTTTCGCGTAACTCAACAGAGTTGCCAAAGTTTTGGAAGAAGCAACGGGTAGTAAAATTTAACCAGATTCTCTATTTTTTGCCAATATCAAATTTGCGAAGAATGTTTTCCAAATTACTCCTAGTTGTCGATGTCATCATTGTCAGAAATGCAATTGTCAAATGAAAGTATAAACCGAAAACTGTGTATTTTTTTGTTTTAAAATGTTCAGAACTTCAAAACTGTGTTCCGTTTTTGTTTGTTCACAGGGACCCTATTCTTGAATTGGAAAAATAAAATATCGCATACATTTTCGTATACGAGATCAAAAATAGTATTCTTGAACGCTATTCGAATGCTGTCAAACGTCTCGTATACGAAAATTATCGAATGCTTCATCTCGAGTGGTCAGACCCACTCGAGATGGAATTTCGTATGCGATAATCGTGCGTTGATATTGAATTTGAAAAGTTTTGCCTAGTTTGTGGCTGAATTTATTTAGGAAAATCTTATCGAGGAATTCAAAAAATTTAAATATGGTGGGTAAAGAAATAATTTTTTCGTATTTGTTTTTTTTTTTTATTTAAATTTCAAAGTCGATTGCTTCATTCATACATTTCGTTTTATTTAAGTAGCAATAGACATTATTTTTTACATTTTCTAATTTGATAATCATTATTTGATATCATAATAATTTGCTTAGTTGTGTTTAGAGCAAAGCGACGGTGTCTCAACCAAATCTCAATCGGCCCGGGTCACAGAGACATCAAAGGAAATTGCAGAGCCGATGAGCTCGCTAAAAATGGAACCGTCATACCTATTTCACCTGAAAGGGAGAAGATAGGTATACCGATAGCTACATGTAAACTTTTGCTAAAAGAAGCAGCTTTAACGATAACAAATTATAGGTGGCACAATTTACCAACGTGCACAGCTACGAAACTCATATGGCCTTCACTGGACTTAAAGCGCTCTAAAGACTTGTTATCTCAAAGCAGACTTCATATTAGCTCCTTAATAGGTGTCCTCACGGGACAGTGTCTTATAGGCAGACACGCAACACGACTTGGTGTAGCCTCAAATGACTTCTGCAGGAGCTGTATGGACGAAGAAGAAGAAGAAACAATCTCTCACCTTCTCTGCACTTGCCCTGCTCTTTCACTAAGGCGCAAACTTCATCTGGGAGAGTACTTTTATGATAATCCCAGTGAACTAGCTAATAAGGATATCAAATATCTTCTTCGCTTTATAAAAAGCTCAAAATGGTTCGACTAGTAAGAAGAAATTCTCTAGATTCATGTGGTATCACAATGGCCTTTTGGCCTAAGTGTGTGGGTTCTGTATCCGCAGCCACTGTAACCTAACCTGTATACAAAGCATATATTATTAATTAATGTAGTTATTAAAAGACGGTTATTGATGAATCTAATACGTATTCCTTTGTTTACCTACTAATTTTTTTGTATTCACTTTAAAAAGGCTTTGAATATTGCAATCCAATTGAATGTCGCAGCAGTGCTGGAAAATTGGGCTGAACTGGATGACACGCTACGTTTTCACACGCGTTGTGATCCATTTGATTTAAATGACAACGAAAACATCAATATCTTTCGATTGAAGAAGGAAAGAGTGAGGAGTCTTATTGAATTGGTAGAAAATAATTCAAGTTTTTCAAATCGCTCTTCGGCTTTGAATGCGCAAGTACAAGTAAGTTTATGATATATGTATCTTATTTGTATAGTTTTTGTATGTGAATAATAACACCAATGGCTTTTTCCGTAAGTTCTCATCTTTGGATATGAATTTCAACAATGCATTAGGCATTACGCTAAAAACTCAACTGATTTCTTGGTACCCATCTGTAGACTTTTATTGTTTATCAGCAATGAGTAGACATGCTTTCTTTTTAAGCTCCTCAAAGTATGTTATTGTTCCACTCTCCCATTATGTGTCACAACATGTTTGCATACACAAAGGGGTTAGCATTTAAATATTTTCCATTTGTTATTTGGCTTGTTGCATTTATGATATACATATTATTATTTTTGTGTTTTTTTTAAAACTCGTTTGGATTTTTTGGTGATTTTGCCAATGTAACAACTTATTTATTTTGTATTTTTTACATGTTTGTACAGACGCTTGCAGCACTTCGCTTTTATGCAGCAGGAAGCTACCAAAATTGTATAGGAAAAAACTTGTATATGGCAATAAGCCAATCATCTGCAAGCCGCTCTATTAACAATGTAACAAGAAAAAAACATTTATAAGTATTTAAATAGACCAACGCTTTTCTTAACAATAATCGGTTTACGTAAAAGGGCCCAATACTACTTGCTAACACTCACCAATTAACAATTGTTTTTGCTCTTCGGTTATGTAAGAAGCCCTTTTTTTGCAGAGTTAAAAGCCATTTTAAGAAGATTTCTCACGTAAAAATTACAGGCTTTGAATCTTTGATGAATAATAAATTTTGTATTTTGCATCAATTGTATTGGCCTACTGGATTTATTTTTATTTTTAAGCAAAGTACTTTTACTCCAGTTATTTTAGGTTTAATCTGGCGAGTGGATTAATGGAAAACCCTTAATTTTTTATAACAAAATGCCCACTTATATACAAATGTTTTGTAATATTTTTTCTGCACTACACATTTAAATTAAGTAGGCTCTAGACTTCAAGCAGTAAAAAGACTTCAAACAGTTAAAAGACTTCAAGGAGTCAAAACACTCCAAAAACAGTCAAACTACTGCATTACATTGAATGCAATCAAAAGACTTAATGACTGCAAAGAATGTAAAAGGCTTTTACAAGATTTCCATGTCAAGTCTTTTAACTGTTCTAAATGATTTTTGTACAAAAGACTTCAAAAATAACTGCGATTTTTTTTTTCGAAGTCGAAGTATTGCAATAAGGAATGTAAATGCATTCCCAAAATTCAGTCAAATGAATGTGACTTTTGACGATGCAATACCAAAACATTGCACTCTTTTACAGCTCTGGTGCTTTGCTATCAAGACTCGCCAACATTTTCAATGGACAAGGGAATGGACTGGCCTGCTTCCGTAGCTTTGGAACATCTACATGACGACTCTGTCTGCAAAAAACGTTGGCAGAAATCGAGCAACCATTAAGGCTGGGTTTCCCATTGAAAATTTCGTTGGTGTTTTGCGCAAAACTGTGTAGCTCCCAAAATATTCCGAATATTTAAATGAAATCAACGACTATAGATTATACATTTAATAAGCTAAGAAGTTAATAAGCTAAAAAAAATATGAAAAATGTATTTCATCCCAAAAGGGTCATGCATAACGAAAAATTATGAAATTTTTGGAGACGTTTGCGGTGGAACAGTTTTGTTGCCTTAAAAATTAATTTTTTATTCTTTTTATATTTTTTATCTATTCTTTAAATGTCTCACGATTCAGTGACGTGGCTTTTTTTTTAATATTTTGTCCAGTTTCGTCAAAAAAATTTAACGAAAACACGAAAAATGGGCAAAATTTAGCAAAAGTAGGTGTGATTTATTTGGAATAATTTCTAAAGTAATTAAGATAAAAAATTGAAAATATGTTTTTTATACTGTCAAAATGTACATAATATAACATTAATTTTTTAATTTTTTTATAAATTATTTTACTAAATTTTTTTGAAGTGCAAAGTAAAAAATTGCATGTTTTTCTTAGAATATTCTGCGGTGAACAAGATTCCAGCCCCATTTATTTTTACTCAACAACAAAAGTATTTTTTTATGAAAATTGAATATCTCTTCGACTCAGTAACGTTTTTAGAAAAAAAAAGAAAAAAATTAAAACATATTTAAAAATGCATTTAAAAATGTCAGTATTTGTGTATCAATTATGAGGAGAATGCAGCAAACAATATTTTCAAATATATTTTTTTAATTTTTTTTCATATTTTTTATATAGAAATCAGAAACTAAAATAATTTTACGATTACCCGTTTATTTTATATTAATATTCGAAAATGGGTAATTTTTTTACATTTTTACAAGGAATATCGCGTTTGCTCACACACACTAAGGTACTCAGTTCAAACGAATTGAACTAGGTGGCGTTCTTTTATATTTCATTCTCTTCTTCTTGTTTTTTTTTCATAGGATAGAGAAAAAACTCCTCATACCAAACGTTCTCATAGAACTCGTTTGAGAATGAAAATTCATTTTTTATACTTCTGGAATGTTTATGATATGCAGACATATAGATAGGCAATAATTGTGATCACTTACTATGTACTTTGTAGGTATTTGATGAAAACGTTGTTTTGAGTACCTCTCTATATTTGTCATATTTGCATGCATTCATTTCGAATATGTGAATGCGCGTATTTTTTGTAAATGAGTCAAGTGCAATGGCTTGAGAAGTAAAATACCTGTTACGCAATGAGGAAACGATCTTTTTTTCGGGGTGGTTTGTGCCATTTCTTATTATTATGACGTAAAGGGTTTTGTTTCTTTTTTGTTTTTTGTTTTGCTTCTGTTTTTTTGTAGCAATGACATTTTTTCCTCTCGTTTCTCTATGCTGGTGGGATCGTAATATCCTTTTAGAAGAAGAACAAACCTGTTACCTACGCAATGAAGAAACGATTGTTTTTCGTGGTGGTGTGTGCCTTTTCTTAGGATTATGTAAAGGGTTTTGTTTTCGCCGATGATTTGAATTATGGTTCTTTCTTTGAGATCTTTGTTTTAGAATTATAAGAATTATAAAATTCAATCTAATGTCTAATCTTGACCTAATCTTGTTTTGTTTTTGATTGATTTTATTTTGCTTTAGTACATAAAGGTAAAGGTACAAAAAAATAATTTTTGATTTTGGAATCATTTTTCTTCATAATATTATTACTTTCGTAGGTAGGTTTTGAAAAATAAATTTTATTATATTATATTATATTCCTTGAAACCTTGAAGAAATAAACCCCAATGCATTTGGGAATAATAAAAAAAAATGTTATAGTTTGAGTAATTTTTTGCCTATTTAAAAAAAAAGCCAAATAATCTCCCAACCGTCCGTAACCCAAATCGGCTAAAGAAACAAACTCAGTTGAAGACAATCGGGTAACTTTTGCCTAAATTCCCAAGGAAAGACAGAATTGAGGCAATTACTTTTTTGATTTTTCTATCATCGTATAATCATGTTTGATCAAAATGTCGTCTTAAACTTTTTTAATTTTTCATAGCTTGTCAAAAAGTACCTACGTCTCTTTATAGATAAATATAAATATAAAGATGAAACCAAAGAAAAATTCAAATCGTTCGTCAGGAACCCAAAAAAAGAAACAATTCCAAAACCATCATAATCCCGAATTACAAAATTTGCGAAGAAAAAAGAAAAACAAGAATTCATGAATGCTACTCCTACTCTGAGTGCACATAAGATAATACGTATGTAGAATGTAGATGCATTTTTGTGTATGTCCACACCACTGTTTACAATTTCACATAGTAAATAGATACATGCGAAAATACCTCTTTTTTCATCCCTATTTTGTGGACCTTCGTAAGCGAATCTCATTTCTTACACATCACTAACTGAATTCTGAGTGAGCAGAGAAAAATACAAAAACTAGAAATAGAAAACTAGAAATTTCAATTCAAGTGGCTATATGAGACGGAACCCAGTCTTAAGACTGGGTTTCCTTTTTTCTTGAACTCCGAGCTCGTGTAAAAGCATGCACGAGTGTTAGTGAATATTTCCCTTTCTTTTTTTTATTTCCGTCTCACATTTCACATAGCCACTTGAATTGAAATTTCTAGTTTTTTTTTTTTTTCTCTGCTCACTCAGAATTCAGTTAGCGATATGAGATTCGCTTACGAAGGTCCACAAAATAGGGATGAAAAAGAGGTATTTTCGCATGTATCTATTTACTATGTGGAATTGTAAACAGTGGTGTGGACATACACAAAAATGCATCTACATTCTACATACGTATTATGTTATGTGCACTTAGAGTAGGAGTAGCATTCATGAATTCTTGTTTTTCTTTTTTCTTCGCAAATTTTGTAATTTGGGACTATGATGGTTTTGAGGTTTGATGACATTTGTGTTCGAATTGTTTCTTTTTTTGGGTTCCTGACGAACGATTTTAATTTTTCTTTGGTTTCATCTTTATATTTATCTATAAAGAGACGTAGGTACTGCCCGTAGCTAAGTGGTTAGGTGCGTTGACTGCTAAGCCGAACGTCGTGGGTTCGAATCCTACTCGCCCATAGCCCATAAAGTTTTTATTTCATCTTTCACGGGCACTGCCTCTTGCGAAGAATTGACAAAACTTCCAAGAGTATCAATCTGTCATGAAAAAGTGCTTCTCAACTTTGCCGTTCGGAATCGGCGTTAAATTGCAGGTCCCCTCAATTCTTCTCACGCACCCAGAGAATTGTTGATGAGAGTAAGTCACTTAGGCCTTGGCTCTTCAAGAGCTGTCGCGCCACTCTATTTATTTATTTAGGTACTTTTTGACAAGCTATGAAAAATTAAAAAAGTTTAAGACGACATTTTGATCAAACATGATTTTACGATGATAGAAAAATCAAAAAAGTGATTGCCTCAATAATATTATGAAGAAAAATGATTCCCAAATCAAAAATTATTTGTTTGTACCTTTACCTTTATGTACTACTGCAAAATAAAATCTTTTGTTATACAAAAACAAAACAAGATTAGGTCAAGATTAGACATTAGATTGAATTTTATAATTCTTATAATTCTAAAACAAAGATCTCAAAGAAAGAACCATAATTCAAATCATCGGCAAAAAACAAAACCCTTTACATAATCCTAAGAAATGGCACACACCACCACGAAAAACAATCCTTTCCTCATTGCGTAACAGGTTTGTTCTTCTTCTAAAAGGATATTACGATCCCACCAGCATAGAGAAACGAGAGGAAAAAATGTTATTGCTACAAAAAAACAGAAGCAAAAAAAAAACAAAAAAGAAACAAAACCCTTTACATAATAATAAGAAATGGCACAAACCACCCCGAAAAAAAAGATCGTTTCCTCATTGCGTAACAGGTATTTTACTTCTCAAGCCATTGCACTTGACTCATTTTCAAAAAATACGCGCATTCCCATATTCGAAATGAATGCATGCAAATATGACAAATGTAGGCAGGTATTCAAAACAACGTTTTCATCAAATACCTACAAAGTACATAGTAAGTGATCACAATTATTGCCTATCTATATGTCTGCATATCATAAACGATAGTATAAAAAAAAATGAATTTTCATTCTCAAACGAATTCTATGAGAACGTTTGGTATGAAGAATTTTTCCTCTCTATCCTATGAAAAAAAAGAGAAGAGAATGAAATATAAAACAACGCCACCTAGTTCAATTCGTTTGAACTGAGTGCCTTAGTGTGTGTGAGGAAAATTGTAAAAAAAGGAGATTGTAAAAATCTAAAAAAATTACCCATTTTCGAATATTAATATAAAATAAACGGGTAATCGTAAAATTATTTTAGTTTCTGATTTCTGTATAAAAAATATGAAAAAAAATTAAAAAAAAAAATATTTGAAAATATTTTTTGCTGTATTCTCCTCACAAATATTGACTTTTTTAAATGCATTTTTAAATATGTTTTAATTTTTTTCTTTTTTTTCTAAAAACGTTACTGAGTCAAAGAAATATTCAATTTTCATAAAAAAATACTTTTGTTGTTGAATCAAACTAAATGGGGCTGGAATCTTGTTCACCGCAGAATATTCTAAGAAAAACATGCATTTTTTTACTTTGCACTCCAAAAAAATTTAGTAAATTAATATATAAAAAAATTAAAAAATTAATGTGATATTATGTACATTTCGACAATATAAAAAAAAATATTTTAAATTTTTATCTTTTCTGCTTTAGAAATTATTCCAAATAAATCACACCTACTTTTGTTAAATTTTCAACATTTTTCGTGTTTTTGTTAATTTTTTTTTGACGAAACTGGACAAAATATTAAAAAAAAGCCACGTCACTGAGTTGTGAGACATTTTAAGAATAGATAAAAAATATAAAAAGAATAAAAAATGAATTTTTAAGGCAACAAAACTTTTCCACCGCAAACGTCTCCAAAAATTTCATAATTTTTCATTATGCATGACCCTTTTGTGATGAAATACATTTTTAATATTTTTTTTAGCTAAATAACTTCTTAGCTTATTAAATGTATAGTCTATACTCGTTTATTTCATTTAAATATTCGGAATATTTTGGGAGCTACACAGTTTTACGCAAAACACCAACGAAATTTTCAATGGGAAACCTAGCCTTAAGGTTGAGGAGCAGTAGCAGCCGATAACAATCCACGGGCAGCTGCTCAAAGCGAATAGAATCTACTTAAGTTAATTCATTTAATGCTGAGTAGCAGAATAATTATCTCAGAACTTGGTGGCTTTTCCACAAGAAGATCTGTCAGCAGAGGTACGCCGCAAGGCGGTGTTCTCTCTCCTCTACTCTGGAATCTGGTAGCTAACGAAATTCTTACTTGTCTGGATAGAGAGGGCTTCAGAGTGATAGCCTATGCTGATGACGTTGATATAGCTGTTTCAGGGAAGCATCTAAATACCTTAAAAGAACTCTTACAAAACGCTCTAAATGAGCTATCATTTTGGGCGAATCGGTGTGGTTTAGGCGTTAACCCAAACAAAACCGATTTGGTTCTATTCACTAGGAAATATAAAATTCCGCACATCGAACCTAATTTTCAGATGAAACTAAATATCTGGGTCTTATCTTAGACAGAAAACTAAATTGGAAGAGCAACATACTCGAAAGAATAAGAAAATCTACGGTAGCTCTTTTCACCTGCAAGAAAGCCATTGGTAGCAAATGGGGTTTGCAAGCCAGAATCACTCACTGGCTATACATATCGGTAATCAGACCGATTCTTCTTTATGGTGTGTCAGTATGGTGGACTATCTTGGACTTAAAAATGAACTACGATAAGCTTAGTAAAGTCCAACGCTCAGCATGCCTAAGTATAAGCGGATCACTTCGTACGACCCCATCTGCGGCACTAGACACCCTACTCTAACTAACACCTCTGGACATAATCAGCAAACAAATAGCTGCTAGTTCTGCTATTCGCCTGAATGCCTCTTCACAGTGGACTTACAACAACATTGGCCACTCTGTTATTCTTAACTGTTTGGAATCAATTCCAAAGCACACTGACTACACCATTCCTCAACTACAGTTTGATAGGAACTTTCAAACTTCTATCCCCTCCCGATCCTTCTGGGAAAATAAAACATTCCTGGAAGACGAGGCAATCCACTTCTATACAGATGGATCGAAAACTAGTGATGGGGTTGGTGCAGGTGTGTACTCCGAACGACTAAAACTAAGTCTCTCATTCAGCCTTCCAAATCATTGTAGCGTGTTTCAGGCAGAACTTTTGGCGATTTAAGGAGGTCCTGTCCTGGCTCAGAGAAAACATGGTATCCACATCAGATATCCTGATTTTCTCAGATAGTCACGCTGCTATAAAATCCCTGGACTCTGTCGAACGTCTCTATTGGAGATGGGACAACAGTTTAACATTCACCTTCACTGGGTGCCGGGCCATAGAGACATTCCAGGAAACTGCAAAGCCGATGAACTTTCCAAATATGGTCCAACATAACCCATTCTACCACAATCGCTACATGCAAACTTTTCCTACAACGAGATGCTTTTAGAGAACCAACATCAGGTGAATATCATATCCACCTTACAGGCGACGAAAAACATTTGGCCTAAACTGAACTTAAAGAGATCTAGGTGCCTGATATCTCTAAGCAGATGTATATAAGCTCGTTAATAAGTGTCAATACTGGATATTAGACAGGAGGAGGACACTCGACGACGTATTTTCTAATTATTTCTGAAGAAGCTGCATGGATTAGGAGGAGGAGAAAACAGTCCTGCTCTGGCTCATAAACGAATGATTCACTTAGGAGAATACTTTAACAATGGTCTAAGCGATCTCAAACTCATTAATATAATTAATCTTCTACGTTTCGTTAAGATCTCTAATTGATTTCATTGAGCTTTCGAAGAAAGCCTTTTTAGATTCAAGTGGTATCACAATGGGCCTTCAATTGGCCTAAGTGTGTCTTTTAACACCCATGACAGCCACTTTAACATAACCTAACCTAGAGTCTTACCAGCACTTAGTCAGGGACACTATCATTTAGCATTGTTCGGGAAATAAATCCAACAGGCAATAGATTTGAGGAAGGACGATTCTGGAAACGATAGTTACAATTGTAACGGAACCCGTGTTCCTCCCTCTCCAACCTATACCACCTTTACGACCTTAGCTCTACAGGACTCTAAGGCCGGTCCAGGCAGCAGGATGGAAAGGGTATCCAGGCTACGGCTACGCGGCATGCTTGCGTGTGCCTTAGGCTTTGCTCGACGGAGGGGGGTTCTTGTAGCCGTAGCGTGGATGTTGTTACTTCTAACATGCCATTACATCAATAAGGTTCCAAAATTATGGGACCCGAAGATGAATTTGAGAAGGGGAAGGGCGTGTCACTGAAGGGAGAAACGCGGAAAATCTACTCTCACACCCGTCCTCATCTCATACTCACCATGACCTTTGTTAAAAAAATTTAAGTATTCATGTTCATTAAGAACAAACAAAAAAAATAGTTCAAATCAAAATCTGCATTTTAATTATATAACAAAAAAAAGTCAAAAGAAGAGAGGAAAAAAATAACAACAACAAAAAAAATTACATAATAGGTAATAATAATAGTAATAATTAAATTAAATATATATAATAAAACAAAATAAAAAAAATAGTACCTTTAAAAACATCCAGGTGCACCAGGAACATAAACAAAAAATTTATAATAATAATTTTATCAAACAACAATTTAAAAAAAAACTGAATGATATTTATTTTTTTTTCTTTATGATTCTTCTTTCTTCTTTCTTCGTTTACTTTCTTCTTTTTTTTCCTTTTGTATTTAATGTATTTTCATTTCTTTTTTTATTTCATTTTATATTATTTTATAGTTCATTGCACATATTACAGTTAAAAAAAATGTTTAATTTTTTTGCACACATTCACATTTGAGTTTCTCTTTTTTTTTAATAAATTTTTCTTAATTTTATTTTGTTGTTGTAATTGTTCCACTTATTTTTTTTTGTTAAATTTATAGGTAAACTCTTCAAATATTTATTACATGCATAAATAAGGAATAACACATTATAATAATGCACAATTTAATTATAGTTATTATTTTTTTTTTTTTTCGTTTCGTTCAATTCTATAAATTTGTCCATTCAATTAAATAAACTTTTATAGTGAATAAAATTGGCACTGGAGAACTATTCTCTTCAGAGTTTAATTGATTACTGACTATTTTTTTGATTTTATTTTTTGATTTTTTGATTTTTTTGATTTTTCAAAATTTTGATTTTTATGTGTGTGTGAGTAAAGTGTATGTATGTAAAGTAGTTTTGTATGGAACATGTTGTTGTGGTAAGTATATGTGTGTATTCTATGGATCGTATTATGTGGTAAGTATTATATTATGTACTGTATGTGTGAGTTTTGTTTTGTTTTGTTTTAATTTATTTTTCTTCAGATCCTCACAGTCTCATGCTCACGCTAGCTGCCGGGCATTTGTCTTTTCTCATTTTCTAATATCTTTAGCGTGAAATACTCCAACTTTTTTGCCGTTAAGGTCTTCGAGTTCATAGCAACAGTTCCCGAGAACTTTAGAAACCTTCATTTTGATAAATTTGGGGCGGAGTTTCGCACAAAACTTCTTTATTGCATCGCTCTGTGCAAAATTCCTCCTGAATACAATATCCCCAACCGAAAACTTAACATCCTTGCTCCGCAAATTGTATTTGTCCTCATAACGACAATGTGTGTTCGTAAGAGTGTTTTTAATGTGTGAGTGTAAGATGTTCATTTTCGATGCTTTAGATAATAAGTTCATTTCAGAATTGTTAAGTGAATTCAATTTTCGGAGTATTCGATAATCTGCGCCGTGCTCAACACAGGCTTGCCCAAACAAGGCTTCATACGGCGACATGTTTATCGCAGAATGAACGGTCGTTCGCAAAGCGCTAGCAATGGACTGCAAATGAGTGTCCCAATTCCTCTGGTCCACGTCAATGTAACCCCTGATTGCTGCGAGAATTGAGCGATTTACTCTCTCACTTGCGTTAGCTTGTGGAGAATAAACCGCTGTCTTGATATGAGTAATGCCGAATGTCGACATACTCTTCTCAAAATCTCGACTGACAAATTGTTTACCATTATCTGTCAGTACACATTCAGGGATTCCAAATAGGCAGAACACTTCGTCATTGAGAAATCTCAATGCAGTCTGTGCTGTCGCTTTGCGAAGTGCCTTCACTACCACGAACTTAGTCAATTGGTCCAGCGCAACAACAATATGCGTATTTCCAAGTCGCGAGCGTGGATAAGGTCCAAGGAAGTCCATGAATATCATCTGAAAAGGTCTCTCAGCCACAAATGCTTTACCCATCGGAGGTCGAAGGGTGGCATTAGGAGCTTTCGAGGTCTTACAGATATCACAGTCTCCTATGATTGCCTTAACCTGAGCTGCCATGTTTGGCCAAAAGAATCGTTGCCTTAGTCGATAGAGGGTTTTTGCAATCCCCCCATGCGAAGCTCTTGGTGGTTGATGAGCCAGTGCAATCAAACGTTCGGTTAGCTGTTCAGGAACCCAAAGCTTCCAGACTTCATCATCTTCAATTGGGTTTCCTGTGCAGTGTTTGACCTTCTTGTAAACGAAGTTTTCGGACACACGAAGGTCAGGTAGCTGATTGTTTTGATATATGCAATTAATGATCTTGCGGTATTCCTCAGATTGAAAACTGGGGTCCTCAAGATCTATATGCAATACTTCGCAGGAATCATTTACCATCGAAACATCGCAAATCAGCGCATCGACCTCATGCACTCGTGAAAGTGCATCAGGCACAACGTTCTGAGTTCCTTTACGATGCTCAATGGAAAAGTCAAAACCTTGAAGCTTTAAGCTCCATCTAGCCAACCGTCCACTTAAATCTTTTTGACTCATTAACCACTTTAAGCTCGAATGGTCGGTTACAATCCTAAAAGGATGCCCCTCGACATAAGCTCGAAACTTTTGAACTCCCATAACAGCAGCCAAACACTCACGCTCAGTCACGCTGTAGTTGCGCTGAGCCTTATTGAGTTTTTGCGAATGGTAGCAAATGGGCCGTTCATTTTCGTCGTTGTCCATTTGGGCAAGCACACAGCCAATACCTGTGTTAGACGCGTCACATAATATCAAAAACTCCTTTGAAAAATCCGCATTCACCAGCAATGGAGCTGATGTAAGCGCAGTTTTCAATTTAGTAAAAGAATCCCTAGCTTCCTCTGAAAATATGAACTTTTTACCTTTTTTGAGCAGGTCGGTCAAAGGACTGGCCAAAGATGCGAAGTCTTTGACAAATCTTCGATACCAACCCGTCATTCCTAAAAAGCGTCGAACCTGTTTAGCTGAGGTTGGTTCAGGAAAATCTGAAATAGCCGTCAACTTTCCCACATCCGTTTTAAGACAGCCGTCGCCAACAATATACCCCAAATACTTCAACTCTTTGAAACAGAATTTAGACTTTTGGATATTGATAGTTAGACCCGCCTCCTTATATCGACTCGCAAGTATCCTCAGCTGCTCCAAATGCTCATCAAAAGTACTCGATATGACCAACAAGTCATCCAAGTACGGAAAGATCTTCTCTCTCAACTGATGAGGTATTACCTTATCGATTAACCTGACCAAACGCTGTGGCGCATTACAAAGGCCAAAGGGCATGACTGTGAACTGCATTAGAGGCATTCCGGGCACCGTAAAAGCCGTCTTCTCCCTTGAAGATTTCTCCAGTGGAATCTGCCAAAACGCATCCTTCAGATCCACGCTTGAAATGAACCGAGTATCTGAAAGACGAGATAGCAATCCCCCTATATGAGCCAGTGGATACGCATCTTTTTTAGTTTTCGCATTGACTTTCCTGTAGTCTATGCACAAGCGATTTTTGCCTGGCTTACGCACCAGAACTGCAGGAGAGCTCCATGCACTATTGCTCTCTTCTATAACTCCGAGCTTAACCATGCGATCCAATTCCTCATATATGAGTTTCTGCACTGCTGGA
Organism: Sphaerophoria taeniata; assembly: GCA_943590905.1. NCBI lineage: Eukaryota > Metazoa > Arthropoda > Insecta > Diptera > Syrphidae > Sphaerophoria > Sphaerophoria taeniata. Next base: position 191,897,947 of record OX016540.1, read on the forward strand.
GAAATCGGATAATGACGTTGTTTTATGGGCTCAGCTTCTCCTGTATCAATGGTATGCATTTCCAATGTCGTCTTCCCCAAACCTTGAATGGCACTGGAAGGAAACAGATTAATGACATCTTTGAGGCACTTGGACTGTTGTTCAGTCAGTATGTGAGCATTTGGATCAGGTTCTGGAATTGTTGTCGGTAAAGACACTTCTGATATCAATTGAGGTGCAATATCAAATGCCCTCCAAAAATCAATTCCTAGATAAAGTCTTTGTTGCAATGTTGGTACGAGATATAGGGGAATTTTTTTCGTCATCCCTTTGTACGAAACATCAACATAGATTTTGCCTACTATGGCTTGATGTTTCCCATCAGCTGTCTTAACACTGGAAGTGAGTTTATTGTAATTTTGGCCGTGTCTCTGAAGAAACTCGAAACCATCCATACCTAGGCAACTAATACTAGCTCCACTGTCCAACAAGCCCAAAAGCGGTTCGTCAAAGATTTTGACAGTAGCATAGGGGCGCGGATCGTCGGAGCAGCATAAGGTGGTGGCTTCAATTGCCTTGTATGTCTGTTTCTTCTCGCGGAATTTTTCCCTAAGCTTCGCGATTTTTGTCGACCCAACCGTGTTTTGATGTCCAAAAATTCGCTTTCTGACTTCAATGTAATTTTGAAGTCTTTCATGCAAAGTTTTGGACGGTTGTATTTGTGTAGGTGTTGTCTTAGTTGTGTGTGTAGATGTTGGTGTAGTTCGATTGGGGAAAGAGTTTGGAACAGACTCGTTAAGATTGGTAGAAGAGGGCGGGCATGTTAATGGCGACCCGGGTTCTTCTCCAGAGAGCAATTTCCCCGGGGTTTCAAACTGCTCTTCGACCCGTTTCCCGAGCACTTGAGACATTGAGGCGTGGTGGTGTTCTCCATTCCACACCTAAAACAGAAGAGATTTCTCCGAGGATCGGGACACTCATGGAACGAATGACCTTTGCCCTTGCAGTTCCAACAGATAAAACTGCTAGTATCTCTCTCCGTTTTAGGGTGGAAGGCTTCCAGGTCAGGTTGAAAATTGCCTTCGTTTTCGTCAATGGGAGCAGCTTCAAGCTCAGCGACAGCTCTGCGTGAAGTTGTAGGGGCAACAAAACGAGATCTTTGTATCTCACGGTCGCTTATATATTTTTCACCTTGCGACATACGTGGACCATCTCCGCTAAGTTGTTGGTGTGGTATGTTACCAAAAGCATCCCCATTTGTCGGCGAACATTATTTTTAAGCACGTCAATGATCTCTGCGTCCGATTTTGGAACACGTAACCTGACATTAAGCTGTTGAATTGCCTCAAAGAAGTCGTTGAAAGTCTCGTTGATGCCTATCGTACATCATTCTTGAAATCTCAGAGTCTGTTTCAAGACTCCTAAACTGTTCCAGGAGTGCACGTTTCAAATCCGGCCATGTGACTTCTGGTCTCGATTTTAGGAACACCCAAAACCAAGTCTCGACAGAACCTGTGACAAAGTGATGAAAGTTGATCACAACGTCATCCCAAGTTGCGCCGTAACTAGTTCTGAGGCGTTCCAATCGAAACAAGAAGTCATCTACTGATAGTCTCTTGTTGTCGAATTTAAGGCCCCATTTATCAAAATTCAATACCCTGTTTCTGGATTCTGAAAACCGATAATTGGGTGACGGCGGAGCATCATCAGGGTCGTTCATGGACATGCGATGAAGCTGTCTCAGGAATTCATCCGTGTTTGACGGTTCTGTGGCGTTTTGTTGGTGGAATCGTGGAGGGGTTCGACCTCGAATTGAAGCTTGTGTTCTATATGGTGATTGATGACGAACAGGCGTTGGAGCAGAGGCTAATGTTTCCTTAAGGATGTTAGCAAACTCGTCTCGCAAGGCTGTTTTGGTTCGCTCCATCTCCGTAGAGAAGAAGCGATAATCTTCAGCACGGATTTGTCGCACTGTAGCAGCCACAGTTTCATTAATTAACTCACCAAGAGGTCTTGTTGTTTCCACAACTTCTCGATTGTTTTGTATTTGTTGACTAGCGTTGCTGGACGAAGCATGGACGTTTTCCGCGCGAGGTTCGTCAAGAGTCTCGATCTTGTGGGACCGTAGAAACATCCTACCACGAGTGGTGGGCTTACTCTTTTTACGTCCACGCGAAAGGGTTGACATTTTTGGTGTTATATTATGTTTAAGTTAAGGATAAAAAAAACTTATAGGTGAGTATGGTTTTTATGTTAGGGGTAATTGAAATATTGTTTTTAAATGTATTAGTTTTGTTTCAAATTGATCACTTGAAAAATAAAATTTTAATTTAAGTTAAGTTATCTATATATTTTTTTCTTTTCTTTTAAACGGTCATGGTGAATAAGACTTGGAGAGGACAGGGCTCCGCTCAGCAACACACCAGTTTAACCCGGGAAAATAATCACACTGTATCTTCAGATTTGTATCTTGGCAAATGGTTCATGTACTAAAAGTTGAGGCCTGCATTTTTTAAAGAGCTTTATAAGCCAAACACTGAAAGTCAAACCCTTACGATTGTATATCGAATGAATTTATTTGAATTTATATGCTGAGAGAAAAGTAAAAATTGATCAACTGAAGACGAGCTAAAATTGCATTCTATCTTAGGCTTCAATTAATTACATTTCTGTCATGTTTTCTTTTCTTTTGCATAGAAATCAAATGCAATACGCAACTGCGTAAAAGGTTTAAATCCCCTTTACCGGACGAATGCAAATGATAACTACATTTAAACAAACTACAACAAATACTTCAGTAATGATACAACAACTACAACGAACCATGTCCAAGATACAATATACTTCAACAGTGTGTTCAACCTCCCGAGTCAAACCTCCCTCGGTGTTGACGAACTCAAATCTTCGGGCCCCACGTTGGGCGCCACCTGTAACGGAACCCGTGTTCCTCCCTCTCCAACCTATACCACCTTTACGACCTTAGCTCTACAGGACTCTAAGGCCGGTCCAGGCAGCAGGATGGAAAGGGTATCCAGGCTACGGCTACGCGGCATGCTTGCGTGTGCCTTAGGCTTTGCTCGACGGAAGGGGGGGTTCTTGTAGCCGTAGCGTGGATGTTGTTACTTCTAACATGCCATTACATCAATAAGGTTCCAAAATTATGGGACCCGAAGATGAATTTGAGAAGGGGAAGGGCGTGTCACTGAAGGGAGAAACGCGGAAAATCTACTCTCACACCCGTCCTCATCTCATACTCACCATGACCTTTGTTAAAAAAAATTTAAGTATTCATGTTCATTAAGAACAAACAAAAAAAATAGTTCAAATCAAAATCTGCATTTTAATTATATAACAAAAAAAGTCAAAAGAAGAGAGGAAAAAAATAACAACAACAAAAAAAATTACATAATAGGTAATAATAATAGTAATAATTAAATTAAATATATATAATAAAACAAAATAAAAAAAATAGTACCTTTAAAAACATCCAGGTGCACCAGGAACATAAACAAAAAATTTTTAATAATAATTTTATCAAACAACAATTTAAAAAAAAAACTGAATGATATTTTTTTTTTTTTTATGATTCTTCTTTCTTCTTTCTTCGTTTACTTTCTTCTTTTTTTTTCCTTTTGTATTTAATGTATTTTCATTTCTTTTTTTATTTCATTTTATATTATTTTATAGTTCATTGCACATATTACAGTTAAAAAAAATGTTTAATTTTTTTGCACACATTCACATTTGAGTTTCTCTTTTTTTTTTATAAATTTTTCTTAATTTTATTTTGTTGTTGTAATTGTTCCACTTATTTTTTTTTTTGTTAAATTTATAGGTAAACTCTTCAAATATTTATTACATGCATAAATAAGGAATAACACATTATAATAATGCACAATTTAATTATAGTTATTATTTTTTTTTCTTTTCGTTTCGTTCAATTCTATAAATTTGTCCATTCAATTAAATAAACTTTTATAGTGAATAAAATTGGCACTGGAGAACTATTCTCTTCAGAGTTTAATTGATTACTGACTATTTTTTTGATTTTAATTTTTGATTTTTTGATTTTTTTGATTTTTCAAAATTTTGATTTTTATGTGTGTGTGAGTAAAGTGTATGTATGTAAAGTAGTTTTGTATGGAACATGTTGTTGTGGTAAGTATATGTGTGTATTCTATGGATCGTATTATGTGGTAAGTATTATATTATGTACTGTATGTGTGAGTTTTGTTTTGTTTTGTTTTAATTTATTTTTCTTCAGATCCTCACACAATCATGAGCTATATCAAATATACAGCGGAGCGATTTGATGACTTCATTGGGTTGCCCAGCTAGCTCATTTTAGGGAATAACAACCGGCCTTTTGTGGTACAATAGTACAACACGAGTAGCAGAAAAATATGTGATCAAAGAACGCCCGAAGCGTTGGATTGCGAGATTGGATGGCGTTACACAACGATTGGGATAAATGGAAAAACTTGTTGAAGGAGGCCCGAACCGTATTTTGGCTGTAGCCGAACGCAGATCAAAGATGGTGACAATGTTGTAACCCACAATTTTCTTGTAGTGGTGGGTAAAATAACATAAACTTTGGCTTGATTGGTAGCACGTTTGGGGCTTTGTACTTTCAATGATTTATGTTTAAAAAAAACTATAGTGATGAAAGAGTGTTAATGAATAAAAATTAGAAACCAGTGGAGGGAGCTTCTTGATGGATTGATTGAAAAAATTGATGAAATTCCCTATAACTACTTTCGAATCAAATCTGTTTTTTTTTTTCATAATTATGATGTTGAAAAGCAAGTAAGAACAAAGAATTAAAGTTTTAAACATACCTGACTGTGATTTTTTAACTTCTTCTGCAAAGCTTTTCTGCATCGCCAGTTCAGTCTCTAGCTTCGCTAAACGTCCATTCGAAGTCATTTTCCCAAGTTCTTCATTTTCCTACAAACAAATTAAAACAACCAATTACATCTCGGCATGGAAAAAAAAGTCATCCTCATACCTGATATAACAATCGACACTTCGCCATCAGCCGTTTTCCCGTAATTGAGTCTGGAGTAAATTTCCAAGCTGACAATTCTTGTTGAGTGTCTTCGAGCTTAGCTTTAGTAGCCTGCAATTCTTTTTTAAGTTTTTCAAACAGCAAATTAACAGCTGGATCCAGCAAGGCAGATCGTAAAGCCGCCGGTCCAGGTGCCTGAGCAGCTTTGCTTTCTGTGATTTGGCTCTAAGACATTCAGACAATTATGAACAACAATGTACTCAATCAATTGTTAATAGTCAGACTTACGCCATAGTCTTGGAATTCTTGTTCTTTGTTAGCAAGTCCTCGCATAAGTTTTTTTTCTCGACGTTGCGCATCAGTAAATTGCTGTGGGATTCGACTTTGTTTTTCGTTTGGTGTTGGCAGATCCCCCTCATCTCCAGTCTCAATTCCTAAGCAAAGAAAAAAGCTGTGTAAGAATTCCTATATTTACAGTGATAATTCACTTACCGGCTCCTCGAAGCATTGCAACTCCTTCGGATAACTGCAAGATCAGTAGCGGTTCAAGGAACTTAAAAGGCTCCACCTTGAACTGCGGCCAAACTGCTTGCATTTCTCGCTGATAGTTGTCGTGGAGGAAAATCATCGCCGTAAATGTTTCGCTAATTGTGTGCAGAACTTCGTGGTAGTGATACTCGAAGGCCATTTCCAGATCCAAGCCAACGAATTCAGTCAAGTGGCGATGAGTATTCGAATCCTCTGCATGGAATACGGCTCCAACAGCGTAGTCCTTGTCGAAATCGAAATCCAAACTGAATATGGCTTGATTTGCGGGCGTTCTCAAATCCAGGACACGATTGTTCAAACGCATATATTGATTTGATTGATGAATGTTAAGGCCTCCGGGGTCCTATGGATGGGTTTTAAGGTTTTTAAAAAAATCTATTTAAAATAAAAAAAAGGCTTACATACATAGGTATTTTCTGGTATTTTCACAATCTGCAATGGGAGCTGAGCTTCCGCTTGAAAAAAGACAAAATTCTTTCTCTTATTTTTATAAACACGCATTATTATCAGTGCACTGAAAATCAACAATTAAAATTCAAAAATTTCTTTGGCTTTTCCACGTGTTGATTAGTTTTTACTTTTTACAATAATTTCAACTTTTTAAACACGGACGCTATGATAGTATGATTGTCAAACTGTGTCAAATGAATTGATTTGTTTTCCTTTTTTTTACCCTTAAGTGGGAGGGAGAGAAATGGACTATTAATTTTGACAACGCGTTGCCATCTCGTATACGAAATTCATCGCATGCACAAAGTCGTATACGAGTCAATTTGGTTCAAGAATACCACTCTGCTTTCGTATGCGAGATTCAGTATGCGATAATTATCGTATACGAAAATTTTCGCATGGTTTCAAGAATAGGGCCCCAGAACTCAGAAATGACATAATTTGGAAGAGTGTGATTAATTGTTGTTGTTTTTCATAGAAAAAAGATATGCCATACAGATATTACTAAAGTATTATTTTGTTGACCCAATTTTATTATAAAAGAAATTCAATTTACTTTTCCTTTACTTTAACTATGTATTTTGTAATTCAATTTCTGATAGTGACCGTGGCTTAGTGGTTCGGTGCGTTGGCTGCTAAGCAGAACGTCGTGGGTTCGAGTAATACTCCTCCATATGGTTTTTTATTTCATCTTTCACGGGCACTGCCTCTTTCGAAGAACTAACAAAACTTCCAAGAGTTTCAATCTGTCATGAAAAAGTGCTTCTCAACTTTGCCGTTCGTTGAATTGTAGGTCCCCTCAATTCTTCACACACACCCAGACCCAGAGAGTTGTTGATGAGAGTAAGCCACTTAGGCCTTGGCTCTTCAGGAGCTGTCGCCCCACTCTATTTTTATACTTCAAAATTCAAACAAATCAACTAATAGATACGATTTTTTTTAGTTGTCATTGGTGTTTCGCAATAAGTATTAGAGCAATAACTTAAGCTTTGACGAATCGTCCTTCCTCAAATCCTGGGACTAACGTCACCAAATCTACCCAATTATTGGCATACCCAGACGACATTTTAGAAGGAACCCACAAGCTGTACAATCATCATTTACCCAGATCGACCATCAGGCGGCAAAAACCTGAGGCTGCATATAAATAAGGAAAAAACTAAGTGCCTACATGGTGTCCACGTCTGCTGAAAACGTTAGCAATAGTAGTAGAACAACTATTAAGGTGGAGGAGCACGAATTCGAAGTGGTGCTATCCTTCAATTACTTTGGATCAGTTGTAGCAGCAGCTGATAACAGCGTGGAAGAAGAAATACGCAGGGGGCCGGCTGCTCAAAGCCAAAATAACCTACTTTAGTCTTTCAAGATTACTTATATACAAATACAAGCCAGGAAGGCCTGCAATGTCCATATTCGACGGACCAAATTTTTACATGACCAAAAATTAAGACAAAAAATACTGCAATGTTCCAAAGGCAGTAAAAATTTTTGGTCATTTGTGAAAAACATGAAGAATTCTTCTTCTTCCTCGGTCCCAACGCTCATTGTTGATGATACTCCAATTGTTAGCTCTCTTGTAAAAGCTAACCTTTTTGCTAGGCAGTTCGCCTCCAACTCTTCTCTGCCAGAGAGTACCATGACTCTCCCAGCTCTTGAGCGCGTCAATGATTCCATGGGACAAATCTTCTTTCGCACTCGTGCTGTGGCAAGAGTCTTAAAAGATCTCAACATACACAAATCCGCTGGCCCGGATGGTATCCCCGCTATTGTTCTGAAGAGGTGTTCTTCATCGCTGGCAAAACCCTTGCGTAAGCTTTTCCATCTATCCTATTCTTCTGGGCTCGTTCCGAGCCCTCCAATTATCGTCCGATTGCACTTACGTCCCTTCTTTCTAAGGTCATGGAAACGCTGATAAATTATCAGCTTAAGAAACATCTTGAAGACCGAAAGCTTCTTAATGACCGGCAGTACGGCTTTCGTAGCAACAGGTCCACTGGTGATCTGATGGTTTATCTCACCGAACAGTAGAACAAATCTTTACATCGTTTTGGAGAAAGTAAGATTGTTGCACTTGATATTTCAAAGGCATTTGATAGAGTTTGGCACCAGGCTCTCTTATCGAAAATGCGTGCATTCGGTATTGATTAGTCCCTCCTTCGTTGGATTAGAAACTTTCTCCCGAACCGTTCTATACAAGTTGTATTGGACGGGTTCAAGTCTGAAACCCACAATATAAATGCTGGTGTGCCCCAGGGCTCCGTTTTGTCTCCGACCCTCTTTCTCATTTTCATAAATGATCTCTTGTCTTTAACTTCTAATCCAATTCATTGTTTCGCTGACGATAGTACCCTTAGCTTTTCATATTCGTTCCCAGACTCACATCCCTCCTCTTCGGATGTGGAACTGCAACGGCTAAATATTATATAAGCTCATTAAACTCTGACTTAAACAGCATTGTACAATGGGGAATAAGAAATCGCGTAGAGTTTAATGCTTCGAAAACTCAATGCTGTCTTGTATCGTTGAAGCGAGATATACCCTCCTTGCCACTGTCCATGCACTTGCATCAGCGAAACCGAACATCTCGAGATTCTCGGTATGTGCATCACCGACCACCTCTTGTGGAACGAACACATACGCGATGTCGCCAAAAATGCCGCAAGATGTTTAGGTTTTTTAAGAAGATGCAAGAAATTTTGTACCCCCTCTGATCTGGCTACCATCTACAAAACTTACATACGTCCAAAGCTTGAGTACAACTCCCACGTTTGGGCTGGTGCTCCAGTAACGTACTTAAGTCTTTTGGACAGTATCCAGAGAAGAGCATTTAAGATGATTGGTGACCATACCATCGTTGAGACATTCACGTCACTTGAACATCGACGTAATGTCTCATGCCTCACCCTCTTTTACCGTTACTTCAATGGTTTATGCTCTAGTGAAATAGCCAGTTGCATTCCTCCCCTTAAGATATTCAACCGTAATACCCGCGCCTCCAGGAATGCCCATCAGTTTACCCTCGAGCCCAGCTTCGGACGTACGGTTATGTTCAAAGAATCGTTCTTTAGCCGTACTACGCGAATGTGGAACTCTCTTCCACACTCTGTCTTCCCCAGTCACTGCAGTGTTCAGGAATTCAAGACCAATGTTAACCGACACCTCATCCTTAACCCTCTCCATCTATACCACTTTCCCTAACGCTCGCACTGTGCTTTGGCATAAAAAGGGAACAAAAACCCCTTGAGTGCGTGCTTATTATAAAAAAAAAAAAAAAAAAAAAAAAAAAAAAAAAAAAAAAAAAAAAAAAAAAAAAAAAAAAAAAAAAAAAAAAAAAAAAAAAAAATCGAAGTAACAAAAGGTTCGTCATTCTTTTTTACCGTTCTTTTCATATTGATTAAGACCTATAATTCGAGTTATCCAAATTTTATGTTCTATGTGATACCGACATTCTCGATTATGTAATTCTGCAGCGGCCATCAATTGCATAACATCACCAATATTTGTGTAGGATAGAAAGAATAGCAGGTTCTTGCAATTAAGGACAGATTTCCCCGGGATATACATATAGAAGAGCTTGCTGATCCCCGTTGTGGCTCAGATGAAGGGGGAAAAATTCATTATCTCTTCTTTGTCCATGTACATACATACATATGTACATACATTAGCAAATATAAAATTTTCTAAAAATTTTTCGATTTGACAATTTTCGAAAATTGAAATCGATCAGATTTGTTTTTTTTTTTTTTTTAGAGTGAAAAAAATATTTTTTTTTAACATTAGCACCGTTTGTCATTTGATTGCATATGAAAAATATACATTTTATTTTTTCTAAACCTTCTACCCTAATACCTCTTGCATTTAGAGAAAAAATTAGGAAAATCGGTCAACCAGTGTGCCCGGTTAGCGAACGAACACAAAAATTAAGCTGTTCTTTTATATGTATAAAATAATATATAAATATAGATATTAACATTACTTCTAAGCTGCTGCTGTATAAGACGATAGATCCGAGACCTGGGTACTTAGCCAAAGGCACTCTGAATTCTTAGGTCTCCCCGTTTGTGAGGAAGACCGATTCTGGAGAAGATATAGCCATGAGCTATATAAAATCTACCGCGAAGGACAGTGGACTCTATGGGCATCAAGGTTGTTTGAGCGAAGGGAACCGGATCGGCAAATTCCTTGCGGTACAATTCATGGTAGAAGACAGCACGGAAAATCAAAGTTGCGCTGGAATGATAGCGTACACCTCGACACTCAAAGCCTGTGGGTGCGAAACTGGATTTTGCGGGGATACATGGAAGAACTTGCTGATCCCGGTTGTGACGCAGATGAATGGGGGAAATTTATTATCCAGGAAGACGATGATGGTACACCTTAAAATTGAAATCGATCAGATTTGTTTTCATTTTGTTGTAGTGAGAAAAGTATGTTTTTTTAAACATTGGCACCGTTTGTTATTTGAAAACTATGCATTTTATTTTTTCTAAGCCTTCTACCCCTATCATCTTTAGCTTAGAAAAAAAATTTAGAAAATTGGTGAACCGGTTTGGCCGGTTAGCGAACGAACACAAAAAAAAACTGTTCTTTTGTATAGATTGTTCGTAGCAAAAAAAAAAAAAAAACAAAATGGGCGGAAAGAAGCTTACTTTGGAAGTTTGGTTTGATCTTCATCAAAATCCAAGTCTTATTCAGATAAATCGAAAATGATGTCTAGAAGCCGTTCCACCATTCAAAATTCAATCAAGCGGTTTAAAAACGAAAACCGCGTCGAGAACAATCCATGTGATGGGTGAACATAAAAACTTCCAGAGATAAGACTAAAATCAAGCATTTGGTAGGCCAAGGGCCAAGACCTATTCTTAAGTGTAAGCAAGATTAGTGGAGAGCTTGGAAAATGTAACTAGAAGAAAGTTCACTCAGTTCAAACAGTGCGACAAGCAATCGTTAAGAAGCCGGGTTTAAGTCTTGTGTTCTGGCGCAAATAAATTTTCTCAAATTACTCTAAATATAACTTGTTTGGCTCAGATCGTCCCGTAAAAGTATGGGGAAAGGGAGCGGATGACTTAAATCCAAAAAACACGATTAAAAAAAGTTATACAAGGAGGTGTTGTAAGGTGTAATGGTGTATGGCTGCATCTGGAAATGGGGTCGGAAACCTTGTGTTAATAGAAAACACAATTATTGAACAACATGTTTACTTAAATATTCTTAAGGAGAATTTAAAAGAATGTGCAAGTAAATTGGGTCTTATTGATGGTCATTATGTTCAGCAAGATAACGACGCCAAATATATTGTCTAAAAAGAGCGTTGCTTATTTACAATACTCTCCACCTCTTACTGACTTAAATAATATAGTTGGGTGATGGTTGCTTACAATAACTTAATTCCATCAGCAATAAAAAATTAACTCAACTTCTTACAAACAAACCTTATTGCACTTTATTTTTTATTAACATCACAATTTTCCCTTAGTTACTCCTAACGATATTCTAAGTTCCAAAGATACTAATCTAAGTTTGTTCAGGTTCTTCTTCATCTGGTCCCGAAAGTAGCCAAAACGTTTCCATTTCTCCTTTGCCCTAGAAAACAAAACAAGAAAAAGTCTTTTATATCCAAAGCAAACTGCTCATCCTTATAACTCACCTTGACTTTCACAAATCCTCGAGATTCTACAACATAACCGAGTGGTCGAATCTTACTGGCCGTGTAGTTGGATACTTGAATTTTGTATGGCTCGCCACTACTTTCCATTCGTGAGGCTGTATTCACTGCATCTCCAAACAAACAATACCTCGGCACCTTAAGGCCAACAACACCAGCAACAACTGGACCCGAATGGATTCCTTAAACGAAAATAAATTCAAATCATAAAAAGGCCTTTTTTATGGAAATAAATGCAAATAAATTTACCAGTTTTAATGGCAACGTCCGGCAATCCCAGTCCTTTAATTTTCTTCGTTATCCTTAAAGCTAAGTCGGCGGCATGTTGGGCATGCAATGGATTTATGTCTGGAGCTCCACTCACAGCCATATAAACCTTAAAATAAAAAAAAATCACAAAACGAACAAAACCAATAATAATGTATTCCTTCAAAAAGAAAAACACAACACAAGTAATAAAAAGAATGAAACCAATTGTATGTCCTTACCATCCCCACTGTCTCCACTTTGTACACCAATGGCGAAATAATTTCCTCGTCAAATGCCGAGAACACAGTATTCAGGGTATTTACAGCCGACATTGCATCTTGGATTTTATTGGAATTGGTATAAACGTTCTGCAATGAAATTAGGTATTGCAAATGGGCAATCGTTAAATATAAATTGGAATTCATTTAAAACACTCAATCTAAATTGTTTTGTGGTTATTGGGGTCAATTCAAGCCCCATTATTATTGAGGAGAGATGATGGGAAGGTGATTGGGTGTTCTAGGCTCCGAGGGCGCATGGTGTATCTTTTCCTTCACAACAAGTGCTCACTTCACCTCCAAGCAGTAACTACCTAAGACATGACTTGCAAAACTTGTAAGCGCTAGTGCACACGGATAAACAACAGCCGCGTTTTTTTCACTACATACTCAGTAGCCAGCAAAGTAATCAAGTGCGAATAAAACGCTCCAACTCACTTTATCTGTCAAATTCAATTTGTATGGCAATAGTTGCGTAAAAGTCAAAAAATGGACCTGAGGGTTGCGTCTCGGATAAAGAAAAATAGCAAATATTCAACCTGAGTGTATCCATTACGCAGATCATTAGATTTGCGTGGCAAAAAATTGCTTCTTAACGCCCGCCATCAGCGCTGCCTTCATTTCAATAATTGAAAGCTCTATCGCAGGCACAACTGTCATTTTTTTTACTGGCCTTTTTATCGACTGCAATCCAAATTGTTGTTGTTTGCCAAGGGAAATTTTGCTGTGTTAGCTACTGAGTAGCTTGTACCTATAAATAATGTAAGAACACTGCATATTGCAGAAGATCCACGTATTCAGGAACTAATTGCGACATTTATTACAGCTGTCAGCAAAGGATGCAGATATAAGGATGCGGATTAGTCGAGGGAAATCTGCGAAGGTCCAAAGTCATGGATTTCAAGCCAATCAGTGATAGCTTGGATATAATGCACATCAAGGCCACACTACAAAACATCAGCTTAATATGTGTACCTACACGACCCTACCGATGATGCTAGCAAGGAGGATTTTTACCATGTCCTGGATAGAGCCAACGGAGCCTGTCCAGAGTACAATGTCAAAATCGTACTCGGAGATTTCAATTCGAAAATCGGAATGGAAGACATCTTTGGCGGGTTAGTTGTAAAGCACATTCTCCACGAATATACAACAGATAACAGCTTCCGACTAGTCGACTTTGCTGCATCTCCTTATATGGTGATGAGAAGCACTAGATTTCTAAGACGAAGGAAAAGACACACGGGATGTCATTTCAAGTCGAAACCCACCATCTGTTCATCGACTTCAAAGCTGCTTATGATAGCATCCAAAGCCAAGAGCGTATGGTGCCGATGTCTGAATTCGGGATCCCAAACAAACCAATGCCGCTGTGCCGTATGACGCTAAACAACACGCAGTGCAGTGAGCAAATGGCTAACACCTCATATGAGTTGTTACAAAAATGCGCAGATTTTAGACCAGAAGATACGCTATGATGTGATTTCGTCAACAAATTCCTGGAGCAGATAGTGTGCAAGGCGCTTGTTAGCGCGGAAAACATTTTCTTCAACAAATCCATCCAGCTCCTAGGCTATGCAGACGACATAGACATCATCGGTCGATCCAAAAGATTTGTCCTGCAGGTCTTCACAGCGATTGAAGAACAGGCGAAGCTCGTTGGACTTGAAGTGAATGAGGACAAATCAAAGTACATGCTATCAACAAAACAAAAAAAGATCTGTCCACCGCTTAGGACAAAACGTCACTGTTGGTAACAGCAATTCGAGGTAGTTAAGGAGTTCATTTACCTTGGAATACACATTAATCCCACAAACGACAGTGCAGATCAGAAGAAAAACTACCCTAGCGAACCGCTGCTGCATCGGTTTGGCAAAACAACTGGGTTCAAAACTCCTCACTCGAAAACAAAGTGTCTGCTATACAAAACTTTGATTTTACCAGTCCTACTCTACGGCGAAGCCGAGTGTTGGACGATAAGGAAAAAAGGGGAATTGATACATGGGCACTTTCGAAAGAAAAATTCTTCGACGGATTTTTGGTCCCGTATGCGACGATGGCGAATAGAGAAGAACTATACGAGCTGAACCAAGATGTGGATGTAGTCCAGAAAGCCAAGAAAAGACGGCTTCATTGGCTCGGCCACATTGAGGTCCGGCCAAAAAAGTCTTCTCTTTCCAGTCCTCAGATTTGAAATAAGACCGAAGCTCCGCCCTCGGGACCAGAACGCTTGGTTTTGGCAACTGGAGAGTGCATGCAAGTTACCGTTCCCGATGGAAGGCTGCTGAGTCTCAGGCTTAGATCCTTCATTGATTGGGAGCCGGATAGTAAGAAAGGACTTGAAAAAGGGAAATAAGCTGATTACCATTACTTCGACGAATATGACAGAAACTTCTTCAAAACTCTGACACGATGCCATTGGATCAATACCACTTCGCATTCGTTCGGCAACCGGTCTAGGAATCATCGAGTACAGCAGTTCGTCGCCTTGACGTTTCCACGAATCGGCCAGTTCGAGGGATTTTTCCAATTCGTCCGAACGTTGTTCTTCCTTTTCGAACATAATTTCAAGTTTGGAGCAATGTTGCCAACCAGCCATGACTAGTTCCCTGCTTAAGCCATGTGGATTGAGATCGTTGAGGTACAAACCGACTCCGTGCAATTCATCGAGGTTTTCAATGCTTTAAGTGAAAAGTGTCATGAAAACGTATGCAAAAAAGAGACAACTTACAGTGGACTGCAAAGGTAGATCAGCGAATCCATATCAGTGATATAAAACATCTGTCCCTTCAGTAGAATCCCGCGAGTTCCTTGAGAAGCCTTTCGATCGCCAGACGCGTCTTCTTCATCCTCTTCCTCTTCTTCGGCACCTCTCATATAGTTGTACGCTTGCAGTGATAGTTCATCATACATATCAGATTCGGCATTTTTCACAGCTGCCTGCAGGTCTGCAGTCTTGCTCTTTCCAGTTCGAATCAACATCAACTCGAACAGAACTGTTTTCATCTGTCTTATGACTTGCCACTCGAATGGTGTTCCCTTCGGCCGACGACAAGTAAAATGCTCTGTTATCTTCGATCCAATAAAGCTTTTTGGGGGCTTGCCTGGGTTATGAAGTATCCACATCTCAATAACCTGTCGAATAAACAATTTTAAAAACATCCTGTTGGTCATTTTTGAATGATGAATACCTTTTCTCCAGCGTGAGTGATCTGCATTTCAGGATTTACAACCAGTGTGAATGGGAAAAGCTCAAGGAAAATATTCAAATCCACATGTGGCAAGGATAACTGCGAAGGATGTGCCATAACATTTACCCTCGTTGCCATCTAGAGTCCAAACAAAAATTATAAGACCTCTTACGCCAGTTTTCAAAACTTCAACTCACATAATCAGCATTGTCAAAATCGATTCTGTACTTGACAATGACAGTTTTCGGAGTATCAGTCAATTTAATCGGCCCAGCAGTTCCTCCTGTGATGTCATTTTGACTCTCGGTCACGTAGGCCTTTATTCTGAGGCCGTAAAACTCTTCAGCAACTTCAGTCATCTGTCCAATCAGATATTTCGACAAACCAGTCCTCGAGCTACGATACACAATCATTGCTCCTTTTTCGTCCATATGAGTCAGCTGCATGGAAGGACTCTTCATTTTGGGGTATGTGAAACGCATCTGCAGATGAATGTTGTCAATTGACTGCAGGAAATCACAAAAGAATCTACCTGTTGCACGGATCATTTTGTCGTAACTACAAAAAGGAATTGCATTTTTAATTGATGGAGGACAATGAAAAGACTGTTTGTCCGTACCCGAAATTACTGAAAAATCTGACAAAACATCTTCCGTAGAAGTTCATGCACGAGTCAAAAGATTCTCCAGTGCAGGCTGAGAGGGCTGATGCAAGGTCTGGCATTAGATGGTCAGGATAAAGCTTCAATTGTAAATATTTTCTGATTCATGTAGAAAAAGTTGTTAAACTATTTTTTTTATTACCTGGTGGGTTTTAAATGAACTATGCTTGCAGTCAACTATTTGACAGACTTGTTTCCATATATCTGGTCCATATTCAGCCTGTGGAAAGAAAGTGTTGCAATGAGTTTTTTACCGTTGCGACAGGTTTATTGTGCGTGTAAATATTCAGTTTTAATTTGCAAAACTGGTAGCAATTATGAAAATATTGCTTTAAGGTGCAAAAAAATTAGATATGTTTAAAAAAGAGGGAAATTTGTGTCCCCTTTTCTCATTTTTGTTTTTGGGGGACAAAAAATATTTTGAGATAAGAAAGAGGGACAATCCCTCTGAAAGGGGGACGAATGGTAACCCTACTCTGGTATCGCATTCAAGTGAAAGAGGACCTCAATCGACTGGCTGGGAGACTGTTGGTAGGCCCAAGTCCACCGTAATATATACAGTGCCGGTAAAAAAAATAGCAATACTCATACAATTTTCGCCAAAAGAGATTTGGTGGAATTTTTAAGGACGGACGAGAGCAAAATTGTTTTATTTGGAAGCAAATGATCACGCTCCTGCGTTAGAAGACATCTTTAAGCGGATAACAACCCAAATTTCACCATCAGAATGGTAAAGCATGTAGGAAAGCATAGAAAGGATTGGGCTTGCTTTTCCTACCATGGTGTTGGACCAATTTCTTGGATAAAAATTACATTGGATCAACATGTTTATGTTGACATTTTCAAAAACATTATGCTTCCCTATGTAGACGAAGAAATAACGCTTTTGTGGGTCTTCCAACAGGATAGTGACCCTAAAATACGAGCTTTAAGGTAATTTTTTGGTTTCAACCCCATTCAATAATAGAGTGATCAGCCCAATCGCCTAGTCTCAATCCAATTGAGGATCTGTAGGCTGGACTTTTAGAAAGCGGTCTCAGAAATGAAAACAACGAACAACGAAGAAGAAGAAAGGTGCCAGGATTTGGTTAATTTGATGACAGGTGATGTTAGGTGGTAACGGCCCACAAAGACTTTGCTACAAAATATTAATTTTAGTATAAAACACTATAAAGAATACAACTTTGTTAATTGTGTTTGTTTTTGTTATTTTTTGAAGAACATAATAATTTTTGTTAAGAAATTGAGTGCTGGTGCTTTTTTGTTACCAGCTATTTTTAAAGTTCGTTTTGAAAAAAAAAGTTTTCGAATAAGTTCAATGAATAAAATTTCTATTTTTGTTGGAAATTAGTTTCTTTCATATTGTTTCAGAATTTTTTCCATAGCTCTTGATTTTACTTGATTCTTCATACACAAGAAAATATGTTTTTGGTGCTATTATTTTAACCGCAGCTGTATATAATAATATAGTTATGGCGTACGTCCGTCCGTCGCCACAGTGTGTTATTTTGCGAATCTAGCTGCACTTTAATCCCAAAAAAAAGTTGTCCAAACAATACGAAATTGGTATCAAAAGAAAGATAAAAACTCCAGCAACAAAATAATAACAAAGAAAAAAAATTCCACACTTGTTTTTACCGCTTATCAGCATCACAAAGATCAACTTGGCGAGAGAAAAAAAAACAAAAGCTCTTCTCATTTCGTGTGTCAAGTTGCTAACTGAGTGGTTCAGTTTCTTATTATTTTTTCGAATCAAATTAATGTTTTTATTTTTGTGTGATACCTATTCAATCTGTTATATGGGTAAGTGTTTTTTTGTATACATTTAGAAATTAATATAAAATCGTAGTTTTTTTAATTCCCTAAAAGTGCTGTTTTTATTTGTGTTTTGTGACTTTGTGAAGTGTTTTAAAAAATGTATCCTCATGTATCCAGCGTGAAATCGTGCTTAAAATCTTCGTTGGTATATTCTGTGTCAGAAACCATTTTCTTTTTTTGCGGCCGTCTGCTGACCCCATACATTTTTTTTACCGGCCTATTTAGCAAAATGAAAAATTCTGCAATTTTCGATTTATGGAGAAGCTGGAAAAAAGTTGCTGCTTTTTTAATGCAGAACTTTGGTCTGGCAGATACGATGAACGAATGTACAACTTTGGCATTTCATCACTCCACTCCTGGATTCAAGCCTTTGAGTGCCTGCTGCTTATTGCTTATAAGTTGAATATTCAAAAGTGGCAAGCGAACTCCGTTAGAAAAAGAAGCCGTAGCAATTAGAACAAAACGAATACAGTCTCAATTTCGAGAAAGAATGGGGCTCTTCCTCTTAGTAGACATGCCAAAACAAATTTCCGGAAACACAAATGACGGCAATACTGCTAGAAAATTCTTTCGAAACCCTGAACTCAGCGCAGAGATAACCGGCTTAGAAACGGAACTTACAAAGCATTTTCGTGTTCTGCTTGAAGTCATTTCAAAATTGATGCAGAAAAGTTTGGTTGTTTTGCAGATAAAACGAAGGATATTTATCTCCATCATTATCCTTGGTACTACATGTCCCCAAGCATTCATAAAATACTGATGCATTCAAAAGAAATTATCAAAGCTTGTATATCACCCCTTGGTCAATTGTCTGAGGAGGCCCAAGAAGCAAGCAACAAAGAATATAGGCGTTTCAGAGAGCATTTCAGCAGAAAGACGTCACGGCAGAACTGTAATCGAGACGTTTTGAATCGATTTTTGCTCTTTTCAGATCCTTACATTTCGAGCCGCAGCATAATATATCATAGAAAAAGAAACACTCTCCCACCAGAATGTATTGCGTTGTTAAAGTTCCAGTAACAGAAAATGTTAGCTCTGAAGAAGATGTCATATAATTATTATTATTCATTATTTAAATTTACTTATTTTTACAAAAATTTTACAAAATTTATAAAACAAAAGCTAAGCTAAATTAAAAATTAAAACAAATATAAAGTTTAGAAAACAAATTTAATGTTCATTTATTGTGCATATGAATTCTTAAGATCATGTTTCTGATTTAAAACTTCAAACCAAGCTTTTGATGAATTAAATAGATGTAATCACGTTCTCAAAACTCCAGGTAAGCTTCAACAATGCAGAAAATGCAATAACAAAACACATTTCAACGAATACGCATCAACACAAAATCATTCAATAAGTAAAATATTTTAGTGCACCTAGATTCGCAAAATATCACACTGTGGCGTCGGTCGATCGGGATGGATGAAACTTGGAAGAACTTGCTGAAGGAGGTCCAGACCGGTGATAATGTCTTTCATTTAGGGTGAAACCTAAGAGTAGTACAAGTCTTAAATCGGATAGCATTCTTTCCGAACAAAGTCTTTGTACCCGAATTATAGTTAGTTATGTATATTGTAATGTGTATACACTTTATTTATCTCATACGCTCTGTATCTCCTTCTATTGTAATGTCTAATACTAATGTGTATACTTTATTATCTCTTTATTTACTCTGTATCTCTTGTTTATTTAATGTACATACTCTCTTTACTTAATATCGTTTAATTGTAGTAGTAAACACTCGTGAGGGGCAATAATTAATTAAGATTAAGAGAAACTTTTTGTTTAGCATTAAGAACGTTAGCCCCTACAAAAATCCCAGTATTTTCTCTCGAACTTTCAGCTTCCCCAAGAACCAATAGGAGCCAATAGTAGTTTCTAGAACCCATCATTTTTGATATAAATAGCCGTTTGGTGGCGAGGCGAGTTAGTTGATTGTGAACTGCGATAAGTAAAGTACACTGTGTTTGAAAAGTTATAATTGAAAGTGTTGAATAAATAAGTTTGTCAGTGATTTGAATAAAGTGAATTTGTGTTTTATTTAAAAAGTGAATAAGTTTTAATTGTCGCACCAAGCCGAATATTACATTGGTGTCAGAAGTGGGATTAAAACTTATTGAGAATAAAACAGTGAACAGTGATTAAACTATTTTGTGTGAAATAGTGAAGTTAAAAAATGATAAGTAAAGTTTTGAAAGACTTAACTGTCGCTGAGCTAAAGGCCGAATTAAGCAAACGTGGCTTAAGTGCGGCAGGATATAAAATCGAACTCGTAAAACGGCTACAGGAATATCTGGAAGAACAAAATGAAGACCCAGATACGTTTGCTTTCGAAGTGGAAGCAAAATCGGAAGAGGTAAATGCAACTGCCGACTTATCTACCATGATGACACTTCTTCTAGCTAAATTTGAAGAGAATCAAAAGAAGCAAGAAACTCAAAACAAGAATGTTCTGGAGCAACTAGAAACTCAAAGAAACGAGCAGAAGACCGAGCAAGAGAATGTCCTCAAACAACTGGAAACACAAAGGAATGATGTTCTAGAGCGTTTTGATGAACAGAAAAATCTTCTAGAAGGCAGGTTTGCGGACTTCGAAGAGAAAATCAATACTCTCGACGAGTGCGTCGGAAAACAAAATGCACGTATCGAGAAAATCGACGAACAAATCGATACCATCACAAAGGAACTGGAAAAAGTGCGAAAGATGAAAGCTCGAGAACCTTCTGGTGAGTGCTCAAGGAAGAGAGAAGTGAATCCTCCAAGCTTTGATGGTCAGATACCGTGGTCAATCTACAAGAAACAGTTTGAAGCAGCAGCGTTAACAAACGGCTGGGACGATGACGAAAAATACATTGCCCTTACGCTTGCCTTGAGAGGAGCAGCTGCTGAACTGCTACAAACCATCCCAGCAGAGAAGAACGGTGACTTCAAAGTTCTGGTAAACGCAATCGAACAGCGGTTTGGGGATAGCCACATGACAGAAGTCTTCCGAGTTCAGCTTAACAATAGAGCACAGAAAAGAGGTGAAACTCTGCAGCAGCTTCAGGCAGATATCGAGCGACTGGTTCACCTGGCATACCCAACAGCTGGCAACGAGATAATTAATCAACTTGCTGTTGAAGCCTTTGTGAGAGCTGTGGGCGATATAAATCTCCAAAGGGCTATTCGCACTGCCGGAAAACAAACACTACCAGAAGCATTGGCTTTCGCTCTAACAATGGAAGCCGCAGAACAAGCTTCCCAAAACGTGCATCGCGTGAGAGAATTGGAAGTCCAAGAATGCTCTTGTCAGAAGGCTACTCTGGAAAGGAGTCAGCGAGACGGACCAGCACGATGCTGGAACTGCAACAAGACCGGGCATCTTCAACGACAGTGCAGATTACCGCGAAGAGGAACCGCATGCCAACACTGTGAACACAGAAATATGTCAACTGGTCAAAGTTACACCTACAACAATGTTGCTTCTCAAGTTGTTTCCCACCCCACCAATTTCGAGGGACAGAAGCTGGCTTCTAGTACCGATAGCTACAGAAACACCATCCAGGTTTCTCAAACGAAAAGTGACAACAAGAGCCTGACCGTGGAAGCAAGTATAAACGGCAACAAATGTGTGGCTACCATCGACACCGGTGCCACGGCGTCCATTGTACGGCAGGACCTCGTTAAGAAGACATGGCTCCACAACACCAATAGCTATCGTCTAAGGACTGCAACTGGAGAATCCGCAAAAGTCTATGGTGAGGTACGTCTTAAGATCCGGATGGCAGAGCTGGAAATCTCTCACTTGTTCCTGGTAGCAGATATATGCGACGAGTGCATTGTCGGCGTCGATTTCATGAAAGATCACGGAGTGATATTGGACATCGGGAACCAAGTCCTGAAATATCGAAACATCGAGATTCCGATGATCTATGGGATTCACTCGTATGAGACCTCGCTATCTGTGAAAACCGTCATTAAAGAAGATCTGACTTTGCCTGCTTCTTCAGAAGTATTCGTGTGGACGAAATTGAAAGGTAAGCCTGGCAGCCATCGATACCTCATGGTCGAACCAGCATCTGTAAAGTCCTCCCAAAACGTCACCATTGGGAAGACTCTTGTTAGACCTGTAAAGAACATGGTTCCCGTACGAATACTCAACATCAAGCCGTACGAAGTTAAGCTTAGAAAAGGTGAGATTGTCGGACAATGCGAATCTGTATCAGCGATAACAAGGATCAGCGAAGAAGACCCAAGGCAAACATTGAAGTCCAAAGAGCTGAACTCCATAAAGACGAACATTCTCGAGTCCTCTAATCTTGGCCAACAACAACGAAGAACTGCAGAAGGTCTCCTCGAAGAATTTGCAGACATCTTTTCATCATCGCAAGGGAAATATGGCAGAACACAACTGGTTCAACATCGAATCAACACCGGGGATGCAAAGCCGATTCGTCAACCTGCAAGACGCCTTCCACTAGCCAAACAAGGTGAGGTTGAAGAACTGATAACCACCATGAAAGAAGAGGGTCTTATCGAAAACTCAAAAAGCCCTTGGGCGTCTCCAGTGGTCCTGGTAAAGAAGAAAGACGGATCAACCCGCTTTTGCGTGGACTATCGAAGGTTGAACGATGTGACCAAGAAAGATAGCTACCCTCTGCCTAGGATCAGCGATACTCTGGACGCAATGGAAGGAGCACAATGGTTCTCAACTTTGGACCTGAAAAGTGGATACTGGCAAGTAGAAATCCATCCTGAAGACAAAGAGAAGACAGCGTTCTCGACAGGAAACGGATTGTGGCAGTTCAAAGTGATGCCTTTTGGACTGTGCAATGCTCCAGCGACTTTTGAGCGCCTTATGGAATGCGTCCTGCAAGGACTCACTTGGAAATCTTGCCTGGTCTATTTGGATGACGTCATCGTATACGGGAAAACATTTGACGAACATTGTACAAATCTGAGAGCCGTGTTTCAAAGACTTCGAGAAGCCCACCTCAAGCTCAATCCAGAAAAGTGTTCACTCTTCAAAACCGAAGTGAAATACCTGGGACATATCATCTCATCCCAAGGAGTTAAGACGGATCCTGATAAGGTTGACACCGTGAAGAATTGGCCAACACCACAGGACAAACATCAACTCCGAAGCTTTCTGGGTCTAGCCACCTACTATAGGCGCTTCGTCAAGAATTTTGCTGAGATCGCCAAGAGTCTACATCAGCTAACGGAAAAGGGAAAGCAGTTTAAATGGTCAGGTGAGTGCGAGCGCAGCTTTCAAGAGCTCAAGCAACGCTTGTGTAATGCACCAGTGCTGACCTACCCGACTCCAGGAAAACCGTTCATCATTGATGCTGATGCCAGCAATGTCGGGATTGGTGCTGTATTGTCACAGGTACATGATGGCGAAGAAAAGGTGGTTGCCTATTACAGCAAGGTACTCTCAAAGTCGGAAAGAAACTATTGTGTGACCAGAAGAGAACTTCTTGCACTGATTTTGGCAACAAAGCACTTCCATAAGTATCTCTATGGACAGAAGTTTCTTCTCCGAACCGACCATGGAGCACTAAACTGGCTTTTGAATTTCAAGAATTCAGAGGGTCAAGTGGCGAGATGGATTGAGAGGCTGCAGACGTACGATTATGAAATTCAACATCGGAAGGGGAAGCTTCACTCAAATGCTGATGCACTGTCTCGGAGACCATGTAAGCAAGACTGTAAGCATTGCAGACGCCAAGAAGAAAAAGAAGTGGTTACTGTTCAACGAACCAGAACCGATCCTATTTATGGCTGGAGCAACGACGAGTTGAGGAAGGCTCAACAAGAGGACCCAGATATTGAACCCATCCTCGCATGCAAGGAACACCAGGAAAAACCAGAATGGGCCGATATCTCCGACAGAAGTCCGGCTCTAAAGGCCTATTGGGCACAGTGGGACTCATTGCATGTCCAAGAGGGTGTCCTTCGACGTAAATGGGAATCAGCAGATGGAAAGTCCTATGTAATGCAGCTAGTCTTACCGAGATCGAAGATTGTGGACGTTCTGCGAGAGATGCATGATGGAGTTTCGGGAGGCCATCTAGGAGTAAACAAGACGCTAGAAAAGGTTCGACAACGATTCTATTGGCTACATGCAAGGGAAGATGTCGAGAAGTGGTGCCGAAAATGTGATACCTGTGCTGCCACCAAAGGCCCGAACAAAAAGAATCACAGCCAAATGCAGCAGTATAATGTCGGATCACCCTTTGAAAGGATTGCAATAGACGTGGCGGGTCCATTTCCGGAAACAAATAATGGAAATCGTTATATTCTGGTCGTCATGGATTACTTCAGCAAGTGGCCTGAAGCATACGCCATACCGAATCAAGAAGCCAAAACAGTCGCAGACCAAATTGTGTTCAACTGGGTGAGCAGATTCGGTGTTCCATTAGAACTGCATTCCGACCAGGGAAGGAACTTTGAATCAAACATATTCCAGGAAGTTTGTGGGCTTCTTCACATTAAGAAGACAGGAACAACACCACTCCACCCACAATCTGATGGCATGGTCGAACGGTTCAACCGAACCCTGAAGGAACATCTTTGCAAAGTTGTGGACGACAACCAGCGAGATTGGGATCGACACATTCCACTGTTTTTGATGGCGTATCGAAGTGCAAGACATAGCTCAACTGGCCATACACCGTCTGAGATTTTAATGGGAAGGAACATCAGACTGCCGAGCGAAATCAAATTTGGATGTCCCACGTCGGAACCGCAAGCCGAGGATGTTTACTTGGATGACCTCAGGGAAAGACTCCTTCAGATCCACGACGATACCAGGTCAAAAATAAAGATGTTCAGTGACCTAATGAAGACACGCTACGATATACGAGCGACAACAACAGAGTTCCAAGCAGGAGATCGAGTGTGGCTTTACAATCCCCATCGACAAAAGGGGTTGTCACCGAAACTTCAACGGGACTGGGAAGGCCCATATACAGTGATTAGCAAAATCAACGACGTCGTGTACCGGATACAAAAAGGAGTCAGAGGTAAACTTAAAGTCGTACATCGCGACCGACTACATCGCTACAGTGGTGATGAAGATGATGGATTTGTTCGGGACGATCAATCCTAAGGAAGGGGCAATGTAATGTGTATACACTTTATTTATCTCATACGCTCTGTATCTCCTTCTATTGTAATGTCTAATACTAATGTGTATACTTTATTATCTCTTTACTTACTCTGTATCTCTTGTTTATTTAATGTACATACTCTCTTTACTTAATATCGTTTAATTGTAGTAGTAAACACTCGTGAGGGGCAATAATTAATTAAGATTAAGAGAAACTTTTTGTTTAGCATTAAGAACGTTAGCCCCTACAAAAATCCCAGTATTTTCTCTCGAACTTTCAGCTTCCCCAAGAACCAATAGGAGCCAATAGTAGTTTCTAGAACCCATCATTTTTGATATAAATAGCCGTTTGGTGGCGAGGCGAGTTAGTTGATTGTGAACTGCGATAAGTAAAGTACACTGTGTTTGAAAAGTTATAATTGAAAGTGTTGAATAAATAAGTTTGTCAGTGATTTGAATAAAGTGAATTTGTGTTTTATTTAAAAAGTGAATAAGTTTTAATTGTCGGACCAAGCCGAATATTACAATATGAATTAAGGTTGTAAGCAATCACATCAGACTCATGCAATTCCCCCACATTTTTCTTTTTAACCTTACAGTACAGCATTTAATGGAAGATCGTGTGGAATGTCTCTCAATTATTTAGTAATTACTTATTAACTCATCAATTGCTCATCGAAGTGCAGCAAGTTGTTTCACTATCCGTCGTGTTAATCTTAATTACTCTCTATCGCACTTTCTATTCCATTTTTTTTTTCAACAGTTAACAATTTAACATCCAAAAGTTCTGCCAGAAAGCTGCCACAACTGTAATAAATTATTATTGTTTTTTTTTTTACTGTTCTCATATTAATAACTTTACATCATGCGTATTTACCTCCAAAAAAGGATAACTTTTCATTTAAAAGACAAAGCAAACAATAAACTAACTAATTTACATTTCGATCGACCATAATACAAGACTAAACAAATAACCGTCGTCGTCAAACTTCAAACAATAATTTATCTTCATTTTGAAACCTTAATTAGGGACCTCTTCATTATTCAATTGCCGTCAATTCTTGATAAAATTTTTCAGTCCTATTTTGAAGAACACACGCAAAATAAACAATTAGAATATTCATAAATTTAATTTCGAATTTTCAAAGCGCGAGATAATTTATCTATCTGCCACTCACTCATCATTTCAATTTCAATTGTCGCGTGCTTACCTGCACGTAATGCTGAACACTTTCCAATAGCATTCCATACATCTTCCAAGCGCAAAAAAGAATAACCCCCGCTCTTGTCTAGCTTTTCAATTCTCACCCTCTTCGGGTGTTGATTCGGCAAAGTTTTCCTGTTGTTTGTTTATTCTTCTTTGTTATCAATTTACTCAACGCAGGCAACCAATTGATAAATATTTTTTTTTTTTGGTTTGAATTAAATTCAACACGACAGCAATTCAAGTCGACATAGATAAAGCTATCCTGCGAAGGTCGATATCCTGTAAAGATAAAGAAAACAACAAATTTTAGGGCACACGAAAAAATTCCAATTAAAAATAAATTCAAGTCAAGGATAGATTTGCAGGAACACAACAAACAATATTTCTTTTTTTATATATTTTGATCACGCAGGATATACCTATCCTTTGTGTAAATACAAAAAATTATCAACACCAAATAAATGTGGCAATTCAAAACCAAACAAAAAAACAGAAAAACAATTAAACCAATTAAAATGGATTTATAGCTCCCCATCCAGTATCGTATTATCCAGTCAGAGAATTAAGGATTAAAGTCATACGTTAGAGTGGGGATAAAACATCATGACGTGAGGTTACTGCATGATTGCATTCCTCTTGTGTGCTCTGTCAGGCTCATATTTTTATTTAATAGAGCGTTCCACAAGGATATGAAAGCTGGAGATAAAAATTGAATTAATATTATTAATGTATGTCCTTTTCCTTCATATATCTTTGCATGACGAAAATATGTTTTTCATTTGAACTTCGTATTTGTATTCCAAATTAAAACTAAGGTTATAATGTTATTTTGCAAATAAAAATATTTGTTTTTGTCCTTAGGGTCAATGGTCTGATTTGATTGTGGTTTTGTTTGAAATTTCAAAATTTTTAAAATAGCGAATCGACAAAGTTCTTTTGATACATTTCAATCCTTTTTAATACCAACAAAGGTTTTGCACAGTCTAGGAAGACTACGAGTATCTTTTATGGGCTTCATGACACACCACAAATTTATAGGAGAATGAACGGTCTGGTTGGATTATAAAAAGGGTCAAGTATTACCTTTTGTACTTTGGCCTTTTCGGTACTTAATTCAAAGAAGTCAAAAAGATTTATCTGAATATGACATTTGAGTTAAATTGCCTTGGAAGTTAATATTTAGAATTACATTTATTGAAGCACATAAACTTAATTTTTTTTAAAGTATTTCCAATATCTACATCTGCAACTCCTTTTAAGTGTATAACGCTTATTGAGTTGATTTTTTTTTTCTTTTTGTGAAAAGGTTGTTAGGATTAGGAACGACAAAACTGAAGACAAAAAAATGTTTTTTAATCATTAAACTGTGGCAATCATTTAACAAGAAAAGGCTTAATGTAAAAGGAGCCGGCCGGGGCGATGCATAAAATTTTCTTCTTCTGTGCTTTGATTATCTTTATCACTGTGTTCTCAAGGTTTCTGGGCATTTCCTTAACGGGGATGGTTGTATGTTCAACAACAGGGTCTTCTTTTGTGAGGAAACATCATCGTCAACTGCTAAACAATCACTATGCCAGAATATGTTTTTGTCGAATGAGTGAATTCCAGTGGCCTTGAATCCATTGACGGCTATTGCTCCAGTTTTAACTTCAAGGTATGATTTACCATATAATTCAGTTAATTCGTCAATAGTGGGGTATCTATCTTCATCCAGATCCGAATGTCTTCTGATAAATGCTGAAATAAATAGGAGAATGAACGGTCTGGTTGGATTATAAAAAGGGTCAAGTATTACCTTTTGTACTTTGGCCTTTTCGGTACTTAATTCAAAGAAGTCAAAAAGATTTATCTGAATATGACATTTGAGTTAAATTGCCTTGGAAGTTAATATTTAGAATTACATTTATTGAAGCACATAAACTTAATTTTTTTTAAAGAATTTCCAATATCTACATCTGCAACTCCTTTTAAGTGTATAACGCTTATTGAGTTGATTTTTTTTTCTTTTTGTGAAAAGGTTGTTAGGATTAGGAACGACAAAACTGAAGACAAAAAAATGTTTTTTAATCATTAAACTGTGGCAATCATTTAACAAGAAAAGGCTTAATGTAAAAGGAGCCGGCCGGGGCGATGCATAAAATTTTCTTCTTCTGTGCTTTGATTATCTTTATCACTGTGTTCTCAAGGTTTCTGGGCATTTCCTTAACGGGGATGGTTGT
Source organism: Sphaerophoria taeniata (assembly GCA_943590905.1). Lineage (NCBI taxonomy): Eukaryota > Metazoa > Arthropoda > Insecta > Diptera > Syrphidae > Sphaerophoria > Sphaerophoria taeniata. The sequence goes on from OX016540.1 coordinate 191,926,317, forward strand.
ATGTTCAACAACAGGGTCTTCTTTTGTGAGGAAACATCATCGTCAACTGCTAAACAATCACTATGCCAGAATATGTTTTTGTCGAATGAGTGAATTCCAGTGGCCTTGAATCCATTGACGGCTATTGCTCCAGTTTTAACTTCAAGGTATGATTTACCATATAATTCAGTTAATTCGTCAATAGTGGGGTATCTATCTTCATCCAGATCCGAATGTCTTCTGATAAATGCTGAAATAAACTTTTTAACTAGATGGCTGCATCCTATAACTGGAATGGGGAGGTATAGAAAGCAAGGACATTCTTGCCTCAATTAGTTTGATGTTACGCATATGGCAATAGTGTCCTTACAAAATGAGAAAAACTGGGCATTCAGCTGGTGGCCTTACACGTTTAATAAAATGTTCAAACCATTTTGTAAAAATATCGGTTTTGAACCCATCTGAAATAGCTACGGGAGGAGCTCCATTCCTCTAACTTTAAGTAAGGAATTGCGTTTTTTGGTTGGGAATATTAATAATGGTGTTACAAATGCACCCGCAACACTGATGAAATTAATGGTTGTGATAGTGACGAGGTATGTATACCGATTTGGCGTTTTCCTTTTAATGCCATGACTTTAGGTTGGCTATAATTTTAGGTGGCATCACACTTAATCCGGTGTCATCGACGTTGAAAATTTTGTTTGCGTTAAAATTAATATCCTTATTATATATTATTTTTGTTTATAATTCTTAACCTGTTTTGTTCACCGTTTAAAGGAAATACCAATGATTTTGTGGATAATATTATTTTTTCATAATTTCCAAAAACATAATTCCAATTATTTATACATGCAAATTATGACCCTGAGATACTACAAAAATGCTTCATATTCATCGACTTTGAGGCAACAAAAATGTATGATTTTTGACATTAGAGGTAATAACTGCGAAGATATTGTATCATTCACCTCTATGTCCTCATTTCGGCTGTTGGATTGTGTTTTTCCCATAGTGTGCGTATTAATGGTATGGTTTTGGTTACTGTATCTATTATAGCATTAAATGGCTCACTTTAATGTTGTTATTGCACCTAGTTTATTAAATATTCTCCCAGAAAACATAAAATATGATTCATTACGCTATTCCTTACACAACTTATTGCATAAGATTATCTGAGCTACTTGAACATTGACCTAATTTGCTTTCTTTAATGACACTTGTATATTTTTATCCTTAAATGATCCCCAAAATTTCATTTAAGATTAATTTGTTTAACTCTATGCTTAAGAAAAGTTTTGATAATAAGCAAAAGCATGTGTTTTATTTTGTTTTCTGTTTCTTTTTAAGTTTTTTTTTAGGGTTCCGTACCTACAAGGAGTGTAAACAAAACGCTTATAACATCAATTCGTTTTCTGTTCATTCGTCTTTCACAAGCGATTTCTTCATTTTTTTAGGCCGATTGCAATGAAATTTGGTATACACATATTTAAGTAATAGTAATCTAAAAATGTTGTTTTCATATTTTCAAGATAAATAGTTTCGAAGTTATTAAGGAAAGAAGAAAAAACACGAAAAAATTTGCCCACTGTTGGGCGGTCATACAAACAAATCAGCATACATCCATTTTATTGTTTATACTCCGAGTTTTTCATTAAGAAATTTTCCAGTTTTCCATTTGAAAATCAATGCAACTACAATTACATGCAATTTTCCCTATGAAAACCAATGAGTTTTCCGAGTTATTCTATATTTTCCATTCGAAAACCCATTTTGAAATTTTCCAGTTGTCCATTTGAAAACCAATACACTTTTCACACAGGCACGTAGCCAGAGGGGTGGCTAGAGGGGCTCAAGCCCCTCCCGAAATGATTTTTAAAAAAATATTTGAACAAAAGTTTGTATATTCTCTTATTAGTTCCTCACTACTTATGTATATTGTTCTGAAATCAAGGTTTATTGAAAGGCATGACAGCATCCTTTCATTTGTAGAGCTCTTCAAATGTATTGCTATTAGTCTTGAAGAAATATCCACCAAGACGTGGGCAATGTCTTCAAAAGCATCAACTCTGTTAGCAGCAATTCAAAGAAGTTATTTTCTGGTAAGCCTCATGGTATGCGAAAAACTTTTTAGTTTAACGCTACCCTTATCAATTTTCCTTCAAAATGAATCTTTAAATTTCGTGTCTGCAATAAATCACACGAAAGAAGTCTTAAGTTCTCTTAAGAACATAAGAGAAACTGCCAGAGACGCTTTTCAATCCGCATCACAACTTGCCAGCGATTTATTTGAAGTCAGCATAACAATTCCAAGGCTTTCTTTGAAACAAACAACGCGCTCTAATCCAGAAACATCATGTGCAGAAGACTATTTTAAGGTTTCTATACTTATTCCCTGTCTAGATTCTCTTATACAAAATCGTACTGACAGATTTATGGTCAACGAGGACGTTTTACTTTCGTTTCAAGCTCTGCTTCCAGGTTTTGCTGCCTCCAATCGAGTAAATGAAATGGAAAATCTAACACTCTACTTCGATAACGCAATATCCTTGTCAGCTGTTTACATTACATTTACATTATGTAGTTTTTTTTTTTAAATTTTTGTATATAGAATTACTTCTTCGAAATTGAACAAGCCCCCTCCCCCCCAAACCGAAATCCTGGCTACGGGCCTGTTTTCACACTCTTCCATGAGGTTTTCCTTTTTTTCACAGAAACCACCACTGAATACAACAGTATTAACCATGAAAATTTCACAAATATCTGTTGGGCCATTTCGGAGTCCATTGGATATATACAAACATAGGTACATCGTACATCCATTTTTATATATTCCGTTCCGTTTTCGTTTTTACAAAATATCAACTGCTTTATTTTAAAAGTTCTTAGAAACCATCAGTTCTTGCACTATTTAACTGCCTTCTATAGAAAGTAGAGCTAGTTCTGAGGGCTACGAATCTGCATTTTATTTCGCGGAAAAGTGTTTATTCATATAAAAGGGCACTTATCTTGGAAGAAACTGTCGATAGAGTTTGTCCAAAACAGTTTTAACAGATTGAAAGAGTTTCTCAATAAATAGTTTGCAACCCATTTTCAACCAAGAAACTCAATAATTCCATTGGTTTCAACTTTGATTAAACTATTAAAGCTTCTGATCTAACCATTTTTTTTTGTGATTTTAATTAAACGGCTAAATGTCACTAAGAACACTTAAACTTTTGATTTTGAATACCAATCAACTTCAAACTCCATAAACGACAGCCAGTGTTCCCAGGTTGAGGGGAAAATCACCATTCTTGCCGATTTTTTTCAGCTAAAGGGGAAAAAAAGGGGACGGGGATAAGTAAGGGGAAAAAATCCAAAAAAGGAGAAAACAGCTTGAAACTTAAATGAAAACAAAACAAATGCACAATATTCCATTTGAAAAAAATTTAGTAGCATTTGCTTCGGACGTGCCAGTGTTATGGTGGAAAAACAAAATTCTGTCTCGAAACTTTTCAAAGATGTCATTCCAAATAATTTGTTCATCATGCGGTGTGTGTGCCATTCGTTCCATCTCGTGGCAAACAACCAACGCCTTGAAATTCCTGCCTGACGAAATAGATATTTGTTGTCGCGAAATCTTCTCGCATTTCAATTGCAGTGGCAAAAGACAACATGGTTTTAAGGAATTTCAAGCCTTTTGCAACGTTAAGCCATATCGCAAACACAATGGTTGTCCCTGCATATGGTTATCAAAAGACTTATTGAGTAATACCAAGCTTTAGTATTGTATTTTTTGGAAAGTTATCTGGAAGATTCTATTAACAAAATTCAATGTGAAAAAACATACGGGGTTCTTGGAAAACCAACAACGGTTTTATATTTAGAAATTTTCGATTTCTTCTTACCGTTTTTTTACGAAACTGAAACTTGAAATGCAATCGGAAGACGTTTAAATTCATATTTTATTCGACCGAGTTGAACTGACACTTAAGACACTTGCTGATTATTTTTTTAAAAGCGAATATTTAAATAGTATTCCAAATATTTTTGAAATTGATTTTGTATTTCTTTAAGTTATTATCTATTCAACTCCATTGTGATGGAACTCATAAAAAATAATGTTTTTTTCGTACTGAAGTCCCCTTTTTGAATTGTTTTTCTTTTTGTATGAATATGTATGAAAAAATAAACAATAAAATTTTATAAAAATTACATGAAAATCCTAATAACTTTTTTCGGGGAAAATTAGGGATTTTTTTTTCGTTCAAGGGGAAAAATAAGTGTTTTGGTGTCAGAAAAGGGGGATTTTGTTTTTGAAAACCTGGGAACACTGGACAGCTCTTGAAGAGCCTAAGTGGCTCACTCTCATCAACAATTCTCTGGATGCGTGTGAAGAATGGAGGGGATCTACAATTTAACGCCGATTCTGAACGGCAAAGTTGAGAATCACTTTTTTCATGACAGGTTGATACTCAACAACTAAGCCACGGACACTACTTTGATAGCACGATTCTCTTTCTCTTATCACAAAATGATTTTGACAATTTTGACTTAGGCCCCATCAGGTCTTTGTAATATATTACCAATAGGTTATATATTTCCTAGTTACTGGTAGTTCTACGAAACACACCATTTTTAAACCCAGTGGGGAAACATATAGTAACTTGAAAAAATTCTGTGGTATGTTTTGCTTAGCTTATTGAAATATGTACGTAACTAACGTTTTGATAGGAGAATCGTACTATAGAAAAACTGATTTTAAAATTACGTTTATAATTGATGTGAATCTTATTTAAGCAATTAAAACAAAGGGTTAAAACGGAATAATCGCACCTCTGAAAACCTTTAAGGAAGATGGCCTATAAATGTCAATCTGCTTTTGCGATAATATTAGGTACTTGGTCATATTCTTCGAAAACAATTTCCAATTATTTGATATGTAGGTAGTTGCAAATTATGGCCTTGAGATACTGTAGAAATGGTTCTTTATTCATCTTAAATTTATGATTATGACAGATGAGGTAATTGTTGAAAATTAAAGCTTTTATTACAGTTATATTTCTATTTATTCTTGAATTCTTTAAAGTAACGTTGAGTTTGACTTTAACTACCGAACAACAAACATTGTTTTCTTGCCTTTTACAATTAATTGCCATTCTTTATACATTATTACTTAATATAACAACTTGAATTATTAAATTGTTATTTTGTTTAATCAAAGCGGTGTTTTTCTTAATCGGGTTCTTTAAGTCAATTTGGTAACAAATTTGTACATGGTGCCGAAACCCCAGAAGAAACACGAACGACAAAAATAACACGTGATTTATTCTGACGCGATCGATAATAATGGATTTGGCAAGTCGGGCTACCTATCGGGGGCAAGTAACTAAGATAGTTAACAGTGCGGTAGAATACCTTAAATCGAATGAAGCGCAAGTTAAAATCGAATCGAATTCATACGATTTAGATTGCGTGGAGGAACATCTCAGCGTTTTCTTAGATCGTTTAACGTCGGCGCATCAAAGTCTATGTAAAGTAAATGCTGATATTCGTTCCTCCATTAAAACGGATGACTTCGAACGAGAAGCAGAATCGATAGCCGATTACAATGATAAGGCTGTGTCAACAATCTCACGTCTTCAAATACGTTTAAACAAGGTTAAGCAATATCAAAAGAAATTGTTATCGCCATCACTTCCTCCCTTTGATGGTCTGGCACACGATGGTGACACTAACCGGTCGATACATAACGCCACCCTTTCCCTTTCGTCTCAAAATAAAATGCAAGCAGTTAAACTTCAAAAGCTTCAGCCTAAAAAATTCTCTGGCGACTACAAAGAATGGATACCGTTTTGGGAACAATACAGATCCCTAGTTCATGATAATCCCTCTCTCTCCACCGTTGACAAGTTCAATTACTTGGAAGTCGCTTTAACTGGAAAGGCAGCAAATACTTTGATAGGTCTTACACCAAGCGAATTAAATAATGAGACGGCAATAACTATACTCAAAGAAGAGTACGGAAATACAGGCAAAATAATCGATCATAACATGCAATGCTTGTTATCTATTCAGCCAGTGCAATCAAGAGTCGATTATGTAAGTTTGAGACATCTTTATAATACCGTTCTAGCATGTACTCGATCACTCGCTGCCCTTGGAATTCCACCATCAAATTATTATGTTATGCTAAAAGGTGTGTTACTTCGATGTATTCCCAATGAGTTGAGAGTAGACTTTCACCGTTATTACGATGACTCTTCTGATAATTCTCCAGATCCAGATCTAGAAGACAAACCAAATGACATTTCATCTTCGAAATCTGAACTTTCGTCCACTAATGACATTAGCGATAAGCAAGTTAAGTATTTATTAAAATTCATAAAAAGAGAAGTTGAATCCCTTGAAAAAGCCCACGAAGCGAAGCAAAGTTCAACCAGAGGGCAGACAATGCAGGCAACATCCACGTCGAAACCGTTGAAAACAGCTGTCGGATTATTTGCAGCCGAAATAAATGACAGTCATTGTTTTTTTTTGTAAATCCTCTGATCATTTATCACCTGATTGCAAAAGCTCTTTTACTTTGCTTCATAAGAAACGAATGCTAAGAGAGGATGGAAGATGTTACCGTTGTTGTAAAAAAGGCCACTACTCCAAGAATTGCAGAAAACGATATCAACTTGTGTGCAAAAATTGTAACGGGCGACACGCAACGTGTATGTGTGATCCAAATTATACACAGTCTACAGAAAAAAAAAGTACAGCTGCATTGTCAGACAATACTTTGACGTCATCAATTGAACCACAGCAATCTACAAATTTATACACCACACAGTCTCATAGTCTTTCACCGCAATATCACACTGTGTACTTACAAACGGCATTTGCATTTGCTTCGAAGAAAAACTCCAGCAAATCGTTGTATGTACGAATGGTGATGGATGGCGGTAGCCAAATGTCATTTATAAGGTCTAGTGTGGCAAGACAACTTGATTTGGATATTATTGGATTTCAAAATCTAAACATTATTCCATTCGGAAGCAAAGAGCCTAAACCTAGTATGCAGTGTAATAAGGTACAGGTAGTGCTTAGAAATCAATTTGACAACAGAGTTGTTGCCTTAGAGATGATGGAAGTTCCTGAAATCTGCGTTGATGTGTTATCATCGCCAGATGAACATCTTGAAAAATTAACAGAGTTAAAGCTGGCAGATATGCGTCTTAATAATTTACATGCCAAAAGTGGAATCAGCATATTAATAGGAGCTGATAATTATTGGTTTGTTGCAACTGGAGCACATAAACGGATCCACAACTGAACTAACAGCAATAGACACCGTGCTCGGATGGACTTTACAAGGTAGGTCTCCTCTCAATTCACATAGTTCAGATGCCATGGTCAACCTTTCTTGTGTCACTGCTTTGCATGTTTGTGTCTGTGAGGATATGCAACAATTCTGGCGTCTCGAAACCATTGGAATAACCATCAACGACAAATCAGTAAACAGTCCAGAGCCACTTATTCGCAAGGTTGGTGATCGATACGAGGCATCACTCCCATGGAAGAACAATGATGAGCCGCTTCATGACAATCGCATGGGATCTCTTTATCGGATGCATTCATTGGTGCGAAAATTAAGAACATCAGGAAAACTGAAAGATTATGAGGCGTCAATGCTGGAGATGATTAATGGTGGTTTGGTGGAACGAGTAGAGGAGGACGAGCATGGAGATCGTGTTTATTACATGCCTCACAGACCTGTATATCGAGATGACAAAGACACTACCAAGCTACGCATTGTTTTTGACGCTTCGGCACACGCAGCAAATCATATCTCGCTAAATGGGCAACAACCTTTTGCCGGATATTTTGACTGTTTTGCTTAATTTTCGCTGCGGGAAAATAGGATTGACTGCCGATATCGAAAAGGCATTTCTCCAAATTGTTTTGGCCAAGCCTGATAGAGAAAGCCACCGATTTTTCTGGTTCAAAGAACTGTTTAATCCGAATGAAATGCGGTCAGACTTCTCAGTACAAGCTTATCGAATGACAAGAGTGACATTTGGTGTGACAAGCAGTCCTAACATTTTAGGAAAGGTAATTTCCAAAATCTTAGACGATGGAAAGCGGTATCCTAGAACAGTCGACATTCTGCGAAGTTGTTTTTACGTTGACGATTTCGTCGCTAGTGTGAATGATGAGAACACAGCCAGGGATATAAGTCACGAGGCAGTTGAAATCATGAAAACGGGTTCTATGCATCTTCGTAAGTGGAACTCCAACAGTCAGTTAGTGCGAAAAAGTCATCTTTTAGAAACAACTCCACCAGAAGTGCAGAAAGTCCTAGGTCTTCGTTGGTTTGTTGACGCTGATGACTTATCGGTCGATTTGAATGCGGTTGAGGTTCTACTGAAGTCAAACAGTTTGGATGGAACGAAAAGAAATGTACTAAAGGTAATGTCCAAAATATATGATCCCTTTGGTTTATTAGGTCCATGGGTAGTCCGTTTGAAGATTCTTTTCCAATCGATTTGGCGTCACAATCTTGAATGGGATGAAAGGCTAACACCAGAACTCGATAAAATCTGGATTGACTGCTATGCTGATGTCAATGAGCTTGGACAATTGATGATTCCACGCTGCGTTTTTAACGAAGAGGGTTCAACACAGATCCACATATTTGCCGACGCCAGCCAGCATGCTTTCGGAGCAGTTGCGTTCTTGAGAACCACAGATGATGATGGGAACATAACAACACGGTTCCTTTGCGCCAAAAACCGAATAGCTCCTCTCAAGACCACCGAGTGTGACGAGTTAACCGTCCCAAAGTTGGAGCTCACTGCTGCTTTGGTAGCTGCAAGATTGCTTGGGTACCTTCGTGCGAATTTGCAGATTAAACTTGACGAAGAGTTTTTGTGGACGGACTCCAAAATCGCCTTATTTTGGATATTGGGAAAAGAGAAACGATGGAAGCCGTTTGTAGAGAACCGAGTCCGAGAAATTCGATTGCTGAGTAGATCTTCTTGTTGGCGACGTTGCCCTGGCTCCGAAAATCCTGCAGATCTACTAACTAGGGGAGTAAATGCAATGTCTCTTCTTCAATCTCCACAATGGCTCTATGGGCCCGATTGGCTTCAGAACGAATCAAACTCTTGGCCATCTGTAAACGAATACCAGCCCACGACACTTTCCGTTCTTTCTCTGCATGTGTAGGAGGAGGAGGAGAAGGAGGAGTCTACATCAATGAACAGTTCCTTTATTACATGCGAAAGGTTTGGCACTTGGAGACGTCTCTTACGAACAACGGCGTATTGTTTTCGCGCAATTGATTGCTTCAAGAAAAAACAACGTTTTGAAACTTTTGCTTCCTATGGGGACGTTCCAAATCTGTCCTCTACTGAGATGAATCGGGCAGAAAATTATTGGTTAAGCGAAGCGCAACGGCAGCATTTCAGTCCTGAAATTCTAGCACTCAAGCAAAATAAAGGTATACCTTTGAACTCCAAACTATTAATATATAGTCCCATTTTAGATCCAATTAGTAGTCATCTTCGCGTAGGAGGCAGGTTGCAATTGCTATCCTCAGCATTCCAAGCTCACCCAATAATTTTACCAAAGTCGTCTCATGTCTCGAAGCTGATAGTGAGAGATGCACACAAAAAATTATTCCATGCTGGGATATCGTCAGTCCTAACGCATTTAAGATCAACTTACTGGACTATCAAGGGTCGTCAACTTGTCAAGTCTGAGATCAAAGGTTGCACGATTTGCAAGGTTCTCCGAGCTATGCCTGCCACTCAACCATTCGCGCCGTTGGCGTTGCCAAGAGATCGAATCACGTTTTCTTCGCCGTTTGATGTCACTGGTCTCGATTTTGCTGGACCCCTTCATACATATGACTCTGGACAAAAAAGCAAGGCGTATATTATGCTTTTTACTTGTGCGTCGATAAGAGCGGTTCATCTCGAACTTACATCAGATCTAACTACGGAAAGCTGTTTACTGGGTATACGACGCTTCATAGCTCGTAGAGGAGCACCAAGTGTGATTTGGTCGGACAATGCAGCCACCTTCAAGAAATCTTCCAAGGACTTGCAAAAATTGAATTTCAATGATGAGAGGTTCAAGGGTTTCCTATCTTACCATCGTATACGCTGGAGATTCATAGTTGAACGTGCCCCTTGGTGGGGTGGGTTCTGGGAACGACTTGTGGGTGTTGTTAAGTCGGCCTTGAAAGTAGCAGTAGGCAGAGCAACACTGAACACCAACGAGCTCTACACATTTCTGACAGAAGTTGAAATGTGGTAAACAACAGACCTCTTACTTATGTCGCAGATGATCTTCTTGACTTATCGCCACTTACACCCGCTCAGCTTTTAGTTGGACCACATTCATCAAAGCAACACCAAAGTCTTTCAACCGAAGATGACAAAAGCCACTGCTCAGAAGCCTTACGTCAAAGATGGAAAGAACGACTGCAGTTTATAAGTAGCTTCAAACGCAGGTGGTATACTGAATATATTTTACAATTAAAGTCATTTCATGAGTCCAAATACACTAAATCAATCGATTTGGCAATTGGGGATGTTGTGCTAATGGAAGATCGTTATTTGCCAAAAACCCTTTGGAATTTGGGTATAATTGTAAATACCTTTCCCGGTCGTGATGGAAAAGTCCGTGCATGTGAGGTGCGAGTCTCTAATGGAACAATATTTCAGAGACCAATTCAATTGCTTTATCCCCTGGAAATAACAGATCGTTTTCCAGACTGTGGGCCGGAGGGTGTTGAAAATTAAAGCTTTTATTACAGTTATATTTCTATTTATTCTTGAATTCTTTAAAGTAACGTTGAGTTTGACTTTAACTACCGAGCAACAAACATTGTTTTCTTGCCTTTTACAATTAATTGCCATTCTTTATACACTATTACTTAATATAACAACTTGAATTATTAAATTGTTATTTTGTTTAATCAAAGCGGTGTTTTTCTTAATCGGGTTCTTTAAGTCAATTTGGTAACAAATTTGAACAGTAATATCTGCGAAGATAGTACATTAACTTAGGTATATCATTCACCTTAATATTCTCGTTACGGCTGTTAAAATGTAATTTACGGATTCCATATAATGTGCGTGTCAACGGCATGAATTTAATCACTGTACCTAGCATTAAATTTCGTATTTTTATCACTTTTATGTCGTAACTGCATCTAGTTTATTTACTTAATTTATTCCCCCAGAAATTATATGATTTGATTTATTACGGTATTCTCTTTGAACTACAATGTGAAGTGCTTCCACGTGAAAATTCGAGTTAGGTAGGTACTTGAAAATTAAAAAAGAAATCTTTTTTTGAACGTCAATGTTCCTTGACGTTCTATGCATAATCACTTTTGCAAAAAATTTCGTTTGATATGATATGAACTTCTTTAACTTTACATAAATGCTACACTCACCCTTTGTCCTTAAGCAGGTAAGTTTTGATAATAAGTAAAAAAAAATTAAAAAAAAAAACAGAATGCATGAGGTAAGGAAGCGGATCAAAAAACCCTTTTCAAGTCAAAAGCAAAACCATGCTTACGGTAAAAAGTTTCGACACACTGCACATTCGTATCCTGATTTGTTTGACATTTTTACTGGTGACATCAAATTAGCGGACCCAGTATTTAACATCCCGAACAAATAGTTTTAAAAGGAAACTTTCTTTTTTTAATCTCCAAGAAGAATAAATGATTCTTTAGTCGCTTACACTCCTTAACAATTCATAGAGTGGTGTCTACCCGCAATGCTTTGTACTTTTATCCCAAACTAACGAATTGAGGGTTAATAAACAATTCAAATCATAAGTAAAATGTACCAATACTCTTTGTAAATGTACGAGTAGAGAGTATTGGTAGAATATGCAAATACAGAATCCCACCACTAGCATTTTCATGTAGAATGAAAACTTCTAACTCGAATACCCTAAATGTAAAATTCCTAACTTCACGTGTCCCTTCTACACCTAAGGCAAAATATGGGACTTGTCCGTTTCGTTCCGGCTCCTAGTTTGAGGGGTTGTGGGATAAAGGTTTCAGGTTTATAATTTTGTTGTTGTTTGTGTACTAATACTATCTTACATTTCGGCTTTTAATGACATTAGGAAAACCTTAAGAATGTGGATTAAACTTTTTTTATATTATGCAATTAAATCCTAACAATATGTTCAAAAATTTCACTTACTATCGCAAAAATAAGAATCACTCTCTATATGTAATGGTAGACTCGCGCACCACTTTTATTTATATATTTTTAATATTGAAGTTACTCAATTGTAAGACATAAAACACCACAAACAGGGGCTGATCAAGGGTTTTGACCGCCCTAGGCTAATTCTCTGGACGCGCCCCCTCCAGGTCTAAGAATAAATAAATTGTTTATGACTTCGTCAGCTTTCAATATTAAAAAAAAAACAATTCTCCAACCGATTGGTATATATAGTATAATATTAATAAGAACAAAAAATCTTTTCAAAAAAGCAGTTTTCGAAAATATACATTCATACATATTTATTATGAAAACTTATAATTTATTAAAAAATATAAAATTAATTATTGCAAAAATAGTTATTTATAGGTATAGGTAATATTAATAAGAAAAAACTTAAAATGCATTCAAAAAAGTATCACAAAAGTAGGAAGATATAAATTAGTAATGAATATAATATAAATAAATAAAAATAAATCAATTAAAAAAAAGGAAAATAACAAATGGTTAAGAAATAATTATTTATTTATTGCAAAAAACAGTTATAAATTATTAATTAAAAGATAAGAATTCACTCAAAAAATAATTAATTATTTGTTATTTTTGTCTTTATTTTATTTTCCAAAAAATAGACATCTATATCTTATATTTACAAAAAATAAAAATTTGTCCAAAAAATTATCATTTATTTATTGCAAAACAATTGTATCAAATATAAATGAAGAAATAACGATTTATTTAAAAAATAATTATTTTTTTCTTACAAAAAATTGGTAGATATAAATTTTTCATAAAAAAAATATCAATTCATTTAAAAAAAAAATAATAATTATTTTTTTTTTCTAAAACAAATGGAAATAATTGTTTGTTGTTTGCCCGATCCTGAAAAAGGGAGATCCTCTAAACTGCGCCAAGTACAGAGGAATCAGTCTGCTTAACATCGCCTATAAGATCCTCTCTGCCGTAATATGTGAACGTCTGAAGCCTTTCGTCAACAATCTGATTGATCCTTATCAATGTGGCTTCAGGCCAGCAAAGTCTACCATCGACCAAATTTTCACGTTTCGGCGGATCCTGGAAAAAACCTATGAACTCCAAATCGATACCCACCACCTCTTCATCGATCGACAGCATCTACAGAGACGAACTGTATAAAGCTATGTCTAGTTTTGGCATCCCTGTCAAGCTCGTTCGCTTGTGCAAAATGACGATGGAGAACTCACGCTGCTCTATCAAGCTTGGCAATGAGCTTACGGAATCTTGCGACGTCAAAAAAGGATTCAGAAAAGGTGATGCACTGACCTGCGATTTCTTTAACATCGTTCTTGTGAAGATAGTCCAAAACTCCACCGTCAACACCAGAGGCACCATCTTCCATAAATCTGTTCAACTTCTCGCGTACGCCGACGATATTGATATAATGGGAAGAACATAGCGTGATGTCAATGGCGCCTTTGTGAGAATTGAGACAGAAGCGGCAAAAATGGGTTTAGCGGTAAATGAGGGAAAAACGAAGTATATGCTGTCTTCGAGAAAGGACACCCAACACCGACGGCTCGGACAGAACGTCACAATAGACGCATACAACTTCGAGGTAGTAGAGAAGTTTGTCTACCTAGGCTGCGCTATTAACACGGGCAATAACACCAGCGCCGAGATAAGACGAAGAATTACTCTTGCTAATCGCTGTTTCTTTGGGCTAAGAAAGCAATTGAGTGGAAAAGCCCTCTCTCGAGCAACTAAGGTGAAACTGTAGAACACCCTCATCATCCCTGTCCTGCCATATGGTGCAGAAGTATGGACCCTGACAAAATCGGATGAATGTGCCTTAGGCTGTTTCGAGAGGAAAGTTCTTCAGGTCATCTTTGGCCCCATGTGCATTGATGGGGAATGGAGAAGGAGATACAACAGCGAACTTTACGGGTTGTACAACGACGTGGACCTAGCCAGAAGGGTCAAGGTCCAGAGACTCAGATGGCTCGGTCATTTAGAATGCATGTACACCAATTCTCCGGCCCGGAAAGCCTTCGGCACTATTCCCGAGAAGGAGAGGAAGACTGCGACTCAGGTGGCGCACACGAGTGGAAGAGGACCTCAATCAACTTGGAGTGCAAAACTGGACACAGCTATCTAGGGACCGAGCTGGCTGGCGGAGACTGTTAATTGAGGCCCAAGTCCACACCGGACTGTAGCGCCACCTTAAGTAAGTAAGTAAATGGAAATAATACATATTTCACACATTATTAAAAAAATTACAATTAATTCAAAAAATAATAATAATACATCGTCATTTGGTGAGAAAATCCAGTCGTTGCGCAAAAAACATCATGGGATAAAGTATTCAATGCCACAATCTGTGTTTGTGTGTTGAAAAAACAAAAACCGATACAGACTGGGTGCGTTCATTTTCTCAATGCATTGGCTATCCCAGATAACAAGGAAAACATACATTTTGTTCTAAATGAACGAAAATCTCGAATTAATTATAATATAAACTTCACTTTGTAGTCAGTTGTGTCGTTATTAAAAAAAATTGTACGTGTCAGCTCCGACGCGCGACTGGAGTTCACTCAATAAGAATGATTTGATTTTCTTAAAATATAATAATACGCAACGGATTGAATTCAGATATTCTTACATCTATTCATAATAATTTGATAAAATATACTTAAATACTTATGGTAAGCAATATGACTGTCAACAACTTTGTTTAAATCGTTCTTAAGTGTTTTTGAATGTAGTTACTTCTACAAAACATTTTTTTAAATAATGAAAAAGTCTACAAAACTGCATCATTACATTTTCAGAACAGTTACATTTCTTATCAACTTTTCATTAATTAATGATGAAAATACAATTGGGCCCACATTTATCGTGCATTATTGCATAAAAAATGGTATTGCATGTTGCTAAATTCTGAATTGAATTAAAGCCTGAAGCCTTGTGCTTCTTAAGAGATCTTAATCTTGAAGATGCAATTATTAGAACGCACGCTATTATGCTTTTAATCCAAAAACAACGATCGAATTTTGGCCATAGCGGGATTCTCCCACAGGTGATGTGTGATTTCGTACGAACCAAGCAGGTCGTTTGTATGCAATTATATTTATTTTAAAATCGAGATTGTGAGGCTTGTACGAAACGTATCCTTACAAATGAGGTATCAAAATCAAAGTTATTTCATGTAGATTAGACATATGGAAATATCAACAACCAGTCTATAGGATTAAAACTTATATACCAATTTATGTGAAAATGTCTTAATTGGCCACTTTAATGAGTTACCGTTATAATTAAAGTATAATAAATTGAAGAGCATGAAATTCTGTATCATGTGTGAAAATTTCACCGTTCTACGTTGAAATCTCTGTTCAATAAAATAGATTCGACGTGGCACTAAAACTTTCACCCCCTATTTTCACCCCCCCTCGGTTATTTTTTTTTTGAACTTTGAATGTCATACTTATTTATGTTTAGTCAAAAGCCATAAAAATGAGTTTTAAACTTCTAACCTAATTGACCTCCATATAAACATTGACCTAACATTTCAACCCCTTGTGACCTTTTTGACCCCTTTTATTGCATTAAAAAACACCGTGTGCCCTTCTCCAGATTCTAGTCTGTCTTACTACCAAATTTCATCTAAATCGATCCAGTAGGTTAAAAGTTATTAAGAGTTAAAAAAAGCGTTAGTAGACAATTTTTTATAACGTTTTTTTCAATGATTGATTTTCCTATCCATATTTTTTCCATACCGGGGTCTATATATGAATCGATTCTAAAGGAGTAAACTCCAAAAACTTGTATGTAGTTGAAATAAGTATGTATGATGACAGTGAATATACGATTCCCCGCCAGCGCCCTCGAAATCCTCACGCCCTAGGCTGCAGCCTAATTAGCCTATGGGCTAATCAGCCCCTGACCACAAATCTGGTATTTTTGAAATAAAGCACTTGCATATTTAATCGACATTGAACAACATTATTTCCTATTCAAAAATTATCTATCACTAAAAGTTAAGCTTATTATTTTTTTGTTGGGACTCAAATTGGTTGGAAAAGTTCCCACCCCATAATGGCTTACATTTATTAACTCAAAAGCTATTCTTTGTTAACGTTCGAATAAGTAAGATAAAAAGCTATGGATTCATAAATTCCATTTCCTCTTAATTAAGCGCTATAAATGTAAGACAGCACTACGACTTATTTGGTAGTCCCAATAATTCAAAAAAAGATCCCATATTGGTTTAAAGTTATTTTGGGACAAAACTAGAAAAAAAGTTATTTATATTTTCAATGTCATTAGCAAAACATCAAATGGATAGACTAATGACTTTGTCTACCTTTCATTCTAGGAAACAAATAGAAGTCAATCAAATCAATTCAACAAAACAACAGTAATAGCTAACCAGACTGTTTTGGGTTGCCAATAAATTTAATGGACTTTAATATTCTCAGTCAGACAGTCACAATGTGCGGCAACATATTTTTTAATTCATACTGTTACTTTGGCTGACTGAGTTTTATGAAAAATTAAAACTGTCCAAGTATCTTTTCTTTTTCGTGAAGAGAACTTCTTAGCAAAGAACGAAGTAAGCTTATGTCCTAGTGTTAATTTTGTTGATTTTTACCAAGCCAAATTGAATGAATTTTTAAACACTTTAAAATCGTTCAAACTACTTTGGATGGAATGTAATTAATTCTTTAAAAGCACTCTAATGCACATTAAAAGTTCTTCATTGTTTAAAAAAGTTACCTTAAAGTATCCCCAGCTCTAATTAGGTCGAAGAAAAACAAACACTTTACTTCGAGCAGCGTCCTTTTCAATTTTTGTTTATCATGGTGAAAAAGCGTCTGAAGAGAAAGAAATAAACGGACTTTACCCTCGACAAGACAAAATGAAAAGAAAATTTTAATCCCATGACCCGTCAATCCCTTAGACCTTTCCCCTCAATAACGGAAATCAAAATTGAATCCATTTATAGGTATGCCAAGGAGTAGTAAACGCTTTAAGAAAGGAAACAAAAAATAAATATTTTAAATCAATTACACACCCTTTTCCCTCTTAAGTCTGAGATTTCAGCTCTTAACTGGGTGGTGAAAGGTCACTTTTTGTCAACATCAAACGGAAACAAAAAGAAAAGGAATTCTCATTGAAGAATGAAAGTTTAAGGGTTCTGTTGAGAGAATTGTCAGGTGATTAAATTAGTTTTTGGTCCACTAACTCAAGGACCTTTATTAAATAAAATCGGGGAATTTTATTAAAGACGATGGGCGATGGCGTTTCATTGGAAGTAGATTTTTTTGTGCTAAAGTTAAAAGTATACGCTGTTACCTCAAAGCAATAACCAGGCAATAGATTCCATAGATGTAGTCAGTCAAGCAATTAGGTAAAAAACTATTAGGGCTCTGTGACATAATACACTATACAAGCCTATGGGGAGCCGCCTACTTATTTTTTTTACTTTAATTACAGATCTGGTACCTAATCTAATCAAAGCTTTTCAGCACATCTTCTTTGTGTTAGATTTAGTTTAGTTTAGTTTATTCATCAATAAGAGATCCATACAATCTTCAGTTAGACTAACGAAACATAGTAAAAACATCGAGATAAAGACTTACATAATATAATAATTAATAAATAATAACATTAAAATACCAACATACATATATAACAAAGTAAAAATAATTAACTAATTTAAAAAGTACAATAACAATTGATTTTTTAATGATTGTCTACTTAGATGAAAATTGAAATCTATAGAATTAGAAACAAGATTAGTTTCTCTGATACTTCGAGAAATACGTTCGTTAAAGGCATAATTTACCCTGTGTTCGTTTACGAATAATAAACAGCGAACTCGAATTTGACGCGATGGAGCATACAATTGAACCAAATATAATAGCGAAGGACACTTGATATGATAAGACAAAATATCACTAATGAACATAATTGAGTAGATTTTACGTCTTTTTTCAAGAGTTTGAATTCCCAATAATTTGCATCTTGTAGAATACGTTGGAGTTTCACTGTTCCATCCCAACTTCTGTATAGTATACCTAATAAACTTCTTTTGAACCATTTCAATTCTATCAGCATGAATGATATAATATGGGTTCCATATTAAACAACAATACTCTAAGATAGACCTAACATATGAACTATAAAGCGATTTAATAGTGAATGGATCCCTAAACTCCTTGGAATTTCGTTTTATAAAACCTAACATCGAATTAGCTTTTGAAACCGTAAATTCTATGTGTTTAACAAAATTAAGCTTGGAATCGAAAATAACGCCAAGATCTTTTTTCTGAACAACTCTTTCGAGCACTGGGTTATTAATAGTGTAATCAAAGAAAATCGGCGAATGGTTTCTGTAAAAAGAAAAACACTGACATTTATTAACATTTAACTAAAGTTGGTTAGAAAGACACCATTCAATTAGTTTTTGAAGATCCTCTTGAAGGAGAAAACAGTCATTAACGGATTTAATGGGCCTGTAAAATTTTACATCGTCAGCAAAAAGAAGTCTTTTAGAGTTCAAAAAAATACCAGGCATGTCGTTTATAAAAATGAGAAATAGAAGGGGACCAAGATGGCTTCCTTGAGGAACACCGGAAGTAACTAAAACTGGTCTCGATATGAATTTGTCAATAGATACGAATTGGACACGACCTTTTAGGTAAGACATTAACCATTTCAACATAAAAGAATGGAACCCAAAACTTTCGAGCTTATTCATCAAGATTAAGTGGCTGACTCTGTCGAAGGCTTTCGCAAAATCAGTATAGATCACGTCAATTTGGTGACCTTCTTCTAGGGTATTCAGAACGAAATTCGAAAAGATTGCAAGGTTAGTAGTTGTAGATCTCCCTGCGATGAAACCATGTTGATACGGTGAAATGTGTTATACAGTTCACGATTATCATGTCTCTAGAATGGTCCTTGGTTACAAATGGGGTAACTGTTCTCCCTAAGACTTTTCTTCCGTCCGTTTACATGAGATTTGTACAGTGGGTTCCTTCCAAGGATATGGATGTCGCCTGCATATTCCAATTATTCGATGAAATTGTTGACGACAATGCAGTTGCCCGTAGCTTAAGTGGTAAGGTGTGTTGGCTGCTAAGCAGAACGTTCGTGGGTTCAATACCTACTCGCGCCCATAAAGTTTTTATTTCATCTTTCACGGGCACTGCCTCTTGCGAAGAAGAGTATCAATCTGTCATGAAAAAGTGCTTCTCAACTCTGCCGTTCGGAATCGGCGTTAAATTGTAGGTCCCCTCACACGCACTCAGAGAATACTTGATGAGAGTAAGCCACTTAGGCCTTGGCTCTTCTATTTTTCTTCTATATTTTTTTTGTTTTTGTTTTTTGTTGTTGTTGTTGTTGACGACAGTCATTCTTGCAGATGTTTCACAGTCATGGATTGCTTTCTGGAATGCCAGGTTAAAGGGGATACAGACCAGTGCCTGTGGAAAGTAATCCGGATACATTAACTTGACTTTCAACATTTTCAAGGACAGCCTAAATAGGTCCCAATTCATAAGAGGTCTGAGAGACTCCGATATAAAAGAGAAATTGCTTCAAGACTCTAATGACATAACTCTCGAGAAACGGTATCAATTGCTGCAGCGATGGAGGCTTCGAAGACTGAAAGTCGCGCAATGCAAAATTAACATCAGGTTCAGCTTAGGACAAGCAATTCAAATAGCAAACCCTTTTCATACAAAACTAGTTCTCCTCAATCAAAATATAATTCGAATTCCCGAACGATATGTTACAGGTCACATGTGCCGAGCCAACAATTTACATTGCTCTCTTTGTCGGAAGAGAGGTCACGTAGCCAAAGTGTGCATCAGAACAAGAAATTCACAAAGAGCAGCAAATTCTCTGGAAATCAATGATAACGATGATAATGATGACGATGAACTCGACGTAAGCATGCATGATAATGTGTACGAAATTAATGCACTTGACCTTGATCACAAGCCGAATGAAATTCCAGTGCATGCAGTAAAATTACACCAAAATTCAGTTGATAATCTTGGCAGGGGTAATTACTTTATCTCCCTAAAAATTAATGGTAAAGATATGGATATGGAGTTCGATACAGGGGCAGCAATATCCGTCATGAACAGGAGCAAATTCCTAAACTACTGCCCTACTGGCCCAATTCATATGCTTAAAACTTACAGCAATGAAATCGTTCCCTTAGTGGGTAGGTAAGGCAAAAGTTCAAGTCAGGTATAAAAACAAAGAAAGTGCATGTGATTTATATCTAGTTGAAGGCTCATTTGATTCATTGATTGGACGAGAATGGATGCACGCATTAAGCCTATTAGAAGTAAACTCAGTTCAATTTTATTCAGAATCGGACATTGCAAAAATCAAACAACAAATCTTCGAAAAATTTTCTATTGTATTTGAACAGAAAATAGGCACGATATTAAAACTTAGAGCAGGCTCTACACCAGTCTATATTAAATCCAGGCCAATTCCATACGCTATCCGATCGCAGGTTTTGAAAACGAAATTGATAGATTAGAGCGCATGGGAGTTTTTGAGAAAGTCGCATATTCTGATTGGGCAACACCAATCGTACCCGTTATAAAGGCCGATAAATCAGTTTCAAAATTACACTTAACAATTGCATTGTTAACGAGGGTCACCCTATCCCCAATGTAGACGAGTTATACCAAAAGCTTAAATACGGGGAATATTATTGCGTTTTTGATATTTATCAGGCATACCTTCACCTTGAGATGTCTGAAGAAAGTTCTATTTATCAGACAGTCAATACGATCAAGGGGCTATTTATAGAGTACGAAAATTGATGTTTGGGGTTAAAACGGCCCCAAATGTCTGGTGACTTTGAGAGAATTTTTTTGCAGCATTTTCTCGTTTTAGCAATGATACGACTTCTGTGGATATCCAAATCAAGGGCTGTACATGATAACACTGTGAGAAAAGACTAAGTCAGAAGATTTCAATTGCAACAGAGTGATTCATTTGTCGATTTCGAAGGTGAAGCTAAATTAAAAACACACAACGATACATTTTCAATAAAAATTTTATTTCAATATAAAGCCTCCGGAGTTTTCGCAGCATACCAATTAATCCGTCTAGAGTTTGGGAAAACACGCTCTTTTTCGTAGCCCCACAGAATAGAACTAACAATGCCAAATCGAATGATCTTGATGGCCAATCGACGACGTCACCAAAACGTGAAATATCATGACCAGGAAAGTGTTCACACATTAAAGCTATAATGGTCGTGTTGTGTGGCTTATTGCCTTGTCTTGTTAGAACCACATATCATCCAAATCCAAAAATTAAATCCCCAAAAAAGAAATCGGTTATCATTCGACCATATCGCTCCGAATTGAATGCAACTGTCCGCTAATTGGCATTTTCGAAGAAATACGGACCAATGACACCTTACGACCGACAGTCACGTTTTCTGGATACAATACATAGCGATGATGCACATTGCACATGCCTTTCTACACCAGTAGCGCTTTCAGATCTCTTCAAATCTGTTCACAATTTTACTGATTGCTTGAGTAGTTGATCGATTATAATAACCATTACCATAATCATCGCGTAGTACACGAAAAATGGCTACGTTTGAACTACCACTTTTGTAGTTAGTTTCAATAATTTTAACGCGTTGTTCGATTGTTGCAAACATTCAACTAATTTTACGACAGTATAGCTTGACACGTATCCAATGCCAGCGCTACCAACTTGAAACCACGAAATGAATGACTCGTTAGTAGTAGATAGGACTAGTGTACTTATAATATTTTCTGAAGGAACTGAGTGTAAATTGTATGAATAAAATTCAATTCCGTCTTAGAAAATATTATTTATTGAAAAGCATGTGACTTTGTAACAAGTTAAACATTGCTTTTTATTAATTTTTTTTCTTACTCGGCTCAGAAGTCGAAGAAGTTGTTCGCGTCGTTCGTCGGCTTGAAGAGTAAAAATCTTATCGATTCGATGGCTATGCCTTCTCATAGGTGGGGAGCCCCCATACAAGAAATTCCCGTCATCACGCCCACTAAAATTTTTAATGAGGAATTAAAGATAAAGTTAAGACGAATAAGATTCGCTTGGTCGGCGTAAAATAAGTTAGCCCGAAAGGCCATTACGGATTCTATTTCTGTTTCTTTCATTACATGCGTCCTTCTGTTAGATGTATAAATACCTTGGTGTGCTTGCTTTCAAGCTTCCGAAAGTACCGCGCAAACAAGGTTTTATTATGACCTAAAGTACTGTATTTTTATTACAAACTACAGTAGTTTCGTTTATAAAAAATCTGGTTTGCGCAATAATTTCGGCAGCTTGAAAGCAAACAAACCAAGGTATTTATACATCTAACACTAGGACGCGTGCAATGAAAGAAACAAAAATAGAATCCGTCATGATGGAGACATTTCACCACATTGCAACAGGTATGCGCGGCCTTTCCGGCTAACTCAATTCACGCCGACCAAGCGAATCTTATTCGTCTTGGCTTTAACTTTTATTCCCCATTAAAAATTTTAGTGGGCGCGATAATGGGAATTTCTTGTATGGGGGCTCCTGGGCTAACAGACTACACTCATACAGCTATATTCCCGTAACAACCATATACAGTGCCTTGCATAAGTATAACCGCACCTGAAAAAATGCATTTTATAGAAGAGAAGAGAAGAAAATAAACTACCGTTATTTCCTCTTCTGGTATTTAAAAATTAAAAACAGAAGCTGCATTCAGTCAAGTGTTTTCAAATAAAAAACAACAATGCCACGTGGTACGCATTTAAGCGAAATTGAAAAAGGCAAAATCTTGGCTTTTCGGTTAAGCGGCCTAAGCCTTAGAGCTATTGGAAGACGAATTTCACGATCGGATCGTGTCGTTTGAAATTTTTTAAAAGATCCAGAATCTTATGGGACAAAAATAAGACCCGGGCGTCCGCAGAAGCTGACACGTCATCGCGACAAGAGGCGTTTAATCAATTCGTGACGAATTGGGTTTAGGAGTTTCGGTTTCAACCGTTTCTCGTGCTTTAAAAAGCAGTGGAGTGATTGTTCGGGGCAAAATGGAACCAGCTCCAAATCTAACAGCAGTCCACAAACAAAAAAGATTGGAATTTCCCCGCCAAAACATGAATCGGGATTGGAAAACTGTAAGTGACTTTCTATTAATCTACACTAAAATCTCGTTATTCCAAATGTCATACTCGAATAACGGTAATAACGGTACTTTATTTTCTTATCAATTCGCTTGATCAGTGATGCAACTCAATAAAAATATAGTAAGGCGTCACTCCTATTGTAGGTTTTCTATAAAACGCATTTCTTCAGGTGCGGTTGTACTTATTCCAGATCCAGACTCAACAAAATTTACAGCTTCTAGCGTGCAAACATTTTTGTTTACTTAATAATAACACTTTCCTGATTTGTTATTTAAATTAATTAAATTAATATTTGAATTTCATGCAACACCTTTTTACTACCAAAACTGGAATCGTGGCGCAAACACTTTCTGTCAAAATAGTGTCTGCTCAAAATCATTGATGAATCTCTTCTCGATGGTTTTAAAGCGGGAAACAATAGCAGGGAAATATTTTCAATTAATTTTAAATAATATTTATTTATTTAATTTGATTTCAAATAAACAAAACACCAGTATGCGAAACATTTTGTGTATGTGAACTCTTAAAGCTATAAAACTACAAAACGGCCAACATAGAAACGATGGCAATCACAAATTCAGAAACTTCGGCTCCAACAACATCAGATTCCGAATCGATATTGCATGTAAAATGCTTATCCTTGGACGGAATGTGGGATAATAGGGAAATATTGATTGATAGATTTGTTCTAGTCCAACAACCTTGCAACAAGTTTAACGTTAACGTGTCGTCGTCCTCGTTGTGGGTTGTGTGCGGAATCCAATTTCCTGTTTACTCACCATCTTCTGTGGGGATTACTTGGCTCTGTGCACATAATTGGCAAAAGGATGTTTATTTTGTCTGTGATGTTCTTTCAAAGAAAAATAGGTGAAATCCCTTGGGGACAGCTGGATTTCTAACTGTAAGCACAGAATAGGAAAACGTTGTTGGTGGTCAGGGCAACTCTTTCTTGTTCTCGTTTTGGAATATTCATGGCATGGACAAATTTATTCACTTTTATCGAAAAAGGGTCACAGGGGATGTGCAATATCGTTTGTTTTAAGATTAGCATGTCCTTAAAGTAAACTGCCAATTTCAGATTTATAAACTTGTCTACATGCAGAGAACAGGTCCCAGTAGTCCTTCTTCTGACTCCATCTTTAATCTAACACCATCTCAACCGCTTATTGAAAATGATAAGGCTGTGAGCTGGCCGATATGACACCAATATCTCCACACTTCCATCGCATCGCCTGAGTTATTTTTTGAAGATGCTTCTTGTGGAAGAAAAAGTCGATAGTGTTTATTTTTTTGCTGGAAGAAAAGTTTGCCGACTTGATTTAAGCATTTGGTAAATGTGGAAGTTGAAGAATGCTTGAGGCACCCTGCTCATTTTATTAATGGCTTCTCTGCCTTCGGGGGAATATTTTATCTCCTCCTAATGAAGAATTCTGACTTCTGACAGAGTTGTGATTTACAATCTTGCTTTTAGCAGACGAGATGGCTTTAAGAAAAATAAAAACAACGTTGTAAATTTTAAAACGATGAGTTATGTGTAACACGTCTTCTTCCGAGCAGTTTCTGTTAGCTATCTCTCGAAAATGAGAGCGGTCCTTAAAGTTTTGAATAGGGGAATTAATCAAGTGAACTGCAAATAAGTGGAATTATGTAGATACTGCTGGTGGACACAAACCATTATCTACATAAAATTTGAAAATTATTCCGGTATTTTTGCTAAAAGGCAATGCATTAGAAAACATTCTAAGTCCGCCGTACTCAGAGTACCTACTCGAACAAACCAAGGTGTCGTATCTGCGTTTAGGCCAGTTATTATATTAAGGTCATTCATTTTGCAGTTTCAAGTTGGTATCGCTGGCATTTGATACGTGTTAAACCTAACTGTCATCTGAAGTATCGTAATATTATTTGAATCTTTGCCATTTGCGATAATGGAGCATTTTACAATGTAACAGTGATGAGACAATTTTCTCACTCGGTGGGTATGAAAAAGAACAAAAAACTGCTGTGTATGGGGCTCAGAAAACCCACAAAAGTGATCGAAGAGGTGCCATTGGTTCAAACAAAAACTGACTGTTTGGTGTGCCCTATGGTCGATAGATGTCATTGTTCCGGTGGACGGTTACAGTCAATGCGTAGAGATATGGTCGACTGATAACCGATTTTTTTGCCAGTGTTTGAAGATCATGACTTAGACGAAATATGGTTCCAACAAGACGGGGATTTCCTAATTTCACGTTGAACTTGGTTAGTGCTAGGGCCGTACCGTACCTATCGATCCGCATATACCGATTTTGACCACGGACCTGTCAGAACATACTGGAACGACAACCAAAGGCGTTCCAATATGGATAGCTCAGACCAGACCGTATCAATAGAGAATATACTAATTCATATATTTATACAATGCTTTAGTATTGCAACCTTAGGTATGTTCTTAACAAAGGTTATTTGTCAAAAGCTTCAGAAGACCTGGTTTGTTGTTTCGTGCTTTCTTCAATAAGATCTTGAAGAAATCGGCGAGCAAGACTTCGGCTGGAAACAAACAAAACAACAAAGCCAAAATCATACAATGGCATACATCCCACTTTTAAATAGACTTCAAAGCCACCTACGACAACATAGCCAGATAAGAACTATGCAATGCCATCAGAGAAATCGGCATCCCAAATAAAGTGATAAGACTATTTACCCTACAATGATTAAGGGACATATCCAGATGGTTATCCAGCCCTGTCAGCATTTTCAATGGACTTCGATAAAGATCGATAAAGAGTGGCCTGGAGTGCTTCGTCTTCAAATTGACCTTGGAGAAAATAGTCCTTGGCTCAAGAACATCTTCAAGATGGAAAATTGTTACAAAGTCCACTCGGCTTATGCCAAGCATGGACCTGAAACGGTCAAAAGGCTTGATATCCCTAAGCAGACAAAATTATAAGCTATACAATTGGAGTCATAACAGGACACTGCCTAATAGGTAGACATGCTTTGAGACTAGGGGTCTACACAAATGACTTCTGTAGAAGCTGCATGGACGAGGAGGAAGAGGAAACAGTCCAACACCTTCTGTGTACATGTCCGGCACTCTCCAATAGAAGGAATAACTATCTTGGTAATCCCTCCTTCGATAATACCAGTGAACTGGTAACGATCGACACAAAATGTCTCTCTAACTTTATTAAAAGTACGAAATGGTTTGTTTAAGTTCATTACTCTCCCATGAGTAACTTCTTTGGTGGTATCACAACGGACCCTTGAGGTCTAAGTGAGTCAATAACAACTAGATAGCCACTCTAACCTAACCTAACCTAACCACTCGGAAGGAAGCCACAAGCCGTAGTAACCCTATTTATCTACACCGAGCAGGCAGTGAATTGTCTGCTGAATACGATAGGTACATAAATTACTTTGGGTCGGTTGTAGCAGCCGTCCAGCCGATAACAATATGGAAGCGCCTGCCCAGCCCATATCCAACGAAATATCCGCTGATCTAGAAGTTTAAAAATGAAGCGTTTCCAGAATAATTTCAAGCCACAAAGAAAACGGAAAAGTCGAAGCGATGTGGAAAGGTCACTGTGGCCGAATAAGAAAAACCACTGCCTATGATGACAAAGTGCTTATCCGGAATAGTGTTATTAATCCTCGAAAGACAAGTGGCGAACTCCAAAAATATTTGGCAGCAGCTGGAGTGGTGGTTGACTCGTCAACGGTTCCCCATCGCCTCCTTGAAGTGGATCAAAGAGTCCGAAAGCCAGTAAAGAAACAGCTTTTGAGCCAGGCAATGGTAAAAAACGATTACAATGGGCTTAAAAGTATAAAAACTGGACACAAGAGGACTGGGAAAAGATGATGTTCTCCGACGAAATCCACTTTGAGGTCCAAGGGTATAGTAAGTGTGGTGCGTACGAGTGACAATTGTCACATTGTTCAGGCTCCGAAACATCCTCCCAAAGTCATGTTTTGGGGATGTTTCTCTTCTGATTGTCTTGGGAGCTTAAAGCCCATTGAAGGGATGGTGAACAGCAACAAATATGCTGAGGTTCTGACGCACATGCTGCTGCCATCCATCAAAAGACGTTCTATCCACGAAACCCTTTTGTATTCATCAAAAACAAATAAAATTTACCGGGCAGAAATTGTGATGGCAAGAATAAGTTTCTTAGTCCCCGATGGGCTAGACACCTAGGTCGCATGAACCAAGAGGAACTGACTCGTAAAGTCCTTTGCTATACAGCGCGACATACCAAGTTTGCGCTCGAAGATCAGAAAGTGCTGAGCCTTAGAGTGCGAAAGTGTATGGTGTTGGCCGAGGAACGGCCGTCGATAGCGATAGGTGGATGAACTTTTTCAAGGATGCCAGGACTCGACACCAGTTGTGGCGTTGATGAAGCAAAATTCATCGGCCAGATCGACAATTATGATTATATTTTCGTCATTAAAAAAAAAACCGAAGATTAAATGTTAAATAGTCAAAACTGCAGAGAAAACACAGCTAAGCAAACCCAATTCATGATACTGTTTTCATCACATTCAACATTTTGATCAGTCATTTCTTGCTCAGTTTAAGTTTATGCACATAAATCCATCAACTTTTCTACTTTTCCTCGTTCCAATCCACACTTTCTCCTCCATCGAGCACGTGTATTTGACAAAGTCACGGAAATCGTGCCTCGATAGCCTTGGCAGTCATAAGGAAATAATAAAACAAGTATATAATTCCCGAGGGTCCATTGTCTAATACCTATACAACAAAATTAATGTTTCTTGCTCTTCTCGGTGAAAACCGAATAAGGTCAAAGTCAAACTACCCAGACCTACATACTTCATTAAGTGAAAGAAAGTCTGGATAATATTTTAAATGGATCCGACAAGATGATTAAAGCAACAACGACGACGATGACGGCACAAAATATTCAAAGTCAAAAGTAAACTCTCAGCATGGTGAAAAAAAAACAAGTGTCATTGAATCAATTTCAAAGTTTTAAGTGGCTTCCTTTACGCCTGTTGTTCCTGAAAGTCCTTAAACGCAGAAGGGCAATGAGTGGAAAGATTTTAAAATTAATTTCTTGAGGCAAGTGCCTTGTTTTTTTCTCTTACGAAACAAAAGATTTATTTGTCTCGCTGACCTTGGTCAATGTCCCAGAAAATGTTCGTATTTTTTCTTTATTGGGAAAATGGGAACGATAACTTTTGTTCACGCTAAGAGGCTTGATGTGAATACCAAAAAGTTACCCTATTTTTTGTTTTATAAATTTAGAAAAGCACAATTTAAGTGGTCTTCTAGCTAAATTGAATAAAACAGTGTTTTTTCTTGCAGCGAAAAGTTGTTAATTCAAAATAAATTAGCTGCACCCATCAGTAATTTGCTTTGGTGTTAAAACGTGGAACCTTTTGTCTTCGCCTTGTTTAACATGTTTTTTTTCTTCTTCTTATATTTTGGGGAGTAATATATCATAAGTTGAATAAGTCGTCGATGTCGGACGGCTAAAATCGCAAGATCTAGCCAGATTCTTTTCCGATTGAGTGTCAAGTATCCTCTTGGGAGCCGCCAACATCAAGTATCGAGAACCAGTGCCAAATTGTCCGAAATCAGTTAGGGATGCCACCTTTGAAATGTTAGTTTTCACGCAGCAACCAAGCGGAACCCCTGGTTTGACGAAGAGTTTAGGCATGCAGCCAAGTAGGAGAAGAGGAGAGACGAATACCAGCTTCTCAAAAGAGAAAAGAGAAGGGTCAGATTAGGATGTTGAGAGAGCCAACAGCAAGAATAAAGTTCGAAGGTTTTACCGGAAGGTAAAACAGCTGGCTGCAGGTCATCAAGCAAGAACCGATGCCTACAGAGATGACTAAGGAACATCATAGTGGAATTGCATTGATGCTGAGGATTTGGAAATATCACTTCTGTAGACTGTATATAACGGCGATGACGAACAAAATCCCGCCGTATAGCAGGAACCATTCATTGGACACGACGACAGCCACAAATCCCGATCTAGACGAAATGAAATCGGCAATATCACGACTGAAATCCAACAAAGCCGCTGGAGCCGAGCGGCTCAAAGCAGCAACCGACGATCTAGAAAGGGTCATGCACCGAATCATCTGTAAGATAATATGGCTGGAAGAATGCATGCTCGATGAACTGAACCTCAGCTTTATCAGCATCCTTATCATTGCTAATAAGATCCTCCCTGCCGTTATAATTATGTGAACATCAGACCAGAAACGTCAACCATCGACCAAACTCCCATTTCGCGGCAAATCCAGGAAGAACCTATAATCGACACCAACCACCTTTTTATCGATTTAAGACTGTTTCGAGAGGAAAGTTCTTCGGGTTTTTTGTTGCCCCGTGTGCATTGATGGAGAATGGAAAAGGAGGCTCAACATCGAGCTTTACGAGTTTTACAAAAACACGGACCTAGACAGAAGAGTCAAGGTTCAGAGACTCAGATTGCTTGGTTATATAAAGCAAATGGACACTAGTGCTCGGCGTCGGAAAGCTTTCGACACCATTCCCGAGGGACGAAGAAGTAAAGGAAGACCGTGACTCATGTATCGCACTTAAGTGGAAGAGGACCTCAATCAACTTGGAGAGCAAAACTAGAGACAGCTAGGTAGCGGAGACTATTGGTCGAGGCCCAAGTCCACAGCGGACTGTAACCCCAGTAAATAAATACTATCTTCCCAACGCTTGATACTGGGACTAGTTGAAAGAGGTGTATGAAAACACAACCAAAAAAGAAGTAAGTCATTTCTTTCGATTGAAGCAGTTTGAGAATTTGTTCCAAGTTCATATGTTTTCCTCTATTGAGTTGGTACTTGGTAGTAATCTTAGCCACTGTAAAATGTGTGGAATCATGAACTCATCGATGGCACCGTGAAATGGTTGCGCAAATTTGGTCTGCCGGGCTGTCTCCTACTCCTACCATAAATTGTACAGCAAAAAACTTTTCAGGCTTGTTCCTGTTCGCTCAGACGAGCACCGTGTCCAGCCCACCGGAGTCTTACTTACTTACTTATGGTGGCGCTACAGTCCAAGGCCTCATCCAACAAGCGTCTCCAGCCAGCTTGGTCCCGAGTTAGCTGCCTCCAGTTTCGACGCCATCTGAGATGCGATCTTCCTCTTCTACGACCGACGTCCTTCCGGGTTGGATTCGAAGACTCTACGGGCCGTTATTTTCGATTCGCTCTACATGACCCAGCCATCTTTGTCGCTGAACAGCTCGTACAGTTTTTGATTGAATCTTCGTCTCCATTCTCCATGTATGCAGACTGGACCAAAAAATCACTCGAAGAATTTTTATCTCGGAGCAGTCCAAAGCCTTTTCATCCGATGTTGGCCCACCGGAGTCTTCCAAGCTTAATTCTTTTCATCAAATTTGCTTTGCGGTAGGTTCGATATAGCTCGTGTTTATATTGTCTGCGGTATCGCCTGACTCACATCCTTTATTAAATTTTTGCATCAGACACCTGCCAGAGCGATAGGTGCCATACGTTTGCTCACTCAGGACAACAACCGCAGCCATGAGAACGCTTGAGGGCATTGTTTGACGCTGTTTAAGCATAATCCGATAGTTGACGAAACATGAAATCACTGGTACCTACATACCAGAGGCCGGATGAACAGTTGAAATATTGGACTTCAACCAGCAGAAATGCTCCAAAGAAAGACGGTCCCATCATCGGTTGGACCACGGTTTTTTGAGAGTTCCAGGTAGACTATTTACACAAGGGAAATACGGTCACAGGATGGTCACAGTCATCTTCCACCATGATAGCCCCCATCGGCTTACAGCTTCGCCATCGCTATGACCAAATTGGTCGAATTGGGTAACGAACTACTGCTCCATCCACCGCACTCTACAGAATTGGCTTTGAGTGACTTCTTT
The DNA here is from genome assembly GCA_943590905.1 of Sphaerophoria taeniata. NCBI lineage: Eukaryota > Metazoa > Arthropoda > Insecta > Diptera > Syrphidae > Sphaerophoria > Sphaerophoria taeniata. The sequence goes on from OX016540.1 coordinate 191,957,598, forward strand.
TTGTTTAAAAACTTAAGAAGTCAGTCGCTGCCCAGCCGGGCAGAAATTTCGGTCGATTGAGGAGGTCATCGCCTCTAGTAGACCTACTATGTAGGACCTCCAGCAAATTTATTTTTCAAACGAGTTAATAGAATGGAGGACAAATTCGGTTTTTCTCTTCAATCATTATGTCATTCGATATGCGTTTGAAAGAAAAAAAAAGTTGTTCTTAAGAAGTAAGCGCACACTCGAGATATTCGAAATGTTTATTTCTGTCATCTCATCTCCAGACATATGTTTAATGAATTTGTGATTGGCTTACAGTTCTACCTGAAACGTACATCCATTTAACTTCTTCCTGATTTCGATTACTTCCTTGCTTAATTCATCTGTTTTTCTTCCAAGTTCGATAACAACCAATCAAATGTTCAATCAATGTGATCCGAAAGTCGTATAAGTAATTCGAACAAAAATATAATCAACAGACAAAGCCTACGTGATATTGAGTTAATGAGAAAAATTTCAGTTTGATTCTTCTTGTTGATTGTTGACGCTTCTTGTGAGAAGAACATTTTTCGAGTACGTGCTCTTGGGCAGGTATGTTTTTGTTTTTTAATCCATCAAACTTTAATCCAAAGGAAACCTAATGAATATGCATGTGTGAGAAACAACGGCAGAGCTTTGCAATAGTCGCTTTTATATGTTTAAGAACAATTAAGACTTCTCGGTGGTAAACGAAAACGATGAAGTACCAATTAATCACTCTTTATGGTATTGGATGTAATTAAATACTTAAATGGATCTTAATGGAAATACACATAAAGTAAAATGAAAACGTACGACCGATTTAGTGGTAAGAAATAATTAAAGCTGCCTGGCAGTGACGTATTAATTTATCGACGCACGTTACGCACTGTTGGTGACAAAAAAGAAGGCACTGCTTGAAACCTGTACATAAAGTCTCCAGCCTCTTGCTCTACTTCCTTTTCAAGGAAGACAACCAAAAAAAAGACATTGAAACAGAATTCAACAACCGATTCCATTTTTAATATTTTGTCAATTTTATCAAATTTAAATCAGGGGCCGAATTACCGCTTCCGCTATCGAGTGAGTGGGTCTCATCCGTTATCGAACGAACGAGTTACCCTATTGGGATTATGGCACTCGTTAGGTAACGTATCGTTTGAGAATAAAACATTGTAGTAGTTTTTATCGAGTCTCGATTATTTTGAAGGAATTTTGAGAGGTTTGACAAATAAAAAACAAAACTTGAGTGAAATATTGAAGGCAGAAATATTTTTTTTTTTATTTTATGAAAAAAATATAGTTAGACTGTTAAAGAAGACGAGATTTATGAAGGTTTGGAGCAGAATAACTTGACCTAACTAGATTATTGGCAAAGAATTGTATAGTAAAATAATTCAAGTTCTCAAAATAAGTGACATTTCTTATAAATATCCTCCCATCAGTGAGCTGTTTGTGTGTCGAATGAAATTAAGCTCGATAGCTGAGGAGAGAATTGAAAATGCTTGTACTAGAAGCTCGATACGAACTCAATAACGTGAGAGGTAATGCCGAAAGCACACAAACACACACAATTCAGTAACGTATTATTCGATAACGGATGCCGTAATTCGGCCCCAGTTCTTTTGAGTGATGTAGAATTTGAATCAACTCTAAACATTGTCACAGAGTCACGGCACACATCATTGAAACACAATTTATTTGTTGACACATCGTTTAAGCAATAAACTTCAACATGTCAAGATGAGAACTGACACATGGAAGATACGACAATGTTGTCGTTGATGATAGATGGGTTCTTGAGCTTTTTTGTGTTTATTCTGAAAAAAATTAAAACGTTTCATTTTTTGTTTGTAAATATGAAAGAAGGACCTTTTACTACATACAGATGTCGACATTTTGTTCATGTTGGGAGAAGGGAACAAACTTTATCGGACTTAGAAAAAATCGCTTGACAATTGAATTTTAAATGGAAACTTTAATGGATGGTCAGAGATAAAAATAAAGAAAGGAAGTGTTCAGGCGTAGAATTTATTGCATCAGTTTGGCGCATTCGTGGGAAGTAGGTATTGTTATTTCTTTTTTACACAAAAGAAAACAGTCACCGATTTGGTTCCAAAATTCGGTTAAAATTCTTGCATTGATGATATTTCATCTATAGTTAAATTTGGAGTTTGGCGGTACTCTCCCGAGTAGATGGACCATTATGAGGCTGGTGAACATGTTTGCCGAATCTAGAAGCATCAAACGAATACCATATCATCAAGATCCCAATGTTCGGGTTCAGGATACAATCGTGGCTGTTGCATCGGCAATACAGGCAAATTCAAGTGTTTCGAATCGAAACTTAGCGGACCAAATTGGAGTAAGCAAACGGTCATTACAACGGATACCTACTTCGTGATGACTAAAACTTGTTTCCGTACAAAGTCCAAATTACAAGCAAGTTAAACCCTCAGGATTTGCCTGTTCGCCTGGAAAAGAAGACAACTCATTGATAAATAGTTTGTTCATGTCTGATGAGACCCATTTTGACTTAAACGGCAATGTTAACAAGCAAAATTGCCGTATATGGAGTGAATCTAATCCAGAAATGCTCCTTGAGACGGAACTGCACCCAGAACGAATCACTGTGTGGTGCGCAGTTTCATCAAGGTGTATTGTCGGGCAATACTTCTTTGAAGAAAACGGTGTAACACAAACTGTCAATTGAGACCGTTATTTAAAGATGTTGAAGGAGTTTTTTTTACCCAGAACTTCGCCGAAGATCTTTCAGCAGGATTTGGTTTCAACAAGATGGAGCAAGTGTACACGTAGCCACACAAGTTATGGCGGAGCTCAAACAAAAATTCCCAAACAAATTGATATCCAGAAATTAAACTTTCCGCTGTCCCCCAAGATCACCTGACCTAACTGCACCAGACTTTTTTTATGGGGTTATGTCAAGCGGGAAGTCTACAAAACGAAACCCAGGAATTTGACGGAATTAGAGCAATCCATTAAGACGATAATTTAGGCGATCCCAATAAATTTCAACCCTTCAGGCGCCGCAATGAACAATTTACTGATCAGGTGCCGCATATGCGTGGATGAACGTGGAGGTCAATTGCGGTCTATCATCTTTAAAAACCATTAGTTATTGAAAATAAAAATTAATTTTTAATCCAATAAAAAAAATTAATGAAATATACATCGATTAAAACAAAAGTTACTTAAATTTCTTATTGTTGCACGATTCGTGCGCCAACCTGTATTTTTTTATTTGTTTAATAGTTAACTTTTTTTAATTTAATACTGAAACAGGTCTGCCAGGCGGCAAAAACTCAAAACACCACACAGACTACTCATTTTCCAGCATATACTGAAGCAACCAGACTTGATTCTCCAACTGTTAGAAATGACAGTCCACCTTTAGAAAAGATATGGCGGAAGAGCCTTGGAAGATAGAAAGTGTAACACGGGGAGTAAGAGCTTAATAGCTCACGAAAATACAGTCCACAAGATCAGAGCGAATACAAAATACAATCCACAAGCCAAAGTGCGAAAGAAAAGGAATATTAATCTAGAATGTTATTTTGTACTTCTCGTTTTACACCTACTTTTACCCTATCAATTTGGTTCCGTTTGGACACAGTCCTATTGAACCGGAGGACGAAGAAGATCTGTTCCGTCTTGTGCAAAGACGTCTTTAGTAAACGAGTCGCCGTTCCACGCTTCTTTGCCTGACGTGATAAGCAACTCTGTCCTGTATTAGACTGCATTCATCTCAATAGAGAAATGGCTCTGGTCGGCCCGATTGACCGATTACCTCGATTTTGTTGTCTTTGAGGGTTGCGGTGGTTTGAAGCTTATTCCCATAGACCCGCAACTTTGGGAAGCCCAACAAGAGATAGTCTCAAGGGGTCAAATCACTTGATCTTGATGGCAAATTTATGCCATGAATATCGATTGCGTCTTGACCTGTGGTGGACGGCAATCCATATGTCTTCGTTGTCCATATCATCCAATTCACGCTAAAAGAAGTTGGTGACCATCGACCTTTTGCGATTGTCGTTGAAAGTGATTCTTGCTGGTATTATTTTCGAAGAGTACGGACCGATGACGTCTCCAGCCCAAAATACACACCAAAATTTAAAATTAACGTAGTATGAATGGTGTCATGTCCCGCCTTGAATCTGAACTAGATACCCGCAATTATCGTTTTTCCGCAGCCCACTTGGTCAGAACTCGGCAAGACACTTATCGACCGATTATTTAACGGATTGGATATCCTACCCTTTTTCGGGAGAGGATCAAGCAGAGCTGCATTCCGCACTGAATAATATGTGTTATTCAGGCTGTTTTTGAACAAAGTGGTACATATGTATCAATCCGTTCAGTAAGGACTAAGGATGGAAGATACAGACGGATTGATGCCCATTTCACTTAATGGCACGTCTTGCATCCAACCATGGTGCAACAATAACAAAGTCATTTACATTACAAATGTCAATGCACCTCTCACATTTGTCCTTGCAACATCAGACTCTATGTCAAAAGGGGAATCAAATTATTGAATTTCAAAAAAAAAGGAATGTTTAGTGGCTTAGTATATTTTTCATTTAATTTTTCATTATAAGCTTAGAAATCAAAAGACCATGATTTAGGCATATAAAAAGTGTCCCAACAGGAACGCAAGATTTAAATTTGGCGCCATTGGAAGTGTCATTGTTTGACATTTGAACAATTATTAATTGTTTGTTAGTAGAAGGTAATAGGTAAGGTTAATAAAAATGGAGCGCTACACGAATGAACAACGCATTCTCATTGTGAAATTGTTTTACCAAAATGGTGAAAGTTTTGCGGCTACAGTTTGCAAATTGCGAACAATTTGGGGTTACAATAATGCTCCAAAAGAGTCAACTGTAAAGCGATTAATGGAAACATTTGCTGAAACTGGGTCTGTAACTGATGTAAAGACAACAACGGCCTTCGACCAGGTCGATCGAGCGAAAATATTGCAGCAGTACGTGATGATATCGCTCAACTCGACACCGAGCTCAGTAAATTGGTGTTACAAATCCACTATGCAGCGAATTTTGACGAAAGATTCGCATCTTCATGCATACAAAGTTCAATTGACTCAGGAACTGAAGCCAGCTGACCATGCACAGCGAAGGGAGTTCGTTAATTGGGTATTGGAGAGACAACATGAAAATGCTGATTTTGCCGATAAAATCATCTTTAGTGACGAGGCCCATTTCCATCTTGATGGCTTCGTCAAATAGGAAAATCCTCAAGTGATTCACGAGAAGCAAATGCATCCTCAACGTATCACTGTGTGGTGTGGATTATGGGCTGGAGGAATCATTGGACCTTTTTTTTATGAAAATGAGTCAGGTCAAGCGCAAACAGTCAATGGTGTTCGGTATCGTGAAATGATAACCAATGTTTTCGTGCCTAGAATTGAAGAAATTAATGTGAAGGGGATGTGGTTTGAACAAGACGGCGCCACATCTCATACAGCCAGAGAAACAATTCAATTGCTGCATCAGTCATTTCCCGGTCGTGTTATTTCGCGTTTTGGAGACCAGAATTCGCCACCTAGATCGTGCGATTTAATACCATTGGACTTTATTCTTTGAAGTTTTTTGAAGTCGATGCGGTTTATGCGAATAAGCCGACGACGACTCAAGCCTTAAAAGAGGAAATTGGACGCTGCATTAATGAAATACCGCAGCACATGCAAAACGGTCATTAAAAACTTCATTAAAAGATCGCGTATGTGCAAGCAAAGCCGCGGCGCGGCGGCCATCTGGCCGATGTATTGTTCCATACGTAACCTCATCCTGTCTACTTTACGATATAATAAAGAATTCGCTATTTTTTTTTAATTATCTGCGTTTTATTCAAAATTTAAATCTTGCGTTCTTGTTGGGACACCCTTTATTTGTTACTCTAAATGACATTGTAAATGTTAACAAATTAGGTCTTTGTCTGCAAATTTAATATAATCAACCAACAGCATGAGTTTAAGAAAAGCTGCTGATTAAAAATACTTTCAGAAGAATAATTACACCATTCGCAATGGCTCCCTACATTCTTAATTAAAAAAACATTTCGACTCTTAAATATCATCTTATGCACGATAGAACAAGACAAGTTAATTAGATATGTCCCTTTATCTTATAAATTTATAAATTAAATTCTCAAGATCTCAAGATCTCAAATGATGACTATGCTACGTGAAGTACCAAAGCTACATGAACACTCCCTTAACAATATAATTCCAGCTCTTATAGGTTTAATGCTTTGCAATGCTTCAATGTGCTTTTATCTTCAGCAAACAAAGTTCTGTTTACTCTTTTTAAATGTATGAAGGTTCATGCCACAAAAAAATTTAATAAATATATTTCACCAGGACGACAAAAATTGTCTCTCAGAGCACTTCATTCCCAAAAGAAACATAAAGTTGCACTTGAAAACTCCTTTTTTTGAATCAAGCATCAAAGGACCATTATTTTTAACTTGTCTTCAAAAATTCATAAGTAGCTTATTTCTGAAACTAAGATTAGTTTACTTTTCCCTTTCACATAAATAATGACAACTTGGTATTTATTCCCAGTTTCTATCATTCCAGCTTCCTTCGGTTGCTGTCCCTTCAAACATTAAATTGTGTTATAGAAGGGCAACTCAGTCTTAAATATTAAAGAAAAAACAAATAAGCCATCCTTACTCTGCAAATCCTTTCAGTTGGTATTAGTTTGTGCTTACTGAAAAGAAATGTGAAAATAAAATTCCTTAGAATTTTTTGTGTTTATTTTATACGCTCAATCGATAACACAGAAAAAGGTTTCCAGAAAAAAAATTGTTTAGCTATATTTATCTCTGAGAAAAGAAGAACTTATTGCTAAAGTTTTTGCTAACGCAAAACCAAACCAAAAGGATATTTGCCTTTGTTTGGCGAATGAAGGTTTAATATGAAAAATTAATTAAAAGTAAAGTTAAGCGGGAAAATTGATTCAGCATCTAGAATGAGGGATTATGTAGATAGAAAAGTGACTTGAGATGATATGTAGGCAGACACATGTTGTTGAGAATGTTGCATGTTTTTTTATAGTTTTCCCAAAAATGCATAAATGGAAGCCTCGATCGTACTGTTATACCACTTAAAAGGAAAAGAGTTCTTCGAACAGGTAGTTAATGGCGTTCATACTGAAGGCATGTGCGATGGGCCATGGGGTGCTCACATGGAGTCGGGTGTTGCAAGGACAAAGGTGAGCGGCCTTTTACTTCTGTAAAACAAATTGCCTTGTGGTTTTTAATACAAAATGCGCCATAAAGTGAAGAGGGCAACAACTTACAGACGAACATCTTCCAATTTCAACCTAACTGAACACTTCAATCGGCGCGACTTTTTATAGCAGCAGTACCTATCTATAACAGTTAGTTAGTTGTAAGCTAATTTTACTTTAAGAACAAGCCAATATTAAGATAGCTACTAAGAAAATCGACCTTAGAATCTTTTAAAACTGTATACCTTCCTAATCAAAGCATTTACAGAATAATATCTTCTTAAATCTCATCGCATTATCAATTTCTCTAATACTTTGAGGCAGCCCCGTTGAGAGGGAAAAAAGGGGAAATTCCCCCGAGCCCGGGATTTTCAAGGAGCCCGCAAAATATGAAGCAATAAGTAGTTTTTTTTTTAATAGACTTCATCTTTATATTCGTAAGATAGCCAGGTTAGGTTAGGTTAGGTTAGGTTACAGTGGCTGCGGATTCAGAATCCACACACTTAGGCCAAAAGGAAAGGCCCATTGTGATACCATGAATCTAGAGAATTACTTCTTACTAGTCGAACCATTTTGAGCTTTTTATAAAGCGAAGAAGATATTTGATATCCTTATTAGCTAGTTCACTGGGGTTATCATAAAAGTATTCTCCCAGATGAAGTTTGCGTCTTAGTGAAAGAGCAGGGCAAAAGATAGCCAAATCTGCCTAAATTTGAAAATTCAAATCAGTAATGACTTAATTAGTTTGGCGGAAGTCACGTTTCTCATAGGATGGTGATTCTTTCTCTCTTAGCAAGATGCATTTAGTTCAAAATTTTTCCTCTGTAGTTGGGTGGCGCTTCAAGCAGTAAGAATTTTCAGTTTCAGTCCGGAACACTCTTAAAATACCTATTCCAACGTTTTTCTAGGTGTCCCAAAATTTAAAATCATGAATGCTTTCGTAATCGGGCCTCTGTTTACGTTTTATCTAACAATCTATCAGTCACACGCTTGATTTTATTGGCGTACATTTTTGTTAATATTTAATGGAAAATTGGGCATCTCTGAACTATTGAAAGAAAGTTATGAGAGGTCTGGAAACTCAAAAAACACAAATATGTTTTCATTTCGTTTTCTGTTTCTATAAAATTTCTTTTCTTCCATTTCTGTTTCTGTTCGCCTGCTGGGAAAGAAATTTTGGATTCGGTTTCTATTTTGTATCTTTCTCTGCTTTTATTAGGGGGACCGAAAATTTATCAAAACTTCAACTGTGAAACAACTTATTCAATTTCTAATGTGGTTTCCGTACAAATACCGATTTTGAATGAGTAATCTACCGAAGATTTGAAGGATATCAAATTACTTCAAAAAGCGGTTAATTTTTTGGGTTTTTAAATCTTGTTTGTATATACAGGGTGCGGCAAAAAGATCTGACGGTTTTAAAATGTAAATAACTCAAACGTTTATAGTGATAAAAAGTGTTTTTTTGCATATTACAGATTGGTATTTATGAACATTTATAAAAATAACTGAAAAAAGGCGAATTTGCTCCGTTTAAGATTTGAAGATGACGTCTTTCAAATGATGTCCATCTCGGGCCATGCATTCTTCCAATCTTGCACTGAAACTTTCAAACACTTTCCCTAACATTGCAGGAGACAGGTTGGCTATTTCTTGCTGAACCGGTAGCTCTGAAGTTATTCACCCACAGCAAAATGGTGTTTCGAGTTGGGACTTTACCACGTGGACCCACATTGAATCGTCTACGGAACTGACGCTGAACAGTAACACAGGAATCGCCACTTTTAAAAAACGCTTCCACGACAAACGCACGGTGCTCAGCCGTCCACCGCTCCATGGCTACTGAACATGTCCGCACGTAGGCTCTGGAAAGCCGTTATCCCCACCACCCCCCCACCACTCACTCGCTCGCCAGCGTGGCAGCGAAAACCGTCAGATCATTTTGCCGCTCCCTGTATAAAAATACTAAGTAAAGAACAACAAGTAGTAAATATGTGAATAATGAAAAACTTAAATAAAACTCAATGATCTAAAGACACAGTTTTTGACATTTTTTAAAGCGTTTCAAGGAAAGTACATAAAATATTAAAAATATTAGTAATTTTAGTAAATTTATGGCCTGGCCACAAATTCAGGTAAAAAATTAATGCAAATAAAAATGTAAAAAATTCATAAAATCAACCCCTAGAAATGAAAAAAAGTCATTTGCTTAAGGTATTCTCAATGTTTTGACCGGTCGGAAGCGCATCTAATCTTTGTATATTATACTGCACTAGTTTTGGCGTAATCAAGAATAGACGAGAGCGCCTACTAGAAAAATTGTTTTGACATTGGAGAACTGCAGAGAAGAAGAAGAACAAAAATATGCTATCTGTTGTTCTTTCTGTTTAAAGAGGATTATGAGAATGCGAAGTGCGAAGAGGGAAGGGATTTTTATACAAAGATTTATGTATGTACTTTGCAAATTATTGAAAATTATTTGGCCATTTCAACTGGACGATACCCGTGAGATTAATTTGATGATGAACATTTTTTTCGTTTCACTGTTCAAAAATATATTTTATTATTTACATTCAATAGGAATTAGAACGTACCCGTAGCTAGAACTATGAAAAAAATGTATGTATTGGGGGGCCGAAATTTTTCCGTCCCGGGCGCGGAATTTCTCTCGACGGCCCTGCTTTGAGGTTTTGAGTCTTCGAGTATACGAAGATTTGGCGCTTAGATGGCTTAGGATGAATTAAATGATGAGTTTCGATTTGATCAAAAAGTGCCAAAAACGTGGCCTCATATTTATCCAACTTTTGTCATATATTTCAGTGACGCTGACTGCCGTGGTACAGCTGTGCTTTTCAAAAAATACCGATTTTTTAGGAGTAAGCAACGTTTATTCTGTAATAAAAGAACTAATTTGTTTTTGCAAAATTTCAAAGGCTTCAGACAGGAAAGCTTACCTTTCCTGGAAATGGAAAAGTAGTACTGAAAAGGGCCTTAATTCATTGGTGCCATGACATTTGGCCATATGCCATAAGGCCATATTTCAAAATATGGCCATATGACACTTTTGAATTGTGTCATACGGCCATATTTTAATATATGGCTATTTGTCGCTTTGGTAATGTGTCATTTGACCATTATGGCCAAATTACACTTTCAAGCTTGCAGTTTACATTTACTGGAAAAACAAAAACGAATATGCAATATATTTATGAAAATATACAATATCTATATTTATGAAAATATGGTAAGTAACTGATCTCAAAAAGTTTATCGCAACGTTTTAATAAATAAAAAAAAATAATCAAACAGAAAGAAACAGACAGAGCAATTAATTTTTCAAAGCTGCTGCCATTTCTTTAATTTGGAAAAGGAACCACCACGCACCCTTGTAATGCACGCTTGTGTCTGGAAAGCAGGTGCTGCATTGCAGTAATTCATTTTAAGCATCCTTTTTCACTTTTGTCTGAGGATGATGACGATCTGGAACATTCAAAATTGATTTGGTTTGATTGTGAGCGAAATGAGCGGAAATAATTTTGCCCACAATGAAAATCTGTGTCTCCTCCTCTGTGCCACGTAGGTTTATGTTATGTGTTCTTCCATTCTATGTGTCTATCTGTCTCTCTCTGTTGTATTTGTCTTGTTCTGTCCCAGCCGATGGTCTCAGTCACCAGTGCTGCTATGTGTCTGTAGTTCGTCACATTTATGTGCGAAGTACTGTGAAGTCAATGTCAATGTCAATTAATTTTGCCCAAAAGAGAATGAATTTGGGGTGTGAAAATAAAAAAACTCGCGCGAATTTTTTTATTTTCACACCCCAAATTCATTCTCTTTTGGGCAAAATTTTGTCCGCTCGCTTCGCTCGCTAGCAATTATTGTACCTGCTTCATTTTTTGGCTCAAGCTCCAAATCATTTATTGAAACAATATTTTAAAACACGTGAGACTGAGTTAAGGAGTATTGCAAAAATAGTACTTACGCCTGCATCCACATGATGCAAGAAAACTGAACATACCTTCAATACAAAAATGTCTTTCTGATGGAGCTGTTAATGAAATTAAAACAGCTCAGTTATTTGAGGATTGAGGTGACAAAAAGATAAAATAAGATGAAACTGGGTTCAAGTACAGTGTGCTTGTAGAATGCCCTACTCTGACCGAACACCAAAGTTCAGAAGAACTGATAATGTTTTAGAAAATCTCAACAAAAAACAATTTTAACTTAACAACTTTGCATATTTTTTCAAAATTATAAACATCATCAATGATTCTTATTTATAATTTCTCAACCTAAATTGGAACAAAATGTAAATTAATATATCTTTACTAACGTGGTTATCATGAGCAAAGCGCACAATTTCCAATTATTTGTAGCCGCAAGATCTTACAACACTAAAAGTACCATCTAAAAGATAGTTCCTGCTCGAACTGTGTCAAATGACGCTTTGAAAATCTGTCAAATGACAATATTAGAATATATGGCCATTTGTCGCTTTAAGAAAGCGTCATTTGACCATATGGCTGAATGACTCTAGAAAATATGGTCAAATGACACATTACCAAAGCGACAAATAGCCACATGGCCATATGACACAATTCAAAAGTGTCATATGGCCATATTTTGAAATATGGCCATATGGCACATGGCCAAATGGCATGGCACCTAATTCATTGCATTTGGCATTTTTGGGAAAAGGGATGATTTAAGTTAGCTTCCAAAGACTCGGATACACACAAGATATGACAATATTGTTATAAATGCAAGTTGAAAATGCAAGTCAGGAAAAGCATTACGTTCCCAATAAGTGCTCGACCTTGAATTTTCGTATACGTTTTATAAAAAAAAAAAATCACTTATTAAATTTATTAATGGCCACTGTAATCCAGGGGCAGTTATTGGGCGATATTTTGGTCTTAATCGAAACATGATATTTATCATACAAATATTTTAAAAAACTATGTTAAGAAATCAAGCTTAAAATCAATAGTAGAGAACCTAAAAATATGCCAATCACTGAGTGAGATTTGTAGAAAGAGCTCTTCTAAGCTAATGCTACTGAAATCTCGATAAAAAATTAAGTTGTTCTGATCAGAACTTTCAACCTCAACATCAAAAGTTAAGAAAGTTAAATCATGATCAGCTACTCCATGAGTTTGATTAAAGAAAGAAACTTTTTTTTTTTGAAACAACAAATAGGTCGATAGCAGTTGCACTTGTCCGTGTGAATCTCGTAGGAAAGTAGCACACTATTTCTATTCCATAAGAATCAAAAACGTTAGGTAAGAGATAAGATGAAGATGTGGGTAGCCGTACATCTACGTTCAAATCACCACATAAAATTATATTTTCATAACTTGCACTATACTTTGAAAGAAAAGATTCAAATTCGACAAATGGAAATCGACCTGGATGCCCTTAAATGCAATTGACCAAGACTCTTCATGAGGTAAGGTGATTTCAATAAGCAAGCACTGGATGTCATTGCGTTTTAAGAAATCTAAACAGACATCCCGAATTCCTTCACGAACATAAATCAAGACATCTGAACAACAAACGTCACTATCACACCTAACCAATCGAAAGCCTTTAATCCTCAACTCCAAATCTACGACTTTTTCTGCGGGACTATTCATAAGCCATGTTTCAGATAGACAAATTACATCAGTTGTAAGTGATTGAAACATTAATTTTAATTGATTGATTTTCGACAAGGGACTCTGAACATCGGGAACCTCACAAGAAATTTTATTTCCCAGGAAAAATTTCATTCCCAAAAAAAGTTGTTTCCTGCACTTTCGAAGCTTTTTTTCAACGATTATAACTAAAGAAAAAACGTTTTATTTTCTTCTATATGTAAAATGCACTTTTTTGCGGGCCTGTTAATTGCAAAAGCTGAATAAAATCCTGATAGGCCTTCCCAGCAAATCTAAAATTCCACAAACATTTGATTCCTTAGGCTTCATTGCTGGTGTTAACAACCACGTCCAATAACCACTTTAATTTGTAAATCAGTCCTTAAACCGCTTTCACCAAACTGTTATCATCATTTTGTGTAACAACTTAACTCCCGCTTCAGCCAAAGGCACAACCAGAAAGAATTTATTTTAATTAGAACATCGCACACAGGTGCCACATTCCAAATAATTTCTAAATACGTATAATTATTTCCGAAAGCAGACGTAGCTATTTCAATTTGCCCCCAAATTCACGAAACATGTATTTTCCATTATAACCGGAAGCAAAATGTTCTATGTCACTTCCTTTGTAATTTTATGTGTGGAATGCAATAAACAAAATCATTTTTATTATTCCCGAATTCTGCCTTTAGTATGTGTAGGCTGTACTTACTCGAAAAATTGTTTTCTGTTGATGTAAATATCCACGAGTTACTGTCAATTGTAAGTTAGCTGAAGTTAAATTAATGTATCCTTTTTTTAGTGGGAAATAATCCAACGTTTTGGTTTGAGAGCACTTAAATTTCTTAACACTAATTGCCTTAGAAATATTTAGTTAAAGACTTTTATCTTCAAAGAGCACTTGCAAAATCTTTTTTTTTATTTAAGAAAAAATATGACCCCCTTCCGGCTGATATGCGAACAAAAACGATGATATGTATCTTTCCGGATACCGCAAGAAACTGTTTTATTTAGAAACGAGATACAGCTCTTATATCCTTCGGTTTGAACACAGAAAACGCGACGAACTCCAAGAAAGATAATGTTAACACTACGAGAACCGGGTGCCAACAGAAGCGCTTCGTCATGAGACAGCCACTTTTATAGGGGATCGAGTTTGAGCCAGCCACCCTCAACACGATGGATGGTCACAACATCTACAAAACCTACTCACGAATGTTTGATTAAGCTTGGATGGCTCTTTTGACACTATCGAACATTACAATCGAAAAAGAGCAACACGGAGATGATGTTGATGTTTTATTGTTTATCTAGTTGTTTGTCATTGCTCTTTTTGTTTGGTAGAAATAAGTGTGAACACTTACTTTAGTCTGGACATCAAATTTCCTTTGACAGTAAAACTGTAGGTATATTAAATATGACAACCTCAATTTATATGAAAAAAATGGTTAGATGAATTTCGCAATGTTTTTTTTGTGAGAAAGTTTTTTTTTCAATTTTAACAACTAGATAAATCACTAGTATGCACATACTGAGTTTTTGTTTTGTTGAGCAAACACTATGGAAAAAAACTCGAAATTGTTTGTATGAATGTAGGTATACAAGCATACTTCTATGTAAGAAAAAATTAGAGAAACACGTTTAACCTTTGAAGTTTGAATGCCATTTGGTTTTCCAGCCCTTAAAAATTAACAAACAGAACACAAAACGCTTATTCTCTTGAGCCACATATTTCCAAATTTAAGGCAGGCCACAGACGGACAGTGTACCGAATTTTTGGTTTTAATTAAATAAATAATAATTTATACTCTTTAAAAAAAATAACAAGTATATGCCAGAGTGATTTTTAACTTCCCAGAGGAAGTTATTGTTATGGGGTCGATTTTATATGTCCATGTTTCGAGGTCACAAGAATCCGCATCAACCCTTCTTAACATGATGTCTGTGTGTGTATGTAAGCATGTTCGTATGTGCGTATGTGCGTATGTGCGTATGTGCGTATGTTCGTATGTGTGTTTTTGAGTTACGTTTTTTCTGCTCGATCATGTCGCGAACCACTCATCGTATTGCCATACTTATAGCCTCGGCATAGCCTTGTTAAGAACTGATTAGGTTTTGAGCGAAATTGCTTTACCGGTTTTATATTGGGGATCAAAAAACTAAGAAAGAAAATAAAAAATAAAATAAAGAAAATGATGATAATTTCAGCAAACAATGCAACAATAGTTCAAAATATCTTATTTATCAATGTAATAAAATATATTATTTCTCAAGATTTGTTTTAAGCAATTTTAAGCAATTTAAGCGGATATATCGAGCCCTTACCAACAAATTATCGGAGGCATTTGGAAAATTCGTTTTATCCAGCTTTGTAAGCGCAATTAATAATATTTGTCAATATTTATCATTAATGTTTGTGTTTCTTCTTTTTACAAATAATAATATCTGAATGTTTAAAAATGGATTAAGTACTTAAAATTCTAATATACCAGCAAATCTTTGTTTTAAGGAAATGCATTGATCCGGGTAGGAGAGCTAGTGTATTGTTAGCAATCACAGTAGCAACTACTATTATTACAATGGTAACACTTTCTTGCTTTCAAGAACAAATTGCAATTGGAGCAGCGTTACCCATCATAGCTATAATAGGAGTGGTCTGTCTGATATTCACTTTGGGACTTAGCGGTATTAGGAAATATGTTAAAGAATAAAGAATGTTTGATAACAAAACTGGGTTTTGTCGCTTACGATATTTTGGCTGTAAGAGGTCGATATATTCGTGGTTTCAAAGAAAAACAGTCCATATGAGTATAGGAATAAAATATTAATGACTTTAAATCGGTACACCCTCATTAGTATAATTGACAACAGTTTAATTGAAATGAATTTCAAAGATTATATATTTTTACTCTGGGTTTCCTTTTTTTTTACACTGGGAAGTAAGTCGTGTGGACCACATGCGTCGCAATCATATTTTTCCTAGGACATTAACTGTAATCTCTGAATAAAGCCTTGTACAGGTTTATTTAAGGTGAAACGTGAACGATATGTTTCTATTACTGCACTATTACTGGTTTGCTGCTCATTTTTTAAGTGGAAAACAACCTGCCTTGAAAAGATTCATTATTTGACAAATTTTTTGCTTACCCTCTGATAGAAGACGATCCACTGTAGACATCGTCAACATAAGTATTTTGCTCGATAACTGTCTTAGCTTCAGGATAAAGGTGGCCTTCGTCTGATGCAAGTTGACGGAGAACTCTGTTGGCGAGGTAAGGAGCTGGACTCGTCCCGTAAGCAACCATTGTCAACAAAAATTCCACTAAAGCCGAACCTTCAAGCCACAAAATTCTTTGAAAGTCCCAATCGTCAGGATGAACTTGAATTTGCCTAAACATTTTTGTAACGTCAGATGAGAATGCAAATTTATTTATTCGCCACCGTGTTAAAACATCAGGAAGATCAACATGAAGCTTAGGGCCTTCGTGAAGAAATTCATTCACTGAACAACCTTGTAGCGGCTTAAAAGATCCGTTAAAAACAACTAAGAGCTTAGTTGTAGCACTCATTTCACGAACAACACCATGATGTAGTAAATAAAAAACTTGATTAGCTGATTTTGGAGGCTCAGATGTTCGGCGCATGTGGCCCAAGTTTTCATATTAGTAGATAAAGTTTGAGTAGTCTTCATAGAACGATGAACTGTTGGTGAAACGTTTTTTCATCCTATAAATCATGTTCAGTGCTGGCGTTCTTGAGTCTCCAAAGGATGTCGGTTGTGACTTAAATGGAAGCCTGACAATATATCTTCCTTCTGAATTTCGAGTATGGGTAGTCCTAAAAATCTCCTCGCAATGGTTTTCTTCTGAAGTTAGTTGATTCTCAGGTGAACTAAAGACTTCTTCTTGAATCCAAAATCGTTTCCCAAGGTCATTGAGGTCATAGTCAATATGACAATGAAAAACTGCCGCCGCGCCGCTTCCAACGATGCTGTATGTACTGCTAAGGGTGCCGATCCAGAAAAAATCCACCCTAAACTTGTAAGTTGAGCAATTGGCGGGCGCCTCCATTGGTCCTTTTCGAAGTCCATTCTGTATTATATGGCTGTACACTTCTACTCCTAGGAGGAGATCGATTTGGCCGGCCTGATAATATTCAGGATCTGCAAGTTGCAGGCCTTTGAGATGAGGCCAATTGTTGACAGCTACCATTTTGGAAGGAAGATAATTAGTTATTTGGGTAAAATGAAAGCTTCAAAAACACTCGTGTATTCATTAACACAGGATTGAATATCCAAGGTGACTTTTCCATTTGCTTTGTGTGAGGATGATGCGTCTGCTCCTATACCCGATATATTAAATGATATGTGAGCACGTGATAATCCAAGAATTTGGGTTAATTTTTCTGAAATTAAATTTATTTCAGAACCTTGGTCAAGAAAAGCTCTTATCATGTGGCGCTCTCCAGTGTTCGATTTAATTTTTACTAAGGCTGTTGCCAGGAGCCTTCCGTTTGTTGGAGATTTTTAGATGTAAGTCGCGTTAATAGATGCAGCAGTAAATATCCATTTAATCTAGATATTTTTTCTTCACATTCCATGTATGCCTTTTCTTTGAAGTATGGTTCCTCGTCATATTCTGCCTTCTGATCAGCTTTCAATGATGATTTTAGAGTTCTCAACGAATTGTGGTTATCTTTGTATTCATCCCAGTTCTTAAAAAGAGCTTTGATGCGGGATTCAATACGCTGACTGGTGATTTTTTCGCTGTCATTCAATTTAGAAAGAGAATTTGCGATCAACTCGGACAGTTCGCCTTACTTCTCCAACAAATATTGAATTTGATTAACTTTGCTGTACAACATTATAACTTGATTAATATTCCAATAAATGATTATAATCTGGCTCGAAGGACCAGTAAATGTAAAGATAATTATCTGAAAATTAGAGTCTTTTTTATAAGGAATACAACTGATGAGATAACCTCATCCGATCACGTTTTGTTAAAGAAGAACTTTATTAAGATGATTTTGACATTTATTAGAAATTAAATGTGTTATACATAATTTATTTTATCATCTCTTAGTTGGTAATATATGGGCTGCGTTCAGCATATTATGATGAAAATTATATTATTGTATGATTAAGTTTACTTGATTTTTAAACAAATATGGACTAGGCAACTTTTTTTTAAATTAAACGCAAAACGATATTTTAAAAACCTAAAAACCTTATAATCGGCTTCAGGTATAGGTAATCAAAATATTTATAAATGGAACTTGGCTTCGTTCATTTCGTGGCGGTTGATTCGTTGGACGCAATTCTTGTTGTCTTGCCCACACATTTCGGGCGAAATGAAAGCGGCCGTTTCGGGCAATATTGGCTCTGAGCTCTTCCATTGCCGTCGTTGGCTTTTTGGCTTAATCCAATGACTAAACGCTGCTGCAAGGAAAATAGCTTTTAATCGCACGAAAGATGCGGCCAATCTCATCGCTTTGACCTTTGAGATAGCACGCTCATCAAATCTATATCTATATCTTCCGATTCAGCCCAAAAATAATCGGTCTTCATGCCGGCATAATGCTGGTCATTCACAGTTACTTTACAACTAACAACTGACGAACGTTTTCCTCGATGAAAAAAATATTTCCCTATAACGCCACGCTATCTCCACCCGCATACAAACTGCATCAAATAATTTTTTTTTTTCTTGAAGTGGTGATTCATAAATGCAAACTTTCGACCCACCAATAACCCACACTTTACACATTGACGAACCTATTGAGCCAAAAATGAGCTCCGTCATTAAAAATATTTTGCTATGAAATTCATCACCTCGGCGCATCTTCTCCAGAGCCCAATCGGAGAACGTACTTCGATTACAGTGGTCCAACGGCTTGAAATCTTAAGACCACGTTAATGTGGTCTGAGCGATGCAAAATTCTTGAGAACGCCGTTGATTTCTTGTAATTTCCAGACGTTGGTTGCTCGTAGGTGCTTTTACCATGATGAAAATGTTGAGTTTATTAAATAAATTGACCGTAATCTTTTACGAAAGGGTGCCATCACACTCATGCATTTGAATAATTGCAAAACCAAAAGAGCAAGTATACGCCCGAGTGCCTCGATAGCTTATTTGAGCTTCTTCTCCCTATAGGTACATAGTTTTTAAATAAAATATTTTTGTACGACAAATCGTAACTCTTATAAGTTTTGTCAGCTCTTTCCTATAGGCAATTGCATTAAAATATAAAAAAAATACAGACACGAGCCCGTATTCAAACCAACTCGTTCTGCCTTACAGTCAACGCATTTAAGCAAAACATTTTCTAAAAGATTATCAGGGTTATCCTTAAGAAGTTAAATTCGTTAGTGACACCAAACCAATCATTTTATGTAACTGGTACAAAGCAGTTGGTTGTTCAGACTTCAGTGTTATTATACTTATAACTGAAGCGTTCAATTCTGCATGCATTCTAACTTCAAAGCTACTATACATACCTTGACGTTGAAAAATATATTTTCGTAGCTTAAGAATAATTTCAGCACTTGATGGTAAAATCCTTGCAATCATTCAACTCTTAAATTGAGACTCATTTACAAATTCTTGAATTTCTCATTCCCAGAATGACATGTGCTCTACTACGTTACCGACTGCAAACACCAAATTCACGCACCCACCAAACTTGCCTTACTTGTTGCATATGCTTCGGCGTTTGAGTATAATTCCATACTCCTACAAGTATGAAGTGAGTTCGATGATACGTTGATGCTGTGAACAAACAAAGTTACGCTCCAGAGAGAGTTTCTTGTGAGAAAGGTGGTTTCTTCTTACAAATCATTTAATATTTTGGACTTCTTAAATAGGACTGTTGAGGGGAAAGTAGAAGAGCAAAGACGTTAAGAAAGGCTTTTATTGTTGTGATAGGACACAGGAATAATCTCATTCAGATTGAGATTCTTATATGAACAATGAAAGTCCTTGACAATAGATTTTCATTGAAACCCAGTTGACTGTAACAAATTGTAATTGATTTCGAATTATGACACCCGATTTTCTTGGAGAGACGAGTACCTACATTCATAGAATTCTAATTGACTTTAAGCAGAAAATCGTGTTGGAGTGATTTTCGGGAATTTTATTGTTTATTCATTAGGCCTACACAATAAGTGATAAGAGGTTTTATAGTTGGGAAACCGAAGGACATTTTTGACACGAATTCGATACACGTTGTTAAGAGTGAGGTGGGCGTTTGAAATACTGAAACAATTGGTTACACGAGGTTTTTCAGACAAAAGAGACCAGGGAATGGTCAAACAGTTAACTTCAACTGGCGAACGTGCGTCGAACTAGGACGCAACGGTAACAGGCTGTGATAAGGGCAGTTTCGACGCCACCGGAATGAAGAAAAAACAGCCCCACTCGGCGAAGAAAAAAAGTCGCAACACTAAAGGGTCCGCCAAATAACTGCAACAAAAAAAACTACTGAATATTTTCTCAAATTTCTTTTTTCTTTGAAATTACAATCCTTCCGGTTAATAATGGAAAATAATTTAATTCAAATGGCTGCCTCGGCTGGCCATGCAGTAGCCTACACGATCGGTCCAATTTTTAAGCACATTATCGATTGTGTGCAGCTGTATTTCACCAATAGCTTCACGAATATTGTCCTTTAAGGCGTCAACTGTCTCTGGCTTGTCGGCGTAACACTTATATTTTACGGCACTCAATAAATAATAAATCCAACGGTGTCAAATCGCAGCTCCGAGGTGGCCAAACGACTGTAGCTCTGCGGCGGATAATGCGATCTTCAAAAACAGGGCACAAGACATCGAGTGTAGCTTCGGCTGTGTGGCACGTAGCGCCGCCGTCCTGTTGCCAATATCCTCCTCTTCAATTTTTTTGAACAAAAATTCGTTCAACATGGCCCGACAACGATCGCCATTGACTGTAACGGCCACTCCTTCCTCATTTTCAAAGAAAAATTGCCCAATTATGCCTTTGAACCAAAATCCGTACCAAACAGTGACTCGTTTTGATTGTATCGGCTTTTCAATTTATGCGTGCGGGTTTCCTGTGCCCCAAATGCGACAATTTACATATCCGCCAAGATCAAAATGAGCTTCATCTGAAAAGATGATTTTTTTTTGGCAAAATCGGTGTCTTCTCTAAGTCAATCGCAGGCCCACTTAGCGAAGCGAAAACGCATTGGATGGTCGTTGGCTTCAACTCCTGAACCAATTGGACTTTGTATGGCATCATACCAAGGTCTTTATGCAAAATTCGTTTCAATGATGTCTCCGAAATGTTCAATTGTTGAGAACGACGGTGAATTGATGTTGATGGCGCTTCACGCACACTTTCAGTCACAGTAACAATATTTTCGGCTTTTCACGCTTTGGTTTATCGATGAGGATGGCAGATAATGAACATGACGCAGCTGACGGTGCTTCTCTTCTTCCAAAATCCGTACGCAATTTTCGCACACATTCTGCAACATTACCATGATTTTCAAAGTAATGTCGCAAAATTTCCCAGCGTTATTCAAGCGTATACATATTCGTTTAGCGGAAGGATAAAACTAATTATCTGTCAAATCAGACATGAGCTAAGTGTTACCATTCACGCAATAAGCACTAGTTGATAAAAAAAAACGTTAGATGGTGGACCCTTTACTTTATCTCTTTTTTGTCAAAAGTAAAGACACTACACTTTCCAAGACGAAAGATCTACACATCAACCTGGCGATCTCCGGATGGCCGAACCACCAATCAAATCGACCATGTGCTATTCGGCGCAAGGCACGCATCCAGTACCTTGAACATGCGCACTTTCCGAGGAGCAAATATCAACTCTGACCACTTTCTGGTAGTGGCTAAGTTTAGAGCTCAATTATCAAATGACAAAAAAACACTTGCGGCTCAAAGAAAGAAGTTCAACATTGGTTGGTTTAGCACTCCGGATAATACCATAGACTACAGTGAGCGCCTGAGTGAGCGACTCTCTGCCGTCCTCCCAAATACCACAGATGTCAACACCTTGTGGAACCAATATCGTGAAATAACTAAAAATGTAGCCGAGACTACTATAGGGTTCCAGCCACCCCCGAAAAAGACACCCTGAAAAGAAAGACGGAAAATGCACGATGTTGCAACGAGAGCAGCAAGAGAACAGTACTAAACAGAAAGGAGAAAAAGACCCTGCGAAGGAAGAAAAGAGCATCAACAGTTTCTCAGCTCAAAGATCTAGAAGAGTCTTGGCCAAGAACAACACCCAACGTTTCTTTAAAAGGTCGAAACGATTAGCTTCTGGTTTCAGAACCGGACACAGACTTTTCCAAACAGTGAATGAAACCCAGGCACCGAAGCACAGGGAATTATAAATGTTTTCAAGCAGCTCTTACATCAGCTGCTGAATGCGCATAATGACCAGCGAGCTAATGACGAAAGAGAAGCAGGACCAGTCAATGAAGACCCAGTCCCAGCCCCCAGAATAGAAGAGGTAGAAAGCTAAAAAATAACAAGTCCGCCGGGTCGGATGGCATACCTGCGGAACTGTTTAAATGTGGAGGAGTAGTTTGTTTAACCGCATGCACCAGGTCATCAACAAAGTGTGGGAGGAAGAATGCATGCCTACTGACTGGTCGATAAGCTCCATATGGCCCATTTATACTATGTCTTGCAACAAACTACCGAGGCATATCCCTGCTTAATGTTGCATACAAAATCCTATCCAACGTACTGTGTGAGCGTCTTAACCCGTTGTGCAACACAATAATCGGCACGTACCTACCAGTGTAACTTTAGGCCAGGCAGAACGACGATAGACCAAAATATTCACACTGAAGCAAATCCTGGAAAAGACCAACGAATTTCAAGTCGAAACCCACTTTCTTTTCATCGACTTTAAAGCTGCTTGTGATAGCATCCACCGCCAAGAACTTATGATGGCGATGTCTAAATTTGGGATCCCGAACAAACTGATGCAGCTGTGCCGCATGCCGCAAACCAATACCCAGTGCTGAGTGCAAATGGGTAACAGCACATCCGAGATGCGCTGTCATGTGATTTCTTCAACATAGTCCTGGAGCATATAGTGCGCAAGGCAGGTGTGAGCACGGAAAACACTATCTTCAACAAATCCACCCAGCTCCTAAGGCTATGCGGACGACAAAGACATCATCGGTCGATCCAAGAGAGCTGTACTTGAGGCCTTCACAGCGATTGAAGAACAGGTAAAACTCGTTGGTCTTGAAGTGAATGAGAATAAAACAAAGTACAAGCTATCAACAAATAGAGCAACATCTGTCCACCGCCTTGGACAAAACGTCACTGCTGGCAGTAGCAATTTTGAGGCAGTTAAGGAGATCACCTACCTTGGAACAAACATCAATCCCACAAACAACACCTTAGTGGAGATCCGAAGAAGGGTTACCCTAGCGAACCGCTGCTGCTTCGGTTTGGCAAAACAACTGGGTTCAAAACTCCTCACTCAAAAGACAAAGTGTCTGCTATACAAAACTTTGATTTTACCAGTCCTTCTCTTACGGCGCCGAGTGCTGGACGATAAGTAAAAAAGGGGAATTGATATTGGGGACTTTCTTCGACGGATTTTCGGTCCCATGTGCAACGGTGGCGAATAGAGAAGAAGGTTCAACCGAGAACTACTGTACGAGCTGTACCACGATGTGGATATAGTCCAGAAGGCCAAGAAAAGACGACTAAATTGGCTCGGCCACATCGAGCGAAAGGACGACAACGCTCCAGCTAAGAAAATCTTCTCATCGCAGCCCCCAGGTCCGAGATGACAAGGAAGACCGAACAAACGGTACAAGGACCAAGTGACTGCGGATGCCAGAGCGCTTGGTTTCGGACCGTTCCCGATTGAAGGCTGCAGTATCTCGGGCTGAGATCCTTCATGGGTTGTGATCCGGTAAAGTAAGTAGTAAAGTCACTACACTATTTTAATTAATATTTTTATTTAATACTCAATATCTTACATCTTAAAAAAATACATACTGCATTCAAATATTTTACAATAAGGCAAAAATAAGGAAAAAAAAATAGTTGGTATAAGGTAGATAGGTACATCAAATAAATTTGATAAAATAAGAACTAAAAGATGAGGAAATTAAAATGAATATAAAAACAGTGCTATTTAAAATACATACATAGAAATTGTTATTTTTTTTTCTAATTTATCACAGCTTGCAATGTTCAATATTTAGTGTCGGCAACTCCCTAACTATTGCTATTGTCTCTTGAAGGATGTTACAAGCCGTGCTGGCTTCGTCATCAGAGTCTGATTTTGGAGACATGTCATCAGTTTTTTTGTTGGTTTTTTTCTCAACGGCATCACCCTCCCCATCAAACGCCTTATTATCAATACCATTTTTGAGATGTTCTATTTGATTATCGTTTACGGCAGGTTTTTCGATGGTAACGTCATTAGCGTCTGTAGGGAATTTTGTGAATTTTCCAGTGCCCAAAGCTGACAGACCACCATTTATTTTTGACGATTCATCCATTACGCCGAGAGTGATGGCGGCATTAACTCCACCTACAAGATTGCCATTTGCATGTTTGGCCAGATCGAGACTTGGCTTTTCTTTTTGGTCTGGTGTGATGGTATTTCGTAATTGGTCTCGTCGATTAATATGGTACATCCAGCTAGAAGTAAAAACAAATTATGTTAGTGGGGGCTTGTTTATGAGTGGGGGGTTTATTTTCAATTAAGAGCTTCTCTCTACAAAAGAAAAATCTTTCAATTTAAGAAACAATTTTCATGCAATTTATGTTATAGGTGTATTTTTTCATTTCTTTTTGACCCGACTATTCCAATTTTAAGGCTGTATTTTGTTCGTCATCAAAAAAGCATTTTTGAATGGAATTGAACGGAAGAAAAACTATTTGTTGGAATAAAGGCGTGCGTCGGTACAAGTCGAAATCTTACTTTAACTTTTGCATTAGACAGGCACTTCGTTAAGCGGAAACTTCATATTCACCTAGCAAACAAGTACGAAGGTGGAGCTCCAACTCATCTTTTTGTTCAATAAAGAACAAGAAGTCTGTAGGTGTCGCTGATTTGTCCAACATTGTAGTTATAAACTTGACATGACGCAGTAGACTATACCTCTCCTTACAACAATGCACGGCATTCAAAAACAGCTGTGGTTCATCCTCTCCAGCAAAAATGAAAGAACAACTCCAATTCTCCAATCAGTCATCTATATATCTATCTATAGGGGTCTGACCAAGTTGAAACGTGTTTTTGAGAAGATTCGATGACTGGAAATTCGTCCAGAAATACTAGAAAAAACTGTTCCAGACCTCATTGGCGTAGCTTACGTAAGTTTGGAGTTGGTAAAAAAGAAGAAGTTCATGACTGTCCCTATCCAAATGACTTCAATACTAGTTTTAAGCCTATAACAACTTAGCTTTTTATGAAATCTCCATAGAACTTGACGTTGAAATACAATTCTATCATCTTTCTATCTATCTATTGTATTTTTAACACCACCTCTTCATATCCTAAATATGGGAAACATGGCAAATCTTATCCCCGTACCTAAAAAATACAATCCTACGAGCAGTTATCTTACCAGATTTCTAACCACGTGGTTAGTTATTCGGTGAGTATTGTTTAGAGATTGATTGTGAGTGGGTGTGCTTATAAACAAAATTTTTTTAAATGGAAAATTCAATTGCAGGTATTATATAATAAATAAAAGGTAGTTACGGAAGTATTAATGTTTATTTTGTTTGTTTAAATCACATTGGGAAAATACTCTGCCAGGTGTGAAAATGTTTAATGATTTTCTTTGAAGTCTAAGTGATTTGTTATAGTATACTCTGCCATTCTTCTTTGAAATATAGGTTTATGGTAATTTTGACTATTCTTCTAAAGTAATAACAAAAATTTGTGTTCGGTTTTTTGCGATTTTCGAAATTATTTGTGAATGAAATTTTCACTACTAGAAAAAAAACACACATACGCCATACGTGTTTTTTTAATTATCATGTGTTTTATGTTATTGACTTGTTTTAAGTGAATTGTATCAGAACAAAAACATAAAATGTAAAAAGAGAGCCAAGTTCTCTTATGTGCGAACAGCACTGTGTAAAAAGTTAGCCACCAAGAGATCTAAAAGAACGCCAAGTTCTTATATATAAAAGTGTTATATTGAATATTTTAAATCATAGAAGATAATACAACAATATTAAAAGAAAATAGAAAATAGTTGGGATGAAAATTTACAAGTTCACTTGGCAAGTTTTCTTTTGAAGCGTGATTAATAACATTTTAAAACTTGAATAGTGAACTTGTAAATTTTTTTTACAGGGCCTTTGTGCCCATGAAGTTAATACGTAATTCAAATTTAAAGCTTTTAACTCCCGTGCCCTTTGATATGCGTCATTTTGAAAGAAATTTGTTTGTTACTTGCAAAATATACCGTGAGTGTTTAGTTTTTGTCCAAAAATCAGAAATTGGCGTTAAATAACGTAAGACAAAAAAAAATTTTTATATTAGGATCATCAGGTTCAAGAATTGTGACCAAGCACTATCTTTTTAATATTATGGAAGAAAATTTTAATGGTGATATTAATGAAAAAGTCAACTACCTAAAGAGTTTTTTACTTTCTGTTCCTTTTTCGGAAGAACAACTTAAACATTATAAGCCTAAAGTTTCAAAGCTTCTCTACGATTTTAAGAAAAAATGGGTTGAATCCAGTCTCAGAAGAGCTACATTCCTAGAAATCAATAAATCATGGCTAGAAGGTACATTCACAATTCCTATCTCTTCTGTCAAACCTGGACGACCCGACAAATCTTTTCAAGAATCATCTGAGAGGAGTAAAAGAAGAAAAACGGAAAATATTAGGGAAATTGCTCAAGCTGAGGAATTGGTTATACAGCTCAAATGAAATTGAGAGAATCTTGAAAAAATACGGCTTCAAAAGTTTTTACAGAAATCTTGAAAAGTCCTCAAAGAGCGATAAAATATAAAAAAGCTTCTAGCGATTCTCTCAAGGAAAAAAATGAAAAACTTCCCATACTTGAAGCACTGTCCATGTTTGTGGAAGCAAATTTATCTAGAAAAAAATATGAAATTATTGCAGCAACTAGTAAGAAATTTTTCCCGTGTTACAGTTTGCTTCAAAAAGCCAAAAAAGACTGAAACCTCGGCGGAGGTCAATCTTCAGGATTTAATGGACCACACTACTCATCGATTGCTAATGAGTTTGCAGGAGATTACACAAACTTTAAATGTAACCGAGCAAAAATCTCTTGAGCTAATAACTAAATGGAGGTGTGATGGGTTCCAACAAGTCCAATACAAACAAAAATTCGAATACCATCTGCCTGATCCATAAAAAACGTGATCGATTTCTTCGCACCACCTAAAGTAGTATTAGCCTTTTAAATATCTTTTAGATCTTGTCAAGTGTAATGTAAACACCAGAAGCTACTTACAGACTGCTGTGACTTCAGACTTGGAAAATCAACCATTGACCAAATTTTCACTTTACGCATAGATTCATAGATACACATAATCTCTTTATCGATTTCAAAATCGCCTATGACAGTGTAAACAAGAACGAACGAACTACAGCGTGCCCTGTCGAGTTATGGTATCCCGGGCTTATTAGAATGACGTTAGTGAATACCCGAAACCTTCAAAACCACCAGAAGACTCGAACCAGAGGACTCGAACAAGGCGATACACTGTCATGTAGCTGCTTTAATATTGTTCTTGAGAGAGTCAATATGAGTAGCACCATCTTTCGAAAATCCACCCAATATCATGGACGTGCAGATTAATATGACTTCGACATTATGGGAAGAACCAAGCGAGCAGTGACGTGTACCTTTTCCAGTATCAAGTCTGGGGCGAACAAAATGGGTCTTCCATACTTTCTGTTTGATACAGAAGAATCTCAGACTGATGAAGGATCCTCGACAGCAAGGTTCTACGTTTGACCTATGGACCGGTTTGTGCCGACAGGCAAAGTAACATCTGGCGGAGACGATACAACCACTAACTATACGAGCTGTACAACGAATTGCCACTGGTAAGAAAATGCGTGTTAAACGGTTAAGATGACTAGGGCATGTTGAGCGAATGAACATCGAAGAACAGGCAGTCCTAATCTCCAGTGGAGTAATCGAGTCGAAACTGGAGACAACAAGCTAGAGATCGAGTAAGCTGTCGAAATCTATTACTTGGGATCCAAGTGCACAACCAAAGTAAACTTATTTACAAATACATATCAACAAATCGAATTAGTTTTTCTTAAAACTTTAACTATAACTATAACTATAACTATTGTGATACTTTCGCAGCTGAGGTAGAACTCAGGGCGTCCAGTGTGGTCCGAAGAAACATCTAAACTCGGAGAGAAAGCGGCCGTTTGAGGAACAATTAGGTTGGGATAGAGTCCCGGCCCAGTTATTGGACAATTAGGCTCGGATATAGTCCCTGGCTGGTTACAGAACAATTAGGTTGCCATAGGTTCCCCGGCCAGTTAAGGGACAATATAGTTTTAAGCCCTTTGCTAAGAGAATCACCAAGCGCCTCACTGGCAAATATTTTGATGTATGCTAGATCCGCTCTTGCACCCGAGACAAGTTCAAAGAAAAATCACCATTTGTCTCTTGGTTTCCACCTCTACTTGATAATTTTGGCACCAATAGACGGTGTGAATCGAAAGAGAAAAACACTAAAAATCAACGTATTAACACTTTTTCTGAGCACACATTAATGGTGTATCCATTGCTTGCTTGATAATGCTGGCAGCAACCACGCTGTGTTGTTGTACCTTTGTAACGCTATTGTAGTTCGACTTGACCTGTGCGCAGTAGAGTTAATTCAATGCTTCCAATACATTTCGATAAAACCTAATCTTATCACCTCCCTCAACAACAAACAACAAAGTAACAAAAAATAAAACAAAACATATTCTGAATTCTGTTGTCTTTGAATTTTTACTAAAAGATCAAGGAAGTTGCCAATAACATATGAAACACAAACATGTTCTATTGCGCCCAAATGATGAGTGACTATAAAAACAGACAAGTTTTGCAACAACGTATTAACTACGAAGCCTATAGCACTCTGCAAAATATCTACAAATATTATCTTAGTCATGATAAATTCTAATATACTGAGGATGGGAACTGTCGAGCCTACAAGGGCAGATTCTCCACACTTCCCGTCCTCGTTCAGGTTCATCCCAGACAAACAAAACTCAATCACGAGCGGCAACATTCTTCTTTTTTATGGCCTCACATATTAAGCTATGCCGAGTAATGCCTTTAACTGTACCTTTCAAATTCTTCTCCGCCAGATGTTGTATCTCAACCTTCTTCCAACCAAACTGGAACCATAGGTACAGGAATCAAGTTATCTCATAAAAAGAATCAACTTCCCGGTAAAATAAAACCTTCACGGCCATCAAAAAGAACCTTCGCTTTTAAGCATAGAATTGCCCACCTGCTGACCTTTCTGGATTCCATTCCTGCGAATCCCCAATATCTAAAGGTATGTCTATACTTACAAGAAAATTATTACAGCCGGCGCTGTTAATGCTCCTCCAAGCAGGAAAAATGCCCCAGGCATTGTTTTCAATGTGGCCGCATACAGAGTTGTGTACATTGGTCCATAGACAAGCGGCATTAGAGCTTCGGCCACACCAAACAACGAATTGACTTTGCCCAGTTCATCTTTGTTGACCAATTTGGTGGCGATGGAACGCATCGCAATAAACGAAGTCCCATTAAATATTTCCACAACGGACGCAACGTACATATGCCAGGGTTGGATGGCAAAGGCATACACAAAGCTGGATAGGATTTTTGACATACTGGATAGAACACCAACCAAAGCATCATCGACTTTGAGTAAATGCGAGAGGACTCCGACACAGAATAGAACTCCTATAAGGAAAAAGGAAGCACAAAGGTTGTTTATGTTTAGTGTCTCCGGCCATCAATTATGTTTGATCTGAATGGAAAGTGAGCTTACCTAGGAGACCGGTTAGCATCGCGTATGTGGAGAACAAACTGAATTCGACTTCACTCCAGTTGAAGCGGTATCGAGCGAACAAGTACATCACTGACATTTCACCTGAGGAAAAATAAATAAAACAAAAATGAGTCTTTAGGTTTTTATGAGCAAGCAAGAGAGTAAATAACAAAAACTATTACAAGAACTATTTACGCAAATGTTGCTAAGGATTTATTGAGGTTCTTTAAATTTGCAACAATTCCGGCCCACAACAATTTTCAACCTTTGATAAACCGAAAGCTTCACGACCAGTTAACATAAATACTTATTACGGGTTCAATAAATCTTAGAAAGAGTTTAATCGTTCATCATCATATTAATCATATTTATCTATGACACATAACATTTTTAACTGGACAGGAACAAATGAAACAGCCTGCTTAATCAGCAGAAGAGCAACGGTTCAAATAGAGGAATTAAATTTTACTTAATCAAAAGGCATACAAAATTTAAACGAGCTTCCCCAACAATCGCTGCTTTAATGAAACTATCAACATTTGTCAGCCCAACAGATTTTTCTTTTACAGCCAGATTAGATTGTCATTTGTTAGAAATAAAATACGGATGCGTCGCGTCAGTGCGTTAGTGATTAAGGTTAAACCAACCATAACTATTGAAAAAATTGTAAGTTGATTAATAACAAGGAACTTACCATCATACTATAGTAATTTCTTTGACGAAACAACATTTTTCGGTTGGGCTAGTAACGGGTGTTTTTTTTCCGAGGTATAGTACTTTAAGTTGGCATTACTTTTTAAGACGGCGACCGATTTAACAACTGCCAAGTGATTTATTCCCAGTTTGGTTTGGCAATTCATCATGAATAGACTCAAGCCTGAAAAACGCTTGCAAATTGTGCAATTTTATTTCGAAAATAATGGTTCTGTACTGTGCGGAATACGTATCGCGCACTACGTCCATTTTATCGTTGACAAAATCGTCCATCAGATCAGTTAATTCGATTAACCATGGAACGTTTTCGTTCGTTTACTCTAATTGATTACTCGCATCCCCAGAGACGCCGCCGTACGGTGCGTACAGAAGAAGCTGTTGCTACTGTAGAGCTTAGCATGGAGAAAGACCCGAATGAGTCCATCCGCCATCGAGCACAGGAAAAGAGCCATGATTACTAACTTTTTCATTCCTGAACTGAACAATCATGATGTCCAGGAGCTTTGGTTCCAACAAGACGGCGAAACATGTCACACAGCTCGTATCACAATCGATTTATTGAAAGACACGTTTGGTGACCGCCTAATTTCACGTTTTGGAC
This sequence comes from Sphaerophoria taeniata, assembly GCA_943590905.1. Lineage (NCBI taxonomy): Eukaryota > Metazoa > Arthropoda > Insecta > Diptera > Syrphidae > Sphaerophoria > Sphaerophoria taeniata. Next base: position 191,988,851 of record OX016540.1, read on the forward strand.
CTCTGAATTGGCCTCCAAGATCTTGTGATTTAACACCGCTAGACTATTTTGTGTGGGGCTATGTAAAGTCATTGGTCTATGCGGATAAGTCACAAACGCTTGACCATTTGGAAGACAACATTCGCCGTGTTATTGCCGATATACGGCCACAAGTGTTGGAAAAAGTCATCGAAAATTGGACGTCCAGATTGGACTACATCCGAGCCAGCCGTGCCAGTCATATGCCAGAAATCATATTTAAAATGTAATGCCACAAGATTATCTTTCGAAAAAGTCATGTCAATCAAATATTCCATCGTTGTTTTATTGCAATTTAAAATTTTATACCTCTAAAAAAAAAACACCCTTTACTACGGCGACTGCTACTGGGAACAAAATCAGCGTCTATTTGGATGTGGATTTGTAGTTGGGACTCGTCTCAGGAGGAAGGTCTTAAGTTTCAACTCTGTGTATGACCTCATCACGACAATTCACATCAAGCCTAAATTCACCCTCATAAGCCTCATCTGCGCTCTCTCCCCCACTGAGGAAGACACAAAAGACAGATTCTACGAGTTCCTTGACATGGCCTATGACAATGTCGTAGCTATGACATTAAAATTGAATTGATTGATCACATTGCAATCGACGCACGTTACTTCTCTAGCATGCAAGATGTCCGCACATTCCGAAGGGCCAACAGTGACTCAGATCACTCGCTACCTTGTTGTAGCCAAGGTACGAATGCGGATATCTCGATCACGGATATCTCGATTCTACGTTAAACGGCTTAAATCGCAAGAGATTGCTAGATCCTTTTCCGATCGTGTCTCCGATAACCTCCTTACCTAACTTCTAAAGTCTTTTGCTGCGAGCACAAAATGTAAATAACCAGTGGCAACATTACCAAGCAGCCATCAGAGATATGCCGCCTCAGAAGGTTTTACACGGCCTCTATCTACAGTCAAACCCCTGGTTTGACGATGAGTGCTGGCGACCCCTCAACAAATCGGACTCGAGCCTCTCACGACCGCTATGAGCAGAAAAGGAGGAAGGAGCACCAATTTCTCATAATGAAAAAGTGGGAACATGAGAAGCACGTAGTCGAGAAGATAGAAGGATGTCCCAAAGTAAACAAGGTTCGAAAGATTAGCACAAGAGGTCCTACACCCGAACCGAAGATTGTAGGGAACATCCTAGTGGAACCAAAGTCAGTGCTGAGGATATGGAAAGACCACTTTTCCAAAATTCCACCAGTTATGCAGAAGCATTAAATTTATGTGGAGCAGGCCACCAATTCCACCCACCCGACTTTAACGAAGTGAAAAGCGATATCTAAACTTAAGTCAAACAAAACCACTGGAGCAGACGATTTGGTCAGAAGAAAGCAGGCCCGAAGAATAAAACCTCAGCATCGTAAGCCCCTTCCTGAAGAAAAGAGACTCTCTAAACTGCGCCAACTATAGAGGTTCCAGCCTCCTATACATCGCCTTCAAGATCATGTCTGCCGTGCTGTGTGAACGCTTGAAGACTTTCGTCAACAACCTGATATCAGTTCGATCAAATATTCACTCTACACCACATTTTCATCGTGGCAAAAAAGGTTTAAGATGCGCTGTCATGCGATTTGATTTCTTGAAAAGATTGTGCAAAACTCTGAATTCAACACCAGAGGTACAATCGTCCTGCTACTAGGATACGCAGCCGACACTGACATAGAAGAACACAGCCAGCATGGTGTCATTGAAACATTTGTGAGCCCTGAAACGGAGGTCAAGAAGATGCGACTAGCGGTTAATGCGAACAAAACCAAGTTTATGCTGTCAACAAGAATGGACACTCAACATCGACGTCCTGGAACTAACTTTAATATAGAAAGGTTTAACTCCCAGGTATTAAGGACTTTATCAACCTAGGATCCGCTATAAACTCAGACAACACCACCAGCGCTGAAATCAAACGAAGAATCACTCTTGCTCGCTGCTTCTTTGGACTGAGAAGACAATTGAGTAATAGAGTTTTCTCTCGAGCAATTTAAGTTTCACTTTGACAAAATCGGATGTGCTGCTTCGAGAGAAAAATTCTTCATAAATGGAGAATAGACACTAAGATTCAATCAAGAACTGTATAAGCTGTTCAACGACACTAACCTAGCCAGAAAAGATAAGGTCCAACGACTTAGATGGCTGGGTCACGTAGAGCGAATGGAAAATAATGCTACGGCCCGAATCCAGCCCGGAAGAACGTCGCAGAAGAGAAAGACCGCGACTCAGGTGGAGCACACAGGTGATAGAGGACCTGAACCAACATGGCGTGCGAAACTGGAGACAGCTAGCTAGGGACCGAGCTGGCTGGGAGACGCTTGTTGGATGAGACCCTGGTCCGACCTGGACTTTAGCTCCACCATAAGTAAGTAAGTACTCTACGGCACCAAGTGCTGGACGATAAGTAAAAAACGAGAAATGATATTGGGCATTTTCCAAAGAAAAATTCTTCGACGGATTTTCGGTCCCGTATGCGACGATGGAGAAGAAAGTTCAACTGCGAACTGCACGAGCTGTACCAAGATGTTGATGTATTTCAGAAAGCCAAGAAAAGACGACATCATTGGTTCGGCCACATCGAGCAAATGGACTACAACGCTACAGCCAAGAAAGTCTTTTTTCGTCCCAGCCATTAGGTTCGAGACGACCAGGAAAATCGAACCTCTGGTACAAAGACCAAGTAACTGTGGATGCCAGAGCGCTTGGCTTCACGACTGATGTAAAACTGCTGTTTCTCATGCTGAGATCCCCATGGATTGGGAGCAGGTAAGTAAGTAAGTATATCAGCATCGTCGGCCTGGCCGATGAAGTTTCTACCTTCATCCGCGCCGGAACCCATTCCGGGTCTTCTTCAGCACGTTTAGTGTGCCGTGGTAGATATTTTTACCCAAGCCTAAGCTAGTTAGACTCTATTATATATCTTAAGCAAGTAATTGAATTGAAGGTATTAAAAATGATTCATGTCTTGTATACTTGAATCTCAAGTCTCATGACAAAGTCGTCGTGCGCTATCAAGAGATTAAAGCATACAAATCAAAATTACACTACAAAGTAAATTAATTAACTTGATCTCGACCTAATGGCGGTCATTGTCTTGTCTCGTCTCGTCTTCGCCTCCACCAACATCACCACCCCCGTTCAAATGTCCATATCGCACCATTCTAATCCAAACAGAAACAAAGTCTATTAACAAAAATCAACCGCCCGCCACAATGAATAACTCCGGAATCCTTATCATTCATTATCAAGAGCAGACTGCGCAATAATTTTGAATCATTTGTATGAAGCTACATATACGATAATTATTGTTGATTTTGCCCAATTAGATACGAAAAAGTGTAAGAGGAAAGGCAATTTCAATGCCGATTTGATTTCCTGTTGCAGCCATTAAAGTAATGAAATTACTTTTTTTGTACCTACTTTCATTTGTTTTGTTTTTATATTCTCGTTTTTCTTCAACTGAATGCTTGCCGAACTTGATGCATGAAAGTGCTTCAAATTGAGAATTCTAATTTCCGCTTTTCATCAACCATATGGAATTCAAGTTCAAAATATCGGCCTTCAAAAAAGACCAAGAGCTTTGAAAGTAATCGACAATTGAACAAACAGATCTTCTGTTTAGCCCTGTTTGGTCACAAAAAAATAGATTCACAAGGCTATTTTTTCGAAAAGAAACCCCGGCAGTCAATTTTGCACTCGAGTATAAATCAAACAGTCACGTGCAGCAGTTTAATTGTTTGCCATCTGTCATGAGTGTTAAGTTTAAGCTTGCGATGATGGTTAGTAAGTTTGATGTTTACTATGCTATTTGTGTTATTGTTTTATGTGACACAGTTAAAACATGGATGCAGTTGGAATTTTTATGGTTTGCTTATAAATTCGGAAGTTGTGTGTTGCTTATCCATTTTGGATTAGGAAGTGCAAAAAGAGCTAATTTTGGCAATAAATTGGTAAGTGGTGTCATTGTGCTAGCTTGGAATAAGTAATTTCCATTTAATTGTAATTCAGTGCCACCGGTAGTTAAGGAGTAGGTACCTAGATTACTAAGTATTCAATCAAGGCTTGAAGTCTAAGAGAAGCTTCCTCGGAGCTCGGAGTTCATATTGCTTGACATCACTAACAACTCGAACAAGTATAAAAATAAAACACTTTTGGCCTTCAAACTTGAAAACAAAAAAAGTTAAGATTAGCGGAATTTCCTATCAGCCGAGTTGATAATAATTCTCAATCGAAGAGTGCTTAGATTCTTAATTTTTTGTTTATCTCTATACAACCGCGACGGAAGCCGAAGTCCACCATTACTCACCATGCATAGGTCCTATGACAACCATAACGACAATCATTAACATGATAACACGCAGCCGACGTTGATTAGCACCCTTCTTAAAAGCGACTCGGAATGTCTCAACAATATGCTTCTTATCGAAGAAATCCGTGAGTACGTTCTTGTGTGTTGTCTTCTCAAGTTCCTGTTTGGTCTTGCGTTGTGGTTCCTTAAGAATGAAGCATCCATAGAGGAACGATAGTAAGTATAGTGTGGCTGAAGTAGAAAAGACGCCATAGAATCCGATTTGTCTAAAAAAAAATAGAAGAAGAAATTGTAAGGAATTATTAACAATCAATTAAATAGCTCATAGATGAATATTGTCGTCGATTTTGCAGGGTGATTCAGAACTAGTTTTTTATTGCAAGTCAAGATAAGCTGTGATACTCCTGGTGTTGTCTCGTTTTTTCTCCGTACCTACTAAATCAGCTTTTGAAGAATAGTTAAACGGTTTTTTTTTAAGGATCAGAGTGTGCCATGCGTTTTTGGTTTTTGGTTTGGTATTTAAATGCAACAGCTGTTGCTGTCACTGTGAGTTAGTTGTGATTCCGTTTGATTAGCACTGAAATTGATTGAAATTGAACCCGATTTTTCGATATCAGGTGCTGAATACGTTACGTGAAAGAATCTATAGTGACAAGGCGATGCGCTGTCATGCGATTTCTTCAACATCATTCTTGAAAAGATTGTGCAAAACTCCAACGTCAATACCAGAGGCACAATCTTTGAATGTCCGTCCAGCTACTAGGATACGCAGACGAAATTGACATAATTGGAAGAACACAGCCAGCGTGGTGTCAGTGGAGCGTTCGTGAGCCTTGAGACGGAGGCCACGAAGATGTGTCTAGCAGTTAACTAGGGTAAGACCAATTCAAGAAAGGACTACCTACATCGATGTCTTGGAACAAACGACGGCATAGACAGATTTAAATTCGAAATATTTAAGGACTTCGTCGCTTGGTTTTGGCGATTGGAGAGTGCATGCAAGGGACCTTTCCCGATGGAAGGCTGCAGTATCTCATGCTGAGATCCTTCATGGATTTTGAGCCGGTTAAGTAAGTAAGTAAGTAAGTAATGAAAAATTACCAATACTATTTTAAATGGTTTGAAAGGGATCAGCTATCAAAATGTGTTAGAGATTCTCTACGTTGTTATGAAGCGTTACAGTTACAGCTAATTTATTTTGTTCGACAGAATTCAGGAGCGGACAAACGTTAAATCCTAAAAAAGCATAAAAGATGCAACCGCCTGCCTACCGAGAAAACAAAGAGAAGGCATCTACCGAAACACCGAATACAGGAGAAGGCAACAACACGAAATCAGTTTCTTTGTTTGTGATATAACTCACACTCAGAGAGGAAGTTTTTCGCAGGAGGAGTCTGATTTTGAAAAGACTCAGTTTATTCTTTGATCCAGAGCCATATGGATTTAAATGGTCACGGTCAGCAGCCAGCAAAATTTTATCAGTTTATTTGGAATGGCGAGTTTTACTATAGCAGCGTACTATTCTACCTTGACTATGCTGTCGTAGGCGGCCCTTAAAACTATCAACAAAAATTATCTTGGGATGTTAATTTGTCATCATTGTCGTCGGCCGGGAAATGAAGTTTCTCCCATCATCTGCGTCACAAACGGAATCCGGCCAAGGCCTACATCAGCAAGTTCTGCCATGTATCCCGATTGTTGGCCGACGCCATCGAGTTCCACACCCCAAGACTTTGGACGTCCTGGTCTACGCCATCATTCCAGCGCACATTAAATTTGGCCTGCCACGCTGTCTCCTACCATTAATTGTACCACGAAAAACTCCGCGCTGGTTCCCTTTCGCTAATACGAGCCCACCGGAGTCTACCACTTAATTTTTGTCATCAAGGCTGCTTCGCAGTAGATATGATGTTGCTCGTGGCTATATGGTGTCCGGAACGGTTCTTCCTCGGAAACTATTCTCCCTTTACGAAGTTAAGAGCTCAGAGTGCCTTTGACTAAGCACGCAAGTCTCGGATCCGAAAGTGACTATTAGAAATACCATCATCTTATACCTATTGCTGTGGTTTCAAAGCAATGGTAAGACTTTTGGATTTAAACAGTCTTGAAGGACTAAAGTAGATTCTGTTGGCCGCCCGCGTATTTCGTCTTCCATATTGTTATCGGCTGTTACTACTGACTAAAGGTAATTGAAAGATTGCACTACTTTGAATTCGGGCCTCTCCACCATATGAGTTGTTCTACATTTAGATTAACGTTCCGAAGATAGGGCGACATCGCACATCTCAAACGCCGCATTAAGTGCGCGACATTTTATAGCAATCTTAAAGTAAATCTGATTTGGTCTACCTTGTAAAAAGTTTTCTTTTTCTACATTTTCAGTTAACAGTCAAATCAAGGCACTTACATAATATATCACATTATTTCACTTAGTGAACATTTCTGAAACATCCTGCTGCGAAAACTTTCTTGATTAAATACTCACTTCAATAATATCCCACTAAACGCCATTCCCAAGGGTACACCCAACGAGAAGCACACATTTAGAATGCCTATACGCAGAGTTCTTTCCTCTTCTGTAGTAATATCAGCGATGTAACTGAAAACACCCATCATCATGGTAAACCAACCACCTGTCAGACCAGGAAAGAGGGCTTCGGTAATACCAGCCACTTCCATAGGAACGTTCTCGAAATATGTGCACAAAATAAGGCCTATGGCACCCATAAATTCACCAATTACGGGTATCAGCATACACGGCTTACGTCTGCCGTGACGGTCGCTCCACGAACCCCAAAACAATATTAGTACACATGGCAGAAGACTTTGTATCACCGTTTTCCATGCTGCCATTTTGGCAACTAGTTCTTGGACGGTTGCTTCTTCACTGAAATTAGAAAAAAACAAAGAAAAAAAAAAGGCATTAGATGAAAAAGAAATAATTCAAATGGAAAAATAGGATTGATTGTAGGTATAAGGTTTGGCGCTGAATAATAAATAAATAATAACGTTAGTATTGATAGTAGGCACTTTGTGCATACTCGTGTGTGAAGATTCCATTTTGGGTAGCATTTGCAGACAGAACATTGGGTTAAGTTAAGGTAGGTTTTTGTTAACTGTTTTGATTACTCATGGTTTTTCTAGTGGCTCATGCATGACTTTCTGTGTCAGCTGGCATAAAGCTAGAAAAGACTGACAACAATAAATAGCAACAGCTATAACTTTAGACAGTCTATTCAAAATTTGAAAAATATCAGAAGCAAATGATATCTATCTGAAATGAAATCTAACGAGCTTTATTTCCTGTCAACAGTTTTTAAAATTTAGTTTTTCAGTTTTGAAAAACTTTTTCATTTTTAAGCTCATTTGCCCTTCTGAGCCTTGGTAGATTTTTTCTTAGTTCTTGCTCCTCTCTCATTTCTAACAGATTCGAAAGCCAGAACCCAGAAGGAAAAATAAATCAATTTATTCAAGTCAGCATTATCTCACACAAAAATGAACCATTCCAACTCCACTATGCCATGTTGCCGAAATGCTGATAATAATTTCAACAACATTCCGCCGAAATGTATCATCCTCTTATTTTTCAAACACTCCTTGGAATTTTTTTTTGTTTCTAGAGGGATTTATTATACAAGACTGGCACAATCTGGCAATGTGTTAGTTCAGTGTTCTGTTTTGATTAAATGTTAAGATTTACAGCTTTTTACTGAATTAATGGGAGTTTGTTTTTTAAACACAACAAATCTGTTGAGCTTTTTGGAGAAGAAAGAAAGGGAATTCTTAAATAAGGGAGATCTGTGCTCAATGTAGCAGGAGAATGACATTTATTTCTGTCAATAACAGGGCTGAAATGCCTTTTATTAAAGGACCGTAACCGAAAAAATGAGAAGATTTTCTTTTGTGTAATAGCAAAATCAGATTTAGCAGAAATGGATTTTTTTGTATTTACTGCATTTGTTACGTCTGTTACACGAATGAGTTAGTAAACGTTGTTAAATGTAGTAAGTGCAGTTAAAATGTACCAGACTACCAGACGAAATTCAAATCTCAAATACAAATCACTTTCAAACTTTCAGTGTTCGTGTTCAGTCAATCTCAGTGGTTTCGATTTTTTTCAAAGTAAAAACGAATATGAAAAGCTAAGGATACTATCGTCAGCTAAACAATTGATTGGATTTGAAGTTACAAACAAGAGATCATTAATGAAAATGAGAGAGGGTCGGAGACAAAACGGAGCCCTGGGGCACACCAGCATTTATGTTGTGGGTTTCAGACTTAAATCCGTCCAGCACAACTTGCATTGAACGGTTCGAAAGAAAATGTGTAATCCAACGAAGGAGCGATTCGTACATACTGAAAGAACGCATTTCCGATAAAAGAGCAAAATGCCAGTCTTTATCAAATGCCTTTGAAATATCAAGTGCAACAATCTTACTTTGTGCAAAACGATGTAAAGATTTGTACCACTGCTCGGTGAGATAAACCATCAGATCACCAGTGGACCTGTTGCAGCAAAAACTGTCCAGCCGGTCGTTAAGATTTAAGAAGCTTTCGGTCTTTGAGATATTTCTTGAGCTGATAGTTTATCAGCGTTTCCATGGCCATAGAAAGAAGGGACGTGAGTGCAATCAAACGATAATTGGAGGGAGAAGAAGATTCGCCCTTTTTGGAAGTGGCTGCTCAAGTGCTGTTTTCCAACAGCTTGAAACGAGTCCAGAAGAAAAGGATAGATGGTAAAGCTTACGAAAGGGTTTTCGAAGCGTGGAAGAACACCTCTTCAGAATAATAGCGGGGATACCATCCGGACCAGCGGATTTATGTATGTTGAGATCTTTTAGGACCTCGCAACAGCAAGAGTGCGGAAGAAGATTTGTCGCATGGGATAATTAAGATTGACGCGCTCAAGAACAGGCGGAGTCATGACACTCTCTGGCAGCGAACTGCCTAGCAAAAAGGTTAGCTTTCGCGAGAGAGCTAACAACTGGAGTGTTATTTTCAACGAGAGTAGGGACCGAGGAAGATGAAGAATTCTTCATATTTTTTACGAATGACCAAAAATTCTTACTGCCTTTGGGATTTTGCAATATTTTTTGCCTTACTTTTTGGTCATGTAAAAATTTGGTCGGTCGAATATGGGCATTGCAAGCCTTCCTGGCTTGTTTAAACTTGTTCCGGTTTTCCTCAGTCGGGTTGGCTCTAAAACACTGGAAATTTAATTCTATTGCCCTTATAACCTCTTTACAGCTTGAATCAAACCATGACTTTTCCTTGGGTTTGATGCTTTTAAGTTTTAACCCTATTCGGGATAAAAGTTTTCATTCCCAAAATAATCATATTAGTAATCATATCGGCGTTGGAGTCTACGTCACTATCGAGAGAGCATAGTGACCAGTTAAAGATCAGGAAGAAATAATTGAGACCGTCCTAGTTGGCTTTCACGTATTGCCATACGGTTCTCTTCGAAGCGCTTTCTCTAACTGGATTGGTTCGACACGAGAAATTTGCAGATATAATACTATGGAGGCGTTAATACACTGATAGTGTAATTATCAGTATCAGACATACGAAACAAGTCAAGAGTATTTTCCGCTTGACCATTAATGTCCGATATCCGAATAGGCTCAGTGACAAGCTGAGTAAGGTGGTTAAACTCAGCAAAGATCTCGGCACACATCCTTCTTGTGTTGTCGGGCCCGAAAGGAGAAGCCACGAAGAATTGTGTAGGTACATTGAAATCACCCGTAATAACGATTTCAGTGTGGGATACCAGGATAAAATATTCTTTGTATGGAGTCAGACAGAGCGTCAAATTCACGAGAAGTTGAAGCCCTGTCCAAATTTGCTGCTAAAACTCCCGACGTGGCCATTTGAATGATATAGCAATACGCGCATCGTGCGTTCGTAGGAAACGTTCGTGATTAACGCTTACGTATTATGTACAATATAAAAAGATTTTTTTTAATATTAGCTATGTCCACATTCGGATAAACATTTCGAAGACTCCGTGAATGCAATACATGACATATTCTTTGTGCAGAGCGTACATTTTCTATTTTTGCTAAGGAATCTTTGAGTTGATAATGCAAATGAATACATTCATTGCCTAAGTCTCTTCAGGATACTTACTGACTATAGTTTATTGGCACTTGTTTGTATCTTTTTCAGATAAATCGTCGAAAAAATTTAAATTTTTGTAAAGTTTTTCATATGCACTTTTTTGCCTGGCTTATTGTTCACTCAGAGTCTCTAGAATAGGGTAATAAACTTTTGTGCGATAGTTTTCTTGTCCAGAAAAAGATGGTCTCTCATTTACCCGTGAGCCGTGAGTTATCTGGCTGAATTTTCCTGTTTTTTTGCGACGAGTATCATAAACGATAATAATCATGAAATGCAGACAGTGCTTTAGCTTTTTCTTCATATTCAGAAAACTGTCTTTCTCTCATGCCTTGAAGGAATAAAGCCGGACAACAATAGATCTGCACAACGGATGATAAATCAGCTTGAGGTTCTTGAAGCTTCTAAATTTATAGGAACATAATCTGCTTGAGAATCAATTGTTTTCATTCGTGTCTGAAGGCCTGAATATATACCTGACATATTTTGAAATGGATTGTCTTTACTTTTGTTCATCTCTAAAATTTAAGCATTTCAAACATTTTGCCGCCCTTTAAATTATGCCGCCCTAGGCCTGGGCCTCACGGGCCTAGGCGTAAATCCATCACTGGGAGTGAGGATGGCTTTAATTTTTAATCTTAAACAACAGCCTTTCATGAGGCTTATATAGTTTTAGCTTTGCGACTTTAATACCTTTAAATAATATCATTTGTTATGGTTATGGATGAGCGTATAATTCATGCAAAATTGTTAAATTACTTTTCGCTACTATTAGAGAAAATTTTTATTGTATTGCAATATTCAATTATTTATTATTATCAATTACAAGTTCAACACTTACGTTGTGTAATTTTGGGTTTCTCTCCGAGTCAGAGCATCACACACCTCAGTTCCATAAGCCATATTCACCCTGCAGGCCTTTTCTAGATTAAGATTTTGTGTTGCCAATCCAGCTAGCACACTTGGCATGATGTAACAAGCCAACATGGGTTCCACTGTAATATTGTTCCAAATGTGACTTAGTTTCTCCTTCCAGTTCATCTTCTGCCATTGTAATGGCTTTTTGTCCATTGTCTTCTTATCCATATCTTTCTGTTAAATCTGAAAAAATACAAAAGAAAAAGAACATTATGCAAAAATTATGTGATTGATACTTTAACCTTCTGCCAATTTCTTAATCGCATAATCGTGTCGAAGAAAAATATAAAACTAACTACTCTGCACCGCAGATTTCAATAGCTGATAATATTCAATCACAATTTGCGGTGTTAACACAGAAAATCATTAACAATTATTTTATTTGCAAGCTAATTGCTTATAATCTTGCTTTAGGGACATTGAAATCTTCCATCAATTAAGGCGGTTTTGACGAGTCTTAGTAGACAGTATAGGGACCAGGGTCGTTCATTTTTATGCTGCAAAAGTAAGACTTGCTTCATATTTATGTAAGTCTCATTGGATTAATATAAAGTCACTGTTTGATGTTTTTTGTCATTCTGGTTCTGGGTGAACTGATGGACATTCCTGGAGGCGCGGGTATTACGGTTGAATATCTTAAGGGGAGGAATGCAACTGGCTATTTTACTAGAACATATACCGCGAACGTAGCGGTAAAATAGGGTGAGGCATGAGACATTACGCCGGCCGATGTTCGAGAGATGTAAATGACTCAACGATGGTATGGTCACCAATCATCTTGAATACTCTTTTATGGATATAATCCAGAAGACTTAAGTATGTCACTGGAGCACCAACCCAGAGGTGAGAGTTATACTTAAGCTTAGGACGTATGTAGGTATGTTTTGTAGATGATAGCCAGATTAGAAGGGGAAAAAAATTCTTCCATCGCATTTTAGGAAACCTAAACATCTTGCGGCAGTTTTGGCGACCTCGCATAAATGTGCTCGTTTCACAAGAGGTGGTCAGTGATGCACACACCGAGAACCTCGAGATGTTTGGTCTCATTGATGCAAGTGCCACTCATGGACAGTGGCAAGGGGGGTATATCTCGCTTTAACGATACAAGACAGCATTGAGTTTTCGAAGCATTAAACTCTATGCGATTTTGTATTCCCCATTGTACAATGCTGTTTAGGTCAGAGTTTAATGAGCTTATCATATTTTGCCGTTGCAATTCCACATCCGAAAAGGAGGGATATGAGTCTAGAAACGAATAAGAAAAGATAAGGGTACTATCGTCAGCAAAACAATTGACTGAATTAGAAGTTACAGACAAGAGATTATTAATAAAAATGAGGATGAGGGTCGGAGACAAAACGGAGCCCTGGGGCACACAAGCATTATATTGTGGGTTTCAGACTTGAATCCGTCCAATACAACTTGTAGAGAACGGTTCGAAAGAAAGTTTCTAATCCAACGAAGGAGGGATTCATCGATTGTGAAGGCACGCATTTTCGATAGAAGAGCAAGATGCCAATCTTTATCAAATGCCTTAGAAATATCAAGTGCAACAATCTTACTTTCTCCAAAACGATGTAAAGATTTGTTCCACTGTTCGGTGAGATAAACCATCAGATCATCAGTTGACCTGTTGCTGCGAAAGCTGTACTGTCGGTCATTAAGAAGCTTTCGGTCTTCGAGATATCACTTGAGCAGATAGTTGATTAGCGTTTCCATGACCTAAGAAATAAAGGACGTAAGTGCAATCGGACGATAATTGGAGGGAGAAGAAGATTCGACTTTTATTACTCTCGCCACAGCAAGAGTGCGGAAGAATATTTGCCCCATGGAATCATTGACGCGCTCAAGAACTGGAGGAGTCATGATACTCTCTGGCAGCGAAGAATTGGAGGAAACAGATGCATCCCTGACATCGAGATAATAACACCGCCGAATACAAAGGAAGAACAACTTCTTCTACATTCAGCTTATCGGAAGAGGCGTTACCAACACATTATCAAACAAAAACATAAGCCGTGTTTTATTACGTCCAGCTCGGGATCCACTTCGTTATCCCCTTTTTTATTTGGGTATTTTTCTAAATCGATTCGTATTAATTTGACATTTTATTACCTAAGTGTGATGTCAAACATCTGTCAACTTAATCTTGTTCACGTTTCTAAGTTTGTTAAACACTCACTTATTAGGTAGGTACTTTATTAGTACCTATTTGAAATGTATGACTGAAACGAACACTGCAATTTTTGATTGAGTTACGATGAAATAATATTAACCTGTCACATTTATTTGTTTGAAGAACGTGTAATTTGTTCCAAAACTACCTTTAAAAATAAACGGCGCATTTCTGTCATTTACTACTCAATGATTAACTACTCCTCGTTCATCTCATGTCATAAAATAAAAGTGAGACCGGCTAACAAAAAGCAAATTCAATTAATCTTAATATTATTTTGAATACTCGTGTATCCATTTCAGTTGAAGATAAATTTCTATTGATGACCTTGACAAAAAAAACGTAGAGTATTTATATCTGACAGTAGTGTTATTTTTACTACTTTTGTATTGTATGCGCCGTGTTGTCTTTTTGTTAAACAATTGAAAGCAATTATTCAATTGTTAAACACAACTTGTGGATAAAAACTAAAAGCTGTAGCTTGTAACAGTTGGTTGGTTAAAAATTAAAATTGAATAATTATTGTTCATCCCAGCAATTATTTATTATTTACTTTTTTATCAAAGTCTAACATGAGAGCATGAAAAATAAATAAAGCGACAAATATTTAGCCAGAAGCGAAGAAATCATTTTGTCATAGTATGTAATGGATAAAAGTAGGTACCTATTTATTTGCCATACGCTTCTTCTTTTGGAACAAATAATATATATGCTTACGAGCGAAAAATAATTATTCACCGAAGCCTTAGCCTATAACAAACATTAACTTCGTAATTCAGCCATAAAATGCTGGGTTATCCGATAAATACCAAGCACCAGAGAAAAACAACAATTTTGGAAATGTGAAGATTTATGTTTCCTTTTAACCCGATACACTTGACCCAGCGAACATCTGCAACGTAGGCCTCCTACCGGCGCGCGATGACTCAAATATCAATGGGGCAGTAGTTTGTAGCTGCGAAGGTGTGAGCCGGTGAGTTGTCATGATGGAAGAGCACTTTTCCCTTCACCAAGTGAGGCCTTTTTTTATTTCAATTCGGGGTCGAATAATTCTCAATACCGTTTTGCCCTTCTCCAAGTAGTCAATGATCACACCTTGTGGACTGAGAAAATGTGGGCCATTATACTTTTCCGACAGATGCCATGGGACAGTTTTCGCCTTCTTTGGACCTCGTTTGAGGGCGTAAAATACTGAACTGAAACGATTTTACGATTTTGTTAGTAGTCCAGAGTGAGCAAACACAGTTCCTTGGACACTATCGGTACGGTACCCTTAGCGGCTGTGAATCGGTAGGTACAATGCCCCTGGCAACACGGATCAGGAGGAACAATGCCCCTGGAGGCAATTAATAAGGATGGCCGTAGCTCTAGCCGTGGATCAGAAGTCCCCTTTTGGCTATCAAAACGTACGAATAGACGAAAATATCGAAACCCCTTGTCGCAGGTGTGGTGAAGTTCCGATGATGAAATGATCGGAATATTTCAGACTAATTTTGACCCATATTACTAGCTTGATACTATTGTATGATTCGGTAGTAGTAGTAGTTGTAGATGCGATTTTAGAACGATCGTATTAGTCCTCTTTTTTCGGCGGTGTGCCAATAAAATATCTTGGATTTTAGTCACGTTTCCTCCGTGGTACCCGTTTTCAGACACTTAGACACTTAGGCTCATGAAAATCCGACGTGCGAAACTCGTTAAATCAATTTGTGAGAGCAAAACACTATTTGATAGCGCTGAACAAATTCCCTTGCAAAACAAAAAGAATGGAATCATCGAAACTAAGAGTCCGATCCAACTGAAACTTCGACAGTAGCCGTCTATGGAAATGCACTCCAAGAAAGGAAATTGACCTTGTTATACCGGACAGTTGCATCCTGGGAAAGGACTCTTTACCGATGTTATCGTAAGGTTTCCTCATTATGTGGCCATGATTTCACATTGGATTCAAAGGATTTCAACTTAGTGCGAGAGGAAATTTGATTGGAAATCCAAATGGGAAAACAGTACGAGCTTTATTGATTCTACTTTTGACGTCCAGATCTGTACCGCCATCAGCCAATACAATACTTCCAAGGTAGTTTAATATACCAACGTAGATAAGTGGAACGACCTGTGGACATTACTTTCATCTTTTTGCGGTTTATCTTTAGATAGACCGGTTCTCCATTAACTTATAGTGATTGGCACAACCTATTGAGCCATCTGATGATACTTGCCAGGAAAAATATTTCATTAGCTCTTGAAAACGTCTCAACTGAATATCCTGCCTCTCATCTGTGCCTACGACGATGCGTGGTGGTCAGTTGAAAAGGATAAGCGATAAAATATCCCCTTGTCTCACTCCCTGTTTACTTTGAAAAATGTTTGGGGGAATTCCTCTCCCAAGAAGTGATCTCCATATACATACATTTGCAGTTAACCCGAACATGAGTTGAAGGGTGATTGAAATTCGACTGACTTCTCCAGAATGATACGCATGGTTAGCATGTGTCGACCGCTGTGAAAACCAGCTTGTACCTAATGAGTGTAAACTCGATTGATCGATTTTAACCTTTATTCGCTCGAGAATGAATGAATAAACAAACAAAATGGTAACACCACGCCAGTTATTGCAGTTCTTAAAGTCTATCCTTCCAGTCCCTGGGATAGATTTTGTTTACCCAAACTGTGTAAGCAACGTTACATGCTTTCATTTATGTACCCTACTAAAATACCGAATCGTAAATAAACCTGCTGATCGACCAAAGCTATTGCTTGCCGTGCTGAGTGCCACCAAGGGCCTTAAACGCAAGGTTCAGAACGACCTTTCACTGAAGTTTCATGTTTTCTTCAATAGAACTTGGCAAGACCGGCGAGCGAAAACTCCGATGGAAAGCAAAAAGCACATACATACAAAGGAAGTAGAATAGAAGCCGTTGTGGAAAAGGATCTGCTTTCAAGATCTCAACTGGTATACCATATAGAGTACCGTTGCTTTTGAAATAACATATGGCAGACAGACTTATAGGTATAGGTATAGGACTCCTTTTTAACATACAGAACGTACCTATAGAATCTATACATTGTGGCAACACTTCCAGAATATAATGAAAGCACTTAAATATAAGGTAGGATACTCTCATTACTCATTATCCTACTTAACCGGCAGTCTCAGGCTCTCAGCATTTCAAGCGATTGTATACTTCAGAACAGATCGGACGTCTCTTTATTCCTGTGATGTTTTTCAGACATTTTTGTTGCTCAAAGTAAAATAATACATGCTTGAAGTATATAAATGTACATATGTATAGTACACGTAAAATAAACAAAAACAAAACAACATTAAATGAGACCAAGGTGTTGTGAAGTTGCCTTGCGTGTAGGTATCATGATAAAACAGTTTTTGAAGATTATGCAAATTTCTCACCCACATCAGCTTCCTGTTCCACCTTAAGTCAGGTGCTGTTGGTAAACCGCTTTTTTAAGTTTCACTTTGCTGGCTGTCCTTCTATCTGGTATGTTTACTCAAAATAAATTGTGTGTCAAGACAACCAATCAATCATCAAAAAACAACGATGCGAAGACTACGATGACATGACGACGATCCCATGGTTCATAAGGTTAATAGGTAGCTCTACAACTTTTCTCACTTAATTTCATGCTGAGCTTAAAGTATTTTTATTCATAGACACAGATTGACTATTGACATACATTTTTTCTTGTATCCATTATATTCGGTCGACCTTGGCTTACCTTACCGGCCGGTAAATTAGATGTGCTTCTTCTTCCTTCTCCAAAATTTTAAAACCTCACCTACCTTCATATTACACAACTGACTGCAGTTTTGATTAAATAGCTTTCAAGGTGAAGTATAAAGCATTACGATTTCGTAACCTACATTATGGGAGTAGCAGAGGGTTTAGAGTTACATCTGAAATTGTTCAATCAGTTAAATTGAATGTGATTATAAGATAACAACCTATGGGGGAATTTTCTTAATTGATTATTATCACGGCTTAGATCTTCCTGACGCAATTATAAATTTATCATCTAAAATGGAAAATTGAAGCCAAATAACATCAAAGATTGCAAAGTCTGTAGACTTTCCTTGAGTATGAAATTTCATTTCAAACATTTCTAAAAAGTGTCAAGTGCCTATCTCTCCCCGGGTCACCCTATATAATTCATTTCATTCATTAAAAATATAATCGCTTTTACCGGCGAAAATCTGAAAAAAAAACTTCTATAAATATAATTATGCAATAAAAAA
Source organism: Sphaerophoria taeniata (assembly GCA_943590905.1). Taxonomy (NCBI): domain Eukaryota; kingdom Metazoa; phylum Arthropoda; class Insecta; order Diptera; family Syrphidae; genus Sphaerophoria; species Sphaerophoria taeniata. The sequence goes on from OX016540.1 coordinate 192,006,646, forward strand.
AAAGAAAAACAAAACAAATTGATAACGTCCATTGGAATTTAACAATCGAGCAATCAATCTGAAACCCAGTAGTGCTGGAAAGCAAAAACTAAGGTATTTATTTTTTTTTGTCTAAAGCTATGACGTGTGTTCTCTGTCGCTTGAACGTGTAGATTTTGAAACGAAATTAATTGCAACTGGGAACATGTTGTGGTTAATCGTTTGATACCTTTTCAGCTCTAGGTAATAAGAGATAATTGGAGAATAAAATTCTTTATTGGTTTTTTTTTAATGCAATCAGATGCCTAAAGCAATTCGGAATTTCCTATTTCCTATTGTCTTTTTCTTGAGTGAAAATTTAATTTCCTCCAGGGAAATCTAATCGTTTGTTTAAATGAACGATTTTATGACAATCTGGCATGGTTTTATTTATGAACTTATTAACAGATCTATCAATTAGATCCTAAGATAATTAAGTGCATTAAATTAAGAAATTATATATTTTGTATTAAAACATTTACAAGACTTCTACATCATCGAAAAATTCAACAATTAAAGGGTCCACCAAGTAGCTTTTTTATTTTTGAAGATGCTATAAAAAAACTACTGAATATTTTCTCAATCCTAAAATCCTTCCGGTTAATAATGGAAATAATTTCATTCAAATAGTTGCCTCGGCTGGCCATGCAGTAGCCTACACTCCTTCGAAGAAAAATAGGCCCAATTATGCCTCCGGACCAAAATTCGCACCAAACAGTGGCTCGTTTTATGATCCTGAAATTTGCAGACAATATGTCTGCTGAGGTTTGGACAGCCACCAGAGTCGCAAAACTCGTCCGATTTTGAAAAATTAAACGGCAATCGCTTTGTTTCTTCAAAATCTAAAGGCGATATTTTTTATTTTTTTATTTGTCGTAACAAAAAAGTTATGGCCAAAAAACGCAAAAACCAACAAAAAAATTAACTTAAAAAACTTTGGACTTTCGTCACCACTGTAATAATGGACCGATTTTCATGAAATAAAAAGCAAAGATTTGGTTCATTCATTACTCGTCAGCCACCTTGAGCACAAGTCACAATTATATATGAAATAAGGATCTTCTATTTCCTGTTTCGTTTTATTAAGGTGGTTCAGACATTTCAAATGGGTCCATTTTTTACACGTAATACAATGAACCCAATCTGTTTTCCTGCCGATATCTGCTTGACCGCAAACTAAACATCTTCCATGGATGCTTAACGATTTTTGTATGCAATCCACTTGGATTTTTTTTCGCAAACTATCTGCATCACAATTGGATCTACTATGTTCATTACCCTTTAATATTTCTTGGAGAAAATGCAATACAAAATCCCGCAATTGTAACTGTCTTTTTTGTCTTGGATAGTTACTATTTTTTTTAAACATGAAAGTTGTTTTTGAACTTGGTTCTGGAAACACATAAGAAAAAATCAAGGAAAAATTTCGAACAAACATATCAGTTCTAATCCTGTGTGGAGCTGTATTTCACCAATGGCTTCACGAATATTGTCCTTTAAAGCGTCAATTGTCGGCGTATCTTTTACGGCACCCCACAAATAATAGTCCAACGGTGTCAAATCGCAGCTCCGAGGTTGCCAAACGACATCAGCTCTGCGGCTGATAATGCGATCTTCAAAAAAAGGGCGCAAAACATCGAGTGTAGCTTCGGTTGTGTGGCAAGTAGCGCCGCGCTGCCGTCCTGTTGGAACCAAATGTTGCCAATATCCTCCTCTTCAATTTTTGTGAACAAAAATTCGTTCACCATGGCCCGATATCGATCGCCATTGACTGGCCCAATTATGCCTCTGGACCAAAATCCGCACCAAACAGTGACTCGTTTTGGGTGTATCGGCTTTTCAATGTATGCGTGCGGGTTTTCTGTGCCCCAAATGCGACAATTTTGCTTGTTTACATACCCGCCAAGATCAAAATGAGCTTCATCTGAAAAGATGATTTTTTTTGGCAAAATCGGCATCTTCTCTAAGTCGATCGCAGGCCCACTTAGCGAAGCGAAAACGCATTGGATAGTCAGTTGGCTTCAACTCCTGAACCAATTGGACTTTGTATGGCGTCATACCAAGGTCTTTATGCAAAATTCGTCTCAATGACGACGGTGAATTGATGTTGATGGTGCGTGAAGCGCCACAGCAGCAATATTCTCGGGTGTACGCACTATTATTGGCTTTTCACGCTTTGGATTTTATCGATGAGGATGCCAGTTTCTTTCACTTTTTTCACAAGATAACGAACATTCGGACCTGACGGTGCTTCTCTTCTTCCAAAACCCGTACGCAATTTTCGCACACATTCTGCAACACTACCATGATTTTCAAAGTAATGTCGCAATATTTCCCAGCGTTGTTCAAGCGTATACGCAACCATATTCGTTCAGTAGAAGGATAAAACTAATTATCTGTCAAATGAGACATGAGCTAAGTGTTACTATTCACGAAATGGACCCCGAAATGGATGGCGGACCCTTTATTATAAGGCAGTTGTCAACAGTGAAAAAAATTTCTTCAGCAGATCCACCCAGTGCAGTGGTGGTAGTCATTTTGACATTCTTAAGGCTTTCAGGAGGGATGAAGAACAGTTGAAGTAAATAAAGACAAAACTAAGAACATGCTATTAACCAGCAAAAAAATATCTGTCTACAGCCTTGGACAAAGCGTCAGCGTTCATAGCAACGAAATCTGCTGAATCCTACAGGGAACCGCTGCTACCCCTTTATCCGTAGTCGTCCATAATCTACCTTAATGGACACAACCCAGAAGCAATGTATGGGCAATAGGCACACAATTATGGGCATGGGGAAAGGGAAAGGTATTTAAATAGTTCGTAAGAAACTATTGAATTTACTTTTAGTTTAAGTGGGGGTATTCATTAAGAAGAGAGCATGAGAAGCATCAGATCGAGGATGTTGAGAGAGCCAACAGCAGGAATGAAGCTCGGGGATTTTACTGGTGGGTAAAACAGCTGGCTCAAGGTCATCGAGCAAGAACCGATGCCAGCAGAGTTAAACAAGGGAACATCATAGTAGAAGCGCTGCCAATGGTGGGAATTTGGAAAGAGCACTTCTGTAGACTGTAATAATGGCGACGACGAACAAAATCCCACTGCTAGGCAGGACATGATGATAGTCAACAATTCCGTGAACCTGACCTAGAAATAGTAAAAACACCAAAATCACGGCTGAAATTCAACAAAACCCCTGGAGCAGATGGTCTAGCTGCCGAGCTGTTCAAAGCTGCAGGCAACGATCTAGATAGAAGCATGTACCAAATCATCTGTAAGTTATGGTCGGAAGAATGCATGCCCGATCATGACCTCAGCATTGTTTGCCCGATCATGAAAAAGGGAGATCCTGCTAGAGGAACTGCTCCAACTACACAGGAATCAGCCTACTTAATATCGCCTACAAGATCCTCTCTGCCGTTATATGCGAACATCTGAAGTCTTTCGTCAACAATCTGATTGGTCCTTATCAATGTGGCTTTAGACCAGGAAAGTCAACCATCGACTCAATTTTCACTTTTGCGGTAGAACCTGGAAAAAACCTATGAACTCCAAATCGATACCCACCACCTTTTCATCGATTTTAAGGCCGCGTATGACAGTATCTACAGAGACGAACTGTATAAAACTGTGTCTAGTTTTGGCATCCCTGCCAAGCTCGTTCGCTTTTGCAAAATGACGATGGAAAACTCACGCTGCGCCATCAAGGTTGGCAACGAGCTTACGGAATCTTTCGATGTCAAAAAAGGATTCAGACAAGGCGATGGATGTACTGTCACGCAACTTCTTTAACACCATTCTTGAGAAGATAGTGCAAAACTCCACCTTCAACACCAGAACTACTATATTCTAAGAGTCTGTTGAACTTTTCACGAACGCCTACCGATGATATTGATACAATGGGAAGAACACAGCGTGATGTCAATGGCGCCTTTGTGAGAATTGAGAAAGAAGCGGCAAAAATGGGTTTAGCGGTTTATGAGGGCAAAAGGAAGTATATGCTGTCTTCAAGAAAGGACACCCAACACCGACGGCTCGGACAAAACGTCACAATAGACGCATACAACTTCGAGGCAGAAGAGGAGTTTGTCAACCTAGGCTCCGCTTTTAATACCGGGCAATAACACCAGCGCCGAGATCAGACGAAGAACAACTCTTGTTGATCGCTGTTTCTTTGGGCTAAGAAAGCAATTATTGAGTGGAAAAGCCCTCTCTCGAACAACTAAGGTAAAACTGTACAACACGTTCATCATCCCAGTCTTGCTGTATGGTGCAGAAGCATGGACCTTGACAAAATCGGATGAATGTGCCTCAGGCTGTTTCGAGAGGAAAATTCTTCGGGTCATCTTTGGCCCCGTGTGCAGTGATGGGGAATAGAGAAGAGGTTACAACAGCGAACTTTACGGGTTGTACAACAACATGGACTTAGCCAGAAGCGTCAAGGTCCAGAGATTCAGAAGGCTTGGTCATTTAGAGCGGACGAACACCAATGCTCCGGCCCAGAAAGTCTTCGACACTATTCCCGAGGGTCGCAAAAGGAGAAGAAGACCGCGACTCAGGTAGCGCACACAAGTGGAAGAAGACCTCAATGAACTTGGAGTGAAAAACTGGAGAGAGCTAGCTAGGGACCGAAATGGCTGGCGGAGACTATTGATTGAGGCCCACAACGGACTGTAGCGCCACCTTAAGTAAGTAACTTAAGGGCTGTCGATTTGAAGAAATTCAAACGCACAAACTGAAAATTGGTCTGATGCGACAAGACGCCATTCTGACAGTCTGGCTCTGTTTTCATTAATTTGCTTTTTTAAATCAATGAATTTTATTTATTTGCAATAATTTATAATAAATAATTGTTGGAATTATTCCAACTTTTCGTCATTCACGTCAAGGTCTTATGCATTCTATAATTGGTTCTGTGTTTAGGAACTTAAATAAAGTTAATGTTGTACCCTCAGCCCCTCGGCAATTAAATAGAAATAAATAGGTTCGGTACATCTGTTACGCTAGTTAATATTTAATGAACGAATAAATATAAATAAAATCGAGGTGATAAGAAATTTGAATCAATGCATATGCATGTATGTATGTGCTTCAATTCTTTCACAAACCAATATGAACAAATTTAAAAGTCCATAAATGTAGTATGTATACTGCAATTACAATGCCTTGCTATAAAAATAAACATTTTCACTCGCATTTTTTACCAGAAGAAAATATTTAAATTAAGTCATACCCAAATTGCGTCGCTCAAAATATTCAAACAGCCATAAATTATTGTTTATTTATTTAATTTTTTTTGTGCCAAATATTGTTTATTTAAGAGAACATCAAAACGTGCTTTGTGACTGGACACAATTTCCTCACGTCGAAAATGTTAACCTGTCATATCAGCATATTTAATTGGAAATTCTTTACTCTTTGTGGATAATTAAACACAATTTTGTGTGGTTACTGGTTATCTTTCAATTTATACTAATTTGTAGCTATTGTAATTTCAAAATAAAATAGTGGAAGCAAATTATAACTTATAAATACCCAATTTCTTTAATTGGACAATATGTGGATTTTATTTTTGTTTTCAATACAAAAAATCCATTTATGGATTCACAGCAAACATACCATTTATTCCATTGTTTAGCGGTGCAATAACATTCAATAAACTTAAATTATTGTCTGTACATATATGTACGTACACATTTAATTACTAACCAAGCAAAAATAGACAAAAAAAAGTACCGACCGTCCATCACCTTTCTATACATCTGTTTTTACTTATGAAGAATTATGTTTATAATTTTTTAATTTGAGTCGTTAGAGGTTTATGGCAGATAAATGTTGCTACTTTATTTTCTTAGCAGTGGGAACTTTTAAACTTCATATACCATTTCATAAGCCATAGGCGATGCCAATAACTAGGTTTAATGTTAATACCTAAATGTTTTGAAATTTGTTCGGGCATAACTCGCTTTGAAATACTTCGAAAAACAGGACCTAGAAGCTGTAAAAAATCAAGAGAGTAAATAAATAAAACGCTTTTTTTTATTACAGGCGCACGCTCAAGGGAGCATGTTGTGAGCATCTTCTACCTGAGCGTCGAATATTTCGAGTTGTAGAAGTTGAGTAAGGTCAATGATTCTCGGGAAACCAAAGGTCGCTCGTCCCACCCTTCCCAATTCTGCTGCCTGATGTCTTCTAATCAAACAAAAACTATAAAAACAAACAAAATTCAGACCGGTACTCATCTTCACCGGGCGGCAGCTCGGGGCAACGTCGACTGCCGTTATCCCTGTGCCAAGCACCGGAGAAGGGATTTTGGCTAGCCGTGGCCCCTCCTCTAGTGCGGCACAGAATATATCTGTGGTGAAAGCGCTTACTCAGGTTGGTCGTGGAAGGATTGTGAATAATGGCCCTTACACTACTAACGAGAGTTAACCTCTACAGGCTGATCCTAGAGAAAGTCTTCCTGGTGTTAGTAAGATTTTGAATAATGACCCTGCTACTACTGCGAAGACTGCCAACCAATCTAGGAGCTTGTATAAACAAAGTCGTTATGCGATGAGAATACTGAAATTCCTGGGGCAACATCGGGCGATGGAAGTAATCCCCTTCATAAAAGTAGGATTGAGTGGGCTAAATCCATTCTAGCCAAAACAAAGACCAGCTGCAACACCACGTCAAAGCGACAAAGGTCTCTATAGGTATAAGAGTCCACACCCGTCCACAAAAAAACACAAAGTGCATAACACCAGCACTCCAAAACATCCTTCAGACTTCTGTGTCGCAGGACGTGGGGTCCTAGTGTTATTATCACCTTCCCATCCTTGGATGTCGATGATGATTTGCCTAGGCTCTCTTTTGTCGCACCACAATCTTCTTCCTCCAACGTCAAAAGTGTATTCCTAATGGAGACTGATGACTCCCTCCCCAGTGAGGAGGAAGATGAACTATTACGTTCCTCTTCGTCTGATCTGAATGAGCTGGATAAAACAGTGGTCTAGGTTGATCTGCCTAGTTGTAGCCAAAATGCTGCAAATAGTACAGATTAGTCTCCAACACTCCATAAAGGCTTTGGCCTCCCTTTTCTCAGCCCGAAGAAAACTGGGGAAGATGTCGTTCTCATCCAAGAACCCTGGATTCTGAGATCCGTGCATCGAGGATTTAAAACTCCTGGTTACTACGCTCTATATGCAGCAGAAAGAGTAAACCCAGGATCCTGCATATTATAGTAAAACGTAGTCTAAATGTATTTTTACTCCCTAATTTCGGTGATAAAGATGTCACCATAGCCAGTTTGGTAATCAACAAAAATACCTACTGGCTGATATCAGCGTATTTGGGACACGACCACCAGGACCAACTTCCAGGTACCACTTTGGAGATGAGTATCTTTTTGATTACATTTTATGAACTTATCTAGTAGTAAGTAACGTAGGTAGAGAACTCACCTTCGTAACTAAAAATCGACAAGAAGTCCTCTTTTCTCGATACAACTTTCGAATAAAATATTGAATTGGAGAGTATTAAAGGAGCACTCGTTCGCTGACCATAGATTCATTCAATTCACCCTTATTGAAGAATCCCCAAAACCAATCCAATTCCGGAATTATCAGAAAACAGAATGGCCAAAATAAAGAACAACCCTAAAAAGTCTGATTAAACAAGAACTTTTTGATCCTCCCTTATGCGCTCTTGAACTCGACCAAAAAGCCGATGAGCTTACAGCAGCCCTCAATAAAGCCATGGAAACTGCCTGCCCCTTTACGGCAGTGCGGAGAAAGCCATATTGGTGGGCTGCTGAACTATAAACACTTAGGAAAGGTTTTAGAAGACTTTTTAATCTTGCAAAAAAGTCTAGATGCCCACAAGATTGGGACTCCTATAAGGAATCCCTCAAAAATTATAAAAAAGAACTGAGAATAACCAAAGAATCCTCATCGAGGTCCTTCTGTATCTCCATTGAAGAATCTTCGGAGGCATCGAGATTAGGTAAGATTCTCTCGACAAATCCAACCACGCCCAGTTGTCTTAAAAAATTAGATGGTACATGGACTAACTCTTGCGAAGAAACGGTAAACCTGCTACTGGACACGCACTTCCCAGATAGCTCCAAATCCGTTAATACAACAACCTTTCTCAGTTCTGGTATTAACTTAACTTTCCCCAATGTCCAGTTACAAAAGATCTGTCTAAATCTGGTCTCAGCGATGGAGAGAAGTAAAAGTAGCATTCATCCCCAAGGCGGTCCCTTAACATCTTAGACCTATTAGCCCATCATCATTCATTCTTAAAACTCTGGAACGATTGATCGATATCCATTTACATAATAGCATTGATAAGAGACTATCTATGTCTCAGCCTGCTTACTGCAAAGGGAAATGGGTAGAAACAGCTGTGTATACTCTAGTAAGAACTATCGAATACTCCCTAGAGTAAAAAAAATATACATACTATGCTTGCCTTCCTAGACATTGATGGCGCGTTCAACAACGTTGGCACATCTGCTATCACTTCTGCTATGACGACCCTGAACAGCCTTAAAGATAACAAAGTGTAGGTGGTATAATTTACCAACGTGCGCAGCCACAAAACTCATATACCCGTCACTTGACCTAAAGCGCTCTAAGGACTTGTTATCTCAAAGCAGATTTCATATTAGATCCCTAAAAGGTGTCCTCACGGGACATTATCTTATAGGCAATACGACTTGGTAGCCTCAAATGACTTCTGCAGCTGTATGGACGAAGAAGAAGAGGAAACAATCGCTCACTTTCTCTGCACATGATCTGCTCTCTTCCTAAGACGCAAACTTCAGCTGGGAGAATATTTTTATGATAATCCCAATGAACTAGCTAACAAGGATATTAAATATCTTCTTCGCTTTATAAGAAGCTCAAAATGGTTCGAATAGTAAGAAGTAATTCTCTAGATTCATGTGGTATCACAATGGGCCTTTTCCTTCGGCTTAAGTGTATGGATCCTGTATCCATAGCCATTTTAACCTAACCTAACCTAACCTATAAATAAATAAAAACGCTTTTTTATATCTGGCGCACACTCAAGGAAGCATGGTGCGAGCATCAGGCAATGAGGACAGGGTTTAGTATGAGGTGTCCCGTGTCGGTAATCATTGGTCTTGAATTGACCAAAACGTTACGATGGTGTTCCAAAGATGTAAATAATTAATTGATGTCTGATGTCTCTATCACCAATCATTCTTATACCACTTTTTTGTAAACCTTCCAAAAGGCTTAAGTACCTATGTATAGCTGGAGCACCAGTCCACAGATGGGAATTGGGACTCAATCTTTTGACGAATATGAGTTATGAAGATAATAGACAGATAAGGAGGGAAGCAACCCAAACATCTTGCGTCATTTTTGGTGACGTGGCTGATCATTTATAAAAAATAGGAATAGGGTAGGCAACAAAGCGAAGCCCTGAGGCACGCCACCATTTATGTTTCGGAGTTGATCACGTGCAATACACCTTGAAGGAAAAGTTCGAAAGAGAGTTTCTAATCGACACCCGTATAGACTCGATACGGAAAACACGCATTTTCGATAAGAGAACAAAATGTCAAACCTTATCAAATGTCATTGAAACATCGCATGCATCCAAAATCGTTGAGCGACTATCATTGGGTTTGTAAGGCCACCTTGTTCAGATGGATGATTTAAATTAATGTTTGTTTACTGAGCCATGAAACATTCATACTGACAAAAGCAATCCAGTTAATCTACATAAGTTCCTTGACTCGTAAACAAAATAAACAAATATTGAAAATTTTACGATTTTTTTAATTCACATTCACGTGGTTCTTATCGTCAGTCAGGGGCGAACGCAGGTAGGGGTTTTGGGGGTAGATGGTTCGCTGTTGCCAAACATTTTCGATTTTCTCATTTCCGTAGGTTTCCTTGTTCACATTTAGGGAGATAGTCCCAAGCAAATCTCATTTTTTCTATGAAATAACAAATAACCATTAGCGAAGTGACTTAGCTTCTCTTTTTGACATCCTCACACACACCTTAAAGAATCAACACGTACGAATTACGAAATGATATGTTCGGCAATTTTGTATTCGCCGTGTAGGGAATAATGCAAACGATCATGTTGTGCCTGCCCTACAAGGCTGAAACCTTCTATTTCTCAATTTTTTTTTACCTGAAAATGCAGTTTTAGTGGAAATTGTATTCTCTCTTGATTGCAGCAAAAAAAAGGTTTTTTTAAAATGTATTTTCTGTAGTCAGCCGCTTATATAAACGTAAGGGCCGACTTTAGAAGACAAGTACTCTTATGTCAGCCTTTTATGATTAGTAGATTAGTATATAGTATTTAGTATTAGTATTTAGTATTCAAAAAATATCTTAACTTCCAGCACTCTTAAAATGGGTAATTACGAACAGAAAGCAAAACGCGAATTCCTCAAGTACCTCGAACGTATTAGTAAAAATAACAGCATAATTGGCCGATCAGAGAAGCATACGAGGTCCCTCGAGGTAGACTACAAGAAAATAGGACAGGAAACTGTCTTTAGTTTAGCCGAAGAACAAAAGCTTGTTAAGTGGCTCATATACCTTGGCAAGTGTGGCTTTCCTCAGAAACCCACAGACCTCTTGGTGACAAACGTCCATCGTGAGGACAAACGTAGGACTGCTTTTCAAAGATAGCCTACAAGAGAAAACGTTTTACTAGGCCTTCTCAAGATGTCACATTACATTATGAACTGCGGGACTCAGAACAGCAGAGGACGAGCGACCGGGACGTATGAGTATTTAGAAGAGATTGACGCAGCCGGTATTTTAGAAGACCCCTCAAGATTCTGAATGGAGATGAAACATCATTCAGCCTATCTCTAAAACCAGGAGTCGCCAAGAGATTGGAAAAATCTTTATACTGTACAACATGGAAACGAATATGAGGCGATCACTGCATAGGTACTTTTTCTCTTCAGTGACGACACCTTTGCTTGTGTTTCCCTATGTGCTCCCTCCTCCAAGCTGTTGCAAAAAGTGTGCCGGATAAATGGTCTTACCTCTTAGGCAGATCTGAAAGTAGTTGGATACAATCCGAGACGTTTTTCTAATATGTGGCCAATATAGTTTCAACGAAGGGATTATGGAAAGTAATATAATATGCTAAGGACTGCCTTAAGTCGATGGCCACAAATCCCTCGTCTCAATGGAATGCGCAGAGTATTAACGGAATCATCTTGTACGCTCTTTTACCCAATACAACACATATTACAAAATCCGTGGGTGCATTTAAAGGACTGGAAAACCGATTACAAAAAAAAATCACATATCACAGAACTGTGTATGCTGCCAATGAACCATTATCCAGGTGTTTAAGAGAAACAAATACTGTTTGCGACATGATCGATTTCAATGTTAGTAGATATTTATTTAAATCAAATGTATTGTTAATTTTAAATAACTATGATGGTGGTAATGTTTAAAATTAAAAATGTATATTTATATCTAGTAATCACTAAACTAAATTTCAAACAAGTTTCGAAGACGTACTTTTTTTAAGTGTTGGAAATGGTTTTAAATTATTTTGAATAATATACATATTTGACTGAAAAACAAGATTGTTTTTAATTAATTATTTGTTGTATGTTGTCTTTTATTTATTTAGAAATAAATAATTTTTTAAAAAAAGGTTTGTTAATACATTTAAGATTTAACAACGGCTTATAAATTACAAATAATTAATTTACTAAAGGGAGCTGACTACTGTCAACTCCCGTGGCCGACTACTGGAATATAAGGGGCCGACTATAAGAGAATCCAACTTCTATTTGAATTATAGTTAATAAATTTGTTTTAGGTAACAAATAGCAATATTTTTTCCTTATCTGCAAATATGAACAAATCGGAAAAAATAAGTTTCACGTCCAACAGATCAACAATTAAATAACTAATTTTTAAAGACCACGCAAACACAAAAATTAAGTTAAAGGGCTGACTAACAGTGCCATAACCCTTTAATACCTATATATTTTTTTAAACCCCCCCCCCCCCCCGAAATTTTTTTCTGCGTTCGCCCCTGTCGTCAGTTATTATTCGTTGTACTTCAATTTCAAAAATAATCATTATCAAATTTGTAATGGTCAATGCACTACTTAACTGACCTACTTGAAAGAATAGCTTAACGAATATTAATCCGTTGAGAACAAAAATAATAAAAATTATCAAAATACGAAATTTCCAGGATGTTGATGTACTCTTCATTATCAGTCGTAAATGTTTCTGGACAATTTTCATTTATAAATGAATTTATGCAATAAATGAATGGAAAACCCCAGAAATAAAGCGCAAATATTTGCTCTCAGCTCTCACGCAATTATTTCTTAGTGAATTATCTCTGTTAACGGATGTAATTGACAAATTGAGTTAGCATAAATTTGAACAATTATTTATTTAGAATTTATGGAAATGAACTGATCCCCAACTGGCAACTTTGTATTTATTCTACTCATCAACAATTCTCTGGGTGTGTGTGGAGAATTGAGGAGACCTACAATTTAACGCCGATTCCGAACGGCAAAGTTTAGCACTTTTTTCATGACAATTTGATACTCTTGGAAGTTTTGTCAGTTGTTCGCAAAAGGCAGTGCCCGTGAAAGATGAAATAAAAACTATGGGCACGAGTAAGACTCAAACCCACGACGTTCTGCTTAGCAGCCAACGCACCTTACCACTAAGCCACGGACACTTCTTCTGACCGGAAGATGCTATTTCCAAATGCGTAGAATATCAGGCTGAACGTAAGAGGTGGTTTTTTTGTTTGGGGGGGGGGAGGAGGTAGATGTTATTTTTAACGTAAAGCTCCTTTTTTATAATTTGCACCCGCTCAATGGATTTTTTTTATAGATACTCTTATTATGCCAGAGACACAGTGAGTGCCTTATGAAAGAGGGTAGGGGTTAGAAAGGAAATGTCGGTGTACACTGGTTTTGAATTTTTGAACATTGCAATGATTGGGAAATACAGAGTGTGGAAGAGAGTTCCACATTCGCGTAGCTCGGCTAAAGAATGGTTCTCTATACTTGAAAGTACGTCCGAAGTTGGGCTCGAGGGTAAACTGATGGGCATTCGTCGAAGGGCGGGTATTACGGTTGAATTGTTTGATGGGAGGAATGCAACTGGCTATTTCACTAGAGCAATTACCGTAGAAGTAACGATATAACAAAGAGCGACACGAAACGTTACGACGATGTTCCAATAAAGTGAATGACTTAGTGATGTCTATATCAGGGTTGTTGCGGATGTAAAAATTTTGGCATCCGCGGATGCGGATGCGGATGCGGATTTTTTGAGACTCATATCCGCGGATGCGGATGCGGATGCCGATTTTAGAATTTATTAAATAAAAACAATTTTAAGTCCGTAAATAAAGGAAAAATTTATTTATTACTTTTGCGTTTAATAATTAAAGTTGAAAATGGGTGAATTATATTTAATAAAAAGGAATATTGCAGCCTTCTCAGACTGCAATCTGTTTCTTAGTGGATCGTATATTAATCCAGCTCCACTAAATAGTTGTTCGCTGGGAACACTGGCTGGGGGAGGTGATAAATACCTCAGTGCAACTTTGGAGAGTCTTTTGAATTCTGTTTGATGGATTTTCCACCAATCAAGTGGATTATTATCCAATTCCAGCCTTTTTTTATTTCGATAGCTTGCTAACTCCCTTCGGAGAAGTGCTTCGGGACTAGCGTTATCAGATTCACCTTCATCTTCAGTTGATGAATCTAGCATCATCGCCATATCGCTTCTGAAGCAATCCTTGTAACTTAACCCAGACGTTCCTGGTTCCGAATGTGAAGACTCATCCATTTTCTTCTTTTTTGTGTTTTTTGGTGACAACGTAGGATAACTGGTGCTTAATGGATCATTTAGCATCTTTAGAATCACATCTTTATTCTTTCCTCGGTGACGGGTTTGAAAAATTTATGCTTATAGCGAGGGTCTAAGTATAGGTATGATTTTTTGGCAAAGCTATCCGTATCCGCAGTAGTAGACTACATGTATTACAAGTACAACACGATACTGCCGATAAAAGTAGAAGTAGAATCATACTGCGGATAGAATTTAGAAAAATTCAATAATCGTCTAAAATGATAGCACCGACCAACTTCTAAATACAAAAATTTTGCAACTGCGGATGAGTTTTTTTGGTAAATCCTACTGCACTGTGGATAGATTTGCCAAAAAACACACCTAATGTTGAAATCGCATACAAATCGTTATCTTCCAAAGATGAAAATTTTGTTAAAAATGAGTTTTTAGATTTAAAGCTGCCAGCCGAATGGTATCAGTGTCCGTTGGTTTTAATAAGTATTCATCAAGTTTTTTCTTAAGCATTTGAATGATAGGAATCACAGATGATATAAGTGCCTTAGAGCTGCTCATTTCACGAGTAGCTTCTTCAAAAGGTTTGAGTAGTTCAAGGCAGCTTTCAATTATTTTCCACTCTTCTGGCAAAATTGGTTCAATATTATAGTCATTGGCGTATAGACTTAATGTATCTTTTATCTTGGAAAAACGCTCAAACATGTAGAATGTGCTATTCCAGCTTGTCACACAATCCTGGAGTACTTTAAGATGTGGTTGATTAAGTCTGTCCTGAATTTTTTCAAGCTGTTTTTGGGCAATAGTTGAATGGTTAAAATGGGTTGAAATTTTCTTCAATTTTTGCTTAATGTCTTTTATGTTTTCTTGCGATTGTAAACCATGTCGAATTACAATTTGCATCTTGTGAATAGTGCAATCTAAATCAGTCAATGATGCTAATCGCATACCTCTTTTCATATTGGAGCCCTCATCTCGTATAATACAGTGCACTTTTTCCTTCAAAATATTCCATTCGGTAAGCATTGTGTTAAATTTGTCTGCAATGATGTCACCTGTATGGCGATCTTCAAACGTCTCGCATTTTAATACGATTGATGTTCGTTGAAAGTTTTCTGATATTCCGTGGCAAGTTAAGCTTAGCAAGGAAATACTTGAGCTTGGATCTGTCCAAATATCAGAAGTAAAAGACATGTAGTCATATTTTTCAATCGATTCTTTGACTTTAGCAGCAACTTTTCCGTACAGTTCATTGCAAATAAAATCGGTAAAAAAGTTTCGTCCTCTAAAATTATATTTAGGTGCTAGTTCTTGTATAAGACGGCGAAATCCAAGTCCCTCTACAAAGTTAAATGGTAAATTCTGAAGCACTATCATTTCTCCAATCAGTTTTTATATGAATTGCTGCTGGTAATATCCCATTTTTTTCCCCTTTGCAAAGATTCCTCTAACGAAAGTTGTTTCTTTGCTTCTTGTAAAGGTGTTATAATTTTGTCTAAAAAGTAAAAAGATGGTTTTAAAAACATAACAAACAATTTTGTACGAAAAAAAATAAAGGAACTAACAAGCTATTTCAGAATTTAATGTTTATAAATAAATATCATACCTGCATCTTCTTTCTTCTTTTTTAAAAGATTTTCATTATTCGCGCTCTCAAATAAACCAAACTCCTCTGGGTGCTTTGATTTCAGGTGGTTTTTCAATGAAGAAGTCGTGCGTCCTTTTGTTTTGAGACATATTTTGCACTCGGACTTATCAGGATCATTCTGGTTTAAATTGAAATAAGTCCAGATGCCACTTTTTGTTGGTGGCGGCATTTTATTCTGTATAACAGATACACATCACTTTTTCACACAAAATATTAAAATAAACTGTGTCCTCTGGCCACTTAGCAAGAGCTTTTATACCCTCCAATATGTGATCATTGCATATCACTTGTTGTTGCTTTTGTCGTCGCCTACTTGCGACCAAAATTTTTGAATTTAAAATTTTTACTAATTGTGAAAGCGTCGTTGTTGTTGATCATAGGTCTGTTCCAGACTTTTTGTGCACTAAATTAGGCAATCTGTCAAATTCTGAGGAATGGGGAGAAAACTCTCTCAGAGAGAAAAAAATAAAAAATTCAAAATTCAAATTCAGAAATTCAAGAAAAAATTTACAAAACTGGATTGTTTTTTCTTCTGTTTGACGTAGGTATGTCAAATTCTCATTTGACAGAACTCATATTTCTGCAGGAAGAAATTCTTTGGGCTAAATTTGTCAGGGTGGGGAAATTTTTTACTCTCTCGTGAGCGCTCTCTTCTACACAATTTTTGAAGTTGGGAACAGACTCTGACCAAAAATAACCAAATATTACTAAATTCGGCAGTTTCAAACTGAGTGTGGAACGGACCTCATGATATGGTATGCCATGCTGTTGCTATTTTTCGATTGAATTTACAACTTTGAAAAAAAGCGTCGTCGCCTACTTGCAACCGAAATTTTTGAAATTAAAATTTTTACTAATTGTGAAAGCGTCGTTGTTGTTGATCATGATATGGTATGCCATGCTGTTGCTATTTTTCGATTGAAACTACAAATTTGAAAAAAAGCGTCGTCGCCTACTTGCGACCGAAATTTTTGAATTTAAAAATTTTACTAAGGGTGAAAGGGTCGTTGTTGTTCATCATGATATGGTATGCCATGCTGTTGCTATTTCTCGATTGCAACTACAAATTTGAAAAAATACGTGGAAAAACATCCGCAATAAACTCCGCATCAGTTGATGCGGATGCGGATGCAGATGCGGATGTTAGAATTAATGCAAATAATCCGCAATTGCGGATGCGGATGCAAATATTCGCAACATCCCTGGTCTATATCACCAATCATTCTTACTGCTCTTTTTTGCATACCATCCAAGAGACTTAAGTATGTAGCTGGGGCACCAGCCCAAAGATGGGAATTGTACTCAAGCTCGTTCCACAAGAGGTGGTCAGTGATACACATACTGAGGATCTCGAGATGTTCGGTTTCACTGATGCAAGTACCACTCATGGACAGTGGCAAGGGTTTTCGAAGCATTAAACTCTACTCGGTTTCTTATTCCCCATAGTACAATGCTGTTTAATTAGCTTATCATATTTAATCGTTGCAGTTCTACATCCGTTGCTAAGGATACTTTCGTCATCGAAACAATGAATTGGATTAGAAGTTACAGACAAGAGATCATTTATGAAAATGAGAAAGAGGTTAGCAGACAAAACGGAGCCCTGGGACACACCAGCATTTATTTTGTGGGTTGATGGGTTGTGAGTTGGAGGCGAACTGCCTAGCAAAAAAGTTAGCTTTCGCGAGAGAGTTAACAACTTGAGTGTCATTGCCAACGAGCGTAGGGACCGAGGAAGGAGAAGAATTCTTCATGTTTTTACAAATGACGAAAAAATCTTACTGCCTTTGGGATATTGCAGTATTTTTTGCCTTAAATTTTGGTCATGTAAACATTTGGTCCGATGAATATGGGCATTGCAGGTCTTCCTGGCTTTCTTAAACTTATTCCAGTTTTTCTCGGTTGGATTGGCTCTAAAACACCGGAACTTTACTTCTTTGACTTTTCCTTGGGTTTGATGCTTTTAACCCTATTCGGGATAAAAGTTATCATTCCCAAAATAATCATATTAGTAATCATATCTGCGCTGGAGTCTTCATCACTATCGAGGAAGCATAGTGACATAGTGATAGAAGTTATTGAGACCGTCCCAGTTGGCTTTCTCGTATTGCCATACGGTTCTCTTCGGAGCTCTTTCTTCAACTGGATTAGTTTGACATGAGAAATTTGCAGATATAATACTGGGGTCTGATCTGCCTAGAGGCGCCAATACACGGATAGCACAGATAATAAATTTATATAAGTTTATTATCTGTGCAGATAGTGTATTTATCAAAGCTAATAAATTTTATTTACCTATATAACTGCCCTACTTGTTTTATGGATCAAACCACACTGAGCTGGAAACTGAAATATAGCTAACAATTGTGTCTATAACTTTTCACAATTCAAACGATAAGGTACCCTTAACCTGTTTTTATGTCAAGCCTTCTCGAAGAGTCATGCATGTGAATGAAACCCAATCCAAATGCACTGGTCATTTCGAATGCCTTTTTTAAAGCTGCTTACAACTTGTCCCTGGATCTATTGATGCATATCGGTTTAAAACTCTTGCAACCATGACCAGCCACAACTTTTGGCTAGCAAAATTGTTTACCCAAACGCAACTAGTTTTCAAAACATTTACCAAATAAGATAGATTCTACTTTTTTTGTCATCTAAATCTCCACCTCGGAGTGGATGTTATAGCTAATTGGCAGTTAAACCATTTTAACGCTTGTGTCGTATGCCATTAGAAATAACATCAA
Source organism: Sphaerophoria taeniata (assembly GCA_943590905.1). Taxonomy (NCBI): domain Eukaryota; kingdom Metazoa; phylum Arthropoda; class Insecta; order Diptera; family Syrphidae; genus Sphaerophoria; species Sphaerophoria taeniata. The sequence continues at coordinate 192,024,913 of OX016540.1, forward strand.
TGAAGCTAAAAATTTCCATTGCCTGAGTTTTAATTTGCATCCGACATGTTAAGATATGATTACCCGTCTTTGAACTTGTTCAACTTTGTACACAAATCTTTAATGTATAAGCACTTGCTTGGAACTATAGGGTTGGCAGCAGTTATTAAACTTGGAATTAATGACTTATTTTAGCCGGCACATTTTAGGACCTTGTTTGCTATGAGTAGATTTATAAAACTCTTTTTCTAAGTCAGCTTTAATTTGATGCCTGATTTTGTACAAACATGTATCAGCTCAATGTCGCTGCTCAAAGCTTAACTCCAGCTCTCGAAAGGTAAACACTAACCATGTTGCGTGTGCGTGTATTGCTTATCTGAATTATTCTGAAGCTGTCAATTTATGCAGTTCGTGGTTGGAGTTCACTGACATATGTAATTGATATTTCTGTTGATCATTTGAGAAAATAAAAAAATAAGTTGAATGTTTACATTTTGCCCGCACATTGCGTAACCGAGACCGAGCGCCAAAACAAATCGCACTGGATTATTTGCTCCAACAGATTCCTTATTGACATTTAGATTTTTCGAGATATTTAAAAAATTTTGGTCTATGCAGTTTTGCATGGGTAGCTCACAGAAAAAGTCTGCACCTTAGTTTTGTTCATGCAACAAGTGACCCAGTTTAGGTTTTTGTGGTCTGTAGTCACGTTTTTGGAGGATTTGTATTTCAAATGAACTGATTCTATTTCATCATTTTGAGAAATCATGTGAATTCAAGTGGCCCACTTCTTTACAATTTAGTTGTTGGTACCTACTCTTTTGTTAGGTCGTCTGTAGCAAAATGTTAACAAATGTATTAAGATTAACAAAAAAAAAATAGAAGAGAGAACTTCAGAAGAAAATAACCTTGAAAGCGGGCATTTCTTTGACAAATGAATTTTGCGACGCAACTTAGAAAATCAAGTTTGGTCAAAATCAGCAACAGCTAATGAAAAGGAACCCCTCGTTGAATTATTTGCGTTATAGTTCGATGGTGCAAGAACCAGGATCCAATTACATTGCACCTAAGACTGATTCTTCCTAAAGGCTTAGAAACTGCTATCAAAGGATTTCAATTAGAAGAAGGTATTTCTGAACAATATTCTTTGGCAATCGGTTGTGATGGTACATAAGCGAATACTGGAAAGTTTGGCGGAATTTTAAGATAGTTTGAAATCAGACTTTAGAAACCACTCCAGTGGATTTATTAACGTCCTAAACGGCTAAACCTTACATGGGAACTTTGGGAAAAGCCCTTGATTGCCTGTCGTCAAATATAAGCCCATCGAATGCAATAAGTTACTCGAACTGGTCAAAGACTTGAGCGCTGTTCAAAAAAACTTGCACATAGGAATGTCTCGAAAGTTATATCAGGCGAATTTTCACAAGATTGGACAAATAAATCTCCTGGCAAGTTATCGCATGCTCGTTGGCTCACACGTGCCAATCGAATAATGCGTTTATACGTAACATCAGAGATTCCTTCAGAAAATAATAAAATCGACCATCTTCCAGACTAGTCTTATAAATAAAATAAATTAATTAAATTAAGAATATATAAAAAAAAATATAAAAAAAATGCTCATACAAGCCCCAGCTTCGGCAGCAGTCTTTTTCTACAATAATCGCCAGCTTATCTGAGGCCACCTGTGCGATAATATGAGACAATATAAATCTATGTCTCCTCCTCTGTGCCACGTAGGTTTATGTTATGTGTTCTTTCCTTCTATGTGTCTATCTGTCTCTCTCTGTCGTATGTCTTGTTTCAGTCTCAGCCGATGGCCTCAGTCGCCAGTGCTGCTATGTGTCTGTAGTTCGTATCATTCATGTGCGAAGTACTGCAATGTCAATGTCAATGTCAATGCTCATACAATCATGATTGCTTGTCCTTGTCTGTGTAAACTGCAAGATTTTCCTTAAAAAAATCAATCTGTCAATCGTGAACGACCTACTTTTTTGCTCGATCACCCATTATCGAGAAACATAGTGTCATAATTTCTGATAAAATAAAGTTCGTTAGACTCATATTTCTGCCACCCTTACACTCTTCTTTTTAGTGCCGTCTGTAACCAGTTTTAAATTTCATTTTCTAATGAAGTAAGAGTCTGAATCAATATGAAAAGTGTGTTGTCATTAAAAAAACAGAAAAAAAAGAATATATTTCCATACCTGATAGAATTTGATCTCAACGATCAAAACAAACCTTCAACTCTTATAAGCGTCATGCGTTTACCTAATGGTGAAACTAAACACCAGCCGGTTAAGGCACCATACGTAAGAAGATAAACATAAAAAAGCTTAGCACTTGGCCCGGTCGACCTGCCAAACATTTAATTTACATTTTTTGCACTATGGCGTGTGTTAGTAAAACACAAAATAAAAACATTTAAGCCATTTAGAATTCATGATTGGTAAATCCATCATCAAAACTACTTCTTCTGGAAATTATTTAAGTACCTACCTGTGATTTCACTTGTTGACATTTTTTTTAAGTGTTTGTTTACATGAGTATAGTGATTTATTGAATTAATTAACATAATCACAAACTAGAAACACACTATTAAACGCAATGAACATTTTATTATATTAATATTAACTTGTTGAATTGGGGTTTTTTTGGTATAGGTAGAGAGAAAAAAATGCAAACTCATTTTGGACAAAAAGTATTTGTGGTTTCTTATGTAAATTCAGTCTTAAAATAGTGTTTAAAGGTTTCAGCTGTTTTGCTTCCCTGTTGCAGATATCTTGTTTAAGATGCGTTGTTGATTCAGCGTTGTGAACTTGGCCTGTTTGCATTGTTTTATGAAACAAAACAAAAAGTTCTGAATTGTTTATGATCAGATTTATTTGTTAACTGTTGTTAAAATGTAATGTCACTAACACCTCTTTTTACCAGTCCTTAAATAGTCTAAACATAGGTAATTTAAGTATTACCTTATCGGAAGTAGAATTGGCTCTATCTAGTCTAACAGAAGACAATAATTCTGGTCCGGATAAAATTCCACCTATTGTTTTAAAAAAATGTTCTGTCACTCTGTCTAGAGTTTTGTGTTTTATCTTTAATTGTTCGTTAACATATGGTGTATTTTTGTCAGAATGGAAAATATCCTACGTTACTCCTATTCACAAATGTGGTCCAAAACAGGAAATAACTAACTACCGACCTATTAGTAAATTGTCCGCAATACCTAAGGTATTTGAAAAAATTGTTTGCGATAAACTGAAATTTTTATTAAAAGAGACCATATCCCCGTACCAACACGGTTTTGTATCCGGTAGATCAACTTCTACTAACCTAACCATTTTCACGAATTGTATTCTTAATTCATTAGAAAAGGGTTACCAAGTGGACGTTATCTACACGGATTTTGCTAAGGCGTTTGATAGGGTGCATCATAAAATTTTATTACAAAAACTAGAGAATATAGGTTTTCATTCCAATATGCTTAAATGGCTGAGAGCTTATCTTACATGACGCAGCCAGCTTGTTTCAATTGACTCGTTTACCTCTTATCCCTTTTCTGTCACTTCTGGCGTTCCGCAAGGGAGTCACTTAGGTCCAATGCTGTTCCTGATTTTTATAAATGACCTACCTGATGTTCTTACTAATTCAATGCGTCTTATGTTTGCGGATGATTTAAAAATTTTTAGACGTGTAAAAAATTTAACAGACTGTTCACTTCTCCAAAATGATGTAAATAATCTTATAAACTGGTGCAATATGAACCAATTAGCCCTAAACATATCCAAATGTCAATGTTTTTCGTTTACCCGTCGTTTGTTACCTATCGTTTACGATTACAATATGCAAAATCATGTCCTTGATAGAGTTTCTATTAAAAAGGATCTTGGAGTAATTTTTGATTACAAGCTAAACTTTGTTCATCATATAGAATTCATGGTGAATAAAGCTAACTCTATGTTGGGTTTTATTTTTCGTAATTCGTATGAACTTAGGGACCCTTACACACTAAAAGCCCTTTATGTTGCGTATGTAAGATCGATCCTAGAATACTATTGCGTAGTTTGGAATCCTCATTACAATGTTCATATTACAAGAATAGAACAAGTCCAAAAAAAATTCACAAGATTTGTAGTGCACAAATTAGGTTGGAATATTGAAATGCCTACGTATAACGTAAGATGTCAGCTTATTGGTATTCAGTCATTAGAAAACCGCCGTAAGATGTTCGCTATAAATTTTATCAGAGATATCTTAACATATCATATTGATTGCTCTTATTTATTATCTTTAATTGATCTTTACGCTCCTTCTCGAGAACTAAGAATCCGTACCTTATTCCGTGAAAACATTCATAGAGTTAATTACGCATTTAATGAACCCATAACTCGCAGTGTTAGGGAGATTAATAATGTGTCAAACAATTTAGATTTTAATTTCCATTTGAGTAGAAACTCATTCAAAAATATGTTAAACTTGTATTTTTTAACAAATTAAATAATGTCATCAAATAGCTTTCATTTTTTTTTTGTATGGATATAGCTTTAATTTTATTATGATGTTAAATTTCGTTAGTCTATTTGAGGTTGTAAACTCTAATTGATGTAAATAAATAAATAAATAAATAAATAAATAAAAGAAACACTACGATACTCACAATTTTTGTACATGAACGTATGTACAAACATTAGCCTTGTTTGCTTACACAGAAACAAAGTTGTTTTCTCTTCCTCATAAGCAAATCTTCCTCTTTTGAACAAGTTTGTAAAATCGACCTAAACCAAAAACTTTTAGGTGAGGTTTCATATTCGTGCAGTACTTTCCGTGGCGCAATGATTTATAAGCGTTTGCCGGTACTTAGAAAGTGTGCCTTCGAATACGAACCGTTTGGAATCGACATAAAATTGTTGGCCCCCCTTTTTCAGAGGAAGCAGCCTACTAAACTTCGCTACTCTCTCGTAATATGTGAACGTCTGAAGTCTTTCGTCAACAATCTGATTGGTCCTTATCAATGTGGCTCCAGACCAGGAAAGTCAACCATCGATCAAGCTTTCACTTTGCGGCAGATCCTTGCAATAATTTAAAAAAATAAATAGAGAGGCGCGACAGCTCTTGAAGAGTTAAAGCCTAAGTGACTTACTCTCATCAACAATTCTCTGGGTGCGTGTGAAGAATTGAGGGGACCTACAATTTAACGCCGATTCCGAACGGCAAAGTTTAGCACTTTTTTCATGACAGATTGATACTCTTTGAAGTTTTGTCAGTTCTTCGCAAGAGGCAGTAATCGTGAAAGATTAAATAAAAACTTTATGGGCGCGAGTCGGATTCGAATCCGCAAATGTTCTACGTAACAGGCAACGCACGTAATCACTACGCCACGCCACGCCATCGCCACCCCAAACTTGACAACCGTAAAAAAGAATAGCCTGAAAAACGGTTTTGTGCATTGCAACATCGTCTGCACTTGAACATACATAAAGCAGCATATTGAATAACCAAAAGAATCAATATTTGTTAAGCTTGACTTTAAGAAAATAAGTTTTTTCGTCATGAACGACATCCTGTCACCTGTGTGTTGTTTTTTACAACTGTTATTTAATAACACAGATAGTAAATTTATACAGATGTCTCATCCCTGCAGACAAAAATTAAACATCTTCATCGCAATTGGCATTAGTGCAGTGCGATAACCCAATATTATTGCACTTGCTTAACAGGGCACCGGGCAATAGGGACTTGTGCCCATATAACGTATTTTGTCTGGCATCAAAGTGTATTATAATTGATGACGATTAAAAAGAGGTTTTGTTTTGTTTCCTTTTGTAATGCTTTTCTATTATGATGAAAGCAAGGAAACTTGGTTATAGGTTCCTAGGCCAGCTTCCATACATTTTTTCCGGTTCTCCTTTGCCACGTGTTTACTTTACGACTGCCAAATATGAACTGTCAAGAGTAATGTTTACCAAAATGGCGGAGAACAAAGTAGTATACCTTCATGGCGGACACCCATGGATTCCGATTTGGTGAACCAAGTTGCAACTCGATTTGCATAAAAACCAACTCGAGATAACTTGGTTTGCAGTTGCCTGTAGCTTAATGGTTAAGTGCGGTGGCTGCTAAGCAGAACATCGTGGGTTCGAGTCCTACTCGTGCCCATAAAGTTTTTATTTCATCTTTCACGGGTACTGCCTCTTGCGAAGAATTGATAAAACTTCCAAGAGTATCAATCTGTCATGAAAAAGTGCTTTTCAACTTTGCCGTTCAGAATCAGCGTTAAATTGTAGGTCCCCTCAGTTCTTGACACGCACTCAGAGAATTGTTGATGAGAGTAAGCCACTTAGGCCTTGGCTCTTCAAGAGCTGTCGCGCCACTCTATTTATTTATTTTTAGATAACTTGGTTTGCAAAATTTACGATGCGGCATATCATTAATTAAAATTTAAAATAATTGAACCGAAATCGTAAGAACTTTGGGACAACGTCTATCGATCTCCTGTGAACTTGTTCTCTTTTTCCTTGGCCCCCATTTCAACGCCTTTTTGTAAGGTGCAGGACAGCGGTTTCGGTGAGACTATAATACGAATTATTTCTAATATAGCGGCACCGATGAGATGCTTGCCAATGGCGCCCTCAACGTTAAATCCGCCACTTGTAGGTGCAAGGTGTCTTTGAAGAGTTTGATAGGTACAGTAACTAGATATGGAGGTAATTATTTGTGTTACGAATATGACGATAGAAATTATTTATGAAATTCAATCTCAACTCTAAAGAAATCCCGTCTTTCTTTTTTTCTAACCATTTAGTAAAGCCAAGCAAAAATTAAGACCTAGGTAAATCTACTTCATCTTGGACATTTAATTCAATAACACCTTAATGAGGTAAATAATATCAATGAACACCGGTTAAGTTATAATTCCTATTGATTATAACACAATCTAAGCTTAATGTCATGCCCTGATTGATTCCTTAATTGATGGATGACTGCACTTGTCAATGGAAATTATTTATAAAAAACGAAAAAAAAATATTAATTCATTTTTAAGTAGTGTATAAAGTGGTGACAACGGTAGAACTGCACGTACACCTTAAAGAAAATTGGTTACACCTTTAAAAAAATTAAAATTCCTCCCTTTTTATATTTCCAAATAACCTAATTTCGTGAAAAAAGTATGAGCATTCTTTATTTATTTCAAATATAACGTTTTATTTAAACCAAAAAAAAAAAAACTTTTAATAATGACAAACTAAATTAATATCCAACATTTATGATTGATTTCTATTTTATTTTATTTTTCCTTCATGAAAGATTTCTATCATCCACTAAATTTATATTTGTTCACAATTTGACAAGCTATTCAAGCACAAAATTGCAAAATACCTAGTCGGTGTTTGAAGTAAATTAAACAGTGTTTGTTTCGTTTGTGAATATTTGAAAACGAGTTATCTTAAGAATGTACCTAAATTTATTGTTTATTTTTGAGCTTAAGTCATCTACCTACCTACCTGCATTTTCATATCCAAAACGTGCTTTTTTTGTTTGGTGGCTTTAAATTCTTATTTGAATATGTCATTGCCCCTCAAAAGAATTTCTGGGCGCAAATCCTGATTAATCCACCGTCAACCAGATTGATCACATTGCGATCGACGCACGACACTTCTCTAGCATGCAAGATGTCCGCACATTCCGAGGTGCAAACATCGACTCTGACCACTACCTTGTTGTAGCCAAGGTACGAATGCGTACCTTGTGTCTCGTGTCTCTCCTCAGAAGTCCCTTGCTGCCACCACAAAATGTAGAGAACCAGTGGCAACACCGCCAAGAAGCCATCAGAGATGCCGCCTCTGAAGTGCTAGGGTTTACACGGCCACCACAACGAAACCCCTAGTTTGACGATGAGTGCTGGCGAGCACATGCTGCTAAACAAGAGGCATAAAAAGCGGCGCTGCATAGAAGGACACGAGCTCGTATGCTCTACGAGCAGAAAACTTCTCAGAAAGAAAAAAGGGAGCATGAGAAACGCGCGATCGAGGAGATATAGGGATTTCATAACAAGACCACTTTTCCAAGCTTTATAATGGCGATCACGAGCAAAATTCCGCCAGCTGTACAGAACCAATCAATTTGGGCGAAGTAGGCCAACAATTCCACCCACCCGATATTGACGAAGTGAAGATAGCGATATCAAAACTTAAGTTGAACAAAGCCGCTGGAGCAGACGGGTGAACTGGACAAAGCATCTGGAGATGATTTGGTTAGGAGCATGCACCAGCTCATCTGCAAAATTTGATCGGAAGAAAGCATGCCCGACGAATGTAACCTCAGCATCGTATGCCCGATCCTCAAGAAAGGAGATCCCCTAAACTGCACCAACTACAGAGGTATAAGTCTCTTTAATATAGCCCGTGCTGTGTGAACGTTTAAAGCCTATCGTCAACAACCAATAGGTCCTTATTATCTTGGAAAAGACCCAGGAACTTCAAATCGATACCTTCCACCTTTTCATCGATTTCAAGGCCGCGTATTACAGCGTCTATAGCGCAATGTCTAATTTTGGCATCCCAGAAAAACTCGTCCGTCTGTGTAAGATGACATTGGAAAACTCACACTGTTCAATCATGGTCGGAAAAAACTTAACGCACGCATTTGATGTCAAAAAAGGTACTAGACATGGCGATGCGCTGTCATGCGATTTCTTCAACATCATTCTCGGAAAGATTGTGCAAAACTCCAACGTCAACACCAGAGGCACAATTTTTCAAAAGTCCGTCCAGCTACTAGAATACGCAGACAACATTGACATAATTGGAAGAATACAGCGTGATGTCAGTGGAGCGTCGTGAATCTTGACATGGAGGCCAGGAAGATGGGTCTAGGGGTTAACGAGGGTAAGACCAATTTAATGCTGTCAACAAGAAAGGACACCCAACATCAACGTCTTGGAGCAAACGTCAGCAAAGACAGATCTAACTTCGAGGTAGTTTAGGACTTCGTGTACCTAGGATCCGCTATAAACTCAGACAACAACACCAGCGCTGAAATCAAACGAAGAATTACTCTTGTCCATCGCTGCTTCTTGGACTTAGAAGGCAATTGAGTGGTAAAGTCCTCTCCCGAGCAACTAAAGTGACACTCTACAAATCCTTATCATACAATAGGATTGTATGGTGCAGATACAAAGACTATGAAAACATCCGATGAAAAGAGGACCTCAATCAACTAAGCGTGCGAAACTGGAGACAGCTTGCTACTGAGCTGGCTGGAGACGTTTGTTGGATAAGGCCCTGGTCCGACCAGGACTGTAGCGCCACCATAAAGAAAGAAGAAGAAGACGAATCGCTGTTTCTTTGGGCTAAGAAAGCAATTGAGTATAAAAGCCCTCTCTCGAGCAACTAAGGTGAAACTGTACAAAACCCTCATCATCCCAGTCCTGCTTAATGGTGCAGAAGCATGGACCTTGACAAAATTGGATGAATGTGCCTTAGGTTGCTTCGAGAGGAAAGTTCTTCGGGTCATCTTTGGCCCCGTGTGCATTGATGGGGAATGGAGAAGAAGATACTACAGCGAACTTTACCGGTTGTACAACGACGTGGACCTAGCCAGAAGGGTCAAAGTCCAGAGACTCAGATGGCTCAGCCATTTAGAGCGGATGGACACCAATGCTCCGGCCCGGAAAGCCTTCGACACTATTGACCAGGGACGTAGAGGAAGAGGAAGACCGCGACTCAGGTGGCGCATACAAGTGGAAGAGGACCTCAATCAACTTGGAGTGCAAACTGGAGATAGCAAGCTAGGGACTGAGCTGGCTTTGGGAGACTGATTGAGGCCCAAGTCCACAACGGCCTGTAACGCCACCTTAAGTAAGTAAGTTGGCCAAAAATCGGGATAGGTGGAAGAACGCAGATGCTCTGTTCAATGTTGCCAAGCCACTGCAGCCGTTCTCGGCACATTATGAAATATATATTATATATCCCAGTCAAATATTGTTCTCCATTCGCCTTGCTTGCATTAGGATCGAATATCGGTCGAAAAATTGTTTCCTTTTCATGTGTTCAGTAAGATTCCCTCTCTAGCATGTTAAGTCTAGCTTCTTGTGAATATTACTTCATTCATGTCCACACAAATAATGATAAATAGCTAATACAATGTTTATTAAATAGAAAAAAGTAATATTGCCCAGCTTGCAACTATTCTCTTTTAATAATGATGAGTTGTAATTATTCCTGACATTCGTGCTGAAGAACAATGAACAATCTCGAACATTAGTCTGCACGATAAGCATCATCCGTTGCATGAATTTAATTAATGACAACAAATGCCAATAAAGCTCGGATTGACAATATAAAATGTAAACAAAAAATATACATTTATGACTTTTAATCACTTCGAGGATTTCACATATTCAATCTCAATATGGAGATTATTTTTATTCCTCAATAATGATAAAAAAATTAAATAAATGATTATAAACAATTACAATACCACCAAACAATTTATAACCGGGCTTGTCATCCCCCACGAGCCACGACCGACAACGGCAGAGGCGGCCTATCTCTATCTGACGCTCATATCATACCACGCACAACAATTTTACCAAAATGTCATTAACCGACAAGTACGATGCAAATAGACTCCGCAGCAGACAAACCGCATCACGACTTCTTCATGGAAAATGTTGAACTTTTCTGTTAAAACAATACTGCTGCAATTAAACATTGCAAAATGCCTTAATTGCGTTAATATTTGTGTTTATGCTGGCCCAGAAATTATTATCAGATTGCTTACAAGTCTCATTTACAATTTAACTGCCCAGCAATAAGCTGATAAGTTATTTCACATATGACCGATAAATACTGGTCTTCATACTTTATGGCTATTTTATTTGAACATTTTGTCTAAGATTAAATCACAGGATGAGTTTGAAATTTAAAATTCAAGATTCAAGAATGCTGAGGGAATTGACAGACAAAATTCCCCTTTACCCAATGATAATAATCATTGATGCACGATTCCAATTGTCTAAAAGAAGATATTGTATTTCACATTTGCATAATAAACAAGTTGCTTTAACGAAAGTAACCACAATGCTGTGATTTGTGTATCTAGGCATTAGCCACAGAGTTAGAGTTAGTATTCGATAACGTTACCGTACCTCCACATCACCCATTGACAGGTAGCTTCAAATTGGCTTTAAGAATACAAACAAAAAAGCGACACGGATGAATGCGTTTTTTGTGGCATGGGAAGATTTAATTGGTCATTAAGTATGACTGCCACTCCAGGTGAAAAAGAAACATCAAAAAGTAGAAGTTCTATCTAATTGTAGGTTCATACTCGTACTACTCGTATATTGACATTGACATTGAATTCACAGTACTTCGCACATAAATGTGTCGAACTACAGACACATAGCAGCACTGGTGACTGAGGCCATCGGCTGGGACAGAATAAGACATTATTACAACAGAGAGAGACAGATAGATACATAGAAGGGAAAAACACATAACATAAACCTACGTGACACAGAGGAGGAGACACAGATTTTAATTGTCTCATATCATCGCACAGGCGGCCTCAGATAAGCTGGCGATTGTTGTAGATAAAGAATTCTGCCGAAGCTGGGGCTTGAACCCGTAGCATTCGGCTTAGCAATCAACTACTTTATCCTCTGAGGCTCTGAGCCATGGCCACCTGCACTACTCGTATATGTTCTACTCTTTCATGTTTGGTCTTTTTTCATACATTGTCCTCTAGGTTAGGTTCGGTTAGGTTAGAGGGGCTGTCATGGTTGTAAAAAAGACACATTTAAGCCAATTGATGACCCATTGTGATTCCATATGAATCTAAAAGACTTTCACCGAAAGCTCAATAAAACCAATTAGAGTTCCTTACGAAACGTAGAAGATTAATTATATTAATGTGTTTGAGATCGTAGGACAGGACAGGTGCAGAGGAGGTGAAGAATTGTTTCCTCTTCCTCCTCAGCCCAGTGTCACGGCGCGGCGTGTCTTCCTAGTAGACAGTGTCCGGTTATGACACCAATTAACTGGCTTATATGCAATCTGCTTAGAGATATCAGGCACCTATAGATCTCTTTAAGTCCAGTTTAGGCCAAATGTTTTTCGTCGCCTGGCAGGTGGTTATGTTATTCCACCTGATGTTGGTTCCCTTAGTAGCATCTTGTGTTAGTAAAAGTTTACAAGTAGCGATTGGTATACCAACATTAGCCATTTGTAGTTGAATGGGTAATGTTGTACCACACTTGGTGAGTTCATCGGCTTTGCAGTTTTCTGGAATGTCGCTATGGCCCGGCACCCAGTGAAGGTGAATGTTAAACTGTTGTGCCATCTCCATTAAAGACGATCGACAGTTTTGGACCGTAATTGAGTTTGTAGAGACAGAGTCCAGGGATTTTATAGCTTCCTGACTCTCTGAGAAAATCCGGATATCAGATGTGGATACCACGTCTTCTCTGAGCCAGGATAAGACCTCCTTAATCGCCTAAAGTTCTGCCTGAAACACGCTACAATGATTTGGAAGGCTGAATGAGAGACTTAGTTTTAGTCGTTCAGAGTACACACCTCCACCAACCCCATCACTAGTTTTAGATCCATCTGTATGGAATAAGTCTTCCAGGAATGTCCTACTTTCCCAGAAGAATCTGGAAGGTATAGAAATTTCGAAGTTTCTAACGATCTGTAGTTGGGCAATGGTGTAGTTTATGTGCTTTGGAATTGATTCTAGAAATTAAGAATAACAGAGTGGCCAATGTTTTTGTTAGTCCACTGTGAGCTATTTGTAGCAACTATTTGTTTGCTATATCCAGAGTTTTCATTGTCAGATAGAGTAGGGTGTCTAGTGCCGCGAATGGGTTCGTACGAAGTGACCCGCTTATGCTTAGACTTGCTGAGCGTTAGACTTAGCTAAGTTTATCGCAGTTCCACACCGATTCGCCCAAAGTATTAGAGCGTTTTGTAATAGTTCTTATAAGATATTAAGACGCTTCCTGTAACAGCTATAGCAACGTCATCAGCGTCATAGGCTATCACTCTGAAACCCTCCCTATCCAGACAGGTTAGAATTTCGTATTCCATATTCCAGAGTAGAGGGGAGAGAAAGCCGCCTTGCAGCGTACCTCTTCTGACAAATCTTCTATCAAAACAGCCGCCTAGTTCTGAGTTAATTAATCTGCTAGTTAGCATTGTATGAATTAACTCCACATCCAGAGATGACAGTGCAGATTTGATTGCAGATGTGTCTAAGTTGTTAAAAGAGCCTTCAAATTTTAAACTTTTAACGGTTACAAAATGTGGAACCTATACAGTTTCATCTTTTTTTTATTATTTGCACCCACTCAAAGATTTTTCTTATACCCTTACTAGCCCATTAGCAATAGCAATGAAGGAAGGGTTTGGAAAGGAGGTGTTGGTGTGCATTGGTCTTAAATTCCTTAACATTGCAATGGTTGGGAGAGACATTCATGTAGTACAGCTAAGGAACGATTCTCCTTACTTGAGGGTATGCCCAAAGTTAAGCTCAAAGGTAAACTGATGGGCACTCCTAGAAGCGCAAGTATTACGGGTGAATTGTTTAAGGGGAGCAATGCAACTCAATAGATCATTAACCATTGAAGTAACGATAGAATAAAGAAAGACACGAAACGCACTTCTTTCGTTTCGTGTCTTTCTTTGAGTCAGTGATGCTCTATCTATCACCAATCATTTTTAGAGCTCTTTTTTGTATACAATCCAAGTGGCTTAAGCATGTAGCTAAAGCACCAGCCCAGATATGGGAGTTGTTCTCAAGCTTTGGACGTATATAGCTCGTATAGAAAGTAGAAGGGGAGACAAATTTCTTTGACCGTCGCAAGAGGTCGGTGATTCACATACTTCCAATTACGAGATGTTCGGTGTCATTGATGCAAGTGCCATTCAAGGGGTGTTTATTTCGCTTCAACTATACAAGAAAGCAGAAAGCATTGGGCTTTCGAAGCATTAAACTCTACGCGGTTTTTATTCCCCATTGTACAATGCCGTTTAAGTCAGAGTTTAATGAGCTTATCCTATTTTGCTGGTACATTCCACATCCGAAGAGAACTTGGCTCTTTTTTTATATTTTATGATTTTGTTATGATCTTACTATCTCCAAAACGATGTTAAGATTTGTTCCACTGTTGGGTGAGATAAACCATCAGATAAATAGTGGACCTACTGCTGCGAAAGCCGTACTACCGGGCATTAAGAAGCTTTCACACTTCGAGTTTGTCTGCACTTAGTTCACAGACTTTAAACTTGCAAAGTATCAAGCGAATATTAACAGAAAAATGAGTTTTGAATGTCGCTTCCTAGTTTTGTAATAAATTGAAAAAAATAAACTTTTTAGGGAGCTCCCTATACATTTAATTGAATTTCAAGAAAAACAAACTCATTCAACATCGTCCTGTTGTACGTACCTAATCGTAAGGTCCTTAAAAATGTTGATGCTTCTAATTTTTCGATTTAGTCGATAGTTGCAGAAAAAATGTACAAAATTGTGTGTAACTCACCCACACTTACTTTTGAATCCAAAAAATATGACAAAATTTGTTTTTCTTTTTCTATTTTTTTTATAAAGAGACTGGCAACCATAGACGTTTAAAATGACTTTTTTGTGTTTTGCTTAGTTCCAGTTTGTCTAGGTTTAACGTTTGATTTGATGGGATGCACTTACTTTCAGTTTGTCTCATTTGAATAATCAGTTAGAAAGTTTCTTATTCATTCAGCTCCTTTGGATATAGGTAATCTAATCATTTTCTAACTTATACTTTTGTTCAAGTTCTTAGGTTCTTTAAGATTGTCGACAATTTTTGTCTTCAAAGTCAATTCGAGTTGTTGTTAAGGATTTATTGTTTTAAGATAACATTGGAAAGCATTGCCCTATGTACCAGATGTCTGAATGGTAAAATGGGATGAGAAAGCGCTGCATCTTTCATAATTTTGTAGGTACCATATCTAGATAAAAATGTTTGGCAATTCGGTATTCGTATGCCCAGTTTCAAGGTAGATGCTCGGTTAAAAATACTCTAGAATTTTTTTTTTCAGCAAAATCTTATGCAGTAAATGTTCTATTTTTTCTTTCGTCTAAATAGGTTGTTTTGTATCGATATTGTCATGTTAATGAATTTTTTTCAATATTTCCAAGTATCGAATTTTGGCACTATTGACGCAATAAGATAGGGAATACTCGTGAAAAAATTGGACATGTAAAATGTTGCTCGTAAAGGGCATCAGCGAATTAGAAAAAGGGTAAACATAAAAGAGCTTGAACTTGAAGAAGCTTGAACATATCAAAATGGCGTATTGTTGACTTATAATTTTGATCTGCATTTTGATTCTTCGCGAACTCGGGAGGACGCCCGCGCCCTGGTCAAATGCACAAAAAGAACGATATGCAGTCCTGCACTAATACTTAAACAAGTAATGAACAGGAGGGATTTCCCTGATATACCTATACATGAACATTTGATGGATGTTATTTTTGTCGGTTAATAGTATTTTGTATCGAAAATTTTGTTTTCGAAAAGTTCAGCTTTCAATACTCGCATTCGCATATTCGAAATGAATGCATGCAAATATGACAAATATAGGGAGGTACTCAAAACAACGTTTTCATCAAATACCTACAAAGTACATAGTAAGTGATCACAATTATTGCCTATCTATATGTCTGCATATCATAAACATTCCAGAAGTATAAAAAATGAATTTTCATTCTCAAACGAGTTCTATGAGAACGTTTGGTATGAGGAATTTTTTCTCTATCCTATGAAAAAAAAACGAAGAAGAAGAGAATGAAATATAAAAGAACGCCACCTAGTTCAATTCGTTTGAACTGAGTACCTTAGTGTGTGTGAGCAAACGCGATATTCCTTGTAAAAATGTAAA
Organism: Sphaerophoria taeniata; assembly: GCA_943590905.1. Taxonomy (NCBI): domain Eukaryota; kingdom Metazoa; phylum Arthropoda; class Insecta; order Diptera; family Syrphidae; genus Sphaerophoria; species Sphaerophoria taeniata. The sequence goes on from OX016540.1 coordinate 192,040,815, forward strand.
AAAATTACCCATTTTCGAATATTAATATAAAATAAACGGGTAATCGTAAAATTATTTTAGTTTCTGATTTCTATATAAAAAATATGATAAAAAATTAAAAAAATATATTTGAAAATATTGTTTGCTGCATTCTCCTCATAATTGATACACAAATATTGACTTTTTTAAATGCATTTTTAAATATGTTTTAATTTTTTTCTTTTTTTTCTAAAAACGTTACTGAGTCGAAAAGATATTCAATTTTCATAAAAAAATACTTTTGTTGTTGAGTAAAAATAAATGGGGCTGGAATCTTGTTCACCGCAGAATATTCTAAGAAAAACATGCAATTTTTTACTTTGCACTTCAAAAAAATTTAGTAAAATAATTTATAAAAAAATTAAAAAATTAATGTGATATTATGTACATTTTGACAGTATAAAAACATATTTTCAATTTTTTATCTTTATTACTTTAGAAATTATTCCAAATAAATCACACCTACTTTTGCTAAATTTTGCCCATTTTTCGTGTTTTCGTTAATTTTTTTTGACGAAATTGGACAAAATATTAAAAAAAAAGCCACGTCACTGAACCGTGAGACATTTAAAGAATAGATAAAAAATATAAAAAGAATAAAAAATTAATTTTTAAGGCAACAAAACTGTTCCACCGCAAACGTCTCCAAAAATTTCATAATTTTTCGTTATGCATGACCCTTTTGGGATGAAATACATTTTTCATATTTTTTTTAGCTTATTAACTTCTTAGCTTATTAAATGTATAATCTATAGTCGTTGATTTCATTTAAATATTCGGAATATTTTGGGAGCTACACAGTTTTGCGCAAAACACCAACGAAATTTTCAATGGGAAACCCAGCCTTAATATTTGTATTTAGAAACTGAGTTTGTTCTGAGATTCGGAACTTTTGGTAAGTGACCGCTACGAAAATGAAGAGATTTGAGGACCCAGATCTTCATGAAAGTGGGTGAGTTTTTGGATCACTAGGCTCACTAAAAGAGCTAAAGTATTGGCATGAATTATGACCTTAAGTCTTGTATAAATAACAATGAGTTCAAAGTGGAATGTTGAGCTTATTACACGTACGTAAAAATGGGTACCTATTTGGAATTTGTGGTCTGGATTGATCCCGGTTACGTAAGAATGTTAACATACAGAATATAGATAAACAAAACAAAGAGAAGTCTCGTTCTTTCAAAATATCTACAAATAGAAATTTTGGTAAATTCCTGAGCAGCGAAAAAAAAATCTATGTTCTTTGAATTTTTTTTTAGGGAGGCAATTTTTCTCCAACCAACTCATTTCGTGGTGTCAAGTCTGAAGCGCTGGCATTTGAAACGTGTCAAACTTAACTGTCATCTGAAGTGTCATATTATTAGTAGAACGTTGTAGCCATTCAAATTAACGGATCGCTTAATAAACGACTTGGACGATATGTGGGTGCAACAACACGGGGCAACAACCCACACAACACGGCCAATTATGCTTTTATTGCGTGAGAAGTTTCCTTGTCGAAACGGCAATATCACGGCTGAAATCCAACAAAGCCGCTGGAGCAAATGGTGTATCTGCCGAACTGTTCAAAGCAGCAGGTGACGATCTAGATAGGAGCATGCACCAAATCATCTGTAAAATACGGGCGAAAGAATGCATATCCGATGAATGGAACCTCAGCATTGTTTGTCCAAATCGATACCCACCACCTCGATTTTAAGGCCGCGTATGACATAACATCTACAGAGACGAACTGTATAAAGCTATGTCTAGTTTTGGCATCACTGCTCGTTCGCTGTGACGATGGAGAACTCACGCTGTGCTATCAAGTTTGGCAACGGCATATTTCGATGTCAAAAAAGGATTCAGACAAGGCGATGCACTGTCATGCGATTTCCTTAACATCGTTCTATCTTCCAAAATTCTGTTCAGCTTCTCGCCTACGCCGATGGTATATTGATACAACGGGAAGAACACATTGTGATGTCAATGGTGCATTTGTGAGAATTGAGACAGAAGCGGCGAAAAAGGGGATAAGCGGTAAATGAGGGGAAAAACGAATTATATGCTGTCTTCGAGGAAGGACACCCAACACCGATGGCTCAAAATAGACACATACAAATTCAAGGTAGTAGAGGAGTTTGTCTACCTATAGGCTCCGTTATAAACACGGACAATAACACCAGCGCCGGGATAACACGAAGAACTGAGCTAAGAAAGCAGTTGAGTTTAAAAGCCATCTCTCGAGCAACAAAGGTAAGACTGTGCCTCATCATTCCAGTCCTACTATATGGTGCAGAAGCATGGACCTTGATAAAATCGGATGAATGTGCCTCAGGCTGTTTCGAGAGGAAAGTTCTTCGTGTGTATTGATGGGGAATGGAGAAGAAGATACTACAGCGAACTTTACCGGTTGTACAACAACATGAACCTAGCCAGAAGGGTCAAGGTCCAGAGACTCAGATGGCTCGGTCATTTAGAGCGGATGGACATCAATGCTCCGGCCCGGAAAGCCTTCGACACTATTCACGAGAGACGAAGAAGGAGAGGAAGACCGCAATTCAGGTGACGCACACAAGTGGAATAGGACCTCATTCAGCTCGGAGTGCAAAACTGGAGACAGGGACCAAGCTAGCTGGCGAAGACTATTGATTGAGGCCCAAGTTCACAGCGGACTGTAGCGCCACCTTAAGTAAGGAAGTTTGTTTCCTGGTCGCGTTAATGTTTTGCCGACATCAATTGGCCACCAAGATTATAAGATTTGACACCGTGGGGCTACACATAGGAACGTTTTTATGCCAATAGTGCCAGAACTCTAGAGTCTAGACACATTAAAAACCAAAATCAATTAAGTTTCGGCCAAGATACCGACCGATATGTGCGGTAAAAATTACCTCAAAAGAATCGCTGCGAAAACTCTCGGGGTAGCCATTTGAATGATATCTGAATGATATCGTTGCGTGGGTTATTTAGCTTTTTCTTGAAACCGAAAAATGAACGACCCTTTATTATTAGGTGGGACATAAGGCCCAAATATAAAATTTGGGACTTATGTCCCTGGGACTTATGTCCCTGCGCCTTATTATTAATCTGAGATCAGACCCTTCCAAAAAATTTGAAGAAAATTTTGAATCTTCGAGCTGTTCTTGCAACGAAAGGAATGTAAGAGCTCAGAACCAAACGCAGGCAAAACTATTTTTTTTTTTTTATTTAGATAAGTTGTGTTAAGCATTTTGTAAATTAAGTTGTGTTCCAAACTGTCAATCGCAAATAAAATTTTATTAAAAAAATGGAAAGACAAACAATTTCGGAAACTTTTTACGATTTGAAACTTTCCTGTATTTGCTTATTTGTCAACATGTCATGATCATCATAACTGGCAACGACAACATGTCAAACGCACTAGCTATACCTCTTACACTTTTATCGTTCCCCTAAACAAAAAATAATCCTCATTCAGAGTATTTTTGTTTGATTTTTAAATTAATCTCTATTTTCGCTCCAGCCGCAGTCTATTGTTCGCACTTTTCACAGCAGTCGAGAAGCTACTTAACCGCGAAATAAAATAGACGTTCAAACAAAGAACAAACACAATAGGCACTTGTTCGAAAGGAAAAGGAAATCTCACTGAAAATGAACTTAAACAAGTTTTACTTACCGTTACAGTCAATTCCTTCGAATTATTCTAATCTCGGTGAGCGAATTCAAAGGCGAATCAGAAACGAGGAAAAAACACAAAAAATTTAAATTCACTTTCGATCGGTAATTGCGATTATGCGACAGACATCCGACACAAGTTCCTTTTTATTATTCTCTTCTCGATCGGTGTCTTTCGAAAGCAAAAATCACCGTTGTAATTGCTCCTATGGCTCTAGCTTGCACTAAAACTCAATCTTTTCTAATTCGATTGCGAGAAAATTAATTCAATTTGAGTAGAACTGGGGACTGTGTATTTCTGTTCACAAAATTAAAGAGCATCCAACAAAATGACAAAAAAAAAAAGAAAAAAATGCGTCCGATGTCGCGCTTGTAACGAAAATTCCAATCAAAGATTAGACATTAGTTTTTCCAATTTTCTGGGATGGAAGGTAGGCAGCAATCTCGGTTTGGGATAAATTTTCCATATGAACAGGTTTCCAACGATGTCGTTTTACTGTCGACTTATTGTTCGTTATTCGAAATCGATTCCATTATCGAGATTTGAATTTTTGATTTTCACATCCGTTTCATATTTAATGACCGAAAAATTAGTTTCAAACTGAGCTTAGATTTTCCGTGAACTGAACATTCCACTCTATGGAGTGGCCTCTCTATCTCAATGTCGCTTTCAATTTAGTTGCTTTTCATTTATTTGTGAATAACTCAGATAGAATTACCCATCTGGAACTTAGGTTAGGTACAAATGAGGAACAATTTGGTTTTATTTATGTCACTTGACTATTTTGGAGAGGCTTTTTTGTAAGCAACCGTTTTGTGTCGCACCTAGACGCGGACTGAAAGTTTTGCCGAAAACCAATTTAAAAAGTCGCCACCGGTGGGGCCGCGCCGCTGCTGTGTTGTGAGGTTTGTCGTTTTGTCGTGTGGGCCATCGATCTAGGCTCCCCTCCAAGCACAGTCGCAGATGTGCCGTGCCTTATTACCTTTTCGCCCACTCTGAGTTTGTATGATCGTATTCCGTGAGTGTGTTGGCTATTCTTGCATTTTTTTTTTTTGTATTTGTTTGATACCGTGATGCGCCGGCCACAAGTGAAAAGCGGTGCTCGATCCTAGGTTTTGTTTTTCGCCGGAGCTTTTCTTCAATACAATCGCAATCTAATGGAGCGACACGGCGCACACAATGTAGTCTCAGGGGTCGTGGGTCATGGATTAAGGGGGGACTTTTTGGCTTCGCTTTTGCAACAGATTTGCTTGTATTTCTCTTTTGATGATCGTCCTACCTTCAGCTGATCTCTCGGTTTTTTTTACATTGTGTGTTTTGTTTCATTTTCCGTTTTTTGATGTATTTTTATTTGCGTTTTATGTGTACTGAAGGGGATGGAACTGGTGGAAGTGCGAAAATTGACAAATCTCAATGCGGAAGGTGCAGGGAATGAACATGATGATTGTAATTGGCGGTTATTATCCGGGTCTGGACTTGGGGTCTTTTGTCAATAGGCAAATAAGTGTTGATATGATTATCACATTGCAAAGCGTGACAAATAGATTTTTTTTATTATTTTTTTTCCATATTGGAGCTTGAGGCGATTTTTGATAACTCTGTTATTTTTCTTTTTTATTTTTTAATATTAAAAAAGCAGTTATTTTTTTACTAGTAAATAAATTCCCATTCAACTTGGATTTGGGATTTTAAGTTTAAACCCAACTGTATAGCGTTCATTTTCAAATATTTTACTGACGAAGAAAATTAAAAAAAGAAAATTGTTTTGAAACAACTTAAAAAATTGTTCAAAAATGTGACTGTTTAAGAATGTAACAAAGTTTTTGAAACTTTGCTTCAAAGTATCCTAGAACAAATTTTAAACATATAGGAAAGGTAGTATGATGACAAGTTTTGCATTAGTCGCACCAACTTGCTTCTGTATTCTAAGACTTAACTCACAAAAAATATGAAGAGGTAAAAACATGTAAAAAATGTATGCCAGTAGATTTCTTAAGAAATTGTTGATTTTAAAAATTAAAAAAAAGTGGACAAGTGCGGGATAAACTCGCTCGAGGAGGGTTCCGTACTCGATTATCCGACTATACTTTTTTTTAGTTTTGATGGAAATTTTATGTAAGGATTAAGATATGAAACCAAACATTTCCTTGGCCAATAATTTGAATAATCTTTCTGCCTATTTCCTTCAATGACTTCGAAACTGTTTATCTTAAAAATATGGAAGCAGCATTTTCGGATCACTTGTACTCTAGAAAATGTGTATACCAAATTTTTATTGAAATCAGCTTAGCAGATTCTAAGAAATCGCTTGTAGTAGGAGAGCCACTGAAGACCGACCTACACCGATCTGTTAACCGGTTGAAACTTTTTTTTATGAAATTTAGTTTGTAAACATATATGAATATGATAGCTTGCCTAACGAAAAGTGTGCCAGGCTATATTAAATTTAACTTTATATTTTAATCAATAACTAACTCCTCCTTCACCCATATGTTAAAATAAAACGCTGTGCCAAATAGCCATATCGTGTAAGTAGGCTTGAGACAAGAAAAAAATTGTATGGGAGAGGGGGGCCTATTCCCCCCGTTTAGCCAGGAGGGCAGTTTTCTGAAAAATTGACTTATTTTTTTTTAAATATTAGAAATCAACGGCTTCATCAACAACAACGTGTTATACCTTTCTACAAAGCCAAAAACTTAGGCTTTCATTTTGTATTTAAATTTAATGGTTTAAATAATAGTTTTAGAAAAATTAATTTTCAAACTCAAAATTTTGAAAAAAAAATCTTTGTTAAATTTCTAGTTAATTTTTTCAAAATTTTATGTGATTAAGTACTTATTTTGTATTCAACATTCAATACTGTTAATAATTTTGAATATAAAAAACAGTTACGTAAAAATAAAAAGTTTTTTTTTAAGCAAAAAGTGATTTTGTTTTTTTATTTATTTCTCGACAATGGCAAGGTATTTTTCAATCTGGCCGACTTAAAATTAAAAACAGCACTGAATGTTGAAAACAAAATTAGTACTTAATGACATAAAATTTTGAAAAAAATTAGTTCGAAATTTAAGAACATTTTTTGTTTTTTTTTTTTTATTTTGAGTTTGAAAATTAATTTTTCTAAAACTATTATTTAAAACAATTAAATTAAAATACAAAATGAAAGCCTAAGTTTTTGGCTTTGTAGAAAGGTATAACTTATAACACGTTGTTGTAGATGAAGCCGTTGATTTTTAATATTTTTTTAAAAAATAAGTCAGAAAACTGCCCCTCCTGGCTAAACGGGGGGAATAGGCCCCCTCTCCCATACAATTTTTTTCTTGTCTCAAGCCTACTTACACGATATGGCTATTTGGCACAGCGTTTTATTTTAACATATGGGTGAAGGAGGAGTTAGTTATTGATTAAAATATAAAGTTAAATTTAATATAGCCTGGCACACTTTTCGTTAGGCAAGCTATCATACTCATATATGTTTACAAATTAAATGTAATAAAAAAAAGTTTCAGCCGGTTAACAGTTCGGTGTAGGTCGGTCTTCAGCGGCTCTTATACTATTGTGAAATACGAATAAAAAGAAAACGAACTGATCTTATAAGGATTTCGTTTTTACCTGTGTAAGAACCCCTTAAAAAAACAAAAAAAAAATTGGTCATCGGCAAAGAAAACGAAACACCACAGTACCTAAGAAAGGAATAAGGAACTTTATTTTTTCTTCAGAAAATAAACGATTGATTTTATTGCAATATTCAACAATCTCTCTCTATATATATAAAAATGGATGTGTGTTTGTTTGTTTGTTTGTTTGTTTGAGTGTCTCTTATAGACTCCGAAATGGCCCAACAGATATTTGTGAAATGTTCATGGTTCATACTGTTGCATTCAGTGATGATTTCTGTGAAAAAAGAAATTGGAAAAACCTCATGGAAGAGTGGGAAAACTGGAAAAACCAAACAAAGGTCGTAAATTTGATTTTTTTTGCTTGGAATTTTTTGTTTCAAAATGGGTTTTCGAATGGAAAAACAGAAAGTTCTAGATGAAAAACTCGGAAAACTCATTGGGAAAATTGCATATTATTGCAGGTGCATTAGTTTTCAAATGGAAAACTGGAAAATTTCAAAATGGGATTTCCAATGGAAAATAGAAAGTTCTGATGAAAAACTCTTTGGTTTTCAAAGGGAAAATTGCATATTATTGCAGGTGTATTGGTTTTCAAATGAAAATTTGGAAAATTTCGGAATGGGTTATCCAATGGAAAATAGAAAGTGCATTGATTCTTAAATAGAAAAATGGAAATTTTTTGATTGGGAACTTGGAAAACTCTACGAGAGCACGAAGAACTTCAACATTGAATTTAAGGTGCATTGGTTTGTTTGTATGTCCGGTTTGGACTCTTGATCCTCAATGCAATTTTATAAAATTTTCATTGTATAAAAATAATTTGTTTAGAAAATCTTACGTTAAAGTCAGCAAATAAGGTGGATAAGTGGTGGTTTGGAATTCTGATTTTTGTGAAATAGTCAAAACAGAGAAGTTTTTGAATTTTTCAAAGAAATTTGCATTTTATTTCATGCTTTAATGAAAGAAGAATGTTAGTTGTTGAGCTTGAAAAAATTCAGATATGAAGTTCTCTATTTTAATCGAAGGGTGGCAGACGAAGTTCGCAGGGTCGGCTAGTAAAAAATAAAACTAATTATAACTCGAATAGATTGTCTCTTCTTTTTTCGTGTTTTTTCCTCTTTCTTTAATAACTTCGAAACATGAAAATAACATTTTTAGATTACAACTGAATACTAAAATATGTGTACCAAATTTCATTGCAATCGGCCTAGCAGAATCGAAGAAATCGCTTGTGAAAGACGAATGAACAGAAAACGAAGTGATGTTATAAGGGTTTCGTTTACACTCTGTGTACGGGACCCTAATACATATTCGGAATTATGCTTATTTACATCATCACTGTAATGTATTTTGTTTTTTCTGTAATCTATACGTTTAAATTTTAACTACATTTTGAAATTATTTGGAAATGCCTGGTCGAGCCCTTACGGAGTTGAGGAGGGGTGAAATTGAGTGTTTTTATAGTCCTTTTTTGTTGGGTTTTCTTGAATAACTTCAAACCATTTGCCTTGTTGAAAATATATCGTTATATACATTATTACTGTAGTTTTTTTTATTTTTTCTGTAATCTATACATATGCAACTATTTTTTGAATTTTTTGATTTTTTTGGAAATTCCAGGCCCACCCTTTTTGGTGATAGTAGGGGGTAAAGTTTAGTTTTTTTGCATTTTCGACCTTTTTTGTTGTGTTTTCTTGAATTATTTCAAAACTATTTGTCTTAAAAATACAAAAAAAATATGTTTGTCATTGCAGGCAATTAATGAATGATTGTACTTAATTTGAAGTCAATAGGGTTACCACCTGTTCAAAAAAATGGTTGTAAAATTTAATGAAATTGGAAATTAGTATATTGAAAAATTTTGCATGTTACATAAATAACAGTGACTTCTTATTATTTTTCCGGTAATATTCATGTTATAGACCTATATCTCAAATTTATTTAGAATTTTAGGTCCAGTAGTTTCGGGGATTAGGGGACGGGGATGCCCTGTTTTTGACATTTTTGCCTATTTTTCCATATTTTCTTAAATAACTTCAAAACTATTTCTCTTAAAAATATAAAAAAAATATGATTGTATTTCTAATTAACACGCTGATATATTGGCCAACTTTTAACTCAAACGGTATAACAGTTTTGGAGGAAATAAGTTTTAAAGTTGAGTCAAAAATTAAAAAGTCACCCCAAATATTGAGTCATATCTGTGTTTTATGTAACAGTACAGAGTTCTCATTATTTTCTTTGTAGTAATCTACAGGTTGAGACATATTCTCAGTATCTTTTTCATAATTTTAGGCCCAGTAGTTTCGGAGATCAGGGGGGAGAATGGTAATTTTTGTATTTTTTTATCTTTTCTCTTTAATAACTTCGAAACTATTTATCTTAAAAACATGAAAACAACATTTTTAGATTACTACTGAATACTTAAATATGTGTACCAAATTTCATTCCAATCGGCTTAGCAGATTCGAAGAAATCGCTAATGAAAGACGAATGAACAGAAAACGAAGTGATGTTATAAGGACAATTTGTATGACATTAATCAATATTTAAAATTATGTAATAAAAATCTTCGCGTCCTTACATTTTATAACAACAAATAAACGCTTACTATGCCAAGTGGCATATTTTTCTGTATATATGTATGTAAGTTTGTACACTTGCCTTCTCTCCAAGTACGTTCTACTGACACTTAAAATCCGGGGGCAAGATAGTGCCCCCGAGAAGTTGAGAATGAAGCAAACACTGCCGTGAAGTAAACACTGAACCTTTTCGCCGCATTTTCAGGCCCCTATTTGAGAACCTCTGGATAAGACCAGAACGCAGAAATTTTCGTCATCCAGTAAGCTATAATGGCATAGGTACTTAAAATTTCAAGTCTGTAGATCATTTAGTTCGGAAGTTAAGCAAAAGCAAAGTTTCGCATTTATGATACTCACTCACTGACTCACTCATGATCATCAGAAGAGAACTAGTACTTCCCATAAACTCAGGGAGCTTAAATTTGGTACAGATGAAGTGTTTAGTGCCAACGTAAAGGCAAAACTATAAAAACTAGGATAGTGGAAGATCTGGAGTACCTAGTGACCGTGATTAGAAAACACAAGAGTCCAACCAAACAATATTAGAGATTGACATACCTCAGGCATACTTGCACAGAGAACAATTCCCAATCTGTGTGGCGTATGCCCTAAAAATTCACAAGAGCCAAGGTCTATATCTAAAAAAAAGGCTCTCATGGACATTGGCATCTCCATATTCCCTTATGGCCAAGCCTACTTGGCGCTTTCACGAGTAACCAATCTTCATGGGATGCACCTCATATAGTTGACTTCAAGTGTATAAAAGCTCAAGCTTAAGCGATCACTGAATACAACCGGCTTATGTGGCTTTTCTTACAACCAAGAAGAATTGCTACTAAAATTCAATGTTTTTTGGCGTGTAAGAAATGTGCAAAAACGAATCAATCCCTTTTTTGAATGTCTGTGTTGTCTGGTCAGCTGTTAAATCGTCATGATAATTACAACAATAGAAAACTCAGAAATGTCAAACTCGTAGGTCGTAGGTAGTAGACGACTTTCAAGCCACAGATATTGAAATTCTATGTATAAAAATCAAGCTTAAAGCTGGCCATCTTTTCATCATTTGCGTCTACATTACATACCTCCTAATTCAACCAGTGATGTGTATGAAAAAATGATCGACAGCATAGAAACAATCTATGTGGCATTGGAACCTGAAGATGAATTTTTAATCGTAGGTGACTTCAATCTACCAAACCTTAACTGGATACAAATTGATGACGATACCTTCCACGTTCCGGTAAATGCGTCCAGTCTTAATGAACTTACAATAGTAGATGGTATGTCTTCATTTGGCTTGAGTCAGTTTAATGGAACGAGTAACCGTTCTAGAAGAATGCTGGACCTAGTATTTTTTGCTGATACAGTCAATACCGAAATTGCTGTTTTAACTGCTGCTGTAGTTTTGATTGATGAGGATCGACATCACCCAGCATTAGATATTTCTCTAAACTTGAACATGTCTTCTCCTCATTTTGACTATAATAACAAACTTGAATTTGACTTTCCTAAATGTAACTTTATAGATCTTTTTGAATTGCTATCAACTATTAATTGGAATCAATTATTTTGTAACTGCGATATAGATGATATGTGCAATATTTTTTATAACACACTTTTTAACTGTTTTTGTGAAACTATACCATTGAAAAAACTCGTTTATCTTCAAATGCACCACCATGGTTTGATACACATATTAAAAACTTAAAAAACAAAAGAAACAAAGCTTGGACAAGATTTAATAAGACAAGAACTGACGATGATTATAGAACTTTCTTAATTATAAAACAACTTTTCACTGATTACTCTAACTTATTATATGACGATTATATTTGTAAAATAGAAGCTGACATTAAATCTAATCCAGTTAGTTTCTGGAACTTTGTTAATAACAAAAGAAAAACTTGTGGCTACCCAAATTTGATGACTAATGAATTATCAGCTAGTCATGAACCCAAACATATTGCAAACATGTTTGCTAATTACTTCAAAGAAGCATTCGAAGAATCAAACTTTAACGCATCATCTTCTTTTTCTTGTTTTTCGGAAAATTTTGCTCATTTAAACGATATAAATTTTGAAATAAGTGTGGAAAAGGTTACTCAAAGAATCTTACTACTCGATGAATGTTTCAGTCCTGGCCCCGATGGTGTGCCATCTTCTATTTTAAAAAAATGTGTTTCTTATTTGTCATATCCGTTGTGTATTCTCTTCAATACGTCTTTACAAAGTTCAAACTTTCCTTATATCTGGAAAAGTTCATTTATCATTCCTGTACATAAAAAAGATCCTAAGAATGAGATCATGAACTCTATCGACCTATTGCCAAATTATCTGTGATACCAAAATTGTTTGAGTCAATTGTAAGTAATGTTCTTTCTTTTCATTGTAGTTCAATTGTGTGTGATAGCCAGCATGGATTTGTCAAAAAAAGATCCACAGTTACTAATTTATTTAACTTCGTGTCCTTTTGTTTAGATGTGTTTGAAAAACGTGAACAAGTTGATTGCATATTTACCGACTTTAGTAAGGCATTTGACAAGTTGTGTCACTATACACTTATACGTAAATTAACGCTTTTAGGATTCAATAATCATTTTTTAAACTGGATTGGTTGATATTTAAAGAATCGTAGTTACTGTGTTTTGTTTCGTAACGAGTGTTCTAACCAATTTGTTGTGAACTCTGGCGTCCCTCACGGGAGCCATCTAGGACCTATTTTATTTGTTTTATTTATTAATGACTTGACTACTATCATCAAAAACTCTTCTGTTCTTATTTATGCGGACGACATTAAGATCTTCAAAAGTATAAAATCGAACACTGACTGTTTACTACTACAAGAAGACTTGACAACTTTCAGGGAATGGTGCAATAATAATCGTCTCGTCTTAAATGTTGACAAATGTAAAACCATGAGTTTTACACGCAAAAAAGTCCCGTTTTCGTACTGCTATACGTTTGATTCTTGTCCATTAAGTAAGGTTTCTGTCTTCTCTGACTTAGGTGTAGTTCTTGATCCAAAACTAACATTTATTGATCATATAAATTATGCAATTAAAAGTTAAATTAAAAAAAATTAATGGATTCATAAAAAGATTCGGTCATGATTTCCACGACCCGTATGTTCTCAAACTTTTGTTTGTTTCATTTGTAAGACCGATTCTAGAATACGCATGTGTTGTATGGTCACCATATTACTCAATACATATAATAAGAATTGAGTCAGTCCAAAAAAAGTTCCTACGTTACTGTCTTCGATCTCTTCCTTGGTTTAGAGGGATTCTCCTCCCCCCTTATTCTGATAGACTGACTTTTATCAACCTTCCATCTTTGACTAATCACAGAAAATATATACAATTTTGTTTTGTTGCTAGGATTATTAATGGGTCGATATCTTCAACGTCAGTTCTTAGTCAATTAAATTTCAGTTTTAGTCGCTCAAGTTTAAGACGGCAGCAACCTTTAAATCAAATATTTAGTAGATCAAACTATGGTGTAAATAGCCCGCTTAATCAATTAATAACAATTTATAATGAATTTTATTCTTGTTTAGAATCTGCTAATGATAACATTAAATGCAAAAAGTTTAAAGATTCCTTTTTCAATAGTTTTGTATAATATATAACCTAGATTATAAGAATTAGATTAAGTACCTACTGTTCACGTTAGATATTAACGAATTGAATAAATAAACTTCTAATACATTTCTACTCGTGCATCTTGGAATGTCAATAACTTCGAGTTTACCCCCGAGCCCATCTTCGTTCGTACTTTTAATTACCTACTGGGCCCTTATTGCGTAAGAGGATTATCGTTTGTAAATCCCCGTATACCTACGTTTAATTGCAATTATATGTAAAACGAGTATCGTTAAAAAATACTATACCTACTCGCAACGAATTAACTAGTGCTTTTACCTATACCGTTTTGAGTTTGTTGTCATTGCAAAAAATTATCTGCCGACGAGCGAGGCTAAACCCACGGCCAAAATGCTCTGCACCGCTTTGTCAGGAAAACCCAACTCATTTTCGTTTCTCATAATCGCTCTATGTCGTGACATTCGTTTCAATGGGTTCCGTATTTTCTGCCGTTCGTTGCGTAATACGCAATATGGACCCAGAAGTTTGTTTTTTAGACGTAGGTACTACGCGAATGTGAAAACTTTGCAATATTCAGATATTCAAGACCCAATGTACCGCAACACCTCCTATTAAAATCTTTCCCAATTCCTGATGCTCGCACTGTGCTCTAGACATATAAAGGGTATACAAAGAAAACAGTTAAGTAAATACCTACACGAAAAATATAAAAAAAAGTAAAAAATCCGGAGCTTCGCAATTGTTAATAAACAATTAAAATGAAATGTTGATTGTGAATAAAAATAAAAAATATAACACAATTAAGTGCAATACCGACAACAAAGAAAACAGTAACCCCGGAATTACAAGACGTTGCATAAGACAAAGCTTAAACGTTACCCAAGATTGGAGAACAGTTGCTGCTAAAAATCTAGCTTGGTTTTGTTATTTATTATGAGCACACACTAAAGAGGCTTTTTATACCCTTATTATGCCAAAGACACAGTGAGCGCATTAGGAATTAAGGAAGGGGTCAGAAAGTAAGTGTCGGTGTACATTGGTCTTGAATTCCTCAAAATTGCAATGATTGACTGATTGAATGAATGACGTAAGTGCAATCGAGTTGGAAAATATAATTAAAAACAAATTGCTTCAAGCTTTAAAATACAATATATTTGAAACAGGATTTTCTAACGAATAAAAATTTTCTTTGAAACAAAAAACATAAACATACTTAAAACAATATTGATGCTAGATATGTATATAAAACAAGTAGGTAATTTAAAGTAGATTCTTAATAACATATAGAACTTCAACACCCCCACTAGAATCTAACTTTTCAAACCCATTAATCTAGCACAGAAAGTTGATTTTTCACAAGGAAGTCCTTTTGTTAAAATGTCAGCTACCATTTCAGATGTCTTCAAATAAGTTAATTCGATAATTTCTTCATTGATAACGTCTCTTACAAAATGATGTCTGACATCTATGTGTTTAGTCCTTGCATGGTAAACATTGGACGTAGTTAGGGATATAGCACTTTGATTATCACAGAATAAAACAATTTTGTCTGTGTCTGGAAGTAGTTCTTTCTTCAATCCGGTAAGCCAAAGCGCTTCTTGAATAGCTGAACTTAGTGACATGTATTCAGCTTCCGTGGTCGATAAAGCAACTGTGGGCTGCTTGCGGGAACACCATGAAATCGCGCCACCCAACATTTTAAAAACGTAACCAGTGACAGATCTCCGGTCATCTGTATTAGCAGCATAGTCTGCATCGCAAAATCCAGTTAAAAGCTTATCGTCTTCATCATTCTTGGAATAGCAAAGTTTAAAGTCTGCGGTTCCTTTGAGATAGCGTAATATTCTTTTTGCTGCTATCCAGTGAGCCTTCCCTGGATTTTGATTGAAACGGCTTAAGGTATTTACTGCATAGCTGATAGCTGGTCTTGATACTTGTGCAGCAAACAGCAAGCTTCCAATCAGTTCTTGGTAAGGGATTTTTGACATCTCTTCACTCTCTGATCTTGATTGGGGTGACATGGTTTTACTCAATTTTTGGTTATAGTCGATCGGTGTTGAACAAGGATTGCAACTTGTTACACCAAAACGTTCTACCAATTCATTTATGTATTTTTCTTGATCTATTGAGAGTTGACAATTTTTTCTGTCTCTATGCAATCTTAGTCCCAAAAAAGAATTTGCAATGCCAATGTCTTTCATGTGGAAATGCTTCATTAAATTTTCCTTAAGTTGTTTCTTGAGTTGAGGATGATTATCCAAAATCAACAAATCATCTACATAGATCGCAACTATCAACATCTTACCATCTAAACATATGTAATAGATACATGGATCTAACTTGGATTGCTTCATCCCAAATTCTTTTAAGGCATTATCTAACTTTTGATTCCACATACGAGACGACTGTTTCAAACCATATATGGATTTCTTTAATCGGAGAACCTTATTATCTCCACCTTCAAATCCTTCTGGTTTCCGTAAATAAATGTCTTCATTCAAATCACCTTGCAAGAAGGCTGTTACGGCATCCATTTGTTCTATGTCGAGATCTTTTTTCACAGCTAAGGCCAAGAGAAATCTGACAGATTCATATCTCACCACAGGCGAAAAAGTTTCTTCATAGTCGATGCCTTTTCTTTGACTACAACCCTTAGCCACCAGCCTAGCTTTGTATCGGGATATTTTACCATTTACATCCACTTTGGTCTTGAATACCCACTTCGTATTTAAAACTTTCTTCCCTGGAGGTAAATCGGTTTCTTCCCAGGTTTGGTTGCCTATTAACGATGCATATTCATCATTTATTGCCTCTAACCAGCAATCTCTATCTGTTCTTGTAATAGCATCTTGATATGACAATGGATCATCTATGTTGTTATTATTTGCAACATAAGTAACACTGTTTTCTATGATATTTCGGTTTCTTATTCTCTCAGATCTGCGAACGTTTTCTGTTGTAGAAACTTCAACATTTTCCAATACATTACTGTCAGCTTCATCCACTTCGACAATCTCTTCTGTGCTTTGGTCATTATTGGTGGATATATTATTTTCTGAATTATCGCCATCAGATATTCCCGACAAATGTCTTCAGTATCCCCACTGAACTTTCTAAGTATGATGGAAAATAATTAGTTATATTGTCATTCTTAATTACCTGCCCAAAAATTTCGTTTTCCAGACAGATCACATCTCGGCTTTTGATTAATTTTTTCTTTTCAGGATCATACACTCTGTAAGCCTTAGAGTTTTCACAGTACCCAAGTAAAATGCATCTTTTCGATTTTGAATCCATCTTCTTCCTTGTTTGCTTTGGAACATGCACCATCGTAGTTGAACCAAAGACTCGCAGGTGACTCACATCTGGTTTTTTGCCAGACCAGATTTCTTCGGGAGTTTTGTTCTGTTCTAGTGTTCGACTTGGAGTACGATTCATCAAATAAGTACCATATGTAATCGCTTCTGCCCAAAAACTTTTCTCCAAACCAGAATCTATGAGCATACATAGAGCTTTTTCAACTAACGATCGGTTCATTCGCTCAGCTTTCCCGTTCTGTTGAGGGGTATAGGAAGCTGTCGTTTGGTGACGTATACCACTCTTGGATAAATATTGCAAAAAGGATTTGTTACAATACTCGCCGCCATTGTCCGTTCGCAATACTTTAATCTTCTTCTGAGTTTCGTTCTCGACCAAATTCTTGAATTCCATAAATTTTTCTTTAACTTCTGATTTGGATTTCAGAATATAAACAAAAATCTTATGGGAAAAATCATCCAGCAGAAGAAGAAAATAAGAAACACCTCCTAACGACTTTACTTCAATAGGTCCACAAACATCAGAATGTACCAGTTCTAATATCTCACTTGATTTTGATTCTGACATTGAAAACGGCTTTCTGGACTGCTTCCCTTCAATGCATCTTATGCACGGTTGTGCTTTCGAATCAACAAAATCAATCCCTGTTACAGAACCTTTTCGCATCTTGGTTAGAATTTCATAACTTGGATGTCCTAGTCTTCGATGCCACAGTTCCAACGAGAGCTTCTGATCAACTATCATATTGATTGCATTTGAGCTTGAAATCGGTCGATCCAATCGATAAAGTTTGCCATTGATTCGACTACCAGTAGCAAGTAATCTTCTTCCATCCCTGATTGTACATTTGTTGCTCTTGAATTCAACCTTATAACCATATTTTGTCATTTGGCTAACTGACAAAAGATTCGCGCACAAATTTGGAATATATGTATAAAACATCTTTGATTACTGTTACCAATGGTTTACCCTCGACCAGGATTTCGAGTTCGACATCACCTCTAGCTTCTACATTTAAGTTGAAATTGTCAGCAACTGTAACCTCTTCTTGTTTGACTTGGGACTCATTCATCAACCATTCTTTACGATTCGTCATGTGCTGTGATGCTCCAGAATCGATAAACCAATCAGTCACATTTTCTGTATTAGTTCTTGCCATTAGCGATGTAAACAAAACTTGTTTGCCATGTTTATGATTCTTGACCCTTCCCTCTGATGCTTTATGGTTTGAAGGACAATTTTTAGCAATATGCCCAAATACACCACATTCATAGCATCTAGGCCCACCTGAATTACGTTGAAATTTATGGGAAGATCGCTTCGCATTATTTCGACCATAAAATGCCATTCCATCAGCTCCTGATTCGTCGTCATCGTCCTTGACATCTTGCAAAAGTTTCATCTTTATTGCATCACCTGTTATTTTGACCCCCGAACTTTCGATCCCCATTATCATTGGCTTGTACTTATCGTCTAGCCCAGCCAATAAAAGAGATCCAACCCATTCGTCTGATACCTCCATACCAATCGAATTCAATTTGTGGGCAGTTGAAATCATTTGATTAACATATGATTCCACAGAGCCACACGTCTTCAACTTGATGCTCAATAAAGATTTGAGTAGACCAACACGCCTCGATAAACCATTATCAGCAAAGGCTGCTGCCAGTCGGTCCCATACATCTTTCGCAGTTTTCGCTTCTTTAACATGGACGTAATTGATAGGCTCAAGCAGTAAAATAAGTTTGGATTTCGTTTTTGCTGTCTTCTTTTCATCCGTCTCGACCCCGGTTACAGAATCCCACAATCCCATTTTCTTCAAATAAAGCTTCTCTTTTCAATAAGTCTTTAAAAACCAAATTCCAGATATTATTTATGCCAGCGTATCTGGGCCCATAACCAGTTGGAAAATATAATTAAAAACAAATTGCTTCAAGCTTTAAAATACTGTAATGTGTATACACTTTATTTATCTCATACGCTCTGTTTCTCCTTCTATTGTAATGTCTAATGTGTATACTTTATTATCTCTTACTCTCTGTATCTCTTTCTATATTTAATGTACACACTTTTCTTACTCTCTTTACTTACTCTGTATCTCTTGTTTATTTAATGTACATACTCTCTTCTCTGTATCTCTTGTTTATTTAATGTACATACTCTCTTTACTTAATATCGTTTAATTGTAGTAGTAAACACTCGTGAGGGGCAATAATTAATTAAGATTAAGAGAAACTTTTTGTTTAGCATTAAGAACGTTAGCCCCTACAAAAATCCCGGTATTTTTTATTTGTAAATAGAGAGCTTCTCAAACTTTCAGCTTCCCCAAGAACCAATAGGAACCAATAGTAGTTTCTAGAACCCATCATTTTTGATATAAATAGCCGTTTGGTGGCGAGGCGAATTAATTAATTGTGAACTGCGATAAAGAAAAGTACTCTGTGTTTGCAAAGTTATAATTGAAAGTGTTGAATAAATAAGTTTGTGAGTGATTTGAATAAAGTGAATTTGTGTTTTATTTAAAAAGTGAATAAGTTTTAATTGTCGGACCAAGCCGAATATTACATTGGTGTCAGAAGTGGGATTAAAACTTATTGAGAATAAAACAGTGAATAGTGATTAAACTATTTTGTTTGAAATAGTGAAGTTAAAAATTTAAAAAAAAAAATGAGTAAAGTTTTGAAAGACTTAACTGTCTCTGAGCTAAAGGCCGAATTAAGCAAACGTGGCTTAAGTGGGGCAGGATGTAAAATCGAACTCGTAAAATGGCTACAGGAATATCTGGAAGAACAAAATGAAGACCCAGATACGTTTGCTTTCGAAGTGGAAGCAAAATCGAAAGAGGTAAATGCAACTGCCGACTTATCTACCATGATGACACTTCTTCTAGCCAAATTTGAAGAGAATCAAAAGAAGCAAGAAACTCAAAACAAGAATGTTCTGGAGCAACTAGAAACTCAAAGAAACGAGCAGAAGACCAAGCAAGAGAATGTCCTCAAACAACTGGAAACACAAAAGAATGATGTTCTGGAACAACTACAAGATCGGTTTGATGAACAGAAAAATCTGCTAGAAGGCAGGTTTGCGGACTTCGAAGACAGAATCAATGAGCGTGTCGAAAAACAAAATTCAACGACTAATGCACGTTTCAAGAAAATAGACGACCAGATCGAAACCATTACAAGCGAACTAGAAAAAGTGCGAAAGATGAAAGCTCGAGAAACTTCTGGTGAGTGCTCAAGAAAGAGAGAAGTGAATCCTCCAAGCTTTGATGGTCAGATACCGTGGTCAATCTACAAGAAACAGTTTGAAGCAGCAGCGTTAACAAACGGCTGGGACGATGACGAAAAATACATTGCTCTTACGCTTGCCTTGAGAGGAGCAGCTGCTGAACTGCTACAAACCATCCCAGCAGAGAAGAACGGTGACTACAAAGTTCTGGTAAACGCAATCGAACAGCGGTTTGGGGATAGCCACATGACAGAAGTCTTCCGAGTACAACTAAACAACAGGGCACAGAAAAGAGGTGAAACTCTGCAGCAGCTTCAGGCAGATATCGAGCGATTAGTCCACCTGGCATACCCAACAGCTGGCAACGAGATAATAAATCAACTTGCTGTTGAAGCCTTTGTGAGAGCTGTGGGCGATATAAATCTCCAAAGGGCTATTCGCACTGCCGGAAAGCAAACACTACCAGAAGCATTGGCTTTCGCTCTAACAATGGAAGCCGCAGAACAAGCTTCCCAAAACGTGCATCGCGTGAGAGAATTGGAAGTCCAAGAATGCTCTTGTCAGAAGGCTACTCTGGAAAGGAGTCAGAGAGACGGACGAGCACGATTCTGGAACTGCAACAAGACCGGGCATCTTCAACGACAGTGCAGATTATCGCGAAGAGGAACCGCATGCCAACACTGTGAACACAGAAATATGTCAACTGGTCAAAGTTACACCTACAACAATGTTGCTTCTCAAGTTGTTTCCCACCCCACCAACCTCGAGGGGCAGAAGCTGGTTTCTGGTATCGATGGCCCCAGAAACACCATCCAGGTTTCCCAAACGAAACGTGACAACAAGAGCCTGACCGTGGAAGCAAGTATAAACGGCAACAAATGTGTGGCTACCATCGACACCGGTGCCACGGCGTCCATTGTACGGCAGGACCTCGTTAAGAAGACATGGCTCCACAACACCAACAGCTATCGTCTAAGGACTGCAACTGGAGAAGCCGCAAAAGTTTATGGTGAGGTACGTCTTAAGATCCGGATGGCAGAGCTGGAATTCTCTCACCTGTTCCTGGTAGCAGATATATGCGACGAGTGCATTGTCGGTGTCGATTTCATGAAAGATCACGGAGTGATATTGGACATCGGGAACCAAGTCCTGAAATATCGAAACATCGAGATTCCGATGATCTATGGGATCCACTCGTATGAGACCTCGTTATCTGTGAAAACCGTCATCAAAGAAGATCTGACTTTGCCTGCTTCTTCAGAAGTATTCGTGTGGACGAAATTGAAAGGTAAGCCTGGCAGCCATCGATACCTCATGGTCGAACCAGCATCTGTAAAGTCCTCCCAAAACGTCACCATTGGGAAGACTCTTGTTAGACCTGTAAAGAACATGGTTCCCGTACGAATACTCAACATCAAGCCGTACGAAGTTAAGCTTAGAAAAGGTGAGATTGTCGGACAATGCGAATCTGTATCAGCGATAACAAGGATCAGCGAAGAAGACCCAAGGCAAACATTGAAGTCCAAAGAGCTGAACTCCATAAAGACGAACATTCTCGAGTCCTCTAATCTTGGCCAACAACAACGAAGAACTGCAGAAGGTCTCCTCGAAGAATTTGCAGACATCTTTTCATCATCGCAAGGGAAATATGGCAGAACACAACTGGTTCAACATCGAATCAACACCGGGGATGCAAAGCCGATTCGTCAACCTGCAAGACGCCTTCCACTAGCCAAACAAGGTGAGGTTGAAGAACTGATAACCACCATGAAAGAAGAGGGTCTTATCGAAAACTCAAAAAGCCCTTGGGCGTCTCCAGTGGTCCTGGTAAAGAAGAAAGACGGATCAACCCGCTTTTGCGTGGACTATCGAAGGTTGAACGATGTGACCAAGAAAGATAGCTACCCTCTGCCTAGGATCAGCGATACTCTGGACGCAATGGAAGGAGCACAATGGTTCTCAACTTTGGACCTGAAAAGTGGATACTGGCAAGTAGAAATCCATCCTGAAGACAAAGAGAAGACAGCGTTCTCGACAGGAAACGGATTGTGGCAGTTCAAAGTGATGCCTTTTGGACTGTGCAATGCTCCAGCGACTTTTGAGCGCCTTATGGAATGCGTCCTGCAAGGACTCACTTGGAAATCTTGCCTGGTCTATTTGGATGACGTCATCGTATACGGGAAAACATTTGACGAACATTGTACAAATCTGAGAGCCGTGTTTCAAAGACTTCGAGAAGCCCACCTCAAGCTCAATTCAGAAAAGTGTTCACTCTTCAAAACCGAAGTGAAATACCTGGGACATATCATCTCATCCCAAGGAGTTAAGACGGATCCTGATAAGGTTGACACCGTGAAGAATTGGCCAACACCACAGGACAAACATCAACTCCGAAGCTTTCTGGGTCTAGCCACCTACTATAGGCGCTTCGTCAAGAATTTTGCTGAGATCGCCAAGAGTCTACATCAGCTAACGGAAAAGGGAAAGCAGTTTAAATGGTCAGGTGAGTGCGAGCGCAGCTTTCAAGAGCTCAAGCAACGCTTGTGTAATGCACCAGTGCTGACCTACCCGACTCCAGGAAAACCGTTCATCATTGATGCTGATGCCTGCAATGTCGGGATTGGTGCTGTATTGTCACAGGTACATGATGGCGAAGAAAAGGTGGTTGCCTATTACAGCAAGGTACTCTCGAAGTCGGAAAGAAACTATTGTGTGACCAGAAGAGAACTTCTTGCACTGATTTTGGCAACAAAGCACTTCCATAAGTATCTCTATGGACAGAAGTTTCTTCTCCGAACCGACCATGGAGCACTAAACTGGCTTTTGAATTTCAAGAATCCAGAGGGTCAAGTGGCGAGATGGATTGAGAGGCTGCAGACGTACGATTATGAAATTCAACATCGGAAGGGGAAGCTTCACTCAAATGCTGATGCACTGTCTCGGAGACCATGTAAGCAAGACTGTAAGC
Organism: Sphaerophoria taeniata; assembly: GCA_943590905.1. NCBI lineage: Eukaryota > Metazoa > Arthropoda > Insecta > Diptera > Syrphidae > Sphaerophoria > Sphaerophoria taeniata. Next base: position 192,063,791 of record OX016540.1, read on the forward strand.
ATTGCAGACGCCAAGAAGAAAAAGAAGTGGTCACTGTCCTACGAACCAGAACCAATCCCATTTATGGCTGGAGCAACGACGAGTTGAGGAAGGCTCAACAAGAGGACCCAGATATTGAACCCATCCTCGCATGCAAGGAACACCAGGAAAAACCAGAATGGGCCGATATCTCCGACAGAAGTCCGGCTCTGAAGGCCTATTGGGCACAGTGGGACTCGTTGCATGTCCAAGAAGGTGTCCTTCGACGTAAGTGGGAATCAGCAGATGGAAAGTCCTATGTAATGCAGCTAGTCTTACCGAGATCGAAGATTATGGACGTTCTGCGAGAGATGCATGATGGAGTTTCGGGAGGCCATCTAGGAGTAAACAAGACGCTAGAAAAGGTTCGACAACGATTCTATTGGCTACATGCAAGGAAGGATGTCGAGAAGTGGTGCCGAAAATGTGATACCTGTGCTGCCACCAAAGGCCCGAACAAAAAGAATCACAGCCAAATGCAGCAGTATAATGTCGGATCACCCTTTGAAAGGATTGCAATAGACGTGGCGGGTCCATTTCCGGAAACAAATAATGGAAATCGTTATATTCTGGTCGTCATGGATTACTTCAGCAAGTGGCCAGAAGCATACGCCATACCGAATCAAGAAGCCAAAACAGTCGCAGACCAAATTGTGTTCAACTGGGTGAGCAGATTCGGTGTTCCATTAGAACTGCATTCCGACCAGGGAAGGAATTTTGAATCAAACATATTCCAGGAAGTTTGTGGGCTTCTGCACATCAAGAAGACAAGAACGTCACCACTCCACCCACAATCTGATGGCATGGTCGAACGGTTCAACCGAACCCTTAAGGAACATCTTTGCAAAGTTGTGGACGACAACCAGCGAGATTGGGATCGACACATTCCGCTGTTTTTGATGGCGTATCGAAGTGCAAGACATAGCTCAACTGGCCATACACCGTCTGAGATTTTGATGGGAAGGAACATCAGATTGCCGAGCGAAATAAAATTTGGATGTCCCACGTCGGAACCGCAAGCCGAGGATGACTACTTGGATGACCTCAGAGAAAGACTCCTTCAGATCCACGACGATACTAGGTCAAAAATAAAGATGTTCAGTGACCGAATGAAGACACGCTACGATATACGAGCGACAACAACAGAGTTCCAAGCAGGAGATCGAGTGTGGCTTTACAATCCCCATCGACAAAAAGGGTTGTCACCGAAACTTCAACGGGACTGGGAAGGTCCATATACAGTGATTAGCAAAATCAACGACGTCGTATACCGGATACAAAAAGGAGTCAGAGGTAAACTTAAAGTCGTACATCGCGACCGACTACATCGCTACAGTGGTGATGAGAATGATGGATTTATTCGGGACGATCAATCCTAAGGAAGGGGCAATGTAATGTGTATACACTTTATTTATCTCATACGCTCTGTTTCTCCTTCTATTGTAATGTCTAATGTGTATACTTTATTATCTCTTACTCTCTGTATCTCTTTCTATATTTAATGTACACACTTTTCTTACTCTCTTTACTTACTCTGTATCTCTTGTTTATTTAATGTACATACTCTCTTCTCTGTATCTCTTGTTTATTTAATGTACATACTCTCTTTACTTAATATCGTTTAATTGTAGTAGTAAACACTCGTGAGGGGCAATAATTAATCAAGATTAAGAGAAACTTTTTGTTTAGCATTAAGAACGTTAGCCCCTACAAAAATCCCAGTATTTTTTATTTGTAAATAGAGAGCTTCTCAAACTTTCAGCTTCCCCAAGAACCAATAGGAACCAATAGTAGTTTCTAGAACCCATCATTTTTGATATAAATAGCCGTTTGGTGGCGAGGCGAATTAATTAATTGTGAACTGCGATAAAGAAAAGTACTCTGTGTTTGCAAAGTTATAATTGAAAGTGTTGAATAAATAAGTTTGTGAGTGATTTGAATAAAGTGAATTTGTGTTTTATTTAAAAAGTGAATAAGTTTTAATTGTCGGACCAAGCCGAATATTACAATACAATATATTTGAAACAGGATTTTCGAACGAATAAAAATTTTCTTTGAAACAAAAAACATAAACATACTTAAAAAAATATTGATGCTAGATATGTATATAAAACAAGTAGGTAATTTAAAGTAGATTCTTAATAACATATAGAACTTCAACAAATCGGACGATAACAGGAGGGAGAAGAAGATTCGCCTTTTTTGGAATTGGCTGTACAAATGCTGTTTGATTTGAAGATTTTCTGTTTAAACTGTTCTTGCTTGATGTTTATTGAGAACACGAGAACTGAAATGAACCAAGCTACTGTTCTTATGAAGTTTAAAGTTGTTTGCGTTTTGTAAAAAATAGTATCGGTTTTGGTCCTACATTCTTAAAAGATCGGAGACGGTCAGATCTCACAATTTCAGAATCCATACCATACTTACTTACTGGCGGCGCTACAATCCGTTATGGACTTGGGCGTCAATCAACAGTCTCCGCCAGCCACCTTGGTCCCTAGTTAGCTGTGTCCAATTTTGCACTCCAAGTTGATTGAGCTCCTCGTCCACTTGTGTGCGCCCCCTGAATCGTGGTCTTCCTCTCCTTCGATGTCCCTCGGGAATATATTGTCGAAGGCTTTCCGGGCCGGAACATTCGTGTCCATCCGCTCTAAATGACCGAGCCATCTGAGTCTCTGGACCTTGAATCTTCTGGCTAGGTCCATGTCGTTGTACAACACCTAAAGTTCGCTGTTGTATCTTCTTCTCAATTCCCCATCAATGCACAGGGGGCAAAGATGACCCGAAGAACTTCCCCCTCGAAAAGCCTAAGGCACATTCATCCGATTTTATCAAGGTCCATGCTAAGTTTTACCTTGGTTGCTCGAGAGAGGGCTTTTCCACTCAACTGCTTTCTTAGCCCAAAGAAACAGCGATTAGCAAGAGTAATTCTTCGTCTGATCTCGGCGCTGGTGTTATTGCCCGGGTAAATAACGGAGTCCAGGTAGACAAACTCCTCTACTACCTCAAATTTGAATGCGTCTATTGTGAGCCATCGGTATTGGGTGTCCTTCCTCGAAGACAGCATATACATACTTCTTTTTTCCCTCATTTACCGCTAAATCCCTTTTTGCCGCTTCTGTCTCTATTCTCACAAATGCACCATTGACATCACACTGTGTTTTTCCCATTATATCAATACCATCGGCGTAGGCGAGAAGCTGAACAGAATTTTAGAAGTTAGAACAATGTTAAGGAAATCGCATGACAGTGCATCGCCTTGTCTGAATCCTTTTTTGACATCGAAAGATTCCGTAAGCTCGTTGCCAACCTTGATGGCGCAGCGTAAGTTCTCTAAGACATAGCTTTATATAGTTCGTCTCTGTAGACGCTGTCATACGCGGCCTTAAAATCGATGAAAAGGTGGTGGTTATCGTTTTGGAGTTCATAGGTTTTTCCAGGATCTGCCGCAAAGCAAGAATCCATATTCCATACCATATTCTAAGTAAAACAAACGCGACTGTAATAATTGTTACATTTATTCAAATTTCATTTCTTTTTAAAAATATATTTACATTTTTACAAAATTTTCAAAAGATTTTTATCTTTTGGGTTTACAAATATTTTTAGTTGCTCTGTAAAGTTTAAAAAAAATGTTGAAGTATTTATTTGTATAAAATTAACATGTTCTTAAAATTTATGCACTTACTAGTTTGTATTTCTATAAAACAATATTTCTTTACAGAAATCGGATGCCCATCAGAAATAATTAGTTAAATTAATAAAAGGAAAGAAAATGATGCCAATTTCCCGATTATAAGGAATAACTCTAAAAAGTCCAAGTTGACTTGACCAATCTTTATTACAACATTTCTTTGTATCTTAAATTTGTTCGTACAAAAACATAGTATACTTTTAGGATGAAAACAATATCTCCGACCAAATTGACCAAGAAATGTTTAAATTGTTTAATTCTGACTGAAACGGGTTTGGTTCATATGGAATACAACTGAACAAAATTTGTTCATAAACATAAAATAAGCAAAAAAGTTTTACATGTTCCTCATTTAATATAGGTTCATTCATTTCGTGGTGTCAAATTGGTAGCAGTGGCTTTTGATGCGTGTCAAACTTAACTGTCATCTGAATTTCCATATTGTTAGTTGAAAGTTTACGGTTATGGATCGCTTAACAACGCCGTTGATATGCTTGTTGTATTGGAACAACAGACAATAATCATCGATTTGTTTAACAATATTTTCTTTAGCTATGAGGCATATCTCTCACTCGGTGGGTAAGTAAACAAACGAAATTGTTGTATATGTAACTCAGAAAACCAGAAAATCCAGAACAAGGGACTGTTTGGTGCCATAAGTCTGGCAGACGGTTACATTCAAATCGGAGCGATTGGGTCAAATGATAACCAATTTTTGTTTGACCGGTGATTGAAGATCATGACCTGGACGATATGTGGTTCCAACAAGACGGGACAACAATTTATTAAGTTCGATTTATTACACATTCAGTCCAGTTAATTTATTAAAACAACAATTGAATCAATATTTCACGCTTTCAAAATAATGTCCGCAGTTCCGCACTGGTTCGAAGTCAGATATTGAATGACGTTGGCGTTGATAGTTTTTGCTCTCTTTCTCGTTTTTCTAACACAGATTTAGCGTTGCCATCTGGCGTTAGATATGGTTGTGTGTGTTTTATTAAGCTTTTCTTTCGAAACTGAAAAATGAATGACCCTATATGTGTGCACTCTTTTTGAGTTACATTCAACCCTAAGAAGTGAGATTTCTGTAGTGAGTTGAATAACTTTCAAGCAATTTAATCAATAAAAAATAATACTTCACAAGAAACAGTGTTTTTATATCACAATATAAAATTTTACTGCAATGTCAAACGTTTAGATCCAGAATGTTTCTTTTTTTTCAATCAGGATAGGATAAGTGAATGTTGGAAAAATAAAATAAACTTTTTTACTTGACAGCTGGGACTATTTATCTATTTATTGTTAGTTTTTTTTTAATTTTTGAGGTAAGGCCAAACATTGGAGATAATTTTGTATTAATTCGTTTCCTATTTCACATCGATGTTAGCATACAGACGAAAATTCGTTTTTATATAAACGTTGAAATTGATTGATAGTATTGCCACTTAAATGTTGGTTTTATTATTATTTTTGTAGAATGGCCTTGGCTAGAGGAAGCCTGGAAGCACAACTCGTTTAAAACCTTCCAAATGGGTGCCGGGCGGTAATGATCACTCCAGTTGTCCTTTGTGCGATAGGCCGGGATGGTCATCAGCTGATGCCATATTACATAGCGGATGTTACTCTACTCTTCAATATTTAAACATTCGGAAATGCAATCTGACCATAGATTCAGGGTTCCTAATTTCAATTGTGGTGTGAGCTATAAAACCTTGTCAGAGAACGACAGAGGTTGGGGGACAAACCAGCCTTTAACGAATTCTTACGCACGCTACTGCAGGGTCCGTAATTTTTCCTGCCTTACCTCGATTCTGTTCCGATTTCGATTTACTCTTGGGATCAAAAATTATCAATGCAAATCACTTAAGTCAAAGTTCCTTGGCTTTTCGTGCGAAGATGAGTAACTTGCCTCAAGCAAAGCGGCATTCATTAGAGCTGAAGATACAGCTGAACCTGGTTGGAGATGTCAGTGATACAACAACGGCAAGGAGATAGGCAAGAATAATAATAAATTGGGTGTTAACGCCACGCTGCACTCGGAGCAGCGACTGCAAACCAAATAAGCACAAGTCTAACAAAACGGTGAGAAAAAATCAGTTATAAAAAGTGCCCTATGCATTCTTGGCAAGAATGCAATCAATGAGCAGCAAGGCACTACAACTGATAAAGACTAGGAGGATAAGCTTAATTGCACCAAAATCGGTAGAAGACTACTGAGAAATTTCTCGAGGGCACAACCGTGTGCGAAGGTGAGCAAGTTGCAAGCGCAACAGGTCTGAAGATGATACTGCTCACTCTTCAAGCTCAAACGGAAACTCCCAGAGAAAAAAGGTGAAAAAGCTTAGACAGCAGAAATCTGTCTCTGGTGGCAATGCGAAGCACACCTTGATCAAAATCGTCAAGGATGATCTCCAGGTGGCAATAGCAGATCAATTGACCACGAACGGCAAGTCCGTTGTAGCTAAATACGTCGCTAAGTTTAGTGACTACTGGGTGGGCATAAAGCTCATTCTAATCAAGGCTAAGGAGATCCCTAGAAGGCCAAAAGCACTCGTTTGGTTGCCCAAATTGGAGACCCAGTTGAATGGAGAGAGCCTTCTGAAAGTCCTCAGTGGTCAAAATCCCGAGATCGACATGAAGGACTGTTCAGTCATCAAGATCGATGGCGAAGACGAGTAACAAACAGCAGGTTTGCTCCAAATCAGCGAGAAGGAACTTGAGAACAAGAACTGCCTTAACTTTGACATCATAGAAGTCAGAGTTAAATTACTGATCGACTCTGAAAAAGGTGTGACCGACAAGACGTCGGCCATCGCGAGCAAGTCAATACAATACAATACTATATCGTCAACGCTTCAGACAACCTACAAATCTTTCTGCGACAGAACCCACAACCAGAGTCCAGTGACTCGGCGACCTCTTTTATAAGTTATAGTAACGATAAATATCCAAGGTAGCCCTCGAACTTGTATTCAAGTTCAAAAAACATTTAAATGTATTTAAATTCAAGCTCTTCAGATCTGACGGTAGTTTAAACTGAGGACGCCAACGGAGGAGTTTTCGATCCCTGATGTACCGTCAAAAGATAAACATGGAACCGAATTTGATTTTCTTTAACGAGATGACGTGTTAAATCAACAATTCTTGAAAAGCCACTTGATAACGGTATTGTGCTTTAAAAGCCAGTCTTTACGTCTATGAACGTTAAACATAACTTAAATCAATAGCAAACCTTAACAAATCCTATAATCACTTTCAGGAATGGAGGAGGAAGAGGCACTTCAATGGATGAATGAATTGAGATAGGGGTTAAAGTTGATGAGTTAGTACCTCAAACAACAGCTCCTCGTCCTCCTCTAACCTGATATCCCTAAGGAATTTAAGAATTTGGAGTACCTACTAACACAGAAAGAAAATCCCTCTACTAAATCCAAGGTGTTTTAACCTTTGGTGGATAAATGCACCACAACTGCCTAGACCTAGACCCACCGGTCATCCGGTGTTTCATCTGTTTCGTTGCACGATCTGCATATTGAACTTTCAACTAGATTGAGAATGCTAAGCCGCCTTTTTAATTTACAATGACCCGAGAGGAAGCCAGTGATTATACTGAGTTTATTACTGCCTACACAGGTCGAAAAGCGCTTTTGGTTGTAGTCACTCAGAAGCATCTTCGCTTGCCTCAGTCCGGGCAGTTGTTCCCAGTTGTTTCTTCTCATGGTTTCCTCTTCTGTTTTCATTTTGCTTCTAATGGTATTTTCTCCTATTCCAGGCCTAAGAGCGGAGTCATCGCAACTGTCTTTGCCAATATATCTGCCTCCTCGTTTCTGGTTCAATACCCATCTGTGTACCATTTAATGGTGTTTTCTTTGAATGAATTGTTGTTATTTTCACCTATCCATTCCTTTTTACTACTTAATTGTATTTTAAAATTCTTTTGGAATATCAAGGAAGTTGCCTACTGTGAGCGTGGACAGAAGGTCTATCTCTGTTGCTTATGCATTTTCCAGTTCCAGTTCATTCCTAGGCAAATTCTAGGACTATAACAAGTTCGATTTTTAATACCAGGCAACAGCACCATGCTCAGAAAGAAAGAAAGGGAGCATGAGAAGCGCGCGATCGAGGAGATAGAGGGATGTCACAACAAGAACGAGGTTCGAAAGTTCTACAAAAAGGTGAAACAAACCTCCAAGGCGTATACAACCCGAACCGAAGCCTGTAGAGACCATCATGGGGACATCGTAGTAGAACCGCAGTCAGTGCTGATGATATGGAAAGACCACTTTTCCAAGCTGTATAATGGCGATGACGACCAAAACTCCGCCAGCAATACAGAACCATTCAATTTGGGTGCAGAAGGCCAACAATTCCACCCACCCGACATGGACGAAGTGAAGATAGCGATATCTAAACTCAAGTAGAACAAACCGCTGGAGCAGACGGGCTAGCCGCCGAACTGTACAAAGCAGCTGGAGATGATTTGGTTAGGAGCATGCACCAGCTCATATGCAAAATTTGGTCGGAGGAAAGCATGCCCGATGAATGAAACCTCAGCATCGTATGCCCGATCCTCAAAAAAGGAGATCCCCTGAACTGCACCAACTACAGCAGAGGTATAAGTCTCCTTAACATCGCCTATAAGATCTTGTCTGCCGTGCTGTGTGAACGTTTGAAGCCCTTCGTCAACAACCTGATAGGTCCTTATCAGTGTGGCTCCAGACCCGGAAAGTCCACCATCGACCAAATATCCACCCTACGGCAGATCTTGGAGAAGACCCAGGAACTTCAAATCGATACCTACCACCTTTTCATCGATTTCAAGGACGCGTATGACAGCGTCTATGGAGACCAATTATATAGAGCAATGTCTTGTTTTGGCATCCCAGAAAAACTCGTTCGTCTGTGTAAGACGACAATGGAAAACTCACGCTGTTCCATCATGGTCGGAAAAAACCTAACGGACGCTTTTGATGTCAAAAAAGGTTTTAGACAAGGCGATGCGTTGTCATGCGATTTCTTCAACAACGGACATTGACCATCATTCTTGAAAAGATTGTGCAAAGCTCCAACGTCAACACCAGAGGAACAATCTTTCAAAAGTCCGTCCAGCTACTAGGATACGCAGACGACATTGACATAATTGGAAGAACACAGCGTGATGTCAGTGGAGCGTTTGTGAGTCTTGAGACGGAGGCCGGGAAGATGGGTCTAGCGGTCAACGAGGGCAAGACCAAGTTTATGCTGTCAACAAGAAAGGACTACCAACATCGACGTCTTAGAGCAAACGTCAACATAGACAGATTTAACTTCGAGGTAGTTAAGGACTTTGTCTACCTGGGATCCGCTATCAACTCAGACAACAACACCAGCGCTTAAATCAAACGAAGAATCACTCTTGCCAATCGCTGCTTCTTTGGACTTAGAAGGCAATTGAGTAGTAAAGTCCTCTCCCGAGCAACTAAAGTGACACTCTACAAAACCCATCATCCCGGTCCTCATGTGTGGTGCAGAGACATGGACCATGACAACATCCGATGAAAACGCTTTGGGCTGCTTTTGAGAGAAAAATTCTTCGAGTGATTTTTGGTCCTGTCTGCATTAATGGAGAATGGAGACGAAGATTCAACCAAGAACTGTACGAGCTGTACAGCGACACTGACCTAGCCAGAAAAGTTAAGGTCCAACGACTTAGATGGTTGGGTCATGTTGACGAATGGAAAATAATGCTCCGGCTCGTAGTTTTCGAATCCAACCTCGCAGAAGAGGAAGACTCAGGTTGAGCACACATGTGGAAGAGGACCTGAACCAACTTGGCGTGTGAAACTGGAGACAGCTAGCTAGGGACCGAGCTGGCTGGAGATGTTTGTTGGATGAGGCCCTGGTCCGACCTGGACTGTAGCGCCACCATAAGTAAGTAAGTAAGTAATTACAATGGAAAAGACTTCTTGCATGTAATTGGAAATTTCTAGTAACTCTTTTCTGAAGTTTTAAAGTTGTGTGTCTGTTGTGAACACTGACAAGTTATCAATCATCTTCTGATTTGTTTGATTTTCTTTAGTTTTTGTTTGTTGAGTTTAGTAATAATTGTTTCATTCTTTTTTACATTTTTTGTTTGTTTGTTTGGTTTTATTTTTAAATATATTTACATACAAAATGTGTAAATTTGATTTACAAATATTTCCCCTACATGCACACTAGATTTGATTTTCTCTTTATAACTGGTACAATCTCATCATGCAGGTCGGTTCTTTGTTTGTTTTTCTATCCATAGGTAACAACTTACATAAAAATGTTTGTCTACTTTCTAAAACTTACATCACTAACATTTTACTTAATTTAGAAAAAAAAGGAAAACAAAAATAAAATAAAGTAAAAAATTCTTAAAAAATGGTTGTCTGTTTTTTTGTTAATTTACAATTTTGGATTATCAAACATGGGTCCCTTTTCAACTAAGATATCGGCGTACGGCTCCGATTGAGTGATGCTTAAAGCACGGAATTTCTTAAGTACCAAGAGGGAGTAGAACTTTTGCGCAGCCTTGTTTGGAAAGAGGAGAAATAACTGTATTTTAAGTGCAAGAACAAGAATGAAACTATTTACCTGTTTCCTTGAATTCCTGTGTGTCATATCGGAGAGCATAAGAGTATCATTCTTTTGCAAACGACTGCGGACTTGGACGAACATTTGTGCTGCCCTCTTGTTCAGGACACGCTCCTCGAATTGTTCATCGGTTTCATTTTCCATTTGCTCGTCGCCAGGTTGCTAAATTGGAGGGAAAAAATTAGAATTTTGAACATTTTCAATTAACTTGATTTTACTTACATGAACACCAATAGTCTGTGGGAAATCGAATTCCGAATTCCAATCGGACGCGATGTCCGCCGACTTATTTGCCGCCGCCGAAGGAACCAATGTCAGATCACCCAAGTCCAAGTTGTCACCCACATCACCATTCTCGGCCGCATTCAAGAACGACGAGACTTGATCGGCTGGCAGGTTGGGAAGTGCATCAATATTCTCCATACTCGAATGGTGCGGCGTCATGCCGCCGTGATGTAAATCGGCCGGCGTCAGACCACTATGATGGAAATCGTCGTGAAGATCAGCGATTCCATGTGTCAAATTGCCAGGTGTCATTGGAACACCGCCCAACGGTGTCATTGGATCCAATCCACTCAACTCTGGCATGGGGAACATATGGCCGGGACTTCGAAGTGAATCGAAACCACCGGGCGTCGCAGGCGGAGGCATCAGTGAATCGTTTTGGTTTTGGTTGTTAAAGTCTGCTGATACTGCAGATAAACGCGGGTTTAGTTCGGCATCGCGCACCAAATCCGGTTCGCCAAAACTACTGTGAGGCATTGTCTCATCGGCAGCAGCCACAGACGGAGGTGGCATGAGGGTAGCAGCTGGCGCCGCCGGAGCTGCAACAACTTCAGCTTGAATGGCTCCCTTGCGTTTGCGACCGCGTTTACTAGCCGCTGTCGTTGGTGAATCGTGTTCCTGTTGGATTTGATCCAATGCCAACAAATCGGCAGGTCCAAGCACGGAGAAGTCTTCGAGAGCTCCAACTCGGGAGACAATGTGTCGCTGGTAGTTGGCAAACAGTCCTCTGGCAGGGATATCACGTGACGGCAGGGAAAACAGCTTCTCAACGCCACCCGTTTCCTTCCAATACATCAACCTAGAGAGGAAAGGAAAGAGAAAATGGCACATTAGCAAAATTAACTTAATTCCATAATTCAATTCACAGATGATTCACCACCTCTTCGTCGGGGGCGCCAAATCTAATGTTGTGACAATGTCCGATGTATTCGCCAATTGAGCTTTCATCTCTTCGCCAGAAATATTTTTAACTTCATCAACAATGAGCTTGCGTTTCCTTTTGGCTTTGGTAACACCTCGATATGCGGACGCATCGACCGGTGCCAAAGCAAAGCTCTCTTCTTCGTTATGCAAAAGTGTTGATTGTTCGGGACCGTTCTCTTCTGGGTGCTCAGATTCATGATCAGGTTCGGGTTGATGATGATGTTGGTCATTATCTTGATCTTGATGCTCATGTAGAGGCGAAGCAGATGTTGGTTGTTGTGCTGCTGGTGGCGCCCTCACATTGTCTTGTCCCAACACCGATGGCGGTCGCGATCCAACTGAACTTGGCATCGGCGATGGTGCCCCCGTGTCGAAATGATCCATATCGTCATCGGAATTGTCTTCGTCGGCGGGTAAATTGGCACTTGCTTCGGCTGCTGCAGGTAGCGCTGGCTCTCCAAATAGATCTCCTTCGAAAAGTCCAACAGCTGGTTCTAAAAATCAATCAATGAGTTTGTTGTTCGATTGAAATTAAACTACAAACAAGAACACTCACGCCCAAACTCATCGCCAAAACCATCGCCATCCAAATTCGGGTCGTTGATGTCGTCAGCGATGTCGCGCGAAGATCCGGGTATTGTTTCCTTAGTCTGATCGATGTCCTTTCCAAGTTCCTCAGCAAATAGTTGTTCCTTTATGAAGTGAAGATTTTCTTTGAGATTGAGATGACACACTTGCATGGGAATACTTACGTCTATATTTGGATCCATTCCGTCCCGCACCAAATCCGGAGTATCGGCATCAAATCCCATATCACCGAAGCCGTCATCTTGCATGGACATCGACATGCTTGCGTAGTCCTCACGCATGGTGATCTCATCGGCTCGTGACTGATTGATTGAGAATTGAGCTTCGATGTCAATATCGTTTAACTCGGGCAGGGCTGTATCGAAATCGTGGAAGACTTCGGGCAAGGTAATTGCGTTTACAGCAGCTTCACGATGTCCTTCCGGCAGATCAACCATTCCCGGACGGAATGCCATCTAAATTTAATGGGAACACAAACATCGATTTTAAAAATGTTAAATGAAATAAGAATTTTTAGAATTTCTTGCAATTAAATTGTGCTGCTGCTTGCGGAAGACGCAGGTATTGGAACATGAATAAAAAGAAATTCAAAACAAAAATCAAGTGAAACATTCAAGCTGTTTGGGGTGTAGCTGAGTGTTAAGCTGTACAGAACAAGCTTGATGGATTTGAGGGCAGGAAAATTGGACAGTGCCCGGAATAGCTGGAAGAACTAACTGCACCAGGCCCGAGTCGATTAGCGGTTTTGGCGCAGATGAAGCTTAAAACTTCTTCGGCCAGGCCGAAGATGGTTATGAAGTTTTATTGATGCACGTGCCACTCAAAGCAACTGGTGTATACCAATTCTTTCTTCCCGGGCGCCGAACTTTACGAGTTGAAGAAGCTGAGTAAGGTCAAAGATTCTCGAGAATTTTCTCCAGATGAGTCATGAAACTAAAGGGCGACCCATATCCCCCTACCCTTCCCCAATCCTTTCCACTCCAATAAAGGTATGGTGCAAAAGCTAACCTATGTCACCAACTCCGCTTCCACCTCCCACGTTGGCACGGCGAAAAAGCTGTTCGACGTTCCTTATCCCTACACTTCAGAACGATCGCATGATTGTCTGTCGTTTCCTTCCACCTCTCTGTAGCACGGCTAACGCTGTCTACCGATCCTAATCCTCCTCCTTCCTGTCAGATTGATGCCTAACATTGTCTGACTCCTTACCCCCACCTCTTCCTTCCAAAATCATCACTTCCCAACTTGGGCTGGATCTAAGGTGTTACACGACCCGTGCCAATGATAAGCCTGGCTGAGGGCCCAATTCAAAAATAGCTCAGTCTCTAACGAGTATCCGGATACCTAGCGACCTCCGGATTAACCAGCCTTATCTGTACATGCGAATCTCTGTGGAGACGGACCTTCTTTTCTTCGCAACTCGTGGGATTAAAGATGAAGACAAACAAAAAACAAAAACAAAACCGGGCGGCAGCACGGCTTCAAAGCTGTTTGCCGTTCCTCCTGCGGCTGGCACAAAAGAGGCGGTTGCGGCTACTCATGATCCCTCTTCTGTTGCAAGTTGCAGCGAGAGTAGGCAGGGAGGTTGTGAATAGCGGCCCCACTGCTTCAGGGAGTAAACCTCCCACCATACAAGTCGACCAGAAAAGGCAGAGACCGTCTAAGGCCATCTATAACAAAAGGCCACGGGCTGCGAGAATCCTGAAAGCATCTGGTGAATCACTGGATGCTGGAGGGACCTCGAAGCTTGATGCCCGAATTAGGTGGGCCCAAAGCGTCCTTTCAACACCTAGGACGAATGACTTAACGTCAAAGCGCGAGCGATCTCTGGAGGGGGCCACTTCGACACCAAAACGGCCTTTTGTGCAGAACACCAGCACTCCCCTCAATCCCACTCTTCGAAAACCTAACAGCGACGTGGCAAAAGGCAAGTTGGTTGTTGCGGTTATCGACAGGAACGATATAGATGGCACGATTTCATCTGATCGGTGGCAGGTGGTGAAGCTGAAACTCTCTAAATGTCACGTCTTGCATAAAGGAAGGTTGTCAGGAGATTTTGAGATCCACAGTAGAGTTAGGCAAGGCTGTATGTATACTATCAACGATACTGTTTCTGTTGATGGAAAGTGACTGCAAGCAGCTTTGTGAAATGGACGACGACATTGACATTGACATTGACATTGACATTGACATTTCACAGTACTTGGCGCTTGAATGTAACGAACTACAGACACAGCAGCACTGGCGACTGAGGTCATCGACGGGACAGAACAAGACATTAATACAACAGAGAGAGACTATAGATACATAGAAGTGAAGAACACATAACATAAACCTACGTGGCACAGAGGAGGAGACACAGATTTTAATTGTCTCATATCATCGCACAGGTGGCCTCAGATAAGCTGGCGATTTTTGTAGAAAAAGAATGCTGCCAAAGCTGGGGCTTGAACCCGTAGCATTCGGCTTAGCAATCAATTACTCTATCCTCTGAGCCATGGCCACCTGCGGACGACGTATGCTTACTCCGTCATAGAATCATGGAGCTCCATCATATGATAACAAGGGTGGAAAGAGAAGCAGAAGTCGTGGGGAGAAAGTTCAAATCGGCAAAAACTAAAAGTATCAGCCTTGGAACTTCCTAGTAATATTTCTAGACAACTGGAAGAGATAGTAGGAGGATTTCCAATACCTTTGGAGAATTGTCTTTACGGGTGGAGGAACTGAACTGGATGTGAACAGCCGAATCAAAAAAGCGAAGGGAAATGCTGTCCAAAATATTGAGAAAAAAACTCCTTTAGCTTAAAGACCATGCTACGACTAATCCGCTACAATGTTGAATGCGTGCTGCTTCACGAATGCAGCACTTGGAAAGCCACAGATTCTGTTTCAAGAAAGCTTCAAACGTTTGTTAATGTCTCCGAAACATCTTGAGGATTTTTTGGCCCAACGCTATCTCAAGTGTTGAATTTTATGCGAGAACAGACCAAGAAGGCAAACAAGTACGCGGGCCTAGAAGTACTTTGCGACGAACAGTCGAACAGGAACCATCACGACTGGAGAAGAGTTGGAGAGAGCTGAAATACCCCTCCAGAAATCGTACACGATGGCGCGTAGCACTAGTAGAGGCCCTATGTCCCGTAAGCGTAACACCAGGGACGTAATAGATCGAAAGATCCAAGTAATGATTAACGACGAGATCAGCTCCCAACTATGGAGGTCAGCGAATGATTTATGGGTTTAACTTTTAAAAGATCTTCCATGTCTATTTAAAATAGAGTTGAGCAGAAGGTGTTTGACTGTTTCCTCTTCTTCATCCAAGCAGCTTCTACAGAAATCATTTGTGATTTCATAGCATGTCAAACTATGAGCCAGTGTCCTATTATGACTCCAATTGTGGAGCTTATGCTTTGTCTGCTCAGGGAAATTAAGCCTTTTCACCGCTTCCGGTCAATGCTTGGCCATACTTGTTAAGTTGATAGGCAGGTGGTACCCTGTGTCCATCTAGCAATTGTTGATTCTAGAGCATATTGTTTGAAAAGATGCTTGCATGTAGCAAGTGAAGTTTCTATGTTGTGTCTCTGTTTGACATTGGACAGAATTGTCCCTTTTTTGCGAGCTCATCAGCTTTGCAATTTCCCGAAATGGCACCATGAAGTGAAATGTTCTGTCATCTCACTCAGAGATGATCGACAGTTGTGGACAGTAATTGGGATTGTGGAGACCGACGTGTCAGGCAGGAGCCTTTAATTCCGTGAACCCGACCTAGAAGAAGCGAAAACGTCAATATCACGGCTGAAATCCAACAAAGCCGCTGGAGCAGATGGTCTATCTGCCGCGCTGTTCAAAGCAGCAGGCAACGATCTAGATAGGAGCATGCAACAAAACATCTGTAAGATATGGTCGGAAGAATGTATGCCCGATGAATGGAACCTCAGCATTGTTTGCCCGAAAAAGGGAGATCCTCTAAACTGCGCCAACTACAGAGATCAGCCTACTTAACATCGCCTACAAGATCCTCTCTGCAGTAATATGTGAAGCCTTTCGTCAACAATCTGATTGGTCCTCATCAATGTGGCTTCAGACCAGGAAAGTCAACCATCGACCAAATTTTCACTTTACGGCAGATCCTGGAAAAACCTATGAACTCCAGATCGATACCCACCACCTTTTCATCGATTTTAAGGCTACGTATGACAGCATATACAGAGACGAACTGTATAAAGCTATGTATAGTTTTGGCATCCCTGCCAAGCTCGTTCGCTTGTGCAAAATGACGATGGAGAACTCACGCTGCGCCATCAAGGTTGACAAGGCGATGCGCTGTCATGCGATTCCTTTAACATCGTTCTTGAGAAGATAGTGCAAAACTCCACCGTGAACACCAGAGGCACTATTTTCCAAAAATATGTTCAACTTCTCGCGTACGACGACGATATTGAAATAATGGGAAGAACACAGCTTGATGTCAATGGCGCCCTTGTGAGAATTGAGACAGAAGCGGCAAAAATGGATTTAGCGGTAAATGAGGGAAAATTGAAGTATATGCTGTCTTTGAGGAAGGACACCCAACACCGACGGCTCGGACAGAACGTCAAGAGGCATACAACTTCGAGGTAGAAGAGGAGTTTGTCTACCTAGGCTCCGCTATTAACACGGGCAATAACACCAGCGCCAAGATCAGACGAACAGTAATTCTTGCTAATCGCTGTTTCTTTGGGCTAAGAAAGCAATTGAGTGGAAAAGCCTCTCTCGAGCAACTAAGGTAAAACTGTACAACACCCTCATTATGCCTTTCGTGCTGTATGGTGCAGAAGCATGGACCTTGACAAAATCGGATGAATGTGCCATACGCTGTTTCGAGAGGAAAGTTCTTCGGATCATCTTTGGTCACATGTGCATTGATGGGGAATGGAGAAGAAGATAAAATAGCAAACTTTACGTGTTGTACAACGACATGGACCTATCCAGAAGAGTCAAGGTCCAGAGACTCAAATGGCTCGGTCATTTAGAGCGGATGGACACCAATGCTCCGACCCGGAAGGCCTTCGACACTATTCCCGAGGGATGTAGAAGGAGAGGAAGATCGCGACTCAGGTGGCGCACACAAGTGGAAGAGGACCTCAATCAACTTGGAGTTCCAAATTAAAGAAAGCTAGGCTAAGGACCGAGCTGGCTGGCTGAGACTGTTGATTGAGGTCTAAGTCCACAACGGACTGTAGCGCCACCTTAAGTATCTAGATTTAAGAAAATGCAGCATCTTTATGGAAATTTTTTTTATTCCTTTGAATTGTTGTAAGGGGTCAAATAATTTCATTTGAAAATCCCCTTTAATTTATTTCGTAACGGTTTTTTTTAAGGGATGAAGCGGAATATCATTATTTTGATTATCCACTTTCCAGTTCGCCATCTGCGCGCTATTTTTTGGCATAACGCACACATTGCTATACAAAAAAATAGACAAAACATAACTAGGCATAGACGTATCTACTGGAGGACAAAAGGTCGCAGTTAAAGCGACCCTCAAGTAGTTTTCCAGATCAGCTGCTTTCGACAAAATAAAATGAAAGAAGAGAAACAAAAATAAATAAGCTACAACTGAGGGAGGCTGCTGCGTTGAAAATTCTGCAATCTTCGTTCGGCTAAGATTAAATAAAAATTGTTGATAGCCGAGTTGAGGGGGGATTAGCCTTGAGCAACCAAAGAACGCATAGTTTACGATGAAATGAATTGTTGGGAAAAGGCGGTAAATAAGATAGTAAAGGTGGTGAAGGATTGAAATTGAAATTTGAACAATTGGGAGATGATACCGTTGTCTTCAAATCGAGGATCCCTTAAAATAAAGTAGAGTCCTGGCAACTATGTATGCACAAACGAACTACAAGATACTTATTGATACGAAAGCAATATGAAAAAAGAAGCTTCTTACCTTAATTTTGACGAACGCCTCATTGCAGTCCGCCAGCAGGTACTTAGCTTTGCGTGAATAGATGCGCACAACGCCCAGCAACAAATGTCCTGATGTCCGGAGCGCCAACTTCACTTTAGGCTGCATAATGCCGTCCACGGACTGTTCGATGTTTGTTTCGAACACATGCGCCTTGGTCAGTTTCTTATCCCAATGGGCCGCCAACCAAATCCTCGCCAACGGCCCCTTTTTGGCCAACACAATATGAGCGTAAAACATTGTGCTATCGACTTTTAAATTATCTTATTTGTTAATATAAAAAATGTTTACTTTGGGCTTAAAACTACAATAAATGTTTGTTGGTATTTTGTTCTTATGTTAACGTTCTTTTTACATATTCCTAATTGTTTTGAAGGTTTGGAAATCTTCTCTTCTTCTTCGACGGTCTATGGAAATTAAAATCGACAACTTGAGTTTTTCGGGAACACACAGCGTCGTCGTCGTGGTTGTTCTTTTGTTGCAAACATAAATTAGATGGGAAAAAATTAAATTTATTTTCAAGCACACTAATTATCTGCATTGCTTGGGTCTTGTGGCAGACCCTGATTTTGAAATGTTCATGGATTTTTGGTTGTTTTCTGATTAATTTTTCCTTAGCTTGGAAGGGTTAATGCTCTGAAATTGGGACACGGAAAATTGAAGTTTTTTTCTTCTTCACTATTGGCGCCCAAACGGAGTAGCGATAAATTTTCGATTGTATTTTTTGCGCGATTTTGCACTTTCTTTGGCTTTGAATTTGATATTTTTTTAATTTATGCATGCAGAAGAGTTTTGTGAATATTTTGAAGTTGTTTTTTGTTTGATTTTTGAGTATATTTTCACGAAATGATTTTGATAAAGTTGCGACAGACTTTTTGCGATTGGAAATAAAATTTTTCTACACTTTCAAAATGGCGGTGCTGAATTAAAATTGGAAATTTACAGCGAACAAGAGGCGTCACTTTTTCATGTGTTTATTTGTGTTCGATCAGAGAGGGCGCTGGTAAATTAAGGGTTAATGCTCACCGTGGTGGATTCTAATGGTTAGTATGCATTAACAATGTTTTATATAACTTCCAGAAAACTGATGAAAAACACCACAAAAGAGTTTTCCCATATAATTTTGTATGAAAAATAGCATTTTGTTGTTAAAAAACTTGTCGGTTCCTGTAGAAGAGAACGGCATCGGTAAGTTGATTCTAGATGTGCATATTCTAAACTGAAATTTACGGTACGGACAGACTTCGGGTTTCTTAAAACTTTTTGTCGAAAACACTTTTTTACGTCACGGGATATCATAAAGGAGGAGATCGGAAACTTATATGCTGTTTCCACTGAGCCTAATCACAAAATTTAGCGAAATCGTTTTTTGAGATTTACCCAGCGGCCACATGGGCAAGTTCTGACTTGCCAGTAGCCTACATTTATTATTGATGAAATAAACGCAGTTTATACTGAAAAAGTTAAAAGATACTTTGAGCTAAATTCAGAGAAAAACCACACAGCCAGTCTCGTTGAAGTACGTTACAAAAAGCGCAAATTTTTATTTCAAAAGCAATAATACCAAATAAGGTTTTTACAAAGAATATAAAAATGATGCCAAAACAACATCCCCACTAAAAACTTATTTCGTTAACAAACCAATTAATTTAATAAGATTCTTAATTGAAGGAGATGATAAAGGCTTAGTTAATATATCTGCTGCCATTTCCGTTGTGCACATCCCTTCGCCAATAACCTTGCTTTATATCTGATCACTTCATCGTTTATGCCTCTTTTGGTCTTGAAAACCAACTTAAATTGAAGGGCGCAAAATTATAGTCCGCTAATGAACAATTTTAGTGTGAAACTAGCTTAAAATGACGTTTGAGTCATGTCTGAAATGTCATTTTAAGCTAGTATCACACTAAAATCGTTCATTAGCGGACTATAATTTTGCGCTAAGGGTTTTATTCCAGGGTGACGATCGATAACATCTCAAGTATTGTTTGCTTTCAAGGATTCACACTCTTCATTGATTGCTTTTTTCCAACTCGAACCATCAGATCTTGAAATCGCCTCATCGTAAGTAACAGGATCATCAGATGAACAGACTTCTTTATCGTTGACAAACGCGACAAAATCTTCAAACATTTTGGGTTTCTTCACACGATTTGAACGTCTCAAAGACACATCAGTAACATCAACTTTTTTCTTAAGAACAGAAATAGGATTTACTTCAGCACCAACAGGTTCAGGATTTTTATTTTGGTACTTTCGACACTTGTCAATAGACAACAGGGGCCCTACTCTGTAATGCGTTTCGAAAGCCAATCCGATTCGAATCTGGGGTCGAATCACGGCATCAGTGATCGAATAATACGTGACTGAATTGTGTGCATTTGGCAGTACCTCTCACGTTATCGAGTTACCTATCGAGCAACTAGTACAATAATTTTGAATTCTGTCTTCTGTTATCGAACTGAATTTCATTCGATACATAAAGAGCTCACGGATAGGAGGAAAATGTGTAAATATTATTTGTTTGATTTATTTATTATGAAAATTTTAACCAATAATCTTTTTAGGTCACACTTAAGGACATTAAATAGCCAGCAAAAAAATATGATGGCCGAAATAAATGAGAATTATCCATTTCGTTTCACTGTTTTGTTATTTATTTGAAAAGATGTATAGGGTGTCTCATAAGAGTGCACTTCTAAAAATTGGAATATTTTTTTTCATGCCAGTTACAACGCTGAAATTAAAGTGACACCTCTGTTTATTTCGATTATTAAACATGGAGCTCTTCTAGAAAGAACAACGCGTTATAATTGTGAAAACTCATTACACAACAAAAGTGACTGTGAACGGCATTCGTTACAGGAATATGATAACGGACTTCTTGTGGTGTGGCCTCAATTGGACGGCATAAATTTTGACAACATGTGGTTTTAGCAGCACGGCACAACCTGCCAACCCGCGCATGAAACAATCGACTTTATTGCAGCAACGATTTTCAGAACGCATTATCTCACGAAATTCTTAAGTCAACTGGCCACCAAGATCGTTCGGTTTAACGCCGTGCGTTTATTTTCTTTGGGTTTTTGTGAAATCTCGGGTTTCTGCGAATAAACCAGAAACAATTTCTGTACTCAAAAAGAAATTCCAACGTGTCATCGGTGACATACAGCCACATCTCTGTGCAAAAGTCATTGAAAATTTCATGAAAAGAGTAATGGCCGGTCATCGGAGCCGGGTTCATTTGCCGTATTTTTTATTCCATACTTAATCGGAACATATCTTCTTTACAATACTATAAAAAAAAATTACAACTCTGTCATAAAAAACTTGTTTTTATTTTAAAATGAAAAAGTGCACTCTAACTGAGGCACCCTATAAATAAAAATTTTACCTGTCAAAACACTCAAGACTCGTTCAAAATAAACAGAGACTCGATGTAGTAGAATAAAGACTACTACAATTTTTAATTCCCAAACGATACGTGACCAATCGAATGCTATCATCCCAAAGTGGTTACTCGTTCGTTCGATCACTGATTAGACTCACTCACTCGTTGACTGAAGCGGTGATATCAGGGGCCGGATATTCGATTCGTTTATGAATTCGTACTCTGTAAAATGTTCGAATCGAATAAAAAAATCATCTAGTACTATTTCTATTTATAGAATAGATTTGCGGAGTCTCGAAGTTTTTCTTATTAGATTTGCTGAGTCTCGAAGTATTTCTTATTAGATTTGCTGAGTCTCGAAGTATTTCTTATAAGATCTGTCAAAAAAAAAAATCAAAACAAAACACAAACAAGGCGAGAAAGTTCAAATTAATTTGTAAAGAAAAAATAACCCAATAAAAACTTAATAAAATGGCCTCGGTTGCCGTATGAATGGATGAAGAAAATAAAGAAGAACACCGTCTCTCATTGGTGGTCCTTCTGCATTAAAAGATGGCGATAGCCTGTCCCAAATTGTTGGAAGTGTTTCTCGCGTCCGAGGCGTTCAAACGTCCCTTGGCAAAATCGGGATGAGCACATTTTTGGCTGATGATTCCCTGTTATGAAATTTATTTGCTTAAATTTTGAATAAAATTATTTCCTGACTTACATTTTACCTATTTCACACAACTAAACACAATTATTTTCCTTTTGTGTCCTTTAAAAACGACTTTCCAATTGCAATCCGTTACCTCTCTTGGTGTAGAAAGAAAATTTCCGTTTTCGAACGCTAATGATATTCGAAAACGCATTGCCAGGTACGAAACATCCGAATGCGGATTTGTCAATCCGTAAGTACTAGATTTCTTATCCGCATTAGAAATAGAGAGTACAAAATATTCGTTTTCGAAAATATTTGCTTTCGAAACGCATTATAGAGTAGGGCCCCAGATCGTACCTTTTCTTCTTCTCTATTTCTTTTTTTCTTCATAATGAAAAACACTTATGAAAAAGTGTATGTGATAAATAATAATATTTTGTAAATTATCTAATTGTAAATTTATTCTTGGTTGTAAAAGAGGAAGAAGAAAATAAACTTAATTGAATTAAAAAAAAAAAAAAAAATTAAAAAAAATAAAATAAAAATAAATTTCTTCTCAAATTCCCCACTAAATTCTGATCCTCAAAATGTCTGCATTTCATAAACTTCACCTCTCTGGTAATATGCATTTTTTTATTGACTGGATCATACATTCGATAGCCTTTTGAGTTCTGAGCGTACCCAACCATTATACATTTGATGGCTTTCGTATCAAATTTTCTTCTTCTTTGCTTTGGAACTAGCACCATTCCAGTAAAACCCAAAACTCTTAAATGTGAAATGTTTACCTTTGTACCAGTCCACACTTCTTCAGGACAACGATTAAACAACGATTTAATTGGTGTTCTATTAATCAAATAAGCTACTATGTAAACTGCTTCACCCCAGTAACTCTTGTCTAAACCAGCATAGAAAAGTAGGCATCTTGCTTTTTCCACCAGCGACCGATTCATTCTTTCTGACTTCCATTTTGCTCAAGACAATAAGGGGTTGAAGTTGGAAGAATTATTCCCGATGATTCAAAACATTTTCGCATCTGGTTATTTATAAACTCGCTACCATTGTCTGAGCGAAAAACTTTTATTTTTCTTTGCATTTGATTTTCACCCATATATTTATAATGTATTAAATGCTTTGGAACTTGACTTTTATTATTCATGGCATATACAAACACCTTCTTTGAAAAATCATCTAAGAATAAAACATAATACCTGGCACCTCCAAGCGACGGCTTCTCTATAGGACCAGCAACATCAGAGTGAATCAACTCAAGAAAATCACTTGTAGAACTCATAGACACTTTGAACATTTGCTTACTCTGCTTACCCTCGCAACATACAATGCAGCCCTCACCATTAGTTCCATCGACCAAGTCCAAAGAGCGCATAACGTCAGCACCCGGATGACCCATCCGCCTGTGCCATAAATTAACGTTTGATTCTGTTGCCACCCTAGCAGTATTGTCTTTCTGTGTGTTCAATCTATACACCTTATCAATCTCAGTAGCCGTAGCACTTCCTGTACTTCCATTCTTAATAACTTGGCTAATTGATAACAAATTGAAACTTAATTCAGCAACATTTAGTACGTCACGTACGAGAACTTCATTGATGCCACCATCACCATGTACGCCGATTGATCCATCAGCCAACGTCACAAATTCTTGCGGAGAACAAGGTTTATAGTTTTCAAACCCAACAGAACTCTTTGCCATGTGCGACGATGCCCCAGATTCCACGAACCACAGTTGGTCAGCTTCCCGCACAGAAAATGATGCAAATGTAGCAAACTTGCCATGAGCATTAACGTTCTTAGGGCAATCCTTCTTGATGTGGCCAAAACCACCGCAACCAAAGTACCTGACTCTGGTTTTGTTCATGTGCTTGCCCTTAATTGCCTGACATTCACGACGAGAGTCGCTCCTATTGTAGCTCTCAAAATCTTGTAACAATCTGGACTTAATGGAATCACCTGTGATCTTGATTCCGCTACTCTCAATTGCCATGCTCATTGGCTGGAATCTATCTGGCAAACCGCTCAAGAGCAAACTGCCTACCCATTCGTCATCAACTTTCATTTTGATGGCGTTGGGCTTGTGAGCCGTTCCAATAATCTTGTTCACATATTCTTCGATTGATGAACATTCATCTAGGCGAGTAGTCGTCAACTCTCTCAAGAGCCCAACACTTCTCGTGAGTCCAGAGTCATCAAATGCTGCGGCCTGCGGCCATGGCTTTCTTCTCTTCCTTGACTTCCGTTCCTAAGACAGAATTCCACAAGTCATCCAACACGAGAAAGTTCTCCACCGCAAAGTTCCAGCTGTAGTTTTCACGACCCTTCAGTCTTTCGATCATTGGAATATTCGCCATAATTTCTCTGAATAAAAAACAACTCGACAAGCAACAACTTTATCTTTACTTTAATTTATTTGGCACATCTGGGCCCATAACCTGATGAAATAAACGCAGTTTATACTGAAAAAGTTAAAAGATACTTTGAGCTAAATTCAGAGAAAAACCACACAGCCAGTCTCGTTGAAGTACGTTAAAAAAAAGTGCAAATTTTTATTTAAAAAGCAATAATACCAAATAAGGTTTTTACAAGGAATATAAAAATGATGCCAAAACAACAAAATCCATCAGGAAAAATGTTTGAATGGATATTTAACTAAGGCCGTGTGTGAATTGAGTTAAAATGTGTATTAAAACTTGACGTTTGGTTAAAACTTGACACTATCGTGGTGAATAAAATGGGTTAAAATTTACCCAGCTGTGGAGCAGGATAAGTGGGTTAAAATTTTGACGTGTATTTTTTTCTCATGAATGATACGAGAAGTTTGCTTCTGTTTTATTGTTTATGTTTTTTTTTTTGTTGTTATGACTTTTTAAAAATTGCTTTGATATGTATTCCAATAAAATAAATAAAATCCTTTGAATTCATCATATTTTCAAATCGAAAACGAAATTATTGTTTTTTCTTTTGAGAATTATAACAGATGTCAGCTGTGAAAACATGTTTTGCAGTGTTACCAGATGGAAGGCACCAATCATCCAAAAAGGGAAATTTTCGTTTGAAGATATTTTAATGTTGACTCAAATTATCAAATTACCACTGCAAAGTCGAGAAAAATGAATATAACAGAGTTTGTTTGTTATCTTAAGTGGCTTTTCATGAAATTTATTGCTTAAATTTTGGTTTTGTACACAAAATTATTTTACCTAGGTGGATAAAAACATTTTTATTTGAGGGAAATTTCCTAGTTCTACGCAGAAATGTTGGTTAAAAATATCCCTTTTAACGCAATTCACACAGCAAATGGCTAAATTTGATCCCATTTTCAATCAAACGTCAAATTTTAACCAAACGTCAAGTTTTAATACACATTTTAACGCAATTCACACACGGCCTAAGTTTTCTTTTGATTACTAATGCAATTTATTTACCAATCGACCGGAAAGTACTTAAATAATTTTATCATTTGAGAAAAAAAAATATAAGTTCACAAACTTATTTTTCGTTAAAAATGTATTTTTCTATTTTCCGTAATTCGTTTTCCTGAACAGCTGATTGATTTTTGTCAAAAAATGAAACAAATCGTCCCAACCTATGAAAACCTATGATAGCTATAACTGGCCACAAAAAGTACCTTTTCAGGGCCACCGAAAAATTAATAAGAGATATGAACGAAAATTTCAAATAAAATAGAGATTATTTTGTGCTTTAAGTTTTCCTTAGTGTGCTATTACACGATGAAACTAGTTTCATGCTACATCTTTGAATTCTGCTTTGTTATCGTATCCTGTTTCTCGATTGGTATTACACATTGAAACTAGTTTCATGAAACTAATTTGACAGTTCTCTTTCAGTTCCATTTCGTTTTCTTAAACTGTCAAAAATAGGCAACAATTTAATTTTGATTAAGTTTAAGTCTTTCTTGAAATTGACTATTTTATGGTTCAAAACCAGACAAATTTTTTGAAAGAAGCACGAACTTTAAGCTTGCGATCGCGTTTTATAATGAAATTAAAACAATACGACCGCAGAGATCACAAAAATTTAAACAAAAAAACAAAACTAAGTTAAGATTTTTTAATTTTTATTTAAATGCATTTCGAGTCTGATTCGACTCATCATCAGCAATACACTTTAAGTTTTAAAGAGAATACAAAGATCAAAACAAAATATTAAAACATAAATGTCATAAAAAGAGAAAAAACAAAAGAAATAAAGAGTTAAAGCTTTGACAATGATTGTACATAAATTATGTATGTGGGTGCAAAAGAGACATAAAGAGATACATTTAATTAAATTAAACAACGGAGAAAGTATATTGCCACTATCACCGTTCATCAGCCGGTCGTTCATATGGATGAAAACACTTTCGTATGCGTCAAGTCTTTTTGGGTTTGTCACTTGTTTAAGAATTTTGACATTCTCAAATTTTATGTCAAAGTGGTTGTTGTTTAGAGCGTGTGAAGCTACCGAAGATTTTTCAGCTCGGTTATATTTAATATGGCTGCAATGCTCGTTGAAACGAACTACCAAGCTTCGTTTTGTTTGTCCGATGTACTTCATCTCGCAATCACCACACTTAACTTCATAAATTCCGGATCTTTCTTTGATATCTGTTTTGTCTTTTGTCGTGCCTAAGAGGTTCTTAATTTTTCCATCGCTTGAAAAAACGCAGTCAATGTTTTTCTTTTTAAGTTTTTGTTTTAATTTGTTGGTTACATCTGGATTATACGTCATTGCTGCTCGATCAAAGTGATTGTTGTCATCTTGTTGTTTTTTCTGTGTAAATAAAGTTGATAAATTTGATTTTTTGATGTTGTTTGTGTGTTTTTTAATCAAAAGGTACATAGACGTTATTTATTAAATACGTTAAATACTAACGTTAGCATTACAATTAAAATTTTCTTAAATCTAGGAATTAATCATCTATATTTTTTAATATTTCACACAATTTTAACCACTTAAGGCATAAAAGTTAAATTTAAAATTAGTTGATTTAATGTTGTCATTTGTTGTAGTAAACAGAATTGAAAATTTATTATAATTTCTTACTAACTGATTTAGGGGACTGTTAGTGCCATAGTTTGTTCTGCTAAAAATTGGACATACATTTATATTTCTTCTCAGACTAGTTCGGCTTGTGTTGAAATTTAATCTACAAAGCATATTTGGAGACAAAATAGATCCATTCATGAGCCCATTAATGAAACAAAATTTCAAATATTCTCTGTGACCAGAAAGAGTTGGAAGGTTTATCAACTTAAGTCTGTCAGTATATGGAGGTAAAGTAGCTCTATCTGTCCATGGGAATAAGAATCGAAGAGAAAATCTTAAAAAACGACGCTGAATACTTTCAATTCTATTCATATGTATGGAGTGGTAAGGTGCCCATACGACACAACCATATTCAAGAATCGGCCTTACAAAAGATATAAAAAGAATCTTAATAACATATGGATCACGAAATTCACGAGATAACCTTTTGACGAAACCAAGTGTTTTATTTGCTTTTTTTATAATATAATTATAATGGTCAGTGAATATTAGTTTTGGATCTAAAAAGATTCCAAGATCAGAAAAACTAGATATCCTGCACAAAGGTGTCGAGTTCAACGCATAGTCAAAAATAAATATGTTCCGTTTGCGTGTAAAACTCATTGTCTTACACTTGTCTATATTTAAAGTCAAATGATTATTGTTGCACCATTCCCAAAATCTCTGTAGATCGTCTTGAAGGAGTTCACAATCAGTGATACTGTTAATTGGTCGAAAAATTTTGACGTCGTCAGCGTAGATTAATGTCATCGAGTTTTGAAATATAGAAGGAAGGTCATTAATAAACAAAATAAAAAGCATTGGACCGAGGTGACTCCCTTGTGGTACTCCAGAATTAACAAAAAATTGATGAGAACATTTATTTTTAAACAGTACACTATAGACTCTATTTCTAAGATATGACGATATCCACAAAACAAAACGATTGCTGAGTCCTAATTTATTAAGTTTTCTTAAAAGAATTGCGTGATTTAGCTTATCAAACGCTTTGCTGAAGTCAGTGAACACACAGTCAACTTGTGATCGCTTTTCGAATACATCTAAACAATAAGTAGAAAAGTGCAATAAATTAGTGATTGTAGACTTCTTCTTAACAAAACCATGTTGATTTTCACATATAACAGAAGAACAGTTAAGAGACAGGATATCACAAACAATTGACTCAAACAATTTGGGTATAGCGGAAAGCTTGGCAATAGGACGATAATTTGTTATTAAGTCCCTAGGACCCTTTTTATAAATTGCCGTAAGATAAGAATATTTCCAAAGATCTGGGAATGTACAAAGCTTTAATGACTCATTGAAAAGAAGATATAACGGGTAGGATAAGTAGGACACACATTTTTTCAACATGAAAGATGGTATACCATCCGGTCCAGAGTTAAAGCAATCGTCAAGTTTCAAGATGTTACTTTTAATAGACTCTTCGGAAATTGAGAAGTTAATTGAACTCAGATGTGAATATTCGTCAATAGGAGGAGAAGGTCCACCATTGAGTCGTGGTATCCGTTTAGAGTTGCGACTTTTTTTTAATGTGGTTGTATTCCTTTAGATAATCTGCTGCGGATAAAGGTAGTTTACATAAACGATGGATCATGGAGTGGAAAGCGGCCAATTTATGATGTACAGGACAAAAGGAATCACTTGTTATGTATCGATCGGTTGAAGTGGATTTTCTATAAATGGAAAATTTAAGTTCCTTGTTGGTTTTTGTTATAAGGAGATCCAAGAAAGCGAGTTTGTTGTCATCTTCTCGTTCTCTTTTTTCTATGTGTGCCCTATGCACCACATAAAAATACCTCACCGTCACCTCCATGGTATTCAAGAGAACTTCGTACACTTCGCAACTCCCGAAATAGTTTATGGAAAAAATATTTAAGATCTAGATCAGAAACAGACTATTCTTCCTATTTAGTAGTGTACAACGAATTCTCTGCTCTCTCAAAACTCCTCTATGAAGCATATATCAATCAAATGCAATTTGATATCATCTCAGATCCTAAACGCTTTTGGCAATTCATCAATATAAAAAAAAAATCGGATGGATTTCCTAATACCCTTAATTATTTAGATCACTCTTCTAATGACTCAAAAATTATAACTAATTTATTTGCTAATTTCTTTACTCTTGCTTTTTCCGACAGTAATTTTGTACCTGATGCTGACTATTTCACTTACTTGAACAATTGTAACCAAACATCATTGGTATCGATCAACATCACTGTTGACGATGTGGTTAACAAAATAAATAAACTTAAGGATGATTTCTCTTCGGGACCTGACGGTTTACCTGCGATTGTATTAAAGAAGTGTGCAGCTAATTTGGCTCAGCCTCTTACTATTCTTTTTCAAAAGTCTCTTTCTCAAAGAATTTTTCCATCTATGTGGAAAGATTCTTTCATAATACCTATTCACAAGAAAGGCTGCAAATCAGATATCTCTAACTACAGGCCGATTGCCAAATTATCCTGCATTCCAAAACTTTTCGAAAGTATTATCTTCGACACTATGTACTTTCATTGAAAATCATTATTTTCGGCCAAACAACATGGGTTCCTAAAAGGGAAATCAACGACCACAAATTTAACTGAATTTGTTTCTTATGCAATAAACTCAATATAAAATAAAAAAGAAGTTGATGTTATTGCTACGGACTTTAGCAAGGCGTTTGATAAAATATTCCACAATATTATATCTTTCAAGCTAAAGGCTCTTGGATTCCCAACCGGGTTTCATTGAATTGATGGAATCATACCTATCCAACCGTAAATATCGCGTTTTATTTAGATCTTCAGTATCAGAACCATTTACTGCAAAATCGGGAGTCCCTCAAGGTAGTCATCTAGGCCCTATTATTTTTATTCTGACTATTAATGACGTAGAATCTGTGATTGAAAATTCCCAAGTTTCAATGTACGCAGATGACATGAAAATCTTTAGAATGATTTCTTCACCCGATGATGCTTTACCCCTGCAGGCCGATTTAAACAATTTCTATGTTTGGTGTCAAAAAAACAATTTAGAACTTAATGTTTCCAAATGCCAAACTATCACATATTCCCGTATGCGGTTCCGTCAGCAAACACGGGACTATTATATCAACGAATGTATTGTTCACAGAGTAACAACTATCCGAGATTTAGGGGTTGTTTGTGATAGTGAGCTTAACTTTAGGTCTCACTATGACAATATCGTAGCCAGAGCTAATTCTGCTTTAGGTTTCGTCAAACGTTGGTCTAAAGAATTTTCGGATCCTTACGTTACGAAATCTCTTTATACCACGTTTGTAAGGCCTCTTCTTGAATACGCCAGCCAAGTATGGTCCCCCTATCACCAAGTCCATATAAAGAGAATTGAAGCAATACAACGTAGATTCCTCCGTTTCGCCTTAAGAGAACTTTCATGGGTTGACAATTTTAACTTACCTCCGTACCAAGAACGGTTGCGGCTTATAAACTTACAATCTCTAGAAAAACGTCGTGAAGTTGCCGATATTATTTTCGTACACCAAATTCTATCCGGTGCTACAGAATCTTCCACCCTCCTTGAGGCAATGAGTATTAATGTTAACTTTCATTCTCTAAGATCGGTTCCCCAATTTCATTTAGCTCATCACAGAACTGATTACGGCTGTAATGAACCAATTACGAGAATGTTACGTAAAGTGAACGAAAACTCAAACATTTTTGATTTCAACCATAGCAAGATCACACAAAGGAAGCTTTTATACTGTACTTCCTTAGACAACTAAAAAAAAAAAAATTAAAAACGTATTTGTAGTAGAGAGAAACTGACTCTTTTTTCTTTTTTTTTTCTTTTTTACGAACTTGACAAGTGTCTTCTACACGCTTATTTATTGTTTTTTTTTCGTGTTTTTATAATTTTTTTGACTTTAAAATTTTAAAATTTCTTCGATTTTAAAATTTTGCATTTTTTCTTTTTTGCTTTTTGTAAGATTTTAGTTTAAAATTTTTATTTATCTTGTTTTTCCTTTTTGTACCTGCTTGCATTAAGCAGTCCCTCACTCTTGTCTTCCTGAAGTTCGTGTCGCCATCGCTTTTTTTTACTTTATTTTTTACAAATAATTTCTAATTAAGTGCCGATACGACTAGCAACCGAAATTGCAATCGTACTCGGTGAAAATGGACCCCAGCGCGTGCGGTATCTGGGGGGGAAAGAGGCGTGGGAATAATTAATTAATTAATTAATTCAAACGTGAAGTTGATGCTGTCGAATTGGGAATTAATAGTTTCCAAGACTTCGTTTACTTTGTCGGCTTTAATGATAGCGAAGACGTCATCTACGTAGCGTAGCCAAATACGTGGGAGAAGCCCTCTTTGTTTGAGGTTAATTTCAAAATTGGCCATGAAAACTTCGGCAACAAATAAGGAGAAAGTGGGTTTCCCATGCTTGTTCCGAAATCGATCTTGTAGAACTTTTCTCTAAATCGGAAGAAATCTTGTGACATACAAATCTCTGTTGCATCTATGTATGTTTGTATTTTTTCTTTTTCAATTCCAACTGTTTCGAGGTGAGATCTTAAGAAGCTGATAGCAATGGAGATGGGGATGCTTGGGAAAAGCGCTTCTACGTCGAAGGAAACCATGATTTCATCTTCATTAGCCGCGTTTTATTATCCTCACTAACCCATATGGGTTTATTTTTTGTACACAAAACAAAAACAATCTGAAACCCCGATAGCTATCGGGGTTTATTTTGTAACTCAAAAACTATGTTCTAAATATGGCGGATAGATGGCGAGTGTGAGACAAAAAAGAACTTATTGTAGAAAGATTTATTAATTTCAGCCATATTCATAACAAATTACGCGCATTCCAATCTTAGCCACAGTTTTATAAAGCCATAGGATAAGAGTC
The DNA here is from genome assembly GCA_943590905.1 of Sphaerophoria taeniata. Classification (NCBI taxonomy): domain Eukaryota; kingdom Metazoa; phylum Arthropoda; class Insecta; order Diptera; family Syrphidae; genus Sphaerophoria; species Sphaerophoria taeniata. The sequence continues at coordinate 192,095,825 of OX016540.1, forward strand.
AATCCAATTAATTAATAAAAACAAGTTGTTTTTGGAAAAGCAAAATAAAATTTTACTGGGGGTTGCGTCTCGGATAAAAAAAATAGCTTAAACTTTTACCTTTTTAACCCAGATCGTTTTATTAGCCGCGTTTTATTATCCTCACTAACCCATATGGGTTACCACATCATAATAAAACGGTCTGGGTTAAAAAGGTAAAAGTTTAAGCTATTTTTTTATCCGAGACGCAACCCCCAGTAAAATTTTATTTTGCTTTTCCAAAAAACAACTTGTTTTTATTAATTAATTGGATTGACTCTTATCCTATGGCTTTATAAAACTGTGGCTAAGATTGGAATACGCGTAATTTGTTATAAATATGGCTGAAATTAATAAATCTTTCTACAATAAGTTCTTTTTTGTCTCACACTCGCCATCTATCCGCCATATTTAGAACATAGTTTTTGAGTTACAAAATAAACCCCGATAGCTATCGGGGTTTCAGATTGTTTTTGTTTTGTGTACAAAAAATAAACCCATATGGGTTAGTGAGGATAATAAAACGCGGCTATTATGATGGGGTAACCCATATGGGTTAGTGAGGATAATAAAACGCGGCTATTAATTACTAAATTTTTTGTTTTTTCAACAAAGTCAAAAGTATTTTTCACTGACAAGCTTTCGAAAGGGAACTGTTTCATCTCGTTAACTAACCATTTAGCTATTTTAACCGATGGAGAATTGATGTTAGAGACGATATTTCGCATTTTTTCCCCTGGCTTATGAACTTTAGGTAAGGAATACAACTTTGAGACCTCAGGGTTTGAAACATTTAACTTCCAGTTTGGAACCGAAAATACATCATGGATGTTTTTTATGATGACTTTAGACTCTCTGATCATCCTCGGTAAAGGTGTCTTCGTTAAAAGCTTAAAACATCCATCGTCTATTGATTTTTGAACTCTTTGATTATAGTCAGATTTATTCATGATAACTACTTTGTTACCCTTATCAGCTTTCATAAAGTAAACATCTTTCTTTTTAAGTTGTCGAATTACTTTATGAGTTCGGATCGTGGTGTTATCAGTTATGAATCGTGATTTAGCATCTCGTATTATTGGCTTGGCACTATCTCTAACATATTGTTTAGTTTCAGTTGCTTTGAACTTAATGCAAGTCTCCAGGTCAACAATTGTTTCCACGATCGGGAATTTTAAAGGTTTTAGTGTGAAATTGAGACCTTTGTTCAAAATTTCCAGTTCTTCTGGTGTGAATTGTTCGTCGAAAGTGTTTTCATCCATATGAACGACCGGCTGATGAACGGGGATAGTGGCAATATACGAAAATCTCTCCGAAGATGAAGTCGAACTCGAGAAGCAAGAAGAATTCGAACACAAATACAACTTTCGTTTCGAAGAACCCGATTCCGAGTTTATCAAACGGTATCCGCGTACAATACAGCAATCTGTGCGGAAGCAGGACGATTCACGTAAACAGAAGCGTCTGGAAATCAAAGAACGCAAAACCCGTGAGAAACAGCAGAAAATGCAGGAACTCGAAATGGTCAAGGCCATGAAACGAAAGGAAATCGAAGAGAAAATCCAAAAACTCAAGGAAGTTACCGGCAATGAAGAGCTGGGCTTCAAAGACGAGGAACTTGAGGACGAATTCGACCCGGACGCACACGATAGACGCAGGAGCTCTTCAATGATGACTACTATTAGGTTGATGCGGACGAAGAGAAGCCGGAGTGTCCCGATATTGATGAGTTGAAAGTCGAGGATTGGGATAATTATGATCCATCGAAAGACGATGATGAGTACTACGAGCCCCATTGTGAGGACGAAGACTTCAATATGGACTGTGACTATGATCCAAATGCGAAGGAGGCCCACCAACAGAAGCTCATTGAAAACACTCGAGATCGGAGGAAGAAACGGAAGAGAAATCGCTTCGCTGAGGCAATCAAGGCCGAGAAACCCGTGTTCAATCCGGAAGACGAGAAGACTTATGGAGAGTACATTGATGAGTACTATAATCTGGATTGTGAGGATATGATTGGGGACTTGCCATGTCGATTTAAGTACGTCGAAACGGTTCCCAATGATTTCGGACTGACCATCGAAGAGGCGAGACACTCATTCTTTCTTCGTATTCGATTTGTTTAACTTTTTTTTTTCTTCTTTTAAGATTCTGCTGGCCAAAAATAAGGAATTGAATCAGTGGGCAAGTCTTAAGAAGGCTGTTCAAATACGTCCCAACCATGTGGAGAAAAAGGAGCAGAGGCTGTACAAGATGAAGGCGCACAACGAAATGCTGAAGAAAAAGAAAAGAAAAAAGGAATTGGAAAAAAAAGAATGAATTTAAGAGACGGTCCCAACGGCCAACCAGCAATTGCTGGAGTCTTCTATTGTCGGATGATGAGGGTGTTCTACAGTTCTACCTTAATATTACCGTCTGCTCTTAGTCGCTGAAAAGCCCTCAAGTAAAGATCTTTGGGAGCTACCGATGATGCCAACGCTGTCTTTCCATTGTGTTGCGTTAGTTTGTTGACTTCCACTTTTTGTGTCTTCTTTATTTACTGGATTTGAATGCACCATTAATTTTTCTTGTTAATATTTTGTTTATTTTTTTGTTTACTCTGTAAATCGTCTAGGTTAGAAAAAAACTACATATTTATAATGATTTTTTTATAATGTGAAGAAATAGTGTAAAAAAATGTACTCTAAACAATGCATGTTCTGTATATACTTAAATATAGATATGATTTTTCATCGATTATAATTAATAACAATAATAAAAAGTTAAAATTAAAAAAGGCCTTCGGTTTTGTTTTGTTTCGTTTCCTCTACTTTGTATGTCTGTTTTTTCATCAATGTCATTTATAGGGGCGTTTGCAGCGCCCCGTTTTGTTTCTAATCTTGAATTTGAACTTGTTGCTTAAGAATCATCGTCGCCGATATCCTAAAATGCTTCATTGTGCACCGATTCGTGACCATTCCGAAAAAAACACAGTTGTTGACATTTTGTTTTTAATCTTGCGACGCATTGATAGGAAAGTCGATTGCGATTGGATTGACATATCGATGTCGTTATTCTACAAGAGGCAAGAGTTTCATATAGAAATAGATATGGAAATTAACAGTACTCCTTGCAAACATACCAAACTAGAGAGCGTGTCCGATGAGCTAAAATCGCAAATTTGATTTGCAAAGCCACCGTCTCGTTAGATATAGCACATTGGTTGGTACGGCACACTATCGGACTGCATTTTGGTTAGAAGAGGTTTCAATTTGAGTCAAAATTGTTATCCATTTGAGGCAATTTTTGGTTATGAGATATTCGAATGCTAATTCGAGACTTTGCGCTGAGTTGTCCAACGATGAAGTGTTTTCTTCTTCATTCTAAAAGTTTACAAGAAACAAAGAATGTTAAGGTGGCCTTGCAGGAAGTTTCTAAGTGTTTACATTGTGAATAGTTGTTACTCGCCAGCAACGAGTTCGGGATAGTCAACAATAGTACACATTCGTATGAGGGGATATTCCAGGCTATTTCGATGTACTCCAAAAAGTGGTATTGTAGTGGTTAGAGCTTGGAATAATAAATATTTGCAAGACGTACCTCTTTTTTTGTTTCCTCGTTCCTGAAAATTTCAGAGTTCTTTCTTAACATCAGGTCCAACAATAATCCAGTCTCGTTCAATATCACTTATGGTTTGTAAAAAAAGAAGGTACAACTGTCCAACTGTTCAAGCTGGTGTCTTGAGTAGTTTTGGGATCCTTGTATTGCCTTTCTCTGAAAAATTTGAGATTTGTAAAGTTTGTTTATAGCAAGTGTTCTTACTTTCCTCGCACTGCATTCAGCTTTTATTTAATGTGAAAATGCTTGGTTCAAGCTGGTGTCTTGAGTAGTTTTATAATAATAATAGAGTTTCTGCATACCATCCTGGCTTAAGCCAAGAGTACCCATCTTCACAATGTTTGTAAGATTGGGCTCTATTTAAATCCTAGCCCCAGATTAAGGTAATGAAAGAAACAAAGAATATTAGTTATATAACTTTTAAAATAAACGATTGCATATTGTCATATAAATTGTACTTGCTGTATTTTTATTTATTTGGGATCCTTGTATTGCCTTTCTTTGAAAAATTTAAGATTTGGAAAGTTTGTTTATAGCAAGTGTTCTTACTTTCCTCGAACAACTTAATCCAGCATTTAGAAGTAAGTAATATCAGCTCATTCCATCGTCATCTTCTGTGTACATATAAACTTAAAAATTGCAGTGGCATTATTTCTTTTTCAATCTTACCTAATGCGTTACTTTTTTTTCGTAGGAGTTTCTACGCCGGCCGTTGCCTAACGACGCAATAACAAAACATATATTCACATGTGTCTGACGACAAGAGCTTTATTCCTATTCCTATAAGACGGATCCTCTAAGTCCCTATTCCAAAATCTTAATGTAAATTTAATCCTAACTTCAATATAGAAATGTATTACGTAACTAATATTCATGTTATCACAACATATATAATTAAACTTAGGTTCAATACATTCTAGAAGTTTTTTGAGAACTTCGTATACATGGGCTAAAACACTAAACTTAATACAAAATTGATCTTCAAGATCCTGAATGAAATCTATAAAGCCTGCAGGTGGTGCTATCAAATTGCAATCATCAAATTGTTTGTACGAGGTAAAAGTAAGGTTTAATGCACCATCGGAATTATTTAAAGTTGGTAATGGCATTTGACAAGCATGGCTTTCGTATACCTTTCGGTATAGCCAGCCGCAAACATATGCAAAACTGTTTTCTTGTAAGAAAGTAAACGAGCTTATGCCCTGCGAAAAATGTTCGGTGCTGTTACATTTAGGTTCTGAGCTGAAAGATAAGCACGACTGCTCCACTGTATTTCTACCAAAGAACATTTTAAATTCAGAAAATTGCAATTCTTCGCAATTACCACGTTTTACAAACCTTTAATAATTCAGCCCCCACAACTGCTTGAAAATGGTCATGAAATTTGTAGCTGTCGGTCTATTGTTGAGGCCACCCGACCTGCGGACCTGACCAAAGAAGTGCTCTATAGTATCCGAATTCAGATGCCTCGTTAAAATATAGCTAAACTCGAAATTCCTAAGATGCTCATGCAGAGATATAAGTGCATTTATGTTCAGTAGCCAGCCCTTAATAAAAGCGAATCTAGTTGTTATATTATGATCTTGACGATCGAAGACCTTAAATGTTCTTAAAATAGTTTTTGCTTTGCGCAAGAAAGCGAGCTGTCCTTCATCGCAAATGAACTTCGACTTGAATATGTTTCCAGAAGATTGAGCGGAACTGTTGAAAATGTCGAATAAATTATTGAAAAAAAGGACTAGCTCTGCTGTACCTAACATTGAAGTTGAACCATTTCCAGAATTGTAAAGGGTCAACAGCCCGGCACCTAGCGTATTACTAAAAATTTGCGTTGCAAAACGCACTTTCATACGACTAAAATTATTAGGTTCTATATGATTCCTGGTGAGTTTTGGCGCGCAGCGTAGAGCAGATTTAGAATCCACTTCAAAAAAAATTTCAATATCCTTCCAACTAGCAAGGCTTGAATCTTCGGGGGTCTTGTAATGAATGTCATATTTCAAAAGACATTTCCTAGAGCTTTTAATTAAGTGTGGAACGTCGAAAAAACAAAAAAAAATCTTAAGAGCACCTGTGACCTTGTGCTCTATTTCAAAGTAAGGACGACTTTTACTTACTCCAAGGTCACGATGAAGGCCTCGAAAGTTAGACCCTTGGTCCGAAACAAAGTGAACAGGGTTGAAACCACTGCTCTGAAGGGATTTAATTGCTTTAAATAATAAATTTTTTAACATACCAGACGGACAAGAAGAGTTGATGAAAAAATACGCAAGTGGATGTTTCCATCGTTTCGCGACGCCCTGGGCCATAATCACTAACACATTACGAGCTATTTTATTAGTCCTAAATTCATCTAAGCCGAAGTCTTCGTAACCTATTACCCTGTCAGTTTTTTTACAAAAGTCTAGGTGGGTTTTTAGAGACATTTCGTCCATGGCTATTGAACAATGTTTATACATATCGGGGAATTCGGAAAGTTTCATCTCTAAGCTTTTAATATTGAAGTCTATATTGCCTGGTTCACTTGGCCAATCGGAAATGAAAGTGAGCAAAGTCTTCTCCGATGGCAGCCCAAGCATTTCCCTCATAACTCTATATATTACCGCAGACGTAAACTTAATTGAAAGGGCTAACGATTTCAAATCATTGGAATACCTATAGCCCTGTTTTGAGGAAGACATTGAGTTTCTTCTAAAATTGGAAACAATAATATATAGACCATCGGACAGACAACTTTTGAGTTCGTTTTCGAAACGAACCCTTTCAACGTTTTTCCTTTCCAATTCCTCTTCAACTAGCTTTCTTAATCGAGCTATTTCTTGATCCTTTTCTTCTACAATTTTCTTTAGTTCGAACACCTGATCCTGCGATATTCTAAAATTTTTTTGAGTTCTTCTAAGAACTTTCTTTAGATAATTTTTTTTTGGAGTGTTATTGCGTAGATAAGGAGCGGTCGACGTTGAAGCATCACTTACTCTAGTGATCAAAGTGTTTTCGTGGGCTACATTTCGGTCCAAACACGCTGGTTCTTCTTCGAATGTAACCCACTCTTCCTCTGACCAATTTGAAGAACATTGAGGCATTTCGTCAATGTTAACATCAATCTCCAATGCTTGATGTGAACATGTCGGAATTGCCTCAATGTCCAAACTTGCTGGTTCTTCTTCGAATATAACGAAGTCTTCCTCTGACCAATTTGAAGAACATTGAGGCATTTCGTCAGTGTTACCATCAATCTCCAATGCTTGGTGTGAACATGTCGGAATTGCCTCAATGTCCAAACTTGCTGGTTCTTCTTCGAATATAACGAAGTCTTCCTCTGACCAATTTGAAGAACATTGAGGCATTTCGTCAGTGTTACCATCAATCTCCAATGCTTGGTGTGAACATGTCGGAATTGCCTCAATGTCCATATCAAAATCATTTATCACTCCGTATTCAGAAGAAGGAACGTTCAAGGGAATGTCCGGTATTGCAGTCCTCGTTAATCTTGTTCTTTCTGTGTTGGCGAAATTGCTTTCCGAAAAATGCTTATCACAAACTCGTTGTGTTTTAAGCAACATAGGAAGACCCAGAAGCTGTGCCCATATGTTCAGGCTATTAACGAAAAAGGATATATGTATGTATCAATTACAATTTTTTTTAAAACTTATGAGCTATTCTTTTTTCCTCAGAATAGCGTTTTTTTATTCAGAAAAAAAGAAAAAATTCTTGAAACATTCAAATTGCAGTGTTGAGAAAGCTAACAATTATCAATTACCTCATTTGGGTGCCGGGCCACAGAGACATCCCGGGAAATTGCAAGCCGATGAGCTCGCCAAAAACGGAACACTTCTGCCTGCTGTTAGACAAAGACTTAACATAGGAACACCACTTGCTACATGCAAATATCTTCTCAAACAATATGCTCTAGAATCAACAAATGCTAGATGGTCACAGGGTACCACCTGCCTAGCAACCAAACAAATATGGCCAAGCATAGACCTTGAACGGTCAAAAGGCTTGATCTGCCTGAGCAGACAAAATATAAGCTCTACAATTGGAGTCATAACAGGACACTGCCTCATAGGTAGGCATGCTTTGAGGCTAGGGGTCTACACAAATGACTTCTGTAGAAGCTGCATGGACGAGGAGGAAGAGGAAAGAGTCCAACACCTTCTATGTACATGTCCGGCACTCTCCAATAGAAGGAATAAAGGGCAAAACAGATGTGCAGAATTGCTGCGCAGCAAAATCAAAAATACACAGGCTCTTATGGGAGCAAATTCTGCATGCAGAACAGCGCTGCGTGATGTCTCTATTTCTAAATATTCTGCCTAGTTTCATTGCAGCCATAATTCAAAAACAAAATTTTCAAAATAATTGCTATCTGGCAATACTTATATTGACACAATATTGACAGTGTGTATTATTTCTAATTGTCAGTTTTGAAATTCAAATAAGCAAAATAATAGGAATTCGTTTTTATTGCCGGAGGTGATTTGTTCATGAAACGTGTGGAGGCCAACGGAGATTGGTCGCTCATGTGTCCGCACAAATGTCCCGGATTGCACGAAGTCTGGGGGAAAAATTCGAAGCCTTGAACTCGCTACGAGAAGGAGGGTCGCGCTAATCGAACAATCAAAACTCAAGTCCTCTGATTTGCCATATCAAATCTCATCGAGACCGGAACACACTACATGCTCTACAAAGACGCCTGTAATCGCAAATCGAATAAACGGAATATCGCAACAATCAATTGCTTTGAATGCTTTTTTCACGCCAAAGAAGAAATACGATTTTCAGAAGCTCAAAGAAGTCACCAAGTTACTCAACCAACAGATTGAACAGACGAAAAATACGAAGGCTCTCCGGTGAGCAAGGGAATCCAACAATACGATGTGTGGAATAAAAGTTCAATTGTCTATATTTTTAGACTTCTTTTAATCTTCTAATATTATTTATGAGATGGAATTGCACAAATTGTATTGCACATTTTCGAAATTATAGACACCAATAATTGCAATTCCTATTTTCTTGTTTTTGTTTCTTTTTATTAAGAGGGCAGCTCTAAGGTCCTTTGTGGTCCACAAAACCTTTCTTTCTCCTGCTCGAAGACCATAAAATAAATATAGAGTGGCGCAACAGCTCTTGAAGAGCCAAGGCCTAAGTGGCTTACTCTCATCAACAATTCTCTGGGTGCGTGTGAAGAATTGAGGGGACCTACAATTCCGAACGGCAAAGTTGAGAAGCACTTTTTCATGACAGATTTTGTTAGATCTTCGCAAGAGGCACGAGTAGGACTTTCACCCACAACGTTCTGCTTATAGCAGCCAACGCACCTAACTAGTAAACCACGGACAGACAGTACTCGAAGAGCATACCTATTCTTTCAAAATGAATAAAAAAAATTTCCTTGATGACGGATTTCAAATTTTTTTAAACACAAAACAACCAAAATCAATAAAATTTTGGCAGGTGTCGTTTTTATCTTGACAGAACTTGGCAGAGTTTCTGCACATGTGTTTTGCTTGAAGCGCTGCATGCAGCGCTGCGTGCAGAAATTCTGCACATCTGTTTTGAGCATAACTATCTCGGTAATCCCTTCTTCGATAATACCAGTGAACTGGCAACGATCGACACAAAATGTCTCTCTAACTTTAACATTAAAATTACGAAATGGTTTGTTTAAGTTCATTACTCTCCAATGAGTAACTTCTTTAGTTGTATCACAACGGATCCTTGAGGCCGAAGTGAGTCAATTACAACTAGACAGCCACTCCAATCTAACCTAACCTAGTGGAAAATTTGCCTGAATTTTTCATTAAACGTATGATTCACTTAGAAGTTAAGAAATCTACGCAATGAAATGAGAATTTTTCTAGTTATTCATGCAAACTAGAATAATTCTATTCAAATTTTCACAAACAATTTTTCGACTCACCTGTCAGGATCATGAGTGTTGAACGTTCGGGATACTCCTTTACATTACATAACACAAACTTTTTTCTTATCTCTTTTTTTTTAACTGCACTCATATTCACTTTTTCAGTTTTTCAGTTTTATTGGTTCAAATCAAAATCCAAATCCAAATTCACAAGATTTCAAATTATAAAATTTCACATAAACATTCACATAAAAATTCACATTTGAAGTAAAAGCGCGAAATTTGTTTTTTTTCTTTTGTAAGAATCTCACCACGGTTAATTTAACAGTTATGTGATTTTGTTGGATTTTGGGTGTGTTAACAAATTTTATTTTATAAGGGTGGAGATGTATTTGTAGTTAAAGAATTTTTTTTAGTGCAGACATACATTTATATAAGAATAAGTAAATTTTGAAAATTTTAATGTACATACCTTTTTAATCCAGTAATAAATTAACATGTAGCTACGCACACGATACTCAAGAACTATCAATAAGTTAAAAATGTTAACATTCCTGAAAATGCTCACGGCTAGCTGTAAGAACGTGGGTCAACTTAAAGCCACGGCTCAGCGATAGAACTATTTAATACAAAGGAATATCTTTAATTCTTTAGAAAGATGACTGTAAGGTTAACTTATCTTACCCCAATCACATATTTTATCACAAAATAAAGAAATTTACGTTTTTTGCAAAGTTAATTAATTTTTTCATTGATCCATTGGTTCAAAGTTTACCCTCGATTTAATGACAAGTCGAAGAGAATGCTTCAAGAACCCATAAATTTTAGTGCAATTTTTTCCGAATAGATCTTAACATTGAATTTCAAAATGCTATACAAAAGTGCTAAGGATTTTTTTTCACTTTAAGTACCTTCTGTTCAAAAAAATATGATAAAAGTCTGTCAATTTATTAATTTGCTTAGGTTTTATTTGCCTAGTTTTTTTTTAAGTTGTATATACATCGCGGGCTGAGGTCGAATAACATATTTACATTCATAAATCTTTCGCACAATTTCGTTGCACTAGGCTTAGTTATAAATTGAAACCCGTTTTGTTTGGAATTGTAACTGATAAGCCCAGGTCTTAGGGTGATATTCACCGAGGATACTTATAGCGCTTTTAAAATTAAGAGCGTATTAGTAATAAGTTATTGGGCCTTAATCACCAAGCACAATTAGGTTCTTGGTTTTGCTTAATCGAAAATGGGAAATTTAAGTGAACAAAATGAATTTATATGGAATTACTATGACAACGACAAAGAGAGAAAAAAAAACTAACATCTACAGAATATTTGTTGTAGTTTCAGAAATTATTTCTAAAAATTTCCTATAGATATTGCTCTCAACTTATATAATAGAGGTCAGAACCACTATTAACTTTTGATAGCGCTCGCAAGTCAGCGCTAATAATCGTCGATGAATACATTTACGAAGCTATTAACTTAATAGTGTTCGATGAATACCAGCCTTAATGTAATAAAATAAGATTTCAAACAAAAACTTTTTCAAAATATCAGACGTTCAGAATTCTTAGTTAGGCCTAAATTTTTGTTTTCATTTTCATTTCTGATCATTTCTCACGTAGGAAATTCTATTGCTTGATACATTTGCCATTAAATACTTTTCACGCAATTTTACTCTTCCTCAATATCTTTTTGAACATATCCCTCTTCTACTCTCTTAAACTCACCTTTTGTTCGTTAAAACAACAAATTTTCAAATTTTCCGGTCAATTTAGTCCCCAGATGGTAGGTCCTCCAGGTTAGCTGTGATAGTATTGGTAAAAGCACGCATACTCTTACAGCTAACTTGGACCCTTAGCCAGCGTTGCCACTTCAAAAGTAGGATTGCGCAGTGAAACAGTTGAAAAAATGCAGTAAATCTACATTTTTCGCAGTAGATTTCTTATTTCACAAAAAAGAAAAACTTAAACATAAATATTCATACATAAAATATATTAAACTAGCCGACCCCGCGAACCTCGTCTTGCCTGCCTTCAAAAATCAAAATCTAAAAGAAATATGTAAAAAAACTCGTTTTCGGGAATTTTTGAATTTTTCACTAAAATAATTGTTCCGTTAGAAAAGCAATTTCTGAAAAAGTATAATTTTCGACTACCAATGTATTGTTTCCATTAGTCCACTTTCCCGTAAGATTTTCCCATTATTTTCACACGAACCATGCCTCGGATAAGCTATGCTTACTGTAAATTTATTTTTTAAATACTTTGGGCGGCGTAAGAGTCTATACCGGTCAAACAATACAAGCAAAACAGCATGCATCTATTTCATTGCTTATATCTACTTATCTTTAGCTAATCACGTTTTACCATAATGAAGCGATCAGATAAGACACAGATATTTCCAATTTCAAAGATATGAAGTTTTTCTAGCTTGGCAACAAATTTTCCACCGAACTTGGTCAGAGCAGCCCCAGAATTATTATGATTCACACAGATATGTATTGTTTAAATGCAAAATGATTTGCTTGAATCCAATTGAAATTGAGAACCACATAACTGAATGTTTCCAAGCTTTGCAATTAACTTTCTACTTTCATTGAAGCATGCAGTAAAATGCAAAGTTCGTTGAAAAATTCATTGAGGATTGAGCGGATAAAGAGTCCCGGCCAGACATACAAACATACCAATGCACCTTTCTATGCAAAAACTTGATTTTAGGTCTTGAAGTTCTTCGTGCTCTTGCAGAGTTTTATGAGTTCCCAATCCAAAATTTGCCATTTTTCCATTTGAAAATAAGTGCACCTACAATTTCATACGCAGTTTTCCCTTTGAAAACCAATGAGTTTTCCAAGTTTTTCAAATTTTGAAAATGTTCGCTTAATCCAGGGCAATCTGATGGTTTCTAGCAACCAACTGTTATATTTCATCATTTTCTTTCAAATTATGTTTTCAACTGAAGTAAGATATATCTTATTTCTTGTTTTTGTTTTTATACTGGTAACTAGTGTAGATTTTCTCTAGGCAGCAGCACTACTTTGCGGGAGTGAGCATAACAATATTCACAAAATGCTGCAAATATTTCCCTCCAGAAAATTGATTTCATCTAATTTAAAATTTTAAGCAATCTAAACAATCATAATATTTCCATGAAAGATCTTGTTTTCTAAATAATGCCCTCCACTGACAATACAATTTATCTTTTCTTTACTGCAACTTATGCCAGGGAAGCAATCAATGATTGGTAAAATTGAAGGCATAGAACCATCTACCACAAGTTTCACATCTTAGGCCGTGTACGAATTGCGTTAAAACGTTAGAAAAACTTTATCACTAGTGTTATTTTTTAGCCTGCTCCGCAGCTAATTGAATTTTAACACATTTTATTCACCACGCAGTGTCAAAATTTAAGCGAACTACAAGTTTTAATACACATTTTATTGCAATTCGCACACGGCCTAAATATTTCTGTACAGAGAGGAACAAAACAAAATAGAACATGCTATATATTATGTAGTATCCATACACAAAAGAAAGAGACGTCGACGTGCATGAAAAGCATGCTGAATCGTTGAATGATGTGAGAACAGTCAAGTTAAAAAAGGAATCTCTGTCACAGAAGCAAAAGAAATTATAATAACTAAAGAAGAAAAAGTGCAGTAGATTGGATTTAGTGGCAGTAGATTTTGTTTTTGCGAAAAACGCAGTAGATCTACTGCAATTGCAGTAAAGTGGTATCGCTGCCCTTAGCTTGTAGGCAAATGTCACTTTGACAGCAAGGTTTCCAATCTTGTTATAGAGTGATCACTGTGGCACACTGATTTATCGGGCAGTTTGAAGAAAATCTCTTCGAATCTTTGTTTATGGATTTACCAGGTAATATCAAGAATGGTTTTCTGCTTGGTTTGACAGTTTTTTGACAGTTTTTTACATTAGTTTGTAATGTGTGTTCTCTGCTTGCTTGCTCGAAAACCATTCTTGATAGTACAGGTAAATCCATATACAAAGCTTCGAATCAACTCTTTTTCATATTCCGTTTCCGAACTTCATTCTATGTTTTTCGATTAGCAAATACAAGAACCAGTTATTGAATTCGGAATGCCAAAAATAGTCTGACAACTTCTGTCAAATTCTGACTTCTTGTTTTTTTTTTCATTTCCAGTTTCCAAGGGTTTTTTTTGGTAGAAGCAGTTTTTCTACTGAAAAGTGTGCGGGCGGACGTGTTTCGGAACAAAATATTAGGAAGAAGCAATTAAAAAAATATAATTTACCGAAGAAAACTAATCGTGTGCCTTATTCCCAATCAAATAACTCATAGTTGAAGGATAAAACTCAAGGACGTATTAAAAACCAATAAATAACAGGCGAGATGGGAACATTCTACAAAGTCGACATTAATCGCACAGAATGGGAAATACCAGAAAGATACCAACAACTAACCCCTGTCGGTTCAGGGGCCTACGGACAAGTTTGGTGAGAATTTTCATTACCTACCTCTAGCTCTACCTATAATTAGTCTAAAAATACAATAACACCTAATGAAAATAATTTAAACAATGTTGCCTCCAATTCTATTTTATTTTTCAATCCAACAAATGAATGCGTCAATCAAAATAGTCGACAATTTTGTTTGCTCTTGTCTTATGGCTCTGTGCTCTGTCGGACGTGCGGTCGTTGTCGTCTCGTTATCGTAGTCAAAATTCTTACATTTCAAAAGTTTATAAATAGAAAGATAAATTCTTGGAAGAAATTGAAAATCGTTTGCCTGACTTTCCCAGACCAAGAGTCTTCATGCGTTGCTTGTCTGAATCTGAATCTCGCTCGACAATGTCTAATTTGCATAACTTGATTCCAAAGCTTCTCGCATTTAGAAAGCCCACAAAAAGGCATTAATTTCGTTCGATATCGATATTGAATGTTTAGCCTTTGCGTTCTTTCTAAGCAATTAAATTTTGTGCCAGGGGCAAGGGGTCTTTGGCTCATAACGTATGGCACGGCACGACATCGATTGATTTTATTCATTTCGTTTGTCTCGTCGCCATCCACACGAATCGTGAAATATGCGAAAGATAAAAAATTGAAATGACATTTCACCTGCAATTTTTTTTGTTTGGTTAGAGTTTCCTCCGCCCACTCATGCCTTTGCATTCGCATCGAAAACGAACATTGAACGCTTGTTGTGGCAATTGAACGCTAATAATTCTACTTACATAACAATTCGGTGATAGATTCTTGGGCATTTTCTTGGAAACAAACACCTCGGGGAACCTAATCGTGTTAGAGAAGGAAAACAGAGGAGTTCTTTGAAGCGATAAGCTGATAAAAAGCACAACCACTTCAACAACACGACTATAGCGTTTAAGAATCTGTGTTTTTGTAGAGTGTTCTTTCGAATTACCTACTTTGCTGCTTCCAGTCCGCGTTTCGTGGCAGCTGGAATGATGTAAACAAACCATTCGCACATTCATCTAAGCACGGTGGGAGTGGGTGAGAGCGGGGTCCTTTTAATTTCGACCTTGGTGAGGTGTTTTGCTCTTTTATTTGTGGTTGTGTTGTGGCATTGACGCTAAAACAATCTCGCCCTCTTTGTCGGCAGTAAACAAACTGAACAAAAAGTTAAACAGAAATGAGGATTTGGCGGAGATAATAAAATAAAATTTGTAAGCTGATATCTTTGTTGAGCTAATTTAATTGCATTGTGCTTTGCGACAATGCAAGCTTTCAATTGGTTCGACATCTTATTAAGCGCGTTGGACCTATGATCATGCCAAAACTACCAAGGCATTTAATGTTACATACAAAATCCTATCCAACTTACTGTGTGAACGTCTTAAAACTTTTTGGAACACTGTAATCGGCGCTCACTACAAGGACAAAGTTACTGCGGATGACAGAGCGCTTGGTTTTGGCGACTAGAGAATTCCTGATGTAAAGGTGCTGTCTCGCAGGCTGAGATCCTACATGGAATAAATCCGCAACGTAACATCAATGCCTCCACGGAAGAAGTAGAAGATGTTTCACACAGCACATTTCCAGAGTAACCAAGGGTACGAATAGAGTACTTGGATGAGGCCCAAATCAGCTGTTTTAAACAGAGATCTTTCTGACTCGCCCAAGGCAAACAAACAGTCTATACGCCCCCCCCCCTGAAATTTTTACTGCAATTATAGCACTGAATACCTATAACCGTATGCTTCTTCCGAACTGCTTTTTAGTCACGAGTAGGATTCAAACTCACGCTATCTATGTCAACGTACGCAACGGAGTTCCTGTCCTGTCTGTCGTCGTTTAAAAAAAAATGGAGACAACTATATGCTTAAACTCGAGCAAGTAGGTTTCCGCTCTGGATCCTAATGCAATGATCACATTAACACCTTACTGATAATTATTGAACAGTGCGTTGAATATCGATATCGATTTTGACAGCGTCAACCAAGGATTCATTTCCGAACGATGGGCAGCACGGATAAATGAATTGTTTTTATTTAAACAAGGGAATCGGACATTGTTGCATTTTGACGCCAATTTTGTTTTTGTTGGAGATAAGTGATATCCTTAGAGGAACCGGAAAATTCAGAGGACTCTGACATCTTAATTGAAGCACTAAGATTGTGCGTTCGACGGTTGCTTGCTTTTTATAGGATCATGGATATCCAATGAAAGGGTGGAGAGAGAAGCAGAAATCGTTAATTCAAAAATTATCACCCACGGAGCCTCATCATTCTCTCATCTGCATATTTCTTAACAGCCGGTAGAGAAAGTAGTGACAGTAGATTGAATACAACCTTCGAATGCTTTGAATACTTCATAACGAGTCAAGCTATGCAGTGGAATCCGCTCACTCAAGACGGAAAGAGAGCCGGTTGTCCATTGCGATGAAGAAAAGTACCTGAACTGAACTAAACCTTAACGAAAATCCCACAAACAGTGCAATGAGAGGAAAAGAGAAAAAACATCGAATCTGAGTGCTTCATCGCAACGTTTGTAAACACACTTATCTGCCCTCACTGTTTAATTATAACTCGAGTGAGAATTTGTTAAACATTAATATAATTATTGCCGCTAAATAATATGGAGTAGCTCTGGGTACTCGTTCTCGTTTGTGTAATATGCATAGCCGCCAGCAACGATAAGGGGATGTCAATTTAGTGTTTATCTTTTCCAAAGCATACACAACACACGTACACGTACATATCGATAAAGAATCGTCCACCAAGTTCAACGTTTGGAGCTGGAGTACCTTAATTTGAATAGAACTGAATTTGATGCATAAAGACTATCGTAGAGGAGTTACGTGTTCTGGCGTTTGTTTAATTTATGACATTTTTCTGTGAAAAGTTTAAAATCTGCGCTGTTCCGAACGTCATTTTATATTGCTTGCTGCATTAATGAAGACTCATATTGTACAACATGTACAGGCCTGAGTTGTACGGCTTCAAGTCAGTGGTTTATTTATAAACGTCAGTCATTGCGGAGAGTAATAAAAATTCGAAAATCACATTAACGGTGTAACTAATAGCGTTTTTTTTTTGTCGTCCGGAACTGTTCCGAACAGTTCTGTACTCGTTCACTTGGCACAAGATGACAGTTCTTGTTCTAAATAGAACAGAAAAACGATTCCGAATTTGAAGTCAGAATCAAAAACAGAATCACGCATACATGCAAACACTCGCATATACGTACTCGCTGCCATGTTTACAAATAAAGAAATTAAAAACAATGTCATATCATCTGCAATTCTTCATATGAGGTTTCACAAATACACAACCATTCAACCCTTAGAAGCAAAAAAATGTGTTTGCCTGTTCGTTTGGAATCCGGAATCGGACAGTTCTGTGTACAATTCCGGATTACCAAAAAAAAAACGCTATAATAATGAATTAATCACTCTTCCTCTTTTTGCAATCTGTCAGATGCTTATTGCGCTAATGACGTTTATGAACAAACCATGTAATGTGCTTTTTGGTTTCCAACCCCTGCGGGTTGGCAGGTACAATGCCCCTGGTGGCACGGATCGGCAAGTATATTGCCCCTGGAACCACGGATCGGCAGGTATAATGCCCCTGGCGGCACGGATCGGCAGGTACAAAGCTCCTGGTGGAAATTAAATACAGACGGCCATAGCGCTAACCGTGGATCAGCAGGTACCAAAGCCCCTGATGGCAATCAAAAACGGACTAGAACGTCAATATCGATAGCCCTTACCGCTTGTGGGATGAGTTTTGATACTGCAACGGTCGGACCTTCACAGGCTAATTCTTTGACCAATATCATTCGGTAGTAGTAGTAGTATAGGCGATTTAAGCACTATTGTCCTGGTCTTCTTATAATTTATTCCGAAGGAAGTGAGTGTGAATTGTTTGATGCAGAGTTCAATTACGTATAAAAATTATTATATAGGGTGATGTCTTGTGAGGTCGGCCCTCTCTAGTAGTCGGCCACTTCGTTTAAAAAAGGAGAATAATAGTAACGGTTAAGGATAAACCTCAGAAACCAATTTTTTTTTTGAAAGGCCTAACTGTTTTTTTTTCTGTGTGCAAACTTCGAAGCCAATGCAAGTACACGTTTTCTCTTAAAAAATGCTAGTTTGCTTCAAGTTTTCGTAAAATTCGGATGTGTCGTTTTTAGTAATACAAAAATTAGTAGTAGTGTGTTGCAAACTAAGCTATAACTTCGAAAATATTTAAGTTAAGTGGGTTTCGTGATTGTTTTTATGTCATACATAGATTATTTTTGTCGTTTGTTTTTAAAAAAAAGTAAAAAACATGTCTGATAAAAACTTACAAGGGGGGCCGACCTTAGAAGACAAAATTTTGTCAATTCTTCAAAGGTCGGCCTCCCCCCGGCCGACTACTGAAACCAAATTTTTTGTACAGTTTCAGTAGTCAGCCGCCTTTAAAGTCAAAAGCGCTGACTTTAAAAGACACGTATTCTTATGTCAGCCTTTTATGATAAGTGTGTTTAAATGATTAATTCATTAGTAAATTATTTGTTTCTTTAATAACTTTAATAGGTAGAGTAGGCAAATTAAAAGTATTGTTTCAAAAATTATTATTTTAAGCGTTCTGAAAACTCCATAAATACCCCGAAGATGCACTTAAAAACACATTGGAAAAAATTATTATTATATTATATTATTAAATAGCTGACCCCACAGACTTCGTGTTGCCTCAATCGGTATAAAAAAGACCTAGACTTTTCTAGCCCGCTACCATACCACCCGCTACCCTCTACCCGCTTTTCCACTACCGTCTACCCGTTTACCCGTTACCCTGTTACCCGCTACCCAATACTTACACCGATATAACCAGTAATCGCTTCCTATTACCCGCTACCTCACTACCCTCTACACGCTATCCCGTTATACCCTGTTACCCACTATCCCACTTTCCGTTACCCAATACTTCTAAACGCTACCCGCTACACCAGTAATTGCTACCCACTACCCGCTACCGACTACCCCGATTCCCCACTACCCGGTAACCTGGCTCTAAGCATTTGGTGCCACTGGTACAAAAGTAGTGAGTTCTTAACGAATTTGCATAAGGTTGAAAAATAAAATGCTATCAAAACATAGGGGTCGGTTACAACTAATACGATTCATGGCCCTTGCGGTAATTTCAATCATTTATCGCCGTGTATGGTAGATGGAAAATGTACCAAAGGATTTCCTAAAGATTTTACTAACGATACGATCACAAATGTTGACGGATATCATTTACGAAAAGTATCAAAAACATCGATATTGACATTGATAATCGTTGGGTGGTGCCTTATTCACCTCTACTGAGCAAAACATTCCAAGATCATATTAATGTATTGTTTTGTAGTTCAGTGAAGAGCATCAAATATATTTGCAAGTATGTGAATGAAGGCAGTGATATGGCATTGTTTGCTGTTTTAATGATGACAAACAGTATAGTATGAACATATTTATTTATCTTTTATTTATTTATCCTACCTTTCACAATAATAAGCTTTAATGTCCCTATCACTACTGTGATCAATGTAAAAACAATAATAATAATCGACGAAATTTTCATGAAAACTGAGTAAGAAGTGGCTCTTAAAAAGTAGGGGTAAGTGGTAGGAAGTTGAAAATTAAGGACTGAATGAACTTCTTAATGCAACACCATAAAACATTATTTAAAAAAAACGAAATGCAAAAACAAAAAGTGTGAGTGTGCCATCCTTAACAATTAGGAGTATTAAAAATTATATACACATATAAAATTTCATCCGCATGGGTCAAGCCGTTTCGGAGGAGTATGACCACTAAAACTGTGACAGAATTTTATATATTAGATTATAAAAATTATAAAAAAATAATTTACTAATGGGAGCCGACTACTGACAACTCTAGTGGCCGACAACTGGAATCTAGGGGGCCGACTATACAAGAATTCGACTTTTATCAGAATTTTGGTTAATCATTTTTTTAAGGTAGTGATTTAAACAAATAACAGTATTGTTTCTTAATCTGTAAATGTCAACGAATCAGTAAAACTATGGTTCACGTACAACAATCAAAAAACGTATTTTTAGGAACCAGTTCAACATAAAAATAAAGTTAAGGGGCCGACTACTAGTGCCATCACCCTATAAGAAGAACATGTGACTTCGTTACAACCATCTGCAATTGATGTGCGTTCTTCGAATCAAATATCTGCATTTTGGACCAACAAACGAAGACCTACGTAAGTCCAACGTTTATAAAATTACTCAGAAGAACGAAGACTCCAACCCTTGCGGCAGCTCTGAAAACACACCGAAGCCAACAAAACGGTTTTGTTGTCGCTCGACTAAAAATCGTGTCGGATTTCAACACACACCGAGTTGCTCCTATGCAAGATGCAACGGCATGTATTTACTGGAACTGACAGGGGAATAGATCGTTTTATCGTATCGTATCGGTTTCGGTGTGTGTTGCCTCATAAGAGCAATGGACTTGTGTCAGGGGAAAACAAAACAAACGTTTTGTTGGATTTGGGGTGTTTTTAGACTAAGGGTGAAGAGAGGAATCTGAACTTTTTTGATAATATAGCCTAGCCGATCACAGAGGAAGTAACTTACTTGGTGGTGCTACAGTCCGCTTAGGACCTGGGCCTAAACCAACAGTCTCCGCAAGCCAGCTCAAATTTTTCACTCCGAGTTGATGGAGCTCCTCTTCCATCTGAGTGCACAGTAGCCGTATTCTGTTTCTACGTCACACGGGAATGGTGTTGCACGCTTTCCGGGCCGGAGCATTGGTGTCCATCTGGTAGAGAGGATCTTATAATACAGAGCCTAATTCCTCTGTAGTTGGCGCACTTTAGAGGATCTCCCTTCATCAGGATCAGACAAACAATGCTGAGGTTCCATTCATCGGACATGCATTCTTCCGAGCATATCTTATAGATGATTTGATGCATGTTCCTATCTATATCATCGCCTACTGCTTAGAACAGCCCGCCATCGGTTCTTCCTCGATGACTTTGAGCCAGCTGCTTTACCTCTGTTAAAACTGCCAATTTCCGAACTTTATTCCAGCTATTGACTCTCTCAGCGTCCTCAATCTGATCCCCCTCATGCCCCCTCTTTTTTGTCTTTTGTGACTCTCTCTCTTCTTCTGTTCTTAGAGTTCACGAGCAGCTTTTGTCCTTCTGTGCAGCGCCGCCGGTTTTTTTGCCACCTGCTTGTCTGCTTGAACCTTCCTACATTCTTCGTCAAACTAGGGATTTCGCTTTGGTGGCTGTGTGAAACCTAGCACATCTCTAACTGCTTTCTGGCAATGTTGCCACTGATTCTCGAAACTTGATGTTGGCGACATAAGACTGCTTAAGAGGTTACTTGACACTCGATCAGAAAAGGAACTTTTTACTATTTTTTAATCTCTCCAATCCCAATTCATTGGTAATGTTTCGAAAACGATTTTGCCAACCTTAACCCAATGAAAATGAACACTTTCCGTCTGTCAGGTCTTATTCCTTCTTGAAGCACATCGTTAAACTCAGAAAAGCTCTATTTGATTTCCGTGCTAGAAACCACCATTTGTCCATAAAATAGCAAAAATATTATTCAATTCTGAATAACTGCTTCCAAGTCGTCATTTAAGCAAACCGTTGATTATTGTTTTCTACGAAAGGGTTTCACGTTTCTACTTCAAAGTCTACAGACATTGAAAAGAAACGAAAAAATAAAAAAAACAATAGAACTCGAGACTATCACGGCATGTTGCGTGTTTCGTTTTGTTCACATGACAGAACGGTGAGAATGTCAATATTTAAATTGAGCGAAAGTTCTTGCTGCGAAAATAGTTTATAAAACTCGAAGAAGGATATCTTTGACGGTGATTTTGATGTCTAACTATGCCAATCGGGGTGTGAATTCAACACGCAAAATCATAGAAAACGAAAGTACCATGTTGGGTGATGTAAAACTTCATGTTTGCCGCATAATTTTGAAGAACTTGTTCAAGTACTGGGCAACTAATTATTCGATTTGCATAGATAAAAGAGGAAATAAAATTAACCAATAAAGAAAAGGGTTCAAGCGTTTTTCTTTGCTTCCAACTTTAAATTTAAATAAATAACAAAGGTGAGTGAGATATCATCGACTGCCTGGAATATGGTAGGTTAGGTAGGTAAGAATGGCTGTTTTGGGATTTAGAGGGGCAGGGTACTCACACAAAAAGCGCTGGAGTGTTTCCCTTTGCGCCGTATCTCTACAGCTTCGACAAAATTCGTTGTGGGGAATACCAAGTTTCATGGCATGTTGTCCGACTGGCCAGTGGCCTGTGCAAATGGCAACTATCCTGCCATTGTCTGACCAGGTTTATTCAGATCAGAAGTTCCTTGGTACGTTTCTGGTCGTAAGTGGGCCATATCTGCCCCGAGATAGTGCAGTTGGTGAGATTTTTCCATTTTACGTTGGATTTTTTAAGAAAATGGTTTTGAATATCCGTTTTCATGACTCCTAGTGGAATCCTAACTTCCTCAGCTTGGGATATTTGAAGGTTTAATCCCGTCCTTGCCAGTTCATCAGCGATTTCATTACCTTGAATGTAACTGTGCCCTGGTAACCAGACTCAGGCCAATCTTCCAAGAGTATCAATCTGTCATGAAAAAGTGCTTCTCAACTTTGCCGTTCGGAATCGGCGTTAAATTGTAGATCCCCTCAATTCTTCACACGCACTCAGAGAATTGTTAATGAGAGTAAGCCACTTAGGCCTTGGCTCTTCAAGAGCTGTCGCGCCCCTCTATTTATTTATTTTTAACTTCTTCGAAATCTCGGCCACCAAGAGTAACGTTATATCCTAGGCGGTGGTTTGTCATGGTCATGGCTAATGGAAAGTTTCAGCTGTTAACATAGTATAACAAACAACATCTTGTAAACAATTTCTTTTTCAACGTTTGAGCATAGATCTACTTACTTACTTAACCTGCTCCCAATCCATGCAGGATCTCAACCTGAGATACAGCATTTTTCATTGGGAATGGTCCCTCGCATGCACTCTCGGTCGCCGAAACCAAGCGCTCTGGCATCCCCAATTACTTGATCTTTGTACCGGAGGTTTGGTCTTCCTGGTCGTGTCGAACCTAAGGGCTGCGAAGAGAAGACTTTCTTGTCTGGAGCGTTGTCGTCTATTCGCTCGATGTGGCCGAGCGAATGTAGTCGTCTTTTCTGGGCCTTCTGGACTACATCCACATCTTGGTACAGCTCATACAGTTCTCGGTTGAACCTTCTTCTCCATTCGCCATCGTCGCATATGGGACCGAAAATCCGTCGAAGAATTTTTCTTTCGAGATTGCCCAGTATCATTTCCCCTTTTTTACTTATGGTCTAACACTCTGCGCTGCGCACTTTGTCTTTCAAGTGAGCAATTTGGAACCCATTTGGCCTAACCGAAGTAGCAGCAGCTTGCTAGGGTAATTCTTCGTCGGATCTCATCTAGGTAGGTTAACTCCTTAATTACCTCGAAACTGCTGCCTTCCTAGCCGGTGGGCAGATGTTCTTTTGTTAATTGATAGCATCTATCCTGTTTTGTCCTCATTCACTTCAAGAACAACGACGTTTGCCTGTTCTTCAAACGCTGTGAATGCCTCAAGTACGGCTTTTGGGAGCGACCGATGATGTCTATGTCGTCCGCATAGCCTAGGAGCTGGGTGTTGAAGATAGTGCTCACACTTGCCTTGCGCACTACCTCCAGAACTAGGTTGAAGGAGTCACGTGATAGTGCATCTCCTTGTCCAAACCCTGCACATGTTTGAGACAACTCGGATGAGCTGTGTTACCCATGTGAACACTGCACTGTGTATTCTTTAGCTCATTGCGGCACAGGTGGATCAGTTTGTTTGGGAACCCGAATTCAGACATCGCCATCATAAGCTGTTGGCGGTAGATGCTATCATCAGCAGGCTTGAAGTCGATAAAACGATGGTGCATGGTGGGTTTCGACTTGAAATTCGTTGGTCTTTTCCAGGATTTGCCTCAGTGTGAATATTTGGACTATCGTTGTTCTGCCTGGCCTAAAGCCACACTGGTACGTGCCGATTATTGTGTTGCAGTTTGCAAAAAGGTTTAAGACGCTCACACAGTACGTTGGATAGGATTTTGTATGCAACATTAAGCAGGGATATGCCACGGTAGTTTTTGCATGACATAGGATCGCCTTTTTTGTATGGTGGGGTATATGGAGCTTGTCGACCAGTCAGTGGGCATGGGGTCATTAAAACACCTCCTCCATATTTATTGAGTTCCGCAGGTATGCCATCCGACCCGGCGGACCTGTTATTTTTTAGCTTTTGGATGGCTCTTTCTACCTCTTCTACGCTGGAGGCTGGGAAGGGGATTCATTGTCGGGTCTCGCTTCTCTTTCGTCATTGGCTTGCTCGACATTATGCGCATTCAGCAGCTGCTGAAGTGCTGCTTGAATATATCTTCAATCTCCTGACTAGTTTTCTTCACTGTTTCGAAGAGCCTCTGTCCCGGTTCTCGAACTGGATCTTCCTGGTTTTCCAGATCTGTTGTGCCACCCCTATTTGATTGTTTTATTTGCTTGAGTATTAATAAATCTTCATTTTCTCAGTTTTGAAGACACAAATAAGCATCAAATTGTTTCTCTGAAATCTGGAGCTTTACACTTAAGTCAATTTTTATTTTCCAGCAAAGCCATCGTAAAAGACAGTAATATGAAAGTCGCCATCAAAAAACTAGCCAGGCCATTCCAATCGGCTGTGCACGCAAAACGCACCTACCGCGAACTGCGGCTTCTCAAACACATGGATCATGAAAATGTCATCGGTTTGCTGGACGTGTTCTTCCCCGGTGACAATACTTTGGACAGTTTTCAACAAGTCTACTTGGTGACGCAATTCATGGATGCCGACTTAAACAATATTATTCGCACACAAAAACTCTCCGATGATCATGTTAAATTTTTGGTCTATCAAATTTTGCGGGGCCTCAAGTACATTCACAGTGCTGGCATTATTCATAGAGTAAGTAAAATATTCCAATTCTCTTTAAATTGAAAAATCATGAACTCACTTGTTTCCAGGATCTTAAACCTTCAAACCTTGGAGTCAATGAGGATTGTGAGCTTAGAATTTTAGACTTTGGTCTTGCACGGCCAACAGAAAACGAAATGACAGGATATGTAGCTACAAGGTAATGCCATTCCTATTCCTCCTAGTTTGATTGAATATTCATATTTGTTTTTATTGTTCTACAGATGGTACCGAGCACCAGAAATTATGCTCAATTGGATGCACTACAATCAAACAGTTGATATTTGGTCGGTGGGCTGTATTATGGCCGAATTGCTGACAGGCCGGACCCTGTTCCCTGGAACTGATCGTATCCTTTTTAATAACGACGAAAGCAAAAGCGTTTCCACCTTAAAAGCATGCACTTCATACTAACCTTGAACAATTCATCCCTTCTTTAACTAACACAGATTCTTTAGGAACGTGAATTTCCATGCCTTCCGTTTCGCTTATTGCCTTTGAGTGTTTATGTATTTTTGGTTGTTGTTGTTTGTTTGCTTGCTTGATTATGTTTACTGTACGTAATGCAATTTCCCTTCACATCTGGAAGAATGAATTCGTTCATCAAGTACCTAATAATCAACACCAAAATAAATCTATAAGCGATAAGGGGTATTAGAGTAATTGTGTGGGGCTTATCGGCTAAATTATGTTTGCATTTTTTTTGCTTTTAATTCTTATGCTTATTTGAGGCAGAGATAAATACTTTTGACATCTTTGAGCTTGTCATTTTTTTTATGGCCATTTAGAGCTAATTGCGATAATTGTAGACTCTCTAATAGAGAGTAACGATTTGAAATGTGTTATCGCAGTGTTTAAATATATTATTTCTGGATTGTATTAAGTTATTTTTACTGACAAGCGTTATTAAAAAATCGTACCATTATTTGATTAGGTCCCATATTTATAAGCCTGCGTGTAAGTTTAATCCACCTTAACCAAATCAAGTTGTTCACAAACCCAACATTTTACGGACAATTTATTGTTCAGTGGAACGGCTCTGAGGTTTAAAATGGAGTACTGATTTCGTTTCTTAAAGTGGAAAGGAGGTAGTTCAAGAATGTAGAACGTAGGTGTATAGACAGGAAAACAAATATTTCACACTTCGACAAAAAAAGGAGGAGCATTAATGCTCATCGGTCAATCCTACAAAGAAATGGCACAATATCCAAAATTGGTGGGATGACTGACCATACTTACTTACTTACTTACTACAGTCCGCTGTGAACTTGGGGCTCAATCAACAGTCTCCGCCAGCCAGCTCGGTCCCTAGCTAGCTGTCTCCAGTTTTGCGCTCCAAGTTGTTTGATGTCCTCTTCCACTTGTGTGCGCCACCTAAGTCGCGATTTTCGTTGGTGTCCATCCGCTCTAAACGGCCGACCCATCTGAATCTCTGGACCTTGATTCTTCTGGCTAGGTCCATGTCGTTGTACAACCTGTAAAGTTCGCTGTTGTATCTTCTTCTCCATTCCCCATCGGAGGATAGGTTGACAAAATCCTCTACTCCTCGAAGGAGGTGAAATCATGGACCTTGGCAATTTAGAAAGGAAACATGTTTCCGAGTACATATTCGCCAGTAAGTGAACGTGCTAACCTACACCTTCTAGCGTTGCCTCTGAGAGGTTCTTGTCAATTTATTGGCATGAACCTGCGGGCGTAGGCAGCTTTAGGTACTGAAAGTTGAGTGCAGTTTCCGTGACCGGACAACGGCTCTTCTTTCGGTGACTGAAGGTTGAGTGCGGTTTTCCGTGGTGTTACATGAGTAGTTAGTCTAGAATAAAACCAAGATGAATAAGAGCTGGCACTAATTCAATTGGTACTGGTGTGAATCTAGATACGGGGTACCCGCTTCTTTTTTTTTTAGAAAGTTGAGGATGAGGTGTGTTTTTGTATGCTGGTGGACCATCAGGAAGAGGTTTTGTGTCCTCCGGTTGGAATTTGTCATGCCGACAGTGTGGATAGGTCCACCGTGAGATAAGACTTAATTGCTAGGTGCTCACGTTAAATCTTTCTTAATCTACTCCTCGAAGTTGTATGCGTCTATTTTGACGTTTTGTCCGAGCCATCGGTGTTGGATGTCCTTTCTCGAAGACAGCATATACTTCGTTTTTCCCTCATTTACCGCTGAACCCATTTTTGCCGCTTCTGTCTCAATTCTCACAAAGGCGCCATTGACATCTCGCTGTGTTCTTCCCATTATAACAATATCATCGGCGTACGCGAGAAGCTAAACAGACTTTTCAAAGATAGTACCTCTGTAGTTGACGGTGGAGTTTTGCAGTATCTTCTCAAGAACGATGTTAAAGAAATCGCATAAGAGTGCATCACCTTTTCTGAATACATTCTTAACATTGAAAGATTCCGTAAGCTCGTTGCCAACCTTAATGGTGCAGCGTGAGTTCTCCATCGTCATTTTGCACAAGCGAACGAGCTTGGCAGGGATGCCAAAACTAGACATAGCTTTATACAGTTCGTTTCTGTAGATGATTTCATACGCGGCCTTAAAATCGTTGAAAAGGTGGTGGGTATTGATTTGGAGTTCAGAGGTTTTTTCCAGGCTGTACCGCAAAGTTTAAGGTCGATGGTTGACTTTCATGGTCTGAAGCCACATTGATAAGGACCAATCAGATTGTTGACGAAACGCTTCAGACGTTCACATATTACGGCAGAGAGGATCTTGTAAGCGATGTTTAGTTTGTGGAATATGATGAATGAAAAGAAAGCTGAGTACATCTTAGGAGCAAGGTATATTAACGCGTTATTCCACTAGTGACACAATGTACACAAGAACGCATGTTTTCACACCTTACTTCTGATGATGATGACGATCTTATTGCGAACAGAACGGCCTTGAATTGAAGTGTGTACATCAATTGTTGACTTGGTCCCAGCTTATCCCCAGAATGATAGGTTAGGTTAAAGTGGCTGTCATGATTGTAAAAAGACACACTTAGGCCAATTGATGGCCTATTCTGGGCCATCGCCGAAAGCTCAATAAAACCAATTAGAGTTCCTTACGAAACGTAGAAGATTAATTATATTAATGTGTTTGAGATCGTTTAGATCATTATAAAAGAATTCTCCTAAGTGAATCCTACGTTTACGAACTGCTTGCTCCTCCTCCTCATCTATGCAGCTCCTGCCGAAATCGTTTGAAAACGCCCCCAGTCGCGCGGCATGTCTTTGTTTGTGTAGACAGAGTCCAGGGATTTCATAGCTGCCTGATTGTCTGAGAAAATCCGGATATCAGATGTGGATACCACGTTTTCTCTGAGCCAGGAACAGACCTCCTTAATCGCCAAAAGTTCTGCCTGAAACACGCTACAATGATTTGGAAGGCTGAATGAGAGACTTTATAGTTTTAGTCGTTCAGAATACACACCTCCACCAACACTATGATGGGGTCCCCATCAATAATTTTAGATCGATCAGTAGTCTCGTCTTCCAGGAATGTCCTATTTTCCCAGAAGGATCTGGAAGGTATAGAAATTTGGAAGTTTCTATCGAACTGTAGTTGGGGAATGGAATGGTGTAGTCTGTGTGCTTTGGAATTGATTCTAGAGAATAACAGAGTGGCCAATGTTATTGTTAGTCCACTGTGAAGAGGCATTCAGGCGAATAGCAGACCTAGCAGCTATTTGTTTGCTGATCATTTCCAGAGGTGTCAGATAGAGTAGGGTGTCTTGTGCGGCAGATGGGGTCGTACGAAGTGATCCGCTTATACTTAGGCATGCTGAGCGTTGGACTTTGCTAAGTTTATTACATGTAGTGTCCGTGGCTTAGTGGTTATGTGCGTTGGCTGCTAAGCAGAACGTTGTGGGTTCGAATCCCCAGAATGAAGCGATTTGCCAAATTACTCTCAGAAAATCGGTGGTAATTTATGGGTGTAGTGTGCGCTACTTTCTTAGATGGAGAACATTTGGGTGGCTGGCAGACTATGTGTTCGGTGCTGCGTCATTTGCATCGATCACACATGATAAAACTTTTTCGGGGACATAGAGCTTTGGCTTTGACAAGTATTTTGACGTTTGACTAGTGTATTTTTGTTCATAAATTACCTTCCTTTCCCAACCAAAGCAAATAGTTGTAAGAAAATATGCATTTACCTTTCCTGCATTGTGCATGTCCAGCCTTCAATTTATTTTATTCAATAAGCTACACATTTCTATCATAGCACAAAATCTAAAATTAAAAGAAACTCTAAGCATGTTATAACCTTAGTCAAGAAAAATATACAATTTCTCCCAATGTTGGTTCATCGATAAAACAAAACAGACATCCACCAGTTGAACTTAATAATGGAAATTTTGGGAACACCCCCCGATGACTTTATGATGAAAATATCATCAGAAAGTGTAAGTTTATTTTTCTTTACTTTTTTCCTTCATTTTATTTTGTTTTTTTGTATGTTAACTCTCTGTTTTGAGCATTAAAAACGTGAATGTTGAAAGAATTTAACTCTCATTTAGAATGGCTAACAATTACTGTACTTATGTTTGCTTTCATTTATTTTCAAATCTTTTAAACAAAATTAATTCAAATGTTGTACAAAAACCTTAACTTTTAAAACAAATAATCGCGTCTCTTCAAAATTAATATTGCGACCTACCTTTTTTGTAAACAAAATGTAATTGCGACATCCTTACCTACCTTCTACTGTACACTGCTTCTACCAGATCTTGATCACTTAACAAGAATTCTTGTATTTTGTGGTACTCCTGAGCCAGAACTAATGGCTAAAATAACAAGTGAAGAGGTAGGTAAACCAGGCACTGTGCTTATTAATTTACCGTAAGATAATTTGTAGCTGCTGCATGTTATGTTAACTTTTGTGTTCTTGTGTCCAAATTTTACCAATTTGCTTGCAACATTGTTTTCCGCAAAATCCTTTTTGCAGGGTAGTCATGACGCTTAGTTGGTTAATCTTTTGTCGTTCTCGTGTTGTATTATGCCCAATTCTGAAGCACTAACATAGTTACCTAAGGTGGTGCTACAGTCCGTTGTGGACTTTGGCCTCAACAAACAGCCTCCAGTTTTTCACACCGAGTTGATTGAGGTTCTCTTCCACTTAAGTGCGCCATCTGAGTCTCGGTCGTCCTCTACTTCTTTGTCCCTCGCGAATGGTATTAAAGACTTTCCGGGCAGATCGTTGGTGTTCATCCGCTCTTTATGACCGATTGGTCGGACCTTGACTCCAGTGGCTCGATTCATGTCGTTGTACAACTGGTAAGGCTCGCTCCCTTTCCCACCAATGCACACGGGGCCGAAAATAACCCATAGAACTTTTCCTTCGGAGCAGCCTAAGGCACATTCATCCGATTTCGTCAGGGTTCATGCTTCTGCACCATACACAATGACTGGGATGATGAGGGTGTTGTCAGTTGATTGAGAGAGTGCTTTTCTACTCAGTTGTTTAGCCCAAAGAATCATCGATTAATTACTTACTTATGATGGCGCTACAGTTCAGGTCGGACCAGGGCCTCATCCAAAAAACGTCTCCAGCCAGCTCGGTCCCTAGCTAGCTTTCTCCAGTTTTGCACACCAAGTTGGTTCAGGTCCTTTACCACATGTGTGCTCCACCTGAGTCGCGTTCTTCCTCTTCTGCAACGTCCTTCCGGTTTGGATTCGAAGACTCTACGAGCTGGAGCATTATTTTCCATTCGCTCTACATGACCCAACCATCTAAGTCGTTGGACCTTAACTTTTCTGGCTAGGTCAGTGTCACTGAACAGCTCGTACGGTTCTTAATTCAATCTTCGTCTCAATTCTCTATTTATGCAGACGGGACAAAAAATCACTCGAAGAATTTTTCTCTCATCGGATGTGTTCATACATTAGGACCGGGATGATGAAGGTTTTGTAGAGTGTCACTTTAGTTGCTCGGGAGAGGACTTAACTACTCAAGTGCCTAGGTTCAAAGAAGCAGCGATTGGCAAGAGTGATTCTTCATTTGATTTCAGCGCTGTTGTTGTCTGAGTTTATAGAGGATCCTAGGTAGACGAAGTCTTTAACTACCTTGAAGTTAAATCTGCCTATGCTGACGTTTGCTCCAAGACGTCGATGTTGGTTGTCCTTTCTTGTTGACAGCATTAACTTGGTCTTGCCCTCGTTAACCGCTAGACCTATCTTCCTAGCCTCCGTCTGAAGACTCACGAACGCTCTACTGACATCACGCTGTGTTCTTACAATTATGTCAATGTAGTCTGCGTATCCTAGTAGCTGGACGGACTTTTGAAAGATTGTGCCCCTGGTGTTGACGTTGCAGTTTTGCACAATCTTTTCAAGAATAATGTTGAAGAAATCGCATGACAGCGCCTTGTCACCTTGTCTAAAACCTTTTTTGACAACAAATGTGTCCGTTAGGTTTTTTCCGATCATGATGGAACAGCGTGAGTTTTCCATTGTCACAGACGGACGAGTTTTTCTGGGATGTCGAAACTAGATATTGCTCTATATAATTGGTCTCCATAGACGCTGCCATACGCGGCCTTGAAATTGATGAAAAGGTGGTAGGTAACGATTTCGATGGTGGACCTATCAGGTTGTTGCCGAAAAGCTTCAAAAGTTCACACAGCACGGCAGACAAGATCTTGTAGGCGATGTTAAGGAGACTTATACCTCTGTAGTTGGTGCAGTTCAGTGGATCTCTTTTATTGAGGATTGGGCATACGATGCTGAGGTTCCATTCATCGGGTATGCATTCTTACAGATGATTTGGTGCATGCTCCTATCTAGATCGTCGCCTGCTGCTTTGAACAGCTCGGCAGCTAGTCCATCTGCTCCAGCGGCTTTGTTGGATTTCAGCCGTTATATTGCCGCTTGGGTTGGGTACGATATCCCGATTTTTATAATCCTGACTTTCAAAATCCCGATTTTATAATCCCGCTTGTTAAAATCCCGATTTTCATAATCCCGATTTCTTGTAATCCCGTGTTATATAATCCCGTTTCTTATTATCCCGCTTTTCAAAATCCCGTTTTTTATTATCCCGTTTTAACAATGAAAAGCAGTTGCTTTGTTTTGAAAAATCGCGCGATTTTTCAAAACAAAGCAACTGCTTTTCATTGTAAAAACGGGATAATAAATCGCGGGATTTTTCAAAACAAAGCAACTGCTTTTGATTGTAAAAACGGCAAAAAAAAATTAAGTTAAAACACATGAGTTTAATAGCATAGTTTATAATTACTTTAACAAAGAAAACATAAAAGAAAGTAGTGTATTCATTCCAAGAATCAAAGATATAATATAACAAAACTTGCACAATACTAAATAACAAGAATCTCTAGGTACATGGGTAATGCATGTGGTGATGCCCAACCATTTGTTACTGCAACATAACTTAATTAAAACGGGAAATCCAAAAGCAGCGTCTGATAACGCTAGATTTTGTAAAAGTAATTAAAAGCAGTTTTAATTTAATCCAAGAGAACAAATTCATTCATTTTTTTAATCTTATTTTAAATGTTTTGAATACTGGTTGGCGGGATTAAACGGGATTTTCGGGATCTTAAAAATCGGTATTAAAGCAGGTCGGGATTTTGACTAAATGGAATTTTAAAACTCGGGATTTAACAAAAGCGGTATTTTAGAAGACGGGATTTTAAAACTTTTTTTTCGGGATTCTTCAAAAACGGGATTTTAAAAAGCGGGAATCCGATACGCTCCCTTGCCGCTTTCACTTCTTCTGGATCGGGTTCACGGAATTGTTGGCTATCATTGTGTCCGATGAATGGCTCCTGCCCGACGGCGGGATTTTGTTCGTCGTCGCCGTTACACTTACACAGTCTATAGGATTGGTCTTTTTAAAACCCCAGCATTGACTGCGATTCTATTATGATGTTCCCTTCTTTATCTCTGCAGGTATCGGTTCTTGCTCGATGACCTTAAGCCAGCTGTTTCACCTTCCGATAAAACCCCCAAACTTCATTCCTGCTGTTGGCTGTCTCAACATCCTCGATCTGATGCTTCTCCTGCTCCCTCTTTTTCTCCTGAGAAGCCGGAGCTCCTCTCTCCTCTTTTGCTCGTAGGTCGTAGAGCTCACGAGCAGCTCTTGTCCTTCTATGCAGCCCCGCTATGTATGCCTCCTGCTTGGCTGCATGGACCTGCCTGCATTCTTCGTGAAACCATGGGCTTCGCTTTGGTGGTTATGTGAAACCTAGTACATTAGATGCGGCATCTCTAACTGCTCTCTGGCAATATTGCTACTGATCTTCGATACTTGATGTTGGTGGCATCGGACTTCTTAAGTGGTTACTTGACACTTGATCAGAGAAGGATATAGCGATCTATTGCGACGTCGAATTTTCTTGCAACATTTCCTTGTTTTGGCCGTTGTTGGATATTCTGATCACTACCTTGGCTACGACGATTTAAGTTAGTGGTCCGAGTCGATGTTGGCTCCTCTGAAAGTTCGAAAATCTAGAATGCTGGACAAATGCCCTCCATCGATCGCAATGTGATCAATCTGGTTGACGGTTGATTGATTGGGAGATCTCCGTGTTCCTTTATGGATATTGAGATATGGGAACTTGCATGCTACCACAACGTTTCAACCCCCAGCAACCGATCAGCGTGAATCCATTGTCGGAAGTTGTGTCGAGCAGGATGTGCTTTCCCACTGTTCCACCAAAGATGTCCTCTTTTCCCAGCCTTGCGTTAAAGTCGTTATCATAGGACATTGCTCATATGTTTTGTTGAGGAGCTCGTAGAACTCGTCGTTGGTATCGTCCTTTTTCTCTTCTGTGAGGGCATGCGCGCATATTAAGCTAATGTTGCCGAATTAAGCCTTGATTCGGATCGTCGTGATGCGTTCGCTTACGCATTTGAAGCTCAAGACTTTTTGCCTGAGTCTGCTTCCCACAACGAATCCGCATCCAAAAAGTCGCTGTTGTTGCTTCCGGTAACAATCACCATAGTAGATGTCGCAGTTTTTCATCCTCCTTTTGCCCGGTCCATCCCATCGCATTTCCTGGATAGCGGTTATATCTGCTTTGTAGCAGTTGAGGGTCTCCGCTAGTTGTTCGGCAGCACGCGGTCTATTAAGGGACCTAACATTCCACGTGCATACCCGAAATTCGTTGTCCTTTATACATTTGCTTGAGTCGTCATCAGTGTATCCGTCCGTTTCCGAGGCCTGTTGTTGCTTCGCAACTAAAACTTTTTCTACGAAGCCGGGAAGTCACCCCGACGACGTACAACCCCCAACCTGGAGTACCAGGTACTTGGTGTGACTCCAAGTACAGAGCTGGAAAAACCGCTCCTTTTACGGCCTGGGCTTCAAATATGTCGAAGTAGCCCGTAAAGGTTCACCAAGTAGTTCGGCCTAACTGGAACTGAGGACGCCACCGTTGATTCCAAAAAAGAAATTCATCCGCTGCCGTCACTCGTTGGAAGTGCCTTGGTGGGAACACTCCTTCGTTGTGGGGTAATTAGTAGTAACAGCCTACCATGCTAGGCCCTTTTGCGAAAACAAGTTTCGCGATCGCATAGCTCTAGACGCCAATCACCAATAAGATAAAATACCTTACTTTAATTTTTGACATAACCTCGAAATGTTTTGTTTTTATTTCTGTAAATCACTATGGGAAAGATCGAGTAACGAGTAGTGAATTTTAGATTGTTGCATTTATTACAAAATAATTTAAACATTTTTAACTTTCAGGCACGTAATTATATAAAATCGTTGCCGCCCATGCGGAAAAGGAGCTTTAAAGATGTCTTCAGAGGTGCAAATCCATTAGCAATTGATTTGCTAGAAAAGATGTTGGAACTAGACTCGGAGAAGAGAATCACAGCGGAACAAGCACTTGCTCACGAGTAATGACCTTACATCAACTGTCTGTATTACATACATTTATTTTTCTTATCTGTTTTAGATACATGGAAAAATATTCTGATCCTTCCGATGAACAAACATCAGCTTTGTACGATCAGAGCTTCGAAGTAATGGAATTGCCAGTTGAAAAGTGGAAGGAACTTGTTTTTAATGAAGTTGTCAATAGCAAACCCCATCCAAGTATTTTCCAACCTCCAGCTGCCGTTTAAAATAATTCAAAACTTAACACAACAATTGGATTGATGAAAACAAAAACAAAGCTCTGTCAAGAGAAAACATGTCCATACAAGTTAATTACTTACATAAATATACTATGATCGATAGATAGTAAGCGTTAGATGAGAATTCCTTAAGTTAACTACTTAACAGAAGATAATTACAATAAGAACAAAGAAAATGAGTTTTTAAAAAAAATATTTGCAGTTTAAAAATAATGAAACGTAAACAATTATGTTTACTGACAATTTTATGTTGCTCACAGTTTAACATTTACGTATTCGCTGTATTTAAAAAAAAAAAACTCAAAAATCATGTTTGTGCCTATACCTGTTTCCAAGTGAAATTGGTTTTTTGTAACTGCAACTAGGTAAATTTTTTACCTTTAAAATGTTAAAAGTATGAATAGTGTACTTTAAGCTTATTTTAATATGTTTTTAATTTTCAATGGCACAAAAAAAAAATTTAAAAAGAAGTTATCACATTTTTTGTCAAAATATTTTTATAAATATTTTTTTTTTTTAAATAAAAAAAGAAAACACCCAAAACTGATTGCTTTATATTTCTATTGGTCGTTTATCGGTCGTACCGGTATGGTACTGGTACAACTCTTGAGATGACCATCGCTGAATTCACAAGATGCAAAACCAGCATCATTATCGGTTGTCGTTGTGACGCTAATGCGCACCATACTACGTGGAGTAGTACAGGGCCTAGATTCCGCAAAAGTGAATTTTTTACGCGTGTGAACAATTTTCAAAACACATTTACGGGCAGTGTACACAGCTACTAATTCACGCGCGTCTGCAACTTACTGTGAGTTTGAATGTGCTGATTGAATTTTTTTCTTGTAAGCCCAGTGAGCTGTATTGAATTTTGACATTTGACTTGAACTACTAGAAAACAAAAAACAAATAAATTTGCTCATGAGTTTTGCGTACATAGAAATTATAAGAACGCATATTAGACGGCAAAATTGGTTTGTTTTTTTATTATAATAACAATAACAATTTTTTATTTATGGTACTTCTTACAGAAGAAAGTTGGCCATAATTAAAAGGCATCTAAGAGATACTCAGGATCCTTGCAGCTTTGTTTGGATTTTCTCAACAAAATTAAGCATATTTTCTTTATGAACGAGTGACAGTCTGCTAAAATAGGTTTTTATGTGCTCTTCGGTTTTTCGCTACAGGAAGCTATCAAAGAGTGGTTGGTCAGGATTTTATGGCCTGCATGTCACAAACATCAGTACATCGTTGCATTCAAGAAGTGGCAGACATACTTAATGAAATTGCTCAAGAATATGTATCGTTTCCAACAGAGCAAGAAGAAATGCAGATCAAATAGGAATTCT
The DNA here is from genome assembly GCA_943590905.1 of Sphaerophoria taeniata. NCBI lineage: Eukaryota > Metazoa > Arthropoda > Insecta > Diptera > Syrphidae > Sphaerophoria > Sphaerophoria taeniata. Next base: position 192,132,239 of record OX016540.1, read on the forward strand.
ACACCATTGCATCTTTCCCAGGTATTGTGGGGCTTATAGACGGAACACACATCAAAATAAAAGCTCCGCGTCACGACGTTGAATATGCATATTACTGCCGAAAAGGAGGTCACTCAATTAATGTTCTTTAATCTGTGACTGAAAATACATTATTATTATATATTTGGCGCCGATCTGCTGTGCAGGAATTCAAAGACAAAATATGCAGATGGAAAAAGAAACTTATGGCAACTTGGTGACAGTGGATTTCCACAGCAGCCCATTAGCCATGGCTGCTGTGGAAATCCACTGTCCGTTTGGGCGACGTCAGTCAGATAGAGCAATGGAAAAGTATAACATTGCTCATAAAAGTTCAAGGTGCATGGTGGAACGCTGTATAGGCATATTGAAAAGCCGTTTCCGTTACCTCTCTTCGCATAGAATACTAAATTTTGATCCCGTCAAGTCGGGGAAAATTATTAATTCGTCTGTAGTCTTACATAACGTTCTTACGAGATAAGCGAGTGTTCCTATTGAAATAGATGAAAGATGAAACTGATCAACCAGGAGATGAAAACGAGAGTCAACCTGAAAACAGCATTGGATCTACTTTTCTTGAAATGTACAACAACATATTGAGAGAAAGGCAGCGGGTACGGGAAAATATAATAAGAATACATTTTACTTAATCTTTTGTATTTATTTTTCATTTAAATAAAACTTTGTTTAAATCATAGGCTTTTTTTTCTCTTTATTTCAAGAAGACTTCTTTCATAGTGCTGCTTCCATTCAACTCTTTTTCTCGGAGTTCATATTTTTTTTTTTAAATATATGTATAGCAATTTGTCCTTCTATATTTTTAAAATCCTTTGCTCAAAATAACTTAATTCTGTTGATCCTGATGGTGCTTTTTTTTCTTTTTCGGTTTGCTGTTTTTGATTGTTGTGTGTTGGATACTGTGTTGATTGCTGTGTTCGTTGCGGTGTTGATTGTTCAGGAACCAATCCTAAAAGGAAGAGGAGCTGTTCTTCCTCTTCTAAAACTTTAACCACCATATCAAAATGTCCATTGTTTTCCTTTTGTTCCTTTTGTTCGGCGCTAAGACCCGCTCCGTCCGCCCGTTTTTTTGTGCCGTTAATACCACTTCTAATGAAAGCAGCTTTTATTGAGGCTTCTTTCTCATTCTCCTTGATGTGAAGTCTTAATAATGTTGAATAAAACTATAATTTTCTAAAAAAAATAAGAATTTGTAAATTACTTTTGGTCCCTCTAAATTTACGCCACTGGCTTACAACCTTCACCACTCCTCCAATAGCATTCAAATTGGAAGAAAGAGCTTTCCATTTTGCCAGTTTAAGGTGAGCTCCATCAGCTGATTCAAATCAGAACAAAAACATAAAATGTAACTGTAACTGTGTAAAAAGTTAGCCACCAAAAGTAATGAGATCTAAAAGAACGTCAAGTTCTTACATGTAAAAGTGTTATATTGAGTATTTTAAATCATAGCAGATAATAGAATAATATTAAAAGAAAATATAAAATAGTTTGGATGAAAATTTACATCCTCTTTTTTTACATTTTAATTTTTTTGTTCTGATTTCACATCTTTTTGCAAAGTTTTTTTTTTATGAAAGCATGAACTTCGAAATAACTCAATAAGGGCCAGTTGTACAAACGTGGTTCATCCTCGGATCAACGTTTGAACTCGGTTCAACTCAAAATGACTGTTGTACAATCGAGGTTCAGGTCTTTACCCACTGTTGAACCACGATCAGAAGTTACCCACCGATTTTGGGGGGTTAGCTGTGGTTCAGCCATGGATCAGGTAATTTTTAGTGCGAAAAATGCAGCTAAAAGCTGCTGGAAATTAAGAGAAATAAAAATTCTACTCTTTTTATACAATCAATGAGAATTTTCTTTACTTTTTAAGGTTTTGACTGCAAGTTCAACAGACTTTCTAGAGAAACCCATTTTCATGATCTGTGATACTAATGGACATGGTGCTGTTTTGTTTCTATTTGCTGCAGCTATTGAAGATGCTCCCTGTGCATCAGCAGCAGGTGTGCTACTGCTAACATCATCATTAGAACCATCATTGTATATTGGCACCCCATGAATTCTAGCTAGCAATTTGCAAACTTTAACAATATAATTGCTCTGCCAATTTATAAATAAGTAATAGGTAGGTAAGGTTAGAGTGGCTGTCTAGATGTCACATTTAGACATCAAGGGTCCATTGTGAAACCACTGAGGAAAGTTACTCATCCAGTTTTATGAAGTAAAACAAACCAGAATTCTAAATTTCAACATCCTATGACCATTTTAATAAAGTGGGTGGCAGCCACGCCCCTGTAATGAAACTGCAATTTGTACTTATATTTTCTCTTATACTCAACCGAAACCCTATCAGAATTTCGAACGCCCCTAAATGAAACCAGAATATTATACTTATATTTTTCCTTATATTCAACGAAAACCCTATTAGAATTCCGAATTTTAAGACCAGTTTTAGAAAGTGGGCGGATACCACGCCCCCTGAGCAAATTGAATTTTTTGATTTTTTCCTTTGTATACAGCCGAAAACCTACCATTGTACCAAATTTCAAGATTCTGCTATTGTTAGAAGTGCTTCATAATTTTGATGATCAGTCAGTGAAAGAGTCAGTCAGTCAATCAGTCAATTACGGTTTATGGAATTTTTACTGTTCAATATCTCAGGAAGTAGTGGTTCTACAAAATTGTTTTTTTTTACAGGGCCTTTGTGCTCATGAAGTTAATACGTAACTCAAATTTAAAGCTTCTAACTCTATGGGTTCAAAAGCTAGGGGGGTTAAAAATGTGCTTGAGTTCGATCCTGTAAAAAGGGAACTTGATCTGGACTTAATTACAACGCCAAAAATTAATAGGGAACAGTTAAAAGTTATCGTAGACAATCTTACCTCTCTTGAGCAAACTCTAAATTTTCCTCCATGTAAAGAATTAAAAATTCTTTTTGCTCTTCACTTGCTTTTCTTGATTTTTTATTTGCGTCCATTTCTTGCGGAATCTAGCCCCAGACATCAAAGACAGAGGTGAGCCTTTTTTTACTACATTTTAAAAACTAACCTAGTAGTAAGTAACGTAGGTAATGAACCCACCATCGTAAATGAAAAGCGACAAGAAATCCTTGATATCTCTCTTGTCTCGACTCATCTTTCGAATAAAATATTGATAAGAGGCAGTGGGAGAGGAATAGTTAGACAAGGGGCAGGTTGGATTTCACAAATTGTTTCAGAAAACCAATTCCAGTTTATCTGGGAACCAAAAAAAAAAACAAAAACAAACGGGACAGAACGTCGGTTACGGCAGCTGCGGCATGCTTGTAATGCTCGGTTCAGCTCGTCGGTTGGTGGGGGGGATCTTGCTACCGCAACCAGACCTCACCTCTTCTCAAAAACATGTATCATGCCGGGAATTCGGATGTAAATTGAAATTGCATTACCACCACTCGTTCGCTCTTCTTTGGGGCCGCTGGTGTCCTTGCGGCATGGCCTATTCCCACCCTACCTGGAATCCGGGCGGCCTGGTGTTCAGATTCCCCAAAAGCGCTGAAAAGTTTACTATGGAGTCCTAATTAACCCATTCCCGAAGCCAGCTTACCTTTCTGCACCCCCTATAATTTCTTTAATCCTCCATTGAAATGACGTTAACTTCAAAAAACAAACGAGGAATTACATAAAATGGATAAATCATGACAAGGTTTATTTCCCTTACCTAATGTAAACTGATTTACATTCGGATCAATTAAACACTTATTAACTAACAATAAACATCAAAAAAAGAAAAGAAAAAAAAACAAATGGCTTAAGCGAGACATACGATTGGGACACGGTAAATAGACCTACGCACTCTTTAGGTGCCAAGTTAACTTTCGATACGGTTAAGCCGAAGTATTTGATGCCAGTCTTGGCTCCTCCGGGACGCCTGAAAATCTTGGGGGTAAAGTATAATACCCCCAGTTAACGACTTGGAAAACGAACCCTATTTCTTGCCTACAGAGAGCTCTGTGTGGGTAGATACAAGGGTTAGACAAAATCTGTGACCGCTGGGCGACAGAGGAACCCTTCCTCGCACCAGAGACGACGACCGTAGCATGCAAACAATAACAAAATATGAAAAAAAGGAATGACGAGCAAAAATGAGATGTCCTTGGGGCGCTTATTTTTCTCGTTCAACGTCTACTTCTTCTGGGCCGGAAAAGCCATGCGCCTCATTTCATTAAGTTTTCTTTTGTTGCGAAAATCAGCGCGGGTGGATTTTTTTTCGTCGGGGTGAGTATTGTTTTTCTTTTCGACACTAATCGCTTTAATCTTCTCTTTCAGTTAACTACTATATTTATTGAATGTTACTTGGGAGCCCGGGTGCTTCATGGGCTATTAATTCGCATCAACTGGGTCAACGGAGTCTGCTGTTGCTCGGCACTAATACACGCCAATGATTATCACCATCGATCGGCCGGGTCTCAAGGCACTCACAGTTTGAATTGTAACGCTCGTTTGATCTGATTCAACTAACCTACACCTCTTCTAGCTCGAACCAATATGCCGACCATACATGTCCCTACTGTACGATCTGCTGTACAATTGGTTGAAATCACCTCATCACTTACCGGTAATTCGGTAGGTATATAAAGATCTCCTCATTAACATCAGACCACTAGTGGCAGTTAATTAGGAGGTCCTTGAACCATTGGTTATATAAATGACTTTCTTAACTAATTCTTCTTGCTAATTTTAGGATGATGTCCTTGCTAAATCCAAAAACAAGCATGGCGGTCGAAATGAAACTAGATGAACCCGTTGGCGCTGTCATCGGCCACTTGGATTTGTGTTGTGACCTTGGTATATGAATTTACCAGGTAATATCAAGAATGGTTTTCTGCTTGGTTTGACAGTTTTTTACATTAGTTTGTAATGTGTGTTCTCTGCTTGCTTGCTTGAAAACCATTCTTGATAGTACTAGGTAAATCCATATACAAAGGTTGTGACAGAAAACTGAAAACTGACAACTAAATTAATCAAAACAAACAAAAAATTTGCACAACTTGCAAAACAATTTTTTCAATTTTCCCTTTTTCTTCCAGAAAAATAACTAAATAAATCCAGGAAATGCACACAACATACAATACCACCAACTCCACCGAATCAACTCAAGATAAGTATCCTTCCTATTACAACTTCAGTTTTGTCTCGGCCCAAACTTTCTTTCCAATCTTCTTTTCTTTTCAGACGATGAACTTCCCCAGCGTCCGAAGCCAAGGGAACCGACGTGAATCCCATCCCTTTGGACATGCGATAGAGGAATGCCGCGGATTACCGGCCTATGTGTTTTTTTGTGTTTATCAGACTGCAATGCAGAAGGATAAGTTTATCAACCGATCAATAAAATAGAACTGCCTAAGACATACATATACTAAAATTTGTTTCCCTTCATTTGCAGCCACAACAAAACTCCGGATCTGGTAGTTTCCCTTCATTTGCAGCCACAACAATATTGAATTGGAGAGTATCAAAGGAGCACTCGTTCGCTGACCATAGATACATCCAATTCACCCTTATCGAAGAATCCCCAAAATCAATCCAATTCCGGAATCAGAAAACAGATTGGCCAAAATATAGGACAACCCTAAAAAGTCTGATAGAACCAGAACCCTTATGTGCTCTTGAACTTGACCAAAAAGCCGATGAGCTTACAGCATCCCTCAATAAAACCATAGAAACTGCCTGCCCCCTCACCACAGTGCGGGGAAAGAGGAAACCATACTGGTGGTCTGCTGAACTATAAACACTTAGGAAAGGTTGTAGAAGACTTTTCAATCTTGCAAAGAAGTGTAGATGCCCCCAAGATTGGGATTCCAATCGCTGCTTCCTTGGACTAAGGTAATTGAGTAATAAAGTCCTCTCCCGAGTAACTAAAGTGACACCCTATAAAACCCTCATCATCCCGATCCTAAATGTATGGTGCCGAGACAGGGACCATGACAACAACTGATGAAAACGCCTTGGGCTGCTTTGAGAGAAAAATTCTTCGAGTGATTTTTGGTCCTGTCTGCATAAATGGAGAATGGAGACGAAGATTCAATCAAGAACTGTACGAGCTGTTCAGCGACACTGACCTAGCCAGAAAAGTTAAGGTCCAACGACTTAGATGGTTTGGGCATGTAGAGCGAATGGAAAATAATGCTCCGGCTCGTAGAATCTTCGAATCCAATCCGGAAGGACGTCGCAGAAGAGGAAGACCGCGACTCAGGTGGGGCACTCAGGTGGTAGAGGACCTGAACCAACTTGGCGTGCGAAACTGCAGACAGCTGGAAGGGACCGAGCTCGCTGGAGACGCTTGTTGAATGAGGACTTGGTCCGACCTAGACTGTAGCGCCACCATAAAGTAAGTAAGTAAGTATCAGAGTTAAAAGGTTTTTTGCTCGGAGATAAATCTGTTGGATGAGACTCAGCAAATAGAGCAAATATCGGAGCGAAGATTCCCAAGACAGTAGCGCGTCCGATTTCGGTGCTCGGGTTTGTTTCTTTATTATAGCGGTGGACCTTGAATATGATCTTCTCAGAGGTTTGCCTTGACACATCCGTGAGCTGCTCAGAGGTATAATAGAAAAACGCCACTTTCCATTGGTTTTTTTTTTATTTTTCCATAGAAATAATAAAATAGAGCACGGGAGGGGTAGCACTTATTCGTACAAATGGAACTGTCACATCGGGACGAGGGAGAAAGAAGATCAATGAGTTATCCCTTTCTCTCTCTGAGCTTCTCGCTGATTGGCTGTAAGGTTGAATGAAGCAAAACAAATAATGGAAAAGTCAAAATCAAAATTGTTGTCGCCTTACATAGGAGCTAAGAGAGAGAACGAGAGAACTCGTTGATCTTCTTTCTCCCTTGTCCGATGCGACAATTTTCAGGCTATCTTCCGTGCGCTATTTTATTATCTCTATGGAGTTTTCGGTTATTCTGTTTTCAAAACGGAAGAGTTCTTCTTTTCTCAGAAGCATTCCGTCTCTCAAAGTCAGTCCAATGGAATAGATGCAGAAGTCTTCTGACTCTTTCAAATGCTTCTGAACGTCCAATGGAAAAAAATTATTATTTTTCTGTCGATTTCCATTGGACGTTAAAATTTGAGATTAAAAAGTAGATTTATGTATCAAAAAGCAAATATAAACTAGTTTTGTTGAGAATTTGTGAGGATATAGTGCTTGAAACGTATGCATATAAAATCGCTTTTTTCATTCATTCGTCGTTCGTTGGTTGTTTGTCTCTGGTATGTCCTACAACTAGTTTTATCGAAGCTGTCTAGAGATAAGGGGCAAATGGACACATTCTAGCACTTCTTGTGGGAGTGCCCTGCTGTGCTGTGCTGTGTTTTTGCTTTTTGGTGTCCAACTTCCTTCTTTTCGCATCCAATCCCTTGCGTACACTTAAATCTTCATTTCCTGAATAAAAAAACTTTTTTAGATGTATTAATTATTGAAATAGCTATTAAGAAGAATTACAAAAAAATTTCAAATTGTATGCAAATCCCGCTTTGTTTGCCCTCCACGACCACGACCGATAAAATGACAGTTGAAATTGGTCCAAATATGGTCTAAATTTATGCGCTGTCAAAAGGGAAAAAGCCCTATTCTTAACCCCGCGCAAAATTTTGATTTTGGAGAAATGAAATGTCTATTTGTCGACAATAGTTGTGTTTTTTTGCAAATGCTCAGCGCGATGGAATGAACTTGTGCAAAAAAACGACCAACGCAAGCTCTGGCAGCACACGTACTTTCGACTGTCAATTTGCAAACAGCTGATTTTATTGTATGAATTTTTTGGTGCTTTAAATTTGAATTAGATGGAACATTTGGAACTGTGGAGTACTTAATAGGCTAAAAATATACATTCTTGGTTGCGACCATCTTTAAGTAGAAATGTATCGTTGAGTTTGAATTCAATAAATTGCAATTTATTTGATTTTTTTTATATTATTTTGTTGCCTTTGTTACCAATGTTAGTATGGCGGTTGAGATGATCGAAATTCAAATCCGTTTCCCATTTCGAACAAAAAAAGTAACGATCGAAATTTGAAATACAGCCTTAAAGTATGCAACTAAGTCGCGAGCTACTTGCATGATAGTTGCTATTACAGGCACAAAAGTTGTGAAATGTTGACAAATAATCCTGTAAAATACGCGTAACAGAGACCGAAATAGTTACGTAAAGTTTGAATGTCAACGTAACAGGGATTCGGTGCTGGATTGGGAGGCATGAGAATAGGTTTTTGGGGATTGGTGTAGTGGTGCAACTAGACAAAATACCGCTGAGAGTAAAGCTTCTTTACCTTGGAATTCTCCACCGCTAGGGATTTCTAAGACTTTGGGTAGCTGGCAAAGTATAGGCGATCGAAAATTTTATTCTGATCCGACCAGAACAAGGAGTGTTAGTGGCGAATAATTCATATATAGTAATTTGAATAGTTCAAAAGAAAAGTTCAATTTCAATTAAAAGTGAAATATATGTACCTACATATATGTACATAAATTGATTTAAGTCGATTTACCTAATCCTAACCACCCATCAAAGGAAAAAGCAGACAGCAAAACGAAAGAAATTAAGGTAAAGTTAATTTAATGTTTTTTTTTGAAAATTAGAGTAGTTTGCAGTACATTTATGCATATATACATATACATATTACTTACGTATATATTCATACGAAAAGGGTATATATATGTCTATGCATATATGTACGTGCAATTTCAAGAAGTATTCTCCTAATGCTCCATTTAATTTGAACTAAATAGCCTGTCGCCGATTTCCAATCTGGAATTGAGGAAATCCAATTGCAATCAAAAACAAACGCATCTTGCAGTGGCTCCACATAAAATGAAAAACATCACCAACGATCCGTACGAGTCCCGGTAGCCTGATCAGTTCAGGCGCCGACAAGAAAACCAGCGGAGTTTCCGCCACGGGATCGAATCCCACCAAGGACATACTTCTATAAAGTTTTTTTTTTACTTTTTTGAAAGTTAAGATAATTTTGTTATTTTATAGTTAATTTTCTTTATTACCCAAATCTTTTCTTTTAAATTTCATTGAGCAAAATTTTTAATTAACTAGTTTCAATAGAATTTATACTGGCAAGGATTTAAAGCATACATACACAAAATTTTTGTTTCGGGTAATATACCTTGCGAAACGTAAAGTTTATACTATCGCAAAGTTACGTACGTTAAGTCATTTCAATTATACATACATTTTGAATGCACTAATATCCATTTAACTAAAAACGAACCAGCATCCAGCAGCAGTGGCCACAGCAGCGGAAAGCCGATGAGAAAACGGTGAGTCGTTTGAAGATTACCTTTATATTGCATAATTTTTTTTGTACGTATGTTGATCAGCACTTGATGTAACATTGAGTGACATTGCGATTTAGTTAGTTTTGAGTGAAATTGAATATTTAACGATTAAGTGAATTGTAAGGCCAAAAGAGATTTTTTAATCCAAATTTGTAATAAATCGAAGACGATTTATGTTACTCAGAAACAGTGATTTATTTTGATAAGGCTTAATGATTGCCAACTTCGTTCGTTTAATACTTTTTTTTAATTTCAATATTATTAATAATTATTGTTTTCTTGAATAATATTTGCTTTTTTTTTAATCAACCTGGATAGTTTTGAATGATTTTGGATTTAATACAATCGCTCAATTAAATAAAAGATGATTTTTATAATTATTTTCAATGAACCTTGAAGTCTTTTTATTTAAAATGAATATGGAATAAGGAATTAATGAAAGGAGGATGAGGGGAGTAGCATAGGAGAAATGAGGTAAGAAGCAAGACGAAGAGGCGGAGTAAGGGATTGCCTTGGCGAGTAGGGCAATCATGGTAGGGAGGGTAGAGGCAAATGTTTCTCGCAAGTCTCTTTCCATCTTGAGACAACCTTCGGCTGGATTTTTTTTTGTAATCACCCAAATGGTTCAAGAACCCGCGACTGGAGCTAGTCATTTCGGGATCATATCCGGCCTAATCTGAACCAATGGCAAAAGGGGTGGTTACACCTTTCACAATTAAATTTGATGAATTTTCGATGACAGTTGAATGAATTCAACGCCAGCAAAGTTCTGGCAGCACTAAACCCTAAAAATCCTAAGTGATAGGACTTTTATTTATCCGTCCTAACTGTGTTGTTGTATTTAGGCCGTGTGCGAATTGGATGAATTGTGGTTAAAAAATAAAAATGGATGAATTTTTAACCACTACTGTCATATTTTAACCTGCTCAGCAGCTAGTCAAATAATGCGAAGTGTCAAAATTTAACCAAACGTCAATTTTTAACCCATTTTTAACTGAATTCGCACACGGCCTTAACATGGAAATTGTAACGAGCTGTTTTGTCTCAAGGGATAGCGCTGGTATGCTGGTAGCCACTCTAGCTCGTCGGTGGGTGTGGTTCTTTCCCTTAGCTCGTACAAAAGAAATCATACCAGTCTTGTACCTTAGATGTTAGAGGTACGCTAGATACTCTTCTATACCCTCCCTACCATGTCGTCATACTCGCCTAGACGACCCTTTGCTTGGCATCTTCTCTGTTTAACCCTCCCCCATTCTCTTCACCTTCACCTCTTAAAATGCTCTTCTTACCAAATCATGTTGATTCTTACTTCATTCGTTCAATAAAAATCATTTGAATTCATTTTAGTATACAATAATATGTTTTGTTTTATTCAAAGTAAACATTCATAATTAATATTTGAATTCAATAAAAAAAACTTAAGTACAATACAAAAAAAATTAGGCAAATGAACTTTATCAAGTTTGATTTAATCGTTACTTCTTTAATGTATAGATCTCTTAATGTGTGGTTCGATCTCTTCTTTTCTTTTCTTAATTCTTTGTTCTTTTAAATATAATTTCAATAATACGTTTCAAAATCGTTGCTTGTCGTATTTATAAAATTTAAATATATATATCGATATAAAATAATAAAAATGAAACTCACCCCTTTTTGGTTCCACGGAAGTGATCACTGCTGCTGAACACGGGTCTTTTATATGTGTTAGTCTCTCCTTTGCGAGACGATATAATTTAAATTTTATATTACTATCAACACGATTTTGAAATTTTAACGGCCTTTGTGCCGGTTGTAATTCTTTGAACTCCGATTCCGGTTCGGATAGCTGATAAAAAGGGGAGATCGCACTCATAGGCGGGGAGCCCTCAATCCTAAAAGTGCACTTACACGGATTTCAAAATTTCTTATATTAAAAGATAGTTTATAGAAATACCAACAAATTAAGCCCGGTATGACGAGGCCTATCCTGGCACCAGTATTTTTTTGCAATTTTTTGCGTTACTAATAATTATTGATAATTTGCACTTATCGCGGATTTTAATTTTAACTAGCGCATATTATTGGAAATTTAATGTGCTTTCAGGAAAAAATGGTATGACAGCTGCCATCCTGGCACCAATGTCTGTCATACCTATTTTAAAATTTTGTCATTCATATGTTTTTAAAATAGGTATGACAGACATTGGTGCCAGGATGGCAGCTGTCATACCATTTTTTCCTGAAAGCACATTAAATTTCCAATAATATGCGCTAGTTAAAATTAAAATCCGCGATAAGTGCAAATTATTAATAATGCAACAAATTGCAAGAAATACTGGTGCCAGGATAGGCCTCGTCATACCGGGCTTAATTTGTTGGTATTTCTATAAACTATCTTTTAATATAAGAAATTTTGAAATCCGTGTAAGTGCACTTTTAGGATTGAGGGCTCCCGGTGTATCACCACTTAGAGTATTTGAATCATAGAGAATATATAATACCTAGAGTCGCGACCTTTTCCTCCCTTGCCGATAACACCCTCAAAATTTTTCTGAGGTGAACTCTCACAATCCTCTCTTTTATTCGTGTCCGTGAATCTGTGTAAGGCCGTGTGCGAATTGGATGAATTGTGGTTAAAAAATAAAAATGGATGAATTTTTAACCACTACTGTCATTTTTTAACCTGCTCAGCAGCTAGTCAAATTATGCGAAGTGTCAAAATTTAACCAAACGTCAAGTTTTAACCCATTTTTAACTGAATTCGCACACGGCCTAAGAGGTGAAAACAAAAAAGTGAGTACTCTGCCGTGGGTAAAATTTTTTCCTGTTGCCCAAAGTGACAGATGAAATTTTATACAAAAAAAAATTACAAGTCAAAAAAATAAAATTTCAAAGAGCAACCAGAAGCTGATGAAATTTAATTAAATTAAATGGTAAATTCACTAATTGATCGACTGGCTGCGTATAATTAGAGAAATGCTAAGGTTTGTCTTTATTCTTCCTTCGAGACTTCTTTAAAACGAATTTACTTTCTTTCAGCCAAGCGAAGCTGGTTCAGCGATCCTTCCAGAAGTCGAACTATTCGAAGTTTTTAGCATCCAGGTGGCCAAATATTGTCCAGACACGCACTGATATGCCTCTGGAAGACACTATCTGGCTGCAAGTCGCTCTGCTGAGTCTCGCCCAAAAGGTCTATCAGGATCGTGTCGATTATGTTGACAAGGTCCTGGAAACTACAACTCAAATCCTCGACCGAATGAATATGAATAAGTGAGTTCATTTGTCCTTACCATTTGTTGTGACCAATCGCACACTATTTGATTTTAGCATTTCTCACTTGTTAACGGTGAACCAGGAGCTTTCACGTCTTCTACGCATTTGTATCGTCTTCTACAACAACGTCCTAACAACTATCCAACTCAACAACTTTTGTACATTGCTCGAGAAATTCGATTACACTTCTCGCAAGTCTCTGGCGCTGTACCTCATCATGAACATCCTCGAGAACAAGACAGTCGTTCCGACGGCCGATGAGGCCGACAAAGTCCTAACAATGATTGCCCCGCTAGTGAAGGATGAAGACGGCGCCGTCAATGTGAACATGGAAGATAAATACGATCCCGAGGAGTTTGCCAAGGAACAAGGAATCGTTGCAAGGTTCGACAAAAAACATGAGTGGGATGAAAAAGTTTTTCATTGAATTGTTTTCTCTAAAGATTCGTTCACCTTATGAAATCCGAGGATCCCGACATACAATACAAGATTCTGCAGAGTGCCCGCAAACACCTGGGCATCGGCGGGCCACAGCGAATAAAACACTTCCTACCGCCGTTTTCCCCCTCACGGTTTTCGCCTTGTTGTGGCGAGGGGGCTTACGTCAAACTCTTCAGCAATCCAGCTGCGGAGAACGACAAACTAAGAAAACCACCAAAAGCAGAGATGTCAATCTAAAAAAAACCATGATGAGTAGTTTACAAGAAGATAAAAATCGAACGGGGATATACGTTCAAGAGTCGGCAGAAGTCACGGCTGCCGGCGAGGGCTTGGCTTCGCAAGAAGCTAAGTCGCCAGTGACAAAAGTAAACAACGGAAAAGACATAAGAGAACTCAAAAGACAACCGGCCATTCTCTCGGTAGATCTCCTTCCCGCACTAGATAGTTTAACTATCAAAGGTACGGAGACCTCGGACGGACCTCCTTCCATAGGTAGTCAAACCGAGGACGAGCTACTGAGGGACCCGAATCAAGAAGAGCCTACGCTGGAGTCTGCTGCACCCCTCAAAGCTTCGAGGCTACGCAGCAACTACAAAGCCTCCAAAAGATTCGTGGAAATGACCGAGTTGAAAGACCCTGCAACGCTCAGTTCGAGAGATAAGGCTCTCCTTAAAAAGCACAGAAGGCAAGTTAAGAACTTCGAGCGGCATCTGGCAGAGACTGCCACTGCACCCAAGGGAACAACAGAACCAGCGAAGACCAAAAAGTCGGAGAGCAAAGGAGTAGATGCTGCCAAATCTAGGTCTGTCCCTAAAAAGGCAAACCGTGAACAGGCTGGCAATAACTCGACCGCTCGGAACGACAAAGGAAAAGTTCAGGCGACTTCCAGTAAGAAACAGCAAGCCAACGCTAGGAAAGACCAAGCACCGGCGAGCACCTCTTCTGGAATGAAACCAGGACCTTCCAAGAGACAAAGATCGGAAGAGACAGTCAAGGAAGAAGGTAACAAAAAACAAAAAACCAGTAGCTTTGACACCACCCCGATCGACCTACAGATAGCCATAATAAGCCGTGATGACCCAGATGGAAAAATCTCGGCAAAAAACTGGCTTCTTGTGGAAAGCGAGATCCTCAAAGCCATGATGGCGGCATCAGACGACTATATCTTTGATGGTGCAGGGTGGCGGCGAGGAGTCAAAGTGGTATGCTGCGGCGACCAGAAATCTCGGGATTTCCTGACCAGCACAATCGCCAATATTGGTGAACTCTGGAAAGGCTCCTCCCTTGAAGTTCTACCCGTCGCAGCTTTACCACTCCGCCAGCAGTTTAGCATTTGGATCCCCCCTCCTGCAGAACATGAGGACGCAGCCATTATTAAACTGTTGGCAAAGCAGAACAAAGAGCTTCCCATTTTAGAATGGAAGCTCCAACATTCAAGGAAGACCATTGGTGGCGAAGGAAAGGACCTCTTGTTCGTGGCAGACAAGAAATCTGACCTTCTGCTCAAAGAGAAAAAAGACGTGCTGAGGTATGGTCTCGGAACCGTAAAGGTTAAGAGGCATGAAGACAAAAGGGAGTCAAAAGCTGCTAGTGGTGCAAATAAACCTGCATCACGCTAAAGCAGCAACGTACGACCTTACGCTCTACATGTCTCACGAGAACGTGGATGTGGCCTTGATCCAGGAACCATGGTTAGGCAAAAACCGAATCCGAGGGTTGAGGTCAAAATACTACAACCTTTTCCATTCCACGTCAGATGAAGGTGATATTAGAAGTTGTATTCTAGTGAAAAAATCAATTAACGCTTTCTTCCTATCTAGATACAGCAACAAGGACAATACGGCAATCAGCGTCGAATCAAATGAAGGTAACTTTATTCTAGCGTCGACGTACATGCCGTACGAGGAGGAGAACCCGCCATCAAAAACAGTCCGCGATCTTCTAGCCCATGCCACAACAAGCGGTACACCTTTGGTGGTGGGTTGTGATGCCAACGCTCACCATACACAATGGGGCTCAAAGGACATCAATAAAAGAGGTGAGTCAATGTTTGAATATATTCTCTGTTCAAATTTATCTTTATGTAATAGGGGCAATCACCCTACCTTTCGTAACAAAAACAGGGAGGAAATCATAGATTTGACTCTTATTAGTAACAACAGTAAAATTTCAGTCGAAGACTGGAGAGTCTCACCTAAAGAATCTTTTTCAGATCACTTTAGGATACTCTTCTCCATAGACAGGAACTCTACTCAAAAGAAACCTTACAGGAACCCAACTAGAACGAATTGGACAGAGTTCGAAAGATGGCTGGAAAACTGTATTGATCCTCCAGGGGACAATACAAGTCTAAACACTTCAACCATCGACACTGTTGTCCAAAACTTGTCTAGTAAAATGAGAACGTCTTTTGAAAAGCACTGCCCTTTATCTCGTTCCAAAATCTCCACTAACCCACCATGGTGGAATGGCGTACTAAAGAAACGTAGAACAGAGGTTAGAAAACTTTTCAATAAAGCTAAACTGAGTAAATTAGAAGAGGACTTAAAGTCTTATAGAGCCGCACTTAACACTTACACTAAAGAGTTAAGGAAGGCCAAAAAAGATTCGTGGGCTAAACATTGTGAATCCATTGAAAAAACAAGCGAGGCGGCGAGGCTCCGTAGAACCCTGGCCCTTAATCCCACGGTCCCGGGGTATATAAAACACCCTGATGGTTCATGGTCGAACTCAAGCCTAGAAACGCTTGAACTTTTCATGGAAACCCATTTCCCTGGTTGTAAAAACCCAGAAAGTTCTGATTACTTGCAATCGAACACGCTGGATTTTACTCATACAGAATCAAATTTAGAACTAAAACAGGTTATTACTGAGCAGAAAATTATCTGGGCAATAAACTCGTTCAAACCCTACAAATCAGCGGGACCAGACGAGATTTTCCCAGCTCTTCTTCAAAATGCTCTCAAAGTAATAACTCCGTGGCTTAGGGTAATTTTCATAAGTTGTATCAAACTTGGATACGTCCCTAATAGCTGGAAAAAGGTCAAGGTAGTCTTCATCCCAAAAGCAGGAAAACCGACTCACTCGACCGCCAAGGATTATAGACCAATAAGTCTCTCCTCGTTTCTCCTTAAGACACTAGAGAGGATAATTGATCTACATGTTAGAGAACTTCTCAACGAAAACAAATTGTGCAACTACCAACACGCTTACCTTAAAGGTAAATCAGTGGAGACTGCTCTGCACGAAGTGGTTTCACATATTGAGAAAAGTCTTGAACATAAAGAATATACACTGGCAGCATTTCTTGATATCGAGGGTGCGTTCAACAACGTTAAAACGGAATCAATCAAAACTGCCTTAGTTGAAGTTGGAGTTGAATCTGTCATTGTCGATTGGATCTTCACCATGTTAAATGGCAGAATTATCAACTCTCAAATAGGAGTTAGCACTATTGAGAAAACAGTTACTAGAGGCACACCACAGGGAGGAGTCATCTCACCCCTGCTATGGATCCTCGTAGTCAACAAAATTCTCACAAAGTTCAAAAATCAAGGCATTAAAATCGTGGCATATGCAGATGACATAGTGGTTTTAGTATCAGGCAAGTTTCTTACCATCATCGAAAACATTATGGAAAACGCATTAAAGGATTTATCTTCTTGGGCAACTAAGAACGGTCTCGGGGTCAACCCCACCAAGACGGAGTTAGTTTTGTTCACGAAGAAACGGAAACTGGAGGGCTTCAACCCTCCCAAACTAAATGGTATTCCTCTAAAACTTTCTAAGGAAGCTAAATTTCTAGGAGTAATCCTTGACTCCAAGCTTACATGGAAGCGTAATACTGAGGAAAGAATGAAAAAAACACTATGCGCATTCTACACATGCAAGAGAACCTTCGGTTCACGTTGGGGCATGCGACCGCAAGTCATCCAATGGATGTACACAGCGATTGTCAGACCCATTCTTACCTATGGCTCTATTGTATGGTGGAAAGCGGTGGAAAAATCAAGCTATCTCAAGAACCTGAATAAGGTACAAAGACTAGCCTGTATAGGAATAACAGGGGCTCAAAGATCCACGCCACAGGCTGGGTTGGAAATGATCTTGGACCTCCCGGCTCTGGATGAGTTCATAAGATGCACGGCAGCCAAAACTGCAATTCGTTTAAAAGAACTAAGTTTTTGGAAGCACAGCACTTATGGACACGGGTCAATCTTACAAAGATATGACACGATTCCAGGACTGATGGAGACCACCGATTACATTCCCCCTTTACTAGATTTTGATAGAAAATTTTCTATTTTCATACCGGAAAGACAGGGCTGGGACCCTAATTCACTTATGAGTAAACAGGGTATCCCTTTCTACACTGACGGTTCAAAAATGGAATCAGGAACAGGCGCTGGAGTGTTTTGCCAATCTCTCAACATCAGAGCATCGTATAAACTCCCAGCTGACTGTAGTGTCTTTCAGGCCGAGATCTTTGCCATTGAAAAAGCAGCTGAATTGGCACATCACGAAAAGCTAAGCTCTTCGGAGATAACTATTTTCGTGGACAGCCAGGCCGCTATCAAAGCTTTAGCCAGTGAGACCATAAGATCAAAAGCAGTTTTAAACTGTAAGAAAGAATTAAATAAGATCTGCCACACTAACCAGGTAAAGCTCTGCTGGGTTCCTGGACATAGTAATATAGAAGGGAACGAAATAGTAGATGAACTAGCCAGGAAAGGGTCAGAAGCAGACGCAAGTAGTAGTGACCACTCAGTTAGGGGACCACTTGTCCCAATTGGGGTACTCAAAAGGAAGATAGACCTTAAATCAAAAGAGAAAAACAATAACTCTTGGAAATCCAGGGACGATTGCGTAATCTCGAGAAGTTTATGGCCTAGCACGAATGAAAAGGAAACTCGGTATATTCTATCGCTGAGTAAAAAGAACATGAAGATCTTGATAGGTGTACTAACGGGTCATTGTGCCATTGGCACAATGGCCAACAAGATAGGGGCATTTGCACCCGATTTTTGTAGGAGCTGTCAGGATGAGGAGGAAATAGAAACCATTAAACACCTGCTCTGTGACTGTCCAAACCTCCAAACCAGCCGACTCCGTCATTTCGGAAACAGGTTTGTTGGAGAACTGGATGATCTAGCACAGGTCTCAATGGCAAACATGAAGAAATTTATAGATAGCACAGGCTGGTTCGTTAACGAGCCAGTCCTACCGCCGCTCATCTTTTCCGCCTATCAACTGGCATACAAATACAAAAACATCGCCGACCAAGACGAAAACTGGGACAAGAAATTCCAAAAGATCATTCAATATTGTCACAGTACAACTGCTGTTCTCGCCAAGGCTGATTTGCCAGAGCTCGCTCTAAGGTTGTATTTGCAAGGTGCCCTGGTGATTGGCCAAATTGTTTATTCAAACCATGAAACGGTGGGTTATGATTTCATGACACACGCGTTTTCCCTCTACGAAGATGAGATTTCAGACATTCGAACAGATGTCGTGCTTCAATGAGGAGATCGCCGAGCCGTTGCGAACGAATTGTGCTCTGGCCACGTCTAAATTACTCAAAAAGCCCGATCAGTGCCGAGGTGTGGTGTCGTGTGTGAGTCTCTTCTGGAGTGGAAAGTAAGAATTTCTTCTTCAAACTTAAATTTGTGTGCCTTGCTTAAAGCTTTATTTCTTTTAAGGAAAAACGGCGAAGAAATGCGTGATGAGAAGCGAACACTTGAATGCCTGAAGAAGGGCGCCCGGATCGCATCTCAGTGCCTATATACTGGTGTAGATACAGGTTTTCATCGATCGTGGTTTGATTGTCATTCCTGTGCTTTCGATACCGGAAGAATATCGTGCTTTAGAAATGTCGAAGAATGGAACAATTGTACCAGGATTACAGAATCCGGATTCTAAGTTGCCGCCTGAAGTTGTCAATTGACTTGAGGGACTATCCCCACAGCAGGTAAGTCGGCCAAGGACACGAGCTCAAGTGCATAAAATTACCCAAACAAAATTTCAGGTAATAAGGACTTATGACCCCAAACTGGCCGGCAACAACCTTCCAGAATATCCCGCTCTGCCATCCTACTACGACGCTAGGAAAGTTGAAGAGATTCGTCGGACCATAATTGTGTGCGATGTGAAGAACGAATGGTGATTGGACGACCTTATCGATTGCTTCTCGCGAGCTGGCGAAGTCAAGTACGCTCGTTGGGCTGAGAAAGACTGCAAGACATATTGTGTGATTGAGTTTTGCGAGCAACTGAGTATAATTCATTAGTTGTGTATATGCAGGCCTTGGAATTTTAAGGCGGCTACTTGAGTGTCTACCATGCAACCGATTCGATTTCAAAGCCGGAGGCCAAGAGCAATGAAGCTGCCCAGACTGAAATTGAAGAAGCTATGACCATTGTGAAGGAAGCACAAAGTATGATCTCGGCTGCAATCGATCCTGTGACCGGCATGTTGGCCAAGGACAAGTGCCGGCGTTCGTGATCGCAAACGTTCTCACCACACTCGTGAGGAAAAGCACAGGACTACTAGGTCACGCAGAAAGCGTCGTTCTCCGTCGTTTACTACATCCAGTCGTTCCAAGGAAACATCTGTCTCCAAGTCCATTTCCAAGAAGCGATCGCGCACACCAGAAACGCGCAAACTTAAGAAAATCCCTGAGGATATTGTAGTCCAAAGGGACTACGATGCTGAGGAGTGAGGAGATAGTTGACATTTCGCTCTACAAAAATGAATCTCAAATTGAAAAGAAATTATCTCACAGTGCAAGCAAGGGCAGTGACGATTCAAGCGACGAAGAAAGCGATGAGGACGACGACGTCGACGACGATTCTGATATCGATATGGAATACAAGCCGTCTAGTGGTGGCACCAAGGCATTGAGGAATTAACGATCGCCAGTGGCAGCTACAGCGCGCGCAGCTTCTCCTCCATTGACTCCAACCACTTCCAAATCGAAGTCATCCGTGCCTGAAAAGGTAAGGCGTTTTCATTTTTTTTTACATTTGAAGTATGAAATTTAGTTTAAATTTTCAGACCGAAACCCCTGGAACAGCGTCCTCGGCGAACAGCAGAAGCGATAGGGCAATATATACAAGCGAAGACAACATTATAAAACAATATTATAAAGAAATTAAAAATACAAACAATAAGAGAAAAATAAAACACGATCGTTACAATTTGGTAAAATGGGTGGTTGTTCTTATTTTAACTGTCGGTTCATCAAGGTTTATTTTGAGGAAAGAGGTCATACATTAAACAACATAGTTTAATTCTGCTACGACACAGAAGGCCCTTGGCCAACATCTGTCAACCATGCAGATGAAATTTGTAAATACAAAAAATTACAAGTAAAAAAAAAAGGGCAGCAAGTCTTTAACAGTTTACTGAAGTTTATTGAATCCCTTCTTGAGATCGTCTTTGCTGGTGGTTTTTAAACTGGAAGCAAACACCTGCTTTGAATGGGGAGAGGGCATTGCCTTCGATGTACTGTTTGAAAGTTTCTTGGCATTGATGGCATTCGTGGTTATCTTCGACTGCTGTGTGTGGGTAGGGAATCTTCCAATTAGTGGGGCGTGTGGTTTCCCAATCATTTGAGTTGTTCCCGACGCACTCGATTTGAGCTCCCGTACGCTCTGCAAGAAAATCAATATAGAAAGGGAGAATTTTAAGCCTACTAAGTCATACTCACTGGCATTTTGGGTTCGGAGGTCTCCTTGGTCTTGTTGCGAGGTCTAGTTTTGTAGGGTTATCTCGGCTGTTGCCTTTTGTGCGTGATTGTCAAAAGACTCGACCTTCTTCTCCACAGGGATTTGAATGCAAGGACTAGTGTTGCCCTGGTTTTTGACAAATGTTGCGACACAAACTATCACTATTGTGGTGTTGTTGGTGGCGATTGTCTCATTGGCGGCTTGGGTCTCCGAGCGTTTCACCTCCTCTTCGTCGACTACTTTTCTTTCCTGTAAGGAATGGGTTTGTTCTTGGCGACTTCTTGTGGCAATTTATGAACTGCGTCCTCGTAGACGGAAGCTGGGCTGAGAAGGTCTGTTCTAGGTAGGGATGAAAGGGATGCGGTTCAAATTCGAAGCTGTTGATTAGCGCTGCCAGAGTTTTCGATGATTCCACACGAATCGAACATATCCTCGGCTGGTCGCAGGAGATGCAAACACGTCTCATTCGCCACTGGCCGCAGATCTCGAGAAAATTTGAAGGCCGCCCATTGGGCTGTCAACCAGATTGTCCTCCGGCGGAGGATTCTGAAATTTTCCGAATCGATTTTGATCTCGGCTAGCAGTCGGTTCGTGAACCACATATCAAAATCGATCTCATCGAAGAGATTGAATGAGGCCAGTCCAGCGGCAATGGCATCTTTTAGGAGAATATTCTCCAACTCCGTTTGTGGCGTCACATTGATTTGTTGAGCTTTCTGGATATATTTCAATGTTGTCATGTCTGTGCGGAATTTATTCACGTTAGGCAGACAGACAGAGGGTCTCAGCGAATACTTCCAACTATCGCCGCCGCCGTCGTCTTGGGAAAACGATTCGGCATCTTCGATCCACAGCTCGAGCTCGGTTTGGGTTAGTAGGAAATAGTGAGTGACGACGGATGTAAAAAATTCCGACAAAGGCGCTGGACTCTCGATCGCGGGAAGATTTCTTTCGCCTTGTCATTGTACAAGTTGCTGAGCAAAATTCCTTTCATTAGATTTATGCAGTGGATTGTGAATTGCGGGATATTGACGACGTTGCCTTCGTGGAAAACATAATTGAAGGAGAATTCGAGGGCTGACGACACAAAACGCACGAATTCCGATGCATGGTGATCTGTTTGAGGATGAATTTTTCTAGTAGCTCGATTAGCTTGTCGGCGGCATTGAGCCGCTGCAGCTGGTAGTGCCATTCCTTTTATCTGATAGCCGTGATCCCACCAGGACATAACACGAGCGTCGTCGTTGGGAGTATTTTAGGAAAGCCAATATTTTCACTTGTAACACGATTAACTTTTAAAATTATTTTAATAATTTTTTTTTTCAACTTTTGTCAAATTTTGTTGACATTAGCTGTCAAAACTTTCACCACAGCAACTAAAAATCTAAAGGCGCGATTGTATTTTCGAATACAATCGTGCCTTTAGGGTCTACGCATACTATTCGACTATTTTTGTTCTTTTTAAGATTTATTAAGATTTTTGAGACAAATATTGGTAAATAATAATGCAATTATAAGTTACAAGTGCAAAGAAACAATGTAATGTATTTATTTTTTATATTACATCCATTTTTTGTTTGTTAAAGTTTTTTTTGAAAATTTTGAGCTCAACGGAATCTTATTTTTGAAATCTGAGCCCATGACACCCACCTCGACTCAAACCTGAGCATTGTACCTAGGTCAGTGCGAATGTATTGGTGCAGTCTCCCATTTAAAAAGCATTGGAAAACTAACACGGTCTCACTGGGTTAGTATAAAACAAACAAATTTCAGCTTGTAGGCAAAAAGAGAGCGAACACCCGAAGTCGCGACTCTAGGTATTATATATTCTCTATGATTTGAATATTGAAAATTGAAAGCAAATTGAATTTAATGACAAGAATATAAAAAAATCTAATACAAAAAAAAGGTACAAAAAAAATTGAATTGGCCTTAGGCTGTATTCGAACTCGTGCGTCGGGCTCCTGGGACAATGGTATAGTTCTCTGTTTTTTTTTTTAATTCATTTTTTTATTCAATTTATCTTAACTCTACTTACATGCTAGACAAAATGGGAAACTAGCCTAATTATTACTACTTATATATAACTTACTGGCCCTAACCGGGCGCTCTAAGTAATTCAATAAATAAAAAAAAAAAAAAAATAGGGTGGCGCGACAGCTCTTGAAGAGCCAAGGCCTAAGTGGCTTACTCTCATCAACAATTCTCTGAGTGCGTGTGAAGAATTGAGGGGACCTACAATTTAACGCCGATTCCGAACGGCAGAGTTGAGAAGCACCTTTTCTTGACAGGTTGATACTCTTGGAAAATTTGTCAGGTCTTCGCAAGAGGCAGTGCCCGTGAAAGATGAAAGAAAAACTTGGCCTGAGTAGGACTCGAACCAACGACGTTCAGCTTAGCAGTCCAACGCACTTACCAACTAAGCTACGGGCAACTGCAAAGTAATTCAATATTCTTAAAATTAATGCCTTTCGGCCTACGAACTAAGATTGTTTTATTTATTTCAATTTATTTTTTTTGTTTATTAGAAAATTATAAAAACTAATGGCTTTATCATTTTTTGGGGTTTTTCACTTACAAACTAATGTCCTTAAAATAAAACTTAAAATTACCTAAACTACCTACAAACTACTTAAAACTAGAACAACCACAGCGGCAAAAACTATGTCCTTGTAATTGTGTTCTTGATTCTTGTAATTGTCTTTTTTTCACATTATCATATTGTCCTTGATTATTTTTTTATCTTTTTTTCACTTTTTTTTTTTTTAGTATTTTTCACTATTTATTTACTTATTTTTTTTTTCGTTTTTATACATATTGTATAGTGCCACCATGCCTACTCTACTTAAACCTAAAACCTAAGACTAAAACAAGCATGTAAGCCGGCCAAGGCAAAAATACCCCAACCCGGATTACCCATTATCAGATGCAGTTTGAAGCCACCAAAACTGGTTCTCCTGCTTCACCCTATCAAAACGGTCCTTTTCGGACACAGCCCTACTGAACCGAAGCAGCTCCGCTCCATCACGAGCGAGGATGCCTCGTTCATACAGGAGCCGCCGGTCTACGGTTCTTCGCCTGACGTGGTAGATAAGCGGTACTGCCAATCTATCTTGTATCATGCCGCACTGGTCTAGATAGAGGAATGCCTCTGGTGGGATGAAGCCGCTCAAGCGTGCATTGTCGAAGTAATTGTCGTTCGGATAAAACGGCCCGATAATCAAATTGTTGGTCGAAGTCATAGCTCTCGCAATGTGGCCCCGAACAAGTTTTATCACGAAATTGTCAATTCTATTGATTCGAGCCCCGTTGTATAGAACCTCGTTTGAATAATAAAGCAGATAAGAAGATTCCGGTGTCCGATACCAACCGAGACAGCGCCGAAGACACTGCCTCTCGAACACCCGAAACTTCTCCATTTGGGAAGGGGCAATGTTGAACCATACTGGACATCCATAAACGATCATCGGCCGTATGAGGGCCATGTAGCAAATTACCTTCACTCTGGGGTCAAGCCGACTGCTGTAAAACAGCCGTTTCGTCAGAGCGAAGGCTCCTCTGGCCTTAGTCAGAGCAGCATCTATATGTCTGTCGAAATATAGATACTGGTCCAACCAGATACCGAGGTACTTCACTACACTTTTGCTCGTCAATGCCTGTCCGTGAGGATCAACAATGACCATCTTGCGCCAATTCTTACACGTATCTCGCGAGGCTTTAGCCAACGGAGTCCGGAACAAAATTGTCTCCGACTTTTGGACATTTATTTTCAGTTTCCAATCGTCGCAGTATCGCTGAATCTTCTCGAAGTCACGCTGCAAGAGAATTCTAATAACTTCAACCTTTCGAGCCGTTCTGTACGCAATCAGGTCGTCGGCATACGCAATTGCGTTAGTTAAGCTACCTATCAGATCGCTGGTGTAAATGCTGAAGAGGATCGGCGAGTTCACCGCTCCCTGTTGAAGACCGTTTTTAATTTCAAAGGTGGTGGTAGAAGTTACATTGCCACTTTTGACAACAAACTTTCTACCGTTGAGCATATCATGAAGCATATACAACAATGGTTTACTGATGCCTAGTCTGGTGAGCTTTAGGTACAAACCTTCTAACCATACGGTGTCGAAGGCCTTCTCTAAATCAACCAGAACAGCACCCGTGTATAGTTCTCTGTGCTATCGTGGGTGTTGAATTTTTGTGTTCTGTATGGCTATTTTAGCAATTTGGTCTAGCACGTGACTCCTGGTTATTGCGACTAGCCGCTGGCTATCGTTAGTCAGTTCCAAGTAATTTTTACTTATTCGAGGAATTTCAAATTTGAATGTCTCACAATTTAGGGTAGTCAATACTTTTATTTAATTTGACACTTAGTAGGCACTTGCCAGTTTTAACTTTATAAAACTTTACTTTTTAAAATACTTGGGAATTAATTGTATGACACAATAATGACTTTCAAAAGTTCTTCAAACAACTTTGCTTTCATTGGCTTCTTATAGAATGCTGGTTTTTATGGGTTGACGGTTTATTATCGAATGACAATCCTGTTAAAGAATTGTCCTAGACAACCTTCGATTTTCTTCTTTTCTATTCTACCTATTGCCAATCACACACTATCTTAAAGCCTTTCTCCTAACTTTAAAGTCTATAAAGTCTATTCGACAACGTATAAACCTTACACCCTTACATTTAAACCTTCAGGCAAAATCACTCAAGGGAAGTTGCACCTGAAGTCAACTTTATTTTTTTCTCTAGCAACATCTTTGCTTCCCTGTATTTTGCAATTCTATTACAGCGGGTCTCTTCGAGTACCTTTGCTTTTTGGGTACTTCTAGTACATTAATCTTCTACCTTGGGATTTGACATTTCCAAATTGACAATCTTTGACATATCCAAATTCAATTCAAATCAACCAAAATATTGTTACTTTGTAATATTTTTGATTTCGTGTTTCTACTTTTATTTTCTGAAATAGTTACAGAGTTGTAGTGCCTGAAGTGCCATAATTGCTTAGTTACTTATTTAGTTACAAAATGTTAGTAACATTTTGCTTAGCCTGGCAAAAAAACAGCACTAATAATGGCGTTTTTAATCGGCAATCCTTCCAGAATTTTGAATGCGTTCAATTGGGCAAAAGTGACAGACAGAATTCCCTTCTGATTATAAAACCAGAATGCTTTTTTTAGACCCAGATTGCCAATTAAAAACGCCATAAGAATATCTAAATAGCCTCCGTACTGCAATGCGATTTGTTAAGAACATCCCATATGGTCGGCCGCTCTTCTACTAATTTGCATAATTTGCTTTTGTTGCGAATTAAATAGAATTGTTTTTTTTTCTTTTTTATTTGATTTTGAATTTCATTAATTTCTTCTTCCAAATGTTCAATTTAATAGTCCATCTCTTGTTTCATTTTTTTGTTTACTTTTGTTTTAGTTTTTGTTTCTTGTCACTATTTTTCCGGCAGAATAATAGGTATGTTCAGCGACACTGTTCTGGGGCCCTATTCTTGAAACCATGCGAAAATTTTCGTATACGATAATTATCGCATACTGAATCTCGTATGCGAAAGCAGAGTGCTATTCTTGAACCAAATTGACTCGTATACGACTCTGTGCATGCGATGAATTTCGTATACGAGATGGCAACGCGTTGTCAAAATTAAGAGTACATTTCTCTCCCTCCCACTTAAGGGCAAAAAAAAAGAAAACAATATGGTCATTTGTGCTGTCAATTCAGTTGACACTTTGAAAGTCAAAGAATTAATTCAAGTTTGCAATATTAAAATATTTTATTTCAAATTGGGAAAACGTAAGAAGAAAACAACGAACAACCACCAAAGCTTCCAGGTAGTCCGACAAAAGGACTTGGCCAGACAAACTGAACTGCATTTAACAGATGGGAGAGGTAAATAACGATGGTTAAATTTTTACCGTGCCACTTTCTGATAATGCTCTGTATTCTCTCTTTTCTTAAAGATAATAAGTCTCTCGATGGATTCTTGTGAATTTGAATTGCTAGCAAATCGCAAACATTTTGTCACCAACTAATTGCATGTTTCTCCAACTGAATATGTTCACACAAAGTGATTCGAAAGCAAAATGCGGTAAGTTAACAGCAGTAAATCAAGATGAAGATGACACCAATTTGAATATTTGTTTTTCTTTTTCAATTTTTTCAGAACGTAAGAAATACGCCGATGTCTTGGAAGTATGTCAACCAATTCGTTTATTACAAAATTACAATGTTTTCCAATAAAAAAAGAAATAAGTGAAGTTGCCAACTACTAATGGTTCAGTACGTAGATTTAAAAACCATTCTATGAAGCTATTAAAGAAATGTGTGATAATTGACAAGTGATTTTTATTCCTCGTTTTCAAAAGCTTTTCATTTTTTGTTGACTGATATGCAAGGGGGTTTCTGTTGCTATTTCCAAGTTAAAACACTTAAAACATACACTCCCAACGGCCTAAGGTACATAGGTCTATTAGGTACCCTTCTATGAGAGTCTAAAGATTTGTATGTACACAAAAAACAATGGTCTTTAATTTTTTTTAGTGAATATAATTTTCTTACGGTTTATTCCTTGGAAAATGCAAAGAAAAATTAGTAAAATTCCGTATTTATAGCAAATTCTCGTATACGAAATTCCATCTCGAGTGGGTCTGACCACTCGAGATGAAGCATTCGATAATTTTCGTATACGAGACGTTTGACAGCATTCGAAAAGCGTTCAAGAATACTATTTTTGATCTCGCATACGATAATGTATGCGATATTTTATTTTTTTGATTCAAGAATAGGGCCCCTGCACACTGTGGAACAGAAAAGTACAGCTTTTTGGTGTTCATTGACACATTTGCTGTTCCAAACTGTTCTGATTTGGTGTTCATTGAGTCTGTCTAGAACAGTTTGGAACAGTTTTGGACAGGATTTTCTGTTCCATCTTTTTAGGTAGAACACATTTTGTGTTCTAAACTGTTCCAAACTGTTCTGACATTTCTCATGCAGCTGTGCTGTACTGTGCTGTGCTGTGCTGTACTGTGCTGTCTTTTTTCTCGCTGAACAAAGCTAATGCTTCGAACAATTTGTCCAGACAAAAGTAAGTGGAGACTTTTTCCTTACAGCGGTTCCAAATAATAAATTTTGCGCGTGAGCTGCGTACCGCTTGGAAAAATATTGAGGACAAAATTTGTCCAAGGAAAAAATTTGTATGAGATAAAATTTTTCCCGATCTGCGTACTAGGCTTAAATTGCCAATAGAGACGTGTATAATTTTAGGCCGTGTGCGAATTGGATGAATTGTGGTTAAAAATGGATGAATTTTTAAGCTCTACTGTCATATTTTAACCTGCTAGTCTAATTTTAACACATTTTATTCAATGCGAAGTGTCAAAATTTAACCAAACGTCAAGTTTTAACCCATTTTTAACTGAATTCGCACACGACCTTAATTTCAGATTTCCAATTAAAAACGCCATTATTGTCGACAAATAGACATTTTTCTTAATTTCTCCAACTTCAAAATTTTTCTCGGGATTAATAATTTGTTTGTAGAGATTAAAATTGTAGAGATAAAATTTGTTTTTTCCCGATCTGCGTACTAGGCTACCTTGACTGTTATGAAGAATTCAAACAATTGATTGAAATTCAAACGGCCAATAAGCCGCTGTACTGTCCGAAAACAACCGCATCTCCTCAATTTCACCACAATACAACAAAAGTGCACCTGCCGGTTGATTTCCACCTCTGCAACTGTCAAGTTGTTTTCTGCTGCGCAAGTAAACAAACGCTTCAAAGGATTTCTTTATTTTTTTCGTATTATTTTTATTTAGCTCTTGGCACTTGTTTTTCCACTTTGCTAGTCGCCGCTGCTGCTTTCGGATCGTAAACAATTTAATTTCCGCAACGTAAATTTTCGCATCATTTAATTTGTGTCTCGAATTTTGTTTTAGCGACAAACAAAGCTGCGTGCTTATTGCATTATCTAAAATGGCAACATTACCGCCAAGGAAGAATCCAACTCCGACGAGAATCTCGAAGCAGCATCTTACTCCGTTGCAGACGCTGCTACAGATGGGTTTTCAAAAGCATAGGGCGTAAGTGTAAACACAGTATCGATTTTCTTCCTTCAATAATTCATTTTTTATCTGTGAGATGGGATCTTTTTTCTTCACTCCAGATAGATTTTATCTTTTCGTGACCTTTTTCAAGAATATGATTTCCGTGTATTCCTTAGGGAGAAAGCTCTCGCATCGACCGGCAATCGTGGTGTACAGATTGCCTCCGATTGGCTGCTGGCTCACGTAAATGATCCATCGATAGACGAGTGTATTCCTCGTGAATATATCTTGTATGCGTGTCCAACTGGACCGTTTTTGCATCAATTGGAAGAATTCTGGAATAAATCGCGCCTGCTTTGCGGCTGGAATGGAGCTCATAATTATGTGCCACACATTACATTGGTTTCGTTTTTCAAGGTGAGTTGGTTTTTTCAGTTTACTTGAGAATCTTCAATAACAGATGTTCGACACAGGCCCCTGACGAATGCGCTTTACAACTATCGAAAGCCTTGAAACAAATCGTTGATATGGCTGGTGCCTTACTTGACCGACCAATTAAACTAGAATTGTATATGAGTCCGAACTTTATGGGATTTTTTGTTGCCGAGGATGATGCTAATTATTTGAAGCGGTTGGCCTTACAGTATGTGAAGGAATCTTCGAACTCAAGTACGTTATCTCTTTGTTATCCTTTTGATTTGTTTATCGATTAGGTGTCCTGACATTTTACTGGTACTAGGTCATTCTATTGTTTATTTTTTGATTGGAAAAACTAACAAGACTTTTGAAAATATTCTTTTTAGTAATAAGTGACACTTATGAACAACTTGATGCAATTGTGGCTTGCTTTCCATGGTGTGGGGCTGTTTCTTCTGGCAATCGATGCATTCCACGCAGCAGTCGATGTAAGGAGAAATTTATGAAACATTAACAATTATTTTAAGTCTGCGTGTGTTTCTGTTTAGTATTTAACTAGGTGTTACTGTTAAGTTGTTCTGTTTTGCATGCTTTTTAATAATTGGACTTGGTTGCGAATTCTTTTAATTTGATATCATGGTAAAGGCATATTTTAACTCATAAGGATTAACAGAAATCAACTAGTCAATTGCTCAATACTTCAGTTTTTTGATGGTTCTCCCACAATCATTATTTATCAGCAAGTTGGATTAATTTGATGTAACAAGCCTTTCGATTTAATTCTTTTTGCTGACACTTCATTTGGCCATAGCATAGGTTAAGTTAGGTTAGGTTTAAGTGGCTGCGGATACAGAATCCACACACTTAGGCCAAAAGAAAAGGCCCATTGTGATAACACATGAATCTGATAATTACTTCTTACCAGTCGAACCATTTTGAGCTTTTTATAAAGCGAAGAAGATATTTGATATCCTTGTTAGCTAGTTCACTGGAATTATCATAAAAATATTCTCCCAGATGAAGTTTGCGTCTTAGGGAAAGAGCAGGGCATGTGCAGAGAAGGTGAGAGATTGTTTCCTCTTCTTCTTCGTCCATACAGTTCATGCAGAAGTCATTTGAGGCAACACCAAGTCGTATTGCGTGTCTGCCTATAAGACAGTGTCCCGTGAGGACACCTATTAGGGAGCTAATATGAAATCTCATTGAGATAACAAGATACCACCTAGAGTTTGTTATCGTTAAGGCTGTTTCTTTTAGCATAAGTTTATATGTAGCTATCGGTATACTGGTTCCATTTTTAGCGAGTTCATCAGCTCTACAATTTCTTGTGATGTCTCTGTGGCCAGGCACCCAACAGAGTTGAATATTAAATTGCTGCGCCATCTCCATAAGAGATGATCGACAATCGAAGGCCGTTTGAGAGTTGGTTGAGACACCATCGAGAGATTTTATAGCGCCTGACTGTTAGAAAAGATGCGGATATCAGAAGCTGATATCACGTTTTCTCTTAGCCAGGAGAGAACCTCTTTGATCGCCAAAATTTCCGCTTAGAAGACGCTACAATGATTTGGGAGGCGGAATGAAAGGCTTAATTGGCATAATTTCTCTATTTCGTTTCACGTGATTGCAGATCTTTAGAGGGCAAATACTAAATAATTCAGCTCACATAGTTCCCAGTTGGAATTTAGTCTTCACTCGCATACCGAACCTATTATCCGCGCTGCTTGGGTAAAGTCGGGCTATGTGTAGTTTTGAAATCCATTTGTTTTGCCAAAGTCAGAAAACAGCTGTTCCATCAAGGTGTCGTTCGTGAGTTCAGTTTATTTTCGAATTCCAAGGTGAACTCCTTAACTTCTCCAATATAAATGTTACCAACAGTGATATTTTGTCCAGTGGACCGATAAATTTCAGAATTGCTAGGGATATTGTTTTGTCGCCTGCCGAGTACTACGCTATGAGCTATCTGCTCGAATACTATGTTGACGAAATCACACGACTTTGGATCTTCTTGTCAGAAAGCTTATGTGGTTTGAAATTCTTTGAACGAGTTGTTGCCTTATCGTACATTTTATTGCGTATTGCGTAACTTCATGCGGACCCGACTGCAGTCATCCAATAAGCTCTTGTGGTTGAATATTCGTAAATGCAGCAGTGAAGTCGAAGAAGAGATGATAGGTTTCGACTTGAAATTCGTTGGTCTTTTCAAAATTTAAGGGGGAACATAGAGATAGTTTTTTTTTTAGAACATCGGATCGCTTGTTTTTAGATGGGACATAATTATGTAATTTAGAGAACAGTTATCGGCCTTGGGTTGTTACTCGCAGGCGATACTCTAGAACATTCGATTTTTCAAAACATCACCGGTAGGAGTTAAGGTTGTGTAACAAGACTCTTTCTCACTGGAGGGGGGAAGTCTATGTCTGGTTAGCATAAAATAACGGACGTATCCGGTAAATTAAAACCCGTTACACCGGATGGGGGGAAGTCTATGTCAGGTTAATTTGGTTTTAAACTTACCAATTCCTGGATTCAACTGATTTTAGCAAGGCTGTCCGGCTTTGATGCTAACTTGTCAGCGTTAGTTGACAACAACTGCTTGATGTTTGCTGGAGTCCGGTTAGTAACCTGTTTGCTTCTGTTTCGATTCGGTTAGCGACTGGTTTGTTACAAGTTCAGAGCGGCTGTTAGCTATTACTTATTTTTAACATGTGTACTGGTTGGTGATCGTTCGGCAACTTATGATTATTGCAATTTTGAGGGTCTATGTGGCTTATATTTTATGAAATGTAAAAATAGTCGTATGGCTGGAACTTGCAATGAGTTCTTTAAAACCGGAGGTATGGAATTTTTGAACCCAATACCCCATATAAGCCAAAGTCCAAGTTCGCCCACAAGCTTTTCGCCTACAAACCCAGGGCGTTGCGAGGTCAAGCTCTCAGAGATAGGAGATAATGCCATAAAAATGCCAAGCAGTTATCATTCCCGACTGTTAAACTCACAAACAGAGCTGGGCCACGCTGCGCCCCTTCCATAGTGGAAACTACACCCGCAACCATCCATCGAATCTTCTGGACCGCGGTTGTGTGCGCCTTATCCTGTAAGTATAACGTTCCAGGAACTTCTTGCTCCTCTTTTTCATAGTAATTAATGTTTTTTGAGTGTGGAAAATGTGGTTAGGCTATGGTATCAAAATCTGATCGACCCTAAAATACTGATTTCTTTTCAAAACAAAATTTTTATGGCATTTAGTTTCGTTCACGGAAAGAAACAAATTTTAGTAAGAAAATGATAGTTAAGCAAAAGCAACGCAATCGTTCAATCATAATCGCCGGACGATAATCGAGTTACGGAATCAATCCTCTCTTATTGTTTGAAAATATTTTGCCTTCATTTGTGTTAATTGTTTATTTGCATGAAACTTGATGTATGTTTTTTATTAATTTTAAACTTATTTACTAGAAACTAGACAAACAAAAATAAACTTAACTATTTGGATCCTCCTAGTTCTACTAAAAGTAGGTAAGAATTTTGTCCGCTTTGTTCTTGCACGCGCACATGCATATCTTAAGCAGAGTGTGTAGTTTTGTCTTGTTGTCTTTTGAACGAAAATAACATTACAATCCATTACTTAAATTGGGGTTGGTAAAAGTGTGTACTCTGAACGACTTAAACTAGGTCTCTCATTCCGCCTTTCCAATCATTGTCCACGCAGAACTTTTGTCGATTAATAAAAAAGTAATATCTTTATCTGATATCCGGATTCTCTCAGAAGTTGAAACAAGAAAAGCCTGCAATGCCCATATTCAACGGACAAAGTTTTTGCGTAACTAGGAATTAAGGCAAAAAATACTGCAATGTCTCAATGGCGGAAAGAATTGTTGGTCATTTGTAAAAAATATGAAGAATTCTTCTTCTTCAGTCCCTACGCTCGTTGACAATGAAACTTCAGTTGTTGCTAATCTTTTACTTGGCAATACGCCTTCAACTCTTCGCTGCCAGAGAGTGTCATAGGTTAGGTAAAATTATGGGGCTGACAGTTGGTGTCGTTACCATCACACTTAGATCAATACAGATCCTTTGTGATACCCGTGAGTATTGCTACTCAAGCTAATAAGAAAAATCTATGTGTTCAGTTAATCAAGGCATTTAGAGGCATTGACGAAGTTCAGAATGTTAGTATCTGGTGTACTAGAGAGTTCTTCTAAATCCCCGAAGAAATAGTTGCCGATAAATTTCTTCCTTTGGTGGGAGAGTGCGGGACAGTGACACAGAAAGTGCGAAGTGTCTTCATGCAAATTCCTCGTCACCGCATACTCTGCATAGATCATCTGAGCTGATTCTCGTCTTTTTCATATGATAACCTAACAGATTATGTCCGGTAATTATGCTTACAAGAGATCGAAGTGATCCCTTGTGTAGCTGCATAATTCTTTCCGTTCTTTGTTTGTTAAAACAGGGCCAGATCTTTCTTGTAGTGCCGCAGGTGTGTCAAGATGGTTCCACCTTTCATCGTCCTTAATAGTTATTCTTTTTGAGATTTCCTGTTTTAAATAACCGGTAGGGGTGCTAACTAGCTGAGCTTGGCTTACGTCAAGCGTTGACCCTAATCTTGCTAATTCATCGGCTGGTATACCGCTGTGGCCTGGGACCCAGCAGAGTCCAATGTTGTGCTGTGCGCCAAGAATCTTGAGCTCTTCGCGTCAGCATGAAACAAGCTTTGATTTTACCTCAGTTGCAGTAATCGCTTTTATTGCCGCTTGGCTATCAATGTAAAAGGTGATATCAGCCCGTGGTATCGCCATCATTAATACCTGTTTGGCAGCTGTTGGTACTGCCAGGACCTCCGCTTGGAAGACACTACTATAGTCGGGAAGCCTAAGCAAGTCGGTTAACTTGAGAAATTCAGAATAGAAGCTTGCACATATACCAGTGTCCATCTTAGAGCCATCAGTATAGATAACTATTGACGACTCACTGGAGTATGGTATGTTATCTATCCATTCCCATCTGCTCGGAAAGGCAGCTTGAAATGGTTTGTGAAAATCAAGTTCGGGTGTCTTACAGTCTGAAGTAATACTATGACCCATAACTTTATGAAGGATCTGAGCATGACCTATAGAACTGTTTTAACGGACTTTAGTCTGAATAAGTCGCAAGACACTTTTAGCCGCAGATTCTTGAACAAAGAGGTCGAGGGGTATTAAATCGAGAATAACTTCCAGTCCCTCAGTTGGAGTGGATCTCATTGCTCCTGTAATGCTTGCGCACGCAAGTCTTTGAACTTTTGTCAAAGTTTTGAGGTTCGTGCTTTTTTATAAAGTTTTCCACCAAACCAGATTACCATAGGTTAGTATTGGTCTAATTATTGCCGGATACATCCATCTGATAATTTTAGGGTTAGGTTCCCAGAGAGTGTTTTATCTCCCAAAGTTCTTGAGCGCGTCAACGATTCCATGGGACAAATCTTCTTTCGCACTCGTGCTGTTGCGAAAGTCCTAAAAGATTTCAACATACGTAAATCCGCTGGTCTTGATGGTATCCCCGCTATTATTCTGAAGAGGTGTTCTTCCACGCTGGGAAAACCCTTGCACAAGAAATATCTCGAAGAACGAATGCTTCTTAATGACCGGCAGATCGGCTTTCGCAGCAACAGGTCCACTGGTGATCTGATGGTCTATCTCACCGAACAGTGGAACAAATCTTTACATCGTTTCGGAGAAAGTAAGTAAGTACCTACAGTCTGGCATCGTGCTCTTTTATCGAAAATGCGTGCTTTCGGTATCGATGAATCCCTCCATCGTTGGATTAGAAACTTTCTTTCGAACCGCTCAATACAAGTTGTATTAGAGGGATTCAAGTCTGAAACCTACAATATAAATACTGTTGTGCCCCAGGGCCCCGTTTTGTCTCCGACCCTCTTTCTCATTTTCATTAATGATCTCTTGTCTGTAACTTTTAATCCAATAAACTGTTTCGCTGTTTCGGTGATGAAAGTACCCTGAGCTTTTCTCATTCGTTTCCAGACTCACCACCTCTTCAGATGTGACACTGGGCGTTTTTAAATGGCAATCTGGAAGTTAAAAAAAGCATTCACAATGCGTTCAATTGGGCAAAAGTGACAGTTCTAATTCTGAAAAGAAGAGAATTCCCTTCTGATTTTAAAACCAGAATGCTATTTTTAGATCCCATATATATATTGCCAATTAAAAACGCCATTAAACAGCATTGTACAATGAGGCACTTGCCTCAGTAAAACCGAACATCTCGAAATTCTCAGTGTGTGCATCACTAACCACCTCTTGTGGAACGAGGACATATGCAATGTTGTCAAAATACCCGCAAGATGATTGTGTTTATCCCCTTCTGATCTGACTACTATCTATAAACCTTATATCCGTCCCAAGATTGAGTACAACTCCCACCTCTGAGCTTTTGCTCCAAGCCTCTTGGAAGGTATACAAAAAAGAGCTGTAAGAATGATTGGAGATAGTGACTCCACTATCTCATGCACTTGATTGGAACACCGTCGCTCTGTTCTATCATTTCTTCAACGGTAATTGCTCTAATGAAATAGCCAGCTGCATTTCTCCCCTTAAACTTACTTACTTACTAACTTATGGTGTCGCTACAGTCCAGGTCGGACCAGGGCCTCACCCAACAAACATCTCCAGCCAGCTCGGTCCCTAGCTAGCTGTCTCCAGTTGCTCACATTAAGCTCGTTGATGTTGTTCTCCAATTGATCGCCCCACCTAAGATAAGGTCTTCCTCTTCCACGTTGTTCATCTGGGTTGGTGCTGGTGTGTCGGTATTCATACGCTCCACAATAGCTCGTGATTGTGTCTCCTCCACACTCCGCCGATGTACACTGGACCGAGCATAACTCGAATAACTCGAAGAATCTTTCTCTCAAAGCAACCCAGAAGGTTCTCATCCGCGCTTGTCAATGTCCATGCCTCTGCCCCATACAGCAGGACTGGGATGATTAAGGTCTTATACAGGGCTTCCTTGGTTCTTTGAGAGAAGGCTTTACTGCTCAGATGCTCTTAGCCCGAAGAAACAGCGATTGACAAGTGATTCTTCGCTTTATCTCTGCACTGATGTCATTGTGCGAGGTTATACTGGAACCCAGACATACAAAGTCTCTGACTACTTCAAAATTGTAACTGCCAGAACGGCTGAGTCGACTTTGTGTCTCTCTTCTGGAAGACAGCATATACTTTGTTTCCGTCTCATTCACAGCCAAGCCCATCTTAGTAGCCTCCGTCTCAATCTCAGCAAATGCACCACTGACAGCTCGCTTCGTTCTGCCGATAATGTCAATATCGTCCGCGTAAGCCAGAAGTTGAACGGACTTTTGAAAAATGGTGCCACTGCTGTTGACTTCTGAGTTACGCACAATAGCTTCAAGTACGATGTTAAAGAGGTTGTAAAATAGCGCATCGCCCTGTCGTAGACCTTTTCGCGACATCAAAAGCTTCGGTGATGTTCTGTCCGACTTTGACGGAGCAGCGAGAATTATCCATGGTCATCCTACACAAGCGAACGAGTTTGGCAGAGATGCCGAGACGCGACATGGCTCTGAATAGCTCGTTTCTATTAACGCTATCATAGGCGACTTTAAAATCGATGAAAAGATGGCGTGTATCGATTTGGTATTCTTGGGTTTTCTCTAAAATCTGTCGGAGTGTGAAAATTTGGTCGATGGTTGATTTGCCTAGCCTAAAACCACGCCGATCAGGTCGTTGGCGATCACACAAGATAGACGACAAAATTTTATAAGCGATGTTGAGGAGACTTATACCTCTGTAGTTAGCACAATTCAGAGCGTCTCCTTTCTTGTGGTGGGGCATACTATGCCGAGTTTCCATTCATTGGGCATACTTTCTTCCGACCATATAATTACAGATGAGTTGGTGTATGCTCCTGACCAGATCATCTCCAGCTGCTTTAAACAGTTCGGCTGCTAGGCCATCTGTACCCGCATTCTTATGCTATTTGAGTCTTGAAATAGCTGTTTTTACGTCTTGTAAGTCGGGTGGACGGAAATTTTGGCCATCATCGTCCCGGAAAAATAGATTGGTTTGCTCTACAGCGGAATTGCCGGCATCTTCGTCGTTTACCAGTTTGGAAAAATGGTATTTCCAAATCCTCGGCACTATTCGCGTATCTCCTACTTCATTCCCGTTTTCATCACGACAGGTTTCTACTGTAGGCTGATATTATTTTGTAGTCTATGAACGTACGTACGTACTCCACTGCCTATTTTTGTTTAGCAGACTATAAGACCAAATAAAATTTATCTTCATTAAGATCAGTTTTGCTATCCTCAAGATATTTTTTGTATTTTTTATTATTTGTTTTTGTATTGATAACAACTCTTATCTAGCGGTGATGATTTCGTAGTTTCGATATCGCTCTAAAAGAAAAGGCTTATCTTTGCTCATTCTTACTCTTGGCTTTCGAAATCAATTTCATAACTTTTATTATTATTTGATTGATTGAATCAAGCTTATTATCATGTACTTGTGTGTGTTTTTTGGTTGACACTTGTAACAATTGAAATTTATCAGGCGTGCTTGTGTGTGCCAGTGTGTTCTGGTTTTCTTCACTCTTCGTTATTCGTTTTTTTGTTCTTTTTTTGTTTTGTTTTTTTCTTTCTCTATGTCTGATCGATCTCTTAGCAATATCATTGGAGCCGCACGTAAAATCACTGCATTTGACCTTAGCGTATCAGTTCCCGCAGAGCCAATTTAATGCACTGAAAACATTAGTGGAATCATTAGATCCATCTTGTGCATCCAGTTGGGAACTTCGATTATATTCGCGCGATCCAAGACTAGCGACGAAACAAGTAAACGATCAATTTAAACTTTCCTTTAAAATCTTTAAACTTCCTTCTTTTTTGTTGCTTTTGTTTCGGTACTAAGTGTTTTGTTTTTGCTTTCTAGGTGCACAAAGTTCTCTATCCACATAGTCCGCACGAAATCGATGAACTTGAATTGCGGATAGGTGATTTTATTTATTTGAACAGTGATTCGGTGGATAATTCTTGTGATGGCTGGGTGGAAGGTATTTCATGGTTAACTGGCATGACAGGATACTTGCCGGTTAATTATACAGAACGCACAGCTGAATCGGATGCATGGACTATGCATAGAGTTGTTCAACTATCGAAATCGATTACACCATCGCTGACATCTGTTGAAGAAATCGATATTGTGGACGGACGGAGTTTGTCCACCGATCAAGACGAACGAAGAGATTTACATCCAGGTAAGATCTTTTATTTATGTTATGAAATCGAAAATCAATAAAAGGGGTGAGTCAATTTTTGAATATATTCTTTGTTCTAATTTATCGATATGTAATAGGGGCAATCACCCTACCTTTCGAAACAAAAACAGGGAAGAAATCATAGATTTTACTCTCATTAGCAATAATAGAAAAATTTCAGTTGAAGAATGAAGACTGGAGAGTCTCACCTAAAGAATCCTTCTCAGATCACTTTAGGATACTCTTCTCTATAGACAGGAACTTTACTGAAAGGAAACTTTATAGGCACCCAACTAGAACTAATTGGACAGAGTACGAAAAATTGCTGAAAGACTGTATTGATCCACCAGAGGACAATACAAGTCTAAGTACTTCAACCATTGAGACTTTTATCCAAAACCTGACTAGGAAAATGAGAATATCTTTTGAAAAACACTGCCCTTTATCTCGTTCTCGTTCCGGTGTACTAAAGAAACGTAGAACAGAGGTTAGAAAACTTCAATAAAGCTAAACTGAGTAAATTAAAAGAGGACTTAAAGTCTTATATAGCCGCACTTAACATTTACACCAAAGAGTTAAGGAAGGCCAAAAAGGATTCGTGGGCTAAACATTGTGAAACCATTGAAAAAAACAAGTGAGGCGGCGCACAGTGGGGCAAGATAGGTAGTTTTGTGATATTTATTACTTTCACTTGTAATTGAAGGTTGGCTTTAAACTTTTTTTAATTGAATTATTAAAATGAAGTGTTATCTTGAATTTGGGTAAATTTTGTATAAAAAAATAGTTTTTTTAATCTTGAAACGGACACGAAAAAGTTAAATTTTTTGAAATAATTAATGAAGCTTGTAAGATGTCTTGCAGGCCATACCCTGAACAGAAAATTATTTTAAAAAGGGGTTTAGCTCACCCCGTTTAAATGAGAGGGGCATGTTTTCTTTGATCGGTTTGACCGTTCCCATTTAACTTTAAACTGGTGTTTAAAAAGTTTAAGC
This sequence comes from Sphaerophoria taeniata, assembly GCA_943590905.1. Classification (NCBI taxonomy): domain Eukaryota; kingdom Metazoa; phylum Arthropoda; class Insecta; order Diptera; family Syrphidae; genus Sphaerophoria; species Sphaerophoria taeniata. The sequence goes on from OX016540.1 coordinate 192,171,763, forward strand.
TTAAGTTTTAAGTGGCTTACATGTTCAGTACAGTTAGTTTTAATTTTAAGAAAATAAGAGGTATAAGAGGTGTTAATTCGAATAGCTCGCTATTTCGGTAGCTGTCACTTTTGAAGCTATCATTTTTTGACATATGACAAGTAGAAATTACGCCATTCACGCATTGAAATTATTAAAATTCACTTTAAAAATGGTGAAATGAAATGAAACCATCGATCTTTTACGGGAAAAGTTTCCGGTCCGTGTTATCTCTCGAAGAGGTGATCACAATTGGCCACCGAGATCTTGTGATTTAACACCTTGTGACTTCTTCCTTTGGGGCCACGTGAAAGATAAGGTCTACGCCAACAGCCCAGCGTCGATTCAAGATCTCAAAGATGAAATTGGTGAGGCTATCGAGGACATAGGGCAGCCACTTTGCGATTTGGTTATGGAAAATTTCATGAAAAGGATATGGTCCTGTAAGCATGGTCGTGGTGGCCATTTGGCTGATGTTGTGTTCCATTATTAACGGCATACCTTCCTCTTTATAATGAAATAAATATCCGATCATTTATCTCAAAAAATGCCATTTTTATTTGAATATCAAAATAACACCTCTTATTGGAAAACCCTTTATGTATTTAATTCACCACAAAAGAAAACTTTAAAAATTCACAAAAAATATTTTCGGCATTTGTCAAGAGGGTTTCTTTTTTGATTTATATTCACCAAATATCTCTTCATTTGACCACACTTACACAACTGGTTAACAAATGCCGAAACAGAAGATATTGTGCAAAAATTAAAATTTGACCTTGAAAAATAAGGTCATTTTTTTATTTTTGCCATTAAATATGAAAACCAGTTTTTCAATATTTTCACCTGAAAACATAAACTTCATACCTTCGGTAATATCAGAAACAGCACTTGACATTTTTTTAAATACTTTTAATAACAATAAAAAATTAAACAAAAAAAGCTCTTAAAATTCGGTTTTGTTTTTTTGCTTTCTTGCACTTACTTCAACAACTTTGCCAGCGCGATTAACTTAATACAGATGACTTACCAAAAGAAATTCTTCCATGAGTTATCGAAAATACCTTATTAATTGAGAAAAACATCATGATTTTCCCGTTGCTTTAAAAAAAAAATATGACTTTATATCACGGCTCTCTATGGGCTGCCCCATAGTGCGGCGAGGCTCCGTAGAACCCTTGCCCTTAATCCCACGATGCCGGGGTACATAAAACACCCCGATGGATCATGATCGAACTCGAGCCTAGAAACGCTTGAACTCTTCATGGAAACTCATTTCCCCGGTTATAAAAACCCAGAAAGTTCTGATTACTTGCAATCGAACACGCTGGATTTTACTCACACGGAATCAAATTTAGAACTAAAACAGATTGTTACTGAGCAGAAGATTATCTGCGCAATAAACTCGTTCAAACCCTATAAATCAGCTGGACCAGACGAGATATTTCCGACTCTTCTTCAAAATGCTCTCAAAGTAATAACTCCTTGGCTTAGGGTAATCTTCATAAGTTGTACCAAACTTAGATACGTCCCTAATAGTTGGAAAAAGGTCAAAGTAGCCTTTATCCCAAAAGCCGGGAAATAAGTCTCTCTTCGTTTCTCCTTAAGACACTAGAGAGAGTAATTGATCTGCATGTTAGAGAACTTCTCAACGAAAACAATTTGTGGATCTACCAACACGCCTACCGGTAAATCAGTGGAGACTGCTCTGCATGAGGTCGTTTCACATATTGTGAAAAGCCTCCAACAAAAAGAATATACCCTGGCAGCATTTCTTGATATCGAGGGTGCGTTTAATAACGTAAAAACGGAATCAATCAAAACTGCCTTAGTTGAAGTTGGAGTTGAATCTGTTATTGTCGATTGGATCTTCACCATGTTAAATGGCAGAATTATCAACTCTCAAATAGGAGTTAGCTCTATCGAGAAAACAGTTACTAGAGGCACACCACAGGGAGGAGTCATCTCACCCCTGCTCTGGATCCTCGTAGTCAATAAAAATTCTCACAATTCTCAGGGCATTAAAATCGTAGCATATGCAGATGACATAGTGGTTTTGGTATCAGGCAAGTTCCTTACCATCATCGAAAACATTATGGAAAACGCATTAAAGGATTTATCTTCTTGGGCAACTAAGAACGGTCTCGGGGTCAACCCCACCAAGACAGAGCTGGTTTTGTTCACGAAGAAACGGAAACTGGAGGTCTTCAACCCTCCAAAACTAAATGGTATTCCTCTAAAACTTTTTAAGGAAGCTAAATTTCTAGGAGTAATCCTTGACTCCAAGCTTACATGGAAGCGTAATACTGAGGAAAGAATGAAAAAAGCACTATGTGCATTCTACACATGCAAAAAGACCTTCGGTGTACGTTGGAGTATGCGACCGCAAGTCATCCAATGGATGTACACATCGATTGTCAGACCCATTGTTACCTATGGCTCTATTGTATGGTGGAAAGCGGTGGAAAAATCAAGCTATCTCAAGAACCTGAATAAGGTACAGAGACTAGCCTGTATAGGAATAACAGGGGCTCAGAGATCCACACCACAAGCTAGGTTGGAAATGATCTTAGATCTCCCGGCTCTGGATGAGTTCATAAGGTGCACGGCAGCCAAAACTGCAATTCGCTTAAAAGAACTGAGTTTTTGGAAGCACAGCACTTATGGACACGGGTAAATCTTACAAAGATATGATACGATTCCAGGACTGATGGAGACCACCGATTACATTCCCCCTTTACTAGATTTCGATAGGAACTTTTCTATTTGCATTCCAGAAAGACAGGGTTGGGATCCTTATTCACTTATAAGTAAACAGGGTATCCCTTTCTACACTGACGGTTCAAAAATGGAATCAGAAACAGGTGCTGGAGTGTTTTCCCAATCTCTCAACATCAGATAATCGTATAAATTCCCAACTGACTGTAGTGTCTTTCAGGCCGAGATCTATGCCATTGAAAAAGCAGCTGAATTGGCACATCATGAAAAGCAAAGCTCCTCGGAGATTACTTTTTTCGTGGACAGCCAGGCTGCTATCAAAGACTTAGCCCGTGAGACAATAAGATCAAAAGCAGTTTTAAACTGTAGGAAGGAATTAAATAAAATCTGCCACACTAACCAGGTTAAGCTCTGCTGGGTTCCTGGACATAGCAATATAGAAGGAACCGAAATAGTAGATGAACTAGCCAGGAAATGGTCAGTAGCAGATACAAGTAGTAGCGACCACACAAATAGGGGACCACTCGTCCCGATTGGGGTACTCAAGAGGAAGATAGACCTTAAATCAAAAGAGAAAATCAATAACTCCTGGAAATCCAGGGACGATCTAGAAGTTTATGGCCTAACACAAACGAAAAGGAAACTCGGTATATTCTATCGCTGAGTAAAAGGAACATTAAAATCTTGATTGGTGTTCTAACAGGTCATTGCGCCATTGGCACAATGGCCAACAAGATAGGGGCATTTGCACCGGATTTCTGTTGGAGCTGTCAGGATGAAAAGGAAATAGAAACCATTAAACACCTGCTCTGTGACTGCCCGAACCTTTAAACTAACCGACTCCGTCATCTCGGGAACAGGTTTGTTGGGGAACTGGATGATCTAGCACAGGTCTCAAAGAAAATTTATAGATAGCACAGACTGGTTCGTTAACGAGCCAGTCTAGGTTAATCGGCAATTTTGAAGAGCATCGATGCTACCTTTTATTTTTATAGGGGATCACATTGCACCAGTAGGCCCCCGTGTATGCAACAGTTTCACGCTGTGTACACCCCTCATCACTTAACCTAACCTAACCTAAGACTAGTAAATTAAAAAATTTAAAGTCTTGTTTTGTAGGCACTTTGTCCTTCGAAGAAAGAGTTTTGAACCCAGTTGTTTGGCCAAACCGAAGTAGAAGCGGTTCGCTAGGGTAATTATTCGTCGGATCTCCACTAAGGTGTAGTTTGTGGATTTGGTGTTTGTTCCAAGGTAGGTGAACACCTTAGTTACCTAGAAATTGCTGTTACCAACAGTGACGTTTAGTCCTAGGCGGTGGACACTGGCGGTTAATGTTCCTTTGTTTGTTAATAGCATTCAATTTGTTTTGTCCTCATTCACTACAAGACCAAGATCGCTGTGAAGGTCTCAAGCACAGCTCTTTGGGAGCGACCGATGGCGTCTATGTCGTCCGCATAGCCTAGGAGCTGGGTGGATTAGTTGAAGAAGTGTTTTCCGTGCTCACATCTGCCTTGTGCACTATCTGCTACAGGACTATGTTGAAGGAGTCACATGACAGTGCATCTTTGAAGACGATTAAAAGATGGTGGTTTTGGACTTGGAATTCGTTGGTATTTTCCAAGATTTCCTCAGTGTGATCTTTGTGATTATTCGGTCTATCGTTGTTCTGCCTGGCCTTAAGCCACACTGGTGCGTGTCGATTATATTGTTACAGAAAGGTTCAAACCGGAATAATTCAATTTATATCAAAGACGCTCAATGCTTTAGAAAACCGAGTTAAGTCTTGATGGCTTTGGTTTTCCACTATCGATAGTTCACTGATGACATTTAGATAATTCATTCAGAAAATCTTTTCATCAACGCCTTAAAACATACTCTGCTTAAAACAACCTTAATCCCTTCGTAACAAGTCTCGAACTCACTGTCAGCAAAAAACAAAATTTTGACATTCTCCCGTTTGACATCTCTATTCTCAGGCCACTTACACCAAGATCTAATTGAAGGCTCCTCATTTACCGAAGAATCCGACCTAAGCGCTGAGCGCTTTCTCCGCAAATCCCTCATAAATCGCTGCATTGAAATTCCATCAGTCTTACAGCCCGCACATCTGCCACTCGATCTAGACAACGACGCCGACATAGACAGTCCAAGTATGCAGTCGGATAAAAAAGACTCCAGCACATCGCAGATAGCGACAAAAAACCGCAAGGTCTACATCATGCGACATGGCGAGCGAGTTGATTTTACATTTGGCACATGGATCCCATATTGCTTCGATGAGTTCAATAATTATGTGAGGAAGGATCTCAATATGCCAAAATCGTTGCCGAAAAGGTTTGACAATAAACAAATTGCAGTAAAGGAAACAGTTAACTTTTTGTTTTATAGGAAAAACTGTCCAGAAGGCTGGCAAAATGATTCCCCCCTTACGAACATTGGACTCTTCCAAGCTAAATTAGTCGGCGAGGCTATGTACGAGGCTGGCATCCAAGTCGATCATGTTTACTGTTCTCCTGCATATCGTTGTGTACAAACTTGCACAAGTGCACTCGAAGGTCTGAAGCTGAATGGGCAACACAAGTTACGCGTAGAACCTGGCCTCTTTGAATGGATGGCTTGGTATCCCGATGGAGTGCCAGATTGGTGTTCCCTGGACGAACTAATCGGAGCACGGTATCACATTGACAAGGACTACGAACCAATACTGAATGGGACCAATTTGAACGACGTCATCAAAGAGACATCCGAAGAATTCTACAACCGCAATCACGAATGTCTGTTGAAAATTCTTGAAACCACAAGTAAGCTCCGATGTCCTTCAAAATTTATTTGCCCATTTGACTTCCTTCTCTTTCCAGCTGGCAATATTTTCATTGTGGCACATGCAACAACTCTGGACACCTGCTCCCGCCAGCTAATCGGTGAAAATCCACGTTCCACAAACGAACTGCGACAAGTCATCCACAAAATTCCCTACTGCAGTCTGGCCACGGTCGAGCAAATAAACGGCGAATGGAAACTAGTCGAGCCGGAATTTCTGCCAGTTACTCATTCGAAGAATGCCCGCTTCGAATGGAACGCCCTAACTGCCACATAGTGTTCGTGCTTTGAAGATCTTCTTAAACCAACAATAGTGCGGTAGAGTGTAGAGTATTTTTTTGATACCATAGACGAAAACAAACAAAAAACTCCTAGAGTAGAGACAAACAAACATTTATAACTAAACATACTGATCACAGTATTTCTTTGGAAAGTAATTATTATTATTGTTAAATTATTATTATCATTACTCAGCACAACACATAAACAAAGATTAAGACATTTTTACTAATTAGAAACAAATACAAATACAAGCGAGATTTCGAGTTAAATATTTCAACAATTAAATGAACTTGCATACAATTTTGAATCCTAGTTTGTTGAACAGTTACGTACATTTGAAACAGAAATAGACTGGTGTAAACGAGTATTATTAGTATTCGATTGCAAGAGCGAAGAGCGTTTTTCTTTGCATCTTCTTTGTAATCCACTTAATTATTTGCTACTATTAAAATTGCCTCTTAATCATTATGCACGAATTTGATTTGAATGTGGTGTGTCTCAATAGGTTTTCACTTTGCTGAATTTATGTTAATACCTTTTGACGTATATTACGCTAGAATCTCCATTTTATAAGCCGGACTCGGGGACCATCTGGGAATTTGTTGCTATTTTGTACCGAAAGAATTGATTTTGTACCTCTTTTAGTTTACGAGAAACGGCTGAGGAGCTGACGTAATATTACGCTACAATCTCCCTTTATATATCTAGACAAAGAAAGCACCTATCGATTTGAATCCAACTCCTTATTGAACATTGAAATTACAGTACTTCGCACATGAATGTGACGAACTACAGACACATAGCAGCACTGGTGACTGAGACCATCGGCTGGGACAGAACAAACATTAATACAACAGAGAGAGACAGATAGATACATAGAAGGAAAACACATAACAGAAACCTACATGGCTCAGAGGGGGAGACATAGTTGATATATTGTCTCATGTTATCGCACAGGTGGCCTCAGATAAGCTGGCGATTTTCGTAGAAAAAGAATGGTGCCGAAGCTGGGGCTTGAACCCGTAGCGTTCGGCTTAGTCCAACTCCTTATTTTGTTGCTAATTTGTTGCTGAGTAATAGGCCAGCTACATTTGTCGGAATCGTAACCCTTCAGGGGAGTGGACCACCCCTAGCCCTGTAAATACGAGATAGAGCGTATCTCGTAAACCAGAGCAGCAACAAGAGACCAGCGGCGTATTTTGTTGCTATTTTGTTGCTGAGTAATAGGCCAGCTACATTTGCCGGAATCGTAACCCTTCACGGGAGTGGACCACCCCTAACCCTGTAAATACGAGATAGAGCGTATCTCGTAAACCAGAGCAGCAACACGAGACCAGCGGCGTATTTTGTTGCTATTTTGTTGCTGAGTAATACGCCAGCTACATTTGTCGGAATCGTAACCTTCACGGGAGTGGACCACCCCTAACCCTGTAAATACGAGATAGAGCGTATCTTGTAAACCAGAGCAGCTAGCAACACGAGACCAGCGGCGTATTTTGTTGCTATTTTGTTGCTGAGTAATAGGCCAGCTACATTTGTCGGAATCGTAACCCTTCACGGGAGTGGACCACCCCTAACCCTGTAAAAACGAGATAGAGCGTTCTTGTAAACCAGAGCAGCTAGCAACACGAGACCAGCGGCGTATTTTGTTGCTGAGTAATAGGCCAGCTACATTTGTCGGAATCGTAACCCTTCATGGGGGTGGACCAGCCCTAACCCTGAAAATACGAGATAGAGCGTATCTCGTAAACCAGAGCAGCTAGCAACACGAGATAATAAGCGGCGTTGCTAGTAATAAAATATAACGTAACCTTACGCTACACAAAGATGGTGGCCCGCTACGCAGGCGATTGCTTACATTTTGTATTAACATGTTGGCCTTGGTCGAAGACATATCTCTCGTTTTTCTTTAATTTATTTATAGCGTTTTTTTTTTTGGTAATCCGGAATTGTACACAGAACTGTCCGATTCTGGATTCCAAACGAACAGGCAAACACATTTTTTTGCTTCTAAGGGTTGAATGGTTGTGTATTTGTGAAACCTCATATGCAGAATTGCAGATGACATGACATTTTTTTTAATTTCTTTATTTGTAAACATGGCAGCGAGTACGTATATGCGAGTGCGTGCATGTATGCGTGATTCTGTTTTTGATTCTGACTTCAAATTCGGAATCGTTTTCCTGTTCTATTCAGAACAAGAACTGTCATCTTGTGCCAAGTGAACGAGTACAGAACTGTTCGGAACAGTTCCGGACGACCAAAAAAAAACGCTATTAGTTTCGACATTTGTGGCCGTGCAGTGTTTTGTATTTGGTAAACGAGTTACTTTAAGTGTTCAATCATGCCACGGGTAGACCACCAAAAATTTCAAAAGAACAACTTTTGGAAATTGTACTTCGGTACAAAGACCGAGTCTTTATTAACGAGACAAACTCTATTGCGTTGAAAACGGACAAAGTCTAGAAAGTGATTTCTGATGAATTCAACAATGCTTTATTGCCATTGTCGGTTTATGCAGAAGTAGTTTTAAACAGACATTGTGTACTTGACGAATTGAATGCTTTTAACTGCAATGAGAGTCTTTTAATGCATCAGGTGATTCCAGTGTGCCTTTAAATGATTCGACTTAAAATGAGAAGGAAATAAAGTGCAACATTAATTTGACCCGTGAAAAATTTGAAGAAATTTCGACGTATGTCGAATATTATGATGCAACCAGAGCAGGATCCAAAAAGAAAAGAAAAAATAAAAGAGTTTTACCAGGAGAATATATGAGCCATTTTTCAATGAAAACGTGTATAAATACGCAAAGTTAACTTGTGGCTGGAATTATGCAATACATTTTTTATCCCAAGAGGGTACAAATGGGAGTTTATTGGGTAAGTTTCTTATTTTATTTTTATATAGAATGTTACTCGGCGAACCTCAAACCAAGTGCTGAAACCTGAAAGTGCTGTGTTAAAAATTCTTCACATACGACAGTTCTTTATTCAAGTATGTGCCATGAGTGTACATAATAGCTGAAACACAAATACGCTTTAAACGGCCCATACACAGCATTGTATTCACACAAAATGAATATGATGTGTGTGCAACATCCCCACAGACATCACACCGTTCGTGACACGCACATTAAAAATCAAAAAGTTTTGATTTTTACTCACACGGTTTCTCACACCAAAAAGGGCGCGCACACCAGCCCACAGACAGCACACATAACATCTCCTCACACATACAACGATGTGCCAACAAGTGTGCTGTGTATGGGCCGTTTTACGTAACATTACGTACGAAACGTGATGTCGAAGTTTCAATGCATGCTATGCATTGAGTTTTGAGTTGTCTTATTTGGTGTAGGAGTAATTTTATTTTCATCCAAAATTATTTTTCATAGCCCAATGCAAGTGCGGATCAAAAATGAAAATTGATTTTTCAAGTAACAATGCAGAATCATATATTTTGTGCTCATTTGTTATTGAAACTGGTTCAGGTACAGGCTGTGGCCCAAGCTATTTGAGGAAAGCTGAACAAAAAGAAGTTTTGGCTCAAATAAAAGATTGTGGATCTGTAGACAGCTATTTGGCTACAAAAGCTAGATAATATATGAAACCAGGTGATGCAATACCTGCAATGATAAGACAAAGCAATGTCATAACATGCTTTGAAATCTAAGACAAGAAAAGATTCATACTTAGATGTTGATCCAATCAAAGCATTGGATATTTTGAAATATACGTCCGAAACCAACGCAATTCATGACAGGATCAAGTTCTTTTTATGTTAATTATTGGTCTGCTGATCAGATTCTTTAATTACAAAAATACAATGGCATTTCATTGTATATGGACAGTATTGGACTCAAGCTGCTAAGAGATCGTACAGTAATCTAAGGCACTCATTGTTTCTATACGCCATGTGGTAAGATTGTCCAAATTTGTATCAGTATACATATGTTTGATCAAAAATAAACACTTAATTACTCCGATTTCTTTTGTATACAACTGTAAATTTCTGTTGGACCGTTTAGGAGTCCATAACGGACATAAGAAAAAACAAACAAACATGTATCCATGTTTATAAAAATATAGAGATTTCGTATTTTACGACGAATGTAAAGCAAATGTACACTCGGGCGTATACGCGTTCTTTTTAGGCGCAGGGACATAAGTCCCAGGGACATAAGTCCCAAATTTTATTTTTGGGCCTTATGTCCCACCCAAGTGGGACATAACACCCAAATTGAGTTTGGGATTTAAGTCCCACCCAAGTGGGTCATTAGGCCCAAAAAAAAAAGTTGGGCCTTATGTCCCACATATAACGTACATGTATGTATTGCTTAACGATAAAACTAGTAGTATTTTAATGCCGGAAAAGAAACTTAAGTACTTAGGAAAATCTGCACCTGGTTCAAACCAGTTTTTTAATATCTTCTAAAGCACCCTTTGTGTTCGAAATTAATGGCACTGGTACTTAAAATTTTGAGAAAAAATTCTGCATATATTCAAACCTTTTAATAGCATGAATCAAAGTTATAAGATTTTAGACAAGTATACAAATTTTGATAACACAAATATATGTATATTAGGGTGGTCCTTAGGATAAAATTATTGAAGACACCCGCTCAATCGTCTCCAAATAAATAAAAAAAAATCCTCTAATTTTTTTCAGATTTTTATCTATACCCCTTACTGGCCCTGTAGCGAAGTGAAATTCTAATAGTAGGGACTTTTCCTGATTTTTTTTACAAGGAAATTATAACACTTGTGAAATTTTTTGGTATGCAACATTATTAAGATATTGCATACAAACGTGTAGACGAAATTTCTTAAAAATTGGTTGAGCAGTTTTTGAGAAATCTAGAAAAGAGTGTTATAAACCCAAAAGGTACTACAAAAATGGATTTCTTTTCCGATTTTTTGTTATTCAAGAATAAATTTTAAATAAAATCTTGGAATGCAATATCACTAAGGGTGATGTTAAGTATAATTGTGCAAAATTTTAATAAAATCGGTAAAGCCAAAATGGAGATATACGGGAATAATAAAAAAATCAGCCGCAAAGTCCCTTTAGAATTTCACTTCGCTACAGGGCCAGTAAGGGGTGTAGATAAAAATCTTAAAAAATTAGAGGATTTTTTTTTATTTATTTGGAGACGATTGAGCAGATGTCTTCATTAATTTTCGAAAAAAAAGCAAATAAGAACCACCCTAATGTATATGTATGCATCAAACTTATTTTTTGAAAATATGAGAACAGAAACTTGCATATAAAATTTAAGTTTTAGAGACTTTATAAAATTAAAGCCCAAAAATCGCGCGATTTTTGGGCTTTAATTTTATAAAGTCTCTAAAACTTAAATTTTATATGCAAGTTTCTGTTCTCATATTTTCAAAAAATAAGTTTGATGCATACATATATATTTGTGTTATCAAAATGTGTATACTTGTCTAAAATCTTATAACTTTCTTTTCTCCACCATTTGTTTAGAAAATCCAAGAAATATAGTGCTATTACCTTGCAACCATTTTTAAATATGTAATAAATGTTTTTAAACATTAAAGGAAGAGGCAATAGCTCGAAAAAATGAATTACTATGTCCGTTTTGCAGACAGATGCTTCAAAATACTTCAATCATTTATAATAAGAAACCCTTCTTGAATTATCTTATCTCCAGTTGTATTTTGTTTTTAATTTTAAAATACATAAAACAAGAATAAAATTATTAATTTTCGTATTTACTATTTTTTTTATTCAAACTATTTTTTTTTTAAATTTGGGTCTTATCTATGTCCCACTTTCAAGAAAAAAAAAATTGGGACTTATGACCCACTTGGGTGGGACTTAAATCCCAAACTCAATTAGGGTGTTATGTCCCACTGAGGTGGGACATAAGACCCAAAAGATAAATTTGGGACTTATGTCCCTGGGACTTATGTCCCTGCGCATTCTTTTTATAGTTTTTCTTATTTTATAAATTTTTGAACTTTTTGTTTGTGAACCTAATAGTCGGGGAGGCGACCATCGAAATTTAGCCACCATCTAATGGTAAATGACATGAAAGTTTCAAAACCAGTAGTCGGACAGACTTTTCCTGGGCCTTTTGGCGGCTAAATTGCACTTCCTGTTGCGTTTTTTGGTGTCAGCTTATACCATGGGGAAATTGGAAAAAGTAAGTAGAAGTCAATAGACATTTTGTCGAAGATACCAAATCATATGGTCGGACAGAAATAACCCGGGCCTTTCCCTTAGTCCGACCATCTTAAAAACGGTATTTTTGGTGTCGTCCTACCTCATCGAGTAAATGGGAAAATGGGGTATCAAATCTACTGGTCGGACAAACTTTGATGCTGAGTTGAGAAAAACATTAAAGTAATTAGCAGACTTTTTTTTTGAAAAATGCGGTCGGTCGCATGATGCTGGGGTTTTAAAAATACCACTTCTGTGGACTGTGTAACGGCGACCAAGAACGAAATCCCGACGTTCGGGCAGGAGCCATTCATCGGACACCGTGAACCCGGCGTAGAAGAAGTGAAAACGGCAATATTACAACTGAAATCCAACAAAGCTGGTGGAGCAGATGGTCTAGCTGCCGAGCTGTTCAAGAAGCAGGTGACGATCTAGATATGACCATGCACCAAATCATCTGTAAGATATGGTTGGAGGAATGCATGTCCGATGAATAGAACCTCAGCATTGTTTGCCCGATCCTTAAAAAGGGAGATCCTCTGCACTGCGCCACCTACAAGGGAACCAGCTTACCTATAATTGCCAAGATCCTCTCTGCCGTAATATGTGAAGGCCTGAAGCCTTTCTTCAACAATCTGATTGGTCCTTATCAATTTGGCTTCAGACCAGGAAAATCAACCATCGACCAAAATTTCACTTTGCGGCAGATCCTGGAAAACACCTATGAACTCCAAATCGATACACATGTAGTGGTCACCCTATACTTTCCCAATCATCATCATTATCCGATATCAAAAGTTTCTTAGTCTTTGCGAGATATCGTAATTCGCTCTCTGCAGGCTGCACACGCCTAGTGTTATTTTCTCTTGCAGAAATAATAATTGATAGAACTTTACACAGTCGTTGATGATTCTTCCTACTGCTAGCACCTCGCTTAAGCAAATTATTAACTATATTATACAAGAGTATTAATTGTGATTTTAGTTATTAAGATTAATAAATTGGATTTTATATGTGAGATTAAAAGACATTTGTTTCACTCGCTAAACACATCAATTGGTGACCCCTACAATAAGTTCACGCATTTAAAATGCAAAACTAAAAGTCAAAAACTTAATTGTGATTGTGTTACAAATCCAACTAAATAAAAAAACTATTTACTATCCATTTAATCACAAGTGCTAAATTCAAACAAAAAATAAGTGCGTACATAAATGCAATACCACTTAAAAGTTCAAACCATAAAATAAAAAAAACTATTTAAAATCATCATTGACTCTCATACATAGCAAATGCCTATGATACCAACGAAGTTCAAGAACAAAGTTAATGATCATTGAAAACAGACCATCATTTTTTGTTCGCACTCAACGCAAGCACCGCAAGATAACATTCTCCTATATATTGTCTGTTACCACCCGCACATAACGTTCTCCTATATATCGACTGTTAACAACTGCACATTTTCGAAAGCTTCAAACAGCATCAGAAAGCTTTACATCTACAAAACGGACTAGTAAAGCTACTTGATCAAATTTAACCACCAACAAGAGATGTCAGCCGCTGTTTTACATTATATATTTTTTTATGAAATTATATAATTTTTGTAAATCAAATTTTTTTTTTCCAAATTTAAAATAATTCTTTTGAAATGTTTAACTATATTTTGTATATTTAATATCTTTCATTCTTATTATATTATGTTCTTTTCTTAATTTTACAAAATATTGAATTCTTTTATTTCATTTAAAATATTTTCTTTCTTTCATTTTTCATTTTGTTGTGCATGTTACATTTAGGAAGAATCATCGTCCATAGGAAATCAAATTGTAGTTTTTTTGTGTGTGCATGCGCGGCTGTAGATATTCATAATTTTTTTAATTCAGTGAAGAAAATTTTTTCAAAATGCCAAGTGATGATGAGGATGTCAGAGGGGAGGAAAGGGGTGATGATCAAAAACCTTCAGTTTCAAATAATGTCAATTTTAACTCTGTCTCGGTGAAGTTACAGCCTTTTTGGCCGAAGTCGCCAGCAGTTTGGTTCATTCAGGCAGAAGCACAGTTTTCTATCGCAAAAATTAAAAAAAGATATTGAAAAATATAACTACGTTCTTGGCGCGTTGCCACAAGAAGTTCTCGAGACTGTTATTGACTTCATTCAAACCCCACCTGAATCTTGCATTTACGACAAGTTTAAAGAAACCCTCATACAAAGGCACTCACTAAGTGAAGAGCGCCGAATAGAGAAGCTGTTATCTAGTGAACAACTAGGTGACAGAAAACCTTCCGAGTTTCTGCGATCTTTAAAGCAGCTAGCAGGCACAGCGTCAGGTATAATTAGCAGTAACTTAATTAAAAAGCTGTGGTTGCGACGACTTCCTCAAGTTATTAGCATTGCACTCATTTCGCAAGATTCCAAATCGGAAGCTGAGATAATCAGTTTGGCAGATAAAATTTGGGAAGCTTCTGCTGTAGTCGGTGGAATCTCCGAATTACATTCAAATAATAAAAAGACTTCGTATTTTTCTGACGACCAATCTCAACTTCGTTCTGAAATAAGTGAATTAAGATCAATGGTAGAGCAACTTACAACTAGATTCAGTAGACAAAATTTTAGGTCGCACCCGAATTTCAACAGAAACAATTCACGTAGAAGGCAAAGGTCACGCAGCAGATCAGATATCTGCTGGTTTCATTCTAAGTTTGGATCTAATGCCCGGAATTGTTCTAGTCCTTGCAATTTCAACAAACATTTGTCTTCTTCAAGCAAAACTAACAAAAATGAAAAAAACTAAATAAACCAGCTGTTTCGACGGCACACAGCTCGGTTTGTTCTTTACAAAGCCGTCTTTTTATTCGAGATCCTGATCACAACCTAACCTTTTTGATTGATACTGGTGCCGATTTGTCAGTTCTTCCAAGCCATCTTTTTCAAACAAAAGAAACAAATACCTCTTTATCACTTTGTGCAGCTAATGGTACTTCCATAAGCACGTTTGGTACAAAACTAATGAAGGTTAATCTTGGACTTCGAAGACAATTCTTTCATGAATTCACAATAGCCGCAGTAAATCGCCCACTAATTGGTGCCGACTTTCTAAACAAATATGAGCTTTTAGTCGATATAAAAAATCGCCGTCTTATAGATTCAGTAACTAAATTTTACACATTAGTGCTATGGAAGCTTTGGTTGATACACCTTCCCCGAAAAATCCTTCCATTAACAATGCTTACGGAGAAATTTTAAAACAATTTCCTTCCCTAACGGCTCCTCCGGATTTTAACAAACCAGTGCAACATACGGTCCAACACCACATCATAACGAAAGGTCGTTTACCTTTTGCAAAACCACGCCGACTGAATGTCAAACAACATAAAGCGGCTCTTTTAGAATTTCAAAACATGGTGAGTCTAGGAATTTGTAGACCATCTTCCTCACCTGTTTCTTCCCCACTTCATATGGTAGCCAAAAAGGACAGTGATAGTTTTAGAGCATGTGGAGATTATAGAGGCTTAAATAATGTCACTGAACCTGATCGACATTCCATTAGCCACATACACAACTTTTCGTTGAATCTCAATGGTTGTAACTTGTAAGGTGTTTTCATGCATCGACTTAGTAAGGGCCTATCATCAGATACCCGTCGCTCCTGAGGATGTGCATAAAACCGCGATAACTACGCCATTCGGCTTATTCGAGTTTATTAGGATGCCTTTCGGCCTCCGAAATGCCAGTCAGACATTTCAGAGGTTCATTAACTCAATTGTTCAAGATCTCGATTTTGTATTTGCATACATTGACGATCTCCTAATAGGCAGCAAAAGCGAAGAAGAGCATAAGCAACACCTCAAGATTTTTTTCAAAGAATCTCTGATTATGGCCTAAGTCTAAATCCCTCAAAATGTGTATTTGGTGCATCGAGTTTAAAGTTTTTGAGTCATACTATTTCGGAACATGGAATCGCTCCATCTCAGGAACGAGTTGAGGCAATTATCAACATGCCTCCTCCAAGTTCGATTCGACAAATCCAACAGTTTGTTGGGATGATAAATTATTACAATCGGTTCATTCCAAATCTTGCCGAATTGTTGTCACCGATTCACACTCATGTTGCCAATCTACAAAAAATAAAGAAGAACAAGAATCATTTTTACTGGCCTCCGGAGTGTGAAACTGCCTTTTCAAAAACAAAACAGGTCTTATCCGAAGTTACGCTACTAGCACACCCAACAGAAAACGGTTCTTTAAGCATAATCACCGACGGACGCGTCAAACACAGCTGTAGGTGCTGTACTGCAACAACAAAACAGAAACAAGGAATGGCAACCTCTTGCCTTCTTTTCGAAGAAGCTAAAACCTTCTGAACAAAAGTTCTCAGCATTTGATCGTGAACTACTTGGTGTCTATTTAGCGATCAAACATTTTCGGTGTTTTGTTGAAGGTAGAGAATTTGTAATCTACACAGATCACAAACCTTTAACAAACGCCTTAATGTCCAAAGCTGAGAGAAGTCCACGTCAAACTCGACACATGGACTACATATCGCAATTTACCAGTGATATACGTCACATTCGGGGTAAAGATAATGTAGTAGCTGATCTTCTTTCACGCCCCGGCAATGCCTCTAAAGAGATCAATTCGATTAACTTCGATCTGAAGCAAATTTCAAAGTTACAAGAAAATGATGAAGAGCTCAACTCATTGATTTCGTGTAACGACAGACCTAATCCTAAAATTAAATTAGAAATCGTAAATATGCCTATTACTAACGAACAAATTTGGTGCGAAGCAAATACAGATACCAACCGTCCATTTGTTCCTCAAAGTTTACGCAGACTCATTTTTGACTCTCTACAATATAATCTCTTACATGAAGGCATTCGCGCTACACGTAAAAGAGTTACATCAAAATATTTTTGGCCTTCTATGAATAAAGATTGCAATCTTTGGGCCAGACGTTGTGTAGCGTGCCAACGCTCAAAGGTACATAGGCACACAAAAACAAAATATGACTTATTCAAAATGCCAAGTGGGCGCTTTGAACACATACATATGGATCTGGTGGGTCCTCTACCCCCCTCCAATGGATGTTCATATGTGCTCACTATAGTCGACCGTTTTACTCGATGGCCAGAAGCCTATGCCATTCGTGATATTTGTGCAGCCACCGTCGCCAAAACCTTTGTTCAAGAATACGTCTGTAGATTCGGTGTTCCAGCCCAAATTACAACCGACCAAAGAACACAGTTTGAGTCCAAGTTATTTTCGGCAATAACAAGCATGTTAGGATCACATAGAATCCGTACTTCGGCTTACCATCCACAAGCCAACGGAATGGTGGAAAGACTCCACCGCCAGTTAAAGGCTTCCATCGTAGCTCGAGGAAACACACAACATTGGAGTGATGAGCTTCCTCTTGTACTACTCGGTATAAGAACAGCTGTAAAAGAAGATCTTGGGTGTTCAGCTGCAGAGCTGGTATACGGCCAGACTCTGAAAATCCCCGGAGAGTATTTTATCTCCAAAAGCACTGAAAGTACCGATCCGTCTAGTTTTGTGACACAAATCCGTCAATCTATGCAATCTACGATTCCCACGCCTACAAGAAATTCTGTACAGTCAAACGTTAATGTACCCAAAGCTCTAAGCACTTCGGATTATGTATTCTTAAGAGTTGATAGAGTCCGTCCTGGTCTGTCAGCTCCATATGAAGGCCCATATAAAGTAATTCGGAAGCTGCGTAAACAAATCGTCATCGACATAAATAATAAACACATTTCAGTCTCAATTGACCGATTGAAACCTGCGCATGTCATCGCAAATGAATCAAACTCTGTGCAAAGAAAAAAAGTAACATTCGCTTGAATTTTTATAAAGTTATAGAAATTTTATTCTTTTGTCATTCAATAATGTACCAAGGCGCAGAACGCTTACAGCTGGAAGGGGAGTATGTAGTGGTCACCCTATACTTTCCCAATCATCATCATTATCCGATATCAAAAGTTTCTTAGTCTTTGCGAGATATCGTAATTCGCTCTCTGCAGGCTGCACACGCCTAGTGTTATTTTCTCTTGCAGAAATAATAATTGATAGAACTTTACACAGTCGTTGATGATTCTTCCTACTGCTAGCACCTCGCTTAAGCAAATTATTAACTATATTATACAAGAGTATTAATTGTGATTTTAGTTATTAAGATTAATAAATTGGATTTTATGGCTCTGCGAAATAAGGCCCCAGGAAAAAAGGCCCCAAAGAAAAAATGAAATAAGGCCCCAAATTGGGGTATATTTTCATAATGAAATTATGCCCCAGTGAAATAGGGCCCCAACGAAATGAAAAAAGGTCCCAAAATTAATGAAATAAGGCCCCAAACTTTGAAATTTAGCCCCAATTTGTCTTTTTCATAAAAAAACCGTTAGTTAGATAATGAAATATCACCACAAACTGTTCCAAAAACGCTCAAATGGTGGCCCTTACAATTTCCCTGCAACAAGACCCCAAAATAAATGAAATAAGGACCCAACTTGTTTTACTTTTATTGGAAAAATGCAATTAAATCCCAATTCATCTTTTTCATAAAAATAATTTAGTAAGATAATGAAATACCACCCCAAACTTTTACACAAATGTTTGAAATGTGACCTTAACAATTTCGCTGCAACAAGGACTCTTAGTAGAATAGAAACTGGTGGGTCATAAGGGGCGAATTTGAATTAATTGCGAGCTAAGAAACCTTCAATTCTATGCTAGTTTCAAGGCGATTAAATCTCCAATAATATTCTTTAGCAATTTTTAATGTTGCACTTTTCATAAAAACTTCAAACGTCTCTCCTGAAAAATGTTGAAAATTGACTTTGGCGTTTTTCTTTGAGACCACAGACTTGTGGGTCATAAGGGCAGAATTTGAGACTAGGTACTGACCCATTTTGGTGGATCATAAGTTGCGAAATCAAATTCGGGTCTTCTAACCCTTGTGGTTAATTTTAGATAATTGTTTGTCAAACAATAAATTGAGTAGAAAGTTTTTAACATTTTCAAGCTTTTATCCTTGCATAACGGTTGAAATAAACCGTATGCTTTAAGTCTATGTGACGTAACGTAAAAATGCAAACTCACCGAACTTTTCGGTAAGAGTTGGGAATTCTACAAGAACACTATACTTGAACCCACTTTCATTTTACTGAGTTCTTTTAATTGTATTAATAGCTCCACCAGAAAGACCTTTTTTTATTGATAGAAAGTTCAGCAGATATCCAATTTTTTATTTCATAGTTCATGTTGAACACGTAAGAACCATTTACTTTGTTTTGTTTTTAAACCTTAACTCCAAAATCAGTGTAATATGTTTTAAAAATTGTAGTTTGAAACAAAATACAGCAGGTGCAATTGCTAGCGAGCGAAGCGAGCGGAAAAAATTTTGCCCAAAAGAGAATCAATTTGGGGTGTGAAAATAAAAAAATTCGCGCGAATTTTTTTATTTTCACACCCCAAATTGATTCTCTTTTGGGCAAAATTTTTTCCGTAATTGTACCTTACTACCAAAATTGCCAAAATAGGAATAGGTAACAACTTGTTTTCTTCATAACAAACTTTATTTAAGGTGATGTCACCACAAACTTTTAAACAAATACTTGAACTGTATCTTGAACATTTTCCCTACAACAAGGACAATTGTAATTCTCCTGTCCATCTGCAATGGACTCGGCTTGAATTTTAAAGTTGCATTCATTGCAAATCTTAAGATTTTAACAAGGCAACAGCAAAATATTTGCCCGCAAATCCTCACAAATTATACACAATTAGCTCCAACAAGCTTTGGGTCCTCGATTAGACAAACTTGGTAATGCATTTTCATGTTAATTTTGAAAAATTAAATAAAGCTCCAAATAGTTTTGAACTGAAATTAAGCCCCAAAACTTTATTTCAAAGTGAAATTATGCCCCAAAAGAAAATGAAAAAAAGCCCCAAAAAAATGAAAGAAAACCCCAAAATTTGAGAAATTTCGTTGTTGTTGTTTTGTGTGCTTTTTTTTGGGGCCTTATTTCATTTATTTTTTGGGGCCTTTTTTCCTGGGGCCTTATTTCGCGCCCCCGGATTTTATGTGAGATTAAAAGACATTTGTTTCACTCGCTAAACACATCACACACCACCTTTTCATCGATTTTAAGGCCGCGTATAACATTCCTGCCCAGCTCGTTCGCTTGTGCAAAATGACGATGGAGTACTCTCACTGCTCCATAAAGGTTGGCAACGAGCTTAAGGAATCTTTCGACGTCAAAAAAGGATTCAGACAAGGCGATGCACTGTCATGCGATTTCTTTAACATCGTTCTTGAGAAGATAGTGCAAAACTCCAACGTCAACTCCAGAGGCACTATCTTCCAAAAGTCTGTTCAACTTCTCGCGTACGCCGGGGATATTGATATAATGAGAAGAACACAGCGTGATGTCAATGGCGCCTTTGTGTTAAGCATGGGTTGAGAAAAACAAAGTATATGCTGTCTTCGAGAAAGGACACTCAACACCGACGGCTCGGACAGAACGTCACAATAGACGCATACAACTTCGAGGTCATAGAGGAGTTTGTCTACCTAGGCTCCGCTATTAACACGGGCAATGACACCAGTAGCGCCATGATCAGACGAAGAATAATTCTTGCTAACCGTTATTTCTTTGGGCTAAGAAAGCAATTGAGTGGAAAAGCCCTTTCTCGAGCAACTAAAGTAAAACTGTACAACACTCCTGAACGTGCTGCACCTGAATTTTTAAAAGCCACAACGTTTGCTGTAAGAAGAACAATTGTTGCTGGTTACTTTCGGAAGAAAAGAATTTTTTTTCCTCAACCTTAAGGCCTCGTCTCGACAAACTATTTGGTAAAAGTGGGCAAAACATCAGTTTTATTGCGTCGACGCAAGTATCAAGGGTAGGACCGAAAACATTCAGTGCTGGCAATGATGGACAAAAAGTGCTTTGCGCCCACACTCCTGACTACTTAGTTTAATAGATTTTGCAATGAAATTGTATCGGCTTAACTTGAAGACTAGAATGAGTGTCACAACTTCCAGCAAGATTGCAAGACCACTCGCGTTTGAACGGCAGATGAAGACAAATACTTCGACGGCCGGGTAGTTAATGCAGATGATGATGTGCAAATAATAGAGTTTCTGGTGAAAAATTAGTCATGCAAAAAAATATTCCGCATACGCCACAGTGACCAAACATAAACAAGCTTACTAGAAACATCTCTTTTATTTCATATCTTACATACGTTATTAATTAATGAGAAAACGTTCATGATTTCCTTTCAATCCATTGGGACAAGTCAATTGCTGGAAGCTGCTCGCAAGGCACAATGGGATTTCTATAAAAACAAAATTCAATCATTCAGAAGTAAGGGATGTGCTTGTAAAGCAACTCACGTCTTTGAAACAGTTATAAACGCACTTGGTTGCATTGCCTGAATATTATTGCCATTATCACACATTATTCGTGCTGCATTCGACTTCCGGATTTCTCTCAATTGTCCTGCGAGAAGGGGAAACGTTAGTTTTACACAAAATGAGATTACACAGAAAATGTAGGTCACCTTTTGTAAAACCTGTCGTTGGATTGCCATTCTCAAAGAAGAACCGATCACCAACTCGAAGCCTATAAAACTGCTCAACCAAAATGCACATAAACGTTGGACCAGCCAATGCTCCAGCGACATGATACTCCATGGCTCCACCAACACTCAAATCGACATCTTCGGGGCTTTTATAAAACGCTCGCAGTCCTTCGATGCTCTGTTGGAAAGGGTTAAAAGCTTTTTTTTAAACATTTTGCGGCAAAGTCAAACAGAAGCATGGTTACGTTGGGATCTATGAGGTCTGCAAAATCCTCCCATGTGGTTGCTCTCTTGATGCCACAGAATTCCCTCACATCATTGTAGGTGGCCAAGCCATGATCACGACCTCGGTGAGTATCGATCGCTCGGAGATCAGAGCCCAGTGGCTTGTTAAGTCTAAACAGGAAATGTTTGATCTGCAAAAATGTTGTCAAAAGAACCGTTTTGACCAATAATCAGAGATGACCATTACCTCTGTGTCGATATTGATATCGGTGAGTTGTTGCCCTTGCCATACCATACCTCTTGATAAGGCATCGAAGTTATCCCCAAATTCAATAATTTCCGGCTTATTGAACCAATCTCTCAAGAGCAGGGAACCATATACAGCTCGCAACTCTGAAACCAAACTATCCAACAGGGAAAAGGAATTTGTCAGCAAGTTTCTATCAAGGTCTTACTCCAATCTTCCCTCGCACTGTGAGTGGAAATGCCTGAAAGCTGCTGTGGTAAATTCGTTGAGAATAGTCGCATCAGCTTGGGGATTATAGTCATCCACGTAGCTATCAACTGGGACATCGTGTATCAACTTGTTTCTCAACATATTCTCACGGCCTAGTAAGATTGGCAACAATTCGTAGTAGGTGATGTGTTGGAACTGTGCAATGAGAATTTTCCTAGCTTCCTGATACAGAATCTCATCGGACCATTGAGGATTAAGCCTTTGCAATTCCCGAGCTAGACGATTGTGTTCACGAACCAACATTGTTGCCAGAATGGTGACTCCTGGCGATGAGTTCACTCGAATGTCGCCCCCTGAATAGCAAATGCCGTTGTTATCTTCAACGTTGCACACGACAGTGGCGTTGGGTTCTTTTGGCAACCAAGTATGGCCGTTTCGTTCTTCGACAATTAATTGACCTCCCTGGAAAGTTCGCAGTCGACGACTTACCACGGGTATGTTGCCATAGATGATGGACACATCCAAGTAGCTGGTAACAGCGTTTAGTTGTTCAACAGGTCCACCTTGGTAGTTGCAATTCGAACCTTCATCGGTAAGGGTTCTGACGAAAAACATGCACTCGTTGCCAAGTTGTACGTTTGCTAGATCTTCGGGGGGAATATCGAGATTAAAACAGATTTCTGGATTTCGTTCGAGGAAGCGCTGAGTGGGTGTACAACATGGAACGTAGCGGTCTGAAAAAAACGAGAGATCGGGTGATTTTTATTTTAGCTCAGGACTGTTATTAACATTTGCTTGTCCACGAAGGCTGTTGGCGATAGCTAACGAGAGTGAGGGACTACTCCTTTTTCAAGGCGGCAGAGGAAGAATTCCCAGGATGGAGTCAACGGTGGCGTCCAAAGTTTCAGTTAGGTTTAACTACTCAGTGAACACCTTATACGGGCTACTTCGATATATTTGCAGCTCAGGCCGATAAGGAGCGGTTTATTCGGCTCTTTGCCCTTGGAGTTAAAATAAGGACCTGGCCCTCCAGGTTGGAGGTCGTGCTTTGGGGTTACTTCCCAATCACATAAAGAAAAGCTAGTTGCGAATCAACGAAATGGAGGAACTCATTGGATTAAAACATCTGGATTACCCTGACAAAGTATGATTACTCTCTCATAGCATCATGGATCTCCATCGAATGACAACCAGGATGGAGAGAGAAGCAGAAGTTGTTGGGCTAAAGATCAACTCGGTAAAAACTAAATGGATCAGCCTTGGAACTCCCTCATCAAATATTTCTGAACAACCGTAGAGATAGTACAGGATATCCAATATCTTTGAACTAAACTGGACGTTAGCAGCCGAACCAGAACAAAAAGGCTGCGTTCGAAGTACTGACCAAAATATGGAGAAACAACTCTTTTAGCTTAAAGACCAAGCTCAAATGTTGAATCCGTCCTGCTTTATGAGTGCAGAACTTGGAAAGTCACAGAAACCGTCACAAGAATGCTTCAAACGTTCGTTAATAAATGTCTCCGAAACAGACTGAGGATTTTCTGCTTAACTTCATGCGACAATAGACCTGGAACCTATAGACTCTTTGGGATAGGCCACACTCTTCGAAAAGGCGATGGGTGCATTGCGAGTCAAGCTGTTAATGGGAACTTGCTCACAAAAAAAGGCAGGCAAGTGGGCCGGCCTAGAAGTACTAGGCGAAGAACAGTCGAACAGGAAGAGGCACGACTGGGAAAGGGTTGAAGTTGGCTGAACTGAAATACATCTTCAGAAATCGTACTCATGGCTTCTTTTTCCCGTAAAGGAAACACCTAGACGTAATAAGTACGATGACCTAATTAAGTAGTTATTAGCAACTAAACGTAAGAATACTGAAATCCTAGCAATGCAGGAACCTCTAAGAAGCTCCCGGGACGCAGAACTACTAGCAAACAGCATGCGTTGCACGTTCGAGTTCGGATGGAGAGAGCAATCTGATCACCGTTTTTAAGAGCATCCTTGAGCAATGGGCGGTGCAATTTTATGAATTGCTAAACGGTCAGCTTACCCAGCATTGAAGTAAAAAAAAAGCTATTAATCAAAATTCTAATTTGAGCAGTTATTAGGCCAGTTCCACCTAACAACATCTCACTGAGATCTCAATGTCACCTTGACTGAGGATTTTGCCTGGTGGAACTTAATTTTCAGTATCATTGAGATATAATGGTTACCTACCTTACTAATTGTTGTTGCACATATATCAGCCACGTCAAAATAGCTGAGTGAGAAATCGAATCCAAAATAATTTCATCTCAGAAATCTCAGAAAAAAATCTCAGTTCTCAGCTGAGATTTTTTGTTCCACTTAAAAAAGCTCTGAGATCTCTGAGATCTCAGTGAGATGTTGTTAGGTGGAACTGGCATTTTTTATATCATTTGCTTGGCCAGCCTGCCTTAAGTTGGATACAGCCAACACAATATTTTTCGTTCTCATCTTTCTAACTTCTATCACAGATAATAAATTTATACAGATGTCTCACCCTTATGGCGAGAAATGATATATGAAACTGAAAGCTACCAAAAAAAAACTTTTTCCAAAAGCTTTAACGCATTCACTTAATACATTTAAAATCTATTTTCGCTCGCCTCATTGCCCATAAGTGAATACTTAGGCAAGGAAAAAAGCTTCAAAAAGCTCCTTGTCTGTTAAGGCGTTGTCTGTTAAGAGCAAAATATGTTTCATTTTTTTCTGCAGGGATGAGACATCTGTATAAATTTATTATCTGTGCTTCTATGTTGTTATTGAACTGAAAACGGACGACAGCGCGCGGGGCGGCGCTATGACAGTCTTTGCTACTGAATGGGAAAAATAGTAACACTATTATATCCACTTATACACGCAGGTTTTTTTTTTTTTTGAAATTCTATTACTTTAATTCTAAAATTAGTTGGTGATGAGCAGTGCACACTGCACAGTAATTTTTTCAACACATACTAAGAAAAATTAATATTTTTTTGCCGCTTTTTCCACTTTTTCCACTGATTCTTCGCTTATATCGCCTAATGTTATATAGCCTAAGGCCTTCCATAATAAATAAACTATTCAACGCAGAATAATTGTTCACTTTGATTTAGCAGTTCCTGAGATCAGCGGGTTCAAGCAAACAACAGAACCATTCAAAAAAGAATATTTTTTGCCGTTTTTGCATTGTTTTTAACTGACGCTTCGCTCCTATTGGTATCAGCGTAGTATGATATAGCTTCTAGCTTTCCTCGATAAATCCACCATTAGAAACAAAAAGAATTGTTCAATTTGACTGAGCAGTTCCTGAGATAAGCGCGTTAAAACGCAGAAAAATAAATATTTTTTCCGTTTTTTCCACATTTTCCACAGACTCTTCGCTGCTATTGGTCACAGCTTAATGTTAAGTAGCCTAAAGCCTAAGTCGATTAATGGACCATCCAACACATAAAGAGTTATACGATTCGAACCAGTAGTTCCTGAGATTACTGCGTTCAAACGAACAAATTCTTTAGCTTTATATATTAGTGTAGATTAAAGGCGCCTACAGCCAAGGTAGAACTTTGCAAAGCTATGAGAGAATTGGGCAGGGCATCCTAAGTTTAAATCCGCTTTCTTACTTAGAATTGTTGGCACCGTTTGAGAGAAAAGACGATTGCGGTGACGAAATCGACCGCAAAGCAGGCATAATGACAAAATAAGCTAGGTAAACTCCTGTGGCGGGCTGGTCAACTAGCTCGTATAACCTGTCTAAAATCTTAGGCCTTCGTTACACTCGATTTCAGTGTAGATAAAAAAAAGGAAACCAACTGCATGACCCTTAAATAGAACTTAAATTCACATTAAAGATGTTATTCTTTGGCTAAGTCACTGAAAAACTAACTTACTCGAAAAAGATCCATTTCCTATACGACCTAGGTCCCCAGCGACAATTTGGCCCCATTGCATATTCATTAGGGTAAAGTCTGGATCGGGAACATCGAGTTCACCAAACAACGATAGCGATATGGACCTGGCATTTGGCAACGGACTTCCATCAACTAGAGAGGTCCTCGGTTGAATAATACCATCGCTATACCTCGCAGGCAACAGCCTCGCCAATCTGCAACAAAAATTAGTAATAAGTGACTCTGAGCTGTTTTCCAAACGAGCAAATCCACTAACTTATAATTTGCCATTCCAAATAGGGGATTAGCCAAATTGTTGCAAGATCCATCGAAAGTGCGATACTTGGAGTCCTCACATGTCGTCGGTCCACGATTGCAAAAATCTCCTCTCGTAGGTGGAGTTGGATCCGGCGGCGGCTGCTGTGGCGTAGAAGCCCAGTTAGCACTATTGAAGCTCGAAAATAGATAATCCACAGGACAGGGGGCAGTCACTTGTTTCACATTTTGAAAAACTAAAACTAAAGCGTGCACAAGGATTGTTGTTTTGAACAAAGACATCTGATCGGCGCGAAATTATTTTGAAATAAATCTTCCGTTAAGATTGCAAGCTTTTATATAACCTCTCAGTTGGGTCAAGAATTTTGACGTTTAAACGATTTTTGTTTGGCCATTCAAAAATAACAATAACAAATAAGAAAGTCGAACAGATTCGTGTTTATATTTGAACATAAAGGCAATTATTTTCAGGTTAAACAGTCATTCGGCGATATGTCAAGAGGTCCCATAAAAAAGATTTCAACTTGAACGGGTTTTGGCTAATTAAGAACTGAATTTGTGGTCAGTTTTGTGTGCAGGTGCATATGTGTGTATATATTTAAGCAATTTTGGGGTTTTATTGACCTGCAGCGCAGACTGTGTAATAATCAAAAATTTTGCCTGGTTCAAGGTGAGAATCAGGGAGTGACTTCTGAAATTCGCAATGAAATTATTTTTTTTTTTTAAGATTTGTGTACGAAAGTTCACAACTCGTTATTTTGTTTATGTTATTGAAGAATTGCAACAAAAGAGATTGTGGATTTTGTTTTAACTGGCAGAAGTCCCGGTAATGAGTTCTATCGTGGGCTTGGTAAGCTCAAGTCAATAGGGTGGGGGTTAACTATAACGTTGGCATGATAAGATCAATGAATATTCATTGTGGAGTATATTGACTTATTACTTCGTCATACCCAAGGCGGGAAAATGCTCGCAAGTTAACCCTTAAGATCTCAGACCCATAAGTCTATCATCATTCCTTCTTAAGACCTTAGAAAGACTGGTTGATATACACCTTAGAGCAAACATTGACACAAGACGTATGTCTATGTCTCAACATGCCTACTGTAAGAGCAAATTGGCAGAAACGCCGCTACACAATTTAGTACGCATCGTATACTCCCTCCATCATAAAGAGTTTACTATGGTTGCATTCCTTGATATAAAAGGCACTTTTAACAACGTATCTTTTATTATTAATTATCTAGAATCAATTCTAAAGCACACAGACTACACCATTTCCCAACTACAGTTCGATAGAAATTTCCAAATTTCTATAAATAGGACATTCCTGGAAGATGAGGCACTCCACTTCTATGCAGATGGATCGAAAATGAGTGATGGGGTTGGTGGAGATGTGTACTCTGAATGACTAAAACTATAAGTCTTTCATTCAGCCTTCTAAATCATTGTAGCGTGTTTCAGGCAGAACTTTAGGCGATTAAGGAGGTCTTGTCCTGGCTCAGAGAAAACGTGGTATCCACATCTGATATCCGGACAGTCACGTAGCTATAAAATCCCTGGACTCTGTCTCTACAAACTCAATTACGGTCCAAAACTGTTGGTCGTCTTTAATGAAGATGGCACAACAGTTGGTGCCGGGCCATAGAGACATTCCAGGAAACTGCAAAGCCGATAAATTCGCCAAATATGGTACAACATAACCCTTTCAACCACAAATGTCTAGTGTTGGTATACCAATCGCTACATGTAAACTTTTGCTACAACAAGATGCTATACTAAGAGAACCAACATCAGGTGGAATAACATAACCACCTGTCAGGCAACGAAAAACATTTGGCCTAAAATATACATAAAGAGATCTAGGTGCGACTGGGCGTATTTTCAAACGATTTCTGCAGAAGCTACATGGACCTGTCTTGGTCTGGCTCATAAATGTAAGATTCGTTTAGGCTTTAATGATCCTCTTCGTTGTTATAAATAACTAGCCAACCCCGCGAACCTCGTCTCGCCTGCCTTCAAATCAAATCAAAAAAGAAATTTAAGAAAATTCTCGTTTTCCGGAATTTTCTGAATTTTTTACTTAAATAATTGTTCCGTTAGAAAAGCAATTTTTGAACAGTTGCACCTAGACATCCATTTTATTGTTTATACTTATCTTTAGCTAACCACGTTTTACCATAATGAAGCGCTGTCAGATAAGACAGAGATATTTCCAATTTGAAAGATATGAAGTTTTTCTAGCTTGTCAACAAATTTTCCACCGAACCTGGTCTCGCCACCCTTCAGAGCAACCCCAGAATATTTATGATCAACACAGATATTGTTAAAATGCAATGTGATTTGCTTGAATCCAATTGAAATACAGATAACAGAACTACATATCAGAATTTTTCCAAGCTTTGCAAACTAACTTTCTACTTTCATTGAAGCATGCAGTAAAATGCGAATTTCGTTGAAAAATTCATTGAGGATTGAGTGGATAAAGAGTCCCTGCCGAACATACAAACATACCAATGCACCTTAAATTCTATGCAAAAACTTGATTTTAGGTCTTGAAGTTCTTCGTGCTCTCCCAGAGTTTTTTCCATTTTTCCATTTGAAAATCAGTGTATCTACATTTTCATGCAATTTTCCCTTTGAAAACCAATGAGTTTTCCCAGTTTTTCATCAAGATTTTTCTATGTTCCATTCGAAAACCCATTTTGAAATTTTCCACTTTTCCATTTGAAAACCAATGCTCCTAGAATTACATTCAATTTTCGCTTTGAAAAGCAATGAGTTTTCCGAAATTACTTTTAGAAAGAGTTCTGCAAAATTGGAAAAGATAGGGTTACCTTAGGTTCCAATTGATCTAGAGCAAAATTTTGAAAAAAACCAAAAAAATCAAAATCATAAGGAAGAGAAGCTGGGAACTCTAATCAGAACTCCTTGATTTTGATTTTATGGATTTTTAAAAATTTTGCTCTAAGTCAATGGGAACCTAAGGTAACCCTATCTTTTCCAATTTTGCAGAACTCTTTCTAAAAGTAATCAAGAACTCTAGAACTCTTGATTTTAAGTTGAAATACATCATCAGAGCTCATTTTCTGAAAAAAGTCCTTGCTGCGTTAGTTACCCCAAAACTTAACTAACTGTTAACGAACAGTTAACTCAATATGTTTCCACAGCAGCAAGCCAGCAAGGAAAGCAATGAATGATCAAAACTTTGTGCAAAAGTATAAGGCCGTGTGCGAATTGGATGGGTTGTGGTTAAAAAATAAAAATGGATGAATTTGAAATTTGAAATGCAGATAGCGATGCCAAAAAAACACGCCTATAGATTTTTATTGTCTCATATTATCGCACAGGTAGCTTCAGATAAGCTGGCGATTTTCGTAGAAAAATAATGCTGCCGAAGCTGGGATTTAAGCCCGCAGCGTTTGGCTTAGCAGTCAACTACTCATTCCTCTGAGCCATGGCGACCTGCTTCTAGAAAAAGTTTATCAAATTTTGGAGTAAATTTTGTTCTGATTTTTTTCACCAAAAATTACACAGAAAATTTAAATGACCTAGCTCAAACAATTGTTTCGCGTAAATAACACGGCTTACTGACATAAGAAAATGAATCAAAGTATTTTCCGTTGTACAGTTGTTGTTTAAAAACCTATAAGAGTTGCCAAGTGTACCATGAATTTTGTGGAAGAGAATTCATGTGTTTAGCGTATTTTTTTCCTCTTAATTTATTCATGGCAAAAATGTTTCTTTTCTTGTTATTGACAATTCTGAATCTGCTAAATTAAGTTGAAAATTTTTGAAATTTTGCTTTATTGCGGAATATTTTAGGTATTGTGACTTAAAATGTATGCTGTACCTTGACTTTTGTGGAACACTCTATTTGTAAATGATTCACCCTTATTGTAGTAGTCGTTTCACTTGAACGATAAATATCTACCATTTTCAAAAATTTGTATTATGAGTGGCGTTTAAGAGTCGTTTATTGAGTCGTAACGCCTTAGGCTGCGCGTACGGTAGTGCGAGAAAGCGATGCGATGCGAGAAGCGTTTGTATGCGAGAAAAATATTAACATTGATTCTTATGAGCGTGCGTGCAGACAAGCGATATCTTGAGCGAGTTTCTCGCATAGCAACTCGCTTCAAAACTCTTTCGACCAGTTTTTCAAGCGAGTTGAAGCGAGATTGTTTGTTTTGAATTTGATTCTGACGTTTGAAAAATTTAAAAAAATTAGTTATTCCAGCTTGTGGTGTGTGTTTTTGAATTTCTTTTGGTGATTATATTAATTATGAAAGAGTTAATAAATAAAGAACATGATAAATCTATTCTTTCCTAATTGGAAGTAAATGTGTTGCTTTTTCCTTTTTCTTTCCTTCAACATCCGGAAATATAAATGTTCGTTTAAAAATTAGTTTTCTAATGATGACAAGACTCCATTTTCTTGACACTTCTAGTCGCAAAAAATCGCTTTTACTATGCGCACTATCTCGCATCTGATAACATGCATCGCATCGCTTTCTCGCACTACCGTACGCTCAGCCTTACTCTGAGTGGAACGTAAGTTTTTGTATGAGAAATTGAGTAATGGCGCTCATTTGTATTATAACTGTCGTTTTACTCGACTATTACGACTCTCAAAACGCTATTTTTTGTCGAACACAAATTTTCAAACGACTCATTGGCGAAATTGGAATTGGAATTGAACATAAAAATAACTAGCCCAGAGCAGATGAAGCGCCTCGCCGAGCTGATGTCAAATGGGAGTCCATAGCCAATACGGGTTGGAAAAGAGTGGCTAGAAAGGTTATTCACCTCTATGAATGTTATCAAATTATAAGGGATTTCACGTTTCCTCCTCCTCGTAAACCACACTCACAATTCATATTTACAGCCGTATGAGGCTGGTCCGGACAGCAGGAGATAAAGGTATGTCCAGACTCCAGCCCCTTTTTAGCTCGTGAGTAGGGAGCCGAAGGCTGGACGGCCGCTACGTTTTCAATGCCAATTTAACAACAAAAACCAAAAATGTCACGAAACCGCTTTTCAGAAAACAAGGTTAGGACACGCCACAGTTCCACCAGCCCGTGCGTCGTAGTGCAATCTCTCAACTGACATCGATGCCTTTCGCGCTGAAAGAGAAAAGGACACTCGCAATTACACTTGATGTTGATGGACTTGCAAAGGAAGGGGACATCGGCAGAGATTCCTCTTACGTGGAAAAACACAAACCCTTCTCTATATCCTCGATACTTGGCAAACGTGTCGAAGAGTGTCTCACGGTTCCGAAGGAATTGCTTTTTCAAGAAAAAAAAACCCGAAGAAGCAATAAATCAACTTTCTCCCCAGTCAACAACACCACCAGCCTGTTTCAGTCCTTGAAGACGAACGATCTCTCCCGGGCGGCGTGCGCATTTATGAAGAATATACCACGTCCAGAACACAGAAAAACCCTGACCTTCAAAAAACCAGAGCGCTGCAGTTCTTGCACGAACGTCTTTGTCCCTGCTACGAGGCGAGGGAGCGGATTTTGGTAACCCAAATCAGAATTGTTATGGAAAAGCTCATGAAACTGAGAAAAAGTTCCAGGAGAAGAAGAAATCCTACAAAATTGAAAACAATTTTGAAAAAAATGACATTTGAATTTAAAATTATATTTGTCAAATTTTATTTGTTTTTGTGGAACGCAAGTTGATCGACAACGACTGGCGTTTAAGTATCGTAATACCGACACTAAAACGCCTTAAAAGTGACTCGACTCAAAAAGTGAGAATTGTCGTTTAAGAAAAACGCCCATCATAATAAGGGTGATTATCACATACTTGTTTAATAAAAAACAAATTAATCCTCATTTTCAAGTTCCTCAGCCAGAACTTCGAGGATTCTGGTTTGAAAACGAACTGTTCTGCGGCTGCCAAAATGTTGCACCTGCAATGCAATATTCTCCATAAATAGCTCCATTGGCGTTCGTTTGCCATTATTATTAACTGCAGTCAGAGTCCTTTCCAAGGGTTCTTCATTAACCCTTTTTTTCCCTCTCCCTTTTGGAAGTTTGCGGTTGCCCACATCTGTTAAATCTTCATTTTCAAATTTAACCTTTGTTTCTGGTAGCTCCGTAAAAATTCCGGGATCACTGAATAAAATGAAAAAGTTACATGCTAATAAATTTAGTATAATTGTTGACTTACTCGCTTGGCGCCCTTACAAATGGAACTAAAAACTCCATCGATTTGTAATGCACCCACTTTATGGGTGCCGTCGCTCCAGAACCACTAGGTGTGTTGCAGGCAGTATTAAAGTAGATTCGAAAAGAATTTCGCAAGGTTGTCCACTTTCCATGGCACTCGTCCGCTGCAAACAGAAAATAAAGAGTTAATTAAATAAATAAAGATAAATAATAATTATTATCATTTACGCGTCTTTCCCAATATTGCAGAGATTTCAGCCCAGGCCTTAGTTCTCATCAATTTGTTACTATATGTTGGGTCGTCTTTAGCATATAAACAGCTTCTCTTTTTGACCTCTATTATCAATTTGATTTCAAATTCTTTTGTATCCATTTTATTTTGTAGTTTATTCATCATTTCAAATATTTAATAAACAAAATTACAAAAACCGTGAACTCGCATCCGCCACGTCCGACTTGCCGACACCAAATGGCAGATGGAACATTAAAAAAAAGGGAACACAAACGCTGGAACTACGTGTTTCATTTTGTTCATTAAAATGAATTTTCATCGTTAAAGCGCCTATAAACTGGCGATCATTAAAAACCATCATTAAAAATTGAGACACATGAAAATTGGATTTTTTTAACTTACGTGCGTTTATAGCTATCATTAAAAGTATGTATATAACTTGCCGACACAAAATGTTTTTTTTTTTTTTTAATGATGGGAAATGCATCATTAAATTTTTTTAATGACAGATGAACATTAAAAAAAGAGAACCCAAACACTGGAGAGAAATGTTTGATTTTTTGGAATCTGATAACCTGCTTCTGCTGTTCATTAAAACGAATTTTCATCATTAAAATAAATAAATGCTTTTTTCATCAAAAAAATTCTTTTGTTGGATTATTTTCCACCAGAAATAATATTTTGGTTGATTTGCCATCGATTGATTGAACGTGACGTATAAATTCAAATTATAACACACGACATTATCCAAATGAAAATTTGGATGGTTTTTAATGATTGCTACGCGAAACGTATTCTTCTGACTTTCGCGGTAACCTTACTTGGTATGCTTCCGTGAGCTGGGCTAGGTGCGTCGGAATGGGGTGCCATGATGGGCAAATGTAACACAAAAAAAAAGTATATCATTCCAAGATTTCAAACTTAACATATGGACTGCTGACGGAAATCTCTTCTTTTCACCAATGTTGTTGGAGTGAAAGATGGATGGTCACTCGAAATGCTGATTTCCTACCCGTTCTTCGCAGAAGACGCCTTGCGCATTCTTAAAGCCTAACTATAATTGCTTAAGTGAACTTAAGATAATGCCGAAAAACCGGACGAAAATTTCCTTAAGTAAGCAAAAAACGTAGGCTTGGCCTTCTCTTCCTCAAATTGTCAAATTCACTTAAGCAATGAGCGAATGAAACCACAGTAGCAGGTGGCCATGGTTCAGAGGATAGAGTAGTGGATTGCTAAGCCGAACGCTACGGGTTCGCACCCCAGCTTCAGCAGCATTCTTTTTCTACAAAAATCGCCAGCTTATCTGAGGCCACCTGTGCGATAACATGAGACAATACAAATCTAAGTCTCCTCCTCTGAGCTACGTAGGTTTTTGTTATGTGTGCTTTCTTTCTATGTGTCTATCTGTCTCTCTCTGTTGTATGTCTTGTTCTGTCCCAGCCGATGGTCTCAGTCGCCAGTGCTGCTATGTGTCTGTAGTTCGTTACATTTATGTGCGAAGTACTGTGAAATGTAATGTAATGTAATGAAACCACAGTAATAAAATTTGAACGAAAAGTTAACGAACGTTGCTTAAGTACATTATGGTCATAGTTGAGCCTTTATGGTTGATGAGCTCAGAGCTGTCCCTTATTTTAAACCTGATTACATTAGACCACTTAACGTATATATGCGACACAATCTTCCCCTATTTTATATCTTCTTGGAAATAAAATGTGTGAAACTTTTCTTAAAAAGCGATCAAAAAAGACACGTTGTTTTCAGGATTAAGAATTGTTAAGACTAAAGAGCTTTATTAATTCAAGTATGCAAATTAAATACATAAGCCATGTTTTATTGGGAACTTAGCTCAGCTCAGCAAAAGGAATTTCATGTCAAACAACAACAACCGAAAACTGAGTAAAAATAAGTTAGGAATTTTAGTTAGGAATTTCCTGAAGATAAGGTTTCAGCGTTTGGAATGTTTCGACATTTGACATTCTGGTGAACGAAACTCTGTTCAAAACTGACTATAGCGTTTTATTCGAATTCCTATTACTGAGCTAAGCTAAGATTATGTTCCCAATAAAACACGCTAATAGATAATAAGATTAAGTTACGGACTATATGTTGACACATAGCACATTTCAATTTTAACACTTTCACTTGTGTCTTCTTATGTACATATTAATCGATTCATACACAATTCACTACTATAATTTCAAAATAAATTCAATTGCTGAGTAAGAATAAAAAATTACATTTTCTTTAAGAAACTAGTTGATGAAATAATATTCAAAGATAAATAATTAAATTACAAAACGATTCTTTTGGCAAAGATTTAGTTAGTAAATCAGCAAATTGTTTTTCACTGGGACGGAACATATTCTATTCTAAATAATAAATTCTTTTTCATTATTTTCTCTCATAAAATGATAACGCACATCTATGTGCTTAATGCGTTTGTGGAATTCAGGGTTTCTTATTAATTTAATTGCACTCTGATTGTCCAAGTATAATGTTAAACAAGTTTCTGTTGTTGATGTCATCCGCAAAAGAGCTTCTGCAGCCAAACCAAGTCTTTCACAGCCTCTGAAGCAGCAATATACTCGGACTCAGTAGTAGACAGTGAGACGCACTTCTGTCTCTGTGACTGCCAGGATATCGCTCCACCGCAAAGCATGACTACATTACCACTTGTTGATTTCCTTGTGTCAACGTCGCCCTCGTAATCAGCATCGCTGAAACAATATAAATGCAATTTATTTGTAAAATTATAAACAATACCTTGGTCAATGGTTCCTTGTATATATTTAGTCTGGATTATCCAAGTTTCGGCTAACTAAACCGATGGCAAAAGATATATCGGGTCTTGTCCCAACAGCCAGGTACATCAGTGACCCCACTGCCTCCTGAAACGGAAAATTTCCAAAATACAAAACTCTACTGACGGCATGTGGTGTCTTCTCTGATGGAGTTGAAACTGGCTTTGAAT
The DNA here is from genome assembly GCA_943590905.1 of Sphaerophoria taeniata. Lineage (NCBI taxonomy): Eukaryota > Metazoa > Arthropoda > Insecta > Diptera > Syrphidae > Sphaerophoria > Sphaerophoria taeniata. The sequence goes on from OX016540.1 coordinate 192,207,625, forward strand.
TATTCACCAGCCATTCGCTTTTTACGACGAATTCTTTTTTCTGTTGGAATGTCGTATTTCTTCGATGTTTTACTACCAAGGTAATAGCCTTTTCACATCAGACGCAAAACGCGGTTTTGCAAAACTTTTCAAAAACTTGAAGGAAATCAAGTGTTTTCCCATACAAATATGTTGACAGCCCTGTTTTGCAAAACAACAAGTTTTTGTGAAAACCAGTCAAAACCAAAAAAGTGAAAGCATTCAGCAGTCTATAATTCATTATATCGTATATATCGTATGTATCGATCGTATATATTTCTCCCTCCCTCCAATAGCAAGAGTAGATTGACAGTCTTGTAAAATTGTTCACGACTAAACGTGTCAGTTGATATAGGGTTGCCATTTGAGAACATGTAAAAATACAAATGAACAAATTCTTAGCAGCGACAAACAAATATTTTTTTCTTTTGAAAAATCGATGGGGAAAACTTTTTCATCCAGTGGTTTTCAATTTTTAATATCTTACACTAACGTGAATCAAACTTGCAACGAAAAACAAAGAGTGAATGTGTGTGAAAAAAAGTGTGAATCTTCTAAAAAGAGAACATATGGCATCCTTTACTTGACATCAAAGATTTTTAATGTCAAACAAAAACCTGAAATTTAGGTGTGAACAGATTTCGAGTTTTTGAAAACTGACAGCTGAAAATAGCGTTTTGCGTCTGGTGTGAAAAGGCTTTAATTGCGTCTTCTACGATCTTCGCCCAATTTTCTTCAACGTAAATGCGAAGGGCTTCTATTTTTTAAGTCTTTTATTTCTTCTTCTATTGTTTTAGTCAAGTGATCAACACTTAATCCCTAAGCTTGTAGTGAATTAAGGACATTATTGCAAAAGAAGAGAATAGAAAGAAACGCGAAATGGAACATTGCAGATTTTAGGTTCTGTGCAGCATCTCTGGTTTCTTCATTTTCTCTTGCATCACACAACTCTTCAGCTGCAGCTATGATTTCATCAAAATTTACGGCCGAAACCTTCACTGCAGCATAATGAGCACTCCAACGCGTTGTTGAAAGTCTTTTCACAGTTGAGAAGCACTTCCCACAGCGATGAGTGGAGACAGAAAAAAATATAAAAGTTGTCTCTACTGTTCCAAAAAATGTTACACAAGATATATTTTGAGCAAATGAATGTTGGCCATATAAATTAATTGAATGTTCTATACATCCAGAGAAAATTGCTTTGTTGTTTTTTTCTTTGATAATAGCTTGCACTCCCCCCTGTACACCGCTCATAATAGCTGCATTGTCATATCATAACCCTGAGAACGACACTTCATAATATCTTAACCGTCGTTTTCAAGATTCTTAAGAATTTCTTCACTTAAATCCGCAGCTTTTTTTCCATGTAAAAGAAAAAATCCCATTAATACTTCTTTGATTTCTACTTTTCTATTCTCAATTTTAACATAACGGATGACTTCAGAGTTCAGAAATCTGATCAATATGTGAAATATAAGGTGAACTTGTACTATCAAACATAATTCCAAAACATTTAGCTGATAGACTAGCCGATAATATAAATTTTGTTCAAATAGAAACTGTAGTTAGTTAGGTAAAATGTCGCAATTTTTTTTTATACTCTGCGTCTGCGATCTATAACGCCATAGTATATTATATACTCCTTGGTAGCTTTTGGGTGTCACCCCAAAATGGGGCGGTCCGCCCCCTCCACCCCCCACTTGCTACGCCACTGGCTGGCATTGAGTGTGGAACTCAGTCAATCCCAGACTACTCAATTGCTAAATTAAGCCTTCTTATTGAGCCCACTTACAGGTTCACGTGTTGGACTGAAAGTGGGGGTGGGATCATGGATATGTGCAATTTCGAAAGGAAACAATGTTTCCGAGTAGATATGGTGAAATTTGAAGTGAAAGTGCTGACCTACACCTTCACGTGGTACCCCTGAGAGGTTCTTGTCTAATTGGCATGAACCTGCGAACGTAGGCAGCTAAAATCATACAGTCTTCCAGAATTGTTCCACTGCTTTGACAACTGGCAAGAGGCTGCAATGATAAGGACGCCAGCGAATCCTTGTTAATCCATGATAGAACGAAAGTTGGGAAACCTCCTATTGAAAAAGTGTAACGTAAGAGTACATATAATCAATAGAAAGACAGACCAGGTCTATTGAATAAATTGGTACTCTGGGGTAGTTGGGGCCCCGTTCATTGTGTCTTAGGACCTTTGTTCGCCAACTACATAAGCGGTAGGCCCCCTAGTGGGAGTTTCAGAGGGGTTGTTGGTTGTCGAGAGATCCGTTCTCGGTAACTGAGTACATTCTCAAGCTCAGTTATATAGATAAAAAAAACATTTACCATTATGGTTTCTTCATGGAAGAAATAAACTGGTACTTGAAAACATAATTGAAATTTATTATATTAAATGCGATGATGGGATAACATCGCGAAAGTTTGATAACGATGAGTTTCAAACTGTGTAATTAAGGGAGAGTATCAACTCTAATAAAACAGATACCAATGTGAATGGTCACACGTCGGATAAGGCATAATAGCTAGGTGCCGACGTAAAACTGCTCACTCCATCTGTTGGACTGAAAGCCTCTTTGAAGAGCCTTGCTCTCGATGCACTTGGTGGAATGAAAGCTGTGGTTGAATCTAGATTCTAATCAAGAATCTACCTGGGGAGCCTCTATAATTTTTGCCGCTTAATAAATGTGAATTGCGTTAAAACGTGTATTCAAACTTGACGTTTAGTTAAAATTTGACGTTTGGTTAAAAAAGGGAACAAATTTAGCCATTTGCTGTGTGAATTGCGTTAAAAGGGATATTTTTAACCAACATTTCTGCGTACCTAGAACTAAAAAATTTCCCTCTTTATGTCTGAAAAATCCCTGAACTAAAAATGTTTTATTTTTCCAGGTTAAATAATTTCGGCTACAAAACAAAACTTTTGAAGAACAAAGTTAAGAAAAAGTCACTAAAAGTAACAAATAAAGTCTGTTTTATTTATTTTTCTCAACTTTGCGGTGGTAGTTTCATATTGTGAAATAACAGTAGAAAATCTTCAAGCTAAAATTCCCATTTTGAATATTTGGTTTATTCCATGTAGTAACACTGGAAAACTAGTTTTCACAGCTGATATCTGTTATCGTTCTCAAAAAAAAAAACATTGATTTTGTTTTTCGATTTATAGATATATGATCAATTTAAACTATTTTATTCTAATCTTTTAAAATATCAATGTATTAAAACAAAACAACAAAACATATGCAAACTTCTCTATCATTCATGAGGAAAAGAGGAACGTCAAAATTTTAACCCATTTAACCTGCTCCACAGCTGTATAAATTTTAACCCATTTTATTCACCATGCTAGTGTCAAGTTTTAACCAAACGTCAGGTTTTAATACACATTTTAACGCAATTCACACACGGCCTAAGAATACGATTTTACCTGTTGCAATTGCGAAATCAAATCGAATTTTGAATTTGAATTGCTCTGCGTAGCCATCTATTTCAAAATATTTTTAGACCCCTTTTATTTTCTTCAAAGCATTTTCCAATTTGTTAATTTTGTTCAAGCTTTCCCTGCTAAACCATTTCTTTTAAATTTATTTTTTTGTTGTTACGTATACGCCGCCGCAGTGACAGCTATAATGCACTATTTCGCTATAACCGGGCCCTTAATTAAGAACTCAAATCCACTACATTTTATTTTATTTATTTTTATTTACACATTTTACACTTTGATCGTATTTTTTACAATACAAATAAATAATATTTTTATAATACCGACCGACGTATTTAACAACTTTTTAGATTTCAAAATTTGTCTAGCATTAAACTGAAAATGTTTTAAATCTAAACTCTTGGAAAGTTGAACACTTTCAGTTGTAACAGAATTATTTTGTTTTTGTGGAGAGTTTTGTTATGAATTCATGTTTGGAAGAAATTTATGAAATTCTGAATTTGTATGTACAACATCTTAAGCTAAATTATTCTACTTCTTCTCCCACTGTTCAAATTTTTCAAATTTACTTCTTCGAATGTGGATGGGGTCCATAGAAGCCGGGTTGAGCATAACCCTCTGGCCTTCCTCGGTCGATCCATTTTGACAAATCCACAACTGGAATCTCTTGACACGGTATGATTGGATTGCTGAAGGAAAAAACTCATGAAAAACAAACATAAATTCCACAAAACTCAAGTTGACTTACGCCTTTGAGACTGTTACAAAAGCACTTGGCTGCATCGATGTGATATGGTTGCCGTTGTCGCACATCAGCCGAGCCATGCTGGCCTTTCGGATCTCTTCGAGTTGATCTGAAAAGGCCAAAAATTAAGAATTTTCTATGAGACCAACATGTCCATCAACCACTCACCCTTTGTGAATCCAGTGATTCGATCACCACCTTCGAAGAAATACCGATCACCGACACGCGTCCTGAAGAATTGTTCAGTGAGAATGCACAAGAATGTTGGTCCAGCTAATGAGCCAGCCACATGAGACTCCAATGAACCGCCGACAGTAAGATCGACATCGTCGGGTGTTGTGTAGAGTGTTTGTAGTTTATCCACCACCTGAGAAATTATTCAAAATGAAATGTGAGGTTAGGAAGAAGCAATTTAAAAACTTACATCGTTGTCAATGAGATCGGTGAAGTCCTTCCAGCTTGTAGCACGTTTCAATCCACAGAATTCTCTCATGTCATTGTATGAAGCCAGACCATGATCTCGGTTACGTTGGATATCGATTGCTCGTAGATCACCTCCGAAGGGCATGTTTCGTCTGAAGAGGAAGTGTTTGATCTGGAAAAAGGGTGATCCAAAATTTAAGCAAGCAAGCATTTCAAGATCACCACAAAACTTACCTCTCGATCAAAGTTAATATCTGTAAGCTCTTCTGGCTGTGTTCCCAAGCCTCTGGTCAACGAATCAAAGTTATCTCCAACTTCAAGAATACCAGGACGATTGAACCAGTCACTAAGTCGCAACGAACCTAGAACCGACCTCAACTCTGAAATTAAGCTGAAAGATCGAAAAAGTCAGCAAACGATCTTCTGACCTCAAATCGATTTCAAGAACTTACTCCAATCTTCCTTCGATCTGCGAATGGAAATACCTAAACGCAGCCGTTGCATGTTCATTCAGCACAGCAGGGTCAATGCTAGGATCGTAGTCGTTGACATGACTGCCCGCTGGGGCCTTATAGATCAATCGATTCTTCAACATATTCTCCCAGCCCAAAAATATTGGCAGCCATTCGTAGTAGCTTATCTGCTGATACTGACCGATGTTGATCTTCCTAGCTTCCTGGAACAGAACTCTGTCGGTCCAGTGAGGATTCAATTTTGACAGTTCCTCAGCAATGCGATTGTGCTCTCGAATAAGGACCGTATGCAAAATGGTCAGACCTGGATTTTGATTCACTCGAATATCACCGGCCAAATAGCAGACCTCGTTGGGGTCCTGAACATCACAGTCTGTAGTGACATTTGGTGTCCTCGGCAGCCATCTGCCTCCGTTTCGCTCTTCAACGATCATCTGACCACCTCGGAAAGCGCGAATCACCCGGTTCTGTTCGATTGAGTTGCCATATACCAGTGAGAGATCCATATAGCTGGTGACAGCTGACAATTGTTCGGCAGGTCCGCCATTGTAATTACAGTTGATGTCGCGATCGGTGAGAGTTCGAACGAATTCCATGCACTCGGTTCCGGTTTGTGAATGAGCTGGATCATGGGGTGGAATCACGATTGGGAAGCATGTTTTGTGGGCACTGGACTTGCCCACCAGACGGCCCTCGGGTGTGCAACACGAAATAACGTGCTTTTCTAAACAAAATTTGAATAAACAAACTTTACCGACTCCATGAATGCCTTACTTACTTGATTGGGTTCCACCAGCCTGCATGCTCATGTCGTGAGTTATAATTTGACCCCATTGCATGTTGACGAGTGTAAAGTCTGGATCGGGTACATCAAGCTCGCCGAAAACCACCAGAGACACGAGCCGGGCATTGGGCAATGGTTCACCGGTAACAGAGCGAGTTGGCTGCTGGACTCCATCACCATATCTTGGTGACAAAAGACGGCCGTATCTACACAAAGAGAACGAATATAGATTTGGAATTTTTAAGCCTCCTCAGCAGAATGCTTTAACAAACCTTGAATTAGCAATGCCCAATTGGGGATTTCCCAAATTGTTGCAAGAGCCATCTAGCGTCCGATATGGCAGTTCGCCACAAGTCGGTGGAGCAGTACCGCAAGCAGCTGAACCGGCCATTGGAAATGTTGGTCCATAGGGACTGGCGAAGGCAGCAAATGGATTTGGTGGCTGTGACGAGACTTCGAAGTGCGACGTTGGCGGGGGCAGTGGTCTGGAATTGAATTAATTGAAGTTACGTACATAAGTCGTTAAGAGCTTTGTTGCTTAGTTGAAAGTGAAACCAACCGTGGATAGCCTCGGGCATGAAACAATTCTGGTTGCTGTATATTGTAGCCGGTGAAGTCGTTGCTTGGGTTCTCGTGGATAACATTGAATTGGGATGTGGATACTTTGACTCCATAAACTGTGAGGAGACTTTGCATAAACAATAGGACAAGCATTGTGGCGAGTGTCATCTGGAAAGGAATAAACAAATATTTATTGGTTTATTTGGGTCATTCAATCACGAGGAACTAGTTTCAAATTTAATAAAAGTTTACGAAAGAGTTATGGCAAACGAAATGAGCTCAAACCTTCTATATGATATGAGTTAAGGCTTGCCACCTCCTCCTTTATTAATTACTTAAGATAGTCAATTAACAAGTTTACTTTTTTCCCTTTACGTGGAGCATTCGATACTATTGGCGTCAATGGTTTTTCATTCAATTAACATCCTGGCAAACCCAGTTTTTCCTCAAAATTCGATTACCTAAGATGCACGATTTGATAAAAACTAATTGGTAATTTCAAGTTGTTATATGAAGTGTTTAGGTGAAAATTGCTTAGAATATTAAATTTAATTTTCCTAAATCAAGTAACTCTGGGTCTGACTATTTATATGCTCATTAAATTTCAGTGAATCATAATACGACCCATGCGATGGTCTCTTGGAATGACAGCTTTTATGTCCTGAAGGTAGTGAAGTAGGTGAAGTTGTTCAAAAAATAAATCAGTCATAACAACTTTACGGGGAAAATCTCGTGTTGATCGTTGAAATTCAATTTATAGGAAACTAGCTGACTCGGTGCTTGGGTGTTGTAGGATCTGGGGGCATATGCTGTATCTTTTCCTACACACCAATTGCTTACTTTACTTCCAAGTGGTAACCACCGGGTACTGGTTATATCACTAGGTATAACTTGCGAAATTTGTAATCTTACTTACTTACTTACTTAAGGTGGCTCTACAGTCCGGTGTGGACTTGGCCCTCAATCAACAGTCTCCGCCAGCCAGCTCGGTCCCTAGCTAGCTGTCTCCAGTTTTGCACTCCAAGTTGATTGAGGTCATCTTCCACTTGTGTGCGCCACCTGAGTCGCGGTCTTCCTCTCTTTCTGCGTCCCTCGGGAATAGTGCCGAAAGCTCTCCGGACCGGAGCATTGCATTGGTGTCCATGCGCTCTAAATAACCAAGCCATCTGAACCTCTGCACCTTGACCATCGTCCACATCGTTGTACAACACGTAAGGTTCACTGTTGTATCTTCTTCTTTATTCCCCATCAATGCACACGGGGTCAAAGAAGACCCGAAGAATTTTCCTCTCGAAACAGCCTAAGGCACATTCATCCGATTTTGTCAAGATCGATGCTTCTACACCATATAGCAGGACTGGGATGATGAGGATGTTGTACAGTTTTACCTTAGTTGCTCGAGAGATGGCTTTTCCACTCAATTGCTTTCTTATCCCAAAGAAACAGCGATAAGCAAGAGTAATTCTTCGTAAACCCCATTTTGCCGCTTCTGTCTCAATTCTCACAAAGGCGCCATTGACATCGCGCTGTGTTCTTCCCATTATATCAATATCGTCGGCGTACGCGAGAAGTTGAACAGATTTTTTGAAGATAGTGCCTCTGGTGTTGACGGTGGAGTTTTGCACTATCTTCTCAAGGACGATGTTAAAGAAATCGCACGACAGAGCATCGCCTTGTGTGTATCCTTTTTTGACGTCGCCGTCGAAAGATTCCTTAAGCTCATTGCCAACCTTGATGGAGTAGCGTGAGTTCTCCATCGTCATTTTGCACAAGCGAACGAGCTTGACAGGGATGCCAAAACTAGACATAGCTTTAAACAGTTCGTCTCTGTAGACGCTGTCATACGCGGCCTTAAAATCTATGAAGAGGTGGTGGGTGTCGATTTGGAGTTCATAGGTTTTTTTCAGGATCTGCCGTAACGTGAAAATTTGGTCTCTGGTTGACTTTCCTGGCCTTAAGCCACATTGATAAGGAACAATCAGATTGTTGACGAAAGGCTTCAGACGTTCACATATTACGGCAAAGAAGATCTTGTAGGCGATGTGAAGTAGACTGATACATCTGTAGTTGGCGCAGTTTAGAGGATCTTCCTTTTTCAGAATCGGGCAAACAATGCTGAGGTTCCATTCATCGAGCATGCCTTCCTCCGAACATATCTTACAGATGATTTGGTGCATGCTCCTACCTAGATCGTCGCCTGCTGCTTTGAACAGCTCAGCAGCTAGACCATCTGCTCCAGCGGCTTTGTTGGATTTCAGCCGTGATATTGCCGTTTTCACCTCTCCTAGGTCGGGTTCACGGAGTTGTTGGCTGTCAAGCTGTCATCGTGTACGATAAAAGGCTCCTGTCTGACGGCGGGGATTTGTTCGTCGCCGCCGTTATACAATCTACAGAAGTGGTCTTTCCAAGTCCCCAGCATTGACTGCGATTCTACTATAATGTTCCCTTGTTTATCTCTGTAGGCATCAGTTTTTGCTCGATGACCTTGAGCCAGCTGTTTTACCTTCCGATAAGATTTGTAAACGCGTGTGCAAAAAGGAAAAACAGAAGCACTTAAACAACGGCCCTACAAATTTGGAGGTTAATGCAAGGGGCTAACAACCCCTCCACATAAACAAACATAAAGTTATGAGAGAGATAGACAGAGCCGCGGATAATGACCGCCCTCTCATGGTTACCAGACCCGTAACGACAACGGATTACGCATTGAGAGTTTGTTCCTGGAATGTAAGAACACTCTACACTCCAGGTGCTACTCAAAAACTTGAATCTGTCCTCACGCAGTATAAGGCAGATATAACTGAACTGCGGTCCAGGAAATACGATGGATAGGATCAGGGACAATAAAAAGGAAAAATTGTGACATTTATTACAGCTGTCAGCAAAGAATGCACATATTTGTATGCGGATTCGTTGTGGGAAATAGACTCAGGTCAAAAGTCATGGATTTCAAGCCAATTAGTGTTCGCCTGGCTGTAATTCGCATCAAGACCGCACTACCAAATATCAGTATAATATGTGCACACGTACTGTGTGAACCTCTTAAACCATTCTGCAACACAATAATCGGCACGTTCCAGTGTGGCTTTAGGCCAGGCAGAACAAGGATAGACCAAGTATTCACACTGAGGCAGATCCTGGAAACGACCAACGAATTTCAAGTCGAAACCCACCATCTTTTCATCGACTTCAAAGCTGCTTATGAATGATAGCATCCACCGCTAAGAGCTTATGATGGTGATGTCTGAATTCGGGATTCTGAACAAACTGGTTCAGCTGTGCCGCATGACGCTAAACGCTAAAACACAAACAGGCTTCAGCTTCGGCTTCGTCTGCGTTACGATGCACCCGCTTTACGTTTGCTTTGAATGACAGTTCTCCCTCCATTATCATCAAACAGATTTGCCACTTTACTCCTTTCGAAGTAGTCTACTTCGATTTTTGAAAAACTTTGAAAATCCATTCCCACTTCGCACCATCAAGAATGTTTTGAAATCTACTTCACTCAGAAAAAACTTACATCGATTTTACTTGATATTTCCAAAATCTGCTTTGATTAACTCATTGAGTAATTTTATGCCTACAGTTCTCTTATTTTCGCGACTTGCGTTAAAATGTTGGTTAAATTTTACCACTAGTGTCATATTTTAGCTTGCTAGTTAAATTTTAACACATTTTATCGACCATGTAGTGTCGAAATTAAATCGAACGTCAATTTTGTATAGGTACACATATTTACAAAATTCGCACACGTCCCTAATTGTAGATCTGTCTATATGAACTTTTAATAATAACTGTATATCCCTCTTTGCGTCAATGTATCCATGGACAATATAAAATACGCTATTTTGAAATCTTCTTCACTTCTTCTCAATTTACTTCGCTTTATTCCCAAATCTACTTCGATTCCTTTTTTTCGAGTGGTAACGCTGCTCCAAAAAACAAATGAAAAAACTGCTGCTGAGCTGTCAGACAAAGCAAAAGTTCAGCATATTTGAACTAGGGCTTCCGTTTGGAGTCACGTTACGTACGAAACGTGAGGTTGAAGCGTCATTGTGATAGCAAACATTGAATTCCTATAGCTGAACTCGTAAACGTCAGGCGAAGCCGAAGCTGAAGCGCCTTTGTGATTTAGCCTTAAACATGAAACAATACGAAGTGCAGTGTGCAAATGGGTAACAGCTCATCCGAGTTGTTTCCAACATGCGCAGGGTTTAGACAAGGAGGAGTCATGGTGGAGCAGATAATCCACAAGGCATATGTAAACACGGAAAACACTATCTTCAACAAATCCACCCAGCTCGTAGGCTAGGAGGCGACATACACATCATCGGTTTCAAAGAGCTGTGCTTGAGGCCTTCACAGCACAGCGATTGATTGATTGCACTTGCAGCGCCAAGTGCTGGAAGATAAGTAAAAGAGGGGAAATGGTACGGGGTACTTTTCCGTATGCGACGATGGCGAATGAAGAAAAAGGTTCAACCGCGAACTGTACGAGCTGTACCAAGATGTAGATGTAGTTCAGAAAGCCAAGAAAAGACAACTACATTGGGTTTGGGTCGGCCACATCGAGCGAATGGACGACAACACTCCTGCCAAGAAAGGCTTCTCATCCAAGCCCCCAGGTTCGAGGCGACAAGGAAGACCGAACCTACTGTACAAGGACCAAGTGACTGCGGATGCCAGAGCGCTTGGTTTCGGCGACTGGAGAGTGCATGCAAGGGACCGTTCCCGATTAAGGTAGAAAGTTAATACGCCCGGCCGAGGATAATGATGATGATGAACTGATCGACAGTTTGAAACAATTTTATATTCTAGCTGGTCAATATCGCTCCCGTTCTGCTCGTCATTGTTTTGAAGACAGTGCGTACATGATTTGACATCAATACAACAACAAACTAAAGAGTAAATGGGCAGCAATTTGAAAACCTTAACTAAACAGTTCACTCGGAATTCCATAAGAATGCAGTAGGTATATGATTTTTGGTAGTTTCTCTTCAAGTCCACAATCACCACGAGTTTACTGACAAGAATCTTCTTTTTCTCTGCATGGATGAATCTTTTTCTTTGTTACTTGCACCACCTTGTGTACCATTTAACCATTTACGATTGCAAATAAACTTCGCGGAGTGCAGTCTTCTTAACTCAACAAAATGCGCATTTTAAGTTTTTTCATACTTTCAAAAAAACTGTTATGGTTTCACTTACTTTGCTTATCAATCCTTTTCTAAATAAGGACGAATGATAAATTTTTGATATAAAATGAAACAAACACACTTAAACCAATAAAAAGTTTTGGAACTTGCTTCTTCCAATAAAGTTCGATAACTGAAAACCCACAAACAAAACCCCATGCCATCATTCCATTTCATATTTTCGGCGGAAGGCAGCTTACATAACTTATCTACCTTTGAACCCAGAACTGCGGTTATCATTATTCGCGTGACTCTCCTATTGTGACTTTGGCAACTGCAACTAACTTTTCACAATCGTGTGCATTTTTTTCCACAATTTAATATGATTAGCTTACTTCGACCGACGCACGTCTTCATTGTTATTTCTCTCAAATTAATTTGCATAAAAGTTCACACCGCAAGAAATATGCTGAACAATACCGTTAAATTATGAATGTGTTTAAAGCTTAGATTGTTCCAATTCCAAAAAGAAAAGAAACCATTCATCAGAAATTTGTTAATTCATTTCAACACTTTTAATTCAATGCCAATTTCAAGATTCAGGTCCGGACTTGGTTTTATTTGCGTTAAGTAATTTGTTCGCTAAAGTCTCTTATTCTGGCTTCAAATACAAAATCCGCACTGCAAATTGTTTAATGAACTGAAATTTAAAATATTAATATAATTATTATTTATTAACAATCTACTTTGTTGGTTTCAAGATTCAATATCGATTACATGAACCTCGATTAAAACTAAATCGATTAAAAGTGTGACGGCTGAGTGGATTCAAATTGGCGTGCGACTGGAAGCACTTTAAACAATGTTGTACTTAATTACTTTGTGAATTGCTGTATGCTGTTCAATTAATTGGAGTAATGAATATGACCATATCAACACCTCTGCGATTTTCACTATGTGACGAAACAAAGTGAAGCTTACGAACCGCTGAAGTTTGATTCTACTAAAGAACTTTTAACATTAATTGACCGGAACCATCTAATTGCTTCTTAGACTTTGGAATAAATTATCAAAAATTTAAAGGAAACTATAGTGGAAGGTTATAGGTTTTTCCATTCATAAGACCCGGAATTTGGTACTTTGGAATGTGGGTTTTATTGCATTTTTACATAGTGGAATAAGACCACATCTTTGTCTTCTCTGCTTTGAAGATTTTTGGAGGAAAACCGGCTTTGTAATTACAGACTCCCATAAGGTGGTCGTACGGTCTAGGTCGGGCCAGGGCCTCATCAAGCAGCTACCTGGCTGTAAGCTGGTTGAGTTCCTCTACCACATTTGTGCTCCACCTGAGTCGCCGTCTTCCTCTTCTACGACGTTCTTCCGGATTGCATTCGAAGACTCGCCGGAACATTATTTCCATTCACTCTACATGATCTAACCATGGACATTAACTTTCTTTGGGTCAGTGTCGCTGAAGAGCTCGTACAGTTCTTTTCTTAATCTTCGTCTCCATTCTCAATTTGTGCAGGCTAGACCAAAAATAATTCGAAAATTTTTTCTCTCAAAGCTGGCCAAAGCGTTTTCATCGGATGTTGTCATGGTCCATGTCTCTGCACCATACATTAGGACCGGGATGATGAGGGTTGTTTAGAGTGTCACTTTAGTTGCTCGGGAGAGGACTTTACTACTCAATTTCTTTCTAAGTTCAAAGAAGCAGCGATTGGCAAGAGTGATTCTTCGTTTGATTTCAGCGCTAGCTGGTGTTGTTGTCTGAGTTTATAGCGGACCCTAGGACAAAGTCCTTAACTACCACGAAGTTAAATCTCTCTATGCTGACGTTTGCTCCAAGACGCCAATTGTGTGTCCTTTCTTATTGCCATCATTATATATCGCTATCTTCACTTCGTCAATGACGGGTGGGTGGAATTGTTGGCCTGCTTCACCCAATTTGAATGGTTCTGTATTTCTGGCGGAATTTTACTCGATATTGCCATTATACAGTTTGGACAAGTGGTCTTTCCATATCCTTGTACTGACTGTGGTTCCACTACGATGGATGGTCTCTACAGGCTTCGTTTCGGGGTGTATAAGCCCTGGTGCTTTGTTTTACCTTTTTGTAAAACCTCGTTCCTGTTATGACATCCCTCTATCTCCTCGATCGCGCCGCTCCTGGTCCTTCTTTTTCTTTCTGAGAAGTTTGTGCTCCTCACTCCTTTTCTGCTCGTGGAGCTCACGAGCTGCTCGTGTCGTTCTTTGCAGCGCCGCTTTGTATAACTCTTTTTTAGCTCCATATCGTCAAACCAGGGGTTTCGTTGTGGTGGCCGTGTAAGCCCTAGCACTTCAGAGGCGGAATATCTGAACGCTGCTTGGCAGTGCTGCCATTGCAAGTTCTATATAGTTTTTGCTGGCAGCAAAGGAATTCTAAGTAAGTTATTGGAGACACATTCGGAAAAGGATCTAGCATTCTCTTGCGATTGTAGCTGTTTCATAACGAATGCAATTTTGTGTGTTGGTCTTGATCAGGATATCAGCATTCGTACCTTGGCTACAACAAGGTAGTGATCTAAGTCAATGTTGGCACCTCGGAAAGTGCTGACATCTTGCAGGAAGTGTCGTGCGTATATCGTAGTAGCCTAAATCCGTAATCGGAGGAGATGTCGTCCGATTACTTAACCAAAGATTTCTTCAATGCCCTGCTCAGTTTGGCACTAAAATCTCCAAGGACAATTTTAATGTCATAGTTAGGGCATTGCTCATAGGCCTTGTCGAGGAGCTCGTAGAACCTGTCTTTGGTGACTAAATCCATTACTTCAGTGGTCGCGTGAGTGCAGATAAGGCTTACGTTGGTGAATTAAGCCTTGATGCTCTCATTCTCATAGTCAAAACTCAAGAGTCCCAACTAAAAATCCACATCCAAATAGACGCTTACTTTTTTAAAGGTGGCAGTCGCCGCAGCAGATGTCGCAGTTCTTCATTTTTCATAGGCCCGGACCTTCCCATCGCATTTCAATGGCGGTTTCATCTACTTTATAGCAGTCTGGGCTGCGAATATGTCGTAGTAGCCCTATAAGGTGTTCGCTAAGTAATTCATCCAGATTGGAACTGTGGACGCCACCGTCGAATCCATCTGGGGAATTCTTCCGCTGCCACCTGTTGAAGGAATTCTCCCTCTTTGCTAGCACCAACAACTTCCTATATTGGGGTTGGCACAACAACAGGACTCTTAATAGCAAAAGTGAGAAAGCGTGTTCAGTGTAACGGTGTGAAAGCTATGACTTCGCCAAATGATTTTGGTCAATGGATCATTTTATCCGCATGTAGGTACGCTTGAGCAGGTTCATTTCACCGGAAGCATTCCTTTATTTAGAAAGATGTTGTTCCGCTTATCTACCAAGGCTTCTTTATAGTCCAGACATTATCTTACAAGACGAAATAGGACTCCTTTGGTTCAATAGGGCTGTGTCCTAACGAAACCAAATTGAAGGGGTAGAGCAGGAGAACCAATTCTGCAGTTTTCATAATGAGTAATTGGGTTGGGGTATTAAGCCTTGACTATTCAAGATTCAACATTTAATGAACGACTGCAAATTGCAGGAAACTTGCACAAATCGTTTAAATTAGATTATGTTAGTCTCATGTCAACTTACTTTATTGAACTAAATCAATAATTAACTAAATGAGACTTAAAAAGAATAAACCTATGAACACATTGAGTTTAAGTGCATATAATTTATGAAATCACACTCCGCACTTACTCCAATAACAGTTCTTGAGTTATGTTCAGTTTCATTCAATTAAAACGATATTCTTATAACTCATTTATGCAATTGAAGCAAGGCCAGCGACATTTTTACATAAAACAAAACTAAAGTCAGTTCAAAATCAATCGACTACAACGACAGCTATAGCGACTACGAGACGGCTGATAGTGATAAGTGCAACCTTTTCGAATACAAGTTGCACCAACATGCAGCATAAAACATATCTCAGAAATTATAGCTCAACATTCAGCATGTGACAGATTTCACAAAACGTTCCCACATATCTTTATACCTAGTCGTCTGTCTGCGACGACTTGAGGTGAAACATGTTGTCCCCCTGATCCCTGAAACCTCGAACTGATCTTCACTGATCCGAACGATCAATGGATCAATAATTCATTGTTTCAAAGTGTTCCTTTAAACAGTAGCAATCGATCACAACATGCAAACAATCAATTACACTTTTTTTTTTCTTTCTAAACTCAAAGTTTTTGCGAACAACAAACGGCAGTCAGCTGAAAATATTTATGGGACGACATTGATGTAGAAGTTCTATATGCTACAGTCAGATACACCAGCCACGGGACGACCGAACAGTCAGTCTGTGGTGGATTTTTATGAAGTGCCGAAACTTGTAACGTTGTCGTTAAAGTGGAGTATTGGGTTAATCTAATCGAACTTTTTGTTTGGGTTTCATTTTATTGTGAGTGCTTTTGGTGTGCCTGTGTTGGCGGTCTGACCAATGTCTGCTTACGCAGTTGTGTGCACTAGGTACCTGGCCAATCGGGGATAATACAAACAGTGATATTAATACCGGGCGTATTCAGTTGTTGCAGGGCCTTGTTATAGTGAAGTCTTGATAGTGTTGTTTAAATGCTTTATAACTAACTAAAATACTTAAGCGCGGCAGGTTGTTCGCACTACTGGTTGTGATGTTTCTTGTTATCAAAGGCTGGGGTATCCTCAGGGGATCCAGGGTCTATACTAAAGTAGGAACAGTAAACCTGATTAACCGGTTTTCCTTGGCTTATCAACGATGTTTCCTCCGGCTATCAACTATCTTTCAATTGGCTATCAACAAGGTTTGCCTTGGCTTATCAACGGAATTTCATCGGCTATTGACAAGGTTTCCCTTAGCTCATCAACGACTTTGAACCGGTTTATCAACGGAGTTCACTCACGTTTTTAATGGCGGTTTACCGGTAGTTCAACGGACAGGTCAGGGACTTATTCTTTGACGATGAGTCCATCGGCTTCCGTATCTTAGGAGGCAGGGAATGTTACCACTTTTCAACCTGATTTTGTCATCGACGACGGCTCGCTCCCTTATGCACATTTCTTAACAAAACTTGATGTGAATTATATTTGGTCGAGTTATAAAATTTCATAAAAAAGTCTTTCTGATACGATATGAATTATATTTTGTTGGTATGATTCATGCTATTTTGGAATTTGTATTGTATGTAGCTAATGCATCATCTGCAACTTGGATTGAACCTTTCCGACGTTGAATTTGTTTTGGCAGCAATATCGTTGTCCCTCCCGGGTTTTTATGAACATCTATTCCGTAAATCGCAACATGAACAATCTACTTGACGATTAATTGATGATGCGATATCATGTCCTTTTATGAATGTTGAGGTGGTGGAGAAGAATGAGAAGAATGCATAAGGTTTAGTCCCAGGGCCAATACTGGAGGTAGCGTCGGGTTAGGTGTGTTGTTAACGGTGCCACTCCTTTTTTGGAGTTTAAACAACCGTAGACGATTATTGTAGAATTTTTCTTTGTTAGCATCAGTTTTGTGGGGATATTTCGTCTTCAGAGTCCATCTGATGATTGTATAATACAATTTATTTGATTTTTAATTTTTTTTTAGGTCGTGGTTTGGGTTAATGCAGACATTCGTTTGGTATCCGGAGAGTTCTGTGCACCGATTCCGTGTCCCACAATGTCTTTTTCCTAAGGGTTTATCTTTTGTCTGCGAAGCTCTTTTCCTCTTTCCCAAACCTCTTATCTTCATCTTCAACTTCACGCATACGCGTAGAATAAGATTATAACATTATTCTGTATTAATCATTCCTTCTTTCAGTCTTTTTCTCGTTTCTTCTACGACGATTCTAAGAGCATGACTGAAGGCGTATTCACAACTACCGATTGAAGGTATACCTAACGGTATAACGCAGAGAGTGAGAGCCCTTCCCTTGATCCTAAGAAGAATAAAAAGTAATATGTGCGCTTTTAAAGCTTAAACTATTTTAATTGTAACAGTTACATGACAATTGCGCCCATGTCCTTAGCGTGCTAACCATGTTGACATTGCGCAATGAGAAGTTTTTTGCATTCACTGATTCTTTTTTTTTCCTTTTGATTTCGCTGCTCTGATGCTCAAAAATTGCTTTTCCATGCATAAAAGCCTTACAGTTCTTGTATCATAAGCGTAATCGATAGTAACCTGCCAGTATATAATTTATGAACCACCAAACTTTGGTTTGTTTCTTTTTATTTCTCCTTTTTTTTATTTTTGCTTGTAAACTCTGGTTATTTATTGTTTTTCGAAAATTGTGAATGGTGTTACCTGTTACATTCCAAAATTTCTGTTCATATTGAAGCCACACACGCTTTACAACACAAAATTATACATTCGCCACAGCATCAGCAGGGGGTCTAAAAAAAAACTTTAAAACAGCTACAGAACAAGAACAGCTAACAGCTTCAATTAACATACGAACCAAAAAAAAGCAAACAAAAAGTTAAAACAAACAGTTCCCTGAGGTCGCCGTTCGGGTTTTCAATTGGTGTGTTTTTTTTGTGCTTTAAATTGAATCAATTACCGTTGTCGCAATGTCTCGGTTGAAAGCTATCTCAAACGTAATTGAAAATGAATTAAAATGATTGAAAGTGTCATTTTTTTAGCAGTGTTGCCATGTGTTGCTTAATTACTCATGGAAATAATTGACGCCTCAGCAACTAGCTGTTGTCATGACCTAATGACTGAGATTTGTGAGATTCCTGTTTATCTACTGTCGGCTTCCGTTTAAAATTCAAAAATTAATTACGCTTTTTATCCGGAGTGACGAAACCGACATAAACGAATGGAATTTTGTAACTTATCAGAACGGAAAAAAAATTGTCTTTTGACGCCGAATTCCCCAATAAGGGTATGGCCTAGGCCTGGTCTGTCTCCAAGAGATTATCATCCCAAGTCCACCGGATGCATGGCTTACGTACAGACGACATTGACATCTTTTTTTTTTATAAGCACTCAAGGGGCTTATATCCCTTTTTATGCATTGCGAGCGTTAGGGAAAGTGGGATAGACGGAAGAGCCTAAAGTTTTAAAGAAAATCTTTGTGGGGAAATTCCAATTTCGTGGTAGTTTTAGGGAGTTAACCTTCTTGCACTCTTTTAGACATTTTTCTGCACATTCCAATTGTACCTCAATTCATTAAAACATATCTAAGCCTCATCTGCGGTCACGCCCGCACTGAAAATGATGAAGTCACCAAAGACAGGTTCTACGACAAGATCTACGAGAAATGCCCTAGCTATGACATTAAAATTGTCTTTGGAGATTTTAATGCTAAGCTGGGTAGAGAAGAAATCGGACGATATAGCCTACACGACACCATTTCCGATAATGGAATTAGGCTAATCGATTTTGCTGCGGGGCGAGACGTAATGATAGCAAGTTCACGATTCCCACATATCCTGATCAATCACCCGTCAACCAGATTGATCACATTGCGATCGACGCACGACACTTCTCTAACATGCAAGATGTCCGCACATTCCGAGGTGCCAACATCGACTCGGACCACTACCTTGTTGTAACCAAGGTACGAATGCGAATAGCCTGATCATGGCCAACACGTGAAAATGCTAGGAGAATATTCGACGTCAAACGGCTAAAATCGCAATAGATTGCTAGAACCTTTTCCGATCGTGTCTCCGAAAACCTCCTAAGAAGTCCTTTGGTGCCAGTACAAATGTAGAGAGCCAGTGGCAACACTGTTAAGTAGCCATCAGAGATGCCGCCTCTGAAGTGCTAGGGCTTTCACGGGCACCACAAACGAAACTCCTGGTTTGACGATGAGTTCCGGTGAGCACATGCAGCTAAACAAGAGGCATTCAAAGCGGCGCTGCAAAGGAGGACACGAGTAGATCGTGAGCTCTACGAGCAGAAAAGGAGAGAGGGGAATGAGAAGCTTGCGATCGAGGAGATAGAGGGATGTCACAACTGGAACGAGGTTCAAAAGTTTTACAAAAAGGTTGTTCAAAATACAGTCAACATCATTTTCACATGACAGAAATGTGCTGACACGATGGGAAGTGATTTCCTCATCGCTTCCCACAAATAATAACAATTTAAATAAAATATTTAGCTATATCAAATATCATTAATCGTGAGGCCAGACGAAATATGAAACAAATAAAAGTTCAATATCTGGCCTCGCGCACCTTTAATTTTAGATACACATTCATATTATAAGCTAATAATGCTGACTGGGCAACCTTTGGGTTTTGCCTTCTGCAAGCCTTCTGTCCAGCCAGTCTAGTCACTCAGTGTTCACACTTCAATTTCTTCAGTTCAACTTGCCAATAAATATTTTATTAAGTTAAAGTTTGTTTTATTGTTTCTTTTTTCTTGATTACCATATTAAAGAGTACCTGTGATATTAAACAGAACAATTGGCGACCGTGACAGGACCATCTAAAAAAGTTTAGTGACCTGTGTATTGTGCGAAGTGAAGTTAAAATTAATAATAAAACAAACAAAGAAAAAACTCTAAAAAATTTTATTTGAAAAAAAAGTGAAAGTAATTAATCATGAACACATTGGAACAACTCACGAGTCAACAGGAGGAGGTAGGCAAGGAAATTTGCACCCTCGCGCGCAACTACGGAAAGGACGGTGCTGACCGAAAGAATGTCCAATATCTAAGGACACGGTGGACCAAACTCCAGTCCTTATGGGAGTCCTTCGATAGCGTGGACAGCGATATACGGAACAATCATCCGTCGGCAGCCGACCACGGCTACTTCACGAAGGCGTATTATGATGAAGTGAAAAAGGTGTACGAGTCAATAAAAAACGACATGACCAAGCGTTATGCTGAGCTGGAGGACAAGGATACAGCCAAATCCAATGGACAAGGGGAAAAGACCTCAGCAACCATTCCTCTGCTAGAGCATCCAGGATCAGGAGCAGTCCAGTCCCAAGAAGAGCACAAAAAAGATCGGGACGACGACACCCAACTAAAATCATTCCAGGTTCCTGCAGGGCTGAATAAGCCACATTCTGAGGGTAATACTGGCAACGCTAGGATAACGAAGGAACACAAGTTCCGATTGTTAAGTAAAATCTTCCTGGCATCGTTGAACAAATGCCAAGTTGTTTTACAGGAAACAAGGCCAAAGGAATTCGAGCAAAAGGTGAAAACACTAGCAAGCAATTGGGAAGACGTAACAACTGCATACAGACGCCTTGGAGACGATGCATCTGTAGGCGATATTGAGCTTTATTTTGAGCTTCAGGACCTATTGGACTCAAGAATCAGTTACTTGCCAGGCAACACATTGACTAATACATCATTCCCATCCGACCAAGTAAGGACTACGTCAATAAAATTGCCAAAAATTGAGATACCAAAGTTTGATGGTAGCTACCTCAATTGGCCCCAATTCTTTGATTTGTACACGCAAATGGTGCACAATCAACCAATCCCGCCGGCACAGAAGCTATACTTCCTCAAGACAAATGTCACTGGCGATGCCCAAAATTTAATTCAGCATTTTCATGCAACGGATACCAATTATAATCTGGCATGGAACACACTAGTAGACCGATTTGACAACAAGCGGCTATTGCTGACGGCGCAGCTGAGCAGATTATTCCAACATAAAATCGTTAGTGACAACGCCAACAGTTTAAAACGGCTTCATGACACTACGAAGGAAGTCATGCAAGCCACCAACAACCTCGGCTACGATACTTCTGGATGGGATCCGATAATCGTTTATCTCCTGCTGGAAAAATTGGACAAGGACACCCGGATGCTGTTTGAAGAATCACTGGAAACACCGAAAAGCAGTCCAACTTTAACGCAGCTGTTGGAGTACATTGAATGCCGGTTCCAGGCGCTTGAAGCAGTTAAGCCAGGTGATAAGAAGAAAGTGGTGACCGCCGCTTCTCAAAGCTCTAGGGAAGTCTCAAAATGCAATTTTTGTAAAGCTAATAACCATAAGATCTTTAACTGCAAAAAGTTTTTATCTCTTTCAGTGGAACAGCGAAACCAGAACGTTCGAAAGCTCCAATTGTGCACGAACTGTCTGCAAGGACATCATTTTTCATCGTGTCAGCAGCAACGGAGGTGCAAAACTTGCAACGGGAGACACAACACCATACTACACTATCCTGGAAAGAAGGAAGCAAATGTTAGCCCGATATCCGGTAAGTCATGTGAAAACGATGTTGACCAAAAAAGTGATTCTTCTGAAGATAGAGCCAGCTCATTAGGAGTTGCGTTAAGGGGCCGTGAGGTCTACCTTGCTACAGCAATAGTTAACATTGTCTGTTCAAATGGCGTGCGTGTTCCCTGTAGAGCCATGTTAGATTCAGGTTCGCAACTCAATTTCATAACAACCACTCTAGCTCAACAGTTAGGATACAAAAGACAAAAAAGGAATGTCATCATAAGTGGAATAGGAGGAAAGGAAAATGAGTCTAACTTCGTTATGAAAATTCCTATAGAATCAAGAACCTCCTCCTACCGAGCGAAGATAGAAGCCTGTATACTGCCTACAATAAGCGATTACATGGCAGCAACCCCTTTCGATTATAAGATTTTAAAATTACCATCAAATATCCAGCTCGCTGACCCGGATACCTTTAATTCACGACATATTGATTTATTAATAGGGGCTGAGTTATTTTTCGACTTGATTTTAATAGGTAAACATAAAATTTCCGATAATCTTCCATTTTTGAGAAACACAAAGCTAGGTTGGCTCCTAGCAGGAAG
Organism: Sphaerophoria taeniata; assembly: GCA_943590905.1. Taxonomy (NCBI): domain Eukaryota; kingdom Metazoa; phylum Arthropoda; class Insecta; order Diptera; family Syrphidae; genus Sphaerophoria; species Sphaerophoria taeniata. The sequence goes on from OX016540.1 coordinate 192,229,997, forward strand.
TACACTAGATTCTGAAGGCAATTCATTTTGTCATTCAGTAACAAAACCTACTTTGACCTCATTAGATAAATTGGTTAGATCATTTTGGGAAAGTGATTCATTTGAAATCGAATCGAATGTCTACACCGAAGAAGAATTTCAATGTGAAAAACATTTCAAAGACCATGTGGAAAACACTCCTCAAGGTCAATACATAGTACGTCTACCCTTTAAAGAAGACCCATATAAAATGTTAGGGAATTCAATGGAGACGGCTAAAAAACGTTTTCAATACTTAGAAAAAAAACTTGATCGCAATGCAGAGTTAAAAAAGGGCTATATCAATTTTATAAATGAATATGAAAATCTTGGCCACATGACTCAGATTGCCCAAGATAAAATATCAAAGTCGCATTATTTTCTCCCACATCACTGCGTATTCAAACCTGATAGTTCATCTACAAAGTTAAGAGTTGTTTTTGATGCATCTGCAAAAACAACATCAGGTCATTCACTCAATGATATACTTATGGTTGGCCCAACGGTACAACCAGATCTATTTTCAGTCATTGCAAATTTTAGATTACATAAATACGTATTTACTGGCGATATAAGTAAAATGTACAGACAAGTGTTAGTTCATCCAAATGATAGAGCATATCAGCTCATTCTTTGGAGGGAGAGTAATGATGATCCTTTAAAAATATTTCAACTTAATACAGTTACGTATGGAATGGCTTCTGCCTCCTTTTTATCAACCAGATGCCTTGTAAAATTATCATCTGATTTTCAACATGCATATCCCAATGCATCTAAAATTATTACCCAAAATATTTATGTGGATGACTGCCTTACCAGGAGCAGACACCATCCATGATGCCAAGATGCTACTAGACGAAACTAGGTCATTACTTAGACAAGGGAATTTTGACTTGACGAAATTTTGCTCAAATGATCAGCGAATCCTTGAAAACATACCCAAAGAAAATCGTGAGAAAATGTTAACGATTTATCAATCTGAGGTAATTAAAACACTCGGATTGGTTTGGGATCCAATTCAAGACGCATTCAAATTCTGCTATACGTACAATACGCCTTCTGATCAAGAAGTCACAAAACGTACAGTTCTTGCCGACTTGGCTAAATTCTTTGATCCCTTAGGACTTATTGGACCAGTTATTTTACTAGGTAAAATATTTCTTCAAGAAATTTGGAAAACCAAAATCTCTTGGGATGAAAGACTACCTACAGAGCAGGCACACAAGTGGAAAAACTATTTGTCCCAATTTTCATTACTGCAAGAAATTGCTATACCTCGGTTCGTGTTGATAGATTCTTCAGTGAAATTAGAGTTACATGCATTTTCTGACAGTAGTGAAAGTGCCTTTGGCGCATGTATTTATTTGAAATCTTTTGACAAAGATGAAAATATATTTATCCAATTATTATGTTCCAAATCACGAGTTGTTCCTTTAAAGGCAACAACTATAGCACGGCTAGAACTTCAAGCAGCAGTACTGTTAGTAGACTTAATACAAAAGGTACTACCAATAATATGCAAGCCAATTTCATCTGTAAGCTATTACACAGATTCAACAACAGTTTTATCATGGATAAGGGCACCTTCCTACACTTGGGAGACCTACATTGCAAATCGTGTTGCTAAAATTCAATCTAAATCAGACTTCAATCAATGGAATTATGTAAAGGGTGAAATAAACCCTGCAGATCTAATATCGCGTGGACTAGGAATGCGCGATATCCTTAAATCAAATGTTTGGTTCAATGGCCCAGAATTTTTAAAGCAAAATAAGAATTCAAAAACTCAAATAGATTATATTACTCCCGAAGAAATACCAGGGCGTCGCAAGCAAAAAACGGTGTTGATTATGTCATGTCAAAATAATTTAATCAGTTCTATTGACCATAAAAACTCGTTTTATACCTTGCAAAAAATATTTGCATTTTCCTTTAGATTTTTAATGCGTGTTAAACATCAATGTAATAGGAATAAGATTGATGATTCCCTAACGGTAGAAGAGATACAACAGGGTACTCTTCTATTATTCAGAAATGTGCAAATAACAGCATTCCCAGAGGAATATAAGGCTTTGCAGATTGGGAAACCTTTAAGCAATACCTCTAAAATATTGGGACTAAGTCCGTACTACGATAAGACTACAAGGCTCATACGTGTGGGAGGAAGACTTAAAAACGCTGATATTCCCTTTGAAGCAAAAAATCAGATACTTCTCCCGAAACATAATGTAGTCACAACACTTCTCTTGGACTATTTGCATAGAAAACATTTGCATGCCTCTCATAGAACCTTAATTTCTATCTCCAGGCAACAGTATTGGATCGTAAGCGTAGGACGTGAAGCACGTAATGTTCTTTTCAAATGCATTACATGCTTCCGTACTAGGCCAAGATCAATAAATCAATTAATGGGAAATTTACCCCAAGAAAGAGTGGTACCTTCACGACCATTCTATTATTCGGGGGTCGACTTTTGTGGACCAATTCGAACACATTATAAGGTTCGAGGAAAAACCCCAACAAAATCCTATCTAGCAGTCTTTGTATGTTTTTCTACTAAGGCTGTTCACATTGAAGTAGTAAGCAATCTCTCAACCGAAGCGTTTATCAATTGCCTTAAACGATTTGTTGGAAGAAGAGGAATGTGTCACACCATTTTTTGCGATAATGCTACAAATTTTATTGGGGCAAAAAATCTGTTAAACGATTTTAAAACCTTTCTGAATTCCTCGGATACTGAAACATCAATAAATCAAAATTGCCTGAAGATGGGAATTAATTGGAAACACATTCCACCTCGATCTCCTCATTTTGGTGGGCTTTGGGAGGCTGCTGTTAAATCAGCAAAAACATTACTCCTCAAATATTTAGGTGAAGCTTCCTTGACTTATGAGGAACTTTCAACTGTTGTCGTTCAGATCGAATCTATATTGAATTCGCGCCCTCTTACACCTATCTCTTCAGATGTTAATGACCTAAATCCATTAACACCAGGCCACTTCCTCATCGGAGCTCCTTTGACCTCTTTACCAGAACCACACGTAGATGATTGTAAAATTTCGAGAATAGACAAATTTCGTCAAATACAACTCATCCAACAACACTTCTGGAAAAGATGGTCAAACGAATACCTCCATCTTCTGCAACAGAAGCTAAAATGGAAGGAACAGTATCAAAATCTAGTACCCGGAACGATGGTTGTTCTAAAGGATTCACACCAGCCTCCAATGAAATGGAAGTTGGGACGTGTAACTGAAGTGGTTAAAGGGAGTGATGGATTAGTGAGAGTGGCAAATATCAAAACAGACACGGGAACGTATCAAAGAGCCATCCAAAATGTATGCCCTTTACCTATTGACAGCGGTAAACAAGAAGAAGATCTTTCAAGATCCGAATTGAGAGATCAATCAATGAAATTAAGGAGTGGAAAATCCCTCAGAGTGTCCATTCTGTCACTTATTTGCCTAGTATTCCTTTTATTCCCCTTAGTCTCAACGTTAGAAAACGAGCCATTATTTATTTCCAAATTTGAAAACTCTACAGGTATATATTTTGAAGACATAGGCAGCGCTAGCACAGTAAACAGTTTTTGGAGCATATATATATTCTATAACTTATCGTCGTATTGGCTAGAATTAGGGGATGTTAAAATTTATCTTAACAGAATAGATAAAATTTGTTTCAATGAATTAAAAACAAATACTTACTGTTCACCTACGATTGACTCATTTAAACATAGAATATTTGCAATCGAATCCAACAATGACTTAATTCATAATTATCACACTTCTTATACCAAACGAGTAAGAGTTTCCAGATCCCCCTTTGACTTCATTGGAAATGTTGCCCATAGTTTATTTGGCATTTTAGATCAAAATGATGCAAAGGAAATAGAACATCAAATTTCTATGGTCGATCAAAACGAGCAACATCTTCTGCATCTCTTCAAAAAACAAAGCTCAATTGCAGATTCCACAGTCAATTTAATGAAACGTAACAATGAACAATATCAGGGTCTGAAAAATATTTTTCAGACATCCTTAAATAATCTCGAGAAGCATCAAGAAATAATTGATGCAAGTCAAACCTTTTCAGCCTTAAGTTCGTTTATGATATTATCGCTTACAAATTTAGAGAGAATGCAAGACATATTGCTTGATGTTCTGCTTAGCCTCAATGGAGCCAAAATGAATCCTCATTTCATATCCACGTCCCAATTTATGAAGCAACTTCAAATAATAAGGAATAACCTTCCATCTAATATTAACATTCCAAGAGCATCAGTTCTTGATATTTTTAAATTGTCATCAATCAAGGGACGAAGTCTAAATGACTCATTAGTATTTGAAATGGTGATTCCGTTAGTAGACAATCAGGAATTCCAACTTTTTAATCTGGTGCCATTCCCGATTTTTCAAAATAATGCGAGCTTTGTTTTGGAATTATCATCCCGTTATTTGGCAGTCACTCCTACCAGGGACAGATACTTCGAACTGTCGGATAACCAACTAATGTTATGTAATCTTCTCTCAACAAGAAATTATATATGCAATCAACAACTGCCAACAATGATCCATCAGGCAAATAGTAATACATGTGAAATTTCATTGCTTAATCATCAAACAAGTGCTCTAAATCACTGTTCTTTAAGAAAAACTATCTTTCAAGACCAATGGATCAGTTTGAGAGCTTCAAATAGTTGGATATTTGCCCTTAAAGACGCTACCACTGGTCTTCTTATATGTGATGGTATTACAAAAAGTTTAACCTTAAATGGAAGTGGTCTGATAGAATTTTCAAAACCATGCACTCTGAAACTGCCACACATAATTATAAGTGGACGAGTGAAACCCAATAGTAGTATGCAAAACTCATTCGTTCCCTCTCTGAAGATCTCAGAAGCAATTAGACCAACAACTCCATATAAAGATAGAGATTTTATCGCATTCTCAAAAAATAATACCGATTTTGCTGGAGTTGAAGAGTTAAGGAATAAAATAAAAGAAGTAGTTAATGAGTTAGATCAGGATTCGAATCAATCAAATGTTATGAATTTTCATGACTACCATCATTATGGAATGAATTTTATCTTCTCTTTATTGATACTTGGGGTCATTATCTTCTATTGTCTTAAGAAAAGGAATTCGCAACCCCCTCCCAGGGCACACGCATCTCGTTTTGAAGTGGATACATCTTTTTAATGAAATATTTTTTTTTCTCTCTCTTCACTTTCTTCCTTTAACTTTTGAGGGATTGAGTCCCTCAAAGGAGGGGAGTATGTTCAAAATACAGTCAACATCATTTTCACATGACAGAAATGTGCTGACACGATGGGAAGTGATTTCCTCATCGCTTCCCACAAATAATAACAATTTAAATAAAATATTTAGCTATATCAAATATCATTAATCGTGAGGCCAGACGAAATATGAAACAAATAAAAGTTCAATATCTGGCCTCGCGCACCTTTAATTTTAGATACACATTCATATTATAAGCTAATAATGCTGACTGGGCAACCTTTGGGTTTTGCCTTCTGCAAGCCTTCTGTCCAGCCAGTCTAGTCACTCAGTGTTCACACTTCAATTTCTTCAGTTCAACTTGCCAATAAATATTTTATTAAGTTAAAGTTTGTTTTATTGTTTCTTTTTTCTTGATTACCATATTAAAGAGTACCTGTGATATTAAACAGAACAAAGGTAAAACAAACCACGAGAGCTTATAGACCCCGAAACAAAGCCTGTAGAGACTATCATGGGAACATCGTAGTGGAACCGCAGTCAGTGTTGATGATTTGGAAAGACCACTTTTCCAAACTGTATAATGGCGATGACGAGTGAAATTCCGCCAGCTATACAGAACCATTCAATTTGGGTGAAGCAGACTAGCAATTCCATTCCACCCCCCGACATTGACGAAGTGAAGATAACGATATCTAAACTTAAGTCCAACAAAGTCACTTGAGCAGACGACCTAGCTGCCAAACTGTACAAAGCAGCAAAATAGCATACACCAGCTCACCTGCAAAATTTGGTCGGTGGAAAGCATGTCTGACGAATGGAACCTCAGCATCGTATGCCCGATCCTCAAGAAAGGAGATCCCCTAAAGTGCACCAACTACAGAGGTACAAGTAAAGTTCGTGAGTCTTGGGATGGAGGCCAGGAAGATGAATCTAGCGGTTAACGAGGGCAAGATCAAGTTAATGCTGTCAACAAGAAAGGACAACCAACATCGACGTCAAATGGAGAATGGAGACGAAGATTCAATCAAGAGCTGTACGAGCTGTTCAGCGACACTGACCTAGCCAGAAAAGTTAAGGTCCAACGACTTAGATGGTTTGGGCATGTAGAGCGAATGGAAAATAATGCTCCGGCTCGTAGAGTCTTCGAATCCAACCTGGAAGGACATCGCAGAAGAGGAAGACCGCGACTCAGGTGAAGCACACAGGTGGTAGAGAACTTGAACCAACTTGGCGTGCGAAACTGGAGACAGCTAGCTAGGGAGCGAACTTGCTGGAGATGGAGAAGCTTGTTGGATGAGACCCTGGTCCGACCTGGACTGTAGCGCCACCATAAGTAAGTAAGTTAAGGTGATTTCTGAATTTGTTGACAGACGTTGGTAAGTTGCTTTTTTGATTTCTTGGGAAAGTTAACTGACTGGACTGGACTGGAAACGCAAATATTCTGACGTTGCACCTGCCATGTTTACATAAACAAGCTGAATTAAATTTTGTGTACCTGTCTTCAAACTTTAACGTTTAAACTTGAAACCTCTTAAGCTGTCGGCACTAAGACATAATTACTATTATCAACTGCTGTTCAGCACCACAAGAACACAACTTCCCACTTAAAACGTAATAAACGAGCCCAGAGGTATAAACAAGAAAAAAATAAATTAATTCATATAAGGTCCAAAAAAGTCGATCTATAAATATCTAGGTCACTTGTAAAAGAACAATTTATAAAAAAATGCAACAATTACATTTTCATAGTCCACTTGGACAGGTGATAAATGACGCAGTCATAGCTCACCAAAAAAAAGCTTGAACTTGCTTCTGTCATTTAATTCTTTTAATCCAATTAGCGCTTGTGTACATTTTTGGATAAGACCACGAAAGAATTGTCATCTTATAAGAAAAACAAAACGAATTCTCAATTGACTTGTTCTATGTGTGGGGACAACTTTGACAACGCGATTTTTTTGCCGGCATTTCTGTTCGCACCAAACATGTCACCAAGCTTCTTTTTTGCTAAATACAACTGCATTGATGACAATTAACAAAAAATTCAAACAACAAAATCACACGAATGATTCTATGCTTCCAATAAAATTCTTGCTCAATTTGACACCTTTTAAAGTGCCATTGATTGGCTCAAAACTTGTAGCATGTGATTTGGTCATTTTGCCTACGCGATCGAACAGAACTTGAAATACGATCGAAATGCTTGACATGCAGATAAATGTGTAGAAGTTATGCAAAAGAAGGACAGCAATCAAGTCCGACCAGAAATTTTGCTGAATCACGAAGGTGTTTTGCTTTTGGTAGCTGGATTGTTGGATGGTGATTGACCTACTTTTAGGAATGCAATTTGAAATTTAATGAATCTAGTTGGTCATATAGGTTTATCCTTTTGGAGAGAGATATTTAGAGGAAGTGTCACATTGAATTTTGAATTTTTAAACTTTTTTTACGTTCGAAGTTCGGCTCGGGGCAAACTGATGGCCATTCCTAGAAACGCGGTGATTACGGGTGAATTGTTTAAGGAGAGGAATGCAACTGGCATTCACTGGAGTAGAATTTACGATAAAATAAAGAGAGACATGAAACGTTACAACGGTGTTCCAACGAAGTGAATGTTTCAATGATGTCCTTCAGTATTGTAGCTGGAGCACCAGTAGAGATAAGACTAATAAAAGTTTTATAGCCAGATCGCATGTGGAGAAACATTTCTTGCACCGTCTTGAGAAACCCAAATATCTTTCGGCATTTTTGGTGCCATCGCATATGTGATCGTTCCACAAGAGGTCAGATGCAAGTGCCAGTCATGGATAGTGCCAAACAGGTGGATCTCAATCCAACGAAGACAGCATAGGGTTTACAAAGCATTAAACCTAACACGGTTTTCTATTCCCCCATTGAACAATGGCTGCTTAAGTCAGTGTTAAATGAGCTTTACCATATTTTGTCGTTGCAGTTCCATAACCGAAGAGGAGGGATGTGAGTCTTGGAACGAATATGAAAAGATAAGCGTTCTTTCGTCAGCGAAACAATTTATTGGATCTGAAGCTGCAGACAAGAGATCATTTATAAAAACGAGAACGAGGGCCGGAGACAAAAAAGAGCCCTGGGGCACACCAGCATTTATGTTGTTGGTTTCAGACTTGAATCCGTCTAATACAAATTGTATTGAACGGCTCAAAAAAATGTTTCTAATCCAACGAAGGAGGTATTCGTCGATACCGAAAGCACGCATTTATGATAAAAGAGCAAGATGCCAGCCTTTATCAAATGTCTTTGAAACATCAAGTGCAACAATCTTACTTTCTCTAAGCCGATGTAAAGACTAGTTCCACTGTTCCGTGAGATAAACCATCAGATAGTTGTACTGCCTGTCATTAAGAAGCTTTCGGTCTTCGAGATATTTTTTAAGCTGATATAGTTTATGACTTTGCCCATGACCTTAGAAAGAAGAGAAGTAAGTGCAATCAAATTGAAGGAAAAAGAAGATTTGCCTTTTTTGGAACTGGTTGGACAAATTCTGTTTTTCAACTGCTCGGAACGAGCCCAGAAGAATAGGATAAATGGAAAAGCTTAAACAAGGTTTTAGCTAGGCAGCGTGAAGGAACAATTTTTCATAATAGTAGCGGGGATACCATACGGACCAGCTATGTTGAGATCTTTTTGAACTATCATCACAGCACGAGTGCGAAACAAGATATGTCCCATGGAATCATTGGCTCGTTGAAGTACTGGGGAGACATGACACTCTCCGGCAGCGTTAAAAGACAAAGCTATCTCTCGATGAACTAAAGTAAAAATATATAACACCCTTCCTTCTGTATAGTACGATTGGACACTGACAAAATCCGATGAAAGTGCCTTGGGCTGTTTCCAGAGGAAAGTTCTTCGGGATATCTATGGAGAATGGAACAGCGACATCTACGGGTTATACAATGAAGCGGACCTAGCCAAAAGAGTCAATGTGCAACGACATAGATGGCTTGGTCATATAGAGCGATTGGACACCAATGCTCCTGCCCGGAAAGCCTTCAACACCATTCTCGAGAGAAGAAGTAGAGGAAGACCGCGACTCTGGTTGCGCGCTCAAGTGGAAGAGGACCTCAATCAACTTGGAGTGCAAAACTGACGAAAGTATGGACACTGACAAAATCCGATGAAAGTGCCTTGGGCTGTTTCCAGAGGAAAGTTCTTCGGGATATCTATGGAGAATGGAACAGCGACATCTACGGGTTATACAATGAAGCGGACCTAGCCAAAAGAGTCAATGTGCAACGACATAGATGGCTTGGTCATATAGAGCGATTGGACACCAATGCTCCTGCCCGGAAAGCCTTCAACACCATTCTCGAGAGAAGAAGTAGAGGAAGACCGCGACTCTGGTTGCGCGCTCAAGTGGAAGAGGACCTCAATCAACTTGGAGTGCAAAACTGACGAAAGTTAGGTAGGGACCGAGCTGGCTGGCGAATACTGTTGGTTGAAGCCCAAGTTCACAATGGACTGTAGCACCAGTTTAAGTAAGAAGGTAAGAGTGATTTATAAACAAAAAGAAGTCACTTAGGGTCTAATTTGGTGAATACCGCTTTTTTCAAATTGGCATCGAATCTACCCAATTCTTCGTCATTATACAGTTCTGTGACCGCATTTTTCAAGTTATCAATGTGGATCACGCTTTGTAAATACCTAAATAGTCCCTTTCCAGCTGATGCCGATGGGACCTTGTTTGGAGAACGTTAGCGACTGAAATCCACTATTTTTAATGTTTTTTGGTCACTAGTGTGCACCGATGATTTGTCAACTTTTATAGCATCAGGAATCCCAATACACTATTCAAAATGTGTTTAATGATCCTCTTCACCGCACTTTTCTACGAAAGAGGTCCGACTTACTGCACTTCTTCCCAAACTGCGGGTTTAGAAATTATCCTCAATCTCCCCCCCCCCCCCATAGATCTATTCGTTCAAGAATCAGCAGCAAACAGCGCCCTTAGGCTCAGTCAAACCAACATCTGGAAAACTAGCCAGAGAGGCCACGCAGCTATTCTTACGAAATACGTAGATAACAATATCTGCACAGATTATTTTACCCCTTGCTTAGATTTCAACAAATCTTTTAGCACTAGCTTCCCCAATAGACTTGATTGGGAAAATAGTGTGCCCTACAATAACGACTCGACCATTACCTACCATCTACACCGATGGTTCTAAAATGAATACTGGAGTAGGTGCAGGTTTCTACTCTGAAAGCCTCAACCTTGCCAATTCATTCAGGCTCCCTGACCATAGCAGCGCCTTTCAAGCTGAGATCTTGGCAGTGAAAAACGCTGCTAAACATATATATCCATGATGGCGATATCACACGCGGACATCACTTTTTTCATTGATAGCCAATAAAAACTATCTCCGCCACCCAAATCAAGTCGAGGCTTGTTTCTTGCTGTCGCGAAGAGCTAAGGGTTCTTGGTACACAGCATAACGTAAGACTCTGCTGGGTTCCTGGCCACAGTGATGTGCCAGGCAACGAAAAAGCGATTGAGCATGAAGATACTGCTCATTTTCTCTGCCACTGTCCTTCACTCTGTCTTACTAGGAAGAAAGCTCTAGGTAACGTCTTCTTTAATGAACTAAAGGAACTATCTGAACTGCGAGGCAAAAGCTTACTAAGCTTTGTCAAGACCTCTAAATGGTTAAACGAACCACATGATTCATAGATTATTTATTTTTTACGAAGTTACAATACTTCGGGGTACCACAATCGATCTACATTGATCAGCTCCAACTGTCAGCCCGCCCTAACCTAACCTACTGCACTATTCTTCTTGGCGTTAATTAAAACACTTGTTTCTTACTTTTAAAATTAAACAATATTTATTTGGAACTATGTCCTTTATTATTGAAATACTTTTTACTAATTCTAAAAGGAGCTTAAGGCTACTATGTAGTTACAATAAGACTATTGATAAATTCATCATACAGTCGTATTTATATACTTTTCTTATCTATCTACAAGGAGACCCAAGCGTACAATCGTCTTGCTTGATAATGAAGAAGAGATAATATTCCAACATTGTATACAAACGATATTATCTCTTTTACATATGTTATCATTGTAGCGTTGTGTGCAAGACTGTACTAGAGACTAAAGATATCATTGAATACAAATAATGTTATCTTTTTTCTCAATATGTTTTGCTATGGATACTTAACTCCCCCCCTTGTTAAACGAAATCGTCCCGATTTTTCGACGCTATTTTTAACATTTCTCTTTCATAAGTTTTGTTATATGCGTCAATCTTTTTTTGTTTTTGACGATCTGTTATACATTGTATAGTTTTTATCATTACGTACGTAAATGCTAGAATAACAATCAGTGTTACAATTGTGTATATAGTTGATAATATCGGTTTTTCTTCAAAAGGAATAATTAGTTTTTTTAAAGTATCTATGTTATCGAATTTGTACATTGTATCTTCTTTAATTATTTGGTCGATGTAAGACTCTGAATTATGATTTCTTAATATAACTTCTTTAATTTGCTTATGCATGTTTTTGTATATTTTATCGTCTAGATTTATAGTATTTTCATAAGTAACTAAGTTTATACCATTAATTGTTTGATTATTTAACTTATGCTTACCGCTTAATAACATAACACCGGATTCAATTTCTAAGTCGTAATCGTATTCTTGTTTAATGTTGCATTTTGAAGTTATATTCTTTAAAAGTGGAATAAGACAATTTTCTTCTTCAAAGTTAATTTCACAAATGTTTTTACTTAGATGATTTTGACAATTTCTTGTTCTTAAATAAGTTTGGTTACATAAGGCAATTGTTTTATCTGTAATGATTTTTCCATGTTTTGAATTTAAAGGTGTTACTTTATACAATTTACATGATTTAATTAGAACTGGATATTTATATATTGTGATGAAGAATTCATCAGTTCTAGCTTATAATATTTTAGAGTACTCAAGTATATTTATTATGGGTACTTGAATTATTTCATGTTGAATAATATTTTTAATGTCATCTAAGTCTAGGCTTTCTGATAAATATTCATTATTTTTTGCTGCATTAATTGTTCTGGTCAATAATAATAATTGTTCGTACACTTGTTCTATTACTAAATGTTCTTTAAGGCTCTGACCTTCGAATTGTTGCAAAATTTGTTCAAATCTAGAATTTATAGTTTTTTGTTTATTATTGTTTTCTATGAGATTATTTATACTCGTTTCTATGTTAACTAAGTCATAATGGTCAGGATTACCAAACACATATTTGAAAGCTGTTCCTAAAAAGTTAATTGATCTAGTATGCCTAGTATGTTCTTGTAATTGGTCTGCTAAATTCTTAATTTTACTTAACCAAATTTTTTCTTCTTGTGTAGGTTGATATTTACTAGTTACGATATTTACGTAAGGTTGAAATATCGAAGTCAGGTTGGTGGCATGTAACAAATAAGTTTGTTCTTTGAATAAATACACGTCATCTGTTTGCGTAAGTATAAACTTCTTGTTTAGTAACTCAGTTATTTGAACGTTTCCTTGCCCTTCTTGACTCTGTACAATTCTTAGTAATGTTAGGAATATTAATATTTTCGTCATCTGAAAAATGATAATTCTTTATGTTATCCTTGTGAATTTTTATTCCTTCTTTAGAGATTACAGTGTCTCCTTTATCTTCTTCTACTATTCTTGTTATGTATCTGGCGTTAGATTTCTTTCTAAGACCTGTGATTCTTACCATTATCTTATCTCCTTTTTTATACTCTCTGTGTCGAGTTCCTTTATTTAGACGTTCGATTACTTTTTTGGATGCTGAGTTTAGTTTATTTATTATAATTTCACTATTGCTATATTTATTTTGATTAAAGAAAATGTCTCTAGGTTTCAAACCGGTAACTGAGTGTATAGAATTATTTAATTCACGCACTGTTCTAAATATTTCTTCGATAAGTCTTGTTTTATTCTGAATTGTGAATATTCTAGACAGTTCAGTTATTGTACCGTTTACACGTTCTACCTGACCGTTCGCTGTCGATCTGTATACTGGAGTTTCTACTTTAGTTATGTTGTATTTCAAACACATTTGGTTCACCATTTCTGTTTTGAATCCCTTCTCGTTATCTGTCATGAGTCGTTCACATTTTGGGAAATAATTAGATAAGACCTCTTCCATAACGTCGTACAGTCTGTTTCGAGTTTCGATTTCCCGAAGGATTGTATATTTAGAATACTTATCTACTGTTACAAGGAAAGTATACTTGTCGTTGAAGTATATGTCCATATGAATGTGTGTTCCCACATGTGTTGGTATTTCTGAATTATTCAGAGGTTCTCTGATAGGTTTTCTTTCATATTTTCCAAATAGACATGCTATGCATTTTTTGTTGAAACTCTTTGCTTGTTTATTTAGATCGGGCCAGTAATATTTCTCTGAGATTTCTTGTATATTGTTACGTAACCCTCGGTGTGCTCTTTCGTGAGTTACCCTTACAAGTTTTAGTTGTTCCTCCAAATTTGTCACGTCTTGAAGTTTTCTTGGTGTGAATATAAATCTTACTAGTGGGAATTCCTTTTTTATGTTTTCACCATATTTGTATATGTTTTCAAATTTCGTATGCAAAGCTACAATCTTTTGGGGTTGTATAACTTCTTTCATCTGCCTTAGTAAAGAGTCTTTGTCCTTAAACTTTATTATGAGTCTTATTTTGTTACTAAAATAGATTTGTGTTTCGATATTATTTGTTATATCTTCAATAAGTTCGAACTGTGCAGCGTATGCATTAAAAGGCTGATTCACAGTTTTTATTATATCATTAGAAGAACTTTCAGCTGAATGTGCTGTTTCTATGGTAGAAGTATTTATGCGTTGACGTGATAATGCGTCAGCTACAAGATTTAGGTTTCCTGGTTTATAAACTAATTTTGCTCCAAAGTCTTCAATGATTCCCTTCCAACGTTTCAGCTTTGTGTTGGGATTTTTTTCTGATACAGAATATATAAGGCTCTGGTGATCGGTATATATGGTTAAGTCTGCTATACCATATATGTAGTTTCTGAGTTTTTGTAAGGACCATATGATCGCTAATAGCTCTTTCTCGTTTGTGCTATAGTTCTCTTCTGTCTTACTCAGTGTTCTTGACAAGAAGTGTATAGGTTGCTTATTCTGACTTAGTACGGCTCCAATAGCTATGTTGGATGCATCAGTAGTAAGCTCGAATGGTTTACTATAATCCGGTTGAAAAAGTTCGACTTGTTCTTTCAAATAATTTTTTAAAATTCTAATCGCTTCTAATGCTGAATCATTCAGATTTAACTTAATATTTTTACTTTGTTTTTTGTTTACTTTACCGTTATCTCCTCGTAAATATAATGTCAGGGGCTTGGCTATGCTTGCGTATCCTTTTATAAACTTACGATAGTAACCTGTAAGACCTAAAAATCCTCTCAAATCCTTTACCGTTTGTGGGACTGGAAAATTTTCTATAGCTGCTATTTTCTCAGGGTTCGTAGTGATTCTACCATGTCTGATTATGTGACCTAAGTATTCTACTTCTTCTTGAAAAAACTTACTTTTCTCATCAGATATTTTTAATGTGGCTTTATTGAGTACGTCGAATACTTGACTTATGTGCTGTATATGTTCTTCCTCAGATGAAGAATATATCAATACGTCATCAATGTAAACGTGTACGAATTTACCTACAAAGTCTCTCAAAATGTCGTCCACGCATCTCTGAAATATGCTTGGTGCATTTTTGAGCCCGAAAGGCATTCGTTTAAAATGATATTTTGCGCCATTTATAGCAAAAGCTGTTTTTTCTTTATCATCTGCTTTGATTTTAATTTGGTGGAAACCTGACTCCAAATCTAACGTTGTAAAGTACTTGGCTTTACCTAAATTTTGAATTGTCATGTTGACATCCGGAATGGGGTATCTGTCTGTTACAGTGTGAGCGTTAAGTTTTTGGAAATCAACAACCATGCGCCGTTTTGGTTTTCCTTTTTCGTCCAAACCTTTTTTAGGTACTGTCCATATGGGACTGTTATAAGGACTATGGCTTTTTTCTATTATATCGTCATGTAAGAGTTTCTGTATTTCTTTGTTTACGAATTCGTTATCTGCTATGGGATATGGATATTGTTTAACATAAACCGGATTATCATTGGTCGTCCTAATGCTTGCTTCTATAGTATCTGTAAAGGGTAACGGTCCTATGCTGTTATTAATCTTCATCAGTCTATCTATGTCTGCTTTATAAATATTATTTTCCCCAATTATGTAATTAATTTTCTGAATAGATTCGACACTGCTTATGGTAGTTAGAGTCATATTACTGAAATTTATTTCCGCGTTTAGAACTTTAAGTCCTTCATATCCTAATATCATATCAAAAGACTGAATATCCTCTAATTCAAAAAATGTTATATTTTTCTTTAATATCCTAACTACTTTCTTTGTATCTACCATAGAATAACCATGCATTGTTTTTATTTTTATAGGTTTAATTTTAATTTTTTCGCTAGAATCGCATTTTCTATTAATGTAATTATGGGTTGCACCAGTATCAATAAGAATTTTATAAATTTTCTTAGAAATAGTACTAGTTAAATTTAAGCAGGGCAACCCGTCTACTAGTTTAAATGATCTATTCTTATGTTATTATTTACCATACATTCCGTTTCATCTGCTTCTGCATATGTATTGCTGACATCGTCTCTGCGTTGTTGTCGGGAGTTATTTACTCTCTGCTGCTTGAAGTTCTGCTGATAAGATCGTTGCGGTCTGTTGTGTGTGTTGAAACTCCCGCTGTGTTCACGTTTCGCTGGTGGATTATATACATCGGGTTTGTATTGATTCCAATTTTGTCGCTGTGCATGTACAATTTGTCTCGAGTTTATCTCCATCGGCTGTGGTCCGTCATTTCTCTTGAAAGGGTTTAGGCGTGGTCCTTGATTGTGTTGCTGCATATTATCGTATTGCTTCTGGGGTTGATAATTCGTTGTTTGGCTCGAATAATTTGGTCTTCTTTCGTTTCTGCGTTCATGTGGCATATTTTTGTGGTGCTTATCTTGAGTGAGATGTAAATGCCTGTGCACATTATCATGTTCTATTCTGCGAGCAATTGCGAATGCGTGTTCTAGATCATTTATTGTAGCTGAATATAATGATCCTCTTGTAAAGTTGTCACTCATACCATCAATGAATATACGAACTGCGTCGTCGTTAGCATTTTTAATTAGTCTGTCGATTATATTCGGCGGATCACCTGACATAGTGATTTTTGATATTATTAAATTGAGATTTTTATTTATCTCGTCGTGGTATTCAGACAGTGTGCTTCTTTTTTGCGTGATGGCTTTCATCATGTCTTGTAGCACGTATAGAGGTTCTTGATTAGAGTACGTATAATCTAATCTGTTACGTATCGCCTCAAAATTAAAAATTGTGTTATAATTAGTTAACACATTCGCGGCTGCACCCTGTATTTTACTTTTCACTATAGTCAATGCTGCTGCGTACTTACTGTGTGTTTTGAAGTTTTTAATGCTGTCCATTAATCTGGATGCTTCTTCGCGCCACGACCGATAATTTGATTGATCGCCGTTGAAAATAGGTAGGCTTTTAAATGCGTCTAACTGTATTTCACTACCATCTGTATATGTGGTTCTTATTTCCTCTAGCACAGGTATGTTTGGTACTATGCCTAATCCAGATTTTACTTCATTTAGTTTTGTTTCTAAATTAGTGTTTATTTGATTTTGGTTAGTTATTATTGCTGCTAACCTTGCATTCTCTGTGCGTGTGTGCTCTAGGGTTTGTGTTACTGTGTTGCACCTGGTTTCTAAAGCTTCTAATCTTGCCATTAATACTGCGAGTTGTTCCATTTTGAACTCGTGTCTGTTGTCGTCGAATTTGTGTGTTTTTTTTCTCCACATATACACTTTCACTGAATTGCTTTGCTGCTTCGTACGAAGAAGCTATATTTGTACCTGCTATGCTAGGTAATTCTTGTAACCGGTAACGCGAGTGTTCTGTTTATACTAGATTTCACTACTTGTTCCCGAGGTCCGCTCGATTGAAGTTAAAAAGTATATTTAACCTCCTGGCAGGATCGCCAATTAAAACACTTGTTTCTTACTTTTAAAATTAAACAATATTTATTTGGAACTATGTCCTTTATTATTGAAATACTTTTTACTAATTCTAAAAGGAGCTTAAGGCTACTATGTAGTTACAATAAGACTATTGATAAATTCATCATACAGTCGTATTTATATACTTTTCTTATCTATCTACAAGGAGACCCAAGCGTACAATCGTCTTGCTTGATAATGAAGAAGAGATAATATTCCAACATTGTATACAAACGATATTATCTCTTTTACATATGTTATCATTGTAGCGTTGTGTGCAAGACTGTACTAGAGACTAAAGATATCATTGAATACAAATAATGTTATCTTTTTTCTCAATATGTTTTGCTATGGATACTTAACTCGTTCCTTCTAATTCTCGTTGGCATTAAGAGGAAGCTTAACAATTGATTGAGATTATTACTTGCAGTGATCTTTCAGTTGGTTCTACGATTCACATTATATTTCTGAAACGTCTTTCTGCAAGTTTGATAATGGGACAAAAAATATTAATGATGATCCTGAATTTTTTTCTCCGTGGGGCGTGCCATGGCGTTTAAAAGCAACAGATGTTTTCTGAAAGACTAGACATGATTTCATCCAATATGTTTGAATCCGCCTCCTGCAGCTAGAACATTACAATATTCAATTTCAGTAAAACAACAAGAAGCTA
This sequence comes from Sphaerophoria taeniata, assembly GCA_943590905.1. Classification (NCBI taxonomy): domain Eukaryota; kingdom Metazoa; phylum Arthropoda; class Insecta; order Diptera; family Syrphidae; genus Sphaerophoria; species Sphaerophoria taeniata. The sequence continues at coordinate 192,248,067 of OX016540.1, forward strand.
ATTAGTGTAGGTACTGATACATGACTTAAACAATTATTGTTTCATGACCTAATGCGGACATGAACATTAGCATCTGGGATATGTCAACTGGGTAGTTATTGTTTATGTTATCCATGTTGGTTGTAAAGAGTAAACATAGAATTGAAAAGAGCAACTCTAGGCTAAAGAAAGGAACTACAAATTCAGATCGTTCAAAGCGTGAGCGTGAGCGTTAGTGTGACAATGAATGTGAATGTCAAACTTTTGATTTATTAAACCATTGTGAGAAAAATCCACTTTATTCACTCTGAGCCGTATTCCGTTTTCCTCAGCTCAGCTGTTCGTTTCAAGGTTAAAGTAGATCAAAACACTCCACTCACTTTTCCATTAAACCATATTTGTTTATTTAGAGCACTTGACACTCATATCATTGATTTAATTGACTCCGGAATAATCAATTTGCCATTAAAAATCAGATGATCTTGGTAGTTCCCAAGCCGGCCACCAGATGTTGTGTAACATTATTTTTCAGGATATACTCAACTAGCAACGTTCTAAAACACCGAAGGTCTTGCACGTTTTTTGTTCTGCCGGATTAACAATGTTATCTGTCAGCACTCGTTTTGTTGTCCATAACAGACAACAGCTAGAGAGTGTGGTAATAAATAAAAATAGACCAAAACAATACAGTTTTCCAGATGTAAGGTTTTCGTGTTGTGTCCCCAGACCCAGATTTGACCATACAGCAGCAGATACGATCGACGACCGACACGACGGACAAAAAAACCAAACACACAATACAAAAGCAAATTTATTATAAAATAGTTATGCTCTCATTGTGCCTGGAGTCTTGACTCCTTCGCCTAATTTGCAAGAATTTCCAATCGCACTTCTGAAAATAGAGACATGGGCTTATAAGAGGTCAGTAGTTGTCGTCGTTTGTTGGTCGTGTCGTCACAAGTATCCGTGAGCTGCGGTATGCATATCTGCTTCACGGATCTCCCCGGAGCGACTTCGACTATCGACAAACAGCATTGGAGGCTTTTTTCGACATGCTTTTGTTCGTGACTATCGTAGTTGAGTTTAAAGCCATTCACATGGATCAAGCTATGCACACGATAGATCTTATCTCGATTCGAACAGAAAATACCCTCAAAACCTATTCACCGAATCCGAAACTCAGTTTACATAATACACACAGTGAGCTCAATGGGGTCTTATTGGTTGGCGAGACAACGATTCGTTGATGGATTAGGACAAAAAGTGAGCTATTTTCTCACTGAATTCGCAAATTTGTATAATTAAAGAGCTGAATTGGCATTTAAGCAGCTTAATGGCGAAAATTGATAAATATTTATTGAGAATTCGATGTCAACATGTGAAAAAATGCGTTTTATTGCGTCTTAAGATTGAGATGAAGAATTGATTGTTGGCAAGAAAACTACAAGCAGAAAATAGGATGCAGCTCCAGCTATTAATGTTTGGTGTTGCTTACCTGATCGTTGACTCCATAAAATGGTCTACAGAAAATCGTTAACATCTACATCTCCCTTCTGTCTTATTTGAAAGATAGCAGTTTTAGTTGACAAGATTTTTAAGTAAGACATTTGACGAGACATCAGACATGCGTCAAATATGACGATATACTACGAGTGCAGTACATTGTGTGAAATTTTGGCGAGGCGAGTGTTATGATATGAACTATTTTTTCGGATGCGCTTTTGGAAGTTGTTTAATTAATTTGTTGCAGCTCTCTTTTCGAGCTGAGGCTTATTCGGAAAATTGACAAAGTTGATTGAAAGTTAACCAAATAAAACGTGTTCTTTACTGCGCCAAGTTGATATATGCTTAGTACATGCACTACCTGGGTATACTTGGTGGCGACAGTGCTTCTTGTAGATGTTCTTGTGGTACAAATTGCTTCCAACAAGGTATTCGACCTGGCGAGCGCAGGTCAGTCCATCTAAATGCTGGAGTGTGGGAAATATAATATTTTTTTGCAATTCCACTGGAATTTCTTCCTGTCACCATAAACTTCACAGATTTAGTAGTTGCTCAAGTGATGGGCCCTCACATATTTTATCAGCTCGATACAACGCGATGTGTTCTGCTGACCTCTTAGATCAATTGGTAGAACCTTCGCGCCTGGCGCCACATCGTGCTCGGTCTTTGTTTCGATTTCATAATATTCCCTTTCCATGAGGTTTCTGCACTGCCACTCCAATCTCAGAAACTAGTACAAGACGGAGTTGGCAGTACCAATCATACTATTCACTTCTCTTCCCTTACCTTTACTTTGTGGGCTCGTCAGTAGACCCGCTAATGTATTTCAATTTTACCCGGACAGAAACGAATCCTTCAATTAGTTCCAAATTACTGGTAAGGTACCCAATTGAGATCAACACACAAAATTGCTGAGAGGTAATTCGACGTCAAACAGCTACAATCGCAAGAGATTGCTAGATTTATTCCCGAATGTTTCTTCGATAACCTCCTTAGAAGTTCTTTGTTGCCATCACAAACTATAGAGAATCAGTGGCAAGACTGCCAAGCAGCTATCAGAGATACCGCCTCTTAAGGGCTAGGGTTTACAAGGCCACCACAACGAAATCTTTGGTTTGACGATGAGTACTATGAGCTCGTATGCAGCTAAACAAGAAGCTACAAGCTGAAAAGGAGAGAGGAGTACAAACTTCTCAGAAAAAAAGGAGCATAAGAAGCGCACGATCGAGGAGATAGAGTTATGTCACAACACGAGCGAGGTTCGAAAGTTTTACAAAAAGCAAAACAAACCCCCAGGGGTTTACATCCCGCATCGAAGTCCGTAAAGACCATCATGGGAACATCATAGTGGAACCACAGTCAATGTTTATAGGATATTGGAAGCTGTATAGTGGCAATGACGAGCGAAATTCCGCCAGTTATGCAGAACCATTCAATTTAAGTGAAGCAGACCATTAATTCCATTCACCCGATATCGACGAAGCGAAGAAGCGATATCTAAACTTAAGTCGAACAAAGCCGCTGCGCTGGAGCCGACGGCCTAGCACCCGAACTGTACAAAGCAGCTGGAGATGATTTGGTTAGGAGTATGCACCAGCTCATTTACAAGGGTTGGTCGGAGGAAAGCATGCTCGACGATTGGAATCATAGCATCGAATGCCCGAACCTCAAGAAAGGAGATCCGCTGTACTGTACCAACTACAGAGGTATAAGTCTCCTTAACATCGCCTATAAGATCTTGTCTGCCGTGCTGTGTGAACGTTTGAAGCACTTCGTCAACAATCTGATAGGTCCTTATCAGTGTAGCTTCAGACCCGGAAAGTCCTCCACAGATCAAATATTCACCCTACGGCAGATCTTGGAGAACACCCAGGATCTTCAAATCAATACCTACCACCTTTTCATCGATTTCAACGCCGCTTATGACAGCGCAGCGTCTATAAAGACCAACTATATGTATAGAGCAATGTCTAGTTTAGGCATCACAGAAAAACTCATTCGTCTGTTGTTCCATAATGGTCAGAAAAAACCTCACGGATGCACTTGATGTCAAAAAAGGTTTTAGGCAAGGCGATGCGCTGTCATGCGATTTCATCGTTCTTGGAAAGATTATGCAAAACTTCAACGTCAACACCAGAGGCACAATCTTCATCTAGCTACTAGGATACGCCGACGACACTGGCATAATTGGAAGAACACTGCGTAATATCAGTCTAGCGTTTGTGAGTCTTGAGACGGAGACCAGGAAGATGGGTGTTTATGCCACTTTATTATTCAGAAATTTGTTGACGTAAATTTATGATGTATTCAACAAATTTCTGAACACGCCATTAATCCATTTTCGGAGCTGACCCTTTTTATCAACTGCCATTTTTTACTGCTGATTTCCGGCATTTTCGTTTTTTTCTCATTATTTTTTTCTCATCTCTCATCGGCAAGAGTTCGCCATTAATAATCTTTGCGCAAAAATTTCATTCCATATCTCTAAATAATATACATATTGTATTTCTAAAACTATATTTGTTGGACATTAAAAAGAAAACCAAACAAGATTAATTAAAGTGTTTTTTTTTGTTCCGAAAATAAAAGGAAAGAAAATTATTCAACAAGAAATCGCAAGACAAATTTCGTGCATTCATCTCCCAAAAGCCATATTAAAAGGCACATCACCTCGAATCGCAACGATCAGGGAATCCACGTCGATTCATCCCCGACGTGGGTCGATCAATGGGACTAGGGGTTAAAGAGGGAAAGACCAAGTAAATGATGTCAACAAAAAAGGACATTCAACATCGACGTCTTAGAGCCATAATAGACAGATTTAACTTCGAGGTAGTAAAGGACTTTATCTACCTAGAGTCCGCTGTAAGCTCAGACAACGACACCAGCGCTGAAATCAAAAGAAGAATCACGTTTGTCAATGCAATTGCTGCTTCTTTGGAATTAGAAGGCAACTGTCGAGGAACTAAAATTTCACTGTTTAAAATCCTCATCATCCCGTTCCCCGTTGCTAATGTAGGTATGGTGCAGAGACATGGACCTTGACAACACCGGATGAAAACGCTTTTGGCTGCTTCGAGGGAAAAACTCTTCGAGTGATTTATGGTCCCGTCTGTAAAAATAGAGAATGAATACGAAAATTCAACCAAGAACTGTGCGTTCTGTTCAGCGACAATGACCTAACATGAAAAGCTAAGGTCCAACGGCTTAGATCGTTGGGTCATGAGAGCGAATGGAAAATAAGGTTCCGGCCCATAAATTCTTCCAATTTAACCCGGAATGGCGTAGCAGAAGAAGAAGACCGCGACTCAGGTTGAGCACGCATGTTATAGACGACCTCGACCAAATCGGCGTGCGAAACTGGTTTCAACTTGCTAGGGAACGAGCTTACTGAAGACGCTTGTTGGATCTGGATGAGGCCCAGGCACGATCTGTCCACCGTAAGTAGGTAAGTTAGGTCTGGTACTCAAGCACCGAAATTGATTGAATTCAATTACATTCCTAATGTATGGCGTCACTACAATTACAATGACCAAAGCAAATTGTCAATATTCGAAAATAGCAAGTCTGAACCAAGGCGCTGATTCCCAGTTAATTCTCTGTAACCAATAAGTTTTGTCAATCTTATCAGCTCGTATGTTTAATGAATTCACTTAAAGTGTCAAACTCGCAAAATGTGTACGACTCTAAACTAAATTCTCATATTTTTTGTCGATTTCGCAAAAGAAACCAGTTATTATGGGCACTTACTTCCTAAGTATTCCCAATTTATTTTTCAAACTGAGTACTTAGTTGGTAAAGTTTACACCATATCTCGATCTCGCTTGATGATTAATTGTTTTTGCTTGTAACAAAGTAAAATGAAGGATCTTCTTGAATACCAACATTTTTCTGAAAGTTATGCTGATAGCTACTTCGTATTCAACTGAAGATTTGTCTGGCAGCATCCGCAATCCGCAAGTCCCTAAAGACTTTGCTGAAAATTACCAACAAAACGCATAAACAAAAATTATGCGCACAAGCGTCAATCATAAACAAAAAAAAAAGTAAAAATTTTAGCAGTCAGAAAAGCTCCCATGGGGCCTTTCACAAATAAGGAAATATTTTTGTTAAAATTTATTGACCACTTTCAGCGATTCGAAAGATAAAAAAAAGAAAATGTTGAACCAATTAAGTCCCAATCACTATTTAGTGGTCCAACACGACCGACGCACGTTGACGATTCACGGCAAGTAAGGCACGCAGAACCACAAATCACAGTGCATTCGGCTTGAAAGGCCTTTTTTCTGTGTGAAGCTTCTAGGTCACCCCACTGAACACAGCAACCGACATGAAATCGAGATAGTTTGAACATTTTTTGCTGATAACTTGATCTGTATTCAAGCCAAAAATGTGACGGAGGCAGACATTTGAGGAGGGTAACACATCGTAAAAGCAAAAACGCTTCCAATTTATTACAAGCACTTCGAGATTTTTTTTTTTCTTGTCAAGTCAATCAAAGTTTGTTTGGAAGCTGTGATCTGGAGCCTTACCACCAAAGCAAGCAGCGGTATTCCGTTTGAACTCTGTCTTAGCTTTTCAAAGAAACATAACAATTCCGAATCTCTGGATTGGATTGTGGTCCATATTGAACTGAGTGTCCTCGTGGGTTACAAATTCTACGATTTCGATGGGTGAACATTGAACAAAAATAAAACACCTGTGGTATTCAACATGCCGCACCATTTTCGATGCGATGTTGGTGGGCATTATGCCCAGTCCGCAGTTGTGTACCATAAAAATGAAATTTCAATTCAATTCCAATCACCATCGCAATGAAAAAACGCACTCACAAAGTAACATGGTTTGTGCGCCTCAATCATTTTTTATCGACTCTCTGCGCTTACATTGTAATTTGATGGAATAAAGTCTTCTGATTTCGATTTCAACATAAATTTTATTTTAAGCGAATCGATTAATTTATGATTTATATCGTATATCGAGCATTCGTAGATCCGTCTTTTTTGACCAAGCAACAAACTAACGAGCTTGTTTTGCGAAACGTGCTTAGAATCGTCGCAAGTTCAAATGCGGGCTTAGAATTAAAAAAATTAGAAATTAAATGCGACATGCAACGTGTGGACTGCAATTTTACTTGTTGATTTTATGAGAAAAAATATTCAGTGCCTTTTTGAATTCCATTCGGAATCAAGATCACGTTTGACATGTTGCTGTCAAAAACAGATATTTGAGTTTTTGGTGGAAAGGCGGTGTGAACAGAACGCCAGCAAATGACAGTTAAGGTTAGGTTTTTCACAAGACCAAGTTTGTAACTTGTTTGGTATTTTTAGTATTTCAAATGAATCATCTTATGAAAGTCTCAGCAAAGAAATTTGAATGATTTTGATTTTTTTTTTTTTAAGACAAAGCTGCGAAACGGAAAGGGTAAGGTGGAATTAACAAAGCAAAAAGTCAACACCTTACTAGATGCAAGTTCCAGAACCCCAAAATCTGAGAACACGGTTGAATTAACTGATGCTGCTTATGAAAACGAAATTCGGATGTGTGCATAGAACGTCAGACGGTGGGACGACCTATAGTAAAAAATAGAAAGATGTGCCATGCTCCTATAAAAGGGCAATGAATGCCAGTAACTCACCAACAGCTTCTTCTCCAAACAGAGCAACGAAGAGGATAACGATTTTCCGGGCTCACGTTAAGTCACCAACCTTTTCGCTCTATAGCTGATTATGGTAAACTGAGACGCAGTCTATCCGAGGACGAATGTCAACTCCTTGAACTAAGAATCCTTGAAGAGGTCAACAAGGCTTTCGTTAAGAGTAGACAGGTGCTACTCTTCTGTACTCCTGTTACTTCACGACAATCCAAGGTTTCAAGGTGTTTGCTTGTGAAAATGACGTGACTCTCGAATGGCTTCGAGAGTTTATCAAAAAAGCATTGCAAGGAGCCGATCTTTATATTGAGTTAAAAGAGATAAGGGACATATGTAGACCTGTAGAGAAACTATTGTTCAAAGGCCTAACCCGTGGCTTAGTGGTTAGGTGCGTTGGCTAATAAGCAGAACGTCGCGTCGCGTCGCGTCGGTCGTGGGTTCGAGTCCTACTCGTGCCCATAAAGGTTTTATTTCATCTTTCACGGGCACTGCCTCTTGCGAAGAACTGACAAAACTTCCAAGAGTATCAATCTGTCATGAAAAAGTACTTCTCAACTTTGTCGTTTGGAATCGGCGTGGCGTTAAGTTGTAGGTCCCCTCAATTCTCCACACGCACCCAGAGAATTGTTGATGAGAGTCAGCCACTTAGGCCTTGGGTATTCAAGAGCTGTAGGTCACGCCACTCTCTTTGTTTTATTTTTTAACTTATGGCGGTGTGTTGGTGTTGATTCAAGAAACCTATTGTTACGGGGGTAAAATTAAGGGTCTATCTAGTGTATCTGATCTAATATGGGATACGAATGGATTTTCCAATTGAGGTTAGCTCAAAATACTTTAAGAATATTCGATGTTAGACAGATTCAATCGCCATCGTTGAATTCCCAAATCAGGTTGCTTTAAGTTGAAGAACAAAATTAGCTTTTTAACTACAATGTGAAGAGCTGACGCTGAATATTGACCATGTCCTCCAGAAACTTCGCAAATGAGTAAGAAAATTGAAGAGCCACACATAACGAGAAGAGAAAGGCAGTCGAAGATCAGGGTTATAATTCCTAGGCTGGCTGATGTATTCGCTTTCATCATTGATCACGATATAAAAAGTCGCGACTGCATCGTAGCTCTCTTATTCCACAAAAAAGTAAGTAAAAAGCAATGAAAACGAATCCGGAACCCCGGATGCATCGTCAAGTCATTGAGAGACATCGAATTCGAACAATTGAAGTACCATGAAAAGTCGATAAATTGTCCTTAATGTGAAGTAAGATTTCCTTCAAATGGAGTTCAAATTCAAGTTCCCAAGTCTGCTCCTTCTTCTCTTTCTTTGAATAATTAAATTAGACATGTGCCAATGCCAACACCCAACAACCAACATTGATCAAAGATTAAAATGTTTACATCACCAAACGAAATTAATTTACACTATCATCAAGTTCAAATCAGGTTAAACAAGGCTTGGGATTAGGTGGACTTCTCTTTTAATTTTTTGTTTATTTTTCTTAACTGATCGCAAATCATTTTATCTCCGATGCTTTTACTTTCTACAAGGCAATGTCGATTAAACTAGATGAAGAAAACCAAAAGAAAAAAAGTATTGCTTGCCATTTCGGTGGTCATAAACTCGTAATCAAGTCGAGATACACGTTCGTAGTTTTTCTTCTTTGCCGACTGCATGGGACGAAGCCAAGACACGCAATTATTTTTGAGAATAAAGTCCAAACATGTTTTTCCATTCCACGCACGACACGACTGACGAGAAAGCAAGTCAATGAAATGATCATTTGGCGGATAAGTTGCCTCAAGAAAAATGATGCAATATTTGCCAAAGTCAAGGTTGAATTGAAGATGATGATATGCTAGCAGTCTCGCTCCATTTGGAACTCTTTCGCTTGCTGCCATCCAGAGCAGAGCAATTTCCAATGTGATACTCACCCGAAACTATTGTTAACATCTTTGGGGTCTCTTTTGGAGCCGCTGTAAAAATATCAATTGCCCGTCCCACAATTGTGGGTATACGGAAATTTCCTTGAAAATATTACACTCAATTACGAATTCATGGATGAACAATTGTCTGATGGCTAAAAGTGAAATCAAAATAAAAAATGTGCACGACTCGGTCGTACGAACTTGCTCCTGTATTCACAATTATAAATCATAAAAAAAACATAAAAAAAATTTAAAAAAAACTCATAAATAAAAATTTAAATTGAATTATGTACTTCAAAAATGGATTCAATCGGAAAAAAATTGATGTCATATGATTTCTTAAGAAACTGTTGGTTTTTCATTTTTTTTTAATTTATTAAAAAAAAATTAAAATTTGAAAATATACCTCGTAAATACATTTTATTCCAAAAATTTAAATGCCAAACAAATTTAAACCTTATTTTTGATTTATTGAATTTTTTTTTTGAAAATCGTCGGAGCCGTTTTTTTTTAAATTAATTTTTTATACATAAAATTTTTCAAAAATGTCTTAAAATTTATTTGGGTATGCAGTATTCAAGAATATGTAAACATACATTTTATGAGTATATTTCGATTTTTAATATTGATCCGTTTTTAAGATACACAATTTTGAAAAAAAAGTTTAAAATATTTTTTTAAAAATCCAAAAAAAATTTTGAAATTTTTTTGAATACAACAAATTATTTGGGCAATATATACGTACTTTCAAAAAAAAATTACGCTGATCGGACTTTTATTTTTTGCGAAAATCTAATAACAACAAAACGGTTCTATGGGAGGTACCGTTTTGGAGCAATACAAAATTTTTTTTTTACATAAAACACATGAGTGTTTAAAAAAATTAAATTCGAGGAAGTTTGAAAAAAATCGTAGGAACCGTTTTGGAGAAAATTTAAAGTTTTGGTTTTTTGCCATAAAAATCGTATGGTGGCTACCCTAAATTTTGATCTTTAAAAAAAATGAAAAAACTGGGATATGGGTTTTTGCTCAAACCTCTTATTTTCAAGTTTGAAGTCAATCGGACCAGTGGTTTAGGCTGTAGGTGCCTGTAAACTTCCCGACAGACAGACAGACGGAATCGCCGGACTCACTTTTTTCGACTTCTCTATCATCGTAATGTCATATCTCATCATCATCTCAAATTTTTTTTTTGTACGAATTCAATACTTCTATATGTCGCAAGTAACAAATTACGGAAATGCAGACGAATGAAGAAAAGTGGCATGAGCCTTTACAGTCTTGTCAAATTGTTTCATTTGCTTTTAAGAAACGCACAAATTCGTGTTGATGCACTTTAGGCCTTGATCAGACACCGAAATCCAACATTTCCTGTCCCACTGTAAGATATGCCACTGCGCCATTACAACGGCTAGGCGGCTGACGGCATAAAAACCAAGTCATTCCATTAATCATTTACTGAGGAGGAAAACTCTATTTGAAATGAAATGCGAGAAATTTTTCTTTAAATAAATCGTTAGGCGGCTGTCTGGCCTTCTGCATTTGAAAGTGCCAAAACAAGTTGAATTGCATGTTGAATCAACAAGAAAAAGAAGTTATTTCACTTCGCAACAAGGCGGCAAGACTTTTATTTTTTAATTTTATTGACCGTAACCCTGAGCTGAAGGAAAAATAATTAAAAAATCTGCAGAATTGGATACAAATAGTTAATCAAGCCGATTAATGCTTTTTCTTGTTGATGGATCAGGAAATCTCAAGAGTAATTTTTTCGTCGATAGCAACGTCCGTCGATGGCAGACGAGATTGAGACGTCAATTATGTATATGTTTGTTGCATCTTGCATGGGCAGTCAGCTAATGGTTGTAGTTTAGGAACAGTTCCAGTTTGAAATGTGGATTTTGATTGCGGTTGTGATTGTGATTTAATGTTTTCAAACAGGGTGTGATTGCAATGATTTATTATCGAAGAGGAGTGGGTTAGACAATTATTTGAAAGGTATTTCGGAGAAAGTTTGATTTTGCACTGTTTTGTTTTTAAAGGCACTTTAAGTGCTACCTACCTACTCCCAGCCAAAAATAAACATTCCATGTCAACAATATGCAATGACTGCTTTGCTGAACCTACTATAGCGTATGTCAATGCGGATTGATCAAGCGTATCTCTATATGAATAGAAAAGTCTATTACAGGAAAACAAAAGATATGAAGTCGAATAAAGCTCTAGGCCAAGAAAACTTATAATAGCCATCTACGATTTGTGAAACAAATGCTTTCAAGGCTAAATCGGTTCTTTTACCTTACACCGTGAAAACTTTGAAACAAAATGTTGTGTTGTTTGGAGATAAGACTCTTCTTCGATTGCGACCGTCAAAGATTGGTATAACGAGTTTCAACGTCGCACGTTGGATTCTGATGAGCCATGAGCCAGGTGCCCTAAAAACGTTTACCACGACAAAAATGAATGATCTCTTATTGGCAGACCGCGGCCGATTCAAGGTGTGTGAGAAAGCTATGACAATACCTATAGCCATTTCGTGGACATGAGTAATCTGCGGGCGTGATGGATGCCGCCTTTGGACAACAAGCGCAACCGTGAGAACACTTCAGACTGTTAATGCTTGATTCTATTAAAGGAATCCAAGGGAATTTCAACGTTTTTGCGAGCACCGGCTCAAACTTTCGCCAGCGCCATCAGCGGTATGAACTTCTGCCACCGTACTTAGCACATTTAGCCTATGTGACTTCTTTTTGTTTCAAAACATGAAAAACTCACTCATCACCGAACAGAAATTTCAGTCAAATTAAGAGGTTGTCGGTGCTACGAAGACAACATATTTCCCAGACTTAAGATATTGGAAATTCGCTGATAGATCAAGTCTCAAGTGTATCGAGTGAAAAGGAGCCTACATATTATATTGAAAAAAAAGCTTTTTTTTAAGTGAAAAGTGGGTACAACTATTTAAATCCGCGTCAGATCGAAAAGTGTAATGTCGTTTTTCAGAAGTCTTCTGAAACCATTGCATTGGACTGACTTTAACAGACGGAATGCTTCTGAGAAGAGCAGAACTCTTCCGTTTTGAAAACAGAATCGTCCAAAGAATGACACATCGTATACCTTGCTGTGTGAACAAAGCCTTAGCCACAGCCGCTGCCTTATCAACTGTCAACATGACAAGAGGTGTTCATTTAGTCAAAATTATTACAAACGAATGTTTTTTTTTTTTACTTTTTGTGTTTTCACTTTTCCGGCAATAGAGTGCAGTGGTTTGTAAACTTAGTACTTATCGAGAATGGTCCGATGGTCCGTATATATACAGGGTGATTCACGAGCGTTGTGCCAAAAAGCTAGAGCGTGTAGGTTGAGTTGAGACAAGAAAAAAATCGTATGGGAGGGGGGGGTCTATTCCCCCCCGTTTAGCCGGGAGGGGCAATTTTCTGAAAAATTGACTTATTTTGTTTAAAAAAATATTAAAAATCAACAGCTTCGTTTACAACACCGTGCTATACTTTTCTGAAAAGCCAAAAACTTCTTCTTTCACTTTGTTTTTAAATTAAATTGTTTTAACGAATAGTTTAAGAAAAATAAATTTTCAAACTCAAAATTTTCAAAAAAAAAGCAAAAAAAACATTTTTGAACTAATTTTTTTCAAAATTTTATGTAATTAAGTACTAATTTTGTTTTTAAAATTCAATGTGTTTGTTAATTTTTAGTCGAAAACAGAAAACCGGATGCAAAAATGTCTTTTCGTGTTTGAGAAATTAAGAAAAAATCAAAACCACTTTTTTCTAAAAAAATCTTTGTTTTTATTTTTACCTATCTGGACTTTTAGTTTAATTTATTAGTTTAATTTATAAATTTAATTTTTTGTGATTGGAGTTTTATGAGGACTCAATAAAGTAGAAAAGTATTACATTATCCCTGGATTAACCATCTTGTTCATTGATAACGTCTGAAAACTGACCTGTAATTTTTTCTTACTATACCTGGGGCCGCGGCCACTCACTGGTGAAGAGTTCTACCTGCTAGGGGCTTAAGATAATTAAACCGCATTTTTTCTTGAATGAAAAAAAAATTAACAACCTATAGGTAAATAAAAGGCATCGCATATTTACTTAACAACCATTTACAATTAAAATATTAACTCATCAACACATAACAATAACAAACTCATACGCTCGAGAAGAGTTAGCGGACAGGAACTTCTGCTACGGTTTAACTTATTGTCGAGATCGGGAAGCTGAAAGACTCTACGCTGAAAGATATCCCAATAGATGGCGCCCAAGTCGTAGCATGTTTTCAAGAATCCGCCGACGAGAGCACTGAGAGCTAGAAGTGAAAGGTCAATGGCAGACGTTATCAATGAAAAAAATGATTAATCCAGGGAAAATCCAATACTTTTCTACTTTATTTAGTCCTCATAAAACTCCAATCACAAAAAATTAAATTTATAAATTAAACTAATAAATTAAACTAAAAGTCCAGATAGGTAAAAATAAAAACAAAGATTTTTTTAGAAAAAAGTGGTTTTGATTTTTTCTTAATTTCTCAAACACGAAAAGACATTTTTGCATCCGGTTTTCTGTTTTCGACTAAAAATTAACAAACACATTGAATTTTAAAAACAAAATTAGTACTTAATTACATAAAATTTTGAAAAAAATTAGTTCAAAAATGTTTTTTTTGCTTTTTTTTTGAAAATTTTGAGTTTGAAAATTTATTTTTCTTAAACTATTCGTTAAAACAATTTAATTTAAAAACAAAGTGAAAGAAGAAGTTTTTGGCTTTTCAGAAATGTATAGCACGGTGTTGTAAACGAAGCTGTTGATTTTTAATATTTTTTTAAACAAAATAAGTCAATTTTTCAGAAAATTGCCCCTCCCGGCTAAACGGGGGGGAATAGACCCCCCCCTCCCATACGATTTTTTTCTTGTCTCAACTCAACCTACACGCTCTAGCTTTTTGGCACAACGCTCGTGAATCACCCTGTATACAGGGTGTTATCTTAAGAGTCATAGAATTGTCCTTATTCAAAATATTATTTTCTGAGATACCTTATCTTCTATATATGTAAAAGAACAGTTAATTTTTGTGTTAGTTCGCTAACCGGCCAAACCGCTTGACCGATTTTCTTAATTTTTTTCCCAAACTTAATAGGGATACGGGTAGAAGGTTAAGGAAAAACAAAACGTATACTTTTCAAATCACAAACGGTTCAAAAATGTTAAAAAATAATGCTTTTCTCACTACAACAAAATAAAAACAAAGCTGATCAATTTACAAATAGGGTATTTGTCAAATATTAAAAAAAAGGGATGTCAGTTAGCGAAGCAAGAAATTAAGCGTAGGTACATTATGTTGGTATATTTAAACAAGCTGCCCCTGTAAGTTTTCACTATTTCTAAACCTACATAAGCCTGAAAAAAGCCTTTCAGAATTTAAGGACTCACTCGAAGACAGCATTCAAACAAAACAAAAAAATAATTGAAATCTTTAATGAAACTGCTGTCCAATTTCAATTGCGGAATTAAGAGACACAGCAGAGCAGATGGTGAGTGCAAGTGTCAAAAGCTTTGAACAAAAGCGCCTTGATGAAACATCGACACACCATTTTAGTTTCATAATAATAATAATTTTTGTTTAGTCTTGATGTCAGAACTTACTTTTAAGGAGAAGTTCTCTGCTTAGTGGTCACTACGGAAAAGAACTATACTAAGAATTTTGGCGGCAAGCTACCGCATTCAATAAAGTTGGCACTCACTGATTCCTGAGTGGATTCAGTTAAAAAATTAAGAGTTTTCTAATTTCGAATTCCACACGCAAACGCAGAGTGCATCCAACGAAACCGCTTCTTCTATTTAAAATCAAGGAAAAAGGAATTATTTTGTCTATTTTGAGTAATATTTGCATAAACATTGTCTAGATATTGGTGCTTTCAAGAAGGTGTGGACCTTTTAAAGTAGCTTGGCGGTAGGAGAGATTCTGATCAATGATCCAATTTTGTCACGCTCATTAGACTCGAGATAAGGACTGTTGCTCCTTATTTCTTTTGTTGTGCATCTTGAAATGAACAATAAATCGCCATCCTAAGTTTATGAAATTTTCTTAAATAATAAAAGTAAGTATACGACACAGTGATCTTCCACTTTTAATCTTCTGCGTGTTCGGGTTTGGTTAGATGGGCTCATTTTGAAATATTCATAACAAAACTGTTTATAATAATTGAATTGATGAGTCGCTACTTATTGTTAACTAGGCACACTCATAGTTAAGTTAATTTCTTTTTTGCTTGCCAAAGAATGCCATATCAAGACTTTGGAAGCATATTCTCAAATCCATACTGTATATCGTGCAATGACAAAATATATACCACATGTGTAATATTCCAATAGAAGTTATGAATAAGAACAGATATTAGAAAAACGTTATATCCCAAAATATGTAAGTATTCGAAACTGTGTTGAGTATTCTTCATCGTGTTTAAGATTGGAGTAATACAGATACTTTTTCAGTTGATCGTATGATATAAGATTCCGAAGAAGCAAATATCAATAAAATATTTTGCGAGAAAGCTTGGAAAAATGCGTTGATAAAAATATTGATAGAAGTCCAGCATTGGATTGGGTATATTGCATAAAAATATATTGACGAAAAAAGGACTATATTGTTAGGGAATAGAAATAAATGAACTCGAAAAAAATAAAATCGAATAAAAAAGAACGCTTTTTATACGTTCTTTTGCCCACGTGGGCCAAAAGAAACAAAGAGGAACCAAAAGTTACGCTTTACCAAATAAAAAAAAAGTCTGCAAGTAGGATTTCAAAAAATCTTCAAGAACGTTTTCATGTTTCAAATCTTATGATGGCTCCATCTCATTCAAACCTGCTTTACACGATATGGATTTTCTGTAATATGGGCTAGAACAGATCCTAATAGATCGCATTGTAATTCATAGATAACTTCATATTCGTATGACATTACAAAGTGAGTTGTTTGTATTTGTCGATGAGATATGAGAATAAACCAAAATTATTCACAGCTCAAAAAAACGCATATGATAATATAATTGACAATTTGGTTAATAGCAGACGTAAGATGTGTTTTTTTTTCACTTTTGATGTTCTAGAAGGAACTGGAAAAATATTGCTCGCGAGTTTGATACTGACAAAATTAGGACAATCCTTCTGGAATCACGACAACTTTACCAAGTGACAGGGAAACTGCACACATAACTTTTTGAAGTTACCATCAATAATTTCTTTAGAGCGGGTACAATGTCCCGCGGGGCGGCTAGTAATTTATATATGATTTCTGGAATATTACCGCCGTCGTATCAATCGCTTAAGGTTTATCGGCGTAGAGCGTTTAATCGCACGATCACGGGTCCATAGCGTGCATTTATACGGTGACCAAACGTTTCCATCAATAAATCAATTGTAGCAGGTGTATGATATGTCTCACCATTTTATTGAAACTACAGCTCTTGCACATCATGGTTCAATTGATAATGAAAAAGTCAATAATCATGGCTCTATAGCGGTCACCATGGACTGTAACGTTTTGTACGGACCAACCAATAAATCATACCATTCACCTTGGTAATTGATCCTGTAGCTTCAGTTCTGGAATTTTCAAACCAAGCTAAAAATAAATCACTTGACAGTTTACAAAATGGCCACCAGTTAAAAAAGCGTTGCCAACTTAATGTTCTATACCTACCTCTGATTATGCAATATGTACTTGTTCGTTTGAACTTAAATCAACATCAATTCAATAACATAAATATCGACAATTTAAGTGACAAATTAACCGCTTACCTACTTACTTTTATACTCGTATTTCGAATTTATTCACAAAATATTGTTTAAGTAGTTCTCACCTGCAAAGAAATGAAATAAAAATTAAAAAATTAGTAGGTACTTTGCTTCCTTTGAAATCTGTTTATATTGGGCCATATTCATAGAGAATTGTTTAAGTCGTAATTTTGTAGTCCACAGTTTAAGCTTAATAGTTTAGGAAAACGCAGCTTTCGATTTTCTTGCTGTGTTTAACTAAACTGAAGTTTATTGAACAAATCAACTACAACTTTTCTTCAAACGGACACATTAAACAGCATAAATGTAAAAAAAAATAAAAAATTTCAAAATTCAAATTTGAATTTGAAATCAAAATACTTATTTGTTACTATGCACGTTACATATTGCCGTGCGGGCAATTTGTTCTCTTGACCAGATTAAATGCGATGAATATGATGATAACATTTACGGTAAGAGATGGTTGGAGGCTTTTTGGTTTTAATGAATTTGTTGTTTCATCGAGTTTGTAAAGTGTATTTTATCGCTGTGTCCTGTGTTTGTTCTCTTTCAATTGTATGTATAGCCGATGATGATTACACGGATCTGTATCATCATGACAAATTCATTCCACATGTGCGATGTCTATAGATGTCTTGGATTGCATTCACAAATGAATAAGAACATGTTGGTCTGCAACATGTTGGTCTAACAATAGATGACTTAACAAAACGCTTTTATCCTAGTACCTATCTCTTGTGTTTTCTTGTCTTTTGTTGGCTAAACCCTTGAGAATAAAGCAGTTATCATTTCGCTTCCCTTTTTGTGCATAATCATCAAACGTTATGAGAAAAAGCAAAAGAGGACGAAAATTCGCTTATACCCAACTTCCGATTTAAGACGCACCTATGCATTTAACTCCCCACAAGAGACAAATTTTATATTAATAAAGTTGTTTTGGCAAAATAAATATTCAAGAACAATTATAAATCTATTGAAAGCAGTGAATGATATTTTGACATAGAAAAGTAAGTTGCTACCTGTGTTTAAAGTTAGACTACAGTTTAGCTCTTAATCTTTGGACTAAATGTGTTTATGAATAACTTAAACTCCAGTTTTAGTTAGTCACAGCTTAACAGCAGTTTAAAAAGGTCTATGAATATGCCCATGAATCGCTTATAACTAATGATCGGTATTCGTAATTCAACTTCGACTCAACTATGATTTGTATCAAAGTCTAATCATGATTCTAAAAAGTGTTTTTGTTAAGAAAAAACTGGATGCACTTGGACAAAATCGTTAATCAGATAAAGCAAAACGATCAACACAGGGCCGCGCAAATATTAAAGCCAGGCCTTGGTTGCGCAAGCTCTTCTTCAACGCAAATAGTTCAACGCTCTTCAATAATCCAACCATATTCTACACTGTAAACTTTCAAATGTTTCTATATAGCTGAGGTCTCTTAAAAACAAGAGAGAAGGGCCCAAGCAGATTCCCTTGTGCAACCCCAAAGGTGTGGTAATGAAAAACAACAGTATGTATTCGGTTCTCACGCTTTGAAGAGCTCTAAATGTTAGTTCGATAGGCACTGTTTCTAAATATATTGCAAATTCCGACTAAGTAAGACTCGGGCCCTTTAAAGTACCTAACCCTAGAAAAACAAATAAATACACCACCGATTAACTATAAACCTTCTTAAAAGAAGTCAACAATAAGTCAACTGTAAATCAATTAAATATATTTTGCAAATCGAATCGTTACACTTTTTGCGCATAAATTATGTTCACGCTCTGACAAAGTTTCAAATCGCTTCGGCGACTGTTTGTTTCAAGGAGCTGCCGTGGCGGTACAAACCGCAGCGCAGTCACCATTTCGTTGCATTTATTCTCTTCGTCTTGGATCAACCTTAAATGGCTCGAAAGGTTATTACAAAATTCGAACCAGTGTCGAGTCGTGATGTGTCAACGATGTTTAAAAAATGTGGTCCGCTTCTATAGCTTCTATATAAAACGCTAATAGTTTTTGTGGGTAACAATGTGCCTTCTATAAACTGATTTTGTTAGTTAAATATTATTTTGCCAAATGTGTGTTAAGGCAATTTAATGTCGTCGCTATAATAAGAAAAAAAAGAATTAACCGCATAATTGGGGGATTTTTAATCGTTGTCGATGTCGTTTGAGTTTGAATGTGATGGCTGCGATATGCAAGCGAGGTAGTTGTACATGGTAAAAAATAGTTAATAAATCGCTTGTAGGTCTTTTTTTTAGAGAGGAAAATATTTCTTGCTTCTATAAATTATTTTCTGACAGTTTGATTTTGATTAAGCTCTGCATTTGTCTTGAATGGAGCTTCTGGATATTTTTAGACACTGTTTGATAAAGCAGAATATTTGTAACTTAAGGCCATTTCTAATGTTTTGATTTTTATGAAGAATTGACATTTTGATAAAATAAACGTATGCAAGCCGTTAGAGACAAAAAATTGCTGATTTTTTTTTTAACAATTCTCGCTCGTTGATTCCTTAGGTAGGTATATTGAGTTTGATAATATAAATATTGATGTCCAATTTGGCCAAAAAAAAATGTTTGGGCAGTACCTAAAAATTATGGGTATGTAAGTATACCGAAGGCGTCCAAAAGTTTAGTGAATGAGCCTTAACATGTTTTTTGATACTTATTTGATGTGGGAGTTGAAGAGACTTAACCTCTTGTTACCTTAATAGTAGGAAACATTGTCCTGGGGCGTTGTAGAATCATTTGAAACAAAAATATTCTCATCCGATGATGAGACAAATGTCTCGTCACTTAGTGCAGTGTAAGTTGTCAATAGATTTATCTTAAGAAAACAATAATTTGATGAAGGAATTATTTGTTCTCCTTTGCCAAAGTTCTTGCATCTGAAAAATGCAGGTCGATGCTCATCCATTGATAGATCTATTACAGCTCTTTAAAGGCAAAACGTGTAAAATTGTTGGACCGATTCTAGTTTTTAATAATATGTATCTTATGGTGGTACCGGAAGGAGACCAAACTTGAGATGAGGTGCCGTTGTGCTTAATAAACTCTAGCATTGAATAAACTTTGTTGACGATGTTGTTAATGTAATCTGAAAAATCGAAATTAGTTGTGAAAAGAACTCCTAAGTCCCTATCCTTAATATGAAAATGCGAATTGCTTGAAGGGCTACCCTAATGCAGAGCAAAAATTTTAAACTATGTGGTGCAAAACTATAGTCCGCTAATGAACAATTTTAGTGTGATACAACCTTAAAATGACGTACTAGTCATGACTCAAACTTCATTTTATCACACTAAATGCTCTTAAAATTGTTCATTAGCGGACTATCTTTTTACGCCAAAGCATCTTGCTAAGAGAGCGAGAGAGAGAGAGAGAGAAAGCTTCCTTGCTTTGAGAAAAGTGACTTCTGCCAAACTAAAAAATCCGTTACTGATTTGAATTTTCAAATTAATAGTCCAGCCATCATCACCTAGGAAATTGACATACCCAGTATTTAACAACGCCCCAAGTAACAGAAATAAGTAATTTTGATACCTCATCATCGAAGCTTCAATAGCGGCAATAGGTATTGATTTGATTGATTGAAGATTTACGGTCTTTATTGTCACCAGGGGCTGTAGTACTTGCCGATTCTCCTGCCTCCTGTGTTTTGTCGTACCAAGGAAAAGGGTCGTCATGCCTCCTGGCCTCTCAAAAACGAAGCCATTCGTGTTAAAAGTTGAAACATCTTGTATAGTCCATGATAACCAAGAAAGCACAGTCCGACATGAGAAGTAAGAAAATGCAATTTCATGTAGGTGGCTCAGAGGATAGAGTAGTTGATTGCTACTTGCTTTACGTTTTGGGTTCAAGGGTTCGGCAGCTAGCATTCTTTTTCTACAAAAATCACCAGCTTATCTGATTTCACCTGTATGTTTCCTTCTCACATACGTTTCTGTTATGTGTGCTTTCTTTCAGTTGTGCAATTGTGTATCTGTAGTTCTTTGCATTTATGTGCTTAGAACTGTGATATCAATTTCAATGAAATTTCGTTTGAAAATATTCAATGTAGATAATTATGTACCTATCTACATTGGAAGCTTATTTCAAAGGCTTAGGGCAGCTAGGTATACACGAATGGAAGATCTTAACATACTAGCTGATTTTGTTAAACAGATTTTCTCAAATATTCTTTCAATCGAGTAAACACGCAATTTTTTTTCAAAAGTGTCAGAAAAAAATTGGGAGCCAATTTTCTATCAAAAAATTGGCCGACTTCTTCCCATCGATTAAATGACAACTTTTCGAATAAAATAATTGGACGGTTGTCGACTAATTGTTTATCCAAGCATTACTTGACTTGATTACTTGACTATGAAGTGTGCTTGAAATAAAGCAGTTAAAATTGCGTTTTGCTAGATATTTTAAAGGTGTGGTGGTAGAAATGCAGTTAAGGCTTATTTCGTCAACACTGATCGGGGTTCGATATCTGTATTCTTCTTAAAGGGAGTTTCCGGTCATCATCATTTACGAGTCCATGATTCAATACGCACTCTAGAAACTGACTTTATAGACCAAGGATCTTCTACAAACAGTTAGAAAAACTAACATTCTTGTTAACGTTGTCTGTCGAGCTCTCCATAAATAAACATCATATAAAAAAAAATTGTATGGCTTCAACTTGGTTTGCGACATTCTGCTGACCAAAATATAACCTCTATTACAATAAACAATAGTCATAAGCACCACCAAAATTAAACAAGTCAATTAGTTTCATATCTTATGAAATAAGCCAACACAACGATTGTTTTGATCGCTTTAGTGGTTCGTTATCGAAAATCAATTCAAATGGGTATTTGATTAACGCTCCAAGTTGTTGAGCGAAAATATAATTTAAATGCAAATATTTAAAACTAATAAATTTTGACTAATAATGGCATGGCCATTTAGAACTAAATTTGTTATTATCAAATTTAAAAGTAGGTTGCATTTAGTTAAACAAAATTTGCAATAAATAACAGTTTGAAGTTGATGCTCACACTAATTTAAGTACAAAAACAAAACAAAACAAAAAGAAAATAACCTCTCAAAGCCAAAAATATACAAGGGAAATAAAATTATATTCTCCATGTAAGCTATAATAAGCACAGATAAGAATAAGATAAGTTCATTTCTTATCTGTGCTATAAGCGATGAGCTAGGGGTAGTTATGAGAAACTTTCCCCTAGTCCCCGCCTCACAAATTATTCTTATTTTTCACTTTCCTATCAATATTTGTATATATATAATAGAATAGCAGTTGCCCGTTGCTTAGTGGTTAGGTGCGTTGGCTACTAAGCAGAACGTCGTGGGTTCGAGTCCTACTCGTGTCCATAAAAGTTTTTATTTCATCTTTCACGGGTACTGCCTCTTGCGAAGAATTGACAAAAGTTCCAAGAGTATGAATCTGTCATGAAAAAGTGCTTCTCAACTTTGCCGTTCGGAATCGGCGTTAAATTGTAGGTCCTCTCAATTCTTCACACGCACTCAGGGAATTGTTGATGAGAGTTAGTCATTTAGGCCTTGGCTCTTCAAGAGCTGTCGCGCCACTCTATTTTATAATAGAAATTAGGTACATATGTTGTCTCCTATAGAAATTGCACTTAAGAAACCTTAAAGAGAGTTCGAACTTCAACTCTTTCGTTTCGCATTTCAGTCGAATTCAAATACTCTTTTAAAACAATTCTACTCCCCTTAACTTATAAGTTCTCTTATTTTATTTGAAAATCATGTGTTCCTAAATCAAAATCACAGTCTCAGTCTAAAACGCGAATCAAGTATTCCATAAAAACAAATGCAAAATACCAGACAAGAAAATTCTTTGTGTTAACATAAAATTATAATCAACTTACTTGAGGCCAACTGCTTTGATGTCATTTTTTTTTCTAAAATCATGCATAAGTACATAAGTATATCTATTACGTTCGGAAATGCTTCCAAATAGCAAGTTATATTCCATTAAAGGCCACGTGTACGACTGCAGGAAGAAAAGAGTAGCCGGTCGACGTTAATAAAATCCATTGGGCGTGGTTTCAAGCATCAAGCAACATATCAAACCGACCGTTAAGCTTCGTGCTTCAAACATAATCAACTTCAAGTCATATAAAATTTTAAATGCAAATTATTCACAGCTCATGTTTTAATCAAAATGGTGTTTTTTATTTTATTGACCGAGCAAAAACAAGAAGAAAAAAATTGTCTCATGTCACCGTCCAACTATGATCTCCGCTCGGAATGCATCACTCTCCTTATGTCAAACTTTCAATCAAACAACTCGTCTGTCACTATGCTTTCTTCTGCCCCAAAATAGACAAACGACTTCTTTTACATTTTTCACAAATCGACATCAGGATGTCGACTCGGGCCGCGTTTTATTATCAAATGAGTAATTACGGCCAAATACGTTCGAGTTTTGATATAAATAGTGACCATGCGCTGATGTAAGACGACAGCATCAAAAAACCATCGCAGACGTAATATAAAAGACTTGAAGTTAGTTTCACTCTTTTGTGTTATGTTCAAGTCATTTTGTTTTTTGCTAAACGTCCAAACGTCTGTCAATCCAAATGATTGCTCCTTCATTTTAATTCGCACTCCCAATATGGCCAAATTGACACATCGCAAGTCGGCAAAAAAAAATCATCGTAACCAAATGAATTGTTTCTTTAAGTTCACCGCCCCGGCCAGCCTCCAAGCTAGATTCGATAACAATTGCTGAAGTGGCAGAAATAGAGGCAGCCAGTACTTCCAATTCCAAAATGAACAACGAAAGAATTGTAATTGCAGGTGCGATTAAATTGTCTGCGAGTTTGTTGTGCTGCGATTTGCAATGATCATCGGGCGGATTAATTGAATCAAATTTGAAGTTGAATGCTCGCTGAGTTTCCTCGCGCGGTGGCGGTAATAGTGATGGTGATAATGGTGCAGCCAGTTGTCGTTTAGCTTGTAATCGTGTTAAATGACATAATTAATCGAGTGGAGAGTGCTGCTACTTTAAGGAAACACTTGCTAACACTTGGGTTTAAATGGAAGAAAATAAGTGTCTCGGTGATGTGTTGTTAGCATTTGTCAGAAATGTGAAAACTAATTTGCTTAAGTTTATGGAAATTTGTTTTGAATTGGATGATAGTGGCTGCGGCGGCGGTGACAACACGGTTAATGAATTATTATAAACGGAAGAAACTACATTGGCGTATTCCCGGTTGAATTGAATTTCCAGGGGAAATCTTTGCATTGAGAGATGGAAGTAGTTTATATGTATTTTTAAATTTGATTATTTTATGAGATTAAAGGCTAGATTAAGTAGGTAATTAACAAATTCCGTTAATCCATAAAAAAAGTAATGCAAATCTTTGGGGAAAGTAGCCTGCCGGAATTCGTCTTGCATTTGACTTTCATTGTGTTTCTTATTTCACGGATCCTATCAAGAGGGGTTCTCATTTTATATTTCTTTTGCGACCAATAAATTAAAAGTATAAAAGTAGATCTCTTCATGAACCTGCGAAGGTCTTATACAGACGAGATAAGAATTTGGATTCTTCATCTTGGACTCCCAGCAGGTGCTGAATCTGAAACCTCAAAATGACAAATCCGCCATCTCAGGTCGCGTACATGCGAAACCTTAAGACTATAAAGCATATGGAGTGCAGCTCTTGGCCAAACAGATCAACAAATTTCAAAATATTGACATAAACGCTGGTGTGCCGCAAGGCTCAGTGTTATCTCCGACTCTCTTTCTCATTTTCATTAATAATTTTCTGTCTGAAACTTTTAATCCACTTTACCTGCTTCGATGATGGCAGTAATCTCAGCTTTTCATAAAAGTTTTTGAATCCACAAACCTCCTATCTGGAAGTGTATCTTCAACGGAAAAGTTCATAAAGGGTCATTCATTTTTCGGTTCCGAAAGTAAAACTAAATAAACGGCTGAAATCAAAAGTCATGGATTTCAAGCCAATTAGTGACCGCCTGGCTGTAATCCGCTTCAAGACCACACTACAAAACATCAGTATAATATGTGAACACGCCCCTATACCGACGATGCTGAAAAGTCTAGCTAGGGGGATTCTGGATAGAGCCTACGGAGCGTGTCCAGACTACGAAGTCAAAATCGTACTCGGGGACTTCAATGCAAAATCAATGCAAAAATTGGTAAGGAAGACATCTTTGGCGGATTAGTTAGAAAGCACAGCCTCCACAAAGTTACAACAGATAAGGCTTCCGACTAATCGACTTTGCTGCCGCTTGTAATACGGTGATAAGGTGATAATACGAGGTTTCTTTAAAGGGTCGAAGCAATAAGCTTCTAGTTTCAGAACCGGGACACAGGCTTTTCCAAACAATAAAGGAAACCTAGTCACCGAAGCACAGGGAATTGAGGGAATTGAAGAAAAGTTTTCAAGCAGCACTTCCAACAGCTGCTGAATGCGCATTATGTCGAACGAGGCAATGATGAAAGGGAGGCAAGGCCAGTCAATGAAGACCCAGTCCCAGCCCCAGCACAGAAGATGTAGAAGGAGCCATCCAAAAGCTAAAAAAATAACAAGTTCGCCGGGTCGGCGGAGGAGGTGTTTTGATGAACCGTATGCACCAACGTACTATGTGTGAGCGTCTTATACCGTTCTGCAACACAATAATCGGCACGTACTAGTGTTGTTTTAGGCCAGGCAGAACAACAATAGACCAAATATTCACACTGAGGCAAATCCTTGAAAATACCAACGAATTTCAAGTTGACACCCACCATCTTTTCATCCACTTCAAAGCTGCTTATGATAGCATCCACCGCTAAGAGATTATGATGGCGATGTCTGAATCTCAGTGGGCAAATGGGTACGGGTAGATAACAGCTCATCCGAGTTGTTTCAAACATGCGTAGGGCACTGTAATGTGATTTCTTCAAGATAGGCCTGGAGCAGATATAGTGCACAAGGCAGGTGTGAGCATGTAAAACTCTATCTTCAACAAATCCACCTAGCTCCTAGGCTACAAACAAAGCAACATCTGCCCACCGCCTAGGACAAAACGTCACTGTTGGTAGCAGCAATTTCGTGGTAGTTTAGGAGTTCACCTACCTTAGAACAAACATCAACCCCACAAACGACAGATCCAACAAAAAACTTCTCTAGCGAGCCGCTACTACTTCGGTTTATTCAAACAACTGGGCTCACGCATCACTCGAAAGACAAAGTTCCTACTATACAAGACTTTTATTTTTCCAATCCTACTCCACGGCACCGAGTACTGAACGTTAAGTAGAAAGGGGAAATGGTGCTGGAAACTTTCGAAAGAAAAATTCTTTGACGGATTTTCGGTCCTGTATGAGACGATGGCAAATGGAAAAGAGGGTTCAACCGCGTACTGTACGAGCTATACCAAAATGTGGATGTAGTCCAGAAAGCCAAGAAGAGATGACTACGTTGATTCGACCACATCGAGCGTATGGACGACAACGCTCAAGCTAAGAAAGTCTTCTCATAGCAAACCCCCAGGTTCGAGACGACAAGGAAGACCGAACCTACGATACAAGGACCAAGTGACTGCGGATACCAGAGCGATTGGTTTTTGGCAACTGGAGATCGCATGCGAGGGACCGTACCCTATGGAAGGCTGCAGTGTCTCAGTCTGAGATCCTTCATGGATTGGGAGCCGATTAAGCCGAGTGAGAAATGTGCCTCATCGTTAAAAAGAAAATGTTGTTCGAAAAAGCGGTGTTTACTGTCTGTAGTTCGCACACCCAAGAAGTGTATCTATGGATTGCTAAGCGATCCATTTTTGTAAATAGCAAACATTAAGCTAATATTATCATACTTCAGATGACAGTTTAGTTTGACACATATCAAATGCCAGCGCTACCAACTTGTCAATATGAAATGAATGACCCTATGTATGCAAGATTACCCCAAGAACTAACCTGACCAGCGCCCATTTTCCCAATTTCAACAAAAACAGAATCACTGTGTTACCCGCAGATGATGGACGTCAATGATCCCTGTCATAATTTTCAAATGAAAGAGCTGAGGTTAAAACGTGAAATTTATACAATTTTTATGGGACGCATTTATTAGACTGAAAAATCAATAGAAAACTAAACTCAGGCCTTAGACAAGGCTCACCACGCTTGATTAATGTTTTAATGACTATGGCCTTTATAGCCGCCTTTCTGACCTTGAAGTAGTCACATATGAAAGAAATTCACTTTTCGGCCCTTAATTGCGTTCATTGTTGTTTTCTTTTCTTTTGTTTTTTTTTTAGTTAGTTATTTCCAAAGAAAATTTCTCATTAAATACAAAAAAAAATATGAAACAATTTTGTCGGCCGCATTTGATCAAATTCCGAACAAAGATATGAAACCTAATTGTAGGAACCTAATCGGAATTCGAAATTGATATTCAGCAACAAATCGTTACCAAGCTAAGTGACCCTGTCAAGCAATTAAAACATCAATCAAACCAAGAGATTGATACTTTTGAAACACTTTTCGACATAAAACACAAGCTCAACCCCAAACTGCATAAAAAATCAATGAAACACAAAAAAGGTCTCAAGTATCGTCCCTCGCATAGATTCATCTCCAGCAGCAGCGTTTTGAATAAATTACAGTGATTAATCTCAATTCACGAGTGCTGCTAATAGATCTCTCGATTGGGACCGTTTGTTTTTGAATAAATTTAACTTTCGCAATTAATTAAGACCCATCCAATCGTTTTTTTCAATTTGAAACCCATTAATCATTCGAACAATATCTCCCAAGAAAAAACAACACAATTTTTTGTTTGTTTTTTAACAACATTGTTGACAGCTGATGCTGGATAGCGAATATGAATGTAGTTCACACGATGATGGCAGCAAAAACAGAAGCCAACGGTAGCTAGAAGTTAGACGTCAGATCTGAAATGTCTTTTACCATTTTAAGTCATATTATGTAGTCACACCTTAAGATGGAATAAATTAGATAAGGATAAACACCTCGCGATGTTCAAGTCCAACTTTGGCTTTTTGTAAATGTTATTCGCCTTAGCAATGTCAACATTTTGAAGGAAAGAGTGAAGGGGCATATTTCCCCAGAGAAACATCCGTTTTTTCTGCTGGTTTCTGGAGCCAAATCGCATTGATCATGTGTCTTACAGTTTCTGCTGACGCGAAGTGAAGGAGTGGCATTGTGGGATTGTTTTGATTGTTTGTTGTGACTTGCATGCAAATCTGAATGTTAGAAAGTAACTTAATCATAAAACTAGCAACATTTCGTAATATTTGTCAATAAATTGGCAATGGAAATCGCTTTATGAGTTAGTTTAATGTGACTTTCATTAATTGGTTCCTTTTCAAGTTTGCCGATGTTGTGTAAACTGACCTTTAAGTAGCGGTGAGTTGTGTGAGAAAGACCCTTTTTTGGATATCTAGATCTGAGGCAATTATGTTTAATGTATTTTGCTGGGTTGGTTTTGATTGCCTTCAAGGTTAATGTGTCGTTTAATGTGTATAGTCATGCAACTGCTTCGGAGATTAAATTGATGAAAGATTTACCGACCTTGGAAGAGTTTTCTTTTCATTTCGGTTGATTTTAATGGCCCTTAAGACATTGTAGTCAATTATCAAGCTCTAACTCGATTGCTTTCAAAAAATAAAGATAACTTTTATACGTTCAATTGTTTAATAAATGCGTTTAATTCGCCGAGTACGAACTGTATAAAGCTATGTCTAGTTTTGGCATCCCTGAAAAGCTCGATCGCTTGTGCAAAATGACGATGGAGAACTCACGCTGCGCCATCAAGGTTGGTAATGAGCTTACGGAAACTTTCGATGTCAAAAAAGGACAAGTTGATGCACTGTATTCCTGAGCGACGAAGAACTAGGGAAGACTGCGACTCAGGTGGCGCACCAGAGTGACAACTTTCGATGTCAAAAAAGGACAAGTTGATGCACTGTATTCCTGAGCGACGAAGAACTAGGGAAGACTGCGACTCAGGTGGCGCACCAGAGTGGAAGAGGACCTCAATCAACTTGGAGCGCAAAACTGGAGCCAGCTAGCTAGGGACAGCGCTGGCTGGGGAAGACTACTGTTGGAGGCCCAAGTTCACAACGGACTGTAACGCCACCTTTCCGGCCGATGAGATAGATTTTGCCTTCTTCGGAACACGTTCACCGATTAAAGTCGACTTTTTTGACAGTTTGCTGATGTCTGGAGTGTAACAGTGGATCCGTGTTTTGTCATCTGTTGCGAAACGATGCAGACACTCTTTGGGAGAGTGCGTAAAAAGCATCAAATATTGCTCTGAAGTGAAATGGTATCAATGTTGCGCTTTTTGTCCACAGTGAGCAATTGCGGTATCCATCGTGCCGACCGCCAGCTTCTTTGTTTAGCACACATTCAAGGGGTTTCTTATCCCCTATTATGCCAGAGACACAATGAGTGTTTTAGGAAGGGGGAAAGGGGTTTGCAAGGAGGTGCCGGTGTACATTGGTCTTAAATTCCTGAGTATTGCAATGATTTGGAAAGACCAGAGTGTGGAAGGGAGTCACGCATTCGCGTAGTACGGCTAAAGAACGATTCTCTATACTTGAGGGTACGTCCGAAGTTGGGCTCGAGTGTAAATTGATGGGCATTCCTAGAAGCGCGAGTATAACGGGCGAATTGTTAAAGGGGAAGAATGTAACTGGCTATTTCACATATCGTAAAAGTAACGACAGAACAGAGAGAGACACAAAACGTTACGACGGTGGTCTAACGAGGTGAATGAGTTGTATACCGTCCAAAAGGCTTAAGTATGTAGCTGGAGCACCAGTCCAGCGATGAAAATTGTACTCAAGCTTTGGAAGTCTCTTAGATAATAGCCAGATCAGACGGGGAGAAAAAATCTTTCATCGCTTTAAGAAACCTTAACAACTTGCGGCATTTTTGGCGACATCGCATATGTGCTTGTTCCACAAGGGGTGGTCAGTGATGCACACACCGAGAATATCGAGATGTTCGGTCTCATTGATCATAGCCGTATTTAGGGGGAGGGTTACGGGGTTTAACCCTCCCCGAAATAATTTTGTAAAGCAAAATCAAATAATTATTGATTTTTATTTTGTCTTGCTAACACTGAATTTATAACTTTTCCATTGAAGCTTGAGGGTATTTTTCTATTTTCTTCCAGAAACCTTTGTATATTTATTTGGTTTGGTATACCTAATCAAGATATAATTTACAACTCTCGCCATCTAGTTACCTACAAACAGAGATAACCATATTTCTTTTACATAAGTCGTTAGGTACATGACCAAAAATTAAGGCATAAAATACTGCAATGTCCCAAAGGCAGTAAGAATTTTTGGTCTTTTGTAAAAAATTTGAAAAATTTTTCTTCTTCTTCGGTCCTTACGCTCGTTGACAATAAAAAACTCCAGTTGTTAGCTATCTCGCGAAAGCTGCTAGAGCGTGTCATGATTCCCGCAGTTCCTGAGCGCGTCAATGATTCTATGGGAAAAATCATCTTCCGCACTCGTGCTGTGGCGAGAGTCCTAGAAGTTCTCAACATACATTAATCTGCTGGTCCGGATGGTATCCCTGCTATTAATCTAAAGAGGTGTTCTTCCACGCTGACAAAACCCTTGCGTAAGCTTTTCCACCTATCCTTCCTATGGTTTCGTTCCGAGCAGTTGGAAAACAGCATTTGTCCGGCCAATTCCAAAAACAGGCGAATCTTCTTCTCCCTCCAATTATCGTCCGATTGCACTTAATCCCTTCCTTGTAAGGTCATGAAAACGCTGATAAACTATCAACTCAAAAAAAATCTCGAAGACCGAAAGCTTCTTAATGACCTGCAGTACAGTAACAGGTCCACTGGTGATCTGATGGTTTATCTCACCAAGCAGTGGAACAAATCTTTCGATATCGGTGAATCCCTTTTTCGTTGGATTACAAACTTTCTTTTGAACCGTTCACTACAACTTATATTGGACGGATTCAAGTCTGAAACCACAATATAAATGCTGGTATACCTCAGGGCTCATTTTTATAAATGATCTCTTGTCTGTAACTTCTAATCCAATGAATTGTTTCGCTGACGATAGTACCCTTAGCTTTTCTTATTCATTTCCAGACTCACATCCCTCCTCTTCGGATGTTGAACTGCAACGGCAAAATATGATAAACTTTTTAAACATTGACTTCAACAGCATTGAACAATGGAGAATACAAAATCACGTAGAATTTAATGCTTCGAAAACTCAATGCTGTCTTGTATCGTTAAAGCGGGATATACCTCCCCTGCTACTGCTACTGTCCATGAGTGGCACTTGCATCAATGAGACCGAACATCTCGAGATTCTCGGTATCACTGACCACCTTTGGTGGAACGATCACATATGCGATGTCACCAAAAATGCCGCAATATGTTTGGGTTTCTGAAGACAGTGCAAGCAATTTTTCTCCCCGTCTGATCTTGCCCTTATCTTTCCCATCCCATCTTTGGGCAGGTGCTCCAGTTACATACTTAAGCCTCTTGGACGGTATACAAAAAAGAGCCCTAAGACTGATTGGTGACAGAGACATAACCAACTCATTCACCTCGTTATACAACCGTCATAACGTGTCGTGTCTCTTTCGGTTCTATCGTTACTTTTACGGTAAGTGGTCAAGTCAAATAGCTAGTTGCATTCCTCTCCTAAAACAATTCGCCCGTACCTAATACTCGCGCTTCTAGCAATGGCCATCAGTTTAGCCTCGAGTCCAACTTTGGACGTACTCTCAAGTATAGAGAATCGTTCTTTAGTCGTACTTCAAGAATGTGAAAAAAATTATCATTTATCTTAACCCCCCCTGAAACAAAATCCTAGCTACGGCTATGTCATTGATCCAAGTGCCACTCATGGACATTGGCAAAGGGGGAATATCTCGCTTTAACAATACAAGACAGCATTGGGTTTGCTAAGCTTTAAACTCTACGCGGTTTTTATTCCCCATTGTACAATGCTGTTTAAGTCAGAGTTTAATGAGCTTATCATGTTTTGCCTTTGCAGTTGCACATTCGAAGATGAGGGATGTGAACCTGGAAATGAATAAGAAAAGCTAGGGGTACTACCGTCAGCGAAAAAATTGATCGGATTAGAAGTTACAGCAAGAGATCATTTATAAAAATGAGAAAGAGGGTCGGAGACAAAACGGAGCCCTGGGGCACACCAGCATTTATATTGTGGGTTTCAGACTTGAACCCGTCCAATACAACTTGTATAGAACGGTTCGAAAGAAAATTTCTAATCCAACGAAGGAGGGATTCATCGATACCGAAGGCACGCATTTTCGATAAGAGAGCAAGATGCCAGACTTTATCAAATGCCTTTGAAATATCAAGTGCAACAATCTTACTTTCTCCAAAACGATGAAAAGATTTGTTCCACTGTTCGGAGAGATAAGTCATCAGATTACCAGTTGCCCTGTTGCTGCGGAAACCGTACTGCAGGCCATTGAGAAGCTTTCGTTCTTCAAGATATTTTTTAAGCTGATAATTTATCAGCGTTTCCATACCTTAGAAAGAAGGGACGTTAGTGCAATCAGACGATAACTGTTGGAGTCAGACACTCTCTGACAGCGATGAGTTGGAGGCGAACTGCCTAGCAAAAAGGTTAGCCTTCGCGAGAGAGCTAACAACTGGAGTGTCATTCTCAAATCGCAACGAGCGTTTTGGGACCGAGGAAGAAGAAGAATTCTTCATATTTTTTCAAAAGACCAAAAATTTTTACTGCCTTTGGGATATTGCAGTATTTCACCTGTCCAAAATTGTATGACCCACGCAATCTTTTGAAATTCTTTCAGTCTTGCGAATTTTCAATTGCGCGCCACCGATCTGCGCTAACGAGATCGTGAATGTTGTCACATTATCATCGGAGAGCCTGGAAGTGGCTCATCGAAAACCGATGTGCGGCAATGGTAAAATTCTATCCAAAACGATTCCAAAAGCAAAAATCGAATTGATTTTCCATTTTTCTGAAGTCCGTGGACAATTTCGCTCCCACTCGCGGTCAACATAAAACTAAGGATCCGACGCACGCCACTAGGCGGTTGGGTTAAATACTTATCGGATCATTCTCGTAGTTCAATTCCACTGACTCACTTCTGTCACCAAACAAATTTCCGGATTCTACACGGTTAAAAATTTTGTCATGATTTTTAATACAGCACTTTTATTACAGCAATATACAATACAGTTAATATTATTTTTTAATGTTTGAGAAATATTAAGCAAACTTTGTAATCAATTTGTATTAAAATCTAATGATTTTGTATTAAAGTTCCGATATCTAATTCAAAAAATATTAAAATCCAATCTTAACAGTGAAATTATAATCAATATCTATTAAAAAGTAATTCTTTAAATATTAATTTAAAGTTTAATCTTGATACGAAGTAAAAATAAATATTGAATCAATTTGATTCTAACTCTGATTGCCTTATATTTCAATACATCTGTATTTGATTTGAACACATATATGCCAAATATATAATACCCAATATACCCAAAAGTAACTGTTTCTGTTTAATAATTTTTCGTTCCACAATGAATAATAATAATATTGCATTAAAAAGTATACCCTAACTATTAGAAAGTAAGTTGGCTGCATTGGTTTTTAATATCCGTGTACTTGATTTCAATACATATGTATTGAATTTCAAGTTAATTTTATTAAAAACCAAAAAACTGACGCCGATGAACGATTATAAAAGTTACTGTTTCTATATATCTACCTATTGCATTTTCTTTCGGTTTTCGGTTGCCGTTCGCGTTATGCGTCTATAAAGGACGCTAGAGAGAAAAAGAATGGCTTTTCTTAGCGCAATGGATAATTATTATCCCAGACATCCATTCTTTTTCTTCAAATCAAATTTGGTAAGTTTGCAATAATATTCAATTAAATGTTTTTAAATTATTAAAAACACTAAAATATTTTCAGATTCTTTTTAATTTTCATTAAGGTAGCCGGCGAAGGAAAAAAGTCTCTTGGACATTTGGGACACCTATGCACTAGATGTAAGGGACGTTTACAAGGAAACGTGTGGCTATGACCAGAAAGTAGAAGGTAATATTATATTCAATAATCAATGTTTCTCATTACTCAAAAATGATTTTTTTAATTTTAAAGGTTGGAATTCTGAAGTGGAATCGTGAAATTATTTCCCCCAACTGCACAAAGTCCCAAATCCAAAGAAAAGCGGAGTATTAATTTCTCCAACAACACTCAAACATTAAAATTGAATTGTCATTCGTATTATTTTTTAATGTTTGTTATATTAATAATTAATACATTTTGCATGTTTTTAGAATACTTTATGTAATATTTTTCAATAAAAGCGTATTAAAAACCATTAAAACTATTTATTTATTTTCAATACATTCGCTATTAAAGTGTAATACGTTTGTGTTACAATTAATGCAAGTTTTTATTAGAAACTAGTATTTCCTTTCTGAATTTAAATATAAATAGGGTTAAAACCTACTTTGCCATTGTTAGAATGCAATATATTTTTTATTACATTTTTATATTTTCTATTGAATTCTGAATAAAAAATGTATTGAAATTTAATACAACTGAATTATTTTTTATTCTTCAAATGTTTTTGATTTTAATAAATTTAGTATTAACTTAAAAATTTCAATATTTGTCATATATTAAATTTCAATAAATTCCTGGTGTGGACCTATATACAACCCGAAAAATATTAAAAAGTACTCCAAAATTTTTAACCGTGTAGGATTCTTTATCAAAAGATAAATATAAAATGTAGACCTGCTGTGCCTGTCTCAAACAGCTTGAAGTTGTTTATAACATACCTTAATTAAGATATTATGAAACCCCAATAATCCTATCTCCAAAATGATGAAAGAACTGGTCATTATAATTGACATGCCTCCTTACAGAATGTCCTACAGATTTCTTATTTCACATGATAAATTTTAATATTGCGCATGCGTCTACCAAACCGCAACCGCAACCTGTAATTAATCGCTTCCATCAAAACAACACTCTTCTTGAGAAACCAAAACGCATTAAATTTGATTCTTACTATCAGTCTTTGGACCAAGTAACATTTGTTTACCTACAAACCGACCAGTTAAGTGGTCTATTTCTTTTTCCTTTAATGAGTTATGATCACTTCTGACACAACTCCAACAAACTTGAAGGCGTATGTACTCGAAAATTATGAGTTTGTCCTAATGCGAACTCCATAGGTATTTCTTGTGTTGCATAATGCAATTGCAATAAATTAACTAATGCGGACATTAAAATTTTGTGTGGGACAGCGGAAAATTGTTCACATAAATTCTTCGAAGCGAATGGCTAACATGGTACTGATCATGGCACTGAGACGTAATCACCTCTCGTTTATTATCGCTAGAGATCAGCTTCGTCAGACGGCGCGGCGTAAGAAAAATGATTCACTTTTAAATCAGTTGAACCATAACCTCTGAGGGAATGATACAAGGTCTCTTGCCTCGTTCATGGATCAATCAATTTTCCTTCGTCCAGACGATTTCCTTCAAGCGTGATGTTTACTTTTTCTCATCTCTATTAAATCAGGGGTGGATTCGAGAGTATTGACTGATATCTTGTCTATAAAGTGGCGCCCAACAGAAAAAAAGACAACAAGCAACAGTCAATGGATTACAGCTTAACTTTGAAGAGGAGTTTTCTCGCAAGCAAGAAACCTTACAATTTTGTAACCTCAATGATATTTTCTTAACTTTCTGTTGCTCATGCATTATGTCCATCCCTGACATCTGCATCAAGCGATCTAGAAAGGCAATTAATTTCCGCTTTAACAACAATTGAGATTACAACCTCCTCAACAAACGGTTTTATCTTAATTTTCTATACCGTGGCGACTAGGCGGCTGCCACAAAATGATTTGTTTACAGCTTTGAATACCTGCTAGGGGCTTGGGGCCTGCCCAGCTTTTAAATAAATTTGTTTGTTTTCAAATTTTTATTGGCTCTGAGTGAATTACCTCAGAGAGTAAAAAGGAAACTCTTTTTTTGTTGCTTTAAATTTTGTTACCTTGGATAATTGCTCGGAGCGTTAGCGAGAATTGCTGATTTGTGTTTAGTGGGTAATGTGAAACGATTAGATCTGGAGATCTGTCAAAAGTGTACAAATGCTGAAAAGGCCTATGTTTAATTAGTTGTGGTTTGAATATTGTAATGATTGTAATGAATTGAATGTGGGAGGGTGGAATGGATTAGTTCTTTTTCTTTATAGTGTGTGAACACTGACATTGGGTTGGGTGTATGAATTGTGAATTCAGGCCATAAGTGTTATCCAAGGTTTATTGTTTTCATTAAAAGGCTAACATTACATCAAACTCTTAAGCATTTTCTTAGTTTTCTTAGTCTTTTGCTTCAGTCGTATGACATTTTCGTTCACCTTTTATGTGTTTAGCCTTCAAAAAATTCTGTAGTTCCGCTTATATGTATGTAACATTGTTTTGAACAAGCAATCCTAGAAATTATTTTCTCATCGCTGCCCCTCTGTCCGTTGGTCTTGTATCATAATAAATTTCTCTCTCTCAGATGCCATTGTTGGAAAATGGACGAAAACTACCCTTTATACTATGTACTCATTTTCTTCGCTGAAAACATTTTCTTGAGTGTTTCGTGGTCGTTTCTATTTTCAAAACACCCGAACTTAACAGTATTCAATGAGAAAAGAAAACATATTTCTGATTTTTGGCCAAATCGCCATGAGTCTGGTAACTAAAATATCTCGTTCATTTAAACACTGTACATGGAATGCTAGAATCCATCTTCACGATGATTCAAATTTTTAACCGACAATACACTAGCGGCTAGCTCAATGGGTTACAGAGAATAGAACAAATCTGCGTCTGATGCCTCTTCGTATGTTAAAATTATTTTTTTTATAAACTAGCAGACCACCGGGACGTTGTACCCGCTCAAAAGAAATTGTTGGTGGTAATTTAAAGGTCGATTGTGAAGTTTTCCTGTCACTTTACAGAGTTGCCGCAATTCCGGAAGAGGCAAAGGATAGTGCGATTTTCAATGACTGTCTTACTTTTGCCAATACCACGCACGTTGGTTTTGAAATTGAAACTCCATAAAACATTAAAACTTGAGTCAGGCATTAAGTTCGTTGGAATAAAAGTGGCACCATCTGTCGAAAATTGGTCGAACCAACTCAGAAACCTTTGTGGGCTCATGTAGATATAACTACTTTGCACAGTAGTTTTCAATTAGTGGAAGAATTTCTCTAATATAGGTTACTCAGGGTGATTAGTAGCTTTCTAATGGAAACCGGATCAGAAGTTTTGTGAATTTATTCAAAATCTTTTTTTGCTTAAGTGAATTTGATAATTTGAAGAAGAGTAGGCCAAGCCTACTTCTTTTGCTTACTTAAAAAAATGTTCGTCCGGTTTTTTGACATAAACTTAAGTTCACTTTAGCAATTATAGTTGGGCCGGGCCTATAGACATTTCAGCAAGATAGCGTCCCGAAGTTTGAAAAAGCTGGAAAAGTTATGGTTTTGTTCCAGTGAAATTGAAGATATGGATTCGTTCAATCTCTCGAGCTCAATACCATTTAAACCTGTGGGCAGATGTTAAGAAAGCAGTATGAGATGCTTAGCCAAAACAACAACGAAC
The DNA here is from genome assembly GCA_943590905.1 of Sphaerophoria taeniata. Taxonomy (NCBI): domain Eukaryota; kingdom Metazoa; phylum Arthropoda; class Insecta; order Diptera; family Syrphidae; genus Sphaerophoria; species Sphaerophoria taeniata. Next base: position 192,285,588 of record OX016540.1, read on the forward strand.
TTTGGACAGTAGTTCAGCACGCATGGCAAACTATGCCATTGAAGAGATGTGAAGAATAATGTACTTTTTACTGCCATACTCATTTTTCATTGCTTTTGAAGATTATGCTCTATATTTCTATAATAAACATTTAAAAAAAAGATGCATATATTTTTGGATTTATAAATCAATTGGCTTTTATTTAAGAGTAAAGAAGTGAATGTTTCTCCTCTTTTAAATTGCAGTTCACGGTAAAAAATCTCAGATGATATCATCAATATCGGAATCAATATCTTTGTGTTGCAAAACCAAGGTTTATTAAAATGAAAATTGAAACGGCAAATAAGTACTCAAAATAAAACTGAAAAAATATGTTCTAATCTAAAGAATAGTGATGATTCAATATCTAATGTGCAAATGGAAGATGGTTCTGTGATAAATAATAGTGCAATATTGTCCAGTCTATCAATTACATAACGATCTGTGAACTGTGATATTTTGTGATTATGAAAATTTATTAGAAGAGTGCAATATAGACTTTTAAGTTCAGACAAATTGGTATAAATAACATAAGCAATGCCTTAGATATGCTAAATAAAAGGTAGACTTTAATTGTATGAGTGTTAAGATGTTTAAAGACTCATTATCTGTAATTTGTCAAGTTATCAAAAATTATAAACATTTCACTAAGAGCAGGTACCCATCTTTCGACAAACCTGGAAAGAGTCTCTTGTTGTACCCACAAAAAAGATACCTAGCCCAAAATCACTTTGTGACTTTAGGCCTATACATATGATGCCAATTTAGAAAAAATAATTGAAAAATGTGTAGTGACTCAACTCCAAAATCATTTAGATTAAACTTATTAAACACATACCAATAACCAATCAGGAGCAAAATTCCGCAAGAGTGAATTTTTTATTCGTGTACACAGTTTTCAAAACTCACATTCACGGGCAGTGTACACAGCTACTAATTTACGCGCGTCTGCAAGTTGCAGTGAGTTTGAATGTGCTGAGTGAATTTTTTTTTTTGTAAGCCCAGTGAGCTGAATTGAATTTTGACATTTGACCTTTGTATATGGAATTTATAGAAGTTGCAGCCTAGTGATTCTTTAGTTGGAAAGTCGTCCCGTTTTGGCGCTGGCAGTTTTTCTATATACCTACAAAGAATTTTTCTATATACATTTCCGTTTTAAACAAATTCAAATACATATAAATCTGAGCTTTGCTTAAAACAATACACCTCATGTAACTTTTTTTCCAATATCCGAAAAGTAACGGATCGACTTGGATCAACAACTTCCTCACCTACTTCATTATCTTCAATAAAGTTCACTATAACTTTTGAAAATACACCCTGAAAAATAGCGTTAATAAATTTATAGAATTGTGTAGGTACACGGCTTCTGTCAAAAAAGCTCACCTTCACCCTTGCGGAATCGAAATTAGAGAGTGTACACATTTTTTCGTGTACACAATAAAACTCACTCTTGCGGGATCTAGCCCCAGGCTTCCGAGCAAACCAATCGTGTCAGACATGTTTAAATCTTGTGATAGTGTGGAGAAAGGAAATTGACAGTAAAAACTTTGTAATTGCTGTGTTCTTAGATTTAAAAAGAGCCTATTGAGACCGTTAATCACTCAATTTTATTACAAAAGTTTAAATATTATGGAATTAGAGCTACGGAATTCATGTACATTGTACATACATACATTTTGGACTTGAGTATTTTTTTCAACAGATTGTCTTAGAGCTCCTTAAAAGTAGGGAGTCAAAAGCCTCGAAGGTACCCAAATCCAAAAAATTCAAGCTGGCAATATTTTTTTCCTTTTCTATCATTTTAAAAATTGTTGTGCAATGTTCAAGTACAAGGTATGTAAGACATTTATAATTCGAATAAGTTTATTTTGATCTTCATATTATCGGTTTCCAGCACCATTTAAGAGAGTCTTACGAATTTTTCATTTATTGACAGTTTTTCATTTTCAATTAGATTTTACTTAGCAAGAAACGAATCGCCAAGGTTGATTTCAAATTGAAGTTTGCATATTGAGGAATTCTGATGGAGAATTACAAGAAAATGACAATGATGCAATCGATGATATTCCAACTACAAGCAGAAGAAGGAGTTTGGTGAGTGCAGTCAGAGAAGCAAACGTCGGAGGTTAGCAGTATTATCTGAGATAAACGAATCGGCTGTTAATACCCTTTTTAGTGATTCTGCTCAATCACAAGACAATTCTTTAAAATTTAGCTCAGAAGAAATCGTTTCTTTCATTGCTCAAGCTAAACTAAGCAAACACCAGTACAATTTGTTAAAAACCCTTGATCAACTCCAAAAAACCAAACATTTTCCCATCCTACCAAAAAGTGCTAGAGTCCAAAACCCTTTGCTATCCAACTGATGTTCTCATAACGGAATCGTCTGCCGAAATTAACTTGCAATCGTTGTTAGACCACACATCACTTCGTATTATAGAATCTCAAAATACTGTTTTTAACGGACATCCCGAGACTAAAACCGATTATGTTTTAATTGGTAAATGGGGTTTCTATGGCAGCACAGGTTATAGTGAATACAAGCAAAAATTTGCAGATTTTTCAATCGAGATGAGGGAAATATTATCAAAAAAAAATTATCCTGCACTCCCTTTTTTATTTGCGACGTATAGAATGAATTCGTAAAATCGTAAATAAAAGTTGAGATTTTGATGAAATATGATATGAATATGATTACGATGATATAGAAAAAAAAAAACAGAGTGGCGCGACAGCTCTTGAAGAGCCAAGGCCTAAGTGGCTTACTCTCATCCACAATTCTCTGAGTGCGTGTGAACGTCAAAGTTGAGAAGCACTTTTTCATGACAGATTTACCGGCGATTCCGTCCAACTGTCTGTCTGTCTGTCTGTAAGGGCACCTACAGCCCTAACCACTGGTCCGATTGACCTCAAACTTGAAAATTAGAGGCTCGAGCGAATACGCGTGGGTCGTTTTTTGATTTTTTTGTTCTAAGATCAAAATTAAGGATCAATTTTTTCGTCTAAGAACCAAAAGTTTCAATTTTCTCAAAAACAGCGCCTACGATTTTCTTTAATTATTATCCTCGTAATTTTTTTTTCGGAACAGTGGTGTTTTTGATTAAAACAATATTTTTGTATTGCCCCAAAGCGGTACCTCTCATAGAACCGTTTCTTTAATAAGATTTTCTCGAAAAATAGTAGTCCGATCAGCTTACTTATTTTTCTGGGAGTAGGGGTAACCGGGGCCTCAGGGTAGAGAAGACTAACTGCCAATAACTTCAAAACAAAACAATTTCTTTCAAGTTTGTCCTTGTTATTACATTGAGCACAGCAGCTCGGTTAGTTACGCGTGTTGTCTTTTGATAAAGTCTAGAGCCGGTCAAGAGTTATCGCGAAAAAACACTTTTTTGCTTTCTTGAGTAATTTTTTAGCTTTCTTTTATTTTTTTGCTTTCGTAAAGGTATTTGCTTTTAACGTCAGTTTTTTTTTTTTTGAATAAGAGCAAGTGATTGTATTAATAATACCTAGCAGTTACATAATAACTTTATTTCTAAGTAGCGAAAAAAAATCATTAAGTGCTGAAAGACCGATCGGGGCAAGTTGACTTTTTTTGTTGGGGGTTAATCGACTCAGTTGATTTTGGTAGAAAAACAACAAGGAGGCGACTGAAAAATCAGTTTGGAGTTTATGTCCAAAAATTATTCTTGAAAATGGAAAAACATGCGCAAAACGGCAAAAATTTAAGCAAAAGATGTTGGGGCATCAATCTCTCAATCTCTTTTGCCGGGCTGTCTTTTTAATATTACTTTTTGTGTCAAATTAAATTAATTTGAGCGCAATTTTGTATAGTTTTAGTATCAAAAAAGCTGGAAAAATAATATAGTCAACTGACCCCATAGTCATAGTCAACATACGCCGGATTTGGGGTTGGTTGACCCACCTGAGGCTGTTTTATAAATTTAGGAAAAAAAGGTCTTCAAATTAAATTATGTCAGAAGACATATTTTTTTTTATAAAGCACAAAAAATGGTTGGTAAAATGGCATTTAATTCGTGTTGATATCTTATTTAGTTATTTAAAAAAAAAGTGAATTTTGAGTCTACTATCCCCGGTCTCCCCTACGTACATATTGCCTGAATAATGTTTTGTTTTCAATTTTTTTTTCGATTTTAAAAAAGTAGGTACTTTTAAACTTTTTTTTCAAAATTCTGTACCTATCTCAAAATTGGTTCAATATTAAAAATTGAAATCCAAACGTAAGACGTATATTAAAATGTTCCTGAATTCTGCATACCCATATTAATTTGAGATTTTTTTTGAAAAATTGTATACATATATGAAAAATTAATTTAAAATAAAAAAGTCCAAGAATTTTTTTTGTTTTTAATTTAGAAAATCAAAAATTTCTTAAGAAATGTTATAGCATCAATTTTTCTCAGGTAAAAAGTGTTTTTGAGGTAGGTACATTTTTAAATTTAAATTTTGATTTATGAATTTTTTTGTGAGTTAAGTTTTGCAATACAGGAGCAAGTTCGTACGACCCACTCGTGCACACGTTTTTTAATTTAGACAGCAACAAAAATTTCCGATTTTTTAACACTTCTGTTATATTAATATCTAATGAATTATTATAAAAATCTCACTCACCTTATAAATTATATTTTTTTTTTTTGAATACAGTAAATCCAATTTAGTCCTTTTTTTTAATGATCGTTGAGAATGAAACTGTTCATCAATAATTAACACTTATTTAAATAAATCCTTCCGCCAACAACTTTTATTGTTTTATCGCAAAATTGATCAAATTAACACGTAATTATCCTTAATTATGCCGAATAACACTTTTAAATTGAATAAATTGTTAATCAACAATCTTGTTCATTTTCTCCTTTTAACAATGATAAATATGTTGTTTTTTTTTTTAATTAAAAATAAAACATCTTCCTTAACACAACAACTAAACACGCAATCCAATTGACTGTCTCAAGCACACATAATATTTGAAGTGCAGTAATTTTTCACTTTTCGCGGTCTTGAAGTCGCTAATTAATAATTTATTATATTTTTACTCGGACAAGAAGAAAACCACCAAACGCTGGTGTTAAACAACTGAGCTCTTGCTGATGGATTTCTTGGATATTTATAACAAATCGCCGAAATGCAAGTAAAACAGAAAAAAATAGTGTGCCCGTCGAAGCCTACTCCTTGGGTCGAATAAACTAGCAACGAGCTTGTTAACGGAAAACCCAAGTCAAGCCGAAGTCGAAGTTGTCCCTCTACCTTCTATTTAAGCTTAAGTTGCTAGAGAAGTCAATATCACACCACACATTTGTTGTTAAGAGTCTAAACTGTAACATTTCTTGGGTTGTGTTTTTTTTACATTTTGTTAACAGATGCGAAGCCAGAAACTATTGGTAACAGTGAGAAAAAGCAACATAAAAGCTTTGTTATCGACTGAGTACTCACCTCTCTAGAGGTTTGTCCGATTTTTTGCGGAAGCCACTGTCGAAGCTTTTGATTTTACCTTGCAAGGTAAATCGGTACCGATGTCATTCAGAAGGGGAGACGGGATTGTATTGAGTGGGTTTCTGGCAAGCTTCTCAGCTTAAGTTGTAGTCTCGTAGTAACTCAAGTGAACTTTCATTCATTCATTTGGCGGCTTCCACCATTCATGGCACAGATCGAGACGAAAGAAGTTATGACGACCATAGATGTAGCTTGATGGGTTGAGGTTGAGCAGACAGACGGTTTGTTATGGGATCTTCCACATTACAGGTGATTAATTAGCGCGGGATTTGTATTGTTTATTTTTTTATGCGACAAACTTTTGAGTGAAAGTGATCGGCTCAATGACATGGTATGAACGGAGGGAGATTTTTATCTTCGATATGCTCGGCGCGGCGAATGAATCAATGATGTGACTTTAGTAGCTGGATGGAGTAAGTAGCTTAGATAATGGCGTTTTTTATTGTTTTTCTCATTTATTTTTTCGGTTCAATCTTTTGCAACATGTAGGATGGAAGAGTTCTCATGATGATGCAAGATTTTGGTGGTACCTATCGTTAGAAGGGATTAGCTTTTGTTTTACTTTGAAAAGCTGCTTTGATTTGTTGTTCCGGTTTAATGGTACATAATCATTAGGGTGTGAAAGCTAATTAGTGCAAAAGGATAAGTGTTTTTGTATTTAACTGGAAAATATGTAGAATATTAATGGGATTCATTTTAAGAAACCATTGCGAAAGATTAGGCGATAAATATTATTGAAGAAAAGACGAACTGTGGTTTGACTCAGAGCCAAGTTTTGTAACGAGGAAAATTTAAGTTTATAGACAAAAAAAAGTGCGGCTTAAAATTTGAATGAAGTTGCCGTTATATGTAGTCCATTGGGAACTTGGACCTCAACCAACAGTCTCCGTCAGCCAGCTCGGTCCTAGCTCATTGTCTCCAGGTTTGTACTCCAAGTTGAGTGAGGTCCTCCCCCACTTCTTCGTCCCTCAGGAATGGTTTCGAAGGCTTTCCAGGCCGGAGCACCCCATATCCATCCGCTCTATATGACAAAGGTGCAGGGAAATTACTTCACGGGAATCTGCTCCACATGGGAATTTACTCCACTCAAAGTGGGAATTTGCTCCACTTTTTAAAGTGGAATAAATTCCCCCTGCAAGTGGGAAATAACTGCACAATTTTTTTGGTGGAATTATTTCCCAGCATAAAACTGAGCTCTACAGGTTTTTACACGGAATGTTAGTAATTATAATTTACTTCAAATTCACCCTTTTACTAATCAATTTTACCCTTTTACAAATCAAATTCACCCTTTAACAAATCAAATTCAACCTTTTACAAATCAAATTCACCCTTTTACAAATCAAATTCACCCAGACATCATTTGTCTTAAATAAAAGCGATCTTTTGTGATTTTATTTTAACAAATACATACATACTATCTTCATTATAAGTACAGGGTGAATTTGATTTGTAAAAGGGTGAATTTGATTTGTAAAAGAGTGAATTTGATTTGTAAAAGGGTGAATTTGATTTGTTAAAGGGCGAATTTGATTTGTAAAAGGGTGAATTTGATTTTTAAAAGGGTGAATTTGAAGTAAAAAAACTGTATTTGTAAGACTTTTTTAGTTCAAAGAAAAAAAATCACATTCTGAAATTTTTTGTTAATAAGAAGTGCAATAATTGTTTCTTACACTTTTTATTTTTAGTGGACTACTTTCTCACACAATTATGCAGTTATTTCCCACTTGCAGTGGGAATTTATTCCACTTTAAAAAGTGGAGCAAATTCCCACTTTGAGTGGAGTAAATTCCCAAGTGGAGCAGATTCCCGTGGAGTAATTTCCCTGCACCTATGACAAAGCGACTTGAGTCGCTGATTGATTGATTGATTGATTTTTATTTTTTTATTTTTTCATTTCAAAAATGTTTACAAAATATTTGTGCTACCCACGAAGCTTCTTGCTTGTCTGTGGGAGGTTGAATTTTCAAAAAATTGAATTGATTGGTTCTAAGTAAGAAATTTTATCATTAATTAACATAACATGATTACAAAGATTTAAACTTAACATATAAGCAAATTCATTTTTTTTTTTTTTGTACAATAATAAAAAATTTGGGAATTTTATTCATTCAAAAAGAAGAGTTTGATACTTTTTTTGCGTTTTTTAAAGTTTTGGATATTTTTAAGATCTGATTCAAGTTGGTTCAAAATTGAAGGTATAACATAGTTAAGTTGTCGCTTTCCATAGTTGTTGTATGTCATCGGAATTTCAAGTTGGCCTTGCGCTCGTCTTCGGGTGTTTAAGTTGTGTGAAATAGGTTGCTGGAATCGTAAATCATCATAATATTCTAAAACTGCAGTCATCTTAAATATTTTTTCAACACTCAGAAACTTGAACTGTAAACGGTTCTTATCAATTTTTTTGACAATCCTCTGTTGTAGATGAACAAGCTTATCTATATGCGTTTTGGATGCATTTCCCCATGCCAGCACTCCATACCTTAATCTTGATTCAACCAGCGAAAAATAGACTTGTTTTTGACATTCAACTGTAGAGTATTTTTCAAGGTAGAAAAGAGCAAACATAGCACTTCTCATGCTCTGGCGTACACTGTTTATCTGTTCGCTCCATAGAAAGTGTTCATCAATTGTGACGCCTAGGTATTTAATAGATTTAACTACCTCAATTGCATCACTTTTTTGCGAAGTAGGACATTTCACGTTTTGAAAAAAGATACTTATTTCTTCTGCTTGTTTGTTAGGTGCACGGATATGCATCAGCTTCGTTTTGGTAGCATTGATGACCAATCCAAAATCATGACACCATCGCGATAGTTCATCAAACTCCTGTTGCATAATGGAAATGGCGGTTTCAAGACTCCTGTGCCTAACTACGATTGCTATATCATCAGCGTATGCAAAGACAGTGCTGTTCTGGAAAACTCGGAGGAGCGCGTTCGTAAAAAGAATGAATATAATCGGACCAAGTTTCGACCCCTGTGGTATACCATGAGAGCAGCTTCTTTCTTCACTGTATACATTTCCAACTTTTACTCTTAGTGTTCTTTCGACGAGATAGCTTTTCATCCAATTCCAAAACGTTCCTCTTACACCAAGATTGTAAAGCACATCAAGAAGCTTATCATGGCTCAATGTATCAAATGCTTTGCTGAAGTCCACAAACATTACCAATACATGATGATTTTTGTTGAGACTCGTGTTAATAACATTACAAAATTCCCCTAGCAGTCGTCCTGTGCTCTTTCCTTTCTGAAAGCCATATTGATTGACTTGTAGCAGTCGGTGTTTCGCAACAAATTTGTTCAATCGTCTAACAACAATTTCTTCGAGGCATTTTTCAACAACGGGCAGGATGGAAATGGGCCTATAGTTTTGAATATCACTTTTTTCCCCTCCTTTATGAATAGGACGAATGATTGATGTTTTCAACATTTTCGGAACACACCCTTCTGTCAAACTTCGGTTGATAATTTGTTTAATTAACGGTGCTAAACAATCAGCATTAACTTTTATGTCATTCGCTCTTATTTCGTCAGCTCCAGGACTCTGATTTGTATTCAGATTATACAATATATTTTTGATTTCAGTATCATCAGTTTCTTCTACAAATATTGACTGAGAAAGATTTTGTATAGGATGACTGGATGTTTTAACATTACATACATGTACAATTTTGGATGCTTGAGTGCAAACGAATTCAACAAATTTATTGGTGATATCTGCTACGTTAGATTTAGTACCAAAATTGTGTTCAATAATTTCATCAATAGAAGCTTTCTTTCTACCTAACAGTTCATTTATAACAACCCATGTTTTTCTCGGGTCATTTCTTGCGTTAGCTAATTGATTTTTGTAATAGTTAGACTTTTTAATCTGTATATTTTTGTTGACGTAGTTTCTTATTTTTTTGTATTCCATTTTGTACCTTTCATTTCGTATATTATTTTTCCATCTTCTATACACCTCGTCTCTTTTCCTACATAGCTCAAGTATTTCCGGCGTTATCCACTTTTTGTCCTGACGTTTTTTTCGGTTTTGTTTTTCGGTTGAGGCAACGTATATTTCCTTCATTTTGGCAACAAATTTGTTGTATAGTCGATCAATACTGTTTTCATATTCATATAAATCACTCCAATTTGTTTGTCGTATAAGTCTATTGACCTTTTCTTGGTTAATTTTTGTATATGTATCGCAAGATGTGTTAGGCTGTATTGAATTTTGTTTAATACCGTAAAAAGCTGCAAAATGATCAGCTATATTCGTTTCTATAACTGCTGAGACTATATCGTTTTTGGAAAGTGTGACAAAAATAGGGTCAATTAGAGTTCCTGTACCTGTTAACATGTTAATTCGAGTACTTTTTTTTATAATATTCATTAAGCCTTTAGACGAAGTTATATCAAGAAGTTTTTTGGTAACTGGGTTATCAAAGTCTTGAGTGTCAATATTAATGTCTCCAAGTACAACAACGTTTATTTCATTTCTAATGTTTTCCTCAAACTCGGTTATGAATTGTATTTTGTTTTGTGATGTCGATCTATAGATGGCATAAATATTTTTACTACCCCATCTATCTTCCATTTTAATATTGAGGCTGTCGTAGCTCAGTGTATTCGAAGAGAGTCTTTCGTAGCTTATGTCTTTTTTTATATACATCGCAATTCCTCCTCTCGTTGAATCTTTTCTATGCATAAATTCCATATTAAATCCTTCAATATTATAAATACAGTTTTCTTCTTCTATATATATAAAAGAACAGCCTAATTTTTGTGTTCGTTCGCTAACCAGGCATACTGATTGACCGATTTTCCTATTTTTTTCTCTAAATGCAAGAGGTATTAGGGTAGAAGGTTTAGAAAAAATAAAATGTAAATTTTTCAAATGCAATGAAATGAAAAACGGTGCCAATGTTAAAAAAAAATATTTTTTTCACTTCAACAAAATAAAAACAAATCTGATCAAAATCAAATATTAAAAATTATGTTTGTCAAATCTAAAATAATTTAAATTGAAAATTTATTATTTTATGGACGAAGACGATACATACTACATACATATGTACATACATACATACATATTTACATAACATACATGGAAAGAAATAAATTCCTGAAGGTTCAATTTGAGCAAGATCATCATCTTCGGTGGCCAATGGCCAATAAAGTTTCCCATTTTATCTGCGCTACAACCGGGAATCAGTTCAGGCCTCCTTCAGAAAGTTCTTCCATGTAGGTATGTATTTCCATTGTGCATATGTATGTATGTACATATACGACGCCCGCCTTCCAGTTCCGCAGCCTCAGGCTGTAAGCGTCATGGGCTATGCTATCTTTCCAACGCAAATTTGGTCTGCCGCGCTGTCTCCTACTATGAATTCTATCGCAAAAGACTTTCCGGGCCGATTCCTCTTCACTCATACGAGCTAGGAGTGTCCAACCCACGGGTCTACCAAACTTCTTTTTGTCGTCAAGTCTACTTCGTGGTAGATTTGATGTATAGCTCCGGTATCTTTCTTCCTCACAAACGGGGCCAACTATTCGTCGTAAAGCTTCTCTCGAACGCGGCTATTAGTTCTGAGTGCCTTTGGTTAAGAACGCAAGTATCGGATCTTTGGTATGACTATGGCCTTACAGGCCAGAAGTAATAGTATTTTTTTGGATTTAAAGAGCCTTCAAAAACTAAAGTAAGTCTTTCATATTGGCTATTGACTGGGTGAATTTGACCAACCATCTTTTTGTCGGAGTCCATTGAAAATGGTACGCTGTCGATATTTTTCTTCAGGAGATTTGTTTTTAAAGTGAAAACTTTTTTTGGTGCATTTACCAAAAATTGCGACTTGCTCATGAAGTTCGCGGGGTCACTTTTCCGTTTGAGAACCAATGCTACTACAATTACATGCGATTTTCCCATTGATAAACCAGTGACAACTATTATGGTGGAGATGCACGAATTCGAAGTGGTGCTATCGCTCAATTACCTTGGATATGTAGTAGCAGCCGATAAGAATATGGAAAAAGAAATACGCAGGCGGCCGGGTCAAAGCCCACAGAACCTACTTTAGTCTTGTCTCTTATATTTATTTCTGTTAAAACAATTATTTTTAAGTAACTTAACAAGCTATGTATTACAGCCATAAAATAATTCCAATTTGTTCGCATAGACTGAATGTTCAGACATAAACAACAAAAATTTAAGTTATTTAGACCAATAACATTTAAACCAATAAAATCATGCAGTACCCTAAAATCAACTTCGACTTCATTCTCATGTTGCTCCATCATATCATCTGTTATCATTCGCTCTTCTAATTCTCTCATAAAAATTTGGTATTAATTATGAATTTTTTCTATATCACTTGCAGTGCATATACATAAAACCTCTTCACTCTCGCATTTTCGAGCTAATATTTTTCCTGTTGATTCCCACACAAATTTCCAATTACACTCTCTAGCTTTGTTTTTGGTGAGCCAAAGCAAGTGCTTATTTGTTGGTGTAAGATGGTTATTTACGGGTACCTATTGTTTCGGCAATTTTGTTTTGCATTTTGTTATTTCGCTTTTCTCTTTTCGATTTTCTTCTATTTCGCAAAACTTGTTTTGTTTTTTGTTTATTTTGTTTTTTCCTGTTTCGCGCCAGAATTGTTTCGCTCTTTTTGTTTTGCCATTAACTCTCTCGCAAAATTGTTAATTTGCAATACGATTGTTTCGCCACAGGTTATCTCGCTAACGGTTATTTCGCATTTTTTTCTGAATTCTCTTGGGAATGTAATAATTGTTATCTAATTAGTCTTCATTAGATGGCTTTTAGTCTTTGAAACTGCCCGCGTAAGGTTAGAATACAGTGAAGTATTTTAATATTGTCTTTAAATAAAAAAAAAATGGAAAGTAAGATCATGTGCAATAACTTTTAAATCAATTTGAGGAAAGGATAAACTAAGTCGTGAAGGATTTTCCTATTATTTTGGAAAAATCGTCAATTCAAGTACATATTATGTATACTCCGTCTGCTTTTTTTTTAATTTTAATTTTTGTGTACGTAAGGATCCTGAAGACTTTAAAATTCGCGCGAATTTTAAAGTCTTCAGGATCCTTACGTACACAAAAATTAAAATTAAAAAAAAAAAAAAAAAACATATGAAAACAATAAAAAAGCGAAATAATTGAAAAGCGAAATAAACGAATGCAAAATAAACGAATGCAAAATAAACGAAAAACGAAAAGATTGAAAGGCGAAAAAAAATCAGCGAAACAATCGAAAGCGAAGCAACTAAAAGACCAAACGAATGAAATGCGAAATAACAAAATGCAAAACGACCGTGGCGAAACGACCAAGAGCGAGATAAAAAAAGCGAAATAAACCATACCCGGTTATTTACAAAAACAACGGGTTCATTTTCGTTCTGTTTCTCTCTACGCATTTTTTTTGCACATTGGACAAATTTTTGTTTGCTTAAATAGCTTGAAAAAGAGACGATGATAGCAGATTTCTGTGGGTTTTTTGCTCGCGTTCTGTAAATGTCTGAGACTTCGTGTGGGTGAATAGTGCAGTTCATGGTCTCTCCCAACTCTTGCACGATTTCGATTAGGTTTTCGTTTGCTGTTGGTTTTATGTTTTTGATTTCAACGTTAGTTTTAAGTAGTTGTTGTTCAAGTGTGTTTACTTTTGTTTCCATTTTATGTATGATTTCATCTTTTTTAAAATTGTTTTCTTTTAGTTCTTTGATCTCAGCTGATAATTGTTTAATAAGTTCGTTATTTTGTGCTATTGTTTTATTACATTCTTCGTATTTGTCTGCAACAAAAACACAGCTCAACTTTACTTCAGTCATTTCCTTCTTCAAGTCCCTCATCTCTTGCAACATTTGTGCATTGAAGTTACCCTCTTCGTCCTTCCTGTTGTTGGCTTCAGGGCTAGAAGTGCTTCTTGTTCGTTTTGGAGGTGGTTGGGTTGGCGGCGCTTGTACTGGCGATTTTAAATTTTTCGATGGATTTGTAATAATGTCTTTTCTACATGATTGGCATCTCCATTCTTTTTTTTTTATTCAAAGACATTGTTCTATACGATCTCTCAGATATAGTGGTGCATTGAAAGTGCAACTTACCATCACATCTGAAGCAGGTAACAAAATCACCGTCCGGCGGGAGATCGGATAAACATTCGCTGCATAGGCCCATGATAACAAAGGAACAAAAGAGTGACAAGTAAAGGTTTTTTTTCAGTTTATACGCAAACAATTTTGTATGGCAAAATATAAAGTTCTTTCTTTATTTAAGTTAAAGAAATGTCACTTTTGATTTTAAAGGTGTCACTGTTCAAATAACACTGATTTTTAAATGTTAATGATGATTTAAGTTCAATAAATCCACTTTTTAATTATTAACTGGGATTTAAATGTTAATGATGATTTAAGTTCAATAAATCCACTTTTTAATTATTAACTGGGAGCTCTCTTATAAACAAGACCAATCAACTCAGCGCGCTCTCACTGTGGACTTTGATCCTTCTGGCTAGGTCCGTTTTATTGACCGTATAAAGCTCGCTGTTGAATGTTTGTCTCTATTCTTCATCAATGCACAGCATAAGGCAGATTCATCCGATTTTGGCAGGGTCTATGCTTTTGCACCATACAGCAGGTCTGGAATGATGAGAGTCTTGTACAGTTTTACCTTAGTTGATAGGGCTTTCTAAGCCCAAAGAAACAGCGATTAGCAAGAATTATTCTTCGTCAGATCTCGGCGCTGGTGTTATTGCCCTTATTAATAACGGAGCCTAGGTAGGCAAACTCCTCTACTGCGTCTATTGCGACGTTCTGTCCGAGCCGTCGGCGTCGGTGTTGGGTGTTCTTCCTCGTAGACAGCATATCCATACTTCGTTTTGGCCTACTGCTTAACCCATTTTTGCCACTTCTGTCTCAATTCTCATAAGAACGCCATTGACTTCACGTTGTGTTCTTCCCATAATGTCAATACCATTGACGTACGCGAGAAGTTCTACGGACTTTTGGAAGATAGTGCCTCTGATATTAACGGTGGAGTTTTGAACTATCTCCTCAAACACAAAAGAGATCGCATAACAGTGCATCGACTCGTTGTTAACCTTAATGGAGCAGTTTTTTCGATCGAACGAGCTTAGCAGGGATGCCAAAACTGGACATAGCATTATACAGCTCGTCTCCGTAGATGCTGTCGTACTTTAAAATCGATAAAAAAGTTATAGATGTCGATTTGGAGTTAATAGGTGCAGAGGACTCCTCAAGAGGTTACTTGACACTCATTCAGAGAAGGATTTGGATTTCCGTCGTTGTCGGGGTATTCGTAGCACTACCTTGGCTACGACGAGGTAGTGGTCCGAGTCGATGTTGGCTCCTCAAAAAGTTGGAACATTTAAAATCCTGGCCAAGTGCCTTCCGTCGATCGCAACCACAACATTTCGCTCCCCAGCAAAATCGTTCAGCCTAAATCCGTTGACGGAAGTGGTGTGCAGATGTCTGAGACTTGATAGATCGTTGATTATGATCGTCGTGATGCGTTCGCTTAAACATTTGAATTTTGAAGCTTAAGACTTTTTGCCTGAGTCAGCTTACAACCACGATCTCATCCAAAAAGCCCCTTTTTTTGCTTTCGTTAACAAAATTACCATATTAAATGTCGTAGTTCTTCATCTTCCTTTTGTCCGGTGCATCCCATCACATGCGATGTGTATTTTTAAACTCAGTTTCTATTAATATTACAAAGTTGGTACCACTGAGTTCTTACGTCAAATCCCTAAGAAAAAGTGAATGCCTCTTAAAAATATTTAAACAAAACAAATCAACATCAAAATTATAGAGTCATTTTTATTATTCAAAACAAATTAAATGAATTAGGAAATGAACTAGGTAGTTTTAAAACACAAGTTCCCAAGACTCAGATTAAGAAACTCATGTGACCATTTTCAATTTTATGTTCAGACCTACAGCGAACCCGATTTTAAGTCACATGTTAGACTGAACAAATCAACGGTGGATCAATTAATTGGAAGCCAATCTTATTTTTATTGCAATGTTTTAACTTATGTATGTATATGAACAAATGGGTTTGATATTGTCAGTTAGGTGTGCCCACTCGTCATCTTTCCCGTCAACACTAAACCATGACGGAAAACAAAAGATAGAAGCCCGAAATGAGATATTTTACATGTTTTTATAAGCAACACGGTGACTTTTAGGCAACTAGGAGACTTGTTTGGGGTAGGGAAATCTTCAGCGTGGGCTGTGGTTGCACGTGCGAGCAGTTGGCTAGTTTCAATAGAGCACGAGTAAATAAAGTGGCCTAAAGGAAATGTCGTTGTTCAAAACTGCCAAAAATTTGAAGCGAAAAATAGAATTCCAGGTATAATTGGCGCCATAGATTGAACGTGCGTTACAAACGCTGCTCTTAAAACAAATAGATAGTGGTCTTACTTATAAAAATAAGTTATAACTTATTTCTTTAGAACTAAAGAAATAGTGAGAGTAAACTTTGACGAAGTGGTGCCTTTTTAAGGGCTTAACGATGGTGACGATGAGACATAGTACCGCATAAGCATTTCTGTCATCAAAACGCCCTCTGCCCCCTGCCTCGATGCTTATGGGGCAAGATGGCCAAACGAGGTACATGTTGGACGGTTGGGACTATCACCTATGCATATACCACATAGGTATACATGAAATTTTTTGGACCGAAAAAGATGTTTTTGAAAAAAAAAAAACAATATGGTGTTTCTTGGCCGACAAAATTAGCGAGGAAAAATAATGTGCGATTGAACTGGAAGTAGATGGAGATGCGATATAAAGTGCTCATAAAAAGAATAAAATAACAAAAGAGAACAACAACACAAGCGGTGCCAAACATCAAGAAGTAGAATTTGGGTTATAGTCTCACAAATGACAATTCGATTTTGATCGAATTTCTCCGAAAGTGATGTAAGTGAAAAAAGATATCCTCCCGTCAATTATACAAGAAATTCCCTAACAGGAAGTTAGGGAATTTCCATCGACATGCCAAAATTTGGCAATTTTGAGTTGAAGTGTACAAAACAAACCGCAAAAAAATACTATTTTACGCCCATGTTCTGAATTTCGATCGAAAGTGAATTGAAATCACTTTTCAATTTCACCTGAAATGAAATTGCATGTTCTTCAATTCGATGTTTCGAACTGTCATTTTTTATTTTGTTTCTGAAGTAAAATTTTTGCTGTTTTGAAGATGGATGCACTTTTATTGGCAATTTTAAATGAAAAAAAGAAAGCTGAATTCAAGAGAAAAAAATAAGAAGACGAATTTTGCGAGACATATCAAATATATTGGATTTACCTGACACAATTTGAGTGTGTGAAAATTATGTAGAGTTGATAAATAAATTAAATTCTTGATTTCCTCTTTTAAGCTTTCGTGGTAATTTTATATTAAACAAAGACGCTTTTTTATATGTTTTAAGGGAAATAGAACCTTTTATAATACCTTCATCGATTCCTTCAATTCAAAAACATACAGAAACCCTCCTATTCCTAGCAGAAGGAAGCTAACAAAGATCAATTGGCAATTCACAGAAATAAAAAATATGATTTGAATGCGTTCAAAAAATGGAACAAACCGAAATACAGAACATCCATTTTCATGTTCGAAAATCCAGATCACAATAACGAATTGTGGAACACCCGTTAATCTCAAACCGTCATAAGTATAGTTATTCAACTGACAGCACGAGGGCGTAAGTCGTAAGTATAGTTTTGCATTTAATGTAACATCCCTGAACGAACTTCTTTCCAAAATGATTTTTTTTTTTAGTTTTGTCTCAGTCTTCACAGTGAGTGGTTGTGTTTGTTCCTGGAAAAAGTTATAACCAACAAATATCAAGCTGCACCGAAACAAACCGGTAAGTTTTTTTTTTCTATTTTCACAATTTTTAATCTGTAACAATTTGCTTGATAAAAATATTAAATCGAGGTAAAAAATGCAAAAGTGACTCTTTTTTTGTTTGGAGTAATTTTGCTGCTAAATTTCAATCAATTATTTTTGTGGTTAACTTGTGTTAAATCATTTTACTTTGGAGGGAAACTATCACTGAACCAAAAAAGGTGGTGCAAATAACTAAATCGCAGGTTAAATCAACGAAAAGTAGGTTAATATACACCCTACTAATCCGTTCGTTGTCTTGAATAATTCATTTATTCAATTTGACTATTTGGTAGTCAGCTGTGAATTTGAAGAAAATTCGTCAAATCCACGAATCTTTTTTAGTTATTTTACGTTGGTTGATTTGAGGAATAATTGTCCAATTAAATAAAAAAATTTGTTAATTTTTTAATCAATTCTACTAACTAAGATTGTTAATTTGACGAAAGTTTTTTAAATTTTAATAAAAGAAATTAGTCAAATTAAATATTTATTTAATTAATTTGGCAATGATAGTTGTTGTGAATTTGATGAAAATTTCTTTAATTGACTTATTAGATTAGTCAATTCAACTTGTTGTTTATTTGGTTTAAATAAAAACATTTGTGCTTTCAACAAGAAAAATATTCAATTTCACAATGCATTCTTCAAACTTCAACCAGAAGATAGCACGTATTTGTTCGAATCGAGCCAAAAACAATTGACAATCAGTAATGGTAGATGCCTTAGTTAATCCGCTCTGGATGAATGCTGAAACAAAAACCAAAGATTCGACCATGAAAGTAATAACGACACCGTAATAACGCCAACAACGAAATTACTTTAGATTATTTTATTTTTTTATTTAACTAATGGATTGAATTAAACAGTTGATGGCCGTACTTTCAACTTCGTACTCTGTTGTTAAGTTACAAAAATATGACTCAAACGCAGAGATTGCAGAGTTCATCTTATATTTTGGTCCATCCTTTTTTATATGGTCCTCAAAGTCCGCCACTGTTTTGCCGTCTAGCGTAAAGCTAAGCTGCGAGTATCGGAGTCTCTTTTCGCCAGTCGGTGTTTTTTTTTTTCGATGGTGGAATGAGAACGCTGTGGAGGAGGTACAATACTCCACAAAAACGCCCATCTGTGAAATCTAGAATTTTTTAGTTTTAAACAAAATATGATCATGATATGCTAAGGGAATGAATTTTTAATTTATTAATATGTAACACTATTGAGTACAATAAAGCTTCATTAAGGAATTATTTAAGAATGTGCATACGAAAATGTGTCTTACTATCGGTCAAGTACTCCAACTCTTTATTTAAAGCAAGGTGTAACAAACACAGCACTAAGGACATAAACTAAACACAACACACAAATTAAACGCTTTATTTTTACACTTTTCTTATCACAAATTTTAGCTCCGTTTATTTGTTCATATTTTATTTAACTTACGCGAAAACAAGAAAAAAGACGCACACACGTTGATAATATGATTTTAAACTTTTATTCAAATTACTGTTATATTTCTGTTTAAAACTTTTAAAAAAGAAACACACTTTCATAGTAATTTGACAAGATTTACTCAAATCAAAAAACGTTTCGTTGATTAAGTAGAATGTTTAAGGGCTAAGGACATAATGAATATTTGCTTAAATCTTAATGAAAAATTTTCAGGTTTGAATAAAAAGAAACAGTCAATTTGAATATTTTCTTAGTAAATATGAAACAAAGTGCTTGTTGATTGAACGAAAATTCTTCAATTACAAATTATTAGACCCGAAAAAAAATTAACCGAAGAATTATCTAAATTGAGAAATGTATAGTTGATTTGAATAAAATTTTTAACGAAATATCATCAAATTTCGAATTTATTTCGTCAATTCAACTATTGTTTCTTCCATTAACAAGCTAACTAAATAAATTATTCACTTTGAATAAATTTCCTTATTTTCGTAAATCAGTTTGTTGATTTGAATAAAATATTTTCAAAAAATCATCAATTTCGTAATATTCTTTAGTTAAAATGTTACGAAAATATTTAGTTGATTTCACTTCTAATATTTGGTTCAGTGTAGTTGCTTTAACATAAAAATTTGTTTTATTGCTTTGAGAAGTGTCACTTTACCAATATACTCATTACTATCATTTAACCATCTTACCGTCACGAATTTATGTTTTGTTTAGATTGCCTACACGATCGGAACTGCTTGTAAAGCTGGCACGAAGTAAGAATAAGAGTTCACACTTCACAGGAATTCCTAATCGAACCGCCGAAAAACTGATAATAACTTTCAGAACCAAGATACATCTTCAAATCACATATCTACAAAATTAGTCTGTACAGCTATGGAGCACAATACACCGTCTGGAAATGTTCAGTTGAACTCGCATACCCCAACTTTCGATGGAAAAACTTCTGTTCTGGAATGTAGCAGCACAATCGCCAGTGGCTCTCGGTCAATAACCAATCCTCAAAGTGTCTTATCCTCAGATTTTACTTCAGATTCAGAATTTGAAGACTTTTCAGTAGATGATGATTGCAAAGACCCAAATTACTGTCCGACTCCCGTTGAAAACCAGTTGCTCCTCGAAGAAATTGAAAAACAAAACGAGCAGACGGCAAACAGGTTCGAAGAATTATTAAAACGAAAGGAGGAGTTAAGGAGGCAGAAATTGCAAGTTCTTAAAGACATAAGGGATACCTTAAATAGAATAAATAAACAGAAGTAACAATTAAAGTGATCAATCTACCTGAAATTCAGACCTAAGTCGGATTGATTGATGATTTTCGTTTTTTGTCTGAGTAAGTGCCAAATGTGCTAGTGTTGGCTCCACTGGAGCTTTGCGCTCATGTCCGTGGTCCGTCGGATGCCCTTGGCATTTTTCTTAACCTCTTACCAATCGCACATCAAATATCTAGTATCTTTCAGCGTGTTTAGACTCGGATAGTTGGTATTCTAAACCCTACGGTCAGATTTAAATTACTAACCTGATCCCAGCCCAGTAGACATCTTGTCGACAAAAATCGATTGCTGCACTGTGGACCTCAGTAGGGATTTTAAAGTTATCATTCCATCCCGAAAGGAGTTTGAAGATGACTAAGTGATGAGAGACTTCGACACAACTATTTTTACTGATATCGCAAAGATGGAGAATGGAGTGTGGGGTTGGTGCAGGAATTTTCTCCGATTCTTTAAATGTCTCCAGGTCTTTTCTGAACAACTCGCGACAAAGGAAGATTGCAAATTACTAAAATTGGATGCAAATCAAAACCGTAATACAGCTATCTTTTCGGACAATCAGACGGCTATTCAAGCAATTGACTCGTCCACATCATCCTCCAAATTATGTAGTCCAACAGTGTCAAAGTGAGATCGCTAGCATCTTGTACTGAGGGCGACTCTTGTTTCGCTGCCGGGTCGCATTGGCTTTCAGTGTAATAAACGGGCTGACGAGCTGGCTAGGTAAGGATCAGCCCTTCATAGCTCACTCGCGGAAAGAGTCAACATTTCTCTTGTTGCTTTGAATGACAGAATCTTTTCGATTTTTCTCTCTGAATCAAACCACAGGTGAGGTACCTTAACCAACTGTACTAAATCTAGAAAGATATGGCCAGCTACAGTAAATCCCGAACTAATAACCTTATTTGTAGACTCAGACAAAACATAACCAGGGTCATTGCAATATGCACCGGACACTGGCCTGTTGGGGAACATGCAACTTAGCTAGGAATTCCCCACATTACTTTCTTTCTGTCGAAGCTGTGTGTACCAGCGAGAAAAGGAAACTGTTCTTCACTTCTGGCAAAATGAGAGCCAAATCATTGGGAAACCCTTCTTCAATAATCCAAATGAGCTTTCTGAACTGATCTGGCTATTATGTACAAGACTTACATATATCCGTTCAAAGCTTGAGTACAATTCTCATCTATGGGCTGGTACTCCAGCTACAAACTTAAGCCTCTTGGACGGTATACAAAAAAGAGCCCTTAGAATGATTGGTGACAGAGACATAACCAACTCATTCACCTCCTTAGACCTCCGTCGTAATGTTTCGTGTCTCTCTCTGTTCTATCGTTACTTTTACGTCAGCCAGTTGCATTCCTGCCCTTAAACAATTCCCCGGTAATACTCGCGCTTCTAGGAATGCACATCAGTTTACCATCGAGCCCAACTTCGGACGTACCTTCAAGTATGGAGAATCGTTCTTTAGCCGAACTACACGAATGTGGAACTCATTGCCACATTTCGTCTTTCCAAATCATTGCAATGCTCAGGAATTTAAGACCAATGTACACCGGCACCTCCTTGCAAACCCCTTTCCTCCTTCCTAAAGTACTCACTGTGTCTCTGACATAAAAAGGGTATAAGCAACTTGAGTGGGTGCTAATTATAAAATAAAAAAATATCGACTCTAGTTTATTTGAATAATTTAATATTCAACTCTCAAGGGTAACATTTCCACACTTAAAACATTTCCTTTTTAAGCGTAAACTTTTTTCTAACGTGACAATTAAAATATCAAACTTCATCAGCCACTTCCATAATCGTTGCATCGGCCTTCTGTCGTCTCTTAGCCAAAATTGCTTGCAATTCATTTGATCGTGTCGTCTTGAACTAGAATACAAAATTAATATCAACTCAAATAATCAATTCCAGCAATCAAACGAATTTCCACTTACTCCACTTATTCTCTTTTGCACAAGTAATTGCGACTTCAAACGTTTGCTATCCTCTTTGCAGAAGTAACTATCAAGAGTTGCTTCAGGCAGTGCAAATACTTCCTTTCCAGTTAAGCCATGAAGTTTCTTTACCACCTCATTAGAGAAGCCCTTTGCCCGAAGCCATTGTTCGACTTCCTTGTTTGTCGATGCGGATTCGATGTAGATTTGTGGGGTCTTAAGAATTTCCAGGTCCTTGCGTTTTTCACGCAACAACATCGATTGGCGGAGTTCTTCTTGGATCGCTTCTTGGGGTTCTTGATTGTCGGTTTCACAATCGTTGCGGACTCGCATTGCTGGCAAAGAATAAGAAAGAGAGAGCTTATTAAGTATGCATTCCTGATATCAAGATAACATGACATGAAACTCCGAACTGTCAAACACTAAATGTCAAATTAGAAGCAATTAAATACTTTCGTTTTCCAATAATTTAGTATGCGCAAAACTACGCAACTTGAGGAAATCTTCGAACACGTGTCACTTTAAGATTTCCGATAAGGCTCTTAACACACGCATCGAAGTGATCACTGTTCACATTCACTTATTCCCACGTTTGACATTTGTCACATAAATCAAGAAAGTGCGTCAAATGAAAACAAGCAAAATATTTGTATTCCAAAGCCACAACAGCTTTCCAGTTTCTACAACTTTTCAGAAAAAAAGTGTCTTAAATCGCAATTAATAAAAATAAAGCACAAAACAAACTAAGCTGATCCAGTCCAAGTCAATGACCATGATCATGAAATCCAGACTAACTTTTGAATTTCATAATGACAAATGCACAAACGAGTGTTTCAACTGCACCGTTAGTTTCGCGCTGACAACAATTTCTTGTGTCCTAATGTGCGTCATCGCATAACAGATGTAGGCGATGATCTTTAGATGAAGTACATCCATTCACCGGAGGGAGACTTCGACTTACCAACAAGTGCTCCAGCTAACGCCAATTCCTTTTGAAAACTATTAACTGGTGTAATTGACGGAGAGGTGTCGCCACCATTCGGTGGCGGAGGTGGTGGTGGTGGCGGTAGCAATCCCAACGGTTCACTAAACGATCTTCTGGGCAGAACCTGCTTGGGCATTTCACGTTCGATTTCGTAGGCAAATAATGATGTTCTTCCAGATTTTCCACTTTCTGCAAATGAAAAAGGAAAAATGAGAAACAGTTTTTTTTGTGAGATGAAAGTCGCTTTGTGAATGGCATCGGCATGGCTTCCTATTAACATTTTTCTGTCAAAAGAAAACATAAAACTAATTAGAAAAGTCTACCTGTGATTTTTTTTCATTGCTTAAAATTAATAGAGTATGCTCATAATATGCGTCTTAGGGTTTATGTTATTGCAAAGCATAAACATTTATGTGCTTTAACCTGCGATCGAAAATGGTACATACCTAGTTTTCTTTTAAGACAGAAAAATAAAATTGAATTTATGATTTCATTACAGTTATTATTATTCCTGATTTTGGTTCACCTTTTCACTTTTTGGTACTGTAACGGCCAATTATGAAGAAATATGGCCCAACCATGCGATAGAGAAACCCCCATGGGGTAAGCCATGACGTGGTGGAACGGCCTACGGTGACTACTACTATGAAGCTTAGAGCTATGCTATCGCGAAACTTATTTTCGCAGAAGGGCCTCCCATGGTCCACAGGTCGACGCGGAGCGGAGTAGGCTGTTGCTACTAATTACCCGCCAACGAAGGAGTGTTTCCACCAAGGCACTCCCAACGAACAACGACAGCGAATGTATTTCTTTTTTTTCGGAATCAACGGTGGCGTCTTCAGTTCTAGTTAGGCCGAACTACTTGGCCTGGGCTTCAAATAAGTCGAAGTAACCCCTAAAGGTGTTCTACTTCGGTTTATTTGAATCCCAGGCCGCGTGCTGCCGAACAATTAGCGAACCCCAACTATCTTGCTATCCAGGAAATGCGATGGAATGGACCGGGCAAAAGGAGGATGAAAAACTGCGACATTTACCATGCTGATTGCTACCGAAAGCAACAACAGCGGCTCTTTGGATGCGATTCGTCGTGGGAAGCAGACTCAGGCGAAAAGTCTTGAGCTTCAAATGTGTAAGCGAACTCATCACGACAATCTGAATCAAGGCTAAATTCGGCAACATTAGCCTAATATACGCGTATATACGCGCAGAATGCAGGCGGGCCCATGTAGCCAAGCAGGAGGCATACAGAGCGGCGGCGCTGCATAGAATAGCAAGAGTTGCTCGTGAGCTCTACGAGCAAAAGAGAAGAAAAAAGAGGGAGCATGAGAAGCGTCATATCGAGGATGTTGAGAGAGCCAACAGCAGGAATGAAGTTCAGAGGTTTTATCGGAAGGTAAAACAGCTGACTCAAATTTTCACTTTGCGGCAGATCTTGGAAAAACCCGCCTATGAACTCCAAATCGATACCCACCACCTTTTCATCGATTTTAAGGCCGCGTATGACAGCATCTACACAGATGAACTGTATAAAGCTATGTCTAGTTTTGGCATCCCTGCCAAGCTCGTTCGCTTGTGCAAAATGACGATGGAGAACTCACGCTGCGCCACCAAGTTTGGCAACGAGCTTACGGAATCTTTCGACGTCAAAAAAGGATTCAGACAAGGCGATGCGCTGTCGTGCGATTTCTTTATCATCGTTCTTGAGTGGATAGTGCAAAACTCCACCGTCAACACCAGAGGCACCATCTTCCAAAAACTGTTCAACTTCTCGCGTACGCCGATGATATTGATATAATGGGAAGAACACAGAGCGTGATGTCAATGGAGTCTTTGTGAGAATTGGGAGTATTGGGACAGAAGCGACAAAAATGGGTTTAGTGGTAAATGAGGGAAAAACAAAGTATATGCTGTCTTCGAGGAAGGATACCCAACGACGCATACAACTTCGAGGTAGTGGAGGAGTTTGTCTACCTAGGCTCTAATCGCTGTTTCTTTTGGTTAAGAAAGCAATTGAGGGGAAAAGCACTCTCTCGAGCAACTAAGGTAAAACTGTACCTATAACACCCTCATCATCCCAGTCCTGCTGTACGCTGTAGAAGCATGTACCTTGACTAAATCGGATGAATGTGCCTTAGGCTGTTTCGAGAGGAAAGTTCTTCGGGTCGTCTTTGACCCCGTGTGCATTGATGGGGAATGGAGAAGAAGACACAATAGCGAACTTAACGGGTTGTACAACGACATGGACCTAGCCAGTACGGTCAAAGTCCAGAAACTCAGATGGCTCGGTCATTTAGAGCGGATGGACACGAATACTCCGGCTCGGAAAGCCTTTGACACTATTCCCGAGGTACATAGAAGGAGAGGAAGGCCGCGACTCAGGTGGCACACACAAGTGGAAGAGGACCTCAATCAACTTGCAGTGCAAAACTGGAGACAGCTAGCTAGGGACCGAGCTGGCTGGCGGAGACTGTTGATTGAGGCCCAATTCCACAACGGACTTTAGCGCCACCTTATGTAAGCAAGTAAGTTTGTTTGTATCAAATCGAAACTTGTTATGTTGCTCTTCATAGAAGGCTTATGTATGACTCAGCGGATCCAGGATCTTTAACATATCCGTGGGTAGGAAGCTTCTAGACTTCCAAATGGGAACCAACCGTTTGTTTCCTTTTAAATAATAACCAACTGTTTGTTGGCTTTTCAAGATTAACCAACTTTTATTGATCAATTTCTTAAGCACCAAACTAAGAAGGCGGAGTTGATTCAAGAGTAATCAAGTTGCTTGGATAATAAAATCCTATAGCTATTTATTGAAAAATAGCCGACCCTGCGAACTTCGTTTCGCCACCCTTCAGAAAAACTCAAAAGTAGTTGTTATTAACACAGGTATTGTTAAAATGCAATGTGATTTGCTTGAACCTATAATGGCTTTTATTACAAACCCAATTAAAATAGAAAATTACAATATCTGAATTTTTCCAAGCTTTAAAACTAACTTTCTACTCTCATTTAAGCATGCCGTAAAATCAAATTTCATTGAAAAATTCAACAAATTTTCCGGTGTGTTTTGACTATTTCACAAAAATCAAAATTAAATACGGCTTTGGATTGTCCCCCTTATTAAGTGACTCTCCGTCTACAGTAAATTTGTCCAAAAAAAATCGTTTTTACTAAGCCTATACCTATCTACAGTGAAAATTTATATAAATGCACTGAGGATTGAGCGGACTTAGTGTCCCTGCCGGACATACAAACACACCAATCACTTTAAATTCTATGCAAAAGCTTGATATAAGGTGTTGAAGTTCTTCGTTCTCTCGCAGATTTTGCCGAGTTTCCAATCCAAAATTTTCCATTTTTCCATGTGCACCTACAATTATACGCAATTTTCCCTTTGAAAACCAATGAGTTTTCCGAGATTTTTATCAAGAACTTTCTATTTTTCATTCGAAAACCCGTTTTGAAATTTTCCTGTTTTCCATTTGAAAAGCAATGCACCTTTAATTACGTGCAATTTTCCCTTTGAAAACCAATGAGTTTTCCGACATTTTTATTTATTTTTTCATTCGAAAAATCGTTTTGAAATTTTCCTGTTCTCCATTTGAAAAGCAATGCACCTACAATTACTTCCAATTTTCCCTTTGCAAACCAAATGAAGTTTCTAGTTTTTCATCAAGAACTTTCTATTTTCCATTCGAAAACCCGTTTTGAAATTTTCCAGTTTTCCATTTGAAAAGCAATGCACCTACAATTACGTGCAATTTTCCCTTTGAAAACCAATGAGTTTTCCGAGATTTTTATCAAGAACTTTCTATTTTCCATTCGAAAACTCGTTTTGAAATTTTCCAGTTTTCCATTTGAAAAGCAATGCACCTACAATTACATACAATTTTCCCTTTTGAAAAATAATGAATTTTCCGAGTTTTTTTTCAAGAACTTTCTATTTTCCATTTGAAAACCAATGAGCTTACATACGACACAGGCCTAATTTTGAACGAGACCGAAATGTATATTCATAATGCGAAATATACAGACACAGAGATTGGAAACTAAAATCCACGCCCCAAGAATTCGCATGTAACATTGTTTCGGTCCAAACGCTTAAGTAGGAGTTCAGCCTTAAATAAAATAAGGAAGAATGAAAAGGAAATGAAACGAAATGAAATGAAAAACAGAAAGACGTTTCAAAAAATTGATGTCGGCTGTCAGTTTGCTGAATTTAAATACAAAATTTCGGGTAGGTAAATTTAAAATCATTGTTTTTTGCTCTTAACAATTATTTCTTTTGATTTCAGAACCTCCTACTGCACACTCAGTGCATGAAATAACCAATTTGCATCATTTATAAAGTAGGACTTTTGTTTGTTTGTTAGTTTATCGACTACATACAACATACAACCGACAAACAAACAAAAGTCTTACTTTTAGTATAGATATAGATATAGATATAGATATAGATATAGATATAGATATAGATATAGATATAGATTGGGTGCAATTATATTCTCATTGCTATGAGTTTTATTTATTTGTATCGTACCCTCCTCATTTCTGATTTCTCTTCTAATGTTGTTTTGCGGCTATAACTGAGTGTGAATTATGAGGATGGTGAAATGAAATAATACAGACAAAGGGATCTCAATTGGCGGTGCTGTTCGCCGTTCGTTGCGATATTGGTACCAGCAGAAGTTTAAACTAAGTATTTCCCGGACCCTCGTATAATCGCCAATAAACGATCAATTTGATAATTCCAATTAGGGATTCTATCAAGCCCTATCTTTCTCAATTAAGGCTCACATTATGCGTTTGTATAAAAAGGGTATCAACAACCCCTTGCCCATCTTCTTAAAATGTTTGATCATTACACTCACCTTTCACTGAAACTTGATCATGCGTTGATGAAGCCAAGGATTCGGTGTCCTGAAAAATTGATAGTATGAAAAAAGTCCGACATAATAGGAATACCCTCGGTAAACTTACAGATTTTTGCCCAAAGTGAGTTGATGTTTCAGAACCCTCAATGTTATGGGCAGCCAATATCGTATATGGTACATATCCGACCAGTCCTCGATGATTTCTCGCCTTCCACCAGTTTCGAGAGTCATCGAGTACCTTCAAAGAATAACATAACCTTAAAATCTTGCAAATTTACGCCAGAAAGTTAATGTCACCTCCAAATACTCTCCCTTGACAACTGGCAGTTCTTTGTCTGTGTCAGCTGTTCTCGAATGAGTGACCTCGGCAATTCTGACATTCCTTGATTTCAATTTCCTGTGCCAGGAGGCGTTGGCAATATCATGAATAAGGTTTGTCTCAATTTTAATAACTGGCATCGTTGGAGGTATATACTCAACAGGTTCATCAACACTGAAGTCCGGTGACCAATCGTCAAAGAAAATCGGATGGTACGATCCTGTGTGGTCCTTAAATGAGTCCTTGGGAAGGTTCCAGTTTTTGCCCAATTTCCGCCAGAACTCTCGTTGCGTTGGTGTGACACAGGACTCAAGATAGCTTATGGTTTCCCTTCGCAAAAGAGGATTGACCACCGCTTGAGGGATTTCAGCTCCCACATAAACATCATTGCAGGTGAACACAATTGTTCCCAGCGACACAAACAGATTTTCGACAAGAGTCTTATTCTTGTCAACTTGATCTTGCAAACGGGTCAGAAAGTTGAACGCAAGTTTGAATTTGGCGAGAATATCAGTGAACTCGTTTTCAACTGGCGGTCTTGAGCGTAAAATAAGTAAACCCTCGCCATGGGGATTCGAATTGAGTTTGTTCTCAAGTTTTCTGTTTTGAAGTTCTTCGATAGCCTCGGCGGCATAATGCAGACGGTAAACGAACTTCTCTATGTCCTCGAAGCAGTGATTTAGGACGTTTATGTCGCGCTCTTTGGTGTCTTCAGTGTCGCGACTTTTGTGCATGGCTTCTCGCATTCCATATTGATCGTTGACGCCACCATTGGCCATTTGCTTTGGTTTCTGCTCGATGGGATCACGATGTTGAGTTACTATTTTGCCGCTGCGAACGAGCTTGAGGTCTTCAACTAGGTGAATTGCTGATACGTCTTTTACCTGTGATTAAACAGTTTCAATGCTATTGAAGAATAGAAATGGCAAAAAAGAAAGTATAATACCTGAAAGACGTGCATTTCGGTGTTGCCCAGAGCTGATCCGGATACGGAAAACACCAGTAAGTTATTGAATTCCTCTAGTGGGTCCTTGCTAACAAGAGCAGCTGGTTCGTAAATTAATGAACCTGGAAAACTCTCGATTTCTACCTAAAAAACAAGAATATCAGCATTAAGAGGATTTAGATAAACTTCCTAATTCATGCATAACGCAGTATACGTAGGTAGTATACTGATAGCGTCAAGTGCATAGAATAAAAGGAAGCTTTGCCAAGCAGCCATACAAAAATTTAATTCTGAAGAGTTAAGTTTTTTATAGCCACCTTTAGAGAACGAATTGTTTGACGAAAAGTCTCGAGTTCGCAAGCTCTCCGAGCAAAGAAAGAAGTGGTTTCCAAAAAAATCTGTGAGATCTGAGTAGTAAAACCTAAGTCAGTGCTGAAGATACAAAACAGTTTCCCGAATTCCGGGAGTCGTATAGTGCCATTCGAATCAGGCAACGCAGACTAACTATAACGAGATCGAAGCAACAGAACATGATTTCGAAAGGAGTAAACAGTTCATCTGCAAGATGGAAGATGAATGGAACTTCAATATCACAAGCTCGTTCCTTAAAAAAAAAGGTTCCCCACACTACGCCAAATATAGATGCATATTGCATATAAGTGTGTGTGACCGTCTGAAGCCCATCAGTATCTATATCATGATCATCATGAGTCTAACTTCAACTAAAAAGATTCACCACAGCAATTTAAAATCAACACCTCAGACCTTTTCATTGAATTCATGTTTCGTTATGTCAGGGATTTCAGAGACAAACAAGTTCTAGCTGCTACCCGAGCGTCGAACTTGTCGAGTTGTAAAAAGTGAGCAAGGTCAAAGTCTGGGGAACCCTGATCAGATAAGTCCTGAAACTAAAGGGCGCCTCTTTTTCCGTACCTCTCACTCTTATTCATTCCCACTCCACATTGGCTTTGCTTACGCCTGGCCAATTAACCATCCTGAGTCAGTACGGCCCTATCGCTGTCCGTAAAACCTCACCAAATCCTTCGCTTCCTCTCCAACTGTTTCTTTCCCACTCTATCACAATGAGACTAGATCTAGGGTGATATACGGCCCATGCCGCTGAAGGCCCAGTTCTTTTAAAATATCTCATTCTCTAACGGAGTATGTGAATACCTGGTGACCTTCGGATTAATCAGCCTTATCTGCATATATGCGAATCTCTGTGCTCTGTGCAGACGGACCATACCCTTTCGCCAATCGTTAGAACTAATGTCAAAAACCAAAGAGAACGATTCTCTACCATCTTAACCGGATGACAGTGCGTCTTCAACGCCTGTCCTGCTTCTGTGCTCAACAACGTTGGAACGACTCTGGTCAACTCTGGCCACTCCTCCGCTGTAAGCCAAGAGATTTCTAGTTCTGGTTGAGACAAATGACTCCCCTGCTACTAATAGAGATGCATCACGTACATCTACTTTGGGAGGAGCCCACGAATCGTGCTACAAAAATAAAACGTAATAACTTTTTTTCTGTGTGAGTAATCGGCTTATTTTTTTTTTATTTTGTAGGTTACTATTTAGATTTATAAAAATGGATGCTTGGGATACGGAGAAAAGAATGTTGAATATAAAAATTAATTCTCACTATAAAATTTTCTACTTTGTAAAAGCAAATTTTTTTGTATCTTTGAAATATAAAACTTCAATTGAGAAATAAAATTATATTTTCACTTCGAAAAAACTTCCAGAAGAAAAAGTCTCGTTTTCTTATTTGAGTCCAGAATTTCCTTTTTAATTGATTAAAACAACAGGTTATGGGCCCAGGACCCAATTAATAATGGAAAAATTCGTGGATATTGAGAGACTTACTGGTAGAGATAACTATCATACATGGAAGTTTGGCGTGGAACATGCAATGAAGCTGCAGGGATATTGGAATGCTGTTCAAGGCACCGAGACGAAGCCTGAAACTATCGAGAAGGCAACATCAAGGCTGGTGTTGTACATTTCATCAAATCTGTACGTGCATATCCAAGGAATTTCCACAGCAAGTGAAATTTGGGAAAAATTGAAATCAACATACGATGACTCCGGATTGTCTCGACGATGTGGTCTGCTAAGGAAGCTGACTACAACGCAGTTGGTTAACTGTAAGGATATCTGTGAGTATGTTGACACAATAGTTGATACCTCACAAAAGCTAAACCAAATAGGATTCGCTGTTAATGACGAGTGGGTTGGAAGTTTGATGTTGAGTGGTCTGCCTGAGCATTTCGCACCCATGATTATGGCGATTGAAAGCAGCAACGTAAAAATATCTGCAGACAGCATAAAAACCAAATTGTTGCAGGATTTTGAAAGCTACAATTCACTAGGAGCAGGCTCACAATCAGAATCGGCGCTTTATACGAAACAGAAAGGACAACGATCAACATGGACTAGAAATGGGGCAAATGGACAACAGAGCAAAAAGTTTTCTTGCTTTAATTGCGGAAAAGATGGTCATATAGCTAGACATTGCAAAGAAAAAAAGAAGTCATCATCAACAAATAATAATCAGAAGACGTTGGCAGCCAGTTTTGCAGCTAATTTTGATTCCGCTGACAATGGGTGGATAGTTGACTCCGGCGCTACAGCACATATGGCTAAGAACAGGTACGATTTTATAGACTTTTATCCATCTGTAGATGAACAATACGTCGTAGTTGTAAATAATAGTAGGCTGAAGGTGATAGGCAAAGGTGATATTTGCATAAATATTAATCAAGATAATGTTGTTGAGAAAATTATTATAAAAGATGTTTTATATGTGCCGGAAGTTTGCACAAATTTATTGTCTGTCAGTCAAATGATACAGAAGGGTTGCGAAGTGAGATTTTTCGGAAATAAATGCACCATATTAATTTAGATACAAATTCTGATCAATTGAATTTAAGGGAACCAGTACAAAATGAGAGCGAAAATGATGAATCAGAGAACGAAGGTCAATCCTCATATGATTCGATGAGCAATCCAGACGATAGTGAGGATTTGAAAGAGCCCGAAAATTTTGAAGATAATCTGTTACCATTGCGACGTTCAAATAGATTGAAAAAACAGCGTGAGATGTGCCATCATATCACATACTGTGCATCTGAAAACGAAGACGAACCCAGCAGTTATGAAGAAGCAATCAACTGCAATGAAGGGCAAGATTGGATGAAAGCCATACAAGACGAAAATAAATCTCTTATGGAAAACGAAACATGGTGCGTGGCGGATCTACCAGAAGACAAGAAAACATTGACGACGAAGTGGATTTTTAAGAAAAAATACAATGAAGCTGGTAAGGTAATCCGTCATAAAGCGCGACTGGTGGCCAGAGGATGCGCACAGAGAAGCGGTGTTGACTACAATGAAACTTATTCACCTGTGATGAGATATAACTCTCTTCGATATTTACTATCACTAGCTCTTGACTTAGATCTGGAAATAAATCATTTGGATGTCTGCACTGCATTTTTACAAGGTAATTTAAATGAAGACATTTTTATCTCTCCACCAAAAGGCATCGAGGTTCCTGAAGGAAAAGTTTTAAAACTTAATCGTCCAATATACGGCCTGAAGCAATCATCGAGGATGTGGAATACCAAATTAAGCGACACATTAAAGACACTTGGCATGCGACAACTTAAAACAGACCAATGCATTTACATTAAGAATGACGACAAAAGCGATGTACTCATCTTGGCTGTTTACGTGGACGACTTGCTTCTTTTTTGGAAAAATGAAAAGCAAAAAGATATCTTTGTAGATAAGATGAGAGAAGTTTTTAAACTTCGAGATTTAGGAACTGCGAAATCTTTCCTAGGATTACAGATGAAATACCAGCGAGGAAATTGGGTATCCATCAATCAGAAGGCGTACATAACAAAAATGTTGGAGCGTTTTGGTATGACGTCATGTAACCCAGTTACAACGCCTATGGACCCGAATGTTAAGCTCAGTAAGGACCAGACTCCGACAGATGAAAATGAGAAGATTGAAATGTCAAAATATCCGTACCAGGAACTCATTGGATCTCTTCTATATGCAGCTCAACTGACTAGGCCTGATATTTGCTTTGCAGTAAATTATCTTAGCCGTTTTAACAACAATTACGGAATGCAGCATTGGTATGCAGCAAAGCGTATCCTGAGATACCTAAAGGGTACTATTGACTTCGAACTTAAATTTAAATCGTGTGACAAGATCCAGTTTGAAGGTTTTTGTGATGCTGATTTCGCGAATGACTCAGATGACCGAAAATCAATAAGTGGCTATTTATTCCTAAGACAAGGTGCAGCCGTATCTTGGGGATCGAAGAAACAAGCAACAACAGCCTTATCAACGTGTGAGGCGGAATACATGTCAATGGGTGTTGCAGTACAAGAAGCACTTTGGTTGAGAGGTTTGGAAGCTGAAATTTTTGGTGCACAGTCAACTGCAACAAAACTCTATTGCGACAACCATGGCGCCATACAACTTGCTTTGAACGAATCATATCACGCCCGGACCAAACATATTGATGTTCGCCATCACTTTATCAGAGACACTCTACTTGAAAACAAAATTACACTACTAACTGTAAGCTCTGAAAATATGATCGCGGACATACTAACAAAACCACTTACTAGTACTAAAGTTAAATTGTTTGCTAATAAAATGGGTATTTGTCATTTTAAATAAATTTATTTTTAGTGAGGATGTTGAATATAAAAATTAATTCTCACTATAAAATTTTCTACTTTGTAAAAGCAAATTTTTTTTTTATCTTTGAAATATAAAACTTCAATTGAGAAATAAAATTATATTTTCACTTCGAAAAAACTTCCAGAAGAAAAAGTCTCGTTTTCTTATTTGAGTCCAGAATTTCCTTTTTAATTGATTAAAACAACAAAGAATTTGGATAGTGCAACGGTACCATGCTTTGCAGTCCGTCATTTCCGTCCAAAGGGAATTTAGGCGGGAGTTTGGCGGTAATCCCCCGAGTAGATGGACCATTATGAGGTTTGTAAACAAGTTTGCCGAATCTGGAAGCATTGCACGAAAGCCGTACCATCGAGATGCCAATGTTCAGGTTCAGGATACAATCGCAGCAGTAGCATCTGCAATACAGGCCAATCCGAGCGTTTCGACCCGAAACTTATCGGGGAAAATTGGAATTAGTAGACGGTCATTACAACGGATACTTCATGACGATTTAAACTTGTTTCCGTACAAAGTCCAAATTACTAGCAAGTTTAACCCTCAGGATTTGCCTGTTCGCCTGGAATTTTGCCAAAAAATGATATCAATGGCCGAAGAAGACAACACATTGATCAATGGTTTGTTCATGTCTGATGAGGCCCATTTTGATCTTAACGGCAATGTAAACAAGCAAAATTGCCGTATATGGAATGAGTCTAATCCAGAAATGCTCCATGAGACGGAACTGCACCCAGAACGAGTCACTGTGTGGTGCGCAGTTTCATCAAGGTGTATTGTCGGACCGTACTTCTTTGAAGAAAACGGTGTAACCGTTACTGTCAATGGGGACCGTTATTTAAAGATGTTGAAGGAGTTTTTTTTACCCAGAACTGCGCCGACGACGTATACCATTCAACGGCGTTTGGTTTTAGCAAGATGGAGCAACTGCACATATAGCCAGACCAGTTATGGCGGAGCTAAACAAAAAATTCGCAAACAAATTAATTTCTAGGAACTCCACTCTTCGCTGGCCCCCAAGGTCACCTGACCTGATTGCACCAGACTTCTTTTTATGGGATTATGTCAAGCAAGAGGTGTATAAAACGAAGCCCAGGAATTTAACTGAATTAAAGCAGTCCATAACGACAATAATTGAGGCGATCCCAACTTCAACTCTTCAGGCCGCAATGAATAATTTTTTGACCAGGTGCCGCATATGCGTGGGAGAGCGTGGAGGTCATTTGCGGTCTATAATCTTTAAAAACAACTAACTATTTAAAATAAAATTTAATTTTCGAACCAATAAAAAAAAATTAAATACATCGATTAAAAAAAAAGTTATTTGAATTTCTTATTGTAGCACAATTGGTGCGCCACCCTGTATTAGCAAGACTATGAATAAAGGCCCTGTCAGAACTAGAGTGGCGTCAAAGTTGGCATATAGGGAAAGACTGTTGTCGAATCTGGCAACGCTGTACAGTAGCGTCCTCTATGCGGTCGACAAGCAATTCACACAGCTCGGCCAACCTACGAACATTGAAAAGGAGATTTGCCGAACCTCGTGGGTGGATGGCTGGTGATTTCGGCCATTTTCATTTTCTTATTACTGAAGCTACCTTAACATATGAATTAAAAAACTAAAAGTAAGAAGTACCTATAATTAAAAACCTAAGAAGTAAAAGAAAAACAAAAAAACTTAAAGTAAGAAAAGATATGATATGTAGTAAAATGAATTCTTTAATTAAATTTAATTAACAATAGGAAATAAAAGCTTTTTGTCACCAACGAATTGGGAAAGCTGTTTCATTCTTAAGGAAACAACATTCTTTTATTTCTTTAAACACTGCAGCACCGCAGCACCGCAATACAGCAGTACAGCAGCTCAGCAGCTCAGCAGCACAGCAGCACAGCAGCACAGCAGCACAGCAGCACAACAGCACAACAGCACAGCAGCACAGCGGCACAGCAGAAGCAACTGCACAGCAAATAAACCAACTGCACAGGAACGTAAGGTAAGTCCAAGCCTATTTGTTGATTATATTCTCTCTGCCCGCAATCAAAACCCCATGTCGACCATGTCCAACCAAAATTGCAAAGCATGCGTTAACGTCGACAACGACGACATGGTACAGTGTGATGGGTGCGACGAATGGTACCATTACGTTTGTGTCGGTGTAGACGACGAAATACAAAATCATGAGTGGTATTGTGGCAAGTGCCGCAATTCGCAATCAGACTCCAGCTCTAAAGAAAAACTCGAATCAAAGCAAGAACCAACAAAACAATCAGTAAATACATCGCAAGAAAAACTCGAATCAAAGCAAGAACCAACAAAACAATCTGTAAATCCATCGGAAGAATCATCACAAGGCCCTCAACTAACACAAAAACCTGTTAACGAGTCAAAAGAGCATCAAAAATCGCAACCGCCTTATGCCTCAGATAAACATCAGTAGCAGAATGACTCAATTCACGAAAGCACTAACTCCACGAAGAAGAAATGTTCACTGCTACTACAACAACTAGAAGAAGAAAGGCAGTTACAAGCCAAACTCGATGAGGAATACCTATCTAAGAAGTATGCCTTACTTAAAGTTTTAGAACTCGAAGAAAACGTCCCAGAATCAAGTGGGCGGAACACCATGCCAAGCCATAATCAGAACAGTGTACCGCAGCATCCAATGACCCCAACGCTGAGTGTAGACGCAATCTCAAGAAACGAACAAAAGCCAAATCAATTCAGCTTTATAAATTCGAATGAAATGCCAACACCGAATAGACAACAATTGGCAGCTAGACAGTTAATGTCAAAAGAGATCGTTACATTCAGTGGACGGGCGGAGGAATGGCCAAGGTTTATTACATGATTTAATAATACCACATTATCGTGCGGGTATACTAACGCAGACAATTTAAGCCGACTGCAACACTGTTTGAAGGATGATGCATTGAGAACAGTCGGTATTCGACTTTTTTTTTACCAGACCAGGTTCCAGTGGCCATGAAATCACTTCAGATGCTATATGGCCGTCCTGAAGCAATTATCGATAATCTCCTAGAATCGGTACGTAAAGAGCCAGCACCACGCATGGAAAAGCTCCAAACACTAATAAGGTTTTCTCTTTCTGTACAAAATGTTTGTGCGGTTATGGTGTCGGTAGTGGGTTAAATGATCACTTAGCGAATCCATCGCTTCTTCGCGAACTAACAGAGCGTTTGCCACCACCCATTCGATTGAATTGGGGAGATTTTCGAAAGAATGCAAGTGAAGTTAATCTTCTTACATTCAGTAATTGGCTTGAAAACATAGCACAATCAGCTTCCGAAGTAGTTCCCTTGAACGCCACTCACATCCCAACAAGAGTTGAGCGGAATTCTCAAAAGTCTTCATTCAACCTCCACCATACGCCCGATCCGCAACCATCATCAATGACTTCGCAACCAATATCTTCATTCTCGCCAACACCAAGAAATTTTAATTGCCCCCTATGTGCGAATAGCTGCGGCTCATTAGACAACTGCCAGAACTTCGTTAGGCTTAATATTAATGAGAGATGGAATGCGGTGAACCGATTTAAATTTTGCAGAACGTGTCTTCACAGACATGGGAGAAACCGATGCCGTTTGTTGAGAGAATGTGGCGTCGATGGATGCACGTTTAAACATCATAGGCTTCTCCATAAAACCAGACAATCTTTTTCGAGGAATCCCAGTGCAGAAGTTAACTGTTATCATCGGTTGGAAAATTGTTCTATAATGTTTAGAATTGTCCCTGTGACACTCTACAGCGATACGAATAAAATCGACACTTACGCCTTTCTCGACGACGGATCCTCCATCTCTTTGATAGATGAAGAGCTATCAGCAAAATTAAATGTAAGCGGAGAACCACAACCATTGTGTCTCAAGTGGACGTCCAACACACACCGCACTGAAAATAGCTCCAAGATCATAAAGCTGCAAATATCGTCCATCTCTTCAAACAAAAGATATGAAGTATCAAATCTTCATACAGTAAGATCCCTCGATTTGCCGCAGCAGAGTATAAATGCTGAAGAGCTGTGTCAAAGACATAATCATTTAAAAAATCTCCCAATCAAGTCATATACCAATGCAAAACCGCAACTTTTGCTAGGGCTGGATCAGTGGAAGCTGACCATTCCTCTACGATCTCATGAAGGCAAAGCCGACGAACCCGTTGCTTCGAAGACCAGGTTAGGATGGTCAATCTATGGAAGATGTTGACGGAAATTATCCAATCAAACAATGCAACAAACATACCTGAATTTCCACAGTTGTGACTGCCAAGCAATTGAAGAAGAGAAACTGAGCACAATTTTTAAGGACTTTGTTGCTATTGACTGTGACGGCATTAATAAGAAAAAAGTTTTACGTTCAGTCGATGATGAAAAAGCTATTGCAATTATTTCAAAAAAAATGACAAGACGGTCAGAGGCAAATAATTTTGTTGTTCCGTTGTTATGGAAAGGTACAGTGATAGAAATGCCGGATAGCCGTCCAATGGCTGAAAGACGACTCAAACTACTAGAAAAAAGACTGAACTGCAATCCAAGGCTCAAGGAGAACATGGACAAGCAAATTCAAGAATATGTTTCGAAACAATATGCGAGAAAGCTATGCAATGATGAAGCGAAAGTTCGACCATATCCAACTTGGTACTTGTACTTGCCCGTATTTCCAGTTGTCAATCAGAATAAACCTGATAAAGTGAGAATGGTCTGGGATGCAGCAGCGTCTGTCAATGGGGTGTCTCTCAATGCAATGCTCCTTTCAGGTCCAGATATAGTTCCTTCACTTCTTTCAGTGCTTATGAGGTTCAGAGAACGTAAGATAGCAATATGCGCGGACATCAAAGAGATGTTCCATCAAGTTTGGGTGCACAGCGAGGATCAAAATGCGCAGCGTTTTTTGTGGCGAAACTCAGAGACAAACGAAATAGAAGAGTACGTCATGCAGGTAATGACCTTTGGGTCAACCTGTTCCCCCTTCTGTGCACAATATGTTAAAAATACAAGTGCCAAATCATTCGAACATTTGTATCCCAGAGCTGTTAAAGGCATAATCGAAAATCATTACGTTGATGACTTTCTCGATAGCGTCGATTCAGAACATGAAGCATTAGAACTAGCAAACAACGTTATATATATCCATTCTAAAGCAGGATTCGAGATAAGAAACTTTTTATCGAACTCTAAAACCGTCCTTAATCATCTCGGGGAAAAGTCTGCGTGCTATGAGAAAAAATTTTGCGATTGGAATCTGCTTTCTGGCTATGAAAAGATACTGGGAATGTGGTGGTGTCCACCTTCCGATAAATTCTCCTTTGCCATTAGAGCACAATCGCCAAAGCTAAACATATTGGACGAAAATGTTTGGCCGACAAAGAGAGAACTTCTGAAAGCGTTGATGTCGGTATTTGACCCACTGGGTTTGATTGCAAATTTTCTTATTTTATTGAAGATCTTGCTTCAGGAAGTCTGGCGTTCGGCGGTAGCGTGGGATGAGAAAATTCTTCAGCCACAGTACGATAAATGGTGTCAATGGAAAAACCTGATTCCAGAAGTGAAGAACATAGCCATTATGCGAAGATACCTTAAAAACCTCACCTATGCAGATAGCTTGAAGGCACAGATGCATGTTTTTGTAGACGCCAGTGAAGCTGCGTACGCTGCAGTAGTATACTTCCGCTTTGCAGATGAAAACACGGTTGAAGTGTCTCTTGTAGCAGCTAAGACCAAAGTGGCTCCGCTTAAAATTATGTCAATTCCAAGAATGGAACTTGAGGCCGCCGTATTGGGAGTTAGGCTGGCTAAATCAATTTTAGAAAGCCACACAATTCAGATAAAAGAAAAGTTCTTCTGGTCGGATTCAAAAACTGTTTTGAACTGGATAAATTCAGATAGCAGAAAGTATAAACACTTCGTAGCCTTTCGCATAGGTGAAATCCTGGAAGAGACTCAGGTAAAAAATGGAGATGGATTCCAAGTAAGGATAATGTGGCTGATAGTCAATTAAGTTTTATATTCGATTTAGTTTACTTGTTAAAAAACAACTTCCCAAAATATTCATCTAGTAACATTTAATTTTTCAAATTTATATTTTCATTTTTGTTCTTGTTTTTTTCTTTATTCTTTTTTTAAAATCTAGTAGCAAACAATAAAAAGTTATTTTTTGTAAAAAAACTTAAATAAAATTTGTATTGATATTAACATCTACATTGGTGACCTCGTATCAAGAACATTCTTTTATTATATTGAATTATTAATAAAAGATTCATTTACAGAATTTTTCTTGTCGACTGAGAATCAAATTTTCAGTTTTAATTTTGAAACAAAATGCCTGATGATAAAAATTTGGACAATCAGGATAGTTCTACGTTCTCCAAAGGTGAAATGCACCATGTAAGCATCAAACCACCAGCTTTTTGCAAAGAACGACCGGAACTGTATTTTATTCAAATGGAATCTCAGTTTGCTATTGCTAAAGTGACGCGCGATGAAACAAAGTACCATCATGTTATCGGTTCCTTAGATGCGCAAGTACTGATGCAAGTAGCTGATATTGTTTGCAAGCCACCAGATGTCGACAAATATGAAACTGTAAAGAATGCACTCATCACAGAATACACAGATTCCGATCAAAAGAAGCTGAGAAAACTAGTGAAAGAAGTTGAATTGGGTGATTTAAGGCCAACACAATTGTTGAAACGAATGAAAGAGCTTTCAAATAATAAATTACCCGATGATGTTTTGAAATCATTCTGGCTTGAGCGTTTACCCGAGCAAGTCCGTGCTGTTATCTCAATAGGAAGTGGTGATTCAATGGACATGGCCAAGCAAGCAGATCAAATGATGGATATGCTAAGCTTCTCTAATGTGTCTGCAATCAAAAACGAATCGCCCCTTGAAAAAAAGATTGATGAGCTACAAAAACAAGTTGAAGAGCTTCGTATGTCAAGAAATCAAGCTCGCGTAAATAAAAATGACTCCAGGGAAAGAAAACGTGTTGGAAGCAAATCAAGACCAAGGTTTCCGTTCTGCAAATATCATTGGCGTTTTGGCTCGAATGCGAAAAAATGCGTTGATCCTTGTCAGTTTAAGAAGCTCGACATGAATTCGGAAAACTAGAAGAAGCTCTGTTAACACCAGCGACGCACAGAGCATCAACAACAAAAAGTCGTCGTCTATTTTTAAATGACCGTAAATCTAATCAAAGATATCTCATTGATACGGGAGCTGATTTTTCAGTGATTCCTCCAAACAAAAACGACAAGCCAAACTCATATTATTCATTATATGCAGCAAATGGATCATCGATAAAGACATATGGAACACGAATCATTTCAGTCGATTTTGGTTTAAGAAGAAAAATGGACTGGATGTTCGTTGTTGCTGACGTTACAAAACCAATCATCGGAGCTGATTTTTTGCATGAATTTGGACTGCTTGTGGACTTAAGAAGAAAGAAACTTATTGATACGACAACAAATTTAGAGGTAAGTGCAATTGAATGTACAAGCGAAAGCGAAAAATTTTTTACATTTGCACAAGATTTACCGACCCCAATTAAGTTAATACTTGATGAGTATCAAGACCTTACAAAGCCATTTAAAGTTTTAGCTTCATATCCAAGCACCAATGTTCGCCATCATATAGTTACATCAGGTCCTCCAATTCATTCCAAAGCTCGCAGACTTAATTCTGAAAAGTTTGAAATTGCGAAAAAGGAATTTGATTATATGCTTAAGCAAAATATATGTCGACCAAGCAGTAGCCAATGGGCGAGTCCACTTCATCTGGTACAAAAAAAAGACAAAAACTCGTGGCGACCATGTGGAGATTATCGCAGGCTAAACGCTCAGACTCAGCCAGATCGATATCCAATTCCGCATATTCACGACTTTACTCAAAAAATGTCTAACAAATCGATTTTTTCTAAGATTGATTTAGAACGAGCATATCACCAAGTCCCCATAGCAGAAGAGGATCGTGACAAGACAGCAATCATAACTCCATTTGGACTCTTCGAGTTCAATGTGATGACGTTCGGCCTTCGAAATGCTAGTCAGACTTTTCAGAGGTATATGAATCAAATATTTCAAGACCTTGACTATGTCATCGTGTACATAGACGATATCTGCATTGTATCAAATACTTATGAAGACCACGAACAATGTTTGAAAGTTGTATTGCAACGTCTTCGTGAAAACAACCTTAGAATAAATGTTTCGAAATGTGTTTTTGCACAAACTGAAATTAATTTTCTTGGGTATAAAATCACAAAAGATGGAATCGCTCCAACCACGGAAAAAGTAGAAGCTATAATGAGTTTTCCAAAACCTAAACTCTCATTCGAACTTAGAAAATTTATAGCCATGCTCAATTTTTACCGACGATCGCTCCCCAACGCAGCATTTTTGCAAGGAAAACTCCAGAAGCTAATCAAAGGCAACAAGAAAAAGGACAAAACAGTACTTCTGTGGAACACAGAGGCGGAAGAAGCATTTGAAGAATGTAAAATACAACTCGCCAATGCTGTGCTCCTAGCTCATCCTTCGCCAAATGCAAAGCTGGTTCTGCACGTTGATGCAAGTAATTTCTGCGTTGGAGCAGCAATTCATGAGTTGATCGAAAAAGAACTAAAACCACTTGGATTTTTTTCCAAGAGAATGTCTGATTCCCAAAAAACACAAAGCACTTTCGACCGAGAACTATTAGCAATGTATCAATCAGTCAAATATTTCCAGTATCTCATTGATGGTCGAGATTGTACAATTTTAACGGATCACAAACCACTTACGTTTGCTATCAAACAGAAGCCAGAAAAATCTACACCAAAACAATCTCGTCAACTAAATTTCATCAGTGAGTTCACAACAGATATACAACACATTTCAGGAAAAGACAACATAGTTGCTGACCTTCTCTCCAGGATTGAAACAATCTTCGATGGTGACCAAATTGATTTTCAAAAACTAGCCGAAGACCAAAAACACGACAGCGAATTGAAGAACCTTAGAAAAGACACGTCCCTGCAGCTCAAACTTATTCAAGTACCAAACACAAATTCTTCGTTGATGTGCGACGTCTCCACAGAACGCATTCGTCCTTACGTCACAAAAAGTTTTCGAAAACAGGTTTTCAATTCCATTCACAATTTGGCACATCCAGGTAAAAAATCTACTGTTAAGTTATTATCAGAACGTTTTGTGTGGCTCAATATGAGTCATGATATAAGAAATATGGTAAATACTTGCATTAAATGTCAAAAAACTAAAGTAAACCAACACAACCGATCGGCATTAAAAGAATTTCCAGTGCCAAACAGACGTTTTCGACACATAAACATAGATTTGATTGGCCCTCTTCCACTTTCTGCAGGTTTTAGATATTGCCTAACATGCATTGACCGATTTACACGTTGGCCGACGGCAATTCCTCTGCAAGACATAACAGCCGAAACTGTTGCCAGAGCGCTAGTTCACGGTTGGATAGCAAATTTTGGTGTACCGGAAGCAATTTCAACAGATCAAGGCACACAGTTTGAGTCAAAGCTTTTTAAGGAGCTATCAAACTTAATTGGTTCAAGACATTTTCGGACTACGGCATACCATCCGCAAGCCAATGGTATCATCGAAAGGATGCATCGTACACTAAAGACTGCTATAAAATGTCATACCAACAGCGACTGGATCGATTCACTGCCGATTGCCTTACTGGGACTTCGAACTACTTTTAAAGAAGATCTCAAAGCAACACCGGCTGAAATGGTTTTCGGAGAAACAATAAAGTTACCAGGAGAATTTTTCACTACACAAACAGATGAGTACGTAGAGAGTGATTTCGTCAATAATTTACGGAAAGTCATGTCAAAATTGAAACCCGTAGCGACATCAAATCATTCTTCAAACAAAGTTTTTATTCAAAAAGAACTTACAAGTTGCTCTCATGTGTTCGTTAGAGACGATTCTGTTCGTGCTCCTCTAAAATCATCTTATGATGGCCCATTTAAAGTCATTAATCGAAATGATAAAAACTTTGACATCGAAATGGGAACAACAATCAAAAGAATAAGCATCGACAGACTTAAGGCGGCACATATAGCAAACGAACCTGAAAAT
Organism: Sphaerophoria taeniata; assembly: GCA_943590905.1. NCBI lineage: Eukaryota > Metazoa > Arthropoda > Insecta > Diptera > Syrphidae > Sphaerophoria > Sphaerophoria taeniata. The sequence continues at coordinate 192,329,672 of OX016540.1, forward strand.
TTCATCGATAATCAAAAATTAAAAACTAAACTCAAGACATCAACCAAATTAAATCCAAATCCAAATGAATCCACAAACTCAAACATTCCTAAGACGACTCGCAGCGGCAGAAAGGTCCATTTTCCCAAACGTTTATCAAACTTCATCTAACGATGAAACTGAGGGGGGAGTGGATGTGGCTGATAGTCAATTAAGTTTTATATTCGATTTAGTTTACTTGTTAAAAAACAACTTCCCAAAATATTCATCTAGTAACATTTAATTTTTCAAATTTATATTTTCATTTTTGTTCTTGTTTTTTTCTTTATTCTTTTTTTAAAATCTAGTAGCAAACAATAAAAAGTTATTTTTTGTAAAAAAACTTAAATAAAATTTGTATTGATATTAACATCTACAATAATGTTGCGGATGAAGCCACAAAATGGCAGTGCAAACAAAAATTCAATTCCAATTCCCGGTGGTATCAAAGACCAACCTTCCTTTATGACCCTGTTTCTCAATGGCCAAGCGAATTCTCGAAAACGGAAACTACAGAAGAAGAAATCCGATACATCAACTTTCACCACGCTTCGAAATTTATAAATTTAGTAGATGCCACTCGTTTCAGCAAATGGACAAGACTGCTTAGGTCAACGGCTCAAGTTTTTCGATTTGTAAGAATTCTCAAAAATAAAGTATTCAAAATAAAGACAGATATTCAAATGAACTCGCTCGATCTCAACAAAGCAGAAAATTATTTGCTAAGGGTCTGCCAAAATGACGCGTTCTCCGAAGAAATCGAAACCCTTAAGTTGAATTTAAGGCACAAGGTGTTTGGGGTCGAACCCACAAGTACAATTTACAAACTTACACCGTATCTTGACGACAATTCCATCATGCGCGTTAAAGGAAGGATCGATGCTGCGTATGGTATATCACTCAATACCAAGAGGCCAATAATCTTGCCGCACCAACATCATATAACCGAACTCATCGTATTATCATGTCATGTAAAATTCTGCCATCAATATGACGAAACAGTCGTCAACGAGCTGCGACAGACATATTTCATACCAAGACTTAGAACTCTTCTCTCCAAATTGAAAAGGAAAAATTGTCAATTCTGCATAAATATGAAATGTCTTCCGCAACCACCCATAATGGGTGACCTGCCACCGGTAAGATTGCAGCCATTCACGAAGCCCTTTTCGTTCGTTGGCATCGATTATTTTGGTCCAATGTTTGTTACGGTAGGCAGGCGATCAGAAAAACGATGGGGAGTTCTTATCACCTGTATGACGGTACACGCAGTACATATCGAGGTTGCTCATTCGTTAACTACAGACGCCTGTATAATGGCTCTTAAGAGGTTTATAAGCAGGAGAGGCTGGCCTTTGGAAATAAACAGCGATAACGGAACCAATTTTCGCGGGGCAAGCAGCGAGTTAAAGGAGGCTGCAGAACAGATTGATCAAGAAAAATTAGCTGGCAATTTTATAGGACCGAACCTTAAATGGAATTAGATTGGTAAGATCGGTGAAAAGAACGTTAAGCTTTATAACGCCAACAAGAAATCCCTCAGATGAACTTTTACTTACTATGCTCGCAGAGGTAGAGAATATAATTAACACTAGGCCCCTTACTTACGTTCCCTTAGGTAATAGCAACGACGAAGCTCTTACTCCCAACCATTTCATTTACGGTTCTTCAAATGGAGAAAAAAGCTTTGGAGTGCAGAATGACGATGGTGTCCTTCTAAAAAAGAATTTGATGATAAGCTCACAATTCGCCAACCGCTTCTGGCGTCGTTGGGTTGCAGAGTACCTGCCAGATCTCACAAGGCGAACAAAATGGTTCTCGATCACTGAGCCACTAAAAGAAGGAGACATAGTCATAATAGTTGACCCAAACAACCAGAGAAATACTTGGCCGAAAGGTATCATCATCAAAACCATACAGGGAAAAGATGGCCAGATCAGAAGCGCACTCGTGAAGACAGCGACAGGCGTATACACCCGACCGACAGCAAAGTTAGCCGTTCTCAACGTGAAAAGATTCGACGAAGACGAAAAGGCGAATCCGGAATCCACCTTTACGGGGGGAGTGTTGTCGAATCTGGCAACGCTGTACAGTAGCGTCCTCTATGCGGTCGACAAGCAATTCACACAGCTCGGCCAACCTACGAACATTGAAAAGGAGATTTGCCGAACCTCGTGGGTGGATGGCTGGTGATTTCGGCCATTTTCATTTTCTTATTACTGAAGCTACCTTAACGTATGAATTAAAAAACTAAAAGTAAGAAGTACCTATAATTAAAAACCTAAGAAGTAAAAGAAAAACAAAAAAACTTAAAGTAAGAAAAGATATGATATGTAGTAAAATGAATTCTTTAATTAAATTTAATTAACAATAGGAAATAAAAGCTTTTTGTCACCAACGAATTGGGAAAGCTGTTTCATTCTTAAGGAAACAACAGAAAGACGTTTTGCTTAAATCATTCTGAAGGCCTCTGGTGAAACATTGGGGGCTTGCAAGGATCCTTAGCTTGACGCTAAGATTAAGTAGGCCAATGGCGTAGTCGCAAGACACAAGGCCAGCTGCGACTCCACGTCAAAGTGACAAAGGTCTAAATGGCATAGAGTGCATTATATCAGCACTCCACTTAATCCTTCCACTGGACGGGTCATAAAACCATACAATGACGTACTCAAAGACAACAAGCACACTGACGTACACATTATATGCAAATGGGTAAACTGGGTCTCAATGCAATGTTCTTAAATATCAAGCAGGGTAATAGGCTCTGCACCTAATATAGATGATGGGGTTAACATCAAAATCATCATCTGTGATGATCAGAGATTGTGTGATATATTGAAGCTTTCTGTGGGTGTATGCTTGGTTAGGTCTGGCCAGGCGCAAAACTGGAGGTGTCGTGGCGAAGGAGGATATTCCTAGCTGACCAAGAACTCGTGCTTGGTTTCTGATCAAACCATCGAGCAAAAAAGACATCCTCAAATCAGTAATCCCAGCCTGCCTTGAAGGTTGCGAAACTAGAGGAACCAAAGGAATTTATCGAAGCTCATTTTTCGTTCTCAATAAGGAATCCGTCACCAGTGACAGACGCTACTTCGGGTCCTCTCAAAGTAGCTAAACCTCCTTACCTTGTCGAAAGTTTTAATTAAATGGAGACCGACGAAGAGGAGTCGGAATTCTTGCCTTCCTCCTCCTCTGAGAAGGAAGAAGATACAACGATGGTGGTGGTTAATCTGCCAAATTGTAGCCAAAATGTTGCAAATTATTAAGATTAACCTCCGACACTCGATCAAGGCTTCGGACTCCTTGCTTCTCTACCTGACAAAACACGGGGAAGACCCACGATTTGAGGTTGGAGGACCCCATGATATAACTTGCTGTCCGTATCAGAACCCAGATCTTGCTTGTTAGTTAAAAGTAGTCTTGATTTGTATTTTTACTCTATAATTACAGTGACAGAGATACAACTGCTCCCAGTCTAGAAACAATAAGTATCCTGAAGCTGAAAGGTCAAAGGTTGACATCATATAATTGAATGTGACGCTAACGGACATAACGCATTATGGGGTAGATGACTTCTTTCAGAAAGACTATGACTTCCTTCAGAAAGATTGATTGCTATCCATATTACAAACTGCAATGATTCAAAGCTTCTATCACATCGCAGCACGCATACTGCAAGGGGAAATCTTCACACTCCCGTGAGAAGCATCGAGTATTCTCTCCAACAAAAGGAGCACACAAAAGTTAGCGTTTCTTAACATAGAAGGCGCTTTTAACAGTGTCGACACATCAGCAATTATACCAGCATTAACATTTATGAAGCCAGGAAAGGGAAACGTGAAATAAAAAAACAATTTTAATGCCAAGTGTTATGAATCCAATGTTTTGCTATTAAATTAAAGCAACAGTCTGTTAAAATTTCGTCCCAACTTACCATATCCTGATCGAGTATTACAATCCATTGTCCATTAAACCTCATGAACATTTTCTGTGGGCTCACATCTGTGTCCTTGAGCAATTTCATTTTCTCAATTGGATTCTTCAGTTCCGAGTCGTTTTTCACCTTAAACGTTGCCAAATGATCCATCGCATAAGTGGGCTTATCATGGTCATGCCCATTAGACTCTTGTTGATTAGTTTCTTCTGAATGGTCATTCAGATTTTTGAAAAGGGCACTCAAATTATCAGCCGCTGAACTGCCATTTTGTGACGTTCGACCCATATTCGCTTGCGATTTTTCGTAAGTGATTTCTGCCTAGGGTGGTTTCTATTTTATTAGTGTGGTTTTTCAAGGCCTTCAATTGTTTTTTGTAGATAAGCTGCTAACCTGTAAATAGATAGCGGTGTTTTAAATTAAGAAAATTATCTAATACTTTGTTGTGCTGTGTGGTTAAATAATTTAATGTACGATTGCACAGCCATAGTTCGAAATCATAAAGAAAGTTTGAAATGCAAAAATGATTCATTGACAAATGTTGCGATACAAATTTTATGGCTTGGTTTCACTTGAGGTTTAAGATGGGTTATGAAATAAATAACGATTTGGTAATGACTAGTTGTCTGTTGGGCAATTAAATAATTTAAAATCTTTTAATTTGAACCACATTTTAAGCATTTTTATGTACTAAGTACGAATAAGGTAAAAATGTATACGTAAATGTTTCAGGAAACTGGATCAAACGACCTGTCGGAGATGGTACCAAATAAATTAATGCAACCGTGTGTCGTAGTAAAAAGAAAACTAAAAGGAATATGGGCGAGAGAGAAAAAAGAATTTATTGAGCTAATAAAGGTAGAAAAAAAAGTTCCTCATATTTTCAGGGTAGGAAAAAAGAACTTGTAATGAAAATTGTGTACCTTTGTATTATTATGAGGTTTTGAGGATGACTCAAACCATGCAGAATTTCAGACTAATGCGCTGCAGCGTCACTCGCATGTGTCCCCCCGTGCATCGATCTCAATAGCTTTCTCTTTGTAATGGAGCTTCGGGTTTGCTTTGCGGACGACATAGACAATAGACATCATCTATCACTCTCGAAGTGCCGTGCTTGAAGTCTTCACAGCGATTGAAGAACAGGCGAAGCTCATTGGTCTTGAAGTTAATGAGGACAAAATAAAGTACATGCAATCAATAAACAATAGAACATAGAATAGACTGTTGATAACATGAAATTTCGAGGTAGTTAAGGAGTTCATCCCACAAACGACATCTTAGTGGAGATCCGACGAAGAATACCTAAACAAACTGGGTTCAAACGACCTCACTCGAAAGAAAAAGAGACTACCATACGGGCCGCTGATTTTACGAGTTCTACTCTACTACTCCTGTGTTGAATTCTTCTTTGGATATTGTAGATATGTTCGTAGAATTAATTTTGTTGTAGCGTCTTTTTTATGCGTAATAACATGGTCGCTACAACGTCAAACCCTCTTTGCAGGGATAATCTTCATTCATGATGACTCCATCGTTATAGTCACTTTATCTTCAAGGAGCCAATCAAGGACTCAAGAAAGTCCCCCGATGTACACAGAATACTCACTACACACACCGTCAATTTTTCGGTGACTATAGCCGTAGGTTAGCTATAGGATCCTGAAAAAGGGAGATCCTCTAAACTGCGCCAACTACAGAGGAATCAGTCTACTTAACATCGCCTACAAGATCCTCTCTGCCGTAATAACTCAACAATCTGATTGGTCCTTATCAATGTGGCTTCAGACCACCGTCAACCATCGAACAAATTTTCACTTTGCGGCAGATCCTGGAAAAAACCTATGAACTCCAAATCGGTGTCCACCATTTTTTCATTGATTTTAGGGCTGCGTATGACAGTATCTACAGAGACGAACTGTATAAAGCTATGTCTATTTTTGGCATCCCTTTCCCTACCAAGCTCGTCCGCTTGTGCAAAATGACGATGGAGAACTCGCGTTGCGACATCAAGGTTGGCAACGAGCTTACGGAACCTTTCGACGTCAAAAAAGGATTCAGACAAGGCGATACGTTGTCGTGCGTTTTCCTTAACATCGTTCTTGAGAAGATAGTGAAAAACTCCACCGTCAACACCAGAGGCACTATCTTCCAAAAATCTGTTCAACTTCTCGCGTACGCCGATGATATTGATATAATGGGAAGAACACAGCGCCAGCGTGATGTCAATGGCGCCTTTGTGAGAATTGAGACAGAAGCGCCAAAAAAGGGTTTAGCGGTAAATGAGGGAAAAAAGAAGTATATGCTGTCTTCGAGAAAGGACACCCAACACCGACGGCTCGGACAGAACGTCACAAAAGACGCATACAACTTCGAGGTAGTAGAGGAGTTTGTCTACCTAGGCTCCGCTATTAACACGGGCAATAACACCAGCGCCGAGATCAGACGAAAAATTACTCTTGATAATCGCTGTTTCTTTGGGCTAAGAAAGCAATTGAGTGGAAAAGCTCACTCTCGAGCAACTAAGGTAAAACTGTACACTGTGCCTTAGGCTGTTTCGAGAGGAAAGTTCCTCGGGTCATTTTAGGCCCCGTGTGCATTGATGGGGAACGGAGAAGACGATACAACAGCGAACTTTACGGGTTGTACAACGACGTGGACCTAGCCAGAAGGGTCAAGGTCCAGAGTCTCAAATGGCTCGGTCATTTAGAGCGCATGGACACCAATGCTCCGGCCCGGAAAGTCTTCGACACTATTGCCTACGGACGCAGAAGGAGGGAAATACCGCGACTCAGGTGGCGCACACAAGTGGAAGAGGACCTCAATCAACTTGGGGTGCAAAACTGGAGGCAGCTAGCTAAGGACCGAGCTGGCTGGCGGAGACTGTTGATTGTTTTAATTACAAAGAATTGTGATTAAATTACATTTTGTGTCAAATTAAAATTATTCAGCCAACCCGAGGAATTACGTTTAACATGTATGAATCGGTCCACTGTGTCGTTCGAGCTCATTTTTAATAATCACAAATCCCAGAAACCCCCGAAGGTCCGAGCCAATAAAGATGGAAGATAATAAACAAATGTTTGAATTAAAAAAAACATTAATTTTTTCTTTGCATTGGACCGAACTAAGGTTTATTGTTTTCCTACCTTATAGTAGTAGTACCTCTGGACCCCCTGAGGATACCCCAGCCTTTGATAACAAGGAACATCACATTTTCAACTACATGAGACGTTTTTTGTTGTTGTCTATGTTTTGACAGTTCAAAATGCCAAACGTTTTCAAATTTTTGTACAGTAAAGTTTCGTTATTTAGCATTTATCATTTAAGGCCACAACTTTTCCAAATTTTCAACATATTCGGCCTGTGGTGTGGTGATTAAGCACCTCTGGTGAAATGGTTTCGTCAATGAGCAAAATTGCCGTACATGGAGTGAAGAAAATCAATGATTTTGTTAAACTTCATTTCAAGAAATCGCTCTGTTAATAATTGGCTCCTCAATCGCCTTGTCAAAAGAATATGTTAAGTATAAGACATTGCGGATAAACCAACAAGTTTTTTAATCCTTAATTGAGGCCAACATTGGCTTCGTCAAAAAGCAAATCGACAGAATTATAAGTGACATTTTGGATTTTAGAAATAAAGGGTGTTTTTTTTAGAGGTATAGAACTTTAAATTGCAACAAAACAACGAATATTCGATTGACATGATTTTTTATTTATTCGAAAGATAATCGTGTGGCATATTACATTTTAAGGGAGTCGTACGAAATCCCCAAAAGACAAAATCACAATGGGGACAAAATCTCCAAAAAAAAAATCCAACTTGCCAATTCCAACTTTTTGCCAAAATCTCCTTGAAATCTCCAAATCTCCAATATTCAAGTACGTCTACTTACACCGTTCCTCTCACGACATGTTTTGTTTTATATTCATTCTTTATTTGTTTAAACATTAAACAAAGTTCTTTTGAATTGATTTTTTATTTATCTATACTAATATATAAAGCTGAAGAGTTTGTTCGTTTGAACGCAGTAATCTCAGGAACTACTGGTTCGAATGGTATAATTCTTTTTGTGTTGGATGGTCCATTAATCGACTTAGGCTTTAGGCTACTTAACATTAAGCTGTGACCAATAGCAGCGAAGAGTCTGTGGAAAATGTGGAAAAAACGGCAAAAATATGAATTTTTCTGCGTTTTAACGCGCTTATCTCAGGAACTGCTTAATGAAATTGAACAATTTTTTTAATGTTGAATGGTCCATTTATCAAGGAAGGCTTGAAGCTATATAACATTAAGGTGCGACAAATAGGAGCGAAGAATTTGTGGAAAATGTGGAAAAAACGGCAAACAATACAATACAATACAATATGAAGCTGAAGAGATTGTTCGTTTGAACGTGGTAATCTCAGGAACTACTGGTTCGAATTGTAAAATTCTTTTTGTGTTGAAGAGTCCATTAATCGAGGAAGGCTTTGTTTTACTTAAAATTAAGCTGTGACCAATAGCAGCGAAGAATCTGTGGAAAATGTGGAAAAAACGGAAAAAATATTTATTTTTCTGCGTTTTAACGCGCTTATCTCAGGAACTGCTCAGTCAAATTGAACAATTCTTTTTGTATCTAATGATGGATTTATCGAGGCAGGCTAGAAGCTATGTATATCATACTACGCTGATACCAATAGGAGCGAAGCGTCAGTTAAAAATATTGCAAAAACGGCAAAAAATATTCTTTTTTGAATGTTTCTGATGTTTGCTTGAACCCGCTGATCTCAGGAACTGCTAAATTAAAGTGAACAATTATTTTGCGTTGAATAGTTTATTTATTATGGAAGGTCTTAGGCTATATAACATTCGGCGATATAAGTGAAGAATCAGTGGAAAAAGTGGAAAAAACGGCAAAAAAAAATATTAATTTTTCTTGTATGTGCAGTGTGCACTGCTCAGCACCAACTAATTTTAGAATTAAAGTACCAGAATTTCAAAAAAAAAAAAAAATATGAGCGTGTATAAGTGGATATAGTGTTCATTCAGTAGCAATGGCTGTCATAGCGCCGCCCCGCGCGCTGTCGTCCGTTTTCAGTTCAATAACAACATAGAAGTTAGAAAGATGAGAACGAAAAATATTGTGTTGGCTGTATCAAACTTAAGGCAGGCTGGCCAAGCAAATGATATAAAAAATGCCAGTTCCACCTAACAACACCTCACTGAGATCTCAGAGATCTCAGAAATCTCATAGATTTTTTAAGTGGAACAAAATTTCTCACCTGCGAACTGAGATTTTTTTCTTAGATCTCTGAGATGAAATTATTTTGGATTCGATTTCTCACTCAGCTATTTTGACGTTGCTGACATATGTGCAACAACAATTAGTAAGGTAACCATTATATCTCAATGATAACTGAAAATTATGTTCCATCAAATGATTTTACCTCAGTCAAGGTGACATTGAGATCTCAGTGAGATGTTGTTAGGTGGAACTGGCCTAATAACTGCTCAAATTGGAATTTTGAGAGTTCAATTGATTTGTGAATGTAAATCATTGCAATGAATGTGATTGATTGCACTATTTGTGCAGATTATTGTGTTTAAACAATATCATTTTATATATTTCTTAACTAAAAAATATGCTCAGTTTAAAGAAACAGGAAAAAAATTGACTTCAGGAAAAAAAACGATGCAGAAGTAAGAGAGATATTAGAATTAGGGAGAGTTCGACCAAGGGAATGCTTTAAGTATGAAAAACTGAAGGGAATCATAAAAAATGCTCACATTTTTTAAGTTTAAGAGAATTACGACCTAGCGAGAGTTGACTGCAATGCAATTTAACAATAACTTCGCAAAAAAATTCCCACGCGCGTATGATGCACAAGTCGTGACGATACTCTGGCCGGTGGACGAGGGAGAGGCGGACGAAGTCGCGGGCAACTGCTAGTTTTGAATAAAATGAATTACATTTAAAATGAATTAAACATTTATTTCTTAAACAACCTTAACTGAATACAATAATATCTTCAAAACAAATATGTTCAAGTAGTGAATCATGCGATTAAATCGCGTGATTTAATCGCATGATTCACTACTTGAACAAATTTGTTTTGGAGATTTTGGCATGGAGATTTTGGCATGGAGATTTTGTCCATGGGGATTCTCTCTTTGGAGATTTCGCTGCTGGAGATTTCAGTTTGGGGATTTTGGGTTTTGGGATTTTCGTTTGGGGATTTTGGCTTGGGGAAAACGTCACCAACCCACATTTTAAATATGATTACTGGCATATGACTGCCACAGCTGGCTCGGATGTAGTCCAATCTGGACGTCCAATTTTCGATGACTTTTTCCAACATTTGTGGCTGTATATCGGCTATAAGACGGCGAATGTTGTCTTCCAAATAGTCAAGCGTTTGTGGCTTATCCGCATAGACCAATGACTTAACATAACCCCACAGAAAATAGTCTAGCGGTTTAAATCACAAGATCTTGGAGGCCAATTCACAGGTCTAAAACGTGAAATAAGGCGGTCACCAAACGTGTCTTTCAATAAATCGATTGTGGCACGAGCTGTATGACTTAACGTAAAGTTCTATACATAGAAAAAAACACCCGTTATATCCTATTTAATTGAAATAATCGAAGGAATCACATAATTAACACCAATTTGCAATAACCCGAAGTAGAAGGTGCGAAAATTACTTTCCTGCACAGTGACTTGTGTCGGAAAGCTTTTTGTGAATTACATGCACTACGCACTAGACCGTATTGAACCATAAAATATTTTTCTATAAGTTTTTGTCTGCGTTTTATTATGGCGCTTTATTTTCTTTCCTGCAAGAAAACATTAAAGACACATAGACACAGACTCACATTACATGTCACATTCAGACTGACGGGTATCAATGCTCTTATTCTTCAACAATAATTTAGTTAAACAGGAAAATGTTCAACCATTACGACCATTACGATCCAAAAAGTGATTGAAAAAGTTCATCAAATTAAATTCGAACGTGACTGACACTCCCCTCAACAAATTTAGTCCGATAATTTGCTAGCGATTTGTTAGTTTAAATGGTACGATTATATGTTTCGAACTAAACTGGTAACAAAATACAATCGCTCCTACATAAGGGCAAGGATTAAAGTTGGCTAATGTATAGCAGCATGACATTAAATCCAAAACTAGCGTAAGAAAAAACAGTTTCAAATCATTTCAAATTTGCACATAAAGTAGCTTTAGAAAGAAGATCTATTTGTTTATTTTGTTGCCATCTTATTTGGCATTTGTGGTTTAAAAAAAAAACAATACAACAGACAATGAATTGAGAGTTTGCACCTGGAAATTAAGAACACTCCACACCCCAGTTGCTAAACATAAACTTAGTGTTGTAACGAAGCGTTACACTAAACAACCATAACGCTCCCAACCCTACACTATACTCAACACCGCCCGCCGCCGCCGCCGCCAACATTATCATTACCATCAAAACCACAAAAACGAACCACACCAAAACCACAGCTAACAACAATCAACCACCAGCCGCCACACAAAACACCGCCGCCGCCGCCGCCGCCATATAGTTTTAACAAACACCAAGTGCAACAACCAACAACAAAAACCGACAATCGCCACGCCAACACAATTCATCCACACACCACACTGAACACCGCCTCCGCCGCCACCAACAATTTACCAAACATCGCCGTCATCAACCAAAAAGCAAAGCAACAAAAATATAAACCTTTTTCCACTTTGCAAAATAATAATTCACACCCAGTTTTTACCACAAATGTTATAAGTTAAAGGTAAAATTCGACGAAAATCCAAAGCTTGCTACCGAAATAAATGAGGTTTATTGCCTCTATCACTGAAGACCTAGTTTCCCTCGATATTCCCACTCGTGGGCCTGTTTTAACATAGCGTGCTGTGCGATAACAAAAACCGATTTTCCCTCGCTCTCTTCAAGTGGTGGGCACATTAGCCGACATTCCCTCGCACTCTTCAAGTGGTGGGCAGTTATCCGACATTCCCTCGTACTCTCCAAGTGGTGGGGACTTTGACCGATGTTCCCTCACACTCTTCGAGTGGTGGGCACTTATTCCGATTTTCCCTCGCACTCTTCAAGTGGTGTTCACTTATTCCGATTTTCCCTCGCACTCCCCAGTGAGTGGGCACTTGTTCACTAGGTTATTACTATACCTATTTATGTTGCATAAGTATTATAATTAAAGATGCATTATATTTAAAGTATTATGATTTATGAATTATGGTAGTAAAGAAGAAAATAAATTGAAATAATAAATTAAACTCTTCTTATCAATGAAGTGGTTCGGATATTGCTCCTCTATATTCGAGTTTTGTGCTTTCTCGAAACGACCCCTGGTTATCCGGTGAGCTTACCTCAGCCTTAGATAAAGAAGCATCACAAAGTCATAACTGCGATCTAGGAAATTCGCATAGAATCAGGAACAACGATAAGAAAAATTCAAATAAAATAATCGCCTGGCTGTTTTCCGCACCAAGGCCGCACTACGAATCATCAGTTTAATACATGTGCCGATTGCCGATGATGCTGAGGAGGATTTTTAAGGCCTCCAAAAATTGGAAGGAAAATATCTTTGGCGGGTTAGTTGTAATGCACAGCCTCCACGAAGTTACACCAGATAATTGCTTCCGACTAATCAACTGTGATAAGTAGCACTAGGTTTCCAAGCTGGAAGATCTGCACAAGAACCTGGCGAATTCCGGATGGTCGAATCGCCAACCAAATCGACCATAGTTGGCGAATGGGGAAGACGGTTCAACCGCGAACTATACGAGCTTTACCAAGATGTACAGAAAGCCAAGAAAAGACAACTATATTAGCTCGTCCACATCGAGCGAATTGATGACAACGCTCCACCTGCAGAACCGTCTAGAGAATTACTAAGGAACTGGTTGGTGCTCAAAGTTCCAAACAAGAGACACAGACGGATTGCTATTTATTTCGTCTGATTATCATCATCTCTTATATCAAGGTGGAAGGACCATTTTGCGTAGGTTTTAAACCGAGTTACCGACAGCAGTGCATAACACCTGCTGAGCTGACATGAACAAGAACTACCCGAATCCGCAATGTACCCCTAGTACAAATGGGATCTGCATCTGCAACGCATACAAAGCACTGAAGAACAGAAACGTAGGTATTGGTGGCATTCCCGCACCCGTAGGGAAGCGACGTCAACGAAATCGAACGTACACGCATTGTGAGGTACTTTTGTTCTGAGGCTGAAGTAAGCTCGCCGGTCTTTCAAGGGTTTGAAACGTTAATACTTGTCAAATTTTATTAACTTCTTACTTATTACAATGATTTTTTTAAAAATCATAAATCTAGCGTTGTCTTGATCTGGTGAATTTTGGTGTTTTAGCCCGTCTGAAGTTCCCTTCGGTATTCTGCTAGATAAGCCGGCTTTGGTGGTCTCCTATACTGCAAGTTAGGATCGAAAATAGGTGGAAACGGCTGACTGCAGGCAACCAATGGAACAATTTACACGTCTGCTCTATTTGAGCTGATTTGTCCAGGGCTGGTAGCTAATTGTTCGGCGGTAGGTTGACAACTACTTGATGTTTGCTGGAGTCTGGTAAGCAACCGGTTCCTATTTCGATTCAGTTAGCAACTGTTTTATATCTGGTTCGAAGCTGCTGATACCTGTCGGATCGGTGAATCGGCGGAGACTGATGGTAATTCGATGTTTACTGGAAGGTGATCGGTCGGTAACTGATGAAGATGATTATTGCGATTTTGGGGGTCTATTTATACCCCGAATGGCAGACACATGATGCGACTTAGATTCGTGAGGAATAAAAATATTTATACGGAAATTTGCGTCCCCCCATAAAGAAAGCTTTCGGCTCCGAAGGGTTTCCAGACGAGTGAAGAAAGAGAAAGATATAGGGGTGGAGAGAGAAGCACTAATCGGCTGAAAATAAACTCCGGCAAAACAAAGATGATCAGCCAGGGAACCCAGTCATTTTCTCTCATAAATAAAAATCCATAGCTAACAATACCTTTTAAGTATCATCTCTACTGAAGGTGACAATGAATAGAACAGCCGAATATACTAAAAAATATACAGTCCGTAACATTTGAATAGCCTCACACGTGCCTGTTTTTAAGATCAGCAGTTTTTTGTTGCTTTTTGATGTGGACATATGAAATTATATGTTGTGTTGAAAGGTAGAGATTAGTTCTTCAGATTGAGAGATATTTCAAATAATTTTGAATAGCTAACAGAAAATGTCTGAGACTATTTCGTTTGGATGCACTAAAATGTTACTTTTTTTTGTAACATTAGAATGGAATCACTTTGTGTATCTTAGTTAAAATAAAAAGAGTATTATTTTTGTGCTAATAAAAATATTTTTCTTTATTTATTAAATTATTTTAATATTTTGTACAACCTCCCTTATTTTGAATAACATCAAAAATGCGGTCTCTTAATGAATCATCATACAATGATTTTAGAAGGTCAAGGGAAATACTGGCCCAGGCCACTTTTATGCCTTCAACAAGCTCTTCTTTGTTCTTGTACTGCTTCCCGCCTTCATACACCTTTCGTGTCAACCAACCCCACACATTTTCAATGATGTTGAAATCTGGTGAGTAGGGTGGCCAGGAAAGTTGTTCTATATTTTGGCCCTGTAACCAAGCTTTAATTATTCCAGTGGTGTGAATTGGCGCGTTGTCCTGCTGGAAAATAATCGGTACCGGTCCAAAAATATCCTGAAATTGAGGTAAAGCCATTTCCAGTACAGTTTTATAATAAGGTGCAGTCATTCTGCAGTGCACAAAAACCAAATCAATGGTTCCATAATATGATATGGCTCCCCACACCATAACGCCTCCCTCTCGGCTGTGGTGACGGTCCAAAAACAGCTTCTCCTTCCTCAAATCATGAAAATAATAATTGTATCCGTCGGGCCCATCAAGGTTGAATTTCTTTTCATCAGAAAATATCACTTTTCTCCAATCGTTTGAGTGACTACTTCCATCAGTATTCCAAGCTATGTGCGATCTTGCAAAATTTAGCCGCTGTTGCTTTCGCACTTTGTTAAGTGGTGGTTTTTTTCTTCATTTTTTGGCGCTTAAGGTGTCCGGCACTCTTAATAACTCTACTAATCGTCATTCGGCTCACTTTTACCCCAGCTTTGTACCTGATCTTACTAAGAGAATCGATTGAATTCGATGCTAACTTTATAATCTTCCGTTTATCACGACTTGAAAGTACAGTTGAGGTACGGCCTTTGTAATTTTTTCCATAAGACAATGGATCTCTAAAATAGCTGTTCACTACTTTTGGACTTCGATTAATTTTCTTGGGTATAGCGCGATTAGAAAGGTTTTGTTCATGATAGACCTGTATTTTAGCAATTTCCGTTGCACTTAAAGATTTTTTCTACCCATTTTAAAAGAAAACAATGTTATTTCCACAAAAAATAAACCGATTTTCTTTCCCGATAGCTTTCCGATGATCGCGCCACTTGTTTTCGCTTTAAATAACTAAGAATGTAAGATGAGGCTATTCTATTGTTACAAAAAATAAATTCATTTTTAAACGGACGCATACAAAACCAGCTTAAACGGTCCCGTTAGCTTAAAAAATGACGAACGCTCTCTTGATCTCAGAAACTCTCGCTCTCACCATGAAAGCTAATGCATAATTTTTTGGATTAAAATCAAAGAGCTCTCAAAACAGGTTCTCAACAAGAAAAAACAATACATGAGGCTATCCAAATGTTACGGACTGTATGAACTGTTTCGACCCAACGTCGAATTCGTCACTAAGAAGATGCAAATTCATTAATAGGGGTCTAAGAAACATCCTTAGGATTTTCCGCCCATTCAAGAGGAACAGTCAGGAATTTATTGACTCTATTTTATACAACGTCGAAAGTAGCAGTGGATCCGACACATGCTTCGAACAGGCGACAACTGTATTGCGGCTTGGCGAACGCATTGCTGTGGAATCCACTCACTCAAGAAAGCTGGACGACCGAGAAGCTCATGGAGAAGGACAGTCTAGGAGGAGTCAGGCCAACTAGACGAGAGTTATAAGGGGTTACGACTCATATCTAGGTACCGAACACTATGGCGAGCTCGTGTTGTGGATGCCCTTTGCGCTATGCCCCACTAGGGGTACCTCGCACATATAAGATCAGTGGAACTTAGAATCTATCCTAACATTAGACACATAAAAGAGAAATAAACCTAAGGCCCAAGCCACTAGTAGTTAGGTGCGTTGGCTGCTAAGCAGAAAGTCGTGGGTTCGAGTCCTACTCGTGCCCATAGAGTTTTTATTTCATCTTTCACGGGCACTGCCTCTTGCGAAGAACTGACCTTCCAAGAGTATCAATCTGTCATGAAAAAGTGCTTCTCAACTTCGCCATTCAGAATCGGCGTTAAATTGTAGGTCCCCTCAATTCTTCACACGCACCCAGAGAATTGCTGACCAGAGTAAGCCACTTAGGCCTTGGCTCTTCAAGAGCTGTCGCGCCCCTCTATTTATTTATTTTTAAGTCAATCGAATTAGTGGTTCAGGCGGAAGTTTCGAAGGTAGGCTCATACTATTTGCAAACATTAAAACCTTTGACTTTTATTTTCTTAGTAGCAAGCAAGTTATCAATCATAGCATTATCAGGACGATAACATATTGTTCGATAAGCACCATTCGCATTCCTATATGGCCCTCAACCTCAACCCATATTAGTATAATATTACAAGCATTACAAGCACAACATCACTTGACCAACATCGTATTAAAAAGTTGTTGTCACTTTGGTTTTCTTAACCTTCAAATGAACCGTGTAAAACAATCAGACAGAAAATATTCGATAAGTGTTTCCGATATCAGTCATTTTAGATTCTTTGTTTTGATAAACAGAAACCTCAAATTGATAAGATTATTGTTTTTCGATTTTTAATTAAACAGTGAGCTTTTAATTGAATAAAATGTTGATGGTTCCTACAGTTTTAGACGTGCCTTAAATTTCCATCTTTAATGCCTTCAATCTCTTATAACGAATTTGTTAATTCTTATTTTATGTTCAAGAATACTAAGCCCTCCTAACAAAACCAGGGTTGATGTGGAAATAAGGGCTGGCTAACTTACCTTTCCGAATTGTTTTGGCTATCCAATAGTATCCCAACCTTTCAATTCACATTGTTATGAGAAACAAGCGAATTTCTATGAACTTTACCGAAATAACTCTGATCCCGCCGCCTTTTATATTAAATAACTTCAAAATAACACTCTCGAATTTCCGTTTACGTACAATCTTTTCGCGTCTTAATTTCGAACTAAATTTATCAATCAAACAAATAACTTCGTTTTTCCTCCGACAATGCCAATACACCTGTACCTTGCACGTATCAATTCTTATCTATGCCAACGAGTGAAATGAAAGTACTTTTCTACGCAAACGTATCTAAAGGTTTTTTTAAAACAAAAAATCATACACATTGCAAAATCCTATCACCTGAAAATAAAAATATGAATGATAATGGTGCTGTTTATCTTATCGACAACTGATACACTTGTATAGAACGTTTGAAGTATGTACGAAATATTAAAATGAAGCATTAGAAAAACACAATGAATTTTTAACTGATAAGGTACTCAAGAACGACGAAAAATGATCATATTAGAAATTAGATGACAGAAGCGGAAGCTAGTGAGCTGTGCTAAAAGGCATGAAGCGCAACATCAAAAAGAGTCAAAACATTTATTTATCAAAGCATTAAGGTATTGCATAGTGCATTCACTCATTCGAGTGAGGTGTTTAGAGTTCAATTTTTCCCAAACCAAATCAGCAGCGGTTCAGACGTTCAGTCGAGTAATGCTCTTAGGGAGCGCCGTCAGAAAGTTATTATATCAAATTGACTAACATAAACTTAGAGATATTCATGAAGTTACAAGCTGTAAATTAAAGAATAAATAAGAACAAAAGCGAATTTTGTAGAAGAGAACTCAAATACACGGGGCACGTTGTCAGCGACCAGGGTGTAGCATTGACCCCGACAAAAAAAAACGCCGTAAAAGAGTTGAGAGCATCCAGAAACGTAAAGATAAAGAAGTCTAATTCCTGGTATAGAAGATTTCATTACATTACATTTCACAGTACTTCGCACATAAATGTAACGAACTACAGACACATAGCAGCACTGGTGACTGAGACCATCGGCTGGGACAGAACAAGACATACAACAGAGAGAGACAGATAGACACATAGAAAGAAAGCACACATAACAGAAACCTACGTGGCTCAGAGGAGGAGACTTAGTTTTGTATTGTCTCATGTTATCGCACAGGTGGCCTCAGATAAGCTGGCGATTTTTGTAGAAAAAGAATGCTGCTGAAGCTGGGGTTTGAACCCGTAGCGTTCGGCTTAGCAATCCACTACTCTATCCTCTAAACCATGGCCACCTGCTGGTATAGAAGATTTATAACAGATTTTTCAACCATTACCACTACATTTCTCTACTGCTCTTAGTTGAACTTTTAGTACGAAATCAGTGTTTTTGGGCATTTCCGCCGCTGATAGCTGCACTATCGCCATTTCATTATTGAAATTTCCCCCTACTATTAGTATGGGGTTTTAATATGGAAGGAAATCGTCCCGAGTGCCATCAAGGGCCTTTAATAAACCTGCTGGTCCATCAGAGCTATTGCCTGCCATGCCACCAGGGGTCTTAATTCCCCGATAGAGACGGCAAATAACGGACATCTGACAAGCAGAAGCGAGAACGGAAATCCAAGCACCGGAAGTACTACCAGCGGATATCCATTATACCAGATTTACCGGTATTAAAGCAAAATTTAATTTAATTACAATATTAAGTGTTAAGTGTTTCCAATTAAGACTTTGTCATTAGCTTCAAAAAGAGCTTCATTATAGTGGCCTGTTTTTCTTCAATAGACCTTGGCAAGACCGAGCGCTCGCGCGAGCGAAACCTCAGCTGGAAAGCAAACAGCAGGTCACAAATTGTCTTGCTAAACAACCTTATTAAGCCGGTTTCGTGCTTTGACTACCTGGCTTCAATCGCTGATCCCATAAGCTGTTAAAATTTAAAAATTTCATGAAGAACTAGTCATTTCGTACTTAGATCGGCTTCTTTTAATACTATTTACTGCAACCACTGCCTATCAAAAGTCTTCGTATTAAACCCTCCTATTTGTTGCCGGGCGGTTTAATGATCACCACAATTTTTCTTATGCGACGTCAAGAAGGAGATGTCCTACGAACAGGTTGAACTGCTGGTTTAAACCTTCAGTATGCAATTTGACTATAGATCCGGGATCCCGATTTTCATAATCCGTACCGAAGAAATGAAAGGCTGCGCTGCAAACCAGTCGAGAGGGAGCTCATTCTTATTTCTTGCCATAATCCGGTATATCGGCTCTGCCGGGGCTTACATTTCTCTTTCAAACTACTCGTGGGACCAACAATCAGGCCGATCAAAACATGACAAATTAAGGACCATTCACCGACTTTGAGGGTGAACTTTGGGCCTCCAGTCAGGAGACCATAGCAGGGCAACCTACACACCCTAGAAGCACAGAGAGTACCAGCCATAGTACTCCTGTGCCTCGACCAAATAAAATGTCTTCAAAATCTACTTCAAGAAGGCTTCCTTCAATCTCGGTAAGATTGCTGACATTGAAAAAAATGTAATTGTGTAGTAGAAATATCGCGAAGACAAAATAAAGTACCAAAAGATTGTTTAGAAGTACAACAGTCTTTTGGCTACTCAAAAGAAGGCCGACAAAAGAAATAGATCTAGTGAAGAAACCGCCAAATCTTTAAAAAAAAAACCGAAACTCAGCACAAATTCTAAAAAGAAGAGAAGGCATAATATTCCAGAGTGGTGCAACCACGTTCTCTAAATGTGGTTGTCAGGGATGATCTCCAACAATGGGTTGTGGATGAGCTCTCCACAAATAGCAGAAGGGTGCTGGCTGTGTGGAACTCCATCGAGGCCAAGCAAGAGATAGTGTTTTCTTACAAAATCTCGGCAATCGAAGGTCAATTACCTATTTTGAACTCTGACGAGATGCTTAGGGGACACATGGTAATTAAGTGCGATGACGAGTTCCTCAGGAATTTCTTTAGATCCAGCATAAGCTCATCCCAGCTAGGGACATACCTAGAAAACTGAAGGCCCGCATTTGTTTGACCGGAGCTGGTCAGCGGTTTTAAAGGTTTAAGCCTGCTGGTTCGAATGCGTGACTCGAGAGATATCAAGGCTGAAGAAGCGTAGAAGAACAGCACTTTTTATGTTCTGACGATTAGTGACGAGAGCTTGGTGGCCCTCGAAAATGCTAAAAACAAATATCGATTCGGCATCAGAAGTGCTAAAAGGTATAGTTTCATAATGCTGAAAGGTTCTGTAGAATCACAATAATGATGGAAAAGGCACGACCGACGATGACATCAGGTGAAAAGAGTATTTGTCCAAATATTGCCAACAGGGGCCCTTAAAACTGCGAATATACGAAAGCAGTAGTTTGCCACCACTGATGCATTGTTCTGCTCATCTCTCGGAAAAGAGACCGATAGGTGGAATAAATACAGCCGGGAAGTGATGATTATGAGTAACGATTGATAAAAACCCAAACACAAAAATCATACTCATGCTAATACTCACTGCTTTATAATAAAACCAATCAGCCATGAGTATGCTTTAAAGTAACCGTATTTACGCTATTGCTTCTGAATTTCCCAAATGTTGATCTTATAGAGATAAACTGTTCCTCAAGGTGTATAGTATATACCAGGTGATTTCACGTTAATCCTGTTGATTTGACAGATTAGTCAGACATCAGACTGCTGAGTGGAGTGTCACTATACGGTTCGGATAACCTGAGAACCAATCTGCTGCCCTAGAAGTTGACCGATACTCGTCAAGCTAACACAAACTGAACTATGGCTGAGTACGTCCTGAATTAAAAGAATTCAGACTATTGTTTTTTTTCCAATAGGTTCCTACAGAAACACCTTGTCCGATAAGCAAAACACACAGTCACAGACTTCCAATCTGTTTCCGAATTGGCAGCAGGAGCTTGCACGATACTTAAAGATTTATAGATTTAATAGGAATTTACATTGCAACTTATTCAGTTGTTTCAGTCCACTAACTAGTAGTGTAATAGAACAGCATACATTTGTTCGCATTTGTTAAACCAACGCATGCCACCGCCCGCCGTTCCATTTAACAAAAAAGTTTTGTATGATTTTCCGGCTGTTATGAGCCACTTCTCTGACTTTTGCCAAACCATGTCTTGAACTAATTTCAAAAATTGTAAGTCTATGGAAATTGGCCATAACAACTCAGAAGTGAATTGATTAAGTCGAACTAATTTAGTCAATTTTTGAAATTAAATGTGTTACCCAATCGGAAGAATATGGCTCTTAATCAAACTTAATAGCTGCATTGCATGTTGAACTATTAAAATTTAACCACTTAACAGTCGGCTGCGCCAAAGACCCACATTCTCTCCATTCTGCTAGCATTAAAAGGTGCTATGTTGACTGCATAGCATACACTCACCTGTGTTCTGTGGAGCAC
This sequence comes from Sphaerophoria taeniata, assembly GCA_943590905.1. Classification (NCBI taxonomy): domain Eukaryota; kingdom Metazoa; phylum Arthropoda; class Insecta; order Diptera; family Syrphidae; genus Sphaerophoria; species Sphaerophoria taeniata. The sequence continues at coordinate 192,351,218 of OX016540.1, forward strand.
ATATTTCGAATAATTTCACTCACCATTCCAAACATTGCATTAGACTTTGGACATTCATCGCTTCAGACAGTACAAATTGACAGTGCCAGCGCGCTAGCGACTAACAAGGGGAATCAAAAATTATCAAAACACAAAACGATTTAGTTTTTATTTTTTTAGTTTATTTTTGTATTATTATCTGTAATGATCACGATTCGAAACAAAACAAAAAAGTGAAATTTATTTCGAAACATTGAGATTATTCATGGCCAAAAAAATTTGTTTATTTTTGGTGATTAATTTAACAATTGATCACATGGCACGAGGGGGTTTCTAGAAGAGAAGAAAAACAAATTTGTTATTGTTTGTGGAATAATTAGTTTTGTTTTTCAGACAAATTTGCAAAAACTTACCCATTGGAGGCGACGAGGAAAATATTTTTGGGTACTTCTTTGAGTCCTGAATTGGCACACAGCAATTTAGCAGCAGTGACTTTGTTAAGTCTGCTTTGGAATGTGCCTGAATCAGCTTCTAGGTTATGATGGAGTTGACGGATTTTCGAAAATTGTTCACCTGTTTAAAAAAGAAATTTGAATTGGTTTTTGTATTGAAAAAAAAAATAATAATAATAATAATAATACTAAACAAGTTGCAATGAGTTGGAGAAGATGCAGGGTCTGTAATTCTCAGAGGAAATAGAAAATGCCAAGCCAAACGTTGTAAAATAAAAAAATTAATAGAGTGGCGCGACAGCTCTTGAAGAGCCAAGGCGTAAGTGACTTACTCAGAGTGATGGGCATAATCGAATGATTTCAATAATCGAGAAAATAGTATTCGAATGATTTGAATAATCGAATGATTTTTCGAATGATCATCCGAATTACGAAACTTAATGAAAATGGTGAAAAATTTAACGTTTACAGTGCACAATGTGCTATTTAACAACAAAAAATTACTACAAAAATAATTCAAAATACGAATTTTTGTTCGCCTTTAAAGAATGTAACCAAAAACCATAAACAAAATTCTATTCAAAAGATTTGCAAACTAAACTTGAAATAAAATCGTCATCGTCAATCGAATTTAAATTTAAAATAACCATCATTCGATTTTTTTGCATTCGAATACTAATAATCGATTATTTGCATTCGAATGATAATAATGGTCATTCGAATACTAATAGTCGTCATTTGATTTTTTTATTTCATTTGAGATTTTAATTTTGAAGATTAGTAGTTGTAGCAGGGTTTGAGAAATCATTCGAATGATTTCAATAATCGAATGATCTCGAATGATTGCCTAAATCGATTATAATCGACCATATCATTCGAATGATCCCATCTCTACGTTACTCTCCTCTCATCAACAATTCTCTGGGTGTGTGTGCATATCAAGCCCGTTTCCAGTCCGAATTCTCTGTGGATGCAAATCGTTTATTAGGGTAGGGGATGTTGATAAAAATAAGACCTAAATATTATTTAAGACGTCACTAAACTTTTTAAATTACTAGGTCCGTTCTTTTACTTTTTCGGGAGTTTTGTGAAAACTGTCAAATTTCAATCCAAACTTAGTGATTCAAATTTAGTGATTCTCCTAAAAAGTAATAGAACGTTTGGAAGCAAGGATCACACAATTTTTCAAACATCAACAAAATTTAAAAAAAAATCAATCAACCTTATCACAAATATATTTTCCCTGGAGTTTTTTCCCAATTTGGAAACTTTGCTATCATGAATAATTTTCGAGTAGTGGGAAAAAAACTTAATTTCGAAAAATTCGTATAGCCAATAATTTTTTCCAACCCTAGCAAATAAACTGGAGTTAAGAAGATTGGAATTCTTCCAATTACCAATACGTCTCTTTATTCACAGAACTTCAAAAAAAATGAGTTAAGGGGAGTAAGTGGCTGTAAGACCCCAATTTCCGGTGGTATTCTCGGCTATAAAGTCGAGGTAAAAGCAATGCCCAGCCCAGAAGGAGCAAACGGCAAGCCAACGGTGGGGTGCTTTAAAGGAGCAAACAACAAGAAATTTCGGTACAAACATACACCACCTGGTTATTCTCCTAATGATAACCGCAAAGGTGGAAAGCGTCGGACTATCCCATATTGGCTATATTCATACATTGCCTGCTTGTGGCCTACTTTTGGCTGACTACGTTGTGCACGATGTTGGTGATCGTCGCAAAAAGAAAAGACTGGCGGGCCAGGCTGCGGATCGCGACTTATAGTCTGGAAAAAATAACGATTCTTTACAGAATAAGTGAAGTCTTCACTTCAAAAAGATGAATTTGTCGTCAAGCGGTATAATGACTGGTCAGGAAAAACATCGACTAAGATCATCTGCCTAACTATTAACGATCATTGATGGACAAGTGTCCGCTCCAAGGTCATACTATACATACCATCACTTCAATATTTGCACACGCCGCTACAAACGAGGCTGAAAAGGCTATCAAGAAGAAGACTTTTAGTGAAGTTTACGGAGCCTGTTCTGAGTATAACGCTTGCCGGTTGTTGGGCTTAACCAAAGACAGCGGCTTCAGACAAATTGTATTCGCTACAAGATTAAAGGTGTTAATATGCAGCACTAGGTTTTGAAGATATCGGCTGACTACGGCAAAGTTCACAGGTTGATCATGGTGTTTGCCTTACTGCGTCAGTATTGTTATATGCACCTATAAGTAAAAGCTCTAATGCAATTTTGTTTTTTGTTCATTTGAGAATGCTTATATGAACCAGCTAATACACACGAATCCTTTGAGCGAGCCATAATGTAATTAAGCTACGTTCGTTAAATTTTCGTTCAAATTTTACTAGTGCCGTTTCATTCGCTTATTGCTTAACTGAATTTGACAGCGTAAAGAAGAGAAGGCCGTAAGCCTTCTAATTTTGCTAACTAAAGGAAATTTTCGTAAAGTTTTTTGTCATTAGCTCAAGTTCACTTAAGCCTTAAGTCGGGACCACAAAATACGCAGATCAATGTGAAATGGGTAAATACCTCAACACAGTTATTAAGAACCTGTGCCGGTTTCAGAAGAAGAGATGCATTGTCAAGTGATTTCTTTTACATTCTGGGGCAGCACATTCACCTTGATTGCTTAAGGACAATATAGGCACTATAGCCAGCACCATACGTGTAGGGTGTGATGCCTTCACAACCATTGAAGAACCAATCAAACTCATTGCACTTGAAATAATTATATGACCTAGGATAAAACGTCGCTTTTTGTAGCAGCAATAACGAATTAACCTACTTTACTTTAGTGGAAATCCGACAAAGAATCACTTTAGCTAATCCATACAACCTGGTTTAGGGCGGAACAGATTTAAGACAAATTACGCTCTGGGTGGATAACAAAGGTCCATGCCAAAATCATCATTTCCCATTTCAAAAGGGGAAGACGAAACCTCCGCTAAAAAACCAAAAGTCAGAGTACTCAGTTTTAGGGACTGGAGGACTAAAATTCATAGAAAGCGGTTTGTTAGCGAACAACGTAAATTACTTTAATTGAAAAAACCATAAACTCTCTGTTATACTGGAAGTAGGTACTTCAAATACTTTGTTTGTGGTAGATGGCGTTTCCATGTGTAAACCCCCTTTCAAATTGCAACGTTCAACGGAAATATTTGTCAACACCGACAAGAGTGGATATCTAAATGACACACTTAAAATTTTATTTGCTTGTCTTTCGGAGACAAATTCATGTAGGTAATACCTATTTGCCTTCAAGCCATTCATTATTCTACCTGAGTCATTGCCTACGTTCAATCACGTATCGGATAGGCTATCCGAGATACCCGTATCTGGGATATCTTTTTGGACGAGACAGATACCCTTTATCCAGATAGCTGTCAAAACGTCTTAAAAAAAACAACAAATCAAACGCTTGAGAATAGGGAATTGTTTATGGCTTTGAATTGGTCGGCAAACATCTTCAGAGTCATCTAAATTATAAAAAATATTGTTAAAAATAACATCCATAGTCATTTTGTTTATTTTTCTTTCAATTTTCTTCTAAATTGGAAGCTGATAAAATAGCGCGCCAAACAATACAAGACAAAAAATCATGTGTTGATCAGCTGATCACTCAGATACCCGAGGTATACCAAAAATTCTCAGATACCTTTGGATTTTTTATTGACAGAAAATGGTTCATGCATTTGCTATTTTTTACTACGGATTACAATAACAAAAAGCTCTCCGATACCTTTTGGTTACGTGATTGAACGTAGCCATTAAGTCATTTTACTATAGTTCTTGAGAAATATTTTAATAAAATCGACCAATTTGCCAACACTCCAATTGGACACACTTGGATCTGCTCTGGATATTCGCCGATTTCTTCACTACATTTCGATACCACTGTTATTTGACATCACAATTCGACAACAACTTTGACATGAATCAAACATAACAAACCGAAGCGAAGCTCAATGTCAAACACAATAATTATTGTGATATACCTACCCTATCCCAACAAATTTTGTGTAACACGCCATGTTGACAAAGCAATTCAACTATACCCGCAAATAGTGCTTGAAGTGCAGACAACTTAATTAGGTCTCTAAAACAAGTAATTTGACTAATTAGCCGAACACAAGAAATACAGAAAAAACCATTGTTAAGTATCTCAAGCGCGAAGTTTTGCTCATAACTTACCCAAAATACATGTGAATGTCGGCCCAACGGTTGAGCCATTAGCAGGTATCTCAGAAATGCCTCCGACAATCAAATCGACATCGGACACTTGCTTGTAGATGGACTTTAATTTTGTGATTTCCTGTAAGATTTGTAAAACAAAAATTTCGATTAATTTAAAAAAGTTAAACCGCACCATCTGTGTCAGTGAGGGTAATCAGAGGAATGTCATTAATTAGATCGCCACTGATCGTACCGTGGGGTCGTGTGCAAAAATAATAAAAACAAAAATTGCCAAGTTGGTACCAAAATGAAACAATAAATATTTGATCGTGTTCCACTGTGCTCTGGTGTTTTCATTAATTTGTTGCAATTGCCGCCAAAATACCAACTGACATAATTGGACATTTTTCAAGGTTTCACACACCAAGTTAAATCACGACTAATGATTTAATTATTGACACTCTTAAAATGGTACTTACGGCTGGAGCTATGTAATGATTCAAGTCTTCCCAGGTGGCAATTTTGCGACCTTCGCATTGTTCCAGATATTTCACATATCCCTGCAGACCATGATCGCGACCACGTTGGATATCAAACGCTAAGACATTCGGTCGGCTGGGCACACGCGCTTTGGTAAATTCTTCAATTAACTGAAATGAAATCGATTAGTTGGTTTTAATCGCAAAAATGTCTTGCGTTTTCGAGAATTCTAAAATAATGTCGTTATGAAGTGAAGTGAATATTTAGATATGTTTTCAACCACTTTGAGCTTACTTTACCTTTTGGAACTGGAAGTTGAAATAGCAGCTTCTCTTATGAAAACAAAATTAATGCAAAAGAGTGATTCTGAACAAAAGACCAGCGGTAAACGAGGGAAAAACGTAGTATATGCTGTCTTCGAGGAAGAATACCCAACACCGACGGCTCGGACAGAACGTCACAAAAGACGCATACAACTTCGAGGTAGTAGAGGAGTTTGTCTTCCTAGGCTCCGCTATTAACACGGGCAATAACACCAGCGCCGAGATCAGACAAAGAATAACTATTGCTAATCGCTGTTTCTTTGGGCTAAGAAAGCAATTGAGTGGAAAAGCTCACTCTCGAGCAACTAAGGTTAAACTGTACAACACCCTCATAAGCCCAATCCTGCTGTTTGCTGCAGAAGCACCATCGGATAAATGTGTCTTAGGCTGTTTCGAGAGGATAGTTCTTCGGGTCATCTTTGGCCCCGTGTGCATTGATGAGGAATGGCGAAAAAGATACAACAGCGACCTATCCGGAAGGGTAATGGGCCAGAGACTCAGATGGCTCGGTCATTTAGAGTGGATGGACAGCAATGCTCCGGCCCGGAAAGCCTTCGATACTATTCCCGAGGGACGGAGAAAGAGAGAAAGACCGCGACTCAGGTGGCGCACACAAATGAAAGAGGAGCTCAATCAACTTGGAGTGCAAAACTGGAGACAGCTAGCTAGGTACCGCACTGGCTGGCGGAGACTGTTGATTGAGGCCCAAGTTCACACTGGACTGCAGAGCCATCTTTAGTAAGTAAGTAGAACAAAAGACCAGATCCGAAGATAAAGGAAGCTGGACGAATAACCAACCAAAAAGGTAAAGAACTTAATTTAATAAATTGAACTTAATTTAATAAAAATAAAATCAACTTCCTCTTATCCGTTAAAAGAATATTATGAAAAGAATATTGTTGAATCAAAATCACTCAGCTTTTTCATAACTCGGTTTTTAAGTAAATTAATTTTTAATCAGCAGGAAATGAGTAAATCAGTTTGTAAATTTCAATCAAAGAAAATTATTTTATTCATTCGATCCATAGCAATTGAACTTGAAAATATCTTTTTCTTCTTCTGGAATCGAATAGAAGCTTTCTAAACTCAAGATTTTGTCTGAACATTTTTGGTCCTTCGAGCCGGATCTTCTATATCTTTGTTGGAATTATAAAATTAAACATGGCTGTTGTTCAAGAAATTTTAGTGGAGAAGCAGAACGAGCGCTAGGATATTATTTGTTCTTCCATAGGCAATCTAAGAGCTCTTGGGGAAGAAAGAATCACCAGGACACAAATTCAAACAAGATCGAAGCTCCTCGAATCCAATTGGGAAAAATTTCAAGTGAGACCTGATCGCATCAATGATTGGAGATAATTCAGCTCTTTCAAATTTAGATTTCACTACCTGAAAACAAGTTTGAGAGACGAAGCTGCACTCCTTATTGCTAACATATCTGTTTCAAGTGAAAATTTTGTGAGTGCATGGAATGTTCTTGAAGCTAGCTACGAAAATAAACTACTCCTAGCATCTCGACAAGATCTTCAAACTCAAGCCCGTTCAACACAAAGCAGCAAGTGACCTCAAGAATTTGTTAGCTCTAACAAAGGACTCTCTTGGGGCTTTGCAACTTGTAGGCTCTCCTACTGATCACTGGGATTTTGTTATCGTTTATATCATAGTGCGTCGTCTAGATCCATTGTCTCATGAAGCTGTGGAAGTTCATCTTGGTTCATCGCTGTATTACTGCGTTACTTAAAATGACTGATGATATTAGGGAAGCTATTGATCGAGACGAAGTTAGTCTTGTCACCTTATTGGATTTTTCCAAGGCATTTGATTCTGTTTGTCCTGTTATTCTTTGTAATAAACTTGTATCTTTTTTCAATTTTTCTCACCTTTCCACTAAGTTGATTTTGTCTTACTTAACTAATAGAGTCCAATCTGTTTTCCACAACCAATCCCTTCATGTGTTTTACCTGTGTCCTGTGGTGTTCCACAAGGGTCTATTATTGGTTCTCTGTTATTTTCAATGTTCATTAACGACTTGCCTCTTGTAATACATAACTGTCTATTTCACGTTTACGCTGACGATGTGCAAATATACAGGGTGCGCCAGAGAAACTTACTTATTTGAAAAAATTCCCGCGCGGTGAGTTGGGCGGGTAGAGGGGCAAGAGGGGGTGCATCTGGAGGGGGAAGTTCCCAAGTTTGTTTCTCCCTCTAGTCAGTTGTCATCATGCTCTGTTCTAGAGAGCAGCGGGCCTTCGCAGTTGAGAGCTTCTTTTCTAACGCTCGCTCACTTGTTGCTACGCAACGTGCCTTCCGCGCTCGCTTTGAAATTCCTCCTCACAGACTCGTTCCTGGCCGTAATTCGATTCTGTCGTGGGTTAGCTCATTTCTTAATTGTGAGCGAGTTACTGTCTGGTGTGTGATGTCGGTAATGGGAATAACTGGTCCTTATTATTTTGAAGAAAACGAACGCGCAGTTACCGTGAATGGAGCTCGTTACAGGAACATGATCGAGGAATTTTTTCTTCCAAGACTCGAAGAAATGAACGTTAGGAACGTGTGGTTTCAGCAAGATGGAGCCACAGCACACACAGCACGAGACTCAATGAATTTGTTGCGACAACATTTCCCCGACCGCCTCATCTCTCACAGAGGCGATCTCCAATGGCCGGCACGCTCTCCAGATTTGACTCCATGCGATTTCTTTTTATGGGGTTATTTGAGATCCCTGGTTTATGTCGATCGACTACGGACCATAGCACACCTCAAGAACAACATTCGCGACGCCATTGCCAACATACCGATTGATATGCTGCGAAGAGTGGATACGAATTTCAAAAATCGACTTCATCAGTGTATGCGCAATGGGGGTCGCCATTTATCCGATGTCATTTTTAAGACTGCATAAAAAAAAAATTGGGATATTGTATTCTCAAATAAAAAAAAAATTAAAACAATAACTGAAGTACTTTTTTTTTTATTGACCTTTCAAATAAGTAAGTTTCTCTGGCGCACCCTGTATAAGCATTTTCCTATTGGTTTAATGGATGATGATGTCACAAGAATAAATGAGGATCTAGCTTCTATTGTTAAATGGTCTCGCGAGAATAACCTCTTGTTGAATCCTTCTAAGACGAAGTCGATACAGATATGTATATAAGCATCCACTGGCTACTTGTTTACCACCTATTTTATTAGACGGCATTGAAGTTGAAGTTGTGCCCAAGATTAAAAACCTTGGCATAATCTTCAACAGTAATCTTACCTGGAGTGACCATATAAACTCCGTGGTTTCAAAAATCTATGGTGCTCTTCGGGGACTATCTGTATGTAAGGAAATCTTACCGATTTCAGTTAAACTTAAATTGGCAAAAGCTCTGATAGTTCCTCTTATCACGTACGGATGTGAGTTGTTTAACTTAACGTTGCCTTTAGTTCGGTCGCAAGATTTGTATACAACTTGCTGAGATATGACCACATTTCGACTCAATCGCAACAAATAATTGGATGCAGTCTTGATCAATTTTTAAATTTTAGAGCCTGTGCTATGGTATTCAAAGGGTTAAATGAACAACAACCATTTTAATTGTTTAGTAGATTACCTTCTCTATCTGTTCGATCCTATACCATCAGACCTAATGTTTACACCTGCACTATATCTCGTAGGCAATTCTTCGTCTATGCAATCCGCCTTTACAATGAACTTCCGCTCAGTATAAGAACAAGGGTCAAGCAAAGAAACTTCTTGTCGTTAGTTTTCTCTTAGATATAGCGTTTTTTTTGGTCGTCCGGAACTGTTCCGAACAGTTCTGTACTCGTTCACTTGGCACAAGATGACAGTTCTTGTTCTGAATAGAACAGAAAAACGATTCCGAATTTGAAGTCAGAATCAAAAACAGAATCATGCATACATGCACACACTCGCATATACGTACTCGCTGCCATGTTTACAAATTAAGAAATTAAAAACAATGTCATGTCATCTGCAATTCTGCATATGAGGTTTCACAAATACACAACCATTCAACCCTTAGAAGCAAAAAAATGTGTTTGCCTGTTCGTTTGGAATCCGGAATCGGACAGTTCTGTGTACAATTCCGGATAACCAAAAAAAAACGCTATTTCTTAATCAATTCTCGTTGATGTTTTTCCGGAACAAAATTATCTTGTATTTTAATGTTGTCTCATTTTAAACTCTTAGGAACATAATTGTTATATATTTTACTTTTCTTCTTTTTCTCATGTTAAACTTTTTATTTCGTTAAATTTTGTTATATTGTTATTAAGTAACCAATGTATACATTAACCTTTGATTAACTGTTCACTTTTAAAGAATTTATATTTCTTATTGGACAGCAAATTTATCTGATAAATAAATAAAAATACAAGTACAAAATGCAAAAGGGGAAACTTTTTGACTGGTAGAATTCGTGCCCTTGAGATTGTCAAAAACAGGCATTCAGAAAGAATCGTCAACAAATCATTTAAGCCCGAATTTAGATCATCAAAGAACTTATCAGCGAAGGTTCATGTTGCTTCTGTTCAAGATTCTACGAAGACTCCTCAAGTTACTCATCGTTCCGAATCAAGTCAGGAATGTTCTATTCTCATTATTTGTCCATCTGCACATCATACATCACAAATCAGAGGCCTGACCGCCTGACCAGCCAGCGTCATGACTATATCACAGAAAAAGGACTTTGCTTCAATTGTCTTGGTCCTCATCGGGAATCAGCTTGTCGTTCAACTAAGCGATGTCTTTTATGCAACAGGCAGCATAATACTTCAACTCATCATTCAATATCTAACAATCAAAATCAATTACAATCCACTGAATCAACATCGAAAACAAATTTCAACAACAAAACGAATAATCAAAACTATGTTCTTGAAAATGAATCTCGAACAGCTCTATCACACCAAGCAATTCCTCAAAAAATCATCATTAGACGGGTCAAAACGTTGCTAGCTGCAGCTCTAGTTCAAATTGTATCAGAGGGCATGGAACTTAAGATCGTGCTCGAATTGATCCCAGCTCTCAAATAACTATCAAAAGTGAATACCTACACAACTCAACAACTGCATCTCAAACGTTATCGATCAAGTATACCTCTTTATGGAGTTGGTGCCCAATTATCTGTGATGCACAAGGTATAGAGTATAGTTAATGTCAATCTTAGACCTCATTTCAGATCAGAGCTCGAATGGGTAACAGCAGCTCATCTATATATATAAAAGAACAGCTTATTTTCTGTGTTCGTTCGCTAACCGGCCAAACCGCTTGACCGATTTTCTTAATTTTTTTTTCTAAACTCAAGGAAATTGGGGTAGAAGGTTTAGGAAAAACAAAACTTATACTTTTTAAATGACAAATGGTACCAATGTTAAAAAATCATTTTTTTTTTCACTACATCAAATTATGAACAAAACTGATCATTTTCACTTGAAAATTTTGTAAAATATTTTATTTTTATTCATACAAATAAATGTCAGTGAAGAAAAAGAAGACATTTTTTATTCATTTACATGTCCGCTTATATGACAGGAGCCAGTATTTAGTCCTGGACCTATTTAACTGGACACATCATGCTTTGCTGTCGAAAGTCCACATGCGAGGAGCAGAGGTACATAAAGGGTGTTTTTCTTAGATAGAACTTTAAATTGTAATAAAACAGCGATGGAATATTCTATTGACGTATGTAATTTTTTATTTATTCGAAAGATAATCTTGTAGCATTACATTTAAATATGGTTTCTGGCATATGACTGCCACGGCTGGCTCGGATGTAGCCCAATATGTACGTCCAATTTTCGATGACTTTTTAAAACATTTGTGGCCGTATATCGGCAATAACACGGCGAATGTTGTCTTCCAAATGGTCAAGAGATTGTGGCTTATCCGCATAGAGCATAGACCAATGACCTTACATAAACCCACAGAAAATAGTCTAGCGGTGTTAAATCACAAAATCTTGGAGGCCAATCGTGAAATTATGAGAATCGGGAACAACGGCCATCTCGTTTTGGGCCCATTCGACGAATTTACGCCTTGCTTGATGATCGTTTGGCTTCAATGCTTGCACGAGTTGGATTTTGCAAGCACCCAAACCAAGATCCTCCATAAAGTGGATGGACACATCCAATTCCTGTGCTCGATGGCGGATGGACTCATTCGAGTCTTCCTCAATGCTACGCTGAACGCTCTACAGTAGCAATAGCTTCTTCTGTATTCACCGTACGGCGTCTCTGGGATGCGAGTTATCAATTACAGTAAATATGGTGCGAAAACGTCCCATGGTTAATCGATTTGGCTCTACTTTCTTTTACCAGATTCTGAATTTGAAGATGAAAATGGTCTCGATCGATAGATACACGTTAATAAAGCATAAATAAACAGTTTTTATTTGTCGCAAATTAATATTTCTATTTTTAATTAAATAAAATCGCATATATACCCAGTCGTTGTCGAGCCGGTACGGCGAGCGCGTAGCCAGAGTCGTGCACTCCACATCGAGGGTTAAAACCCCTTGAGCGGCGAAGCCGCCGCATATACTTTCTGTTTGCTACAAAAACCTGTTCAAGTTTATAGTGAAAAAAATATTTGTATGGAGAAATAGTGTTTTTATTTTATTGATTAAATACATAAATAATAATTTCCGACAAAAAAAAAACAGTTGATTTGTGCTTAATTAACGCGTATCTATCGTTTGAGACCATTTTCATCCTTAAAAAAAAAAAACCATAGAATCTGGTAAAGGAAAGTCGCCCCATCGATTTAACTGCTCTGATGGACGATTTTGTCGACGATAAAATGCACAGAACCATTATTTTCGAAAAAAAACTGCACAATTTGCAAGCGTTATGTTCAGGCGTGAGTCTATTCATGATGAATTGCCAAACCAAACTGAGAATAAATCACTTTTCAGCTGTTAAATCGCCGTCTTGAAAAGTAATGCCAATTTAAAGTTCTATACCTCGAAAAAAAACAACCGTACAAAAACTTTTATAAAACACTATAATACCTTTAGGCGATCGATGCATTATACGAAGTTACAATTATTATTCTTAACTTTAACTCAAAAACTATATAGATGATTTTTGTGCTGTAATCGATTGGCCAAGAATTCCCGAGAACAATCGATATTGAAGAAGAAATTCACTCTGAAAATTGTCTTCCTTCTTTGATATGTATGTATGTACAATGTACATGTAGGTCTCTGAGAACAATATAGGAACTTCAAGCCATCTTTGCAAGCCATCCTTATAGAAAACAAAGAGGAATGTATTGTAAATAGGAATGGGAAGCTTACACCCCAATCCATAAAGATGTAAGGGTATGAAAACCATTCCATGGGTAAGCGTAATATGTGGATGTAGACGCTCCCGTTTCTATTAGGTTAAGTTCGTAACATCATCTTTCGTAATTTCCTAACTGCAATTCGAAAAATTCAATTTTGCGTTCTGTTTTTTGGCAAAAGAATGATCACTACAGGCTCCAGGCTCTGGTTCGCCTAAGAGAACTGGAATAAGGTTTCTCTTGAAAGCGTTCATATGATTTGGAAATATCATCGAATCGGAAGTTGACCATTTTAATTCCTCAATTTGGAAGCCCTTTGAGCAAAAGTAATTTTAAGAAGTAGAGAATCACGGCCGCATTCATCATTCTATTGGCACAGCAGAAGTTGAAAACAAAAATTTCGAGTTGGAAGGTAGTTTTTGTTGAATTTTCAAATACAAAAACTGTTTTGAAGAATCGTAGATGTTGCAGATATTCCTAGAGCAGTACAGGTAGGGCGATGTTTTCTGATTGCAATTGAATGATTACAAGAGAGTGTGCATTGAAATGCTACCGCAGGTAGAAAGTAGAGTTCTCAGAGCCTAGGATCACCGGGTACACAAACATAATTAACAACGAATTGCTGGCGAGATCACCGTTAGATGAATAAATAAATAATGGGGTGAAAATACATGGCTGACAAGTTTGTTTGTTTGAACGTGCTTATTCCCGGAACTATTGGTTTGATTTGAAACATTCTTTTTGTGTTGGATAGGCCTTTTTTCGGAGGAAGGTTTTAGGCTACGACCAATAAGAGCGAAGGATCAGTGACAAATTTTGCAAAGACGGGGAAAATTATTAATATTTTTAGTATTCCATTTCGTGATTCAAGTTACCCAACAAATATGTATAAAAGAATTATTTCTCATTAAATGGTCTAAAAAATGTCGGTATATGGCTGTCTTTTAAGTATGTATAACCTTTTTTTATTGTTATCAACTTTGGTCGAAATCAATGCATTAGAACCAATTATTTTCTAAGGAGTTTTATCAACATTATATCAATCCTTACCAAATAAACGTGTTGTTGATTAAGAGTATCTAATTAAAATTCTTAAGCGCGCATGATAAACACAACAAGACGCTACGCTGGCCGGTGGGCAAGGGGGTGGCAGACGAAGTTTATCAAATCGAAAATTATTTTAATTGAAAATTTATTATTGTACATATGTATATAAGAAGGCGACACAGAACTGTAATAAGATAAGCTGAAAATTAAATTTCATCACAATAATCATCTCCGCTCATAAGAGCTAGATCTCTAGGGGTCCAGCCCACCGGAGTCAACCTATTTTTGTCATAAAATCTGATTCGTAGTAGATTTCGTTATATCGTGGTTATATCGTCTCCAGAATCGTCCGTTAGTCCTTCCTCTCGAACGCGGCTAATTTTTTGCCTACAAATGAAAACGGTGTACTAATTTACACGACACAGTTCTTGGGTTCTTTGGATATTTGGATATAAGAGGACTGCAGCCAATTATTTAGAGCTAAATAAGTTTAGTAAAACGAAAAAATGGGGTTAAATTTGTATTTGGTGGTTCCACTGCTCTTGAAACACTATTTTCAATTGTAAAATATACACACTATCCCTTTTTCAAATGCACTGGCTAATGGACAACTCCTTGATACCTTTCACGTATTTGGAACGAAAGAATACGCCAACAGCTCCTACTGCAACGCTTACCATTATTACGTCATGGTAAACCACCCGACCTTATACAACCGATTATATTGTTTATCAAAAACGCATTCTAATACAAAAAAAATATTAAATAAAGCACAAATATAAAACAAATTAAAAATAAAAACATTTATTTTTGAAGCCCTGCGAAGCGGGCGGGGGTTTTGCTAGTATAGTATATGATTCTTCAGACAATGTTCCAATACAATTTCATCAGTTCTCAACATCTGAGGAAGTCAATAGAGGAATTTGCCTTAACTTATCGAAATCCTAATGAAATTTGGCATTTCAGATTGCAAACTTAATGGGGCATATGCATAACATCAACTAGGAGTAACTGCTTCGAGTAAATTCCGGATCAACAAGTAAAAGCTTAGATTTGTAGTATTTACTTCATTTAAAATGCATAAAATAAAGTAAATGCTAGCCAGCATTTCCTTGTAGTAAAAACTAGATTCTGTGCTAATCGGCGCATCCAACATCTTGAACGTGTGCACTTTACGAGTAGCAAATATCGACTCTGACCACTTTCTGGTAGTGGCTAAGTTTAGAGCTCGAATATCAAACGAAAAAAAACACGTGCGGCCCAAAGAAAGAAGTTCAACATCGATTGCCTAAGCAGTAAGACAACAGTGAGCGCCTGAATGCGCCACTCTCCGCCGTTCTCCCAAATAGCACAAATGTCAACATCTTGTGGAACCAATATCGCGAAATAATGAAAAATGTAGCCGAGACCACCATAGGTTACCAGCCACTCCCAAAAAAGAACCCGTGGTATGATGATGAGTGTGCTTTATTGAAAAGAGAGATGGAGAATGCACGTCTGCAGATATTGCAATGGAAAACAAGAGCAGCAAGAGAAGAGTATCGAACAAAAAGGAGAAATGAGAAAAAAAAACTCTGCGAAGGAAGAAAAACAGTTTCTCAGCTCAACGATCTAGATTCTAGAAGAGCCTCGGGCCAAGAACAACTACCGACGTTTCTTTAAAAGATTGAAGCAATTAGCTTCTGGTTCCAGAACCCGGACACAGGCTTTTCGAAACAGTGAAGGAAACCTAGTCACCGAAGCACAGGGAATTGAAGATGTTTTCAAGCAGCACTTCCAATAGCTGCTGAATGCGCAAAATGTCAAGCGAGCCAGTGACGAAAAAGAAGCGAGACAAGTCAATGAAGACCCAGTCCCAGCCCCCAGCACAGAAGAGGTAGAAAGAGCCATCCAAAAGCTAAAAAATATCAAGTCCGCCGGGTCGGATGGCATACCTGCGGAACTCTTTAAATATGGAGGAGATGTTTGATGAACCGCATGCACCAGGTCATCAACAAAGTGTGGGAGGAAGAATGCATGCCCACTGACTGGTCGATAAGCTCCATATGCCCCATCTACAAAAAAGGCGATCCGATGTCATGTAAAAACTTTCGGGGCATATCCTTGCTTAACGTTTCATACAAAATCCTATCCAACGTACTGTGCATAGCCGTATTTAGGGGGAGGGTTACGGGGTTTAACCCTCCCCGAAATAATTTTGTAAAGCAAAATCAAATAACTATTGATTAATAACTTAAAGATTTGTTTTTGTCTTGCTAACACTGAGTTTATAACTTTTCCATTGAAGCTTAAGGGTATTTTTCTATTTTCTTCCAGAAACCTTTGTATATTTATTATGTCTGGTATAACCTAGAGTCCTAAAAGTTCTCAACATACAATAATATGCTGGTCCGGATGGTATTCCTGCTATCAATCTACAGAGGTGTTCTTCCACGCTGGCAAAACAATTGCGTAAGCTTTTCCATCTATCCTTGTTATGGGCTCGTTTCGAGCAGTTGGAAAAGAGCATTTGTTCGGCCAATTCCAAAAAAAGCGAATCTTCTTCTCCCTCCAATTATCGTCCGATTGCACTTACTTCCCTTCCTTGTAAGGTCATGGAAACGCTGATCAACTCAAGAAATATCTCGAAGACCGAAAGCTTCTTAATGACCGGCAGTACAGTAACAGGTCCATTGGTGATATGATGGTTTATCTCACCAAACACTAAACAGTGGAACAAATCTTTCGATATCGGTGAATCACTTCTTCGTTGGATTAGAAACTTTCTTTCGAACCGTTCACAACAAGTTGTATTGGATGAATTCAAGTCTGAAACCCACAATATAAATGCTGGTATACCCCAGGGGCCCAGGGCTCCGTTTTGTCTCCGACCCTCTTCCTCATTTTTATAAATGATCTCTTGTCTGTAACTTCTAATCCAATAAATTGTTTCGCTGACGATAGTACCCTTAACTATTTCTTATGCATTTCCAGACTCACATCCCTCCTCTTCGGATGTGGAACTGCAACGACAAAATATGATAAACTCATTAAACTCTGAATTCTGACTTAAACAGCATTGTACAATGGAGAATACAAAATGGCGTAGAATTTTATGCTTCGAAAACTCAATGTTGTCTTGTATCGTTAAAGCGAGATATATGTACCTCCCCTGCCACTGTCCATGAGTGGTACTTGCATCAATGAGACCGAACATTTCGAGATTCTCGTTATGTGCATCACTGACCACCTTTTGTGGAACGATCACATATGCGATGTCGCCAAAATTGCCGCAAAATGTTTGGGTTTTTGAAGACAGTGCAAGAATTTTTCTCCCCGTCTGATCTGGCCTTTATCTTTAAGACTTATATCCGTCCAAAGCTTGAGTACAATTCCCATCTTTGGGCTGGTGCTCCAGTTACATACTTAAGCCTCTTGGACGGTATACAAAAAAGAGCCCTAAAACTGATTGGTGACAGAGACATAACCAGCTCATTCACCTGGTTAGACCACCGTCGTAACGTGTCGCGGTTCTATCGTTACTTTTACGGTAAGTGCTCAAGTCAAGTAGCCAGTTGCATTCCTCCCCTAAAACAATTCGCCCCTCGTCCGTTCCTAATACTCGCGCTTCTAGGAATGGCCATCAGTTTAGCCTCGAGTCCAACTTCGGACGTACTCTCAAGTATGTGGAAAAATTATCATTTATCTTAACCCCCCCTGAAATAAAATCCTAGCTACGGCTATGGTACTGTGTGAACGTCTTAAACCGTTCTGCAACAAAATAATCGGCACGTACCAGTGTCGCAGAACAGATAGTCCAAAAATTCACACAGGCAAATCCTGGAAAAGACCAACGAATTTCAAGTCGAAACCCACCATCTTTTCATCGATACGCAGTTCAGTGTGCAAATGGGTAACAGCTCATCCGAGTTATTTCAAACATGCGCAGGGTTTAGACAAGGAGATGCGCTTTCATGTGATTTCTTCAACATCGTTCTGTAGCAGATAGTGCGCAAGGCAGGTGTGAGCACAGAAAACACTATCTTCAACAATTCCACCCAGCTCCTGGGCTATGCGGACGACATGGACATCATCGGTTGATCCAAGAGAGCTGTGCTTGAAGCCTTCACAGCGATTGAAGAACAGGCGAAACTCTTTGGTCTTGAAGTGAATGACGACAAAACAAAGTTCATGCTATCAACAAACAAAGCAACATCTGTCCACCGCCTAGGACAAAACGTCACTGTTGGTAGCAGCAATTTCGAGGTAGTTAAGGAGTTCACCTACCTTGGTACAAACATCAATCCCACAAACGACACCTCAGTGGAGATCCGAAGAAGAATTACCCTAGCGAACCGCTGCTGCTTCGGTTTGGCCAAACAACTGGGTTCAAAACTCCTCACTCGAAAGACAAAGTGTCTGCTAGACTTTGATTTTACCAGTCCTACTCTACGGCGCCGAGTGCTGGAAGATAAGTAAAAAAGGGGAATTGATACTAGGCACTTTCGAAAGAAAAATTCTTCGACGGATTTTCGGTCCCGCATGTGACGATGACGAATGGAGAAGAGGATACAACCGAGAACTGTATGAGCTGTACCAAGATGTGGATGTAGTCCAGAAGGCCAAGAAAAGACGACTACATTGACACTGCCACATCGAGCGAATGTACGACAACTCTCCAGCCAAGAAAGTCTTCTCATCGAAGCCCCCAGCGACTGCGGATACCAGAGCGCTTGGGTTTTGGTGACTGGAGAGTGCATGCGAGGGACCGTTCACGATGGAAGGCTGCAGTATCTTAGGCTGAGATCCTTTAAGGATTGTGAGTCGGATAAAACAAAAACAAACAAAATAAATTAATAAATACATAATTTAGAAGGGAAAAACTAAATCATTAACTATGTGTTCGCTGGCACATTAAAAAGGACTTTTTTTCAAACTATTCAAACGAAATAAATACTTACATCACCAGCATATGTTGCATCCATCCTCAGAGCTCTTTGGTTCAGCATCGAAGCAAGAAACTCATTCAATTTACTTGGCCTATCCAGAGCTTCTGATCTAAACGAGGCTTCCATCAAATTGAACAATGCTTTCGGTGATAATTTACTATAAAAAAGAAACAGACACAAAAAAAACTCCAAGTCACATCACTCAAAGTCAATTTTAGTTCACCAAACCTGACAGCATCGTCCGCAGTGATCTCATTATTCATCGGCGTTGGCAGTCGCTGCAACACATTTGGCATCATTGAGAAATAAAATCTAATCGCAGCCACAGCGAACTCATTAGACACATCCAAGTCACCAGGATTACCCGGCTGCGCAATCGCCTCCGCATTAATATCCGCACTAATCTTCTGGCCCAAAACAACTGGCAGCCATTCGTCGAAAACAATTTCCCTATAAAGTTGAACATTCAACTTCTTGGCAGCAGCGAAGATAGTCTCATCGGTCCAGTCCGGGTTGCGTGACTTAATTTCCTCGGCGAATTGGTTATGAGAGCGCAGAAATATGGTATACAATATAATCGAGTAAGGATTGCTGTTTACACGAGTGTCACCTAAAACAAGACACATCAATTAGCTCTTGGAAAGGAAATACTCCAAATTGCTGTCGCTGACGACTGCGATTAAAATTAAGACCGAAGTCTCTCATTACCTGCCATAAAACAGATCTCATTCGTGTTGGATGATTTGAGTGCACAATATAGATTGCGTTTCTCACCCTCGGCTAGTGGCGGAAGGCCACCGTCGGATGACTTCAGTTTGCCATCGCTGAAAGTTCTCATGGAGTGCTGTGATTTCCTTGTGAAGCCGTACAATTGGGACAGATCCAAATATCCAGTTGCTTGGTTCAACTGTGAAATGAAAAGTAATAAAAATTAAAAAAAAATATGTGATTTCATGTGGGACTGCATTCGTCATAATGCAATGCAATATAGTTTTTTTCTTATGATTCAGACTGTAACGATTGTAGTCTGGTACCTTTTAATCGATTAATTTGAGAAAGGAGTCCGTTGAGCAAGAATTACGGTCTAGACTTTATTGTCCGTCAACATTATTGAACGCCTGTGTGTCGAGTGATTGCTTTTGACTTATTGCTCAACAGGGATCACTCTACTGCAATTCACATTGGTCATTCAAAGTTAAAAAAAAAATTGAATCGATACGAAATTAATAAAGATTTAATGACAAATTCTGTAACTGACACACTGGGGCGTATACTTGCTAATTAATTGTTCTCCTTATGAAGAATCAATAATTTTGTGTTTTTTGTTTGGCATTTTTCTTTTTGAACAAAAAATATTTGCCGTTTGCAGAGATTGTTAACAGTTTTGATGAAATGTCAAAGAAATTCTTGTTTTTGCTCAAAGTTATTGAGCGTACAAAAAATAAGGAACCGACGATAAAACCATCAGAGTATCATTGTTGATATAGGCGATAGTCGTTGACGGATTGAAGGTTTCGGTTGTCTTATATTTGAGAAGCTATTATTTTTAAGGGGCGCAGCTGACATTCATTGAAATAAGGTTGTGACTTCTGATGGAATTGTATCGCTTTTGAAGACTTCACATGGCCTTGTGTCATCTTGTTCAGATTAGTCTGGAATAGCACATAGGCTACTTTTTTATCGCGGTTAAATGTATCGGTCCCATGGGATATATTTCTTTTAAGTTTGCATAGAGCAAAGTATCGCCCTATTTTTTCCATAGATAGTGATAGTTAAGGGGTGAGAAAATGATAAAGGTTACTTTTTATCCCGGTAACACTGCGGGAACAGCTATTACCGACATAAGGCTGATTCGGACTCGTAGTTCTGTCTTGATCGCATGTGAAAGCGAGAGTTTTCGTGGATTCTGCTAGTTCGGTTCTTGTTTTCTGAAAAGTGTCTGGATGAGGTGTACGGTGACTTTCTCCTTCAATGACGAACGTCCAAAATTGAGTGGCTGAATTTTACCACACATAGGCCGCGTTGGCCCATTGTGATACCACATGAATATAGAGTGATTCTACTTATTGAACCATTTGGAGCCTTTTAAAAAGCAAAAAAGGATTAATACTGGGCCACATCTGATTGGTTACGGTACAAGTGGGGATGTTATCCCATCAGAGATTAGAATCTCTGATGGTGTTCAGCTTAAGCTTGAGTTTACACGTAGTGATAGGTATGCCAATTTTTTTCCAGTGGGGCAAGAGAGGCAAAATATGTTCATTATCTTTAGAATTTCTGTGAATGCCCCTTTGGCCCGTCCCAAGGAGAGGTGAATGTTGAGCTTTAGAGCCATCTACAAAAGATAGTAGAGACAGAGTCAATGGATTTTAGGGCGGCTTGACTATCTGAGAAGATGGAGATATCAGAAGTTAATTGAGGAGAAGGAATGAGAGGCTTAGATTGAGCTTGTCTGAGTACACTCCGCCGCCTGCACCTCTTAGTTTTGAATCCATCAGTGTAAAAGTGTATATGAATTTGTCTTCCAGGATCCTCTCAATCTGTTCTTGATGGTATGCAGAGCTGAAAGTTTTTTCCAAACTTCAATTATGGAACGGTACTTGGGTGTTGGATTGAATGAATTCAAAATTGTGGAGTGTACAAGTGGCTGTGCTCTTAGCAGTTTGTTTGCTAAAAATATCGAAAGGTGATAGAGTGAGTATGATGTCTAGTGCCGCCAAAGGTGTGGTGCGTAACGTCCCGCTTATGTCATCATGCCGAGCGTTGGACTTTGCACAGTTTATTGTATGTAGTTAACTGCCATATCCATCAAGGCAGTCCATCATACTGCAACCTCATATGCAAAAATCGGTCGAATAATCGAAGTGTATAACCAGTATGTGTGGTTGAAGAACCTATTTGCACCCTATATCTATTTTGCATGAGAAGAGAGCTATTGTAGTTTTTTTCATTCTTTCTTCTATGTTGGTTTTCCAAATCAATTTATTATTTAGAACACGAACCAAGTTTCTTATTTCATTGGAAAATCTCAAGGGAATAATTGAGGGCAGGTTGATATGTGATTTTGTATCCTTGTGAACAAGACTAGATCTGTTTTCTGGAGGTTAAGTTACCTCGGTTAGCAGTTAAACAACGGCCCTTCAAGTGAACATATTCAGTGCATTTTGTAGTAGGTCTCTAAGCATGTAAGGATGTTTTAATGTGACGATAATAGCAGCATTATCCGAATAAGCAATTTCTTTGTATCCTTCCTTCTCTAGTAATATTAAAAGATCGTTGACAACCAGATTCCACAGATGGGGACAGAGGAGTCGGCCTTGAAGGGTTCCTCTTTTGACAAATCGTTTTGCTGAAAAATGACCTACTTTTGAACCAATAATCTTGCTATTTAGCATTTGAGTTATTTATCCACCACAGTGGATATCATTGCTGATGTGTCGACATTGTTAAAAGCATCTTCTATGTATAGGCAGGGTACCATTGTGTACTTTTTTTATTGGAAGGAATACTCGATGCTTCTCTCGAGGGTGTGAACAGCCGTTTCTACCGATTTTCTTTGCAGTGAATATCAATCAGTCGTTCTAGTTTTAGAATAAAGAAGGAAAGTATAACAGGCCTTTAATCTTTTGGATTAACGTCGGAAGATTTATCTGCTTTAGGTATGAAGAAAACTCTTACTTCTCGAAATTCTTGCGGGATATGAAACATTTTCAGAAAACTGTGGAAGATCATTTCCAATACCGGAACTACCACGTCTTCCATTTGTTTGCAGTTCTGCAGAAATACTGTTGTCTTGCCCTGTAGATTTTTATGGTTTCAAAGTTTTACCCTAGTTATAAAATCCTGTGGAGAACTTAGTATATTTGTAAAGTCTATAGGATCAATAGAATCAGATGTTATTGAGCTATGATAGAGCGATTCATCGAAAGAGTTGGTCCAGGAGCAATCAATATTTTCAGATAACTGGGCATTACTGGTTTGATTCATACAACTTTTCATAGGAAAGCTGCAGGTTCTGATAAAATATCTGCGGAATTTAATAGATATGGTAGAGATGACCTTTTTTTAACCTAACTACCATATTCTATCACATCCAGGAAAGCCTTCAAGTTGCATTTGCTTGAAGCTCTGATCTTCATACAAAATTTAAACATCGATTTTGATGATAAATCATTTATATGAATGCAAATATGTAAAAACACAAGCTTAGTAACTTCCAAGCTGGGTTCTTGACTAAAGACCACATATTCGTATTTCACTCCATTGCAAATCCGTTTTCTTCGAGGGATTTGTCCGCATTCTTTAAATTTCAAGGCTGCCTTCAACACCATTTATCGACATGCGCTGTTTTAAAAGGTTTTTCCGAAAGGAATGTCGCTTAAATTTGAAAGTGATTTCGAATAAAGGTAAGTACAGAGCAATCAAAGCAGCAGTGTGGACCGGCAAATGCGCTTCAGAATGGAGTCAATCGATTTCTATAGTCAGACAGTGCAGTGCTCAGTCTATGTGTATTTGCACTTTTCAAAGCATATCTGCTTTGGAAGTATTGCCCAGTAGAAATTGAGTTTGCAGCCAATAAAATTAAAACTCCTCTTTTTGCTGACGACGTTTTACTGCTGGCACGTAGTTATAAGCAGGAGATTGTAAGCATTTGTTATCATCCCAGCATAGCACTTTGAATCGCTTCATGAAACAATAATTCCAAGATTTTACTGGCTTGGATCCAATTTGATGTGTCACGCAAACAACAAGGCTTTAAAAGTTTGCTTCTTAAACACAGAAAGTAGCCATAAGAGCTAAGTATACTATGTTCTAACCAATGCTTAGTACCTACTCCTTTAATGGATGTCATTATGGTTTCGGAAACTTGAATGAGTATGTACATGTTGAGTGCTTTTTAGATATGACAGAAAGATAAGGTAGGTGGTTGTGCAAGTATTTATTAACTTGAAAATTTATTGCGATTTTTGCATCGAAGTTAAAACTTCGATCGATTAACTAATACTTGTCTCTGTTATTGTCCGCCTCTTATTAGAAAGGTTTAAATTACTGAGCTTGAGGAGACTTTGATGCGACATAGTAGGTACTAAAAATAATGACATTTTAACTGGAGGTGACTACAATTTTAATCTTTTAAAAGACAGTACTCTCACTCGTTTCTGCAAATATTTCTATGAGGAACTGCGGTTATTGGTGGCCGACATGTTTCAAATCACTCACGAATCCAATCCAACGAAACCATTGGAATTCAGGCCTGTCAGTACCAAATTTTTTCCGGGTAAATTACTTGAAAAAATTATGCATGACCGAATCCAGGTTTATCTTTCTACTTGCTCACTGTGTGGCAATCCGGGTTTCGTTACCTCTATAGCTGTGAATCTGCAGTAATTAAAGTGACTACTGATTTTCGATTTGCATAATGACTCAGGAAAATTTGGGGTAATTGGAATTCTTGGAATTCTCTAAAGTATTGACAACTCAATCCTTGTATCCTTACGTATTTAGAAGTTGGAACCCCAAATTCTTTCGTTACCAATCTTGGAATTCCTTAAAGCTTGGTATTGGATCCGCTGTTATTCTTCTTAATAA
The DNA here is from genome assembly GCA_943590905.1 of Sphaerophoria taeniata. Classification (NCBI taxonomy): domain Eukaryota; kingdom Metazoa; phylum Arthropoda; class Insecta; order Diptera; family Syrphidae; genus Sphaerophoria; species Sphaerophoria taeniata. The sequence goes on from OX016540.1 coordinate 192,375,495, forward strand.
TCAACGACCTCCCGGATGTTTTTTCCAACTACAATATTCATCAACTCTGGGTTGTTTTGCTTTCGAACTTTTAGACATAACTTGTTACTTTACCTACTTATCCCCACTTAACCTATAACATATCAGTTTATCCATCTTTGGATTGTATTTGTATCTATCCCTAAGTACATTTCTGTTTTACATTTACGTTGGGTTATGTATTACGATTGATGGGGAATGGAGAAGAAGATACAACAGCGAACTTTACGGTTTGTACAACGATGACGTGGACCTAGCCAGAAGGGACAAGGTCCAGAGACTCAGATGGCTCGGTCATTTAGAGCGCATGGACACCAATGCTCCGGCCCGGAAAGCCTTCGACACTATTCCCGAGGGACGCAGAAGGAGAGGAAGACCGTGCGTGACTCAGGTGGCGCACACAAGTGGAAGGGACCTCAATCAACTTGGAGTGCAAAACTGGAGAAAGCTAGCTAGGGACCGAGCTGGCTAGCGGAGACTGTTGATTGAGGCCCAAGTCCACGCCGGACTGTAGTGCCACCTTAAGTAAGTAAGTAAGTTAGTATGTATTATGTTTGGTTTGTGTCTGGATAGATTTCTAAAGCTGCTTTTGAAGTTTCATGGGGTCATCCATCGTAGAAAAAGTTCTATCTACTTTCCTGAGGCCCTGAACATTTTGCGATCTCGATGAGGTTTTAAACTCATTGTTCCGGGTTTTTTGATTTCTATAAGACCTATTAGATGAAATCAGTCTTGTGCTAACACCCACGCGATCAATACGTGTATTGTTAATAGAGGTAAATTGTATATAAAAAAAATAAAGATTTCGCTTTCATTAAAACGTGCAAGTGATTGCAAGGAGGATGACGATATCATCAATCCAAGCAAAAAAAAATACTTTAATACGATCTCAATCGTTAAAACCTATTATGAGTGCAAATCGCCGAAATTGTTTTGCGCCTTTGCAAAGTCTCATGGACCGTGACGAAGGTGTCCAAACAAACAATGTTTCTGACAAAGAAAAAAAGCCCGAATTTATACCACCAATAGTGATTTTAAAAACAAAAAGTGAAGTGATAAGATTGCTACTAGAATCAATTAAAGTTGAAGACTATGTTCTTAAAAATATTTCTTTGGGTCAAAAAATAATGTGCCTTACACTTGAATCATATGAGAAAACCTTAATTGAACTCAAAAGAAAAAATCATGAGTTTTATACTCATCAAAGAAAAAATAACAGACCCTTTAAGGCAGTGCTCTCTGGACTAGACCTTTATAGCAGTGAAACTCTTAAAAATGAATTGATTTCTCAAGGTATCCAATGCATCGATGTTAAACCCATTACTGTACAAACTTCATCCAATTATGTGAATTATAAATATATAGTTTACATAGTGCGTGGTTCAATTAAATTAAGTGACCTTAGAAAGCAACATTCAGTTATATTTAAAATGTTAGTCAAATGGGACTACAAAAAACATTATCCAAACAAAGTTACACAGTGTTATAATTGCCAGATGTTTGGCCACGGGGAGAAGCATTGTAACATAAAAATGTTTTGTCCAAACTGTACCGGGAATCACAAAGCTGCTGATTGTGATAAACCTGATCTCACCAAATGTGCAAATTGTAATGGTCCTCATAAAGCTAATGATCCAATATGTAAAATGCGCTCAAATTTCTTGGAAATTAGAAAACAAATCGCAAATCGAAATATCTCAAAAAAACCTACCTTACAAAAGAGCGGCATTACCTATCAAAATAATCAACCAATTTTCTCTTTGAGTGAATTTCCTGCTCTCACAACCGATCAAAATAAAAATAATAGGAATGGAACATATTTGATGCCGACTACTGCGGAACCAGAATCTGTATCGGTACAACAACAACAACATAATATTAACAAAAACAACTGCAATAATAATCAAAACGATTTATTTTCTCCAAATGAATTAATGTCATTGTTAAATGAAATGATACCAAAACTTAATGTATGTCGAACAAAAGTTGACCAATTTAATGTGATCACTATGTTGGCATTAAAATATGTATATAAGCAAAATGATTAATAAAAACCTTAAGATAATAACTTGGAACGCAAGAGGCGTTCGCCATAAGAATTTAGAATTGTTTGACTTCTTAATTCGCAACAATGTTGACATAGCTTTGCTTACAGAAACATGGCTTAAGCCCGAAATAAATTTATCTCATTCGAATTACAACTGCTATAGATGTGATAGAGAAAATGTCTTGGGAGGAGGAGTGGCAATTTTGGCTAAAAAAGAAATTAGTCAATTTAGATTGAAAACATTAAACTTGAAAGTTGTTGAATGCGTTGGGTTAGTGGTTAAAATAAACGAAAGCATTTCTCTTAATATATATTCTGTTTATTTTCCTGGGAAAAATAGTAATAGCGAAAGAAAGAGAATGTTTAAAAATGATATTTTAAAGCTTATGCGTATCAAAGAAAATTTTTTAATAGGTGGCGATCTAAACTCTAGACATCAGTCATGGAAATGCGTAAGGGCAAATTCTTGGGGTAATATTTTACACGATATTATAACTAGACAGAATAATAACTACTTAATTAGCCCTATTAATCCTACCTATATACCAAAAGATCGAAATAAAACTCCATCAGTATTAGATTTTTTCTTTACTAACAAAATTAATTATTTTACCCAACCTGTCACACTCACGGCTCTTAGTTCTGATCATTTACCAGTCCATACATCTTTTACTGAATCAGTGCCTAGACTTAATTTGCCAAAAAGATATATATTTTCAACTGCAAACTGGAATCTTTATCGGACACATTTGTCGAACAACATTGATACACAAAACTTAGTGTTAAATGAAATTACGGAAAATTATCAAATTGATATGCATTTACAAAATTTTGTTGATATCATAAATGAGGCAGTTGATAAAGCTGTTCCTCAAAAAACTTTAGCAAGCAAATCACCAGAACCTTTGCCTGACAACATTATGAGTCTTATTCGTTTAAGGAACACAGCAAGAAGATGTTGGATTAGATACAGGCAGTTTTATTATAGCGATATGGTTTCAAAACTAAACAAGCAAATTCAAAGTGAAATTCTTGCCCACCGAAATAAAAGATGGAATGTATGTACCTATTACTTTCGTCTTTCAAAAAGGGTTCTAAACCTTTTTGGAAAGTAAGTAAAGTTATTTCTAAGAAACATTCTAATATACCAGTACTTTCTTATGGTAATGTTAAAGCTTACAACCAAGATGAGAAGTTAAATTTACTTGCCTCATGTTTTCATAAAAACAACATAATTACTGCCCACTTAAGTGACGATCAAACAGTATCCATAGTAAACGAGTCTATAAAAGAAATAAATCAAGCAGAAACGCAACTTGAATATAGGTATCTTATTACACCTACAAAAGTCCGTGAAATAAAAGTGACTAGTAAAACTAATAAAGCTGTTGGAATTGATAAAATTCGTAACAAATATCTTAAGGAGCTACCAAGAAAAGGGTTGATTTTTTTAACTTTTATATTTAATGCCTGTCTAACCTTGAACTATTTTCCAAATCTTTGGAAAAAAGCAAAAGTAATAGCCATACCTAAACCTGGGAAACCAAAAACAGATCCATTTAGTTATCGACCTATTAGTCTGCTCAGCAATATTGGAAAGATTTTTGAAAAAATTCTTAAAAACCATTTAGTCAATTATATGATAGAAAATCAAGTAGGTACTTCCAAAACAACAATTTGGTTTTCGATCAGGGCATAGTACAAACCATCAAGTTGTTAGAATTAAAAATCATATCAAGCAAGGATTGGCCTCTAAAATGTCTACAGGGCTGGTTTCTTTGGACATTGAAAAAGCATTTGATACTGTTTGGCATGAAGCTCTTTTATATAAAATGAAAATATTTAGATTTCCTCTTTTCTTGATAAAAATCATCCAAAGTTTTTTGAAAGACAGACTTTTTTCTGTTTTCATAGGAAATAATAATTCAGATTATTTGGATATCCCTTTTGGAGTTGCTCAAGGATCAGTTTTGGGTCCTATTCTCTTCGATATTTTTATGGCTGATTTTAGGATCACCTGTAACAATACACAATGGGCAATGTTTGCAGATGATACTGCAATTTATTCTTCCTGTGTAAGCCCTGTAAATATTATGTCTTCTCTGCAAAAATCGCTTAAAGATATTGAAAATTATTTTAAAAAGTGGAAAATTAAAGCCAATGCTGCTAAATCTCAAGCCGTTTTCTTCACACGACGTAGAAAAAGTACCGATATACAATGGGGAAAAGAATTGAAATATTTGGGAATAACATTAGATAAAAAATTAACTTTTCAAAGTCATACTGCAGACTCTATTAAAAAACTTAATATGTATATTAGAATACTTTATCCATTTATCAATAGAAATTCAAAACTGAGCGCAGAAAATAAACTAATTTTATTAAAAACAATCTTTCAGCCCATATTGTTATATGGTGTACCTGTCTGGTATGATTGCGCAGATTGTCATAAAAAGAAATTACAAATCATGCAAAACAAAATACTAAAAATAGTCCTTAATTTACCTAAACGATTTTCAACGATAAAATTGCATGAAAAAGCTAATGTCAACCTTGTTGCGACTCTATCTATAAAATATGTACAAAATTTTATATATAAATGCCAATTCTCGGACAATAGTCTAATAAACGACCTATGTGCAATTTAGATCATAAGCGTTACATAAGGGTTTTTTTCTTGTAGAATTTTCCCTTAATCTAATATTATGAAAACTATAGACTTTTTTGTTGTATAAAAATATATTAAAGCTGAAAAGAACAAATAGTCAAGTTCTATAACTCTTAAGAAAATTAATTAAATGTAAAACTTTGCAAATTAATCTACAATAAAACAATACAATTTCAAATTTCTATTAGATGAAATGGAAATGGGAGAGGTAGTCGATTTCTCGTCGTAGCTCACAAGAACATGGCTTTTCAAAAACTACTAGATTGATGGAAAATTGGACACTTTGAACTCAAAGCCAAGAATGAAAGACTATTTGCTTGCTTAAGAGGCGAATAAAGACAAATTCCATCAATAATTAAGACATTCCAAAAATTCATTTATCATCATCATTTCTTTTCTTATCTTCACTCGATCTTTGTGACAAAAACTTGCGGCTTTGGCAAAAACCACTTTCCATAATCGAACAAAAACATAATCAATCATATTTCCTTAAACAAATGCAGCTCTGACTATTGTCGACAACAAGCATAACTTAACTTCATAATATTATTTATCCGCTTTATGTCTTCGATTTGGCTTTCCTGCACGATTTGATTTAATCGTCACACTTATAGCCATCGCTAAGTAGCCAGATATACTAGTCTCTTAGCAGTTAATCTGATCTTGCTTTGCACACACTCCGACAACTCTATACTTGCTCACCTGTTCTGCTGGTCCAAAGTTGCATTTCTCAATTGACAAAGCACTGCGTACATAATTCAAACAAGTCTCTCTGCCATATTTGCTGAACAGATTCACTCCAATCAGAGGCGCACAATCCGGATGCAGGTTCCTCGGTATGTGAGCATAATTATCCGAATCGCAGCATTCAATTTGATCCCCATCTTCTGCAAATTAAAGTTTTTTGTTGAATAAAAAGGTTTTTTGTTCTCTCTCTCTCTGACACTTACTCTGTGAAGATGCGACGGGCTTACTGAGATCATGTTCGATGAATTGAGTCCATTGGACCAGAGCCAAGTTCTTGTTGTGGCCGTCTTCGTGGTGGTTGCCATCGTTGCTGCTGGCAGCAGTTCCATGTAAGGCCGTGTTACTGATTTCCCTTGGGGATGGCAGCTTATCGTTCATCTAGAGTGGACGATCGATGTGAGGAAAAAATTCAATAATTAGACCATTTTAAGCGTGTAATGATGATGGTTACCTGATAGAGTCCATCCTTGTAGTTGCTTGGGAGTAGTCTTCGGAATACATTGTTACCGTCTTTATGGCTTGATATGAACTCACGACACTCTTTAAGGAGGCCGTGGTGTTGTTCATCTGGTATTGATTTCGAGGCGAGAAACAGAGCACAGGATTCTGGACTGACACCCTTTTGAATACATTCGGCATTGAAAATGTAAAGACTGGCCTTGAGGATTTTCTTTGCGAGATTGTTGGTTTGTTGGGTTTTTTCGTCGGGCAGCGTTTCGAGAAGTTGCTTGTGTGAAATACTGCCATTTTGAAAGTTGATTCCACGACTCGATATAGCGTTTTCAAGACTGTTCGGAATTTTATAGAAAAAAATAATTTTTTTTGACAGACTAAATGGGATAATTACTTTTCAATTCCATCGATGGAATTGACACCCATCTGAACAGCAAGCTCGTAGGTTGTTCTAGGAATTGCTTTTAACGTCCGCAGTTCTGAACGAGATGGCTGAACAGGTTCTAGAAAGAGAAAAACCGACGTTTTATTTTTAAAATATGAAATCAATGGTTTGTATTATTATATTTGCAGGCCCATGCAGCCAAGCAGAGGGCATACAAAGCGGCGCTGAATAGAAGGATAGGAGCTGCTCTTGAGCTCTACGAGCAAAAGAGGAGAGAGGAATGCCGGCTTCTCAGGAGTAAAAAGAGGGAGCATGAGAAGCGTCAGATCGAGGATGTTGAGAGAGCCAACAACCCGACCTAGAAGAAGTGAAAACGGCAATATCACGGCTGAAATCCAACAAAGCCGCTGGAGCAGATGGTCTAGCTGCCGATGTTCATAGCAGCCGACGACGGTCTAGATAGGAGCATGCACCAAATCATCTGTAATATATGATCCTGAAGAAGGGAGATCCTCTAAGCTGCGCCAACTACAGAGGAATCAGCCTACTTAACATCACCTACAAGATCCTCTCTGCCGTAACATGTGAACGTCTGGAGCCTTTCGTCAACAATCTGATTGGTCCTTATCAATCTGGCTTCAGGCCAGGAAAGTCAACCATCGACCAAATTTTCACTTTGCTTTGCTTCGAAAAGAAAGTTTTTCGGGTCATTGTTGGCCCCGTGTGCATTGATAGGGAAGAAGAAGATACAACAGCAAAGGACATGGCCCACTTTTGGGCCCAGTGCATTCATTAACGAAATTGGTATCAAATGAAAGCTGTAGTAGTGCAGATTATTGGGGTGAAATATTTCCGAAATCGTTGGTGGGGTTTTCGAGATATTTGGGTTTAAAGTTAGTTTACTCTGAATGTGAATTTTACCCATTTTTTTAGAAAACAGCTTATATCGTGTGATCTAAGGCACATAGGAAAACGATTTTGGCATCAAATGAAAGGTATTTATTTTGTCTTTTACATATATTCAAAATTATTTGTCCACCTGAACTGCATGTTCAAATATTTAGTAATTACTTTTTGAATATCAAGTTTTTTCACTTACTTTTTGAACAACGATATCTCTAAAAGATCAACGGTGACATACAATTTTTGTTTGCATCATTTTAAAGATTTATGTCTCACATTCAATTATATGTATAAATAAGGACCCTCTCTCACAAAAATTTTTTTTTTTTAAGTATTATTTGGGCAATATACACGTACTTTCAAAAAAAAAATTGCGCTGATCGGACTTTTATTTTTTGAGGAAATCTAATAACAAAAAAACGGTTCTATGGGAGGTACCGTTTTGGAGCAATACAAAATTATTTTTTTTACATAAAATACATGAGTGTTTAAAAAAATTAAATTCGAGGATTTTTAAGAAATTTAAAGTTTTGATTTTTTGCCATAAAAATCGTATGGTGGCTACCCTAAATTTTGATCTTAAAAAAAAATGAAAACACTGGAATATGAGTTTTTGCTCAAACCTCTTATTTTCAGGTTTGAAGTCAATCGGACCAGTGGTTAAGGCTGTAGGTGCCTGTAAACTTCCAGACAGACAGACAGACGGACGGAATCGCCGGACCCACTTTTTTCGACTTTTCTACCATCGTAATGTCATATCTCATCATCATTTCAAATTTTTTTTTTTACGAATTCAATACTTGCCATATATTCTATATGTCGCAAGTAAAAATGCATTTAAAAGAAAACCTACAACAGGAGTGACTCCTTACTATTTTTTTATTGAGTTGCATCACTGATCAAGCAAATTGAGAAGAAAATAAAGTACCGTTTTTTCCTCTCCTGGTGTTTAAAAATTAAAAATAGATTTTAATGTATTGCAAAAATATAACCGCATTCATTGTTTATTGTTTTTTTTTTTTAAGTTCATTTTTAACAAAAAAATAATATGCAATTTTGTTGCCTCTGTTTTCCACCAATCTTAGAATTCTTTTTGGCATACTATTAACTAGATTTTTCAATATGGAGTCGTCTAAAGCGTTCCATTCTGTCACAACTGCCTCTCGCAGCTCAGCAACACTAGCAAATTGCTTATTATGGGCATACATTTTGCGAGTTAAAATTCCCCAAAGATTTTCAATGGGGTTGCAATCTGGAGAATGTGACGGCCACTCCATCAAATTAATGTTTTTCGATTCGAACCAAACTTTGACGACTTACATGAATTGGGGCATTATCTTGCTGGAATACATGCTCAACTCGGCGAAATCGTCTTAAATAAGGTAGGTACCAAATTCTCCTCAAGGACCGAAGTGTAGTCAGAACTGTTCATTCTGGTAGAGGGGAAGGCAAGTGCAACCTTACCACGCTCGCAGAAGGCCCCCAAACCATAAAGCTGCCACCACCAAAGTTCCTCTTGGAAAAAAACTTTTTCTCTTTCCTCAAATCGTGCCAATATCCGCTAAAACCATCTGGTCCATCGAGATTAAACTTTTTTTCATCACTAAAAATAACCTAATAAAAAACATTCATTCCTGTATGCCATTTGAAATAACGAGATTTTAGTGTAGATTAATAGAAAGTCACTTACGGTTTTCCAATCCCGATTTATGTTTTGGCGTGCAAATTCCAATCTTTTATGTTTGTGGGCTGCTGTTAAATTTGGAGCTGGCACCATTTTGCCCCGAACAATCACTCCACTGCTTTTTTAAAGCACGAGAAACGGTTGAAACCGAAACTCCTAAACCCAATTCGTTACGAAATTCCGGCAAAGAATGCACTGAATTGGATGCAGCATTGATTAAACGCCTCTTGTCGCGACGTGTCGGCTTCTGCGGACGCCCGGGTCTTATTTTCGTCCCATTAGATTCTGGATGTTTTAAAAAATTTCGAACGACACAATCCGATCGTGAAATTCGTCTTCCAATAGCCAAGATTTTGCCTTTTTCAATTTCGCTTAAATGCGTACCACGTTGTTTTTTTTTATTTGAAAGCACGTGCCTGAATGCAGCTTCAAAGAGATTTGCATTGTGCGGTTATATTTTTGCAATACATCAAAATCTGTTTTTAATTTTTAAACACCAGGAGAGGAAATAACGGTACTTTACTTTCTTCCCAATTTGCTTGATCAGTGATGCAACTCAATAAAAAAATAGTAAGGAGTCACTCCTGTTGTAGGTTTTCTTTTAAATGCATTTTTTCGGGTGCGGTTATACTTATGCAAGGCACTGTATTAACCATGAAAATTTCACAAATATCTGTTGGGCCATTTCGGAGTCTATAAGAGACATACAAACAAACAAACAAGCACACATCCATTTTCATATATATAGAATAGACTAGCTGACCCCGCGAACTTCGTCTCGCCGCTCTTCAGAGAAACTCCAATAACAATTTGTGTGTGTGTGTGTGTGTGTGTGTGTGTGTGTGTGTGTGTGTGTGTGTGTGTGTGTGTGTGTGTGTGTGTGTGTGTGTGTGTGTATGTGTACGTGTGTGCAAATGCACCCTCTGCCCCCCCCCTACGGGCACCCATGCCCTCAATACACAAAAACACTAGCTCTCGTCTCAATATTGTTGGACAGACAACTAGCACATAATACTTTGTTTTAGTAAAAAAATTGTTGTACTATTTGACAAAAGAATTTCTTAAAAAGTTTCCACACTTACAGCTATTTACACATGTTTGCGTATTACTAACAGAAGATTAGATCGCCATTGCTAAATTTTATCTGGCCAATAAGCTCTCGAAAATCTTATATCTGTATTACCTACTTTGACTGCAGAAAATATTTATATAAAGTGTCTCTCAAAACAAACTTCCCAACTTTTTAAAGCTATTTTTTCAAATTGATTCTCATACAATATATTGCGAAATGTAGTTAATGGGTTGACAGTATCTTTGGTTCATATTGGATTTCGGTTTCGTGCCACAAAGAGAATACAAAATTAAGATGATATCTCAACCACACTTTCATAAAAAAAAGGCTTGTCTGACTACTTCAAAAGAAAGGTATGAGTGTCTTCTTAACAAATATCGTAATCATTTATGTTGTTTGAACAACGATAGGAACTTAGAGGTGCTTCCACCGTCAATTCATTTGTTTGGCTGGAGTATCGTAATCGACAAGGCAACAGAAAGTAGCAACTAACGTCAATCGCTCCTTAACGATGATAACTACTTTTCACCGGATATTTACAACCGGTAAGCAACATTTGGTTCCATCAAGACCGTAGCCCAGTCTTGATCAATGGCTATGTTGTGAACTATTGTAAGACCTTAAAGCTGTTTCCCTTACAAAATTAAAAATCTTCTCCAAAAATCCAGTTACGCTCCAGGCTTCGGAAGCCAAATTATTCCATGAGTTCACAAACACCGGAAACTGTTAGCAGTGATCCAAAATTGGACCTTCAGCAGTTTGAACCGGCCGGCAGCGCTATTCTGTCAAGCTAAAATAATGTTTCTTCCATCCGAATTAATTTATTCCGTTTTACCTCAAGCAGCAAACAGAAACAAGTTGGTATGAATCAGCCTTTGCAGCTTTTGCTGTTGTTTTCATGCTTGAGAAACATCTATGCATACCTACCGACTGTTCTTGAAATAGCCTTTATTCAGAGCATGTCTCAAATAATTAAACAGTGGTCTAATGGTTGTTTTGATGATCTGAAAAAATAGCTTAACTACGTCTACGTCATCTGATAGCTAAATAAAGTGTTTTCATTAACATAACTTAATTGGAAATTATCGAAACCAATGCCACAAAATTTGATCATTTTGCTAGATCCATTAATGAAGGCACGAGATATACACAATTCTGTTGAATAATTAATATCCGTTGTTTTGACCTGCTGCTAAGGTAGGAAGTACACATATCCATAAATGTTTAAAGTCTTGATGTTAAATTTTTAAACTTGTGGGTAATTTATTGTTTTCAAACTCTGTGTTGATGACCTTAACACGATACATCTTTCGAAAGGTATCGAACTTGCTCAAACAATGGTTTGGTGCAACACAATATAAATAGTCTATCAATCCAACTAACCAATCACAGTTGAAGTCAAGTTCAATCAAAGAAGACAAGTAAAAATATGCGTGCTTTTGTGGTAAGATCAATATGGCTTCTTATGTTTCGAGCAGATTAATGTTTGTTGTTCTTTTCAAAGGTTTTGAGTATCATCGCAGTTGCATCTGCAGGACATGGGGGCTACGATTACCAACAAGGAGTGTCTGGCTCAAGCAACTTGGCTTCGGCTGGATCTGGAATAAGTCCTGTCTTGGCATCGCTTGGAAATGGCATCGGAGGGGGTAGTTACGGAGGACAATCCATTGGCTCTGGTTTTGGATCATCCGGTTCTATTGGAGGAGGAAACTATGGATCTGGATCGATTGGAGGAGGCAGTATTGGATCATCAGGATTAATCGGAGGAGGAGGTTACGGATCATCTGGATCCATTGGAGGAGGATCGATTGGGGGAGGGTCGATTGGATCGATTGGAGGAGGAGGTTATGGATCGTCCGGATCCGTCGGCGGAGGTGTCAACTATCAAGAGGGAACTAACCGTGTTATCGACGGTGGACTTACCAAGGAATACTACCTGTACTCTGCTCCCGAAGAACAAGTTCAACAAGGTCAGAACACACAATCCACCACCACCCTAGTGAAGAAGAACCTCCGCGTTGTCTTCATCAAGGCCCCCGAACACAATGGAGTACACAATGCTGCTCTACAAATTGCCAAACAAGCAACTGAAGACAGAACTGCCATTTATGTTCTCAGCAAGGAACCAGATGTATCAGAGATCGCCAACCAAGTGCAAGAAATCAGTGAAAATGTCCGAGCCAAGCCAGAGGTTCGCTTCATTAAGTACAGAACAAACGAAGATGCCCTTACTGCTCAGCGTACAATTCAGCAACAATACGAACAATTGGGTGGAACTTCACAAAGTTCAGATGAAGGTGTTGCACCGGTTCTGAACTTTGCTTCTCCAGCCCAACAAGGTGGTGCTGCCATTGGAGCTGGATATGGAGGTGGTTCGTTGGGATCTGGTTCGTCCATCAGCTCATTGGGCTCTGCTTCAGAACAAAGTTCACAGAGCGTTGGTATTGGCAGTCTGGGATCATCATCGAATAACATTGCAGCCAAATCGAATGAATACTTGCCTCCAGCAGTTAAGAAATAAATTTAAATTTTACGTATTATGAGGATTGTGATTGTTAAAGATTTAAATATTTGAATAAAAATAAAAAGTTATTTATAAAAATTATTTGTTTTTAATTTCGTTTACCATCTAACAGCCATAGTTATAAGAAACGCCTATTTCACTCTTATTCCACAGGTTAACTTATCCATAGAATAAGAGTTAATCCAAAGGTTAAAATTTATCACTAATTACTTCGCTAAACCACCCTTCACGGTGGAATAAAGCAGTAAATGTCAGGTAAGAGAAATTTTGTTTTATTTAGCATTTTCCACTTATTCCACAGAATAAAGGCAAAACCTTCGCTATTCTGTGTTTATTAGTTTGGCTGTAAGTTTTTAAGGATACAATTTCTTCTGCTTAGAAAAAGTCCTTGACGTCACATTACCAACCCGCACATTATTACTTATTTGCCAATCTTGCATTTGCAAGTTTTGATAAGTTCCATATTGCATAGTGTAGGTACAGAGATTTGAAAGGTCACACCGACCTAGCTGGGAACATGGAGAGTTGCGGACCTATGGCGTGCCTAATCAGCACAATATATCTCTCGCACTTCTTATTCCCTACTCTGCAAACGTTTTTTTTGCAGACGGAGCAATATGTAATAGCAGACCACCAATTCCAATTGACGAAGTGAAGATAGCGATATCTAAACATAAATCGAAAAAGGCCACTGGAGGAGACGGCCGCCTAGCCGCCTAACTGTACAAAGCAACTGGAGATGATATGGTAAGGAGTATGCATCAGCATCAGCTCATCTGCTAAATTTGGTCTAAGGAAAGTATGCCCGACGAATGAAACCTGACCATCGTACGTCCAATCCAATGGAGGTTCCCTGAACTGCAACAAATATAGAGGTATAAGCCTCCTAAACGTGTTGTCTGCCGTGCTGAATGAACGTTTGAAGCCTTTCGTCAACAACCTTGTCAGTGTGGCTTCAGACGCGGTTAGTCCACCATCGATTAAATATTCACTCTATGGCAGATCTTGAAGAAGACTCAGGAATTTCCACTTTTTCATCGATTTCAGGGCCGCGTATGACAGCGTCTATAAAGACCTACTATATAGAGCAATGTCTAGTTTTTGCAGTATAGCAGCTTCGGAAAAAGAGATTTTTGAATTTAAACAGAACGTTTCAAACGTCAGTATAGACAGATTTAACTTCGAGCTAGTTAAGGACTTTGTCTACCTGGGATCGGCTATAAGCTCAGACAACGACACAAGCGCTGAAATAAAACAAAGAATAAATCTTGCCAATCCCTGCTTCTTTGGACTTTGAAGGTAATTGAGTAGTAAAATCCTCTCTCGTGTCACTATACAAAACGCTTATCATTCAGGTCCTCATGTATGGAGCAGAGGCATAAACCTAGATTCAAGAGTCCCGAATTGATTTTTCTCACGCCATCAGGTTGAAGAGGAGGCAGTTCAGTACTTCACCTTGGCAGAGTCCATTTACTTGGGTCTTGACCGTGACCTTCACTTTGTGATAGGTATAAAAAAGTAAAGGATATCTGATCAAAAAGTATTAACGCTTAGCTTTGCAGCTACACCGGTCGGACTCCCGACATACCGCTCTAAGTAGATAAGAGCTTTTCTGCAGTGTTTGACAAGCGTTACCGGACACCTCTCTCTTAATCTCTATCTCTGTCTTTTTTTTTTTTTTAAGAAGCTGGGTACAGGGAGTGCTTTAAACAGAGTTATCGACAACAATGTACTACCGTTGAGTCAGGCGGACAGGAAACGGGGGAATTCTTTTGACACATTTCGAGTTACAGAACACGATATTGAGTATATAAGTGAGACTAATTACACGAGACACATGGTTCAATGGACGCTGATTCACGATTACCCAATTCTTACTACTTACTTAAATTGGCGCTACAGTCCGGGGTAGACCTGGGCGTCGCCCAACAAACCTCTCCAGCCAGCTCGGTCCCTAGCTTGCTGTCTCCAGTTACACACGCCGAGTTGGTTGAGTTCATCTTCAACTTGCGCGCCACCTGAGCCTTGGGCTTAGTCTACTGAGTCGTCCCTCTGGAGTGGATTCGTAGACTTTACGGGCCAGAGCATTGGTGTCCATTCTCTCAACGTGACCAAGCCATCTGAGTCTTAGGACATTCACTCTTTTAGCTAGGTCAGTGTCGCTGTACAGCCCATACAGTTCGTGGTTAAATCTTTTCTTTCACGCAGGTGGCCATGGTTTAGAGGATAGAGTAGTGGATTCAGTCGATCTTTGACTTTCGTTCAGGAAAGACTTTAGCAGCGGAGATATTTTTTCAAGTGTGTGAAAATTAGTAGAAGTGTTAAGAAGTGATTTAGTCGCAAGAATTTTAACTAATTCGATAGCTCAGTGGTAGAGTGGTGGCTTCCGAATCCAGGGGTCGTGGGTTCAATTCCCACTCAGAGGCAACAAAAATTATTGAAGCTTTTTTTCACAACCGTGAAGTGGAAAATTTAATTTTCTGGGAGAAAAAGCAGATGGGAAGGGCGAAGAAGGCGGGGGCATCGAAAGATGCCTCTGCGAATACATCGGATGAGTCTGCGGTAAAATCGGACCATCCAAAAACAGCTAATGGAGAGAAGACAACATCTTCAGCAACAACAAAGCCCAACATAGAGGTACCACAGAAACGGAGGCGGTCCCAAAGACCAGCACCAAATCTGACGAAGAGGAGAGCACCGGCACCCCAGCTATGCTGCAAGCTGAGGGGAGCGGAAACCGGTCATGCAAGACCATAGCAGCAAACAAAATCCAACAACAATTGAATACCTCACCATCCGATGACGACATCGAATTAATGTCTGATGGTGGTGAGGTATTGTACAGGTCCGGGGACAGCAACAATTTTGCGCTCCTGTCGACAGAGTCGTCCTCAGACGAAGAAGAAATTGAGGTGGAAAAGGCCCAATCAATAATCAATAATCTTAATGAAGAAATCGAATTAATTAAGAAGAAGATGGAGCCATATCTTCAAATTCTGAAGAAGAAGCAAGAGGCGAACCGAGAAAAGGAAGCAGAACTCCGTAAGAAACTCGCCGAGGAGAAGAAACAAAAGCAGCTTCAGAAAGAACAACAACAACCACAGCAGCAAAAACAACAACAACAACAAGAGAAGCAGCAACAAAACCAAGCTGCTCCAAGTAAGCAGGTGGCACCCAAGCAACAATCGGTGTCCCAACAACAACAGAAGAAGCCGTCCACACAAAACACAGGGGCGGCTCAGTCAGGCCCCAGCACATCGGGGGCCCTAAAACCAATGGCGGCAGCAGCTCCAGCAGTAGCATCAGCAGCAGTACCACCAGAGGAACCAGCAAAACCGTCAACATCAGCAGCAGCGAAGCAGCAGCAACAACAACACCAGCAACAACCACGGCAAAAGTCCGAGAAAGTGCCACCAATTAGGACATACAAGGTCGACCTACAGGACGTTAAACAGGTATGTAAGTCGGCCACTGGTAGCAATTTTGTTATTAAAATCATTAATGAAAAGCAAAAGCGGTATTCGGTCCAATGCTTCACATTGGCCGAATACAAATTAGTCAAAGAGTGTCTGAAAACTGCCACTGCTGAATTCTTCAGCTTCACTCCTAGGAGTGAAAAACCGAAGACGGTCCTTTTGAAGGGCATCAGTTCCTGCACGGAACCAGAAGAGCTCCTAGCTGAGCTCCGTCAGAATGCCAGCGATGACCTCGAATTCATCGGAGTCAAGCCTTTTACTACGGTAAGGTCCAGACGGGAGGGGCATAAACTGCCAATCTTCATCGTAACTCTGTCGCCCCAAAGTAGACTGGAGAGTCTCAGGAATATTACTATCCTAGACTACCAGGTCATACACTGGGAAAAATTAATGAGGCATGACGACATGCTGCAATGCATGCGCTGCCAAAGGTTCGGTCACGCTGCAGCCAATTGCGAAATGCAGTTGCGCTGTGTGAAATGCGCCGAAACCCACAATAGGGGTGAATGCAGGCTAGGGACTGAGCGGGTCGAAGACATGACCCAGCTCAAGTGTGTTATATGCGGGAACGAGGGGCACCCTGCAAATTATCGGGGCTGTCCTAAGGTCCAAGAGATACGGGACAAACAGGCCAGCCAAAAAGCCGCAGAAAGTCGACCCGTACGACAAGCTCCGACAACAAATTCACTCGTGAGACCCGGTGTTTCTTACGCAAGATCTGCGAAAGGAATGGGAAAAGCGAGACAGGCTCCACCACCGGTCGCCCCACAGGCCCAAGTGCCTAAGGCGCCGGAGGGGCAGCCAGACATTCTGTCCTTGTTGCTGAGCATTCAAGGCCAGTTGGCAAGACTGCAAAGTCAGATCGTGGAGCAAGCCGGAAGAGTAGATAAACTCTACTCTATGATGGCTGGCCCAATGCAAATTCAGGGTTAAGGGCGCGCTGCCGAAGACGCGCCTTAAGATCCTAGGTTTGAATGTGAATTCATTGATTAGGATCGAACGTAGAGCCAATTTGTTCCAGCTGTTAAAAGACCACAGTCCTGATGTGTTTATGGCTAGCGAAACCAAGCTAAACCAGAAACATAAACTGACTAACAACAATTACAATATCGTAAGAAGGGATCGACCCGACTCTACCCAAGGAGGCGGTGTTGCCATCTTCATACGTAAGGGCATTAATTATAAAGTCATATACAACAATGATTTGCGAAAGCTCAAGACGCTAGAAGTTTGCGTCGTATGCATCTCTCTCACTCAAGGGAAGCGGATGTGTATGATTGCGGCTTATGCGGCTGACGCTCCGCAGCCTGCTACCTTTATTTCAGAGCTCGAGATTCTTTTCAGAGTACTAAAACTGAGCTTGGAAGAAAACTACTTCATTATGGCCGGAGATTTGAACGCGAAACATGAAGATTGGGGAAATCAAACAAATAATCCAAGAGGTAATCATCTATTTAATTTGATGAATCTTTGCAGTGTTGAATATGGTGTCGACCTGCTGGCTACTGAAAGGCCATCGTTCCCAAGGAGCGGTTCCTTCCTGGACCTTTTGCTGTACGATACCAGACTGACAATTACGGACAAAGTGGGTAATCACTAGGGCAACCAAAAATATGCTCGAGCATGTTTTTTTTGGAACGTCGAATTTGACAATTGACAAGATAGGAATACGTTTCATGAAAAAACAAACGTTTTGGACCCTATTCGTTAGAGCATGTTTTAGCATATTTTGTTATAAATGCATATTTTTGCATATTTTGCTTTAAAATGCATATTTTGGCATATTTCATCATTATTTGTAATTTTTGTTGCAAATGTTAGAGTAAATATTTTTTTTTTAACTTTTTTTTCGCAAAATTCGCGATGCTATTCAAGTATTTTATCCAAAGGTAACGCATATCACTTGTGAGGCCCACAGGCTCCATAGAACTTGTGAAACACTTCGAGGTCAATTTCCAAAAGTTGATATTTTCATCGCAACGTTAAAAAAGTGTTTAAAAGCTCCGTCAAGAATAAAAGTATTCAAGGATATTGTACCGGAAACACCACTTCCTTCGCAAACGATTCCGACTAATTGGGTATCTTGGAGGGAAGCAGTTTACTGTGTAGAAATGTTTTAAAAAAAGTGGAAAGTCTTTTCGAAACACTACATGAAGAGGAATCAGCTGCAATACGAGTTATTAAAAAATTGTTTTAATGAAGTGGCATTAAACGTGACTTGATATTTCTATGATCCAATTAAACATTTTTATTGAAATATATTGCACAACTGGAAACAATCGGCCTTCAGCTAACATAAAATTATTGATCGATGCCCAAGTTAATATTAATACCATCGACTCCAATAAGGAAAAAAAAAGAAAATTATCGGTATTTCGGAAAAACTAGAGGGCTAAAATTGTTTATTATGGCAGCATTTATTCGTAGAAAAAAAACTGCATCTGAAATAATGGCATTAAATTTTGCACGTATAACTGGCGGATGATGTTCCTATACAAAAATGTTTTCAGAGAAAAACTTTTAAGTTTAACTGTTTTCCTTTATTGCAACAAAAATTTTAACAAATATATTTTTTTTTAATTATTCTGGTTCATATTTTCATTTTTGATTTTTGGTATATTTATTTAGCTTTTTATGTTTTTATTTTTTTTTCTTTTATTTGTCTCTAAAGATATTTTGACGTCTGTTTTTTTTTGACAAGTCAATAAACCATAAAAAAAACACGAAATTTAAATTTTTTTGCTATTTCAACATTTTTTAGAGCATATTTTTAGAGCATATAATTGGCTTTTTAGAGCATATTTAAAGCGCTATAAATGGTTTTTATAGAGCATATTTTTGGTTGCCCTAGTAATCACCCTCGAAACTGTTTACAGACAGTCGAGTACGACAGTGACCACTGCGGGCTCGCTGCTGTAATTCAGATTCCGAACGAGCTTGTGGAATTGGATGAATTCGTTCCAACGCATTCTTACAATTACATTAAGATGCGATGGCCGCGTTTCACCCAAGTCCTTGCAAGAGAACTTCGTTCGAGTGACATAGCCCCACCAAACAACAGAAACTTGACAAATACAGAAATCGACCAACACCTTGAACAGATGGACAACATAATAAAACGAACAATGGAACGGACAATACCGAAGTACAAGGAACGCGACCAAAACAACGTCTACAGTAACGCGACTATAGACGCACTACACAGACAGAAAAGCGGACTACTGACAAGACTGAAAAACTTGTACAGACGATTTACAGACCCGAACGACCTGGAGATTAGGACACTGAAGTCGTCAATTAAAAACGTCAACACCCTGATCAAGGAAAACTACAGGTTATCTATTAACTTGTATTGGGACAAGAAAATTCGGGCCGTTAATTCTAGCGACCCGAGTATGTTCCCTAAAATTAATAAGATATTTAGATCCAAGAATCAGAACGACCTTCCGTGTCTTAAGCTCCAGAGAACAGTAGAGAACAGAGACGTACTTCTGACAGCGCAAATTGATCCTGAGGAAGCCGTCTTGGACGATGACTTCTTTGTGATTGAAGACCCGCAGGAGAAAGTGGAGACAGTTGGTGCTGCTTTCCAGCAAGTGTATAAGGTGAATGCTTGCACTCGCCCGAACCACGACCTGGAGAACAGAGCCTTACTTCATCACTTCTACCTGAGGAATGATATTTCGCAGTGGCGATCCGAGAACCGTGGTTTTACCCGGTTTAATGACGATTTCTTAGCAAACGCTATAATCGCCGAGCGAACGGGCCCATGTCCCTTGCTCATCACGAAGGTAGAACTCCAGCTCATCTTCGATTCAATAAAGAATAAGAAGTCAGCAGGTGTCGACGGTATATCCAACATTGTACTAAGACACTTACCGATTGAAGCCATCGACATTTATACCACACTGTTCAATAACGCGCTGAATAATGCATATTATCCAGTGCGTTGGAAGACAGCTGTGGTTCATCCTCTCCCGAAAAAGGGAAAGGACAACTCCAATCCCTCAAATCTCCGGTCAATAAGTCTCCTTCCAAGCATCAGCAAGGTATTCGAAAAGCTAATCAATAGGGCTCTGGCTGAGTGGGCTGCGGACAACAAAATAATTCCGGATAACCAGTTCGGGTTCAAGGCGGGACATGACACCATTCATGCCGCGTCTAAGCTCGTTTCTGATATCCAATGGAATAAGTCCAAGAAACAATGCACGGGTGCTGTTCTGGTGGATTTAGAGAAGGCCTTCGACACCGTATGGTTAGAAGGTTTGTACCTAAAACTCACCAGACTAGGCATCAGTAAACCATTATTGTATATGCTTTATGACATGCTCAACGGTAGAAAGTTTGTTGTCAAAAGTGGCAATGTAACTTCTACCACCACCTTTGAAATTAAAAACGGTCTTCAACAGGGAGCGGTGAACTCGCCGATCCTCTTCAGCATTTACACCAGCGATCTGATAGGTAGCTTAACTAACGCAATTGCGTATGCCGACGACCTGATTGCGTACAGAACGGCTCGAAAGGTTGAAGTTATTAGAACTCTCTTGCAGCGTGACTTCGAGAAGATTCAGCGATACTGCGACGATTGGAAACTGAAAATAAATGTCCAAAAGTCGGAGACAATTTTGTTCCGGACTCCGTTGTCTAAAGCCTCGCGAGATACGTGTAAGAATTGGCGCAAGATGGTCATTGTTGATCCTCACGGACAGGCATTGACGAGCAAAAGTGTAGTGAAGTACCTCGGTATCTGGTTGGACCAGTATCTGTATTTCGACAGACATATAGATGCTGCTCTGACTAAGGCCAGAGGAGCCTTCGCTCTGACGAAACGGCTGTTTTACAGCAGTCGGCTTGACCCCAGAGTGAAGGTAATTTGCTACATGGCCCTCATACGGCCGATGATCGTTTATGGCTGTCCTGTGTGGTTCAACATTGCCCCTTCTCAAATGGAGAAGTTTCGGGTGTTCGAGAGGCAGTGTCTTCGGCGCTGTCTCGGTTGGTATCGGACACCGGAATCTTCTTATCTGCATTATTATTCAAACGAGGTTCTATACAACGGGGCTCGAATCAATAGAATTGACAATTTCGTGATAAAACTTGTTCGGGGCCACATTGCGAGAGCTATGACTTCGACCAACAATTTGATTTTCGGGCCGTTCTATCCGAACGACAACTACTTCGACAAGGCACGCTTGAGCGGCTTCATCCCACCAGAAGCATTCCTCTATTTAGACCAGTGTGGCATGATACAGGATAGATTGGCAGTACCGCTTATCTACCACGTCAGGCGAAGAACCGTAGACCGGCGGCTTCTGTATGAACGAGGCATCCTCGCTCGTGATGGAGCGGAGCTGCTTCGGTTCAGTAGGGCTGTGTCCGAAAAGGACCGCATTGATAGGGTGAAGCAGGAGAACCAGTTTTGGTGGCTTCGAACTGCATCTGATAATGGGTAATCCGGGGTGGGGTATTTTTGCCTTGGCCGGCTTACATACTTGTTTTAGTCTAAGGTTTTAGGTTTAAGTAGAGTAGGTGGTAGCGGTGGCACTAAAGAATATATATAAATCAAAAAAAAAAAAAAAAAAAAAAAAAAAAAAAAAAAAAAAAAAAAAAAAAAAAAAAAAAAAAATAGTGAAAAATGCTAACAAAAAAGCGAAAAAAGTGAAAAAACAAAAAACAATATGACAATGTGAAAAAAAGCAAAAAAAAAAAAAAAAGACAATAATTATAAAAATCACGAACACAACATCAATGGACATAGTTTTTGCCGCTGTGGTTGTTCTAGTTTTAAGTAGTTTGTAGGTAGTTTAGGTAATTTTAAGTTTTATTTTAAGGACCCTAGTTTGTAAGTTAACCACCAAAAAAAAAAGACAATGGCATTAGTTTTTAAAAATTTTCTAATAAAAACAAAAAATAAACAAAATGAAATAAAATTAAATATCCTTAGTTCGTAGGCCGAAAGGCATTAGTTTTAAGAACCATGAATTACTTAGAGCGCCCGATTAGGGCCAGTAAGTTATATATAAGTAGAATTAATTAGGCTAGTTTCCCATTTTGTCTAGCATGTAAGTAGAGTTAAGTTTCAATGAATAAAAAAATGAATTTCGAAAAAAAAAAGAGTAGTGGATTGCGAAGCCGAACGCTACGGGTTCAAACCCCAGCTTCAGCAGCATTCTTTTTCTACAAAAATCGCCAGCTTATCTGAGGCCACCTGTGCGATAACATGAGACAATACAAATCTAAGTCTCCTCCTCTGAGCCACGTAGGTTTCTGTTATGTGTGCTTTCTTTCTATGTGTCTATCTGTCTCTCTATGTTGTATTAATGTATTATTCTGTCCCAGCCGATGGTCTCAGTCACCAGTGCTGCTATGTGTCTGTAGTTCGTTACATGTCATTGTCACTGATGTCATTGTCCGTGTTGATAGCGGAGCCAAGATATACAAAGTCCTTAACTACCGCGAAATTATATGCGTCTATCGTAAAGTTTTATCCAAGACGTCTGTTGATGTCCTTTCGGTGTGTGTCCTTTCGGTGAGTGCCCTTTCTTGATGACAGCATATACTGTGTTTTACCCTCATTGACCGCTAAACCCATTTTTTCAGTCTCTGTCTGTACACTCGCAAAAGCACTGTTGACATCACGCTGCGTTCTCCCAATGATATAAATGTCATCAGCTTACGCGAGTTGTTGCACAGACTTCTGGAAGATGTATGTATGTTTGTATGTATTATTTTATTGAGATTTAATTTGGATACATTTGTTCACAATTTTACATCACTTATCAATATAAATTGGCCGGCTTGGAAGTGGCCTGGCTATACGGTTATAAATTAGGAAATTATGTTCTCAGAACTATTTACATTTTATATGAAAGATGAATTTCTGATACTTGGGAGAATATGTCACTCAATAACGACTATTACTATTAAGTTGTGAGGAGCTTAACCTAAGAATAACGAAATAGAATGATGCAACAAAAGACAGAGACAACAGTAGTCATATCTGTCACACATACCAGGAGGCATGTGCAATTAGTGAGACAGAACACAGAAGGTCTTGCAAGGGAAGGGAAGTTCTCCCTTTTTTTTTTGAATATACTTCTACATTACTCTTATGATATATATTTGGTTGCTTCCAACACACATGGTACTACATAAAGCAGTATACATGGAGTGCGAGAACGTACAAATGAACACATTGGTTTTAAGGTACATTTTGTTTTTGTTGCATTCGTTTATAACATCGAGGAATGTTTACATCACAGAATGAGTACATTGTTTTGTTTTTACTTTTAATTAAATAGCTAGTTGAAAGGAACAACGATTTAGATTAGTTTAATCATATTGGTAAAGTAATACATTATATATTAATTTTTGGTGTTTACTTAATTTCATTAATCTATACAATTAGTGAAACAAGCGCAAAGAAGTATATTTTTTTGAATACATTACAATATTTAAATAAATTTAGTTTGTATTTTGTTTTTTTGTTTTTTTTTTTGTTTTAGCGACAGCCGAGCTAATGGAGCTGCTAGCCTCTATAGTTGGTTGTGGAACTCTTTTTGTAAAAGGGGGCAAGACAAGATGCATCATCCTCCTCAACTACAAATTCAGATCTGGACCCCTCATTGAGTATACTGATAGGAGATACATAGTATCTTTCATTTACTGGAAATGTAATGTTATCATTATAAATGCTCCTGACAATAGAATTGTCGTGATATTCAAGTTTAGCAATTCGTTTTTTTTGAAAGCGTGGTTAAATACTCCAGTAGTGGGATTACATTTGTATCTCCATATACAGTTCTGTTTTTGATCCATTTGCCAGAAGGGCGTCTGGATTTTGACAAGCATTTCCTTAGTATGGCTCTTTCAAATCTCTGGAGTTCATTTGCGACGTTTGGAGTGATGTGAAACCAAGCGAGAAAGCCGTATGTTAATATTGGTCGTATTAAAGTTTTATAAATCAGTAATTTTGTTTTCTTTTCTACTTCTTTGGAACTGAGTAAATATTTAAGCTGAGCAGCAGCAGCTTTAGCAATCCGAAGGGAGTTTCTTACATGTGGGTTCATTTTCAGTCTTTCATGTAATCTTATTCCAAGATACTTAATGGAATGTTTGAGAGGTATACGTTTATTTTCAATAGTTAGTCTAAGCTGTTTGCTTTCCCTTACGGCGCCAGGTGGTGGCCTTTTCCGGACGCATTACGGAAACAAATTAATTCGCATTTATCGAAGTTAATGTTAATACCCCATGTACGGTAGTAAGGGGTGATGACTTGAATGTGGTTACTAATTGCGTTTAAGGCGTCATGTGGTCTTACACTATGGGAGAATAAAATTGTGTCGTCCGCATACAGGATAGAGCTTGAAGAGTTAATGTGAGTGGGAAAATCATGAAGATATAGATTAAATAAAAAAGGCCCGAGGATTGAGCCTTGCGGGACTCCAGTGTTTTGCAGATAAAGCAAGGCATGTTCCGTAGAGTGGCCTGTTTTAAAGCCAAATTGTTCATTTTGAGAGAAGCCATCATCATTTGAGTTGAGTTTAGCATGAAGAATTTTTTCAAAGATTTTTCCCAGATTGGATAACAGTGAGATAGGACGAAAGTCCTGAATCTGATTTGACGCCTTATTCTTTTTTATGGGAATTAGTTTCGCTTTTTTCCAGTCCGTGGGGAAGTAACTATTGTTTATGCAGTTATTGTAAATCGGATTGAGGTGTTTCGCAATGATGCGTTTAGATTTACGAATAACAAAGTTTGGGATGTTGTCCGGCCCGTACGATTTTTTGTTTTTTAAAGAGGCTATGATTTGTTCTGTAAGGTTAAGAGATATAAATGCAGTGTTTGTGGGAGAGTCGGATTTGTTGTTTACTGAAAAAGTTGTTATTTCCATGTTAGAGGTCCAAGTGGAGAAAGAGCTATTGAATGTTGTTACTGTTAGTAGATTTTCTTGGTTACTTGAAGGGGTCTTAAGCGAGTAAAGGTTTTCATAAAAAGAACTAAAGGCGTCAATTTTTTCGGCTGTTGAGGAAAGAGTCCTATCTCCTAGTACCAAGTCGGTGCAGTGCATTAACGCCCATGGAATTAACGCCCGCGGGTGTTAATTCCAATAACAAAAGGAATTTACCCCCGCGGGTGTTAATTCCTTTTTTGATTTGGAATTAACACCCGCAGGGGTTAATTCCTTTTTTTGGTGGGCTTTAATTCCAATTTTAATTGGAAATAAAACCCACACGTGAAACAAATGGTGACGTGAAATAACGTTCGACGAAATAAAGCCGCATGGAGCCTTATTTCAATTTCTTATGGAAATTAGACCCTTACAAGGGTTGCGGTCTTATGTCCATTGCAACCTAGAAATAATGCCCGCGGGGCCTTATTTTGTTCTTTCTGTTTTAATTAGAAACTTGGCGCAGGGAAACTCGTCTCGAAGTCAGAAGTCCCGAAAATGGTTTTCGGAATTTCTGAGCCACTCTGGAGACTCAAAAGTACCGAGATAGTTTTAGGGATTATTAACCCACTATGGCCAGTCAGTAGTCCCAATCAAATTTTACTTTTTATGGGACAAAAGTCCCAAATGAAAAAAAAGTGAAACAACGAACGTTGTTTTTAACAAAAAAACTTAAATTCTTGTATGTATGTATTGTATAAGTACACTTTGAAATAAATAGGACCACGTTTCTTTATTAGCTGTCAAAAAAATTGTCAGAGCTGTTTAGGTTTCCTTTTATTTTTGCAAGCATTTCAGTGATTCATTTCCAGTATCATTTCGACTGAGGTTGAAGCCGATACAAAATTGAAGATCGATTTGATTTGATCGCGAGCGAAGCGAGCGGAAAAAATTTTGGCCAAAAGAGAATCAATTTGGGGTGTGAAAATAAAAAAATTCGCGCGAATTTTTTTATTTTCACACCCCAAATTGATTCTCTTTTGGCCAAAATTTGTTCCGCTTGTGTCCATTCATCTTTCAATGTAAATCAAATAGCTTGGTTATTTTAGGTGACAGACAGAGAAATAAAAAATTGGCTTCAAGTATAGTGTGCTTGAAGAATGCCGTAAATAAAAAAAATTTAATTCACAAACCGAATAAGTCTTGAATGACCAAAAGTATAATCGTACGAAGTTAGAAATGTAAAATTTGTAAACTTCATTTGTGATGTTTAATTTGTTTCTACTCACGTGGCCAAGGTGTCTAGGATGCCAGCGCATATGTTCACATCCGAGATTGAAAAGATCTCTTCCAAAAGAAAATAACACTCGCGGGTGTTAGTGCCAATTTCAAATGGCATTAACACCCGCGGGCGTTAGTTCTTTTTTATGGTGGGCCTTATTGCCAATTCAAAAAGGATTTAACACCCGCGGGGGTAAATTCCTTTTGTTTTTGGAATTAACACCTGCGGGCGTTAATTCCATGGGCGTTAATGCACTGCACCTACCAAGTCATGTGTACGCTCAAAGGTCTTTCTTGAGGTGATTTGGTTTATTGAATTAAAGACTTTGGGAGAAGGCTTGAGGCTATTCAACTTTTTTCTGAATTGGATGTTGAGTTCAATTCTGACTTTGTCTTTTATTATTTTGCTGAGGCATGTGATGCTAGACGAAAGTTCGGTGTAAACGGGATTTGTTCGGTCACCGTAGTGGTGATAAATCCTTTGAAGTCGCTTTTTCCAGATTTTTCTTACTTTAAACAAATTTAGCGTTTCTTCTGAGATTTTGCGATGGTTCGTTTGACAAGACTTTACAACACTGAACTCGGAAATGCAGGTGTTAATGGAATTACTTATTGAGGTGATGAATAGATCAATTTCGGCGTTTGTTAAATTTCTATCCAGCGGAATATTTAACATATTCAGCTTCTGATCTAAAGATCTGTTGAAGATATTCCATTTGGTGTTGTTGTAGCACCGATAAGTTTTTGGAGGCAAAGGGAAGGGAGAAGAGTCTTTAAGTTGAAGAAACAATGTAGACCGACATATGGTCCGAGATTTGATCTAAGGTTGTGCATATGATGTTTGCGTTTTCGTGATTTGGCGAACGAAAGTTGGAAGATATTAGAAAGAAATCAATATGGGAGCCAGAGGAGGGCCTTGTTGGGCCCTCAGCTGCGACCAAGTCGAAATCTAAGAAACGTTCGTCCAGGAACCAGTTGGCCAGATGGATGCCATTTGCGTTACAAGCAGTGTCACCTCAGAGGGTGTGTCGAGAATTGAAATCTCCACCAATGATTACGAAATCATAATCAGAGAGAGTCGCTAGGAGGGAGTTAAGTGCCGCTGGCAGTGCACTACCAATGTTGCAAGGAATGTAAATAGAAATCAGAGCCAGTGTTTTTTGGGTAGAACAGTAAATAAATGGGATAATTGCGGCTGTAGCGGATATAGGATCTATATTTATTTGTTTTTGGGAATATTTGAAAAGATTATTAAGAATAATTCCGGTACCTCTACCTGAATTATCCTTAATGAACGAAAAGTTTGTGGGAGAGAGAAAGGTTCTATTGTTTTTAAGGCATGTTTCCTGTAGAAAAAGTGCCGTCGGGTTCAATTCGTTAAGTATAAGGTCTACTTCTATTTGTTTATCTCTAGAGAGAGTGTTAATGTTGCAAGTGATGATTGGGAGATTCATGGGGCGGGCGAAGAAAGGGAGGCAACGAACTCCAGATAAGCCTCAGGCTTCTCAAAATCCTTCAACAAAACATATTTTGGCCAGAAGGCCTTGATTTTTAAAAATAATTGGCCAAAGGGAATGTCAAAAATGATTTTTGATTCCTTGAGGAAATCAGACATTATGTTATTGCTCTCGGACGTGGCCACAGGTGGCTTATCCACTGATGGTGAATGCATTGGGGGGGAATTGAAATTACCTTTTACGACGTCAGACAGGAGTCTTACGTTATGTGGAGTAATTTCAGTACTCTTCAATACGACGGGACTTAAAGTTGGGAGAAAGTTGACTTTATCGACTTGGGGTGGCTGTTTGCCCACGTTTTTTTTTTTTGGAGGTACTGCAGTCGAACTGGGCACCCCGAAAAGTTGGCCGGATGACCAGCTTCCTTGCAGTTCACGCAAGATGGAGTTGAGGACTCAGTTTTTGGGCCAAGTTTGCAATCATCTATTTGGTGATTGAGAAGGCACTTCACACAGCGCGGTAAATACGTGCAGTAATTAGAGACATGGCCAAATCTCTGGCAACGGTAGCATTGTATGGATCCAGAGTTCCGCACAGATTCCCACTTGATTTTATGGTTAAGTAGTATTTTTAATTGTTTTGCTTGCAAAAAGCTCTCACGATTTTCAAATGAGCAGAAGAATAAGTCCAAAGGGATTTCAGTTTGCAAAGACCACTTGGTCTGAAAAGGCTTGATTGTAAAATTCAATGAGTCTTGAAAGCTCTGCAGCTATTTCTTCTGAGGAGAAATCATTAGGGATGCCCCGCAATACTAAATTAAACTTTTTGTTCTCTTTAGGAGTGAACGAATGTCCTTCCACTTTATTAATTTTAAATTGATTCAATAATGCGGCGTGAAGCGCCACATCATGTAAAATTATTTTGAGCTGACCATTGTTGAGTTTTGTGAATTCGGCAATGTTCGCCGGGTAATTATTAGCAGTAAGGAAATTTAAAATTGTTTTAGAAGATATTCCTCTTACGTATATTGGTGGGCACTTTGGAGGAGCTCTAGTATGGTTATTTTCTTGATTTTGATGAACATCATGTTGCGCAGCAGCAGTTGGTCTCTCTTCTGGAGCTTGAGCATTTGTTGACATGTTGGAACTGGAACCGCAGACAACCTCCTTCTCAGAAATTCTCACAGGTATATTATTGTCGTAGGTGGTGGATTTGGCGAGATAACCGAAACGGTTGTTCGTCATATCGACAGCTTGCTTTTTATGGTTTTCAGGTAATGACGCTTGCGTTTGCCGCCTTTTTCTGGCAATTACGTTAGTGAATGCCTGTTGATCACTATCTAGCATTTTTTTGAATGCGTTAACCGTTTCTTGGGAGAAATGTTGGCAGGTACTTGCGGCGCCGCCATTTTCTTTAGAACAGCCAATAATCACGCTGTTGGATTGCGTAATTTGTGCGTGAGTCGCATTTGTAGACTCACAACCTGTCTCCATCTCATTTTGCGTTTCGTCGGACGCACCGTTATTTTTATAGAACCACTCACTGCTGTCTTCGATTTTCTTTTTTTCACTTGGTGTGAACATTTTAGAGGGCAACAAACCATTAAACACATTTATCGGTTTGTCCGGAGGAATGCTAGAGGTCATCATTGAAGGACCGGCACCTTCCATTGAAAAAACTTTTTTTTTTTTTTATACAAATTTAGGTTAAAAAACCGCAATAAACGAAAAAAAATTGAACGGAGCAACTCGGCAAAACAACCGAACACATCGAGTAACAACGAACGAATCCGACTTCTGGAAAATAGTGCCTCTAGTGTTGACGCGGGAGTTCTGCACTAATCGTTCGAGTATGATGCTCAAGAAGTCACATGACAGTACATTACCTTGTCTAAAACCTTTTTTGACATCGAAGACGTAGGTGAGGTCGTTACCGACTCTGATGGATCAGCGTGAGTTCTCCATTGTTATTCTGCTCAGACGAATGAGCCTGGTAGAGATGCAAAAAGTAGTCATGGTTTTATACAGTTCTTCTCTATAGATGCTGTCATACGCGGCCTTAAAATAGATAAAAAGATGTATGTGTCGATTTGGAGTTCTTGAGTTTTTTCCAGGATCTGCCGTAATGTGAATATTTTATGGATGGTGGACTTTCCTGGTTTAAGGCCACTGATATGGACCTATCAGTTGCAGATGAGCAAGTGCATGCTCCCTACAAAGTCATCGCTGGCTGCTTTGCCGGCTGATTTTGACGGTCCTACACGATGGATTTTGCATTCTTACACTTTCCAGCAGTTACCAGTTTAAAAACAAATATTCTTGAGACACACACCGCCTAGATACAAAGTCAGTCCATCTACAAAGTTAGTGTTCGATCTGTATACAGAGAGCTTTAGCTTAATTGCCAATTAAGCAAACCACGTGCCGCAATAGTGACTCAAATTTTAAACGAGTTTGCATTTTATATCATTAACATGCAACCCAATTGTTCCACCGTCCATTACCTTACAACATGACAGCTTTATGTCAACAATTGAATCATCAGCCATTACCATTATTATAATATTTTGTTTTCAATGGTTTCGGTCACGGCACGGTTGAACGTTGGAACTTGGAACCAACTTAATCAAAAGGTTGTTCCCCTTTAACAACTGCATTCGGTTACTTTGTTCAGGAATGTAAATACCTTTCCACATTGCTAAACAGATCTTCATTCATTAAACAAAAGTTAAATCAATCAATCAAAGTTTTTAAAAATGAAATCACCTCGTGTTCAGACGCAGCAGATGTTTTTTATTCTTAAATATTCCAACAAAGAATGTTCTTAAGTGTCTTTGGTTTCTTTGTTGGGTACAGTGGAGGTCAGAATTAAAGTCCAAACACTCTTCACTATCATTAATTACTAATACGTAAATTTTAACCAAAAAGATAATTTACATTCCGTCCGTTTCCGAGGCCTGTTGTTGATTCGCAACTAAATGTTTTTCTACGTAGTCGGGAAGTCACCCTGATGTACAATCTCCAACCTGGAGTACCAGTCACTTGATGTGGCTCTAAGTGCAAGAGGAAGAAAAACCGCTCCTTTTACGGCCGGGCTTCAAATAAGTCGAAGTAGCCTGTAAAGGTGGTCACCAAGTAGTTTGACCTAACTGGAACTGAAGACGTCACCGTTGATTCCAAAAAAAGAAATTAATTCGCTGCCATCGATCGTTGGGAGTGCCTTGGTGGGAATACTCCTTCGTTGGGGGGTAGTTAGTAGCAACAACCTACTCCGCTTCGACCCGTCGACCATGGGAGGCCCTTCTGTGAAAACGAGTTTTGCGATCGCATAGCTCTAAGCTTCATACTAGCACAAATCACAACAGACGCATACATCTTCCAGGTAGTAGAGGAGTTTGTCTACCTAGACTCCACTATTAAGAAGGGAAATAACACCAGCGCCGAGATCAGACGAACAAGAACTCCTGCTGATCGCTGTTTCTTTGGGCTAAGAAAGCAATTATGAGTAGAAAAGCCCTCTCTCGAGCAACTAAGTTAAAACTGTATAAGACCCTCATCATCGTAGTCCTGCTATATGGTGCAGAAGCATGGACTTTGACAAAATCGGCTGAATATGCCCTAGGCTGTTTCGAGAGGAAAGTTCTTCGGGTCATCTTTGGCCCCGTGTGCATTGATGGGAAATGGAGAAGAAGTTATAACAGAACACTTTACTGGTTGTACAATGACATGGACCTAGCCAGAAGAGTCTCAGATGGCTCGGTCATTTAGAGCGGATGGACACCAATGCTCCAGCCCGGAAAGCCATCGACACTATTCCCGAAGGGCGTAGATGGAGAGAAAGACCGCGACTCAGGTAGCGCACATAAGTAGAAGAGGACCTCAATCAACTTGGAGTGCAAAACTGGAGACAGTAGCTAGGGACCGAGCTGGCTGGCGGAGACTGTTGATTGAGGCCCAAGTCCACAACGAACTGTAGCGCCACCTTAAGTAAGTAAGTAAGACAATTAACATTCCTTCTTTGCTTCCTCTGGCCTTTGGTGTGTAATTAGGGATTGCAATCCCGGGATCCCGAATCCCGGGATCCCGGGATCCCGGTACATTTTTCAATCTCTTAAATCCCGGGATTGTATTATCTAATCCCGGGATTTTCGGGATTGGTAGATTAAACCATTGTCTATAAAGACACCTAGTATAATCAAGAATGGGTTTTTCGACTTTTTGTGCTACATCATAACCAAACAAAAAAATCCCAATACCAAACTTATGTAAAAAAAAAAAACAGCACTGTGTCAGGTCTCAAGATGGCACTACAATCGATTGCCAGGTCGCGGGTACTAGCTAAATAGAAATACAATGGATTAAATATAAATAATGAAAACAACGATGATTTGGATCAAGTTCAAGACGCTGAACCAAGTCATAGTGACCAAAATGAACTCTCTTTGAAAGAAAAAAAAAAAGAGTTAGAACCGCAACAGATTGCAGAACCATCTGATGAAACTGCATTGATAAAAGCCGTTAAAAGAGAGATGGTTTATTTTTCGGATGGAATCCGGGGAAATTATTTACAACAAGTCTATAAATATTTGATGTCCATTCCTCCAACAAGCATTCAGCCGAAGCCTGCTTTTTCTGCTGCTGCATGTTTTGGTACTAAAATTAGAAGCAGGCTTGCGGACGAAACCTTAGACGCATTGCTTTTTCTTCGGTTTTATTACCAAAATAAACCGTGATTTCTAAATGTGATTTGCCAACAATATGTTGTTGATAAAATTTATCTCAAATTACTATTTATTTTACACTTAGGCCGTGTGCGAATTCAGTTAAAAATGGGTTAAAAATTGACGTTTGGTTAAATTTTGACACTTCGCATTGAATAAAGTTATTAGACTAGCTGCGGAGCAGGTCAAAATATGACAGTAGTGGTTAAAAATTCATCCATTTTATTTTTTAACCACAATTCATCCAATTGTCACACGGCCTTAATACAGACTGAATTAAAATTTTTCGTTTGTTTTTTTTTAAGAGTTTTTATGAATTAGTTTTTTTAAGAAGTTAGAGGCCAGTTACAGCTATCATTGGTTTTCATCATTGAAACACATCATTGGAATTTTTCTGATAGGTCGGTTATAGCAATCATTGAAAATTTCTGTCAGGAATTTTTTTTCTGCCGTAATTCCATCATTGGAAATGTGAGAAGTTGAAACACAGATCATTGAAATTGTACAAAATTGACACGCAAATCATTGGAACGATTTTTTTCACTTTTTGACATAATACAATCAGCTTTTCAGGAAAATGAAGTTACAACCGGAAAATGGAAAAACACATTTTAATGAAAAAATAAGTGTGTAATTGAACTTTTTTATAACAATAAAAATTCTTGGATTGATTTCCGATCGATTGGTATATAATTTGCACTTCTAATCAAAAGAAAACATAGTTAAATATCCATTCAAAGATTTTCCGGATCCATTTCAATGATAGGTATAACCGGCCTCTTAATATTTTTTGTTAAATAATCATGGAGTTATTGCTTTTAAGAGTTTTTATTGAGTTATTTCTTTTTTAAGTTTGACAACTTAAGCCTGCAAACAAAACAAAATAAAAATTACCACAAATACATTTTATTTTTTCTTTAAATCCCGGGATTATCCCGGGATCCCGGGATCCAAATTTTTAAATCCCGAAATCCCGGGATTGTAAAATCATTCCGGGATTGCAATCCCTATGTGTAATGTTCAATGAAGTTTGTCATTTGGCGAGAGAATAATAAAATTGTTTCATTTATATCGCCTTCACTGTTCTAGAGCTTATTCTAGCTGAATTGGCCCGCATGCCAGTAATTTTCCATAAAAATATTCTCAGCATGCACATAAGCCCACTTACAATGAATAAATTGAAGTGTTTGTTGCAAATAACTTTAAGTATTTATTTGATTGGATTAGGCCTTAGAAGATTCCACCACAGAACAACATAATTTGAGTTACATGAGAAAGATGCTTAGGTTTTTGGGGTGCGATCAAAAACAAATCGGACTTTAGCGCTCAGACACAGTATAGCCTTGAAGTTGAATATTGTGTTATTCGTAATCCCAAACTGACCAGACAAAATATACCCAATTAGTTGAGGAACGCCCACACCTTGAAGGAGTGGAATACATATCAGAGGTTTTTTGAAGCACAAGGTCAGCCCGTGTCAACATTTTGCTTTCGGTGAAAAGGTGGTTAGCTTTTTTATGATGTTCCCGAAATCTGATGAAGTGTGAATTTTTGATCGATAATAATGGACTTTCCTGGGATAACAACATAAACTCTGAAATCAAACTAGGGAGAAAGTTGAGTAGTAAAGTCCTCTCTCGACTAAAATGTCACTCTGCTCGACCATAATCATCCCGCTGCTTGTAGAGAAAAATTCTTCGCGTGAGTTTTGGTCCCGTGTGCAAAAATGGAGAATGAATGGAGATGAAGATTCAGAGAAGAACTGCACGAACTGTCCAGCGAAACTTACTTAAGGTGGCGCTACAGCCCGTTGTGGTCTTTGGCCTCAATCAACAGTCTCTGCCAGCCAGCTTGGTCCCTAGCTAGCTGTCTCCAGTTGTGCACTCCAAGTTGATTGCGCCACCTTTCCTCTGATTTTGTCAAGGTCCATGCTTCTGCACCATACATCAGGACTGGGATGATGAGGGTGTTATACTGTTTTACCTTAGTTGCTCGAGAGAGGGCTTTTCTACTCAATTGCTTTCTTAGCCCAAAGAAATACCGATTAACAAGAGTTGTTACTGCCCGTGATAATAGTGGAGCCTAGGTAGACAAACTTCTCTACTACCTCGAAGTTGTATGCGTCTATTGCCACGTTCTGTCCGAGTCGTAGGTGTTGGGCTTGGGTGTCTTTCCTCGAAGACAGCATATACTTCCTTTTTTCATCATTTACAGCTAAACCCGTTTTTGCCGCTTCTGTCTCAATTTTGACAAAGGCGCCATTGACATCACGCTGTGTTCTTCCCATTATATCAATATCATCGCCGTACGCGAGAAGTTGAACAGATTTTTGGTAGATAGTGCCTCTGGTGTTGACGGTGGAATTTTGCACAATCTTCACAAGAACGATGTTCAGAAATAGGATGTCTACATCCTATTTTGACATCGAAAGATTCCGTAAACTCGTTGGCAACCTATAGATGTCGCAACGCGAGTTCTCGATCGTCATTTTGCACAAGCGAACGAGCTTGGTAGGGATGCCAAAACTAGACAAAGCTTTATACAGTTCGTCTCTGTAGATGCTGTCATACGCAGACTTAAAATCAATGAAAAGGTGGTGGACATCGATTTGGAGTTCATAGGTTTTTTCCAGGATCTACCGGAAAGTGAAAGTTTGGTCGATGGTTGACGATGGTCTGAAGCCACTTGATAAGGACCAATGAGATTGTTGACGAAAGGTACAGAACAGACGTTCACATATTACGGCAGAGAGGATCTTGTAGGCGATGCTAAGTAGGCTGATAATTCTGTAGGATCGCCCTTTTTCTAAGTTAAAATCCAACGATTTGAAAAGCTAGGTTATATAGAACAAGTGGATAATATGTTCGGGTCCAAAGAGTCTTCGAATCTTACCATGAAAGACTTCGCATAAGAGGAACGCCACAAGTCAGGTGGAGCACATAGGGTGTAAGAGGGCCTTAAACAACTTGGAATGCGAAACTGAAGACAGTTGGCTAAGGAGTTAGCCGGCTAGAGAAGTGGAGACGCTTATTGCTTAAGGACCTGTTCCGACCTAGATTGTAGATCTGACTTAACCAAGCAGCCAAGTCCTAACTGGCTTAGCCTCTTCAACAATACCTTAAGGAAAAGCACTTTTCCACAGCCAATGATACTTCCAGAAGCAAATCCTAATATTCCTCCAATTATCGTCTGATTGCACTAACGTCCCTTCTTTCTAAGGTCCTGGAAAAGCTGATAAATTATCAGCTAAAGAAATATCTTGAAGACCGAAAGCTTCTCAATGACCTGCAGTACGGTTTTCGCAGCAACAGGTCCACTGGTAATCTGATAGCTTATCTCACAGAATAGTGGAACAAATCTTTACATCGTTTTGGAGAAAGTAAGATTGTTGCACTTCATATTTCAAACGCATTTGATAAAGTCTGGCATCTTGCTCTTTTATCGAAAATGCCTGCATTTGGTTTTGATGAGTCCCTCCTTCGTCCCTCTTCGAAACTTTCTTTCGAACCGTTCTATACAAGTTGGATTGGACTGTTTCAAGTATGAAACCCACAAAATAAATGTTGGTGTGCCCCAGGGCCCCGTTTTTTCTCCGACCTTCTTTCTCATTTTCATAAATGTACCCTTGGCTGTAACTTTTAATCCAATTCATTGTTTCGCTGACGATAGTACTCTTAGCTTTTCATATTTGTTCCCAGACTCATATCCCTTCTCTTCGGATGTGGAACTGCAACGGCTAAATATGATGAGCTCATTAAACTCTGACTTAAACAGCATTGAACAATGGGTATAAAAAACCAAAAACTGGATAACCCCACTTGCAATAACTCGAAATTCTCGGTATGTGCATCACCGATCACCTCTTGTAGAATGATCACCCTCATTTCAACGGTTTACGCTCTAGTGAAATAGACGGTTGCATTCCTCCCCTTAAGATATTCAACCGTAATTCACCGTGACTTCAGGAATGTCCATCAGTTCACCCTTCAGCCCAACTTCGGACGTACTGTCATGTACAGAGAATCATTCTTTAGCCATACTACGCGAATGTGGAACTCGCTCCACACTCTGTCTTCCCCAGTTACTGCAATGTTCAGGAATTCAAGACCAATCTTAACCGACACCTCATCTCCGTCTACCCCACTTTCCCTAACGCTCGTACTGTGCTTTGGCATAAAAAGGGAACATAAACCCCTTGAGTGCGTGCTTATTATAACGGGTTTTTTTTCGAAGTATAGAACTTTAAGTTGGCATTACTTTTCAAGACGGCGGCGGCGACCGATTTAACAGCTGTCATTATGAATAGACTCACGCCTGAACAACGGTTGCAAATTGTGCAATTTTATTTCGAAAATAATGGTTCTGTGCGGACAAAATCGGCCATCAGAGCAGTAAATTCGATTAACCATTTAACGTTTTCGCACCAAGTTTACTCTAATTGATAACTTGCATCCCCAGAGACGCCGCCGTACGGTGCGTACAGAAGAAGCTATTGCTACTGTAGAGCGTAGCATTGAGGAAGACCCGAATGAGTCCATCCGCCATCGAGCACAGGAATTGGATCTGTGTCCATCTTTATGGAAGATTTTGCGGAAGGATCTTGGTTTGCGTGCTTACAAAATCCAACTCGTGCAAGAATTGAAGCCAAACGATCATCAAGCAAGGCGTAGATTCGTCGAATGGGCCCAAAACAAGATGGCCGTTGTTCCCGCTTTTCATGAGCGAATTTTGTTAAGCGATGAAGCGCACTTCTGGTTGAATGGCTGCGTCAACAAACAAAATTTGGAGTGAAGCTAATCCTCAAGTGTATGTCGAAACACAGTTACATCCAGAAAAACTGATTGTTTGGTGCGCTTTATGGGCTGGTGGAATCATTGGTCCGTACTTCTTCAAAAACAATGATGGCCACAACGTTACAGTTAATGGTGATCAGTATAGAGCCATGATTACTAACTTTTTCATTCCTGAATTGAACAATCATGATGTCCAGGAGCTGATGGCGCAACATGTCACCCAGCTCGTGCCACAATCGATTTATTGAAAGACACGTTTGGTGACCGCCTAATTTCACGTTTTGGACCTCTGAATTGAACTCCAAGACCTTGTGATTTAACACCGCTAGATTATTTTCTGTGGGGTTATGTATAAAGTCATTGGTCTATGCGGATAAGCCACAAACGCTTGACCATTTGGAAGACAACATTCACCATGTTATTGCCGATATACGGCCACAAATGTTGGAAAAAGTCATCGAAAATTGGACGCCCAGATTGGACTACATCCGAGCTAGCCGTGGCAGTTATATGACAGAAATCATATTTAAAATGTAATGCCACAAAAATATCTTTCAAATAAATAAAAACTCATGTCAATCGAATATTCCATCGTTGTTTTATTGCAATTTAAAGTTCTATACCCCTAAAAAAAAACACCCTTTACAAAAAAAAATTATTGAATTCATATGGCTGCACTCGTAAACGTCAGGCTAAGCCAAAGCTAAAGCGTGTTTGTGCTACAGCTATTATAGCATATTTTTTAGCTGAGAGCTTCATCTCTTTGCTCTAAATAAAACAAGAGACTGAGGAGAGCCAACTTCATGTAAATTTATTGGTTTAGTGATTCGACAGAAATTACAGTTCAGCCCTTAAGTGTATTTCATAATTAAGTCAGCGGTTTTCTTATATAATCTGCTCAGAGCTTTGTTTTGTTTGCTCAGTGATTACTTCAGAGCATTTTAATTTTCGATTGGTTTTTCCGAGACGTTAATAAATATGTTTGGAAGTGCACCGTAATCATTTTTTTGAATTCCAGCGAATAGGACAGAGACAGTTCTGTTCTTCTCAAATAAAATACTGACATAATTCTCATTCAAATTGACGATCCCACTGTGGCCTGGTACAAAAATCTCAAAGCCCTTATCGCCATTACTATTATCAAGAGGTCAGAAAATAATTGATTGTTTTTTGTTTTTAAATTGATAATTTGATGAACACAAACCAAACACAAGTTCAAATGATTACAAACGTGTTCCCACCATAGGAGCATAATAATGATTGTTACAATGAATCCGCCAAAGTAATATGATCACGTAGTCACAGCCGTTAATTTATTGGGGTAACGTGCTTAGCTTCTTCAGGTCAAAAGAGTTAATTAAATTGTTTAAAGAGAAGTCAGCAACATCACGATCACGTAAAATATGTAAATTGCATGATACTAATTTTGTTGAAGCTTGAAGAGGAGTTGCTTTCTCTAATTAACTTTGCTCCATATAATTTATTATTTATCCCGAAGAATTGTTAAATATCTTACCCGATTTAAAATCAAATAATCCCTCAACGCCAGCCGCAAGGAAGGCACTTATCACAAGCACAGCACTCACAAACATCATTGTTGTAGGGTTTCTAGTCATTTTAAAAATTTCCTTTTAATTCTTAACAGACCAACTAATTACAAATTGTTCTTAATGTTTAAATGTACACTAAAAAGCGAGCTTAAAAATTATAACACGATCTTAGAAGCTTCTTGAGTGTGTGATACTTTTTTTCATAGACTGATCAATGATCACCGATTACGACAACTGCCCGGCAAGCACTGAAACTGCCATAATCACTCCTTCATCAGCTTGGAAAATACAAAAAACAAACAAAACAAAAAATCACTTAGCAATTCTCCAGATGATTCGTTTTGTTTTCGTTTAAGATTGTTTTTGTTTTTCCTTTGTTGAAACTAAACGGTTATGGTGTGGTATGAGGTATGCCTTATGATGTTATGTTTTTGAATCAGTCTGAGACCGCACGTCTCTTTAGCTCTCTTCAATCATCATGTAAATGTAATTTGTAACTTGTAAGTTGCGTAGGCAAATGCCGCAGCCGCGCAGTAAGGTATTAATATTGAATGATTCATTTTGGAATCTCCAGATGATAACGATGCCTATCGTTGAACAAATTGTGATTTCCTTTGCTGTTTGTTTTTCTACATTTAAATATTGACAACTTAATTAAATCATAAAGTTCAACTAGAGACGTGAACTTTTATCACATCAGCCACGGTAGTTTTGCTGATTTTGATGAAAAATTAGTGCTCTTTCTTAAAGTTTCTCTATTGAAATGGTTCTCATGCGTTTACTGGGTGTTAAGGTGGGATAATTAGGGTGTAGATACATCTTTTGCTAGAATTCAATTAAAAATATGTTTTACTTGTAAAGGTAGAATTCTTATATACTAGTTTGCAAGCTAATAGGCTGTCGGTCGATATTAATATAGTGTTTGAGGGAAACGCCGATTAAATCCCATTTTCATTTTGTGGTAGCACATACCTGTAACACATATCAGAGAAGACAGATACGAAAGTATGCTGCCTACAAGTTTAAAAGCAATTAATGGTATGAGTTCTTTGAGTGCTTTGTCTATTCTCAAAATTTCTCATCTTTTCGCAGTGGCAAGCTACACTTTTGAATTTCATTATAATAATCGTAGGATATCTTACATTGCTGCTAGTCTATCAAAAAAAAAAAAAAAAAAGAGATGATATATTTGATATCATAATGATTGATAGCGCAACAAGTTTTTCCACCTATCCCGGCCGGAGGAAGATGCCATCCAAGGCTTCGGTTACGAACCTGGATTGAATTGAAGAGAAAACGCAAACAGAATATAATGGTCACTGGGGCGTATGCGTACCCAAAATAATACAAATAATGATTATCTTAAAAATTTCTTCTTTAGCGAAATGAAATAAAAAAAGGGAAGAGATAGAAAAGGGGGAATAAATAAATAAATAGAAAAATAATTCATTAAATAAATCGTCGCGAACACCCGAGCTGCGTTTTTGCGCTGACGATAGTTGACTATAGTTTTTATGTCAAAAAAACATGGTTGATGTGTCATAGTTGAAATAGTTAGAAATAGTTGAAATCATCCAAAAACGCTTAGGTTTGGTTGATCTGTCAAACAAGAAAAAAAAACAAATCTTTTGAGGTAACATTTTTCTTTTCTTTTGATCATAACAATTGAAGTGGATAAAGAGAACAATTTTCGTTGCTCTAAATACATTGCAAAAATTCAAGAATGATCTTGATATGCTAAGTTTCTAAGGACAATTGAAATAAGAACATATTTATTTATTTTTTAACAACGCACAGCAAGAAAGGCAAATGGAATATTCGAACTGAAGACTACCCTCCATAAAGAACACTCTCTAAGCTGTCCCAAGTAAGCCAGCTCCTGATATTCTCCTTATTGTTGCTTCCAGATTCGCTGAACAACAATCAATTAAATTTCTAGTTCGTGCTTTTATATAAATAAACGGAGAAAGTCTTTGTTTTCTGAAACTAATTAAACATTTTTTTATTGCCGATAGAATACATAAAAGCAATAATAATAATGACTTCGACTTTTTCTTGAGTCTCAAACAACTGATTTGTCTGTTCGATCAGCTGGTTCTGATGTGATATCATCATCATTTGAACTTGCTCCAGATTGAATCTCAGATCGTCAGATTCGCCGATCAAATTTTTGATACGTCCTTCGGCGCCATGTTCGCATGTTCCTCGTCGATTGTCTTCCTCAGCTTACTGATGGCTTCGTCCTTC
Organism: Sphaerophoria taeniata; assembly: GCA_943590905.1. Lineage (NCBI taxonomy): Eukaryota > Metazoa > Arthropoda > Insecta > Diptera > Syrphidae > Sphaerophoria > Sphaerophoria taeniata. The sequence continues at coordinate 192,416,410 of OX016540.1, forward strand.
TCCCGGACACTCTTGTACAGCGCATTGATCTTCTCCTGCGACAATTGATTGCGCTTCTGTTCGGCTTCCAGCATTGCCTCGACTTCGGTCAGCTGGTTGTCGGTGATGGTGCATGCATACTCGAGTCGTTCGTAGTTGTCTTCGAGGTTTTTGAGCTTGATTTCGATAGCTGAAGCCGCATCGATGCGTTCGATTGGGAAAAAGTGATAATTTATTCTGATTTTGAAAAGAAGTGAATTCCCTTCTGATTTTAAAACCAGAATGTTTTTATGAGTACATTACACATTTTGAAACCAAAAAATTGATTGACAATTATTAAAAACACCATTATACAAAAAAAAACACTTTGACACAACAACCACTTTCAACTCACCTCCTGAGATGAATTGGGAATAGTCAGAAATAGTTACGATTTGACACAAAAACACTGACCGCAAAAACGACAATTTTGGTTACGAATCGTAACTATTGGCGTGCAAAAACGAGAAATAGTCAACCATAGTTGATTTTAGTCAACTATAGTCAGCGCAAAAACGCAGCTCTGGTGTCGGTGCGGATTTCGAAGTGATTTGCATAAATGCGTATGTAATTCTGGAGGTTTGCAGCATTGTTCAACCTAAAAAGTTTCGTTTTTTGCAATATCGTCGGCTTAGAGTGCAAACCTGCTAACTCCACTTTTTGTCAAATTTGAGATAAGTATACAGTTCGATACGTAATGCCAATACGCGTCGACTGATATAATTATTTACGTTTAATTCCTCTTTTAAGTTGATCAAAACGACTGATGAGCAAAACTGCTAACTCCATTTAAGCCGAATTCAACTGCTAACTCCACCAGAACTAATCGCACCCTATACAAATTCGACAAGAAAAGTACCAGTCGATTTAGTTTTGTGTTGGCTTTGCTTACTGGGACAGTCTCTCTTCCAGTGACCCTTTTCACCACAAGAAAAACAAACTCCAACAAATTTCTTTGTATTGTTTTTGGTACGATTGAATGAATTGCCATTTTTCGAAGAACTACGCTTGACAACCAATGCTTCTGTACTTTCAACTACACCCTGGGCTTTCAATCGAAGTTCCTCTGCTATCAAGTTTGCTCGCAAGTTCGGCATCGTATGTTCAGACGCACTCGTTGATTCCCAGGCACTGTGGAAATGATTGAACTCCGTTGGAAGTGACATCAGTATTTCGTCATTACCATAGAACCGGAAATTACTTCTTTATTCGTCTTTCATCTTTTGTACGATTTCTTTTAGTTTCGACAGAAACGAAGCGATATCATTAGCCGTATCTTTTGTAAAACTGTAGTACTTTTGTTGTAAAAAGAGAATATTTGACTTAAAAGCCAGTTCGTAGGTACTCTTCAATGTTGCCCACATGTCCTTAGCTGTTTCAAAGTTCATGATTTGTAAAAAGGGCTGCTTATAACATGCACCAGAAATCGCACGACGTGCCTTGGCATCAGCCTTCTTTCAGCAATGCTCGCTGCATAATTCGTCGCGCCAGCCACGCCGCGCGCCGCCCGCCGGAGCGGCAGCAACCCCATTAGCCACGTCCCACAACTACCCTGCTTCCAAATATTGCCTCATGAGGAATTTCCATGTGAGCCAGTTGGAGCCATCTTCCAATCAATCAATTTGGAAACTCTCTCCTTCCATTGTCTCGCCTTACTTTAAATTCAATAATAATCAATAAAAAACTGGGAAAGTGAATCCCGTTCAGTACAGTTCAAACTTCAAATCAAGTAGATTAATTTGAAATCTCGAATCAAGATGATTAACTTTAGTATCAGAGCTGTGAAAGAATGAAACCTTTTTGTATTGCATCGTCAAAAGTCCTATTCATTTAACTGAATTTTGGGAATGCATTTACATTCCTTATTGCAATACTTTAACTTCGAAAATAAAATCGCAGTTAATTTTGAAGTCTTTTGTATAAAAATCATTTAGAGCAGTTAAGACTTGAAGTCAAAACAATGAAAGCAGTAAAAAGCTTGCATTCTTGGAAATCTTGTAAAAGTCTTTTACATTCTTTGCAGTCATTAAGTCTTTTGATTGCATTCAATGTAATGCAGTCATTTGACTGCTTTTGGAGTCTTTTAACTGCTTGAAGTCTTTTAACTGCTTTAAAGTCTTTTAACTGCTTGATTTAATTTTTTCAGTTTCATGTTTTTACGAAAAATATCTTCTTAAGCTGTACATAGGTGTTGAATCAAAATAACTCAGCTTTTTCATAGCTCGGTTTTTTTAGTAAATTAATTTCTAAGCAGCAGGAAATGAGTTTGTAAATTTCAATCAAAGAAAATTATTTTTTCATTCGATACTTAGCAACTGAAGAATCAAGATCTTTTATAAATAAATATAAAATAGAAAATACCAATATCTTTAATTTCTGGAATCGAATCGAACTTTTCCTTTTCTCAAGACTTATCTAAACAATAGGAATTTATTTTCATTTGTTACATATGTATAAACAAAATAAACTCATAAAAAGAAGTTTTTAACACTATATTTGTGTATTTTTGATTGTTGAAGGAAAACCTGACAAGTCCTTTTTTTTACATAATCCACATAGGAAAACCTGCTAACTCACAAATATGCAAATAAATACAAAACTATAAGCATATTTCAATTCTTTTATGTACATAAAAGTAGAGCTCTATAGGACACACAAATGTTGTTTTGGATTTTTTCAAAAAGTGTCAACAAACAGTTTTGGGAAGTTTTTTCTTTCTCCTGTAAAATGTAAGGAAATGGAGTTAGCAGGTTTGCACTCTAAGCCGACGATATGTCTTTTAGTTAGTTCCTAGCCTTTTTTGGTTTTTATTCTAATACAGACTGACGTTCCGACCCGACCTAGAAGAAGTGAAAACAGCAATATCAGGGCTGAAATCCATGTAAGATATGGTCGGAAGAATGCATAACTGACGAATGGAACCTCAGCATTGTTTTCCCGATCCTGAGAAAGGGAGATCCTCTAAACTGCGCCAACTACAGAAGAATCAGTTTACTTAACATCGCCCACAAGATCCTCTCTGCCGTAATATGTGAATGTCTGAAGCCTTTCGTCAACAATCTGATTGGTCTTTATCAATGTGGCTTCAGTCCAGGAAAGTCAACCATCGACCAAATTTTCACTTTGCGGCAGATCCTGCAAAAAACCTAAGAACTCCAAATCAATACCCACCACCTCTTCATCGATTTTAAGGCCGCGTATGACAGCATCTACAGAGACGAACGGAATCTTTCGACGTCAAATAAGGATTCAGACAAGGCGATGCGCTGTCGTGCGATTTCTTTATCATAGTTCTTGAGAAGATAGTGCAAAACTCCACCGCCAACACCAGAGGCACTATTTTTCAAAAATCTGTTCAACTTCTCGCGTACGCCGATGATATTGATATAATGGGAAGAACACAGCGTGATCAATGGCGACTTTGTGAGAATAGAGACAGAAGCGGCAAAAATGGGTTTAGTGGTAAATGAGCATAATATGCTGTCTTCGAGGAAGGACACCCTACACCGACCGACCGACGCGACGGCTCGGACAGAACGTCACAATAGACGCATACAACTTCGAGATAGTAGAGGAGTTTGTCTACCTAGGCTCCGCTATTAACACGGGCAATAACACCAGCGCAGCGCTGAGATCAGACGAAGAATAACTCTTGTTAATCGCTGTTTCTTTGGGCTAAGAAAGCAATTGACTGGAAAAGGCCTCTCTCGAGCAACTAAGGTAAAACTGTACAACACCCCCATCATCCCAGTCCTGCTGTATATGGCGCAGAAGCATGGACGTTGACAAAATCGGATGAATGTGCCTTTAGCTGTTTTCGAGAAGAAAGTTCTTCGGGTCGGGTACCTATTGTTTCGGCATTTTTGTTTTGCATTTTGTTATTTCGCTTTTCTCTCTTCGATTTTCAATTATTTCGCAAAACTTGTTTTGTTCTTTTGTTTATTTTGTTTTTTCCTGTTCCGCGCCAGAATTGTTTCGCCCTTTTTGTTTTGCCATTAACTCTCTCGCAAAATTGTTAATTTGCAATACGATTGTTTCGCCACAGGTTATCTCGCTAACGGTTATTTCGCATTTTTTTCTGAATTATCTTGGGAATGTAATAATTGTTATCTAATTTTGCTTTTAGTCTTTGAAACCGCCCGCGTAAGGTTAGAATACAGTGAAGTATTTTAATATTGTCTTTAAATAAAAAAAAAAATGGAAAGTAAAATCATATGCGATACTTTTAAATCAATTTGAGGAAAGGATAAACTAAGTCGTGAAGGATTTTCCCATTATTTTGAAAAAAAATCGTCAATTCAAGTACATATTTATGTACTTCGTCTGTTTTTTTTTTTAATTTTAATTTTTGTGTACGTAAGGATCCTAAAGACTTAAAAATTCGCGCGAATTTTAAAGTCTTCAGGATCCTTACGTACACAAAAATTAAAATAAAAAAAAAACAGATGAAGGCGAAACAATTAAAATCAAAATAATAAAAAAGCGAAATAATCGAAAAGCGAAATAAACGAATGCAAAATAAACGAAAAACGAAAAGACTGAAAGGCGAAAAAAAATCAGCGAAACAATCGAAAGCGAAGCAACTAAAAGACCAAACGAATGAAATGCGAAATGACAAAATGCAAAACGACCGTGGCGAAACGACCAAAAGCGAGATAAAAAAAGCGAAATAAACCATACCCCTTCGGGTCATCTTTGCATCAATGGGGAATGGAGAAGAAGATACAACAGCAAACTTTACGGGTTGTACAACGACGTGGACCTAGCCAGAAGGGTCAAGGTCCAGAGACTCAGATGGCTCGGTCATTTAGAGCGCCAAGTCCACACCGGACTGTAGCGTGTAGCGCCACCTTAAGTAAGTAATTAAGCATGAAGAGCTGAACAGAATGCAGTCGCCGGACGACTGGCGACTAATCTGACAGCTGTCAAAAATTCGCCTTCCAAATCGCTAAGAAATTTGTGAACACAATAGTCGCGCGACGGGCTCAGCGTTGCCGAAGTGCTGAAATTTCCCGGTGGCCCCAAAAAATTTAAAATGGCCCTCTAAAAAGTGTTAGAACCAAAAACAAAACATTTGTTCAATTCAGTGAGGATGACGACTTCGATTTATTTTTTGTATTGTACTGAAAACGTTAAACAGTTTCTCAGCTGAGAACTGATATTTTTTTCTGGGATCAACAAAATGAAAAGACTTAAGATTCGATTTCTCACTTAGCCGATTTGACGCTACTGATGTATATGAAAGAATAACAAAAATGTGTGAGTTAACCGAAGCTTTCTCAATGAGGAGTGAGGTCTGAGATTTTGCCTCAGTCAAAGTGAAATTGAAATCTCAGAGAGATGTCGTAAGGTGGAACTGGCCTATTGTATATTAAGTCTGCATTTCTGCAGTATCTCACTTCTCACTTGGTCATCTGATATTAATAATGGTTAAACTAGCGCCAACTTGCTTTCATAATTTCTATAGGTTATGACTTTATAAGTCCATGTGACTAAAAACTGGGATTAATGGCATTCAAAATAATTTTAAAATATGCAGTAGCTCAAGAATGGCCCGTTTCAAAAATAAAATCGGCAACTCTGGACGAAAAGAATACAAGGAAACAGCAACACGATATAAAAAACACAAACGTCAAACTCGTCGCGCGACTAAGTTGAACAAAATTCAACTTTTGGGCGACTAGTTCGGCGACGAACGACGCAATGTGTTGCTAATGGGCGACTGCCATACAAATTTCACATTTTTGACAGCTGTCAGATTAGTCGCCAGTCGCCCGGCGATGCATTCTGTTCAGCTCTTAAGGATCACCCTGTGTTGTTTTACAAACATTTATGTAATGGTCTGTTTCTGTTTGCAGGAGACCAATTTTAGGGTAAGTAAACATCGGCGAGGGCGCGCGGCGGCTGGCTCGCGTCTACTCAAATTCGTATTTACTTCACGCAAATGAACAGACTGAGGTGCTTAATTGATTATACATGTTTTTAGTCTGCCTGGTGCTCAAATATTACTTTTGAACGTGCCAAATGCGCAAATAAATTTCATTGGAGTAGGAATTTAAAGATTATCTTTTGTTTTTATTTTATTTTAAACGAAATAATTGAGTGACGTCAGAACCGACGTGCTTAAAATTATTACAAAGATGCAAAAAATTCGAATCATGTCCCAATCTTATTCAGCTTGGATCATGGAAGAATAATTTGTGGGTTTAATTAAATATTAACATTTGCTTTATAACAAATTCAATTCAAGTCATGATTTCAATACGTATGTACATCTTTTTAAGCATTTTTGGTTTAGTAGAATACCTACCTATAGTAGGAAAAGTTTTTTTCCTTATTGCTTATAGTTTAGGAGCTTACAGAAATTGCCTTCATCGATAAATAGCGATTACGTAGAACGATAAACAAAATTAGAACATTTTTATTACGGTACCCATTGCCCCTGGGTGAGGGGTGGTGTCACATTTTGTATAACTTTTCGTTATAATTTGTTTATGTGATATTTTTATTTTGCAGCTTCTCCAGCTGGCGGATGAGGGACACCGCTCACCCTCTGTCAGGTATATCCACATTGATCGAAGGGATGAGCAAATCAAGGGACACGCCCAACATTTTGTCTAATTTCCTTAACGTTTATCCACATTCGGTACTCATTAATCGTAATTTCCTTCTTTACTATATGATAGGATCTCTGTTAAGGATCGCATTGATCTTCATCATACGTCCTGCTTCAATCCGTTAATTCCATTAGACTATAGCTGCCTACGTCCGCAGGTTCATGCCAATAAATTGACAAGAACCTCTCAGAGGCACCACTTGAAGGTGTAGGTCAGCACGTTCACTTCAAATTTTTACCGTATGTACTAGGAAACATATTTCCTTTCTAAATTGCCAAGATCCATGATTTCACCTCCAAATGCCGAAAAATGAAAATTGTTGGAAATGTCAAACTCGTCGCACGACAAAGTTGAAAAAGGTTCTACTCGTACGTCGTACTTTTATTAAATCACGCGAATCCATACAAATTCATCTGCCATTTTTTTGCAACTGGCGACTGGTGGCTGCATTCTGTTCAACTTTAAAATTGCGGAATTACATGTATGTACCTTTATCTTTACTTCTGCAAAAAAGAGTGATGCCACTATATTTTTTTCTAGGTTTAATGTATTTTCATACGTCTTGGATTTTTTCCGCACATTTGTTTCTGCTCTTGGTTGCTTAAGCTGGATTACCGCACTCAATAATTATTCGTAATTTAGCTGATATAGCCTTACCTCTTTTGGAATTCCACTATCTCGGATTGTGATAATCCGCTGCTTATCTTTCCTCATTCACGGCTGAATTTCTTCCTTGCAGTCCCACTTGCTAAACTACATAGCTCCACGGCCATCCTCACCAAACCAGAGGTTTCCTTATGGTGAACGCATGAAACATAAGCTTTAGGGTGGCATTTCTTGTAGCTGCTTGATAATGTTACCACTACCGTGCTACCGGGTCTTCTAAGGAAAACTGGAAACACTATCTAATCAATCAAGTACCCGTGGCGTAGTGGTATGTGCGTTGGCTGCTACGCAGAATGTGTGGGTTCGAATCCTGATCGTGCCTAGAAAGTTTTTATTTCATCTTTCACGGCTACTGCCTCTTGCGAAAAACTGACAAAACTTCCATGAGTATCAATCTGTCATGAAAAGATTGCTTCTCAACTTTGCCGTTTGGAATCGGCGTTAAATTGTCGGTCCCCTTAATCTTTCACACGCACTCAGATAATTGTTGATGAGTGTAAGCCACTTAAGCCTTGGCTCTTCTTGAGCTGACGCGCCACTCTATTTATTCTATCTTAAGCCTGCATTACACGGTCAACGAAATTGGTCAATGCGTTGACTCTATGACGTCACGAAAAAATTGGTCACTGCATCGTCAACGTAGTAGTAGTAGTAGTAGAAATGGCGGCCACGAGCAGTCTAGCTCAGTGACCCAATTAGCGATCGTCAACGTAACGTCAACAATCATCGTGTCAACTTGTAAAACGTAGACTATCACACGAATGACCCAAGTCTGTCAATGTGGTCCCAAAATGCGTTGACACCCACCAGACCTATATCAACGCAGTTTTTTCCTTTCATTGTCAACGCACTCTCACGTGAAACGTTGACTATCACACGACATGATCAACACAGAACGCGTTGACTCTGCTTTGACTCTTTTTTTTCTAGGGGAAAAAATCTGTAATTTCATTAATTGCGATGACATTGACGTGGCAGAAAATTATGCCTTGTCCATGTCAACGCTAACGTCAACGCTTTGACAGCGTTTTACGTTGACCATCACACGACGCACCACGCACGTGACCACTTTGGGACACAATTTTTCGTCACTCTGATGTCAGAAAGTCAACGCGTTGACCCATTTCGTTGACCGTGTAATGCTGGCTATTTCTAGCGATCTTTTGTGATTGTAGCCGTCTGACATCGAATCGAATTATTTCCTCGTATTTGCTTATGCTGGCATTGATAGAACTTCCGCAGACATTCTTTGGACAACATGAATCCGCTGTTGGGGGAGGTGCTGTGCAGACTGCTTTTCTTTTACCCCTGTTTTAGCACACACATACTATAATCTTGTGCTTATATCTTTGAGAACGATTTGTCAATTCTAGCTCCAATTCTCGCTCTAATGACGAATGGAAAATAAGAATGTGATTATTTTATTCAATAACAACCCTGTACTATTCCGACAAACTGAACTGCGCTTACACAAAACAGACATCTGTCAATTATGACATGCGAATCGCATGATGCGATATGCGAAAAAATCAAGAAAGCGACGCATAACAAAACGTTTTCTTGAAGAAAACTTGCATTTTATTTTATTTTAAAGTGAAAAACTACTCAAATTTCAAGTTTAAGTTACAAAAAAACAAGTAAAAATGCCATCGCTAGACACCGAAGGTGTTTCCAAACAACCGGATGAAGATAACCAATCGTCGCAGAAAACTTTATCTGGTCCAATCATCGGCATCATTTATCCTCCGCCGGAGGTTAGGAGTATCCTTTTTACAAACAAACATGCAATTTTTTTATTTTCAGCATTTCCCTTGCATTAACATGAAAAAAGTTATATTTCCTATCAAAACATTAAAATAGATATCGTCGACAAAACTGCAAGTTTCGTTGCAAGAAATGGTCCCGAATTCGAGGCTAGAATTCGCCAAAACGAACTCGGTAATCCGAAGTTTAACTTCTTGAGTCCTGGCGATCCGTATCATGCCTACTATCGGCACAAGGTGAATGAGTTCAGGGAAGGAAAAGGTAAGACTTCGCAAATCATCAAGGAAGTACCCGTATGTTAGATTTTTCTCTACAGAAGCCGGACAGAATTTGGTTCCGGGTCTGAAGCAGCTGTCGGTGACAACAGCCGCCCAGCAAAAACAGCAGGAACTCCTCAAACAAGTCGCCGAACAGCAATTCATTCCCAAAGAACCGCCAGTAGAGTTCGAGTTCATTGCTGATCCACCGTCAATTTCTGCTTTGGATTTGTAAGATTTTGCCTTTTTATTGAAACCGTGTTTGCTATATCTGATGGTTTTGCAGGGACATCGTGAAGTTAACTGCTCAATTTGTGGCCAGGAACGGCCGTCAATTTCTCACTAACCTGATGAACCGCGAACAGAGGAACTTTCAATTTGATTTCTTGCGTCCGCAACACTCGCTGTTTCAATATTTCACCAAGCTTCTCGAACAATATACAAAGATCCTCATTCCACCCAAGGATCTGATGTCCAAGTTGAAAATTGAGAGTGCTCCGAACCGAACAAGTATGAACTTGGTCCTGGACCAGGTCAAGTACCGAGCTAACTGGCAGCGACATCAAGAAATCCAAAGACGTCGGGAAGAGGAAAAAATCGAGAGGGAAAGAGGTAAGGCGTTCGGTCTTAATCGTTAACTTACCTTTATGTCTTTTTTCTAGTGGCCTATGCTCAGATTGACTGGCACGACTTCGTTGTTGTCGAAACGGTCGACTACCAGCCCTTCGAAACGGGTAACTTTCCGCCACCAACCACGCCCGAAGAAGTCGGTGCCCGAGTCCTCATGGAAGAACGTTTGATGGAAGACGATGGCGACATTGAAATGCAAATTGAGTCCGACGACGATGACGCGCACGATATCGCGCCCACTGTCAAGCTCTCGCAAATGGAAAATCGCATCGGTATTCATCACAAGACGCCAATGTTCTCCCAAACCCATTCAAAGAAAGACAACAACCAGGTGCAGGACATGGACGAAGCGTCCAGCGATGAAGAGGCACCTGCTGTTGTCTCCAAAATGCAGCCACCAGTCACACCGATGGTGCCACCAACTCACGACAAAGTCGTTGTCAAGAAATACGACCCCAAACAGTCGCAGAAGCCCGTCAAACCGGCTGCAGCCGATGAATTCCTCATTTCTCCAATCACCGGAGAGCGAATTCCGGCTTCCAAAGTGGCCGAGCACATGCGTATTGGTCTGCTCGATCCTCGCTGGGTGGAGCAGCGTGACAAGCACACTGTGGACAAGATCAATCAGGACACAGTGTTCGCTGCTGGCACTGCCATTGAGGCCAGTTTAAAACAGTTGGCCGAGCGTCGTACCGATATTTTCGGTGTGGGCGATGAGGAAACCGTCATTGGTAAGAAACTGGGCGAGGAAGAAACCAAGAAGGACGACCGTGTGACTTGGGATGGCCATACGTCTTCCGTTGAAGCAGCGACCAGAGCTGCTCGAGCCAATATCACACTTGAGGACCAGATTCATCAGATTCACAAGGTGAAGGGCCTACTGCCAGACGAGGAGAAAGAGAAGATTGGCCCCAAGCCGGCGGGCAACAAGTCAATTCTATCGGCTCCGCCGCAGCCTTCGACTCAGCATCAGGCGTCGATCAGCTCGCAGCCGAAGCCGATTTCAATGCCACCGGTATCGGCTCAATCGAACATGCAGCCGATTCCTCCACCGGTGCCGGTCATGATGATGCAAATGCGTCCACCGCCAATGATGCGTAGGTTTCTTTTTATTTTATTCTATTTTTTAAGGAATTCTGCTTTAATTATTTTCATTTGAGTAGCTCCACCATTTCAAGTCAATTACATGCCATCGATGCAGCCGGGAGGTCCACAAATCGCTCCCGCTCCTCCAGTCATGGATCAGAGCAACATGATGATTCCGATTCCAATGCCCGTTGAGGAGGAGCCGCCGAATAAGAAGCTCCGATCCGAAGATCATCTTATCCCCGAAGCACAATTCATCAGCATGCATAAGGTGAGCCGATTTGTGGTTTAGTTTCGAGTTGCTGATGTGACCTCTTGATCTTTTGCAGAGTCCAGTTACGATTCAAATTCAAGTTCCGAATATAAGCGACAAGTCCGAGTGGAAACTGAATGGCCAAACTATTGCAATGTCCTTGGCTCTGACCGACACCGTTTCGAGTTTGAAGTCGAAGATTCAAGATGAAACTGGAATGCCGCCGGCTAAGCAGAAGATTTTGTATGAGGTAAGGGAACCGGGGTTTGGTGGAGCGCGACAATGTGTTTGATTGAATTTTCCTTTTCAGGGAATGTTTTTCAAGGACAGCAACTCGATTGCTTTTTACAATTTGTTGAACGGAACCACGGTTTACCTGCAGATCAAGGAGAGAGGTGGACGTAAAAAGTAGAGTTTTAATTCCATATTTTTTTCTTTTGTCGTATTTGGTTGGCGTTCGAAAATATTATCCACAATATTATGTTTCACAATAAAACTTAACACAATAGTTATTTCATTTTTATTACATTTTAGGGTTTAAGTTTAGGCTAGGCACTGAACCGTTGAATTACCCCTACTGGTTGAGAGTCGTGCGATTGGGTGAAAGCCTCGCCATGATAAGAACATCGTAGTGGAATAACAGTCAGTGCTGAGGATATGGAAAGACCATTTTTCCAAGCTGTATAGCGATGACGAGCAAAATTCCGCCAGTTATGCAGGACTATTCAATTTAAATGAAGCAAAATTGTGCAAAACTCCACCGTCAACACCAGAGGCACAATCTTTCAAAAGTCCGACCAGCTACTAGGATACACAGACGACATTGACATAATTGGAAGAACACAGCGTGATGCCGGTAGAGCGTTCGTGAACCTTGAGACGGAGGCCAAAAGATGGGTATAGTGGTTAATGAGGCCAAGACCAAGTTAATGCTGTCAAGAAGGAAGGACACCCAACATCGACATCTTGGAGCAAACGTCAGTGTAAAAAGATTTACCTTCGAGGTAACTAAGGACTTTGTCTACCTGGGATTCGCTATGAACTCAAACAGCGTTGAAATCAAACGAAGATCCATTATTGCTAATCGCAGCTTCTTTGGACGGCAATTGAGTAGTAAAGTCCTTTCTGCAGCAACAAAAGTGTCACTATACAAAACCCCAATTATCCCGATCCTCTTGCATAGTGCAGAGAAATTGACCTTGACAACATCGGAAGAAAGCGCTTTGGGCGGAGAATGGAGACTAACGTTCAATCAAGAACTGTACGAGCTTAAGAGCAACACCGACTTAGCCAGAAAAGTTAAGGTCCAACAACTAAGATGGTTGGGTCATGAAGAGCGAATGGAAAATAATGATCCGGCGTGTGAAATTGGAGACAGCTAGCTAGGCACCGATCTGGTTGGATGAGGCCCTGCTCCGACCAGTAAGTAAGTAAGACTAACAAAATTCCCTTTCATATTGTGTCATTCGATAAAGATCGCCCAAAAACTCCGCCGGAACTTCTTCAACGATTTACAAAATCAAGCCCTAAGACTTTGTACGTCTTGGTCTTATTTCTTCTACCGTGCTGCCTTTTATTGACAATGGAGGACATTTGTACTCTACAATGCTGTTCCTCAATATTTGATGCACTCTGTAACAACTCCTTTCCTGTGGATGGGACATATAATGCCTTTTCGCTAGTGTTCCAGGAAGAAATCTGTTCCAGTACGTGCACTGTATCTTCATGAATTAGTGGATAAAGTGATGTCCTCCACATTTGATTAGGCCGGCCATCAATTATTATCAATACCTGCGATTTTGTAGTTCTTTAAACGGTTGATAGCCTTTTCGACTTCCTCAAAGCTAGCTGGCTGCTGCACGAGGTTGTCATCTTAAAAAAGGGGTGCCATTGCTGTTATATCAGCTTTATAATATAGCCGAGACATCGGTTTGCTGTTGTGCAGTTCCGGCTCTTTAGAGTGATCTTATGTTCCAAGAGAGAATTCTTAAATCGTTTAACCATTGTCGTTGTTTGTGAGATCACCTCTGACCTACTACTTCGATGGGACTTACTTAGACGGCTCCCAATCCATTTAGGATCTCAGCCTGATATACAGCAGTTTTCCAACGGGAACGGTCCCTCGCATGCATTCTCTCTCATCCGCAGTTGGCTGGTCTTGATACCGCAGAGTGAAAAGTTTTAAACCCAAAGTTGTTTGACCAAGCCGAAGTAGCAGCGGTTAGCTAGGGTAATCCTTCTTTGGCTCTCCACTAAGGTGTCGTTTGTGGAAGTAATGTCTGTTCAAAGGTAGGAGAACGCCTTAAATACCTCGAAATTGCTGCTGGCAACAGTGACGTTTTGTCCTAGGCGGTGGTCTTTTAAACCTAGTGCTACTTATCACCGTATTACGATTTACGAGCTGCAGCAAAGTCGATTAATCGGAAGCAGTTATCTGTTGTGCCTTACAACAACTAACCCATCAAAGATGTTTTCCTTTCCGATTTTTGCATTGAAGTCTCCGAGTACGATTTTGACTTCGTATTCTGGACAGTCTCCGTAGGCTCTATCCAGAAGGTCGTGAAAATCCTCCTTGCTAGACTTCTCAGCATCATCGGTAGGGCCGTTATGCATTTTATGTACATTTTTTGATGACAGCTGCAAATAAATGAATTTCCTGGATCGCAGTAATTCGTCATATACTGCGTGAGGATAGAATCAAGTTTTCGGTTAGCACCTGGAGTGTGGAGTGTTCTTACATTCCAGGTGCAAAGTCTCAATTCATAGTCCGTTGTCGTTTCGGGTGTGGTTGCCATTTGAGTGGAGTAATTATCCGAGGTTCTGTGCGTAAGTTTTTTACTAACCTCCAAATTTGTAGGGTCGTTGTTTAAATGCTATTTTTTCTCGAGATATAACTAATATTCGGTGATTGCCTAGTGGAGGTAAAGTTAGCACTTTGTGTGTAGGATACAGCTTGCGTCCCTGAATTCTATTTACAACACCCAACCACCACTTAGAAGCGACCAGCCTCACCATTTCAGAATTTCAGAAAAAGCAAGATACCTTGGAGTTATCTTGGACAAGAAACTCAACTGGGGTCTAAACATACAAGAAAAATACAAGAAAGCCATGATTGCACTCTACTCGTGTAATAGGATTCTGGGAAGAAATTGGGGGCCAAATCCTAAGATAATCATATGGATGTATACAGCCATTGTTAGGCCCATTCTAACTTATGGCAGTTTGGTTTGGTGGCAAGCTCTGGAGAAATCCACGAACTTAAAAACCCTTACCAATGGCATGGCATGCACTAAGGGGATGAGGACTACCCCAACTACGGGTCTCGAAGCGATCCTAAATCTCACCCCCATAGACTTATTTGTACAAGAATCGGCAGCAACTTAGTCAGACCAATATTTGGAGAACTAGTCAACACGGCCATACCACGATTCTTACAAAATACGTTGGTAATAACGTTTGTACGGATTACATGACCTCTTCTTATCTAGACTTCAATAAAAACTTAACAACCAGCTTCCCCAATAGAGAAGATTGGGAAAACAGTGTACCCTACACTAATGAATCGAACTTTACCATCTTTACTGATGGTTCGAAAATGATTACTTGAGTAGGGACAGGTTTCTACTCAGAAAATCTAAGCCTTGCCAGTTCATTCCGACTTCCCGACCATATCAGTGTCTTCCAAGCCGAAATCTTGGCACTGAAAAACTCTGCTAATCAAATATCCATGATGGCGATATCACACGCTGATATCACCTTTTTCATTGATAGCCAAGCAGCAATAAAAGCGATCTCTGCCACTTGCTGTCGCGAAGAGCTAAGGGTTCTTGGTATGCAGCATAATGTAAGACTCTACTGGGTTCCAGGTCACAGTGGTGTGCCGGGAAACGAAAAAGCGGATGAGCTTGCAAGAGAAGGCTCGGCTTTGTATATCAATTTAACAGGTATGATCGAAATGGTATTCGACTGTAGCGTCAACTGGTTACAAGCCGAGAAAGCCATTTTTTTTACATAAGTTTGTAATATGTGTTCTCTGCTTGCTCCTGTCAAAGAACTGTCAAACCAAGCAGAAAACCAATCTTGATAGTACCTGGTAGTTCCATATACAAAGAGGCTCGGTACTTGATCGCTTTCTCATAGACCATAACATCAGAATCCCTCAATGCGAATTAAAAAGAAACATCAATAAAAATATCGTTCAAAAAGCAAATGGTAGATGGAACCTACTAGAAACCCGCGGTAACAATAGGAAACTCTGGCCTCATTACAAGAAAAATCCTATAAGATTTTACTTCTCAAAAAACCGTCCCCAAGATCCCTCATAAGCGTGATAACGGGACATAACCTACTTGACTACAACAAAAAAGAAAATGGGGCTTAGTACAGACGATATATGTAGAGGCTGCGGCGATGAGGAAGAGCACGAGAACACAGCTCACTTCCTATGCCACTGTCCAGCACTCCGCCGTACTAGATTTAAATTTTTAGGCAACTATTTCTTTAATGAACTAGAAGAACTATCTGAACTCCCAGGCAATCGCCTACTGGACTTCGTCAAGTCAACCAAATGGCTCGACCAACCATAGAATTCATAGGTTAAATCACTTTTTCAGAAGTTACAATACTTCAGGGTATCACAAGGGATCTACATTGATCTAAGTGTGACGGTAACAAAATCAACTGTCAGCCCATATAACTTAACCTAAACTAACCTAGCCTCACCATATTTAGGAGATCATATACATCCATTTCCATCGAACGTTGTTGGCTGCCATTGTGATACCTCCACCACTTTGAGCAAAAGACTGTGTTTCAACCTGTTGTATCTCCTCCAATACCTACCAGAGGAAATCGTCGTGCTTTGAACTCAGCACACTTCAATTGTGTTGTACTCTTTGATTGTCAAATCGATATCATATTACGGATATTGTTTTGGGTCAATCAAAGTGCAATCATACAATAGTTGAATTGTGCTGACTCTTTAAACGTGCCGACGATTATCCACTGCGAATGTTTGGGCTTGCGATCACCTAAATGACACGACAAGATCGGTCTTTTGAAAACATCAAAAGAAGTCGGTCGTTTCTTTTACTTATCATTTATCAACCTAACACTTTAACACAACCCAATCTGCCAGAGATACATATTTGTCTTGATGATCGCCATTAAATTAAGTTAGGTTATAATTTGCTTTCTAGTATGCCAATTTATTAGTTGAAATATAACAAAAATTTAACATATTTTCCAAATAAGTCATTAAAACTAAAATGTCGGCCAAAACTATTTGAACAATTGAACAACTCAAAACCGTTCCTTTTTCGCAGTTTCTCAAGCATGCAGAGATTCACAATTGACTCCTCTAAATTTGTATTTTCCTAATAATCTTCTCTTGTTAATTTGTTTTGTTTCTTAAATCACAGTTACTTTTAGTAAAAATTGCACTTTAATTTGACTACCTAGAAAAAAAGCTTAAAAAATCTAAAAAAGTTCTTGTTTTTTGTTTCGCGAGAAAGACTTTACGCTTAACCTAAGAGCTTTTGTTTAGTTTTGCTCATTTTTGTCTTAAATCTAGGAAAGGAAGAAATGAAAAAATATAACGAAACCTCCACAAAGGTTTGGGAATGTTCTCAATGCGAAGTAGTAACATCTTGTGGTCAGAATTTGTCTTTTTCGTTTTGATATGATGTGAGAGGACAGTCTTTTATTTTCTGCTTGTCTCAAGGATCTTGGCCATTTCACGGTAGCGGGACAGCATTGGCGTGTAGACTTCTTCGCTGTCCTTGCTGGGATCGCAGACTTTCTCAAAAATATTTGGTATGAATTCGATGATGTAGTCCCGGTAGTGCTTTGGTTGGTCGGCTGTGGTATTCTCGTGGTCGGCTTTGAATTGTTCCAAATAGAGGGAGTATTTTGCGCGATAGGCTGCTCCTAGAGCTGCTGCTTCACTTTCTTTCTGTTGGGGTGAAAGTTTAAAATAAGATAAGCGAAAGGATTCACATGCCTCACCTGAATGTAAACGGGAGCATTGAAGACATCAGAGATAACCTGAAGGATTGACTTGTTAACTGAGGCCCCTCCAGTGGCTATGATCTTCGTGTTCTCGCCTACGAACAAGATCAAACATTCTAGTCAACTTTCAATGCTAATTTCAAAGTCTTCTTACCAAAGTGGAAGCCCATGTCGGAGGCAATTGCTTTCCGGTGGAGCATCTGGCCTTCGATCAAAGCCCGAATTTCAGTCTGCGGTGAACCAAATCTGCAAACAAGAAATTGATGAATAAGTATTTCAAGTACCTGCAAAAACGCCTACTTAGAAACGCCCTGAGCGGCATCCACACATTCCGCCGAGAAAGCCTTGTTCCATCGGAGTATGCCCTTGGCTTGTGGAATTATTTCCAGCGAGTGAAAATGCAAAGCCATGTTGCCAAAATTCCCGCGCGGCGTTGATTCCAAAAGTTCGGTGAACGTTTCCCAACTGTCATTGGCTTCGTCACGCTTCATAATGTCCCGAGCCGAGGAACCATTTCGGAAGCTGCCAACAATTTTGTAATCACAAGTGAAACTGAGAAGAAAAACTATTAAACCTACCACAACAAGCCCATGTATTCGTCGGTGAGTGTAGGATGGCACAGAACATGTCCCTCCTCCAGTTTGGTTGGTTTGTCTAAACCCATCATAACGGTGTCACTAGTTCCCAGCGATATGACCAGACAATCCTCCTCGACCAGCATTCCACTTAAAGCAGACGGATTGTCACCAGTGAAGGCAGTCACCTTACACTCGGCCGAGAAGCCAAATCTCTGAACAAAAAAGTCCGCAATATTGCCCAAAATCGAACAGGTCTTCACCGGAGTGCCGAGACGTTCCTCCAAATCCGGCGCACACGCATTCAAACACGCCGAAGACCAGATTTTTTCGTTGATATCGAAGAGATTCATTCCAGACGCATCGGCATAATCGATGGGCGCCACATCGCCGAGGAATATCGAAGCCAGGAAACTACTTACCAACGAGATTCGTTTGGATTCTTCGTAAGCGTGTGTGCGATTTTGGTAGACTTTGCGAATTTGTGGACCCGTAAAGCGGGGATAGCATTTCGAGCCGGTTAGTGTGACCATTTCGTTGCGACCGCCAATGGCCACTTCCATTTCAAGGCATTGATTTTCGGTGGATCCATCCATCCAGATGGGTGTGCGGGTTAGAGCGAAAGCCGAATCGTCGACTTGCGAATGAAGGAACTTGTCGGGATCGAGATTTTTTAGAGACTGCAGACCACGACGTGACCAGTATAAGGAACCATGTTGCTGGGGTGGTCAACGTTTTCGGTTTTTCAAGCTTTTTTGAACTTTTTAAAAATTTTGCTTACCTGTGCTGAACCTGAGATAGCCGTAACTGTGCTGAAATCGGCTCCCTGGACCACTAATCGATCCATTACAATGTCAATGGCTTTAACCCACATTGCAGGCTGGACATAGAATCTTGAAAGGAAAAATTTGAATGAAAATGATGAGCGGTTAAATGAAAAAGGAACTCACTCGTCTTTGTTTGGTCCCGAATTGACTCCACCATTTGTACGGAATTCCGGTAAATCTGTGTCGAATTTTACCTCAGCAGTGGCAAGTATTTCAAGATTCTGGGAAAGCTGCATAGCTTTTAGCTGGAAAAAAATCAATCTTATTTTAATAACAGAAGCGTTTTTGTCGTGCAAGTTGTACAGAAAAGCTTAAGTTAAGAAAAGTTAGTGCGTAATACTGATCATTGTACTGAATCAGTGGGTCTCTATCTATCAACAAGTCCACCCAGCTCCTAGGCTATGCGGACGGCATGCACATCATTGGTCACTCCCAAAGAGCTGAGCTTGAGGACTTCACATCGATTGAAGAACAGGCGAAACATGTTGGTCTTGAAGTTAATGAGGAAAAGATCATCTGCCCACCGCCTAAGACAACACGTCATTGTTGGTAGCAGCAATTTCGAGGTAATTAAGGAGTTCACCTGCCTTGGACCAAATATCCCACAAACGACACCTTAGTGTATATCCGACGAACAATTACCTTAGCGCTCCGTTGCTAGTTCGGTTTGACCAAACAAATGGTTACAAAACTCCTCATTCGAAACTTACTTACATACTTAAGGTGGCGCTACAGTCCGATGTAGACTTGGGCCTCAACCAACAGTCTCCGCCAGCCAGCTCGGTCCCTAGCTAGCTGTCTCCAGTTTTGCACTCCAAGTTAATTGAGGTCCTCTTCCACTTGTGTGCGCCACCTGAGTCGCAGTTTCCTCTCTTTCTACGTCCCTCGGGAATAGCGTCGAAGGCGTTCCAGGCTCGAGCATTTATTGTCTATCCGCTCTAACTGACCGAGCCATATCTGAGTCTCTGGACCTTGACCCTTCTGGCTAGAACCACGTCGTTGTACAACCCGTAAAGTTCGTTGTTGTATCTTCTTCTCCATTCCCCATAAATTCATACAGGGCCAAAGAGGACCCGAAGAACTTTCCTCTCGAAACAGCCTAAGGCACATTCATCCGATTTTGTCAAGGTAAATGCTTCTGCACCATACAGCAGAACAGAGATGATGATGGTGTTGTACAGTTTTACCTTAGTTGCTCGAGAGAGGACTTTTTCACTCAATTGCTTTCTTAGCCCAAAGAAACGACGATTAGCAAGAGTTATTCTTCGTCTGATCTCGGCGCTGGTGTTATTGCCCGTGCTAATAGCGGAGCCTTCCTCTACTACCTCGAAGTTGTATGCGTCTATAGTGACATTCTGTCCGAGCCGTTGGTGTTGGGTGTCCTTCCTCGAAGACAGCATATACTTCGCTTTTACCGCTAAATCCATTTTTGCCGCTTCTGTCTCAATTCTCACAGAGGCGCCATTGACATCACGCTGTGTTCTTCCCATTATGTCAATATCTTCGGCGTACGCGAGAAGTTGAAAAAAAACTTTTGGAAGATAGTGCCTCTGTTTTGTACTATCTTCTCAAGAACGATGTTAAAGAAATCGCATGGCAGTGCATCACCTTGTCTGAATATTTTTTGATTTCGAAATATTCCGTAAGCTCATTGCCGACCTTGATGGCGCAACGTGAGTTCTCCATCGTCGTTTTGCACAAGCGAACGAGCTTGGCAGAGATGCCAAAACTAGACATAGCTTTATACAGTTCGTCTCCGTAGATGCTGTCATACGCGGCCTTAAAATCGATGAGGAGGTGGTTGGTATCGATTTTGAGTTCATAGGTGTTTTCCAGGATCTGCCGCAACGTGAAAATTTGGTCGATAGTTGACTTTCCTGGTCTAAAGCCACATTGACATGGGGACCAATCAGATTGTTGACGAAATGCTTCAGACGATCACATTACGGCAGAGAGGATCTTGAAGGCGATGTTAAGTAGGCTTATTCTTCTGTAGTTGGCGCAGTTTAGATGATCTCCCTTTTTCAGGATCGGGTAAACAATGCTGAGGTTCGGACTTACAGACGATTTGGTGCATGCTCCTATCCAGATCGTCGCCTGCTGCTTTGAACAGCTCGGCAGCTAGACCATCTGCTCCAGCGGCTTTGTTGGATTTTAGCCGTGATATTGCCGTTTTCACTTCTTCTAGGTTGGGATCACGGAATTGTTGGCTATCGTCGTGTCCGATGAAAGGCTCCTGCCTTCGTGAAGTGGTCTTTCCAAATTCCCAGCATTGACTGCGATTCTACTAAGATGTTCCCATCGGTTCTTGCTCGATAGCTGTTTTACCTTCTGACAAAACCTCCGAACTTCATTCCTGCTGTTGGCTCTCTCAACATCCTCGATCTGACGCTTCTCATCCTCTTTCTTTTTTCTACTGAGAAGCCGGCATTCCTCTCTCCTCTTTTGCTCGTAGCAGCTCTTGTCCTTCTATGCAGCGCCGCTTTGTATGCCTCCTGCTTGGCTGCATGGGCCTGCCTGCATTCTTCGTCAAACCAGGGGTTTCGTTTTGGTATCTGAGTGAAACCTAGCACATCAGAGGCGGTATCTCTAACTGCATTCTGGCAATGTTGCCACTGGTCTTCGATACTTGATGTTGGCGGCATAGGAATTCTTCTTCTTCTTGCAGTATTCCCTTCTTTTGGCCGTTGTCGGGATATTCGTCGCAACACCTTGGCTACTATGTACAAGGTAGTCGTGCAAGTTTATGTTGGTTCCTCGGAAGGCTCGAACATCTAGAATGCTGGACAAGTGCGTTTCGTCGATCGCAATACGTCGTTGTACAACCCGTAAAGTTCGTTGTTGTATCTTCTTCTCCATTCCCCATAAATTCACACAGGGCCAAAGAGGACCCGAAGAACTTTCCTCTCGAAACAGCCTAAGGCACATTCATCCGATTTTGTCAAGGTAAATGCTTCTGCACCATACAGCAGAACAGAGATGATGAGGGTGTTGTACAGTTTTACCTTAGTTGCTCGAGAGAGGATTCACTCAATTGCTTTCTTAGCCCAAAGAAACGGCGATTAGCAAGAGTTATTCTTCGTCTGATCTCGGCGCTGGTGTTATTGCCCGTGCTAATAGCGGAGCCTTCCTCTACTACCTCGAAGTTGTATGCGTCTATAGTGACATTCTGTCCGAGCCGTTGGTGTTGGGTGTCCTTCCTCGAAGACAGCATATACTTCGCTTTTACCGCTAAATCCATTTTTGCCGCTTCTGTCTCAATTCTCACAGAGGCGCCATTGACATCACGCTGTGTTCTTCCCATTATGTCAATATCTTCGGCGTACGCGAGAAGTTGAAAAAAACTTTTGGAAGATAGTGCCTCTGTTTTGTATTATCTTCTCAAGAACGATGTTAAAGAAATCGCATGGCAGTGCATCACCTTGTCTGAATATTTTTTGACTTCGAAATATTCCGTAAGCTCATTGCCGACCTTGATGGCGCAACGTGAGTTCTCCATCGTCGTTTTGCACAAGCGAACGAGCTTGGCAGAGATGCCAAAACTAGACATAGCTTTATACAGTTCGTCTCCGTAGATGCTGTCATACGCGGCCTTAAAATCGATGAGGAGGTGGTTGGTATCGATTTTGAGTTCATAGGTGTTTTCCAGGATCTGCCGCAACGTGAAAATTTGGTCGATAGTTGACTTTCCTGGTCTAAAGCCACATTGACATGGGGACCAATCAGATTGTTGACGAAATGCTTCAGACCTTCACATTACGGCAGAGAGGATCTTGAAGGCGATGTTAAGTAGGCTTATTCTTCTGTAGTTGGCGCAGTTTAGATGATCTCCCTTTTTCACGATCGGGTAAACAATGCTGAGGTTCGGACTTACAGACGATTTGGTGCATGCTCCTATCCAGATCGTCGCCTGCTGCTTTGAACAGCTCGGCAGCTAGACCATCTGCTCCAGCGGCTTTGTTGGATTTTAGCCGTGATATTGCCGTTTTCACTTCTTCTAGGTTGGGATCACGGAATTGTTGGCTATCGTCGTGTCCGATGAAAGGCTCCTGCCTTCGTGAAGTGGTCTTTCCAAATTCCCAGCATTGACTGCGATTCTACTAAGATGTTCCCATCGGTTCTTGCTCGATAGCTGTTTTGCCTTCTGACAAAACCTCCGAACTTCATTCCTGCTGTTGGCTCTCTCAACATCCTCGATCTGACGCTTCTCATCCTCTTTCTTTTTTCTACTGAGAAGCCGGCATTCCTCTCTCCTCTTTTGCTCGTAGCAGCTCTTGTCCTTCTATGCAGCGCCGCTTTGTATGCCTCCTGCTTGGCTGCATGGGCCTGCCTGCATTCTTCGTCAAACCAGGGGTTTCGTTTTGGTATCTGAGTGAAACCTAGCACATCAGAGGCGGTATCTCTAACTGCATTCTGGCAATGTTGCCACTGGTCTTCGATACTTGATGTTGGCGGCATAGGAATTCTTCTTCTTCTTGCAGTATTCCCTTCTTTTGGCCGTTGTCGGGATATTCGTCGCAACACCTTGGCTACTATGTACAAGGTAGTCGTGCAAGTTTATGTTGGTTCCTCGGAAGGCTCGAACATCTAGAATGCTGGACAAGTGCGTTTCGTCGATCGCAATGCGATCAATCTGGTTGACGGTTGATTGATCAGGAGATCTCCATGTTCCTTTATGGATGTTGAGATGTGCGAACCATGAGCTTGCTACCACAACATTTCGCCCCGCAGCAAAATCGATCAGCCTGAATCCGTTATCGGAAGTGGTGTCGTGCAGGCTGTTCTTTCCGACTGTTCCGCCAAAGATATCCTCTTTTCCCAGCTTTGCGTTAAAATCACCGAGGACAATGTCATAGCTAGTACATTGCTCATATGTTTTGTCGAGGAGCTCGTAGAACTCGTCATTTGGTGGCGTCATTTTTCTCCTCTGTGGGGAATGCGCGCAAATTAGGCTAATGTTGGCGAATTTAGCCTTGATTCGGATCGTCGTGATGCGTGCTTAATTGAATGGTGCCAACAACGAAAAGGACTGTTTGAAGGAATGGATGATGATTGTCTCTACAGAAGGTGGAACTGAATGAAACATCAACAAACTCATTGGGAGCGCTAAGCAAAGTGTGGAAGAATACTTTCTTTTCTCAGCTATAAAACTAAGATTTCGTCCAAATGGAACATGGAACCTAGTTCGAACGCCCAAAAAGGACCTGCACAGGAAAAAATGTAAGGACCGTTTAACGTTGCCATAAGTGGCTTGATAAACGCTTCGAAAAGATAACAACTGCATTACAATTCGAGCAACGCTCGAAGGAAGGGAAGCTGGGCGTCCGAGAAGTACATGAAACAGAAGAGTCTACACTGACCAAGGATTAAAGGCAAGGCATAGTAGAGGCCATGTGTCCCTAAAGATTTCTTAAACGGAAGCAGAAGCAGTTGTAGCATTTAGGAATCCAAATATTTTCCGAAACGTTCGTACCAGATTTTCTTCAAATACGAATTTTATGTTAATCAGGGATTGACGCACAAAATTACGTCAAGAACATTAATTTGTTGCTGAAACGTGGATCAATTCAAATTTTCTAGATTCGGTCTTATCAACAACGAACTAGCTGACCTTGATACCAAAACTAGGGAAATTCATTTTCGCCTACAATCAAGATTTTAGTTCAAACGTTTGTTCTAGTTTGTTGAAAAAACTATTCGACTTAACACCAACCAGCAGCACAAGTCGTTACAGAAAGCCGTGAAATATCTTAACAATAGAAACAACAGTTCTCACATTAGCGACGAAACAGATTAAAAAACCCACCTACGTTCCCACAAGCCCCAGTGAACAGACTGTCCCAAGTTAATATCTCTTATGGGCAAATATTCATCAAAATTAAATTGCTTCATTAAATTTCTTTGAATGACTCCTCTTTAATTAACAAAATGACCCAAATACCCAAAAAACAATGTCTCTCCTGCCACACTTTAGAACGCTGAAAGGTGACATGACGTGAGCCGGTCGTTTGCTAATATCTGAGCGGCGACGGCGACGACCGACGTCGGTGAGTCTAGGACGCACCTTATTTGTAACGATTAAACAAATTCTTGGTACGGTTCCTATCAACCCCTCACAAAAGGAAATAAAACAGCAGACAAATGAAGGAGGATGACAAGACACACGACACGCCAATAAAATAAAAACAACATTCCTGCTATTCAAAAAAGAGGTCTTATCATGCTTGAAGTGTTCAATAAATTTATAAAAATTCTTTACGTAAGCAAGGGCAGAAAATGAAACTGATAACCCATAAAGGAAATACAAACAGAATCAAGTTCGTTTTAAAGCTGAATTTTATAACAACTCAAAAAGCAACATAAACGTTAGATAATTCAAATTAATTGACTGGGGGAATCATTGCCAATAACGACTTGCTGATAAGAGACCCGTGTCAGGCTGTCGTAAAGGATTTGAGCAATGAGAATGCCCTTAATTATGTCTTTGAAAGACTGCTCTCAAGAAAGGAGGATGAGATGATTTGAGAAGAAAGTCAAGGTAATGCAGTGGGAAGTGGTTCATGGAAAGTATTCAACAACAACGTCTCCATCATCTTCATCAAACGACATGGTGAATGGGGAACAGGTGTTAACAAATTAGAACGCCGCAGATGAAAGAAGACGTTAACAAATCACAGCTGTGACTAATGCTTCTTTTAAATAGGTAAAATGAATTAAACAAAAATGTTTACTCACCTTTTGGGTACTCAGGTCAAAGCCTAGGTATGTGCCTTCTTCTGCTTCTATCTGGGGTGTCATCTTTGCAGTCTCTTGAATCAAAACACTCGCGAAAACTTATTTTTCAAGTAGCTAATGCGGAAAAAACAAAAAGTTCTTCAACAATGTCGGAGGTTTCGTTGCTCTATCCGTGTCACCATTTATGATTGAAAGGTTTACAATTAATTATTTACACAATCCCTCAGCAGAAATGGAATAAATATACAAAAACAGGAGCACAGTTAAATGTAAAACGACTGACCAATCAACCGCGATGTTTTTATTTCTGCCTTTATGAATTCCGATTCGATTCTGTCAGAAATCGTCAACAAATTTTTTTGGGGAGCAAGTAATTTCGAAAATAAATTGCAAAATGCAAAAGAAGAATAAGGAGAAAAAAGAAAAACAGAAAAAGATAGAGAAAAGAAATACTTTCGAAATTCGAAAACTAGACAAATGAAAATGACAGTTAGTAATAGAGGGTTTTTTGGTAGGGAAGAAAATGGGATATTGTAAGGGGATATTTTTAATGTCTTAAGTAAGGGCCTACATGAGCTGTTTTATTAGTACGATATGCGTCTTCGAACTTGATCACGCAGATGCATATATTTAGAAACCGTTAATGGTGGTTTTACGTGCATGGTCGCGACATGCGACCGACGACAACACATGATAATGACTTGGGTGTGATACGATTCACACCCAACGTCGACAGAAAACTGTATAAGGGAAAGTGTTGTCGTCAACAAAGTTAAGTTCTGAGTCTGACTGCTTCGGTAGAGAGAACGCTAGAGAAGTTTGCTACACCAGCATCCTATTTTAAATTTTTGCCGGAAAGCACTATTTGTTTAGAGCTACCCACCTGTATTTTGCATTGGGAATATATTTCTTCAAAATATATTCTCAACCGACCGGGTTGAGTGTATCAAAGATAGGGCTTCGGCCGAACGTTTATTCAGTGGAGATTTGCCGCTCACTGACAGGAGTTTCGATTCGACTCGATCGTTTATTTCACTTCCTTTTCCCTTCTGAAAAGTAAACAAACAGGGGCAATAGCTCGGACGTTTATTTCACAACCTTTGTTGTGAACAGGAGTCTGATTTTGACTAGACTCGGTTTATTCTTTGATCCACTAATTCTGAGTGTATCAAAGACAAGGCTTTGGCCGAACATTTATTCAGTGGAAATTTGCTGCTCGCTGACAGGAGTTTCGACTCGATTGTTTATTTCGCTTACTCTTCCCTTCTGGAAGGTAAACGAACAGGGGCAACCGCTCGATCGTTTATTTCACAACCTTTGTTGTGAACAGGAGTCTGATTTTGACTAGACTCGGTTTATTCTTTGATCCACTCCTTCTGAGTGTATCAAAGACAGCGCTTTGGCCGAACGTTTATTCAGTGGCGTTTGTTGCTCGCTGACAGGAGTCTTGACTCGATCGTTTATTTCGTGCATTCTTCCCCTCTGGAAAATACTCGAACAGGAGCAAGAGCTCGACCGTTTATTTCACAGCCTTTGTTGTGAACAGGAGTCCGATTAGACTCGGTTTATTCTTTGACCCACACCTTACGTGCGTATCAAAGACAGGACGAAAGCCGTCGTTTATTCAGTGGTGACAATGACAGTTATATAATCCGACCATTCGTCTACGAGGAGCCGCGACTATCCGAGAGCCGAGAGGCAAAGAATAACTCATCATCGCTGTTGTATTCTAGGTATTTTTAAGTTAAATGGTTTATAAAATTAATTAGTATAAGAATACTGTTAGACTTAAGGTATTATTAAATAAAAAGCCGTTAAACGAATAGTGAAAGTTGGTTGTGTTATTTGGTTTGAATCTTTAACTCGACGATAGGTGCTTAGTCGAGAACACCCTGGACAGACTGAGCATACTTCAGCTTTAGAAAACAAGCATCACAAATTCAAGCGTCCAGAAGATCTGTTAAGCCAAGCAGGCAGCTACAATAAAAACTTAAAACTTAAATTCGTCCTTAGGATAAGAGACATCATTTCATGTAGATTATTTGGTACTGCAACTAAATCTGGACACTGAACTGTTCTAATTGCAAATCACTAAACACATGGGCGCAAAATAATAGTCCGCTAATGAACAACTTTAGTGTGATACTAGCTTAAAATGACGTTTCAGATATGAGTGAAACGTCATTTTAAGCTTAGTATCACACTAAAGTTGTTCATTAGCGACTATAATTTTGCGCCATGGTTTTTGGGGATATTTGACATATTTTGTTTGAAGACAGAATATATTTGTATTAATTTGTAACCACATCATTCTTTAGCAGTTCTGTTTCTATTTTGAACCCATTTCTGTTTGATTCGCTATAATTTTTTTCAAGAGGACACCAGCGTTTACAGCAACCTCATTTCACCTACTACTACTCCTACTCTCCACCTCCCCGCGGTGAACATCGGGTGCCTAGTACCTCAACCGGAGTTTGGGTTCCAGACTCAATGGACAGTTGTCTGTGGTCGTGGTTGCAAAGAAGGAGAGGGGGAGGGGTATGTGTCCAGTAAGTCATGCCTCCTTTCTTTAACAGGAGACAGCGGAAGAACTCGCCAGATGGAATCAACGGTGGCATGTACAGTATCAGCCAGGATGAACGATTTAGGCCGTGTGCGAATTCAGTTATAAATAGGTTAAAACTTGACGTTTGGTTAAATTTTGACACTTTGCATTGAATAAAATTATTTGACTAGCTGCGGAGCAGGTTAAAATATGACAGTAGTGGTTAAAAATTCATCCATTTTTATTTTTTAACCACAATTCATCCAATTCGCACACGGCCTTAGTAAACACCATGTAGGGCTACTGCGACATATTAGCAGCTGAGGCCTATAAGGAGCGGTTTGACCGGTTCCCTGTCTTTGGAGTTGAAAGATCGGGCCCTCCAGGATGGTGGTCTTGCGTCGAAATGAATGCCCGGCCACGTTAAGAAAATATAGCTCCGAACCACAAACAATAGCCTCGGATATGGACGGAATTAATGATAACGACCTACACAAACGATTTAAGGACAACGAGTTTTTGTTTTGTGCTTAGAATAGTAATGCGTAAATGAGAATGGGCATAGCTCGTAGTGAATACTGCAGCTAGGCTTTTTTCTAGCACGGCAGCCAGCAAAGAAGCAGGTAAGCGTTTCTAGTAGGAAAACAAGCATCGGATGAAGCGAGCTTAATCTCTGATAATTGTTCCTCCTAGTACAGAGTCATTTATTTTTTGGTATCGAAAGTAAAAACACACAGTTGTTTTTCATTATAAAGTTTGAAATTTTCCGTTAAGTGAACAATACCATTCAAATGGCCGCTTTGGGCGTTTTCGCAACGTGAGATTCTTTTGCGGTAGTTTTTAACTACATTTTCACATATCGGGCGGTATCTCGACCAAAACTTGGGAACTGTTGGTTTTAAATGCATCTGGAGTTTAGGGACTATACGCGTAGACACTGTCTTTTGCATATCCCCAGAGAAAAAAATAATGGTTTCAAATTGCATGATTTTGGTGGCCAACTGACGTCGACAAAAAGTAAAATTACGTGACCAGGAAACTTCTCACGCAATAAAGCCAGAATTAGTCGTGTTTTGTGGCTTGTTGCCCCGTCTTATTGGAACCACATATCGTCCAAGTCATGATCTTCAATCGCCGACCATAAAAGTTGGTTATCATTCGACCATATCGCTCCGAATTGACTGTAATCGTCCGCCCATTGGCTTCTTCGAAGAAATACGGACCAAGGACACCTTTCGACATTAAAGCACACTAAACAGTCACTTTGCTATGCGACCTCAGTAACGCTTCTCATCTCTTCAAATTTCTTCAAAATGTTACCGATTGCTTGCGTAGTCGGTCGATTATGACGAACTGAACAGAGCTGTCAAAAAATTGACACATTTCTCTAGGTTTGGTTTCACATCGAATGCATTCATTGTGCTCTTTCTCTCTTTGTTATATAGAAACAGCTGATTCGAACAGCTCCGAAATTCTCGCCCGAAAAAAGCTTTGGTTGGTTCACTGCGTTCCCTGTTTAAGTAATGAATACACGTCGAACACTGTGGAAATGCACCTTGGCAAAAAAAAGCGATATCGTACAGCTCAGTACGAAATCAGGGGTGGAATCGTGTAAGCTGATTTTTGATAGTTGACAGTCAAATTCAGGCAAAAAAGTATAGAAAATTGACTGTCAACTATCAACTATCAGCTTACAAGATTCCACCCCAGTGCGACACAAAGCGGTCCAAAGCGTACATCGAACAAATCTAATATCGATTGCACTAATGTAACTCTCGTGTTAAGACGTTCAATGTGAACGCTTCCTTATTTCCTTCTGACAAATTGACAGTGACAACTTTCAAAAAAATATCCCCCTATTATATTCACCATCGAACAATTTTCCATCACTTTCGAACGTTGTCGGCGGCCATGATTTCAACATATGTGAATGTGTGACAAGTCATGACATTTTCATGTGAAATAAACAAATTTTCTCGATGGAAGACTCGTTTTTTGGATTTGATACCTCAGCACCGGTAAGTTAAATATCTTCCGCACAATTCTCATCAAAATTCCCATCCGAAAATCTACAATAAAGTGCCTAAAATCACAATCCAAATACTACTTATCCGACCAACACTTGCGACCCTTTTTGCTTTTGTGTGTCGTCGACGACATCGTACTCGTCGATGGAGTCGCGCTGATCGTTTGAGTATATATTGAGCTTTTCAAAATCACGTCATTGGATTTTCTAATCTTTACTTGTCATTTTTCAAGCCACCACAGAGGCTCAAATGACTTCCACACTCAAGACATGTGGCATTCTTATGTAAACAAAAGGAAAAAGAATTAACCCAAGCGCCATCCGAAGTTATGATTTATGAATCAAAAAAGTTCCCTCCCTCCCTTCTAGCTGCTTTCATCATAATCATCATCATCGTGGTCATGATTACGACAAAGTTACAAATAGTGATTTACGAATCCATCGTGGCCGCCCTTTTCCACGTAAACTTTTTCTATTCGATTTGCATTGCAACAGTCGTCAATCGCAGTTTTACAAAAAAGAATGTTTCTACTTTTGCTTGTTTACTTCTGATAGTAAATGCGCTGCAGTCTGTTTCTGTTTTACGATTAGCGATAAGCGCTTCGAGCTCATGTTTATCAAATTTTCTTCTAGAATTGTATTTTTAAGAGGGCGAGGGGGGAGGAATGAACTTTTTTGTTTTTTGAAAATTGTGAAATTCTTAAGCGACTGTTTTAACCACAGGAGAATTTCGCGTGTACGCAGGTCCGGTAGTTGTTTTCTTTTTTAGCAGCAAACAAGACAAAATTGCTATATTTTTGGAAAAAGTAAATAAACTTGTTTAATTCGCTTATTTGGCATTAAATTGAGTGGCCCTGAGGCTTTGACACTGTTTTGCCACATACCACAAACCAACATGAAAAAGTAGCTTAGCCAATTAAAGTATCTAGAACGAGTACCTTGTTAAAAATGCCTTCAACGTCTTTTCAGGGTCCTAAGCATTGTTTATCCACGGTAAAGTCATAACATGACATGTCCGAGTAGGTTCCAGTATTCAGACGTTTCCATTTACAAGTCCAACAGCTGCCCGTAGCTTAATGGTTAGGTGCGTTGGCTTCTAAGCATAACGTCGTGGGTTCGAGTCCTACTCGTGCCCATAAAGTTTTTATTTCACACGGGCACTGCCTCTTGCGAAGAACTGACAAAACTTCCAAGAGAGAATTGTTGAGAGTAAGTCACTAGGCCTTGGCTCTTCAAGAGCTGTCGTGCCACTCTATTCTATTCATCTACCAGCCCTTTATTTTATTAAATTTCAGTTGCACACTCCTTCATACCTATTTCAGGGCGGGCCTCACTCAACGGGTAGACACCCACTTAGCTCTATCCTTAGCTAAAGTTACTCCAGGTCCAATTCTAACTCAAAGTTCTTGCTTCATATTGTCCGCAGAGACGAAAAATCGCACAGGAATTCGAAGTTGGTGTTGCCCTTATACAGTCTACGGAAATGATTATTCCCAAAGCAAGCGCTCTGGCATCTGCAATTACTTTGTCTTTGTACCGGAGGTTCAGTCTTCCTGGTCGTCTCTAACTTAGGGGCTGCGAAGAGAAGACCATCTTGGCTGGAGCGTCATCGTCCATTCGCTCGATTTGGTCGAGCCAACGTAGTCAACTCTTCTTGGCTTTCTGGAATACATCCACATCTTGGTACGACTCGTATAGTTCTCGGTTGAACCTTCTTCTCCATTCGCCATCGTCGCATACGGGACCGAAAATCCGTCGAAGATTTTTTCTTTCGAAAGTGCCCACTATCAATTCCCGTTTTTTACTTATCGTCCAGCACTCGGCGTCGTAGAGTAGGACTGGTAAAATCAAAGTTTTGTAAAGCAGACACTTCGTCTTTCAAGTGAGGAGTTTTGAACCCAGTTGTTTGGCCAAACTGAAGCAGCAGCGGTTCGCTAGGGTAATTCATCTTCGGATCTCCACTAAGGTATCGTTTGTGGGATTGATGTTTGTTCCAAGGTAGGTGAACTCCTTAACTACCTCGAAATTGCTGCCACCACCAGTGACGTTTTGTCCTAGCCGGTGGACAAATGTTTGCTTTGTTTATTGATAGCATGTACTTTGTTTTGTCCTCATTCACTTCAAGACCAACAAGTTCCGCCTGTTCTTCAATCGGTGTGAAGGCCTCAATCACAGCTCTCTTGGATCGACCGATGATGTCTATGTCGTCCGCATCGCCTAGGAGCTCACACCTGCCTTGCGCACTATCTGATCCAGGACTATGTTGAAGAAATCACATGACAGCGTATCTCCTTGTCTAAACCCTGTTCATGTTTGAAACAACTCGGATAGGCTGTTACCTACTTTCACACTACACTACGTATTGTTAAGCGTCATGCGGCACAGCTGGATCAGTTTGTTCGGGATCCCGAATTCAGACCTCGCCATCATAAGCTCTTGGCGGTGGATGCTATCATAAGCAGCTTTGAAGTCGATGAAAAGATGGTGGGCTTCGACTTGAAATTCGTTGGTCTTTTCCAGGATCTGCCTCAGTGTGAATATTTGGTCTAACGTTGTTCTGCCTGACCCAAAGCCACACTGGTACGTTCCGATTATTGGGTTGCAAAACCGTTTAAGACGGTCACACAGTACGTTGGATAGGTAGTTTTTCCATGACATAGTATCGCCTTTTTTGTAGACGGGGCATACCAGTCAGTGGGCATGGACTCTTCCTCCCACACTTTGTTAATGACATGGTGCGGTTCATGCTGGACTGGGTCTTCACTGACTGGCCTCGTTTCTGTTTCGCCATGGGTTCGCTCGACATTATGAGCAATCAGCAGCTGCTGAAAATGCTACTTGAAAACATCTACAATTCCCTGTGCTTCGGTGACTAGGTTTCCTTCACTGTTTCGAAGAGCCTGTGTCCCGGTTATGAAACCAGAAGCTAATTGATTCGATCTTTTCAAGCAGCACGTGATTCCACGAGATCATTCAGCTGAGAAGCTGGGGATGCAATTTTCTTCATTCGCACAGTCTTTTTCTCATTTCTCCTCTTTGTTCGGTACTGTTCTCTTGCTGCTCTTGTTTTCCATTGCAGCATCTGCAAACGAGCATTTTCCGTCTCTCTTTTCAGTATCGCGCATTCATTACACCACGGTTTCTTTTTCGGGGACGGCTGGTAACCTATAATGGTTTCAGCTAAACAAGGTGTTGACATCTGTGGTATTTGTTAGGACGGCGGAGAGTCTCTCACTCAGCTGCTCACTGTAGTCTCTGGCATTCTCCGGGATGCTAGCGCAACCGTTTGTCGTTTGATAGTCGAGCTCTAAACTTTGCCACCCCAGAAACTGGTCAGAGTCGACATTTGCTCCTCAGAAAATGTGCACGATTAAGATGTTTGATGCGTGCCTTGCGCCGATTAACACATGGTCGATTTGATTGGCGGTACGACCATCCGGAGATCGCCAGGTTGTTGTGTAGATTTTTCGTCTTGGAAAGCTAGTCCTACTTATCCCCGTATTAGTCAATAAGTCGGAAGCCGTTATATTTTGTAACTTCGTGGAGGCTGTGCTTTCCAACTAATCCGCCAAAGATGTCTTCCTTTCCGATTTTTGCATTGAAGTCTCCGAGTACGATTTTGACCTCGCACTCCGGATAGGCTCAGGCTCTATTCAGGAGGTAGTACAGATCCTCTTTGCTCGACTCCTCAGCATCATCGGATTACAGCCAGGCGATCACTAATTGGCTTGAAATCCATGATTTTTGATCTTAGCCGATTTCCCACGACGTAGCCGCATCCAAACATCTTACATTCCAGGTGCAAACTCTCAGTTGATAGTCCTTTTGTCGTTCCGGGTCTGGTTGCCGTTTGAGGGGGGTAATTATCCGAGGCTCCACGTGTCTCTCTCATAACTTCAAACTTTTTACCATGTCTTAGGGTAAGCACCTCGCTCTAACCTCCAAATTTGTAGGGCCTTTGTTTAAGTGCTGTTTTTCTTCGTGTGCACTCCCGCTTATAAGTCTTGCAAGTTATATCTAGAACAAGTACGTGGTGGTTACAGTGTGTAGGAAAAGATACAGCATGCGCCCCCTAGTCGTATCACACCCAAATACCAAATGTTTACAGGCATCTACTTAAAAAGAATTGCATTTCCCCATTTTAAAATTGTTTCCTTTTCATATTTCTCCGATAAAGCTGGACGATGATGGAGGAGGGCGTATCGCTGAACCATCCGAAGAAGAATATGACGCCTTAAATGACCTAACCTTTGGGTCAGCCATCAATGGTGACTGGGAGGAGGTTCACGAGAACCTCGTGCGCATGGACGATGTGAAGGATGACAAAATACCCAATAACAGCATTAAGTCAACATCGTCCAAACTCAATCGAAACGAAGAGGATTCCGATCTAGAAATCAATCTTTCTGGAATGAAATTAGATGATGTCGACATTGCATTCGATGACAGCGATGCCGGCATCAATCTGGATCCTCTGGTGTGGGCCAATCCCATCGTGGCCACTAGATCGCGCGAACAAACACCCAATATCTTGGGCAGTAGCAACAACAACAGCAGTTCGGACAAAAGAAACTCTCTATTGTATTCGAATCCGGAGGCATTTCTGCGAGAACACTTTCCAACACCGTTCAATAGCAGCGCCAGCAGCAATAGTAGTGGCATTAAATCTAGCCAACAGCAATCGGCAGGACAGCGATCAACTCAGCAATTCGGAATGCCAAATCAGCAACAGACTGCGAATACTCCGAAAATCTGCACACTCGAAGACATAGAGCGGAGCCTCATAACTCAGCAACAACAGCAGAAACAACATAAACAGCTTCAACAACATCAGAGGCAGGCCAATCATGTGGCAAACCAGATGATTGCTTCGACTCCAAAGCCCAAGACGCCGACAATTCCACATACTCAACCATCACAGCAGCAAGCACCTCCAACTCCGCAGCAGCAGCAACAACAGGCACAGGCACAGCAACACCTGGCCAACAATCATCCACTCCAACAGCAACAGCAGCAACAGCACCACCATCAAGCAACATTTCCCAAATTTCCCTTTCCCAATACAGCTGGTCCACCACCAGGCTTCAATGGCCCTCGGCCCAATTTTAACAACCTGCCTCCCCAACATCCTCTCAATAACCTCATCCACCAGGGTGGTGGAGGTGGCGGTGGCGCAGGGCCTCTAAATCACCACAGGAACCAGCTCCCGCCGGGGTTTCCACCTGTTCCGCTTTTTCCTCCAGGGATGCCAGGACCCCATCATCAACTTCCCAACTATCCACCGCGTCCCATGCCCAATCTACCCATAGCTCTCAACAACTTCGCAATGCATCCCAATTTCAATGCGATGCGTCCGGGTGCTCCGCCAATGGTACCACCGCGAATGCCACCCCATCCCAGCTTAATGAACCCAACCGTCGGCTCTGGCTCGGCCTACAATATGTTCAACCAGCGCCTGGTGCAGGAGATCCAGCAGAATCATCCGATGCTATCCAATGTGCGTCACGGATTCGCAGGGCCCAACAACATGAATCCACACCAACAGATGCAGCAACAGCAACACCAACAGCAAATGCAGCAACACAATCGCCTCGAGCGCAAGCACAGCAGCAACAGCACCAGCAGCAACAGTCACCATCAGAACAGCGGCGGTGGAGGCGGCAACTCCGGCAACAATCAAGGAATGCGTTCAAACGGAAACCTGCCTGATGAGTATGACGAATATGCCAACCTAATGAGCACTCGCGACAAACACTGGCTGATAAGCATCCAGCTGACACAGCTGAATACAGACACACCGTACATAGACGACTACTATTACACGGTGTTCAAGCAGCGAAGAGCAGAGCTGAATGGCGACTCTGGCCAAAGCAAGACCCACAAGGACAACCAGCTGAATCATCCACTCACTCAGCCGAAGGGTCATGCCCAGTTGATATTGGTGTCGTTGGGCAACAAAAACGGCACCAACAACCGCAATGGACAGAACAATCGCGAGCGTAGGAATTCCGAGACCAAGAACAATGACCAGGAGCAGCGAAAATATGTCTTTACACCGCTGAAGTTTGAGAACTCGCTGGGTAAATTGCAGTACGGCAGTGTGACGGCTCCGCGCAAGATCATCGACATGGACATCATGGGGCCGGAGGGAAGTCCCCAGCTAAGCACGAACATCGAGCTGTCGGCGCAAAGGAAGTCGCGTCACATTCTGCTGCACATTGAGACGCTCTACCGGATTGTCCTCAAGCTCGAGGATCTCGATAATCCAGCTGCCATTGCAACGATCATAATGAAGGTGGGTTCTTCAGTTTTCTTTATTTTCAAATTTTTCAACTATTTTTTGATTTGATAGAAAAAGAAAGAAAGCGAACGCCTTGCACTCTTGGAACAAATGGAAAACGCCAACAAAGTGTCAACTGGCGATGATAAATCAGCCGACACCGCTTCCGCTGCAGCTGCAATCAATCCAGCTTTGAGAAACAAATTCGCCTACGAACTGGAACCGAAAGAAGTTCTTTTGGCTAAACTGGTTTCCGGTCTGACTCTGGATAAGGTTGTTGCAATGATGAGCGTTCGCAAGGGAAAGGTCGGTAGTTGGACATTTTTGTTGTTAGTTTTTAATTCATTTATTTAAATTCGTGAAGGCATTGGTACGTCGTTTGATGAAACACATTGAAGAAAATGCTATTCGTTGGACCGTTTGGATGGGCGTGTTTGCTTCACTGCAGAATGTCTTGAAGAAGGATCGCGAAGATACCGAAGGTGTTCTCTATTCGCTCTATCCAGAATTTAAGAAACAAATTCGATCGGCTGATTTTGAAACTGTTATCAAGGTGTCGGGTGCCATGCCGATGAGCGAAAAGAAGTCGAATAGCTTGTTTTGCAGCAAGGTGAGTTTTATTTTTGTGTTCTTTTACATATTGAAATAAGAGTATTGAAAAGCTGTTTAGAAAGCATCGATACACCAAGGGTAACCCTTTTGACAGAGTTTACGCAATATCGTAGTCGACGGTAATTGGCGTATTGTAAGGTCAAAGTTGCTACGGATACAGGGTCCACACATTCAGGCCAAAGGAAAAGGCATATCGTGATACTACATGAATCTAGAGAGTTACTTCTTACTATTCGAACCATTTTGAGCTTTTTATAAAGCGGAGAAGATATTTAATATCCTTGTTAGCTAGTTCTCTGGTATTATCATAAATATATTCTCCCAGATGAAGTTTGCGTTTTAGGGAAAGTGCAGGGCATGTGCAGAGAAGGTGAGAGATTGTTTCCTCTTCTTGTTCGTCCATAAAGCTCCTGCAGAAGTCATTTGAGGCTACACCAAGTCGTATTGCGTGTCTGCCTATAAGACAGTGTCCCGTGAGGGCACCTATATGGGAGATTATATGAAATCTGCTTTGAGATAACAAGTCCTTAGAGCGCTTTAGGTCAAGTGACGGCCATATGAGTTTTGTGGCTGCTCACGTTGGTAAATTATACCACCTAGAGTTTGTTATCATTGAGGTTGTTTCTTTTAGCATAAGTTTACATGTAGCTATCGGTATACCTATCCTTTCCCTTTCAGGTGAGATAGGTATGACGTATGACGTTTCCATGTTTAGCTACTTCATCGGCTCTACAATTCCCTGTGATGCCTCTGTGGCCCGGCACCAAGCAGAGGTGAATATTAAATTCCTGCGCCGTCTCCATAAGAGATGATCGACAATCGAGGGCCGTTTGGGAGTTGGTTGAGACACCATCGAGAGATTTAATAGCAGCCTGACTATCAGAGAAGATGCGGATATCAGAAGTTGATATCAAGTTTTCTCTTAGCCAGGATAGAACCTCTTTGATCCCCAAAACTTCCGTTTGGAAGACGCTATAATGAGAGGCTTAGATTAAGCTCTTCTGAATACACACCACAACCAACACCATCATTTGTCTTGGATCCATCTGTATAAAAATGAATGCTATACTGTCTTCCAGAAAGTTTTGTCTTCCCATTCATCTCTGGATGGAATGGAGACCTGAAGGGCCATTCCGTATCTCGATATCGTCGAAACGATATCGTTTCGACGATCGACTCGCTTCACGTAACTCTGGGCTCTCATCACGTAAGCTAGACGATATCGTTTTCGATATCGCCTTCGATAGCTGTGCTTCATGTAAGCAGTAAAAATGTCTATCGATCAAACGATATCGACTTCACAGTTTGATTATTGCTTCACATAACGTCAAGCGATATCGTTTTATCGATATCGATAGCACGATAGCTATTTGTCTATCGCTGCTCATTTAAAATACCAATTTGTTGCAAAAAAATATAATTTTCTTGGAAGAAAAATGTTTCGCCGGAACTTTTTAATTGTTGTAGCGTATAAAAATAGAGTGGCGCGACAGCTCTTGAAGAGACAAGGCCTAAGTAGCTTACAATTTAACGCCGATTCCGAACTGCAAAGTTGAGAAGCACTTTTTCATGACAGATTGATACTCTTTGCAAGTTTTGTCCATTCTTCGTAAGAGGCAGTACCCGTGAAAGATGAAATAAAAACTTTTATGGGCACGAGTAGGACTCGAACCCACAACGTTCTGCTAAGCAGCCACGCACCTAACTACTAAGCTACGGGCAGCTGCTACCGTAGCGGATACAAAATAAATTAAAAAAAGAAAAACAATTGCAAGAAGAGAGTTTAGGGATGCATCAGTTTAAATTTTATACACGGTGCGTTGAAATGTAAACCTAGTACATACATAACAGTGAATACGTATTTCACATTAACAAACAACAACTACAATTATAGATCAAGCTAGAAATCATTAGTTTTCTAGTTAAGGTACTTTGAAATTTGTATTGGAACTTGTTGGCCAAAGATTGTTTGTTGCAAAAATAGTTCTATTAAACGATGCACAGCATCAACGTTTTTCTGTCTCAGAAATGAAGAGCACAATGAAGGGGCTATGAAATATAAAACAAAATATATCACATTTGCAAAAGATACAAATAAGAAGACCCCAATACTAACCGCCTTCCAATCAGTCCATGCAACTCTTCATACTCGTTGAACAGATGGGCGGCGGGTTTTTGATCCGAAAACTATTCACTCAAGCCAATCCAAAGATATCCTTTTATTTATTTATTTATTTATTTATTTATTTATTTATTTATTTCTACGATATATATACATCAACAGAATTGAATTCAAAGGAAAAAATGGAAAAAAAAAATAAAAATACAATAATTTAAAAATCATTAAACTATACAATGTTAGTATTAAACAAATGTAAAATATATGCTAATAATAAGCGTTTAAAGACATTTCTCTCCATGCTAATGTCTAAACAATTATACATTTCATTAAATAATTTACAACAATGACTTATTGGTTCTCTCAATCCATAATTAGTTCTATGTGAAACTTCAAATAATAATGGCCTTAATCTTAAAGCACGTGAAGGAGCATAAACATTAAATTTAAAAAGCAAGCTTGAACAATCAATATAAGAACACAGAACATCCCGAACGAACATTACACTGTACATATCTCTGCGCAATTCAAGAGGTTGCATTCCCAGAAAAAGACATTTAGTACGGTACGAAAAACTTGCATTGTGAACCCCTTTGGTATAATGTCTTAAAGCAAAACGTAAAAAATTTTTCTGAACTCTTTCAATCTTAGAGATTTCACTTTGAGTTGTTGGATTCCACACAACACAAGCATATTCTAAAGAGGGTCTTACTATGCCATAATAAAGCGATCTAAGGGTGTATGGATCATTAAATTCAAAAGAATTTCTTTTCAAAAATCCTAACAATGAATTAGCCTTTGAAATTATTGAATTAATATGAAAATGAAATTTAAGTTTTTCATCAAATATTACACCAAGATCACTAATTTCATGGACAATTTTTATTTGAGTATTATCAAAAGTATACAGAGGAACAATTGGAAACAAACTACGGTTATAAGACATACTACTGCATTTGTCAAGGTTGAGTTTTAAATCATTTGTAATGCACCAGTTAAAAAACATATTAAGATCATCTTGCATACGCACACTATCAGCAGAATTTGAAATTTCTGCAAAGAATTTGATATCATCTGCAAATAAAAGACATTTACAAAATTTTAACATATCAGGGATATCATTTACATGGAGTAAGAAAATGGGTGGTCCTAAGTGGCTTCCCTCAGGAACTCCTGAGGTAACAATAACTTCCTTAGAACCAATATCGTCCACAAACACCATTTGCTTACGTCCAAACAAATAAGATTTTAGCCAGTCTAACAAAGAGTTTGAAACTCCATAACACCGAAGTTTTTTAAGAAGAATGTTTAAATTCACTCTGCTGAATGCTTTTGCAAAATCAGTATATACAACGTGAACTTGTCCATTTCTCTCCAAGGCATTTATCGAAAAATTTGTAAACTCAACTAAGTTCGTAACCGTAGATCGACCTTTGCAAAAACCG
This sequence comes from Sphaerophoria taeniata, assembly GCA_943590905.1. Taxonomy (NCBI): domain Eukaryota; kingdom Metazoa; phylum Arthropoda; class Insecta; order Diptera; family Syrphidae; genus Sphaerophoria; species Sphaerophoria taeniata. The sequence continues at coordinate 192,456,874 of OX016540.1, forward strand.
TGTTGAAAATCACTTACATGGCCTTTCAACATACCAACAAAAATGTCCTTGACAAGACAATCCAACATCTTTGGTATGATGGATAATTTTGAAATTGGTCTATAATTTTGTATGTTGTCTTTTTTCCCAGATTTAAACATGGGACTTATGACCGAAATCTTCCACTCATCAAGGAAAGTACCTGTGGATAATGATTGATTAAATAATTCAGTTAACGGCAAAGACAACGATTCAGCACAGTGCTTTAAAACAATCGGTGGAAAACTCAATATATCCGGCTTACTTATTGGTTCTAATTCAGTAAGAAGCTTAAGCACATCGTTAGAATTCTTAAATCACACGAATTAAATACAGAAGGAAGAGATTCAAAATAATCTTCATTAAACGTTACTGAATTTGTAGAATTATAAATAGTTTGAAAGTGATCAGCAAACATATTTGCTATTTCTTGTGGGTTAGAAGAGGATATATTTCCAAGATGCATTGTCGATGGAAAACCAACACTCCTACGCTTTGCATTAATATAACACCAAAATTGATTTGGATTCGATTTCAGTTTTAATTCAATCGATTGTACATACTTGCAATGAAGGAACTTTGAAAGGAATATAAACTCTTTTCTTAAACGACAAAAAAGTGAATAGTCAACCAATGAGTTTGATCGTTTGAAACGCTTATGGGCAGAGTTCTTCGCATTCTTCAATTTCTTAAGTTGGCTGTTGTACCATTTCGGATTAGAGTTAGATCTTCTCCTAATTAAGGGAACAAATTTATTTAAAGCTTCACTTACAAAATATTTTAATTTGTAGAAGTTATTATATAAATCATTATTTTTAAAATGTGATATCCAGTTTACACCTGATAGATAGTTTTTTATTAAATTCAAATTATGAGTATTAAATTTACGACAATATGACATATAATTGTTAAATTGAGTGAAATTATCATAAACATAATTAGATATAGAAATATGTATTGCTGTATGATGAACAGAATTATTCAACAATGGAAGTGTTTCAGAAATATTTATATTTAATTCATCAGAAACAAATACTAAATCTAAAAGCCTATTAATAGAATTGAAAACATCATTTACTTGATTTAGATTTAAAGAAAAAAGATAATCACAAATCATAATTTCAATTTCAGTTTTTAATAATGCTGGTAATAATTTATTTCCATCTACTTTAATCCAATTTAAATTCGGCAAATTGAAATCACCGAGTACACAAATATGAGCATTTTTATATTCTGGCAAGTTGGCAATCCTATCAATATTTTCTAAATGCTGCTTGTAGATGGAGTAAGCACTTCCAGGGGGAATATAGCTTAGGAAGATTAGAATTTCAAGGCCAGCAAAAGTCACTCTCACACCAAGCTGTTCGATATTGACACCATTTATCTCCGACATCACATTTAATTCAAGTGCAGATGCAATTAAAGAGCTATTCCGACGCACTGCAATTAGTACACCACCTCCACGCGTTTTGCTAACATCAAAACGATCAAGACGAAATACAGAGAACGACATTAAATTGAAAAATTCCTCTGTCTTAATGTGATCATGAAGCCATGTCTCTGTAAATGCATAAATGTCAAAATCCGAAGCATCAAGAGCGAAAGAGAAATCTCTTAGTTTAGATGAGAAACCACCCATATTCTGCGTATATACACTCAAATTGTTATTTTTTTGCAGAGGAGAAGTTGGTAACAAGTCAACTGCATTTGTTGGTGAACTTGGGTGTAAAAGAGATGAAGATGATGCTGATACTAATAGGCGTGATGATGATGGTTGTTGATGTTGTTGTACAGGCAGTGATGATGATGACGATGGCAACACTGACAGCGTTGACAATGGAAAAAATGATGATGGAAGAGAAGATGTTATACACTGGTTGCAATTGTTTGTTTTCTGTTGTAGTTTTTTGGACGGTTCACAAATTCTGTGACGCATACACCAAATGGCCAATTACAAGCATTAAAAGCTAGTTCGAGTTTATCAGCAGGGATACCAATTTTGAATGTGATATATTTTAGAGTAGAGGCATCCACGTTCGATTTTAACAATTTAAAACACTTGATCTCATTAGCTGGAATACTTAGTTTTGTCGCAATGTACTGTACAAGCGATGATTCTGTAGTAGCAGTTTCAAATTTCGATAAATGCAACCATTTGGTCGGTGAGATTACACATAAATCACTTTGGGGTAAATCAGAACCAATCATAAATTTGGGAATTGTCATATGTCCAGTACGCACTCTTTTGTTTACATTTTTATTGCTTTCATTACCGACGTTCTTTATTATTACATCATTAGATGAAATTGAGGAACAGGGAACGTGAGATGAAGGGGGCATTTGCTCAGAGCACCTATCCAGAGATATTTCACCAGTAATCATATCAGATGTATTCACAGAGAGAGGAGGTAAGGGAAAATCACTTCTCGAAGGTACTGCACTTTGAATAAGTTCATTTACATGTGATCTATTAGTTTCCAAGATGAGTGCACTTTCAGAGGGCACAGCGGGGAGAATAACCGAATTCTTTAGTGGCTTAGGTTGGCTAGCTTTTTCAACAACAATTTTACTAGTGTTATTATTTAACAAATCAGAGAGTGAAGTTAAATTTGTGTTAAGAGTATCCCAATCAGTTTTCATGAGAGAAAAGCTCTTTAAAAGAGAAATCACACTCTGCAAATCAGCAAGAATATGCGGCTGTGTTAGGTAGTTATGTAAAAGTTTTACGGTTTTAATAAGTTCACCAACCTTACATACAAAGCCAAGCACCGGCACACTTGAACAAGCATTACATTTCCAAAAGAAATTCGTAGTCGATTTCAAGAACTTCAATGAGTTTTCATTATCAATCGCACAATCTCCATGAAACTTCAACCCGCAAATGCCACCACACAAGACAAAGTCTTCACGAATGTCCAAATTACACTTTGCACATTTCTCCGTCATTATTAGGCAAGATAACGATTTATTTAACAGAAGAAGCAAAAAACACGTCCGCTCAGCACAACGTTTAGCAGCATCAAAATAGATTTTCTCTGCTAGTTTTGTGACACTTTATGTTTTGATGTTTTGTTCAGTGCCTTTCAAACTTGAGGCTGCGATAGCGATACACGATACGAGAGTAGGTGTTTTCCATGAAGCAAATTTTTTTCGACATCGCACAATACAATCGTATCGGCGACAGTCGACAGTGAAATTACGTGATGAGGGCCCTGAAAATCACTATCGTCCAGACGATATCGTTTTTTCAGGTCGACATTTGCTTTCCGTATCTCGACTATCGTCAAGACGATATCGTCAAAACGTTGGAATTTGAACGACAGCAAATTAGGTATCGTCTAGAATAAAAATTTTAGGGAAATTTTTGTTTTGATTCAACAGGGTTGAATCTTATGAAACATTTTATCTTATATCATTCATTTTATAAAACTAGTGTTCTCTCGGCTTTTCACAGACTTCTAAGTAAAGATGTTTGCCAAGAAATGGGCTTTATGAAATGTTTTTTAAGTGAAAAAAAGGAAATAAAAATAGGAATAACTCATTTCAACTCTTCCAAATTGAATTACAATATTTTTTTACTAAAAAATCGCCGAGGTAAACAAAAAATAAAAGTATAAAACGCATAGTTCAAGTCGTCATCTTTGATGGCAGTGCTTTTTTTAATGAGTAGGTACTACAATCAGATGAAAAGAGAGAAGCGACACCTATATAATAAGGTTGTCTCTATAACTTACTTGCAAATGCTTCATACGAATGAAGTACACAAACACAAAATTTGATCTGATAGTAATACATGTGCACTTCGATGACATTTCGTCTACAGTTTGAGAGTGTCTGTAGCTCTCAAAGTACATTAGCAAAAAAACGATGAACGAGACGATGACGATCAACTTACGTGAAGCAAATTTGAGACGATATCGTCGACGACAATCGTTTGAACGATAGTCGTTTTGAAAGTTACGGAATGACCCTCCTGGGGTTTTGGAATGGTGTAGTCTACGCACTTTGGTATAGGACCGAAGAAGTTCAAAATGATGGAATGGTTGGTTCATTGAGACCAGACGTTGAGTCTTATAGCTGTACTCGCTGCCACTTATCTGCCGAAAATGTCGAGGGTTGTTAGATGTAGGAGAGTGTCTAACGCTGCTGAGCGTGTGGTTTTGCAATGCCCACTTTGCAGAGACACGCAGTGCCTTTCACTCTTCTGGGTTTGTCGCAGTAAGTGACTTTCTCCCGTAGTCCACCAGACTGCAACCCCGTACATGAGTATTGGTCGGATGACCAATGTATATAGCCAACAAACCCCATTTGCTTCCTATGGCTTTTTAGCACGAGAAAAGAGCTACTGTAGCTTTCCTAACTCTTTCTTGAATGTTGGGTTTCCAACTTAATTTTTTGTCTAATATAATTGGAAAAATTAGTGGTACACCTTTTATTGAAGGAGGTACAATTTCTGGAATTTCGTATTTCCGTGAAGAAAGGACGAGGTCTGTTTTTGACGATTAATATTAAGTCAACAGTGATCAGCCCATCTAGTGAGCATATTAAGTGCGTTTTGGAGGAAATCTCTCAGGGTATTAGGATTTTTTCCTGTGACAGCGATAGCAACATCATCGGCATACGCAATCACTCTGTGGCGTTCCTTCTCGAGGGATATTAGCAGTTGCCAGTTCGTTAACTACTATGTTCCACAGGAGAGGGGACAGGGAGAAAGTGTATGTCTTGACATTGACATTGACATTTCACAGTACTTCGCACATGAATGTAACGAACTACAGACACATAGCAGCACTGGCGACTGTGGCAATCGGCTGGGACAGAACAAGACATTCATACAACAGAGAGAGAGAGAGACAGATAGAAAAATAGAAAGAAAGCACACATAACAGAAACCTACGTGACTCAGAGGAGGAGACTTAGATTTGTATTGTCTCATGTTATCGCACAGGTGGCCTCAGATAAACTGGCGATTTTCGTAGAAAAAGAATGCTGCCGAAGCTGGGGCTTGAACCCGTAGCGTTCGGCTTAGCAATCAACTACTCTATCCTCTGAACCATGGGGAGAGGGGACAGAACACCACCTTGCGGAGTGCCTCTGCTGACAGACCTTCTTGTACAAAAATCTCCCATCATCATTAGATTAATCAAAGTGAGTATTCGACGTTGAGGGTCATCATAGCAGAAGTGATAGCAGATGTGTCAACGTTGTGGAAAGGGCCCTCAATGTCCAGGAAGGCAACCATAGTGTATTCCTTTTGCTCTAGGGAATATTCGATAGTTCTTACCAGAATATGCAAAGCTGTTTTTACCCATTTCCCTTTGCAGTTAGCATGATGAGACTTTTTGGCGTAAATCGACGTTTCTTCTTTTGTTTACTTTATCTTCTAGTTGACTGTTGTTTTTTTTAGTATAAAACGTACTCTGTATTTTTGAGAGAATAATTTATATTCAGCCCTATCGCCAATTTTATGTTAAGTTTTTTTCCCAGGGAAACAAAAATTACCCCGGAACAGAAGTTTCCCATCGAGAATCTCCCAAGAACTTTTATTTCCCAGGAAAGAAATTGTACCATCCTCAAAATATTTTAATGATTTTCGAAGTTCGTTTGAAAGCTTCAAATAACAATAAAATATTTTGTTTCTGTCAAATACAAATATAATAGGTCTGTTCGCGTACCTTCCTAAAACAGTCAAATTTTACGAAAAATTACGAAATTTTACCAAATCATGTTCGCGTACTCAAAAATTTCGTTATTTTTCGTAAAGAGAGCGCTCACGAGAGAGTAAAATATTTCCCCAACCTACGAATTTTAGCCCAAGAAATTTCTTTGGGCTGATTTTTGAAAAGAAGAGAATTTTACCCCCACTCCTTAAAATGTGTCTTTTTACGAATTTTAGTGCAGAAAGTACGCGAACGGACCTAATATTTAATGAAATTTTGGATTTTCATATCAAAAAAACTCGTTCTCGCTTATTTTTTAATGGATATTTGATAGTTCTTACTATCCCAAGCCTATTTCTGAAAGCCAATCCGATTCCTAGCTCTGGATACGAACGTATTTGCATCAGAAGATATACTTTGTGTATATGGGATCACAAGAAGAAGGACTCAAATCAGGATCTGATAGAGGGCTCATTGATCTTTGTTTTCGTGTATCATTTGCTGTAGCTTACCTAGAAAATGTTTAAATACGGTTGGGCGTTGGGCCGGAAAATCCTCAAGATACTTCTGAGATATCTCTTAACGAACGTTTGAAGCTTTCTTGTGGCAGTGTCTGTGACTTATCAAGTGCTGCACCCATAAAGCATTACGGATTCAAAATTGGAACGGAACAGTCGAGGCTTAGTCTTTATGCCAAAAGAGTTGTCCAGAAATATTTACTTGGATTTATGATTAAGTTCCAAGGCTGATCTTTAAGTTTTTTCGAGTTAATCTTTAGCCCCCACGACTTCTGCCCCTCTCTCCACTAAAAAAACAAAAGAAACAGTCTTCCAACTCACTTCATGGTAAGGAAAAGCAAGTTTTATCCTATAACTTGGGGAAAATTCTGTTCCAAATAAGGAAAAAGTTCCCTGGAAAACAATTATTGGCGATACGAAATTTTTCGAAATTCCTATTCTCGAAAATTATTCATGATAGCAATGTTCCCAAATTGGGAAAAAATTCCAGGGAAAATTTATTCGTGATAAGGCGATTAAATGGTTAGGCAAGAGTTGTAACGGAAGTGATTACTCGACTGATTTGTTTCGTTTACATTGTTTTACCAAACCAAAATTCAGAACTTTCAAATTACTTATGAAAAATACATTAATGGCGTTTTTAATTGGCAATCTGGAAGCAAAAAAAAGCAATCTGAATGCGTTCAATTGGGCAAAACTGACAGTTCTGATTCTGAAAAAAAGAGAATTTCTCTTCTGGTTTTAAAAACAGAATCAGAAGCAGAATCACTCACACATTCATAAATGTTTGCAGCACAAAAACAAAATGAAATTTGGCGCGAATGCACCATGTCATACTCAACCAATACATTCTCACCAAACTTCAGATTCTTCGGAATAAAAAAAAACTGTTCAATTGGGATTCCGAATCGAAGAACAATTCCGGATTGCCAATTAAAAACGCCATAACATAAAGTGCAAATTCCATAGAGTAATCTAAAGCCATAAATATCGAACAATTTGCAGCTACAAAAAAAAAAAAATGATCAAGCCCCATTACATAAATCTGTTTATTATTTTAGTTCGGAATTTCATCACTGGTCTGCCTTATCCTGCAAGCCGAACTTCTCTACGTTGTCGATCAAGATCCAACACTCAACAATGAAAATCGAGATTCATGGAGAATATTCCTCGATTCAGTAGCAACATCATTAAATCGAACAATACAAAATCAAACTGTTTGCGCCGCCATCGAATCGGATTCAATACACCCAATGATGAATCATTTTGCCCGATTCAAAGATCTACAACTAGATTCTCTATTAGCATTAATATCTCAAGCTAAAGAGCAAATTAATTAATCACACATACATTTTCGTTTTTTTTTTATAATTTGAAGCAAAAATATTTATTTCTTTTTTTTTCAAAAGTAAAAAATAAAAAAAAAAAAACAAAGAAGAAGAAATTCATCATAGAACAAGCAAAAATTCCTCTCTCACTTTTTCACTCTCTCTCGTTTTCTGTTTTTGTGTTTGCTTATTTCTTGTTGCATCCTCTTCTGTTGGTGTTTTTTCTTTGTAAATAATTAAAAAAAGCAAAAAATAGTTTATAGACGAATTAATTAAAATTAAATATTTCCCAATTATTCAAAAAAATACAAAAAAACACATTTTCAACGGAATTATATTTGGAACACGTTTGAAAATGTAACAAAAAAAAAAAAACAATTAAGTTACAAAGGACACTTGCTGCAAACTTATAATCTACCTGCTAAAAGGTCCTTTCTAAGGCTAGGGATTTTATTCATAAAAAACAAAAACAAACAAAAAACAGAAAAAAATATTTTCACAGTGTAATTATGCATAAATCTTTAAGTATTTCGTATATTCGTAAAAGTAAATATTAATGTAGAACTCACCTAAAATAATTTTTAAACAAAAGAATTAATGTTTTTTTTTATGATTTTTGTTGCTTTTCCCCTTTATGCAATGTGATACTTCAATTCGAAAGATAAAAGTAAAATTTATTGTCTTAACTATTCTTGCTTTTCTGTTTGTTGTGCGTTTTGACATTTAAATACAAAAACAAAAACAAATGTAAATGGCCGTCATCGGTGCAGGTAGTTGTCTATGCTAAGTATTCACGGCTTTGTTCATTTTTTTCTCTCTCTCTTCGTTTGTTTATGATTAAAATTATTTATTAGCCTAAAAATAGACTTTAAAAAACAAAAATATGAATGATGACATTTAAAAAATAAATCAATTCGTAGACGTGACCTAGGAACACGACAGAGGAACCTTCTTAACTTTCAAATTGGGTTTTAAGTGGTTCTTGAATTAAAAAAAAATCATTTCAATACAAATTGTGTGTAGTTCTTGGAATAACATCGAAAAAAATATTATTTGTTTCATAAAGAAGTTTTTCAATTTGATTTTATAATTTTTTCATTTTGTTTTAAACTAAAATGGCAGTCCTTGATACCAAAAAAATGAAAAAAATGATTTTGTAATGGATATTAAGTTAATAACATTTTTTTTTATTATTATTTTTAACCTTAATGTTTGTTGTCTTCTTTTCTTTTTTTTTTTTTTGATAAAACATATAACACATAATTTAACAACACATCTTATTTAACATTTTAATATAAACAACAAAAATGCAAAGTCATTTAAATAATAATAAATATGAATATTTTTTTTGTGATTTATATTTTTTATATATGCTGATGTTCGTAAGAATAATTAAAGAATATAATTTATGTATTTTTAAATATAATATAAACTCAAAAAAATACATACATACATTAAAAAAAACGTGCGTAAAGGATGAATATTTGTTTCAAAAATCCTAAGTCGTTGCGGGGTAATATATAATTCACCTAAAAATAAAATAAATTATAAACAAAAAAATAAGCAAACGTCTATATACATTAATAATAATATTTAATAATAATTAAAAAAAGAAATAAATATTTTCTATGTCAAGTGCACTGGTAATTTTAAAAAACATAAAAATTCTTTAAACAACAAAAAAGCGTCTTATAGAAATGTTAAATTAAATTTTGAGGACTGCCCCTCCCTAAAAATACTAATTTGCAATTAGAAATGTATTTATTGCATACAAAAATTAATAATTATATGAACATGATTTTTTTTGTTTGTTTTGTATTTAATTTAATTTTATAGAAAATGAAGAAAAAAAAAATATTTAAAATTAATTTTATTTGTGTAATCATTAAAAAAAAAGAACTATATATGACAAAATAAAAAATTATATAAAAAAAACCTTAATCGGGTACCTTGCATATTAATTTATCAAAAATATAAAAAAAAACAATTAAAACACTTAACTTAGTTAAATGCAAAAATTATATATCGTCTGAAATATATTTTGAAAGAAAACGATATTTAAGATAAAATTCTATGCTTTTCTAAAAAAAAAATTTAAATAAAAAAAAATGTTGGTTCGATACAAAAAATTATAAAGAAAAGCAATGAATTTAATAATAATAAATGAATTCTTCAAAAAAACATTCAAAACATTGCCCCATTTTAAACAAAATTCATTGATTATAAATCAATATTATAAAACTTTTAAAAAGAAATTAGTTAAAAGAACAAAACCAAGTAAATGAAATTTGTCAATATACAAACAAAAATAAAATAACAAATAGGAACAACAAAATTATAACAACAAAACATAATTTAAAAAATAAAAAAGAACGGAAGGATATATTATATATATACATAAATATATAATAATTTTCTTTTTTACATAGACAGAATATTGAAAATATATACAAATGAAGAACAGCATTTGAATGGGGTTTTATTTTTGCCGAAATGCCGAAATAATATTGTTGAAGGCTGTGGACGTTCTTTTCGTTCTCTGTTGTTATTCAATGAAAAGCTAACCCAAGACGTATTTAAAAGTTGGTTTATTAACCCGAACATTCTTTACAAAACAGAGCATCTAACAACCAATGCAGTGAGTTGTGGAAGTAAGTAAGCACCTTTTTATATTATATTTGTATTGTATTGTATGGAATTTGTTTTTTATTAATTCATTTTGGTAGGTACAGTAATTAAAGTTATACATAAAGTTTGGACGACCGAGAAAATTAACATGAAGAAATTGATCCAAACGATACTATACAAACTTAGGAAAACCAGAAAGAAAAAATATTAATGAACAATATGTGTAAGCGAGCAATTAGTGATCTTCCGAATAACATAATTTTGTATGTAACCGAAACAAAACAAACGTAGAAACACTCTTTTTCTTTAGCGTAGCTTGGCGAATGCTTATCAGTAAATTAAGAGTAAAATAAATCAACATAGCGTTGGTATACAAGCTAAATGCACTAAGTCAGTTTTTAGGCATTTTCAGATTTAAATGCAGAATTTTTCAGAACGATAATATCTATGTATTTTAAAAACAAACTTAGCCATATTATATTTCCTTAATGAATAATTTTGTGTTTCATTTTGCACGAAGTCAGAAAAAACACATTTCATACAGGAAGAACGCAGTTAGCTGACTTAGTGTGTTTGACCAGTAGCACGAGGTAAATAAAAATACTACCTTTCTACAGGAAGAGAGCATTAACAAGACTTAATGCCTTTTTTCTGTCATAAAAATTACTTTGTTTGAATTTTACAAATGACTTACGCAGCATGCCGTGTTTTAAAATTCATGATAAAAGCGTTCGCATTTCAAAGAGTTTTCACAAACTGTGCATTGTTAAGCGTCTTGAATTTAAAAACTTTAAAATGAATAAGAATTCTCTATCGTGGGCAATTCTCCAATTAGCCAAACAAAATAAACAAAATACCTTCGGTAAGTTATTTTGTTTTTCTTTTTATGAAAAAGTTGTAATTAGTAAAAAAGGAGTAGGGGAAACTGGGGCACATTTGACAATTAAAGGCCCTATTATGTAAGACAACTAAGAAGAAAGTTGAGTTGTAATCCGGCAATCGGTATTACCGATCACAACTAGTTGACTCTCTCAAGTCAACCAGTAGTCAACTAAAAAATGGTTGACTTTTTAGTTGTGTTCGGGGTATTATGTAAGCCAGTTCAGTTGTCTCTCAGTTGTGATTGTTGGCAAAATTAGACAACTGCTATTAACCAGTTGTGTAGTGTATTTTTGTTTTCAAAAAAAAATTTTTTTTTCTTATTTAGAAAATGGAGAAAAAAATGCAAGTTTAAGAAAAAATAATCAAAACATTTGCAAGCAAATAATTTTTTTAGTCTAAAAATCACAAAACCTGCCAAATTCGAGAGGTTGATTGAAATTCTACAGCAGAAACCAAACCAAAAGCAGATAGAAGGCACGTGAAACTTTTGATCACGCCAATCGTTCTTTCAATAATGTTTCTTGTTTGTGCATGTATGGTATTGAGACAAGATTCTGGACTCCCACTTTCAGCCAATCGAAATTGAGTCATTAAATGTTACTCTAAAGGATATCCAGCATCTCCCATCGGTTGGCTGAGTAAGGCCTAGATTAAAATCATTACCGCTGCACTTTTGGTAACTTCCTTCTGCCATGAAACGTGGTTGGGCAGGGCTGAGTTTGAGATTTAGTGGGACTGCGGAGGAACGCTGTTGTTGTTTCAAATAATCTTTGATTTCATTTAGCACATTTTGCGTCTTTGTTGGGTCAAAAATAACTTAGAAATCTGCAACAAAACGGAGACATTAAATCAACACTTCTCATCTAAGAATTTGTTTACAAATAATACTTTTTATGTATTTTGAAAACGATAGCAACTTAGAGGTGCTTCCACCAATGGCTTTTTCCGTCAATTCCTTTGTTTGGCTGGAAGTTATAGCTATTTCACGGGTGCCAAGCCGATCATCAGACTCCTTTATTAGTTATTTTTCATATTATTCGAAAAACTTTTTGAGTTCATTTTGGGATTTGAACCTAGACCAGCTAGTTGGGAAGCCAATGAAAACGCATTGCCAAACAAAGGAATTGACGGAAAAAGCCATTAGTGGAAGCACCTCTTAGTTGCTATCGTTGTTCAAAATACATAAATGGAATTGACGGACGCAGCCTAACTGCAGTGTTAAAATAACACAAAAACAAACAATTAATACTTTTTGTTTGGAAGTTCCAATGAATTGGAGTGATCTCTAATATTTTTTTTCATCAGCGCAACATTGAGGGGATTTTCTTCTTCCGAATTTACAAAAAAACAAATCAATAGAACTCTCCATTTCATATTATTTTGTCTTTTTAATAAAATTTTGCACTGAATTCAAAACATTGAAATACTTATTTTACTTTACACAGCTGTTTTTGACACAAAACAAGCACAGAAAAGTATGCAACGTATTTGGTATACTCAACTGAAAAAAGTTGTCTGCCATAATACGAATTTTTTTTGCAGTTGTCTTCAAATTGAGTTGTCTTGATTACAACTCAACTAAGTTGAGTTGTGATCCATAATAGGGCCTTAATTTTAAAGAGCCTGTATTTTTGTATTCGGTTAATGGATTTCAATCTTTTCTTTTGCATTCAATACGTTGAATGTTTGAGATAGAATTGCCATGCCGATATTCCGTTTTTAACATTTACATATTTTTTAAAAATTAGTTTTGTAAAAAGAGTCATTTTGTCAAAAGTTCCCCGAGCCCACCCTTGACTTTGTACTGGGGAACATTTGACAATACCAGTTTAAGCTCAATAAGTCTCACCAAATGTGGTCTTTTTGATGTTAAGATGGATAAAAAAGTCAAACTTAGGGCTGAATTAATTTTGTTCATAAATTTGTCGAAGATTCTGAAAAAAGTTATCAACTGCTAATTTTGAAAAGCCGTTGAGCCTGGCTTAGCTCATATTTTCGGGCTTTTTTAGGGAGAGATTTGGATTTCGTTTTAAAAATCCGTAAAGCCAATCGTCTGCAGCTTTTTTGAAACTTCCCAACTTGGTGAACAGCGAATGTTATTAGCCTTGGCAAAGACATAAACAAATTTCTTAAAAGTTTCTTTTGATAAACCATTAAGCATAGAAAGAACACTTCTTTAAATACTAAACCAACTCTTTTTCTTGAATTTTTGTGAACGTCTATCGCGCTGTATATATTTCGATTGAAAAGGAAAATCTTCGTTATACTTTCATTTCCCGAATCGGAGCAATCTTTTAAGGGATCCTGCTTTTTCATGCGCATTATCAATGTTGTTCTATTGATGCCATATTTTCTAGCTGCAGATATAGGTGTTCCACGATTTTTTCGGATGTCTGAAATAGCTCTCTTTACTTTTTCTTTGTCGATTGAGTTTTTATTTGACTTTTTTCTTATAGTTGCGAACCATTTTTCCTGAAAAAATTAACATGTAACAATCGAAAATGAAAAGTCGTGTTATCAGGATCAATATGGGGCACTTTTAACAAATGTCAAATGTACCCCTAACACAAGTCAAATGTGCCCCATTTGAAAAAGTCAAATATGCCCCAAAGGTTGTTTACAGCTATTTTTTTTTATTTTCCTTAATTAATGTTACACTTTCACAAAATTTACTTTAATTTATAAATTTTAAATGGAAAGCACTATCAAAATAATGTTTCACAATAAAAATACACTTTCGACTTTCACAAAACTCATAAAATGCTTACGTACCGTTGGTGGAAAATTACATCAAGTATCTGGAAATCACAAAAACGCGTGTTGCTCGTAGAAAAGTTGAAGCAAGCCTGTCACAGTTTACTACATTGTTTTTTAAATCAAATAAGGCGCCGTTTTCAATCCCAATTTTTCTTCTTAAAGGCTACGTTCACACTTAAAATCGCAAAGTCAAATGTGCCCCAACGTCAAATGTACCCCAGTTTACCCTAATTCCCGAAATGTTTCACACTTGGTTTTCAGCATAAGCATCACAACCAAATGCAAAAGATTACCTTCCAGAACCAGATGTCTTAGACGAAAGCGATATTGAATAATGTGTGTTTAGTCTGCAATTATTCTTGAGCACTTCTAGTATTACCATTTTTATTCTTATATGTTAAACTAGCTGTAACCTGCCACGCTTCGCAGTGCCTTCACTTTTTTACACACTATCCACTACCCTCCTACCCTCCAGAGCTACCTGCTACCCGCTAAACCTCTACCCCACTACCCGCTTCCCGTTACCTACTACTTCAACACACTCCCACTTACCACGCTACCCGCTACTCACTCCCGTTACCCATCACCACGCTATGCGCTACCCGCTACTCCACTACCCGCTTCCCACGCCCATTATATCTCAAAAACAACAAATCTAAAAAAGAAAATATATCGACTGCAAAAAATTTCAAGTGTAGGTACGTTTTTTTTGTCAATGGAAAACAATATTTGACGAATATATATTTTCTTCACTGACTTTTTGTTATGAAAATAAATTTATTTTCAAACGAGCGTCGCACAGTGGTTCCCTTCTATGGACATAATGGAAAAAAACCTATAAAAACTTGATGGATGGACCGATTTTGTTGAAATTTGAAATGAAAAACAAATATTATAAATTTTACCCGTTGAGCAAAAATAATTGACATTGGTCAAAGAATAAGTCTCTTTTTTGATTTAACATTGTAAACAAATAAAAACAAACGTGGTTTTATTTTTTCATATAATATACGTATGTATATTATGTTTTATATTATTATGTTCATAATTGGATTTTTTTTTAATATTGTTAATAAGTATGATGTTATAAACACAATTAAATTAAACTATTCTCTCACATTGTGACAATTTTCTTAAATAGTGGCCTGTTTGGCGTTAAAGATACACTAGTCAAAACAATTAAAGGAACACTTGCAAAAACTAAAAAATTGAGTGGTTTTTTATAAGGCTGTATCTCAGTAGAAAAAAGTCAGATTAAAGTGAAATAAAAAGTTTTTCAAAGGTTATCATTTTTTCTTTTTAAATTATTTTGAGTTAAGAAAATACCGTTAAGCGTTTTTGCTTGAGCGTAAAAAATGTTCACTCATTTTATGACAAATCAAAGTTAATTTTTGTTTTTCAATTTTGAAAATGAGTGAACATTTTTTTACGCTCAAGCTAAAACGCTTAACGGTATTTTCTTAACTCAAAATAATTTAAAAAGAAAAAATGATAACCTTTGAAAAACTTTTTATTTCACTTTAATCTGACTTTTTTCTACTGAGATACAGCCTTATAAAAAACCACTCAGTTTTTGAGTTTTTTGAAGTGTTCCCTTAATTGTTTTAACTAGTGTAATAATAAGTTATTAACAAAAATTAAATAAGTAAAGATTGTGCTTCTTCACTTAGCTGAATAGAATGCTTTGTTTTTGGTTCTGGTCTCAAGCTCGTGATTTGGGGATCAGAGGATAAAAGCATTTGATGCATTACATCCTCATTGGTTGCCAAACGGGAACACTTTCTTGTGTTATGGATTCTATAGTATCTATAGTCTTTGTGTCTGCTTTCCTGTGCTTCTTCTGATAAAGAACCTATAGGTAAAGCTGCGGATGTTATTATTTCGGTTCCGTGAAATAAAACTTTGTGCACTGTTGCTGGCAAATAATACCATGGATACAAATCAAGGGCCAATTTTGCTGTTTCCTCTGCATAAGTTCCAAATTTATTAGGATCTACTGAGTACGAACTACATATTATTTCCAAAATCACACTCAGCCTTTTGATGAAAGTCACATCAATTTTTGTTATTTCCGCCGTTAAAAAAGGATTACCGAAAAATCGTCGAGATGTATTTCCGTCATTCGTTGTGCCAGCTCCTTGCTTCACAACATCTACCTTTATTCCCATTTTTTCAAAAAACTCCTTTTGAATCCTTTGTTTAGTTTCCTGTTTCAAAGGAAATTTGGAATTTGGAATTCTCCAAGTTTTAAAATCTAAATTGTATGACAGATGTAAAACATACTCCATGAAGCGAATGCGGGCGTGCAAAGGAGAAATTCCTAATTGAAGGGCTTCTTCATTTAATGACCTCTCCCGTATAGCAGAAATATTGTTCATTTCCGTTGGTTTTGCGCCACATATAACGCAATTACTCGAAGAGGACGAGTTCGTAACAACCTGTGCTACTTTGCCATCAATCATTGTGAAAAACAACTGATGTTTTATATTCAAAACAAATGAATCACAACGAATTAATGTTTCACGTAAATTTCTTATTTCATTTTCAACCCTGTCTTTTTCTTCCCGGATTAGGCTTGGGGTTTCTTTTTTAAATTGAAATTTAAGTGGTCTACAGTAACGAGTAGACGAAGGTCTAGGATTTTTCCAAATTCCATTATCTAAATTACTGAAATTCATCTGCAATGGCACAATTGATGTCATGAACATAAATGAATCTGATGAATCCGGGTCAGTAACAGAAAACGATTGTTTAAATTCACTCTGTCCCGATGAACCATCACAGCCCCATTTAGTTAAAAGCGTAAGTTCAGTGTTTTCAGAAGACAAATAACTCCTATCTATTGTACTGACAATTCTATTGGCTGTATGGTCGAGTAACTGTTGCAATGGAATCTGAGCATAAGTTTCTGCAACTTCGATTTGTTCTGGATAACATTGCTCTTTTGATTTTAATATTTTTTTGTATGATGGAAAAATACAATGTCCAATATCATCTGTTGCTTTTTTTATCACTTCATACTGATATTTTGTAAGTTTAATTTGCACAATGAGAGCCAGAGCTTCATCTGGACTAAAAGCAGAAGCAGAGGTAGTAGGCGTGGAAGTTGCAGCAGCATTTATTAAATTTTGCGATGCAATGGCTTTTAATTCCTTAACTTTGTATTTCTTTGCCCTAGGACAACATTCATCGAAATTTTTGTTTGGTCTTCCACGATTTCCGAAACGTTCCACATTCACACTCACTTCAGAACCACTTTTAAAGCACACCGAAAAATTCGTTTTCATCCAAGATTTGTATTTTTTTACAAAGTTTTTTTTTGAATAGCATACTTTCTTGTATCTTTGTTTGAAATGAGGTAAGAATCTTTTCTTTACCTCGGAGACAACATATTTAACTTTATTTTGATCTAATTGCCCATGCAAAAAGTTTTCAAGGTCAATTACAGCACCATTAAAGAAAAAATCACACAAGACTTCGTAGCTGATTTCAAAATTTGCCATTTTAAAAAAAAGTTAACTTTCACGACTTAAAGCTCGAGTGCAACTGCGATTGCATCTTCATATAATTGATGCAAGCAATAGAGTTTAAAAAAAGCCGTTACATTAAACCCTGTTATTAGTTATATACAAGAAATACGTTTCAAGGGCAAATTGATTGACACTTCACTTACTTTTAAGACCCTCTAGAATGCAAGTTAGGCAATGTTAGGGTATAATTTTAACACCGTAATAAGAGTTTTTCATAAGCTTTTCAATGTTATAGGAATCCACGTGGAGCTTTGTGGAGCTTTTTTTTTAAGTCAAAAAAGAAAAAAAAAACGCCTCCAAAAAAGGTGATTAGATCCAAAGCTTTTCCTAATCAACTGATTAAAAAAAATTAAAAACCGTTAATGTCATGTGAAAGATTGATTAATTAGTTATAAATTAAAAGCATAATTTTTTGGAAAAAGAATTTGACTTACAAAAAATAACAACATCGAAATTGTTGAAAAACAGAGAAAACTGGGCGTATGTAGAAAGAGGTCTTTTTGTGTTAGCTTAGCTCAGCTAAATCGAACTTAAAAATAAAATCTTAATGTGCTCTTTACCAATTAATATATGTAGAATCAAGATATTAAATCCATTTTACTGTAAAAAAAAAAAAAAAATTTGATTTTTTTCCACCGAGGAACCACTGTGCGTCGGTTTACTCGAGTGCGATTTGTTTATTTTTTTACACCTTGTGTTAGATTATTCAAGTTTTAGTAAGGATCCCTAATTTTTTTGAAAATGAAACATAGCCTATGTCACTTGGGAATAGTGTAGCTTGCCAACGGTGAAAGAATTTTTTAAATCGGTCCAGTAGTTTCGGAGCCTATTCATTTCAAACAAACAAACAAAAAATTAAACCTTTCCTCTTTATAGGTAATATTAGTATAGATAAAGATTATAATAATTGTGTTTGTATTATCATCATGTTGCTTTAATTTGTTTGTGTTACAAAAGCACAATACTGAATACGAACAAACACTAGCAAATCGTTACAGGCAAAACGCACGAAGTCATGCATTTTTTATATTTGGTCAAATAGCTATTATA
Organism: Sphaerophoria taeniata; assembly: GCA_943590905.1. NCBI lineage: Eukaryota > Metazoa > Arthropoda > Insecta > Diptera > Syrphidae > Sphaerophoria > Sphaerophoria taeniata. The sequence goes on from OX016540.1 coordinate 192,475,245, forward strand.
TCGGCTTGTCAAAAACGAAAAAAAAAATTGGAAATTAATGTCAATGTCAATGTCAATTTGGTGCGTCAAATGGTAGATAACAGTGCACTCATGAGGACCCAAGGGTCCTCAACAACCTCTGTCTACCAAGTCCTACTCTCACCTCCACGTGGTGACCACCGGGTGCCTAGTACCTCTGCTGGAGATAGGGTGAAAACCCCTATGGAAGGCTTTGGCGACAGCTAACGAGAGAGGGCGGGGAGAGTGTTTTCCACTGAGGCACTACTCCTTTTTTCCAGGCGGCAGCGGAAGAATTCCCAGGACGGAGTCAACGGTGGCGTCTACAGTTCCAGTTAGGTTGAACTAAGTGAACACCTTATACGGGCTACTTTGACATATTTGGAGCTCAGGCCGATAAGGAGCGGTTATCCGACTCTTCGCCCTTGGAGTTTAAACAAGGACCTGGCCCTCCAGGTTGGGGGTCGTGCTTTGGGGTGACTTCCCAATCACATAAAGAAAAGCTAGTTGCGAAGCATCAACAAGCCTCGGATACGGACGGATTTACTGATGACGAACCATGCAAACGAAATAAGGACAACGAGATTCGGATCTGCACGTGGAATGTTAGGTCCCTTAACAGACCACGAGCAGCCGAGCAACTAGCGGAGGCCCTAGACCGTTATAAAGCGGATATGACCGCCGTCCAGGAAATGCGATGGGATGGGCCGGACAAAAGGAAGATGAAAAACTGTGATATCTACTATGGCAACTGCTACAAAGAACAACAACAGCGTCTGTTTGGATGTGGCTTTGTCGTTGGAGGCAGGCTTAGGCCCCATGTCCTAAGCTTCAGAGCTGTCAACGAGCGCCTCACGACAATCCGGATAAAGGCTAAATTCGACAACATAAGCCTAATATGCGCTCACGCCCCCACAGAAGAGAAAGATGACGACACCAAAGACAAGTTCTACGAGCTCCTTGACAAGACATACGAGCAATGCCCTAGCTTCGACGTAAAAATAGTCTTAGGAGATTTTAACGCCAAACTAGGAAGAGAGGACATCTTTGGTGGAACAGTCGGAAAACACAGCCTGCACGAAAAAACTTCCGATAACAGATTCAGGCTTATCGATTTTGCAGCGGGATGAAATATAGTAGTAGCAAGCACTCGATTCCCACATCTCAACATCCACAAGGGAACCTGGAGGTCTCCAGACCAATCAACTGTCAACCAGATTGATCATTCAGGTGGGTCGATTTTGTATGGAAAAAAATAAAAATTATTTGATCATATGGTAATAGCAATAATATGTTGTGTAGAATCCAAACAAACAATAATTGTGAAAAAAAGTTAAATTAAACCATATCTTTAGCCCGCGCATGGGCTTTGAAGTTTCGGAGATATTTGTAAAAACATCGTTTTCTTTAATTTAAATATTTTATTGAAACAAATTTAATATAAGCATACAATTATTAAATTATTCATTAACAATTAACAAAGAACACAATTTGGTAGTTGAAATCACAAAATTTAAGTTAATTAAGACATATTTTTTTGTTTACATTTTGGGCATGAAATCTTGTTTGCTCTCAAATCGGGGCATTCGTTTTCTGGATGCAAGTTTCGCTTGAATCGAGCCTTCTCTTGACTTTTTGTCACAGACAGTCATTGAAGCTTCCGTAACTACTTTCACAGAACGTTCCACTGCCTGTGTGTGACATGGTAGCTTTAGGAAAAGAAGATTTTCGTTGCCCTGAGAACTAATAACCTCGTTTATTTCTTCATTGGTGATGTATCGGAGAATTGGTGGATCGTAAGACTCATGCTGCCAATCTATGAGGTCAATATAGCTTGCAGCATTGAAATTAATCTGAGGAACTTCAAAGACACGAGGCTGTTTTCCTGTATGAGGTGAGATTCGTGCTTTTAGTATCCTCCTTGCTGCTAGTTCCCTGATTGTTTGACTTTGATCAGACAACATCGATAGCAGCAAATTCTCTGGATGAGCAAAATAGGCGTTACGTTGAATTACGGAATCAATTATAAGTTTCAACTCTGAAGGCAGATAACGAGAACTTTTAATTAACATCCACAAATTCTTAGATCCATCTTTACACGTTTAATTTGTTTTTATTTCAAACAAGAGTTGCGCAAAACAGTTCCATGACCGGAACGAACATGGAATGGTTCTTTTGGTAGTCGGAACTAGTTCCTGGAACTAGTTCCGCGGAACTGTTAAGGTTCTGTAAATGCATAAAAACTTGAACATGGTAACATGAACTAATAAGCGAAAGGCAGAGTTGGTTTCTTTCAATCCACAAACCACAAACAAAAACCAACAAAACAATAACAAACAATCAATGATACACTACACATGTTAAATTGCTAATACCAATACGAATAAAATGCACATCAGTTTTCATTTTCATCTTTCATGAACGAAATAAACTGGAATCCAAATCAGTTTTGTCTTTTAATGTTCATAGTTCCGACTCCGAGCCAAAGGAACTATGTCATACGCGAGGAACTACGAACCTTCGGAACTATGAGAATGAGTATTAACAGAGATATCAAAGTTCAGAGATCAGACATCAGACCGATCAATGTTCATTTCGTTCTAGATCATATTAACAATACAAACACGCTTCAATAATATATCCATCTTCAACCTACCTACACACGCTAATACAATGGTGGTTGGTTTGGTATTTCACATTCATTCGTTCCATTTGTGTGTGTATAGTGTATACCTACAAGCACAAGAGCGCGATTCTTTCCACTTTCATATCATACATATCCATATCCAGTCGGAACTATGAACTGCTCAACAAACATGTATTTTGTTCTGTCTCTTTCCACTTTCATACCATATCCAGTCGGAACTATGAACGAACATGTTTAGTTCGTTCTCTTTCCATTTTCATACCATATCCAGTCGGAACTATGAACATGTTTAGTTCTTTCATGTCCATGTCCGGAACTATTTAGGTTTAGACTTCGGAACGAAAGGAAATGTCTCCGGGAGAGGACATAGTTCCTGGAACTATACATGTCCGGAACGACTCATGTCTAATTCAAACCACACCGGAGCGTATACTTTGACACAATATTCAGCTAATATTTGCAAGTTATTTGATGGAGTTGAAGAAGAAATATAAAGCCGCAATATCCTATTCGCTTTTGTTAACCATCGGGCATGGGACATCTTTCCTGGGGATCTGTTAGCCAAATCATCAGGACATTGTCCATTTATAACTGACTTTGTTATTTCGTAAAGGTATTTCTGGTCGGTACTCAGATCATCAAACTGAATTTGTGGCAGTTCACTTTCTATTTTTTCATAACAAACAGTTTCCTCAATAAATTTTATCTTAACTTACCTTCAAAACTATAGATTTGATCGAAAAAAATTATTATTATTAGAATTACAAGTGTACTTCCGCTATTTTGCACCAGAGAGAAGATTGGTGTTTGACACGAGATTATGTGACTTTTATTTTATTATATGTAACAACATATTATCTTTGGTTCAAGTGCATTAGCTGACCTTCACATTTGTTACACTACCTATATTTTTGTTTGTCATTTTGTTGGGACTAAGCTGCAATAAATAGACCAATAGGGTGATTTGTTTTCTTTGGCTGACAAAAGCTAATATTATATTTTGGGAGTAAAGAAAAGTTAATGTAACAATTGTTTGTCGCACTGAGGTCAAAGTAGAACAATCGCAATATTATATGGGGAAAGGCTTAAAACAGCTTTCAACTACCATCTCAAAGTCTTGCAAAACAGAGATTTTATTTAAAAATACTTAAGGTGGCGCTACAGTCCGGGGTGGACTTGGGCCTCAACCAACAAGCCAACAAGTATTTAAAAATACGGACATTAAATCTCTATGCCTATTGAAAACATTAAAATGATACGCATTTAGCTTCCAAACGTATAATTCTAATGGCCTAGGATGACATTGCATTTAAACAATATTTTGCACGATCTTATCAAAATAAAATCTCGATGCGCGGGCTCTTACACTGAAAATAATTGAATAATATTTTAGGTGTGCGCAATTGAGATCGAAACGCAACATAATTTCTCTATTACAAGTCAATTTGACGAAAAAATAAAAATCGACCCACCTTATGATCATATTGCGATCGACGCAAGACACTCTTCAAACATTATTGATGTCCGAACCTTCCGAGGGGCCAACATCGACTCGGACCACTACCTCGTTGTAGCCAAGGTAGTGCAGCGGATATCTCAACCAAAGCCAAAAACAGGAAGTGCTAGAAGAAAGTATAACGTCGGACGGCTACTATCGCAAGAGATCGCCAGATCCTTTTCCGACCGAGTGTCAAGTAACCTCAGGAGAAGTCCGCTACAGCCAGCATCGAGTATTGAGAACCAGTGGCAGAATTGCCAGAAAGCCATTAGGGATGCTGCCTCTGATGTGCTGGGTTTCACGCGGCCACTAAAACGAAACCCCTGGTTTGATGAAGAATGCAGGCAGGTGCATGCAGCCAAGCAAGAAGCATACAAAGCAGCGCTGCACAGGAGGACGAGATCAGCTCGGGAGCTCTACGAGCAGAAGAGGAGAGAGGAACGCAAGCTTTTAAGAAAGAAAAAGAGAGAGCATGAAAAGCGATCTTTCGAGGATATTGAGAGACTAAAAAACAGGAATGAGGTTCGGAAGTTTTACCAAGAGGTAAAACAAAAGACTCAAGGTTACCGAGCACGAACTGAGGCCTGTAAAGACCAACAGGGTAATATCGTAGTAGAGTCACAGTCAATGCTGAGGATATGGAAGGACCACTTCTGCAGACTGTACAACGGCGATGACGAATCAAATTCCGCTGTCAGGCAGAATGAACCATTCAATGAAGACGACGCAAGCCAAGATTTCCGTCTACCCGACCTTGAAGAAGTGAAGATAGCAATATCTAAGCTTAAGAACAACAAAGCCGCGGGACTTGAGAAGAGACGGCATCACTGCCGAACTCTTCAAAGCAGCCGGCGATGACTTGGTCAGGAGCATGCACCAACTCATCTGCAGAATATGGTCGGAAGAAAGCATGCCCGATGAATGGAACCTCAGTATTGTTTGCCCGATCCTGAAGAAAGGAGACCCTCTAAACTGCACCAACTACAGAGGCATCAGCCTCCTAAACATCGCCTATAAGATCTTTTCTGCAGTACTATGTGAACGTCTGAAGCCGTTTGTCAACAATCTGATAGGTCCATATCAGTGTGGCTTTAGACCAAGAAAGTCCACCATCGATCAAATTTTCACATTACGGCAGATCCTGGAAAAAACTCAAGAACTCCAAATCGACACCTACCATCTTTTTATCGATTTCAAGGCCGCGTATGACAGCATCTATAGAGAAGAACTGTATAAAGCCATGTCCAGTTTTGGCATCCCTACAAAACTCATTCGCCTGAGCAGGATGACAATGGAGAACTCGCGCTGCTCCATCAAAGTCGGTAACGACCTCACCGACGCCTTCGATGTCAAAAAAGGCTTTGGACAAGGTGGTGCACTGTCATGCGATTTCTTCAACATCATATTGGAACGAATAGTGCAGAACTCCCACGTCAACACTAGAGGCACTATCTTCCAGAAGTCTGTGCAACTACTCGCGTACGCTGATGACATTGATATTATTGGGAGAACACAGCGTGATGTCAACAGTGCTTTTACGAGTATACAGACAGAGGCTGAAAAAATGGGTTTAGCGGTCAATGACGGCAAAACAAAGTATATGCTGTCATCTAGAAAGGACACCCAACACCGACGTTTTGGACGAAACGTCACGATAGACGCATATAATTTCGAGGTAGTTGGGGACTTTGTATACCTTGGCTCCGCTATCAACACGGACAACGACATCAGCGCCGAGATCAGACGAAGAATAACTCTTGCTAATCGCTGTTTCTTCGGGCTAAGAAAGCAATTGAGCAGTAAAGCCCTCTCCCGAGGGTGAAGGTGACGCTCTATAAGACCCTAGGTTAGGTTAGGTTAGGTATAGCGGTCTGATAGTTGATGTTGTTACCATCACACTTAGATCAATGTAGATCCATTGTGGTACCCTGAAGTGTTGTAACTTCCTGAAAAGTAAATAACCTATGAATCATGTGGTTCGTTTAACCATTTAGAGGTCTTGGCAAAGTTTAGTAAGCTTTTGCCTGGCAGTTCTGATAGTTCCTCTAGTTCATTGAAGAAGAAGTTGCCTAGAGTTTTCTTCCTGGTGAGACAGAGTGAAGGACAGTGGCAGAGAAAATGAGCAGTGTCTTCATGCTCATTCTCATCACCACAGCCTCTACAAAGGTCATCCGTACTGAGCCCCATCTTCTTCTTATGGTAGCCGAGTAGGTTGTATCCTCTAATAATGCCGATAAGGGATCTTAGGGAGGGTTTATTGAGAGTTAAAATCCAATCGGATCTTTTCTTATCGTATCTAGGCCATAGCTTCCTGGTGTTAACACAGGTTTCTAGGAGATTCCATCTGTTGTTGGATTTTTGAATGATGATCTTACTGACGTTATGTTTCAGTTCACATAACGGGATTTCTATATGATGGTCTATGAGAGAGGGTTCCAGTGTAGAGTCTTCTCTTGCAAGTTCATCTGCCTTTTCGTTGCCTGGTACATCACTATGGCCAGGAACCCAGCAGAGACTTACGTTATGCTGTGTGCCAAGAACCTTTAGCTCTTCGCGACAGCAAGAAACAAGCTTCGACTTGATTTGGGTGGCAGAGAGAACTTTTATTGCTGCTTGGCTATCAATGAAAAAAGTGATGTCCGCGTGTGATATCGCCATCATGGATATATGTTTAGCAGCGTTTTTCACTGCCAAGATCTCAGCTTGGAAGACGCTGCTATGGTCGGGGAGCCTGAATGATTTGGCAAGGTCGAGGCTTTCGGAGTAGAAGCCTGCCTGTGTAGATGGTAATGGTTGAGTCGTTAGTGTAGGGCACACTATTTTCCCAATCAAGTCTATTGGGGAACCTAGTACCTACTAAAAGATTTGTTGAAATCTAAGTAGGGGGTCATATAATCTGTGCAGATATTGGTATCTACGTATTTCGTAAGAATAGCTGCGTGGCCGCTCTGGCTATAAGACCCTCATCATCCCCGTCCTGCTATATGGTGCAGAAGCATGGAGCTTGTCAAAAACGGATGAGAGCGCACTTAGCCGTTTCGAGAGAAAGATTCTACGTAAGATCTATGGTCCTGTCTGCATAAACGGTGAATGGAGGAGAAGATTTAACGACGAACTGTACGGGCTGTACAGCGACACTGACTTAGCTAAAAGAGTGAAGGTCCAAAGACTCAGATGGCTCGGTCACGTGGAGAGGATGGACACCAATACTCCGGCCCGTAAAGTCTTCGAATCCACCCCAGAGGGAAGACGCAGTAGAGGAAGACCAAGGCTCAGGTGGCGCGCGCAAGTTGAACACGACCTCAACCAACTCGGCGTGCGAAACTGGAGACAGCTAGCTAGGGACCGAGCTGGCTGGAGAGGTTTGTTGGTTGAGGCCCAAGTCCACCCCGGACTGTAGCGCCACCTTAAGTAAGTAAGTAAGTCAATTTCGTGATTAATGACATTCATTATCATTATCAAATAAAAGTTTGTTATGAAATTGTTATGACCATAATTCAATATTTTATAAACCATAATGTTAATAAAATACCTTTTTAATATCGAAATACTTTTCACTTCCTTATCGATTAATTCTGTCTTGACTTATAAGGAAGTAAAATATTAATAAATGAGATTTGAGTTTCATAGTACGAAGTCGACTGTTATTTTTCAACCTAGAAACTTCTATTTTTCAATTCAAGTCACAACAGTTTATATTGAATTTTCACAAGAAAACGAATCTTAAATTTATTGATTTACTCCAAACTACAGTTTTTGACTTAGTGCTTTTAGCTTGTATACCAACGAATTAGTTTTGTGCAAGGTGAAAGAAAGATAGAAAACATAGAAATGAATTGTATATGTAGCTTTTTTTTATTATTATTATTTTTTTTTTTAATCAGCCCTATCGTCGTATCCGATCGTAACAAAATTCTATCCGATTTGTACGAAATATACGAATTTGGTATCGTCCTAAAGGCTCCGATTGTTAATTTGTACATACCTCAGAAAAAAATTTAAATTTGCGTTGCATTGTCAAACTCAGAGTAACGCATCACGATTTCATGCGTCTAATAGCGTTTTTTTTTTTTGGTAATCCGGATTTGGTACACAGAACTGTCCGAAGTCCGATTCCGGATACCAAACGAACATGCAAGCAATTTCGTTTGCTTCTAATGCTTGGTCTATGTATTTGCGAAACCTCATATGCAGAATTGCAGACGACATGACAGTTTTTTTTTCTTAGGCCGTGTGCGAATTGGATGAATTGTGGTTAAAAAATAAAAATGGATAAATTTTTAACCACTTCTGTCATTGTTTAACCTGCTCAGCAGCTAGTCAAATAATGCGAAGTGTCAAAATTTAACCAAACGTCAAGTTTTAACCCATTTTTAACTGAATTCGCACACGGCCTTAATTGTAAACAAACTCGCCGTATGTGCAAGTGTGTGCATGTATGCGTGATTCTGTTTCTGATTCTGACTTTAAATTCGGAATCCTTTTTCTGTTCTATTCAGAACAAGAACTGTCATCTTGTGCCAAGTGAACGAATTCAGAATCGTTGACGACAAAAAAAAACGCTATAAAAGAAAAAATTCAACTAACGCTATGTGATGCATAGCGATTATTTTGTTTTATGCGTCTCCAATTGTTCCGACAGCTAAATTGTGTCGGAACATTTGCGGAACGGCTTTCGTTATTACACGTCAATATTTCCTTTACGAAACGGATACCACAGAGGAGGGGTACCTATTGTTTCGGCATTTTTGTTTTGCATTTTGTTATTTCGCTTTTCTCTCTTCGATTTTCAATTATTTCGCAAAACTTGTTTTGTTTTTTGTTTATTTTGTTTTTTCCTGTTCCGCGCCAGAATTGTTTCGCCCTTTTTGTTTTGCCATTAACTCTCTCGCAAAATTGTTAATTTGCAATACGATTGTTTCGCCACAGGTTATCTCGCTAACGGTTATTTCGCATTTTTTTCTGAATTCTCTTGGGAATGTAATAATTGTTATCTAATTTTGCTTTTAGTCTTTGAAACCGCCCGCGTAAGGTTAGAACACAGTGAAGTATTTTAATATTGTCTTTAAATAAAAAAAAAAAATGGAAAGTAAAATCATATGCGATACATACTTTTAAATCAATTTGAGGAAAGGATAAACTAAGTCGTGAAGGATTTTCCCATTATTTTGAAAAAATCGTCAATTCAAGTACATATTTATGTACTTCGTCTTTTTTTTTTTTTAATTTTAATTTTTTCAGGATCCTTACGTACACAAAAATTAAAATTAAAAAAAAAAAAAAAACAGATGAAGGCGAAACAATTAAAATCAAAATAATAAAAAAGCGAAATAATCGAAAAGCGAAATAAACGAATGCAAAATAAACGAATGCAAAATAAACGAAAAACGAAAAGACTGAAAGGCGAAAAAAAAATCAGCGAAACAATCGAAAGCGAAGCAACTAAAAGACCAAACGAATGAAATGCGAAATGACAAAATGCGAAACGACCAAAAGCGAGATAAAAAAAAGCGAAATAAACCATACCCCACAGAGGAGGTATACCTAGAGTCGCAACTCAAGGCATTTTACTCTCTTTCGACTAAAAAAATTAAATTTGATAAAATATACTACCCAATGCAAATGTTTTGGTTTTTCAATGCATTTCAAATGGGGGGCCAAACCAATACATTTGCAATGGGTAGTATATTTTTCTCTTATCCCAAAATTTTTTGGACAGTGAATTTTTAAAAAAGAGAACGAGTTGCGACTCTAGGTACTTTCTACTTTCGGAACTTTTCTACGATCGTAAGTTTCTCCGAACGGATACGACGATAGGGCTGAATAAATGGTTAAATTAAATAATTAAAGTTAACAAGTTTTCAATTTGAATGTGATCGTGTTCAAAACAAAAGCCATATGATTTAACATTTTTTATGTATATCTGATGGAGAAAGGCAATTTGTTAAAAACCGAGGGAGCAACTATAGTACAGAATCTTCTAAAATGCAATACTTTTAATGCCTGAAATAAAATGAAACTATTATGAAGGCGATTTTTTCTACAAATAATTCGCATAGTATGTTTTTGAAGAATGAGAAGAGGATTAATATTGTTTTGATAAGAACCCCCCAACAAGTTATTCCATACTGAATTTTGGAATGAACAATACCGTAATGGATCATAACTAGTAAATTTTTTGAGTAATACAATCCAAGAGTATAAAATTGCCTAGAACAACATGACCCGTTCATTTTGCTGTCAAGTAGGACACCAAGCCAAGCACCAAGGTATTTTAAGGTCTTGACAAAATCTATCCGAAAACAGTGAGGGGAACTGGACTCATTAGAAACAAAACTATAAAGGCTAAAACACAAACACGCTTCAACTTCGGCTTCGTCTGCGTTACGATGCACCCGCTTCACGTTTGCTTTGAATGACAGTTCTCCCTCCATCATCATCAAACAGATTTGCCACTTTTCCTTTCGAAGTAGTCTACTTCGATTTTTGAAAAACTTTGAAAATCTATTCCCACTTCGCACCATCTAGAATGTTTTGAAATCTACTTCACTCAGAAAAAACTTACATCTTACTTACTTACATTTTACTTGATTTCCAAAATCTGCTTCGATTAACTCATTGAGTAATTTTATGCCTACAGTTCTATTTTCATCAGGAAAATAGATAATCGACATCTGCATCTGCATCTGCAGTTCATATCCTTATACACGAACAATAAGCGGACACACTTTACAAACACGAAATGTCAATCCATACTATAATGTATACGCAAAGTATGAGTTACGTGATTACCCAGAAAACATTTTGGTGAAGGTTCAGATTTCCTTCAGTAAATCTGAAGAATATTTATCCGAAAAACCTTCATTTATCTGAGTAAATCCTGACTATACACAAAAAACCTACAATTTTTTCCTTGCAAAACAAAACGATTATGATGACATTTGGTTTTCATTCATGTATGTGAGCTCAATATGAATGTACACAAGCAAATCTCAAAAAATGATCGTGGTATATAAAGAAAGGATAGCGAACCTGCTTATTTTTTCTTATTTCTTTTTGCAAAGGGGTAATTTAACGGAACCTTTGTCTCGAAGAGATAGTGAAACAATGTGTATAGCGAATTTAAACATTCGTGACTTGATAAAAGATTTTGTTTAGAACTGACGCGTTTTAGCTACATAGTCGCTAATATTTATAATGTTCAACAATTTCCAGAAATGTATAGGTAGGGTAGACTGGGTACGGTTGAAACAAAGGACGGTTGAAACAAATCAAATTTTCCAGGAACAGTAGGCGATACGCGAACGTTTGTCAAGAGCAAACAAAGCGAAAACATAGTGCTACAATCGTAAGTTTTCCTTTGCACGCTGCGCGTGGCAATCGTATGAGGGAGCACTTTTTTTTTTATATTGGCAACCAAAAGTAAGAATTAATGTGCCGTTTTCTTTTTCAATAACTGAATCAGAACAAAAACATAAAATGTAAAAAAGAGCCAAGTTCTCTTATGTGCGAACAACACTGTGTAAAAAGTTAGCCACCAAAAGTAATGAGATCTAAAAGAACGCCAAGTTCTTACATCTAAAAGTGTTATATTGAATATTTTAAATCATAGAAGATAATACAACAATATTAAAAGGAAATAGAAAATAGTTCGGATGAAAATTTACAAGTTCACTGTTCAAGTTTTAAAATGTTATTAATCACGCTTCAAACGAAAACTTGCCAAGTGAACTTGTAAATTTTCATCCGAAATATTTTCTATTTCCTTTTAATATTGCTGTATTATCTTCTTTGATTTAAAATATTCAATATAACACTTTTAGATGTAAGAACTTGGCGTTCTTTTAGATCTCATTACTTTTGGTGGCTAACTTTTTACACAGTGTTGTTCGCACATAAGAGAACTTGGCTCTTTTTTACATTTTATGTTTTTGTTCTGATTTCACATCTTTTTGCAAAGTTTTTTTTTTTTTTTTAATGGAAGCATGAACCTCGAAATAGCTTAATAAGCTAGCATTTTGCAAACTTTAACAATATAATTGATCTGCCAATTTATAAATAAATAATAGGTAGGTTAGGTTAGAGTGGCTGTCTAGACGTCACATTTAGACATCAAGGGTCCATTGTGAAACCACTAAGGAAAATTATTACTCATGGAGTTTTATGAAGTTTAACAAACCAGAATTCTAAATTTCAACATCGTATGAACATTTTAAGGAAGTGGATGCCAGCTACGCCCTTTGAATGAAACTGCTATTTTGTACTTCTACATTCTCTTATACTCAACCGAAACCCTATCAGAATTTCGAATTTAAACGTTTTCGACCATTTTAACAAAGTGGGCGGATACCACGCCCCTAAATGGAAACAGAATTTTTTCTCATTTTTTCATGTTATTCAACCAAAACCTTACTAGAATTCCAAATTTCAACATCCTACGACCGATTTAAGATAGTAGGCGGAAACCACGCCCCTAAATGAAACCAAAATAATTTATTTATATTTTTCCTTATATTCAACCAAAACCCTATTAGAATTCCGAATTTCAAGATCCTACGGACAATTTTAGAAAATGGGCGGATACCACGCCCCCTGAATGAGCAAATTGAAATTTTCGATTTTTTCCTTTGTATACACCCGGAAACCTACCATTGTACCAAATTTCAAGATTCTGCTATTGTTAGAAGTGCTTCATAATTTTGATGATCAGTGAGTCAGTGAGTCAGTGAGTCAGTCAGTGAGTCAGTCAGTGAGTCAATTACGGTTTTTGAAATTTTTATTGTTCAATATCTCAGGAAGTAGTGGTTCTACAAAATTATGTTTTTCACAGAACCTTTGTGCCCATGAAGTTAATACGTAATTCAAATTTAAAGCTTCTAACTCTATGGGTTCAAAAGTTATGGGGGGTTAAAAATGTGCTTGAGTTCGATCCTGTAAAAAGGGAGTAGTGCTAGAACTTGGCTGGGCACTACCGTGCCCTTTGATTTCTATTTATGTAAGAATATTGTGTATTTGTTTATGTTATAAATGAAGAACGCATAACGTATCGCAGTGAATTGTTTCAACGTGTTTTTAATGTGCCGATAGTTATATACAATTTTGTATTTAAAGAAGGGTTGGGGACGGTTGAAACATTTTTTTTTGGGTACGGTTGAAACAAAATATTTACGTAGGAGCTCATATGTTTGCCACAATTGCGACTCGGAATATTCCGATTAATTAATTTTTTGTTTAAAAAACCACGATGAAATAAGGTTTTTGTTCAGTCTATTTTAAAATTATTATTTGTTTAAGTTTGTTTTGTTTTGTAAAGATGGATTATTTATTTATTTATTTTCGTTTTGTTTTGTTTTATCAATTGTTGATTTTTTTGTGTTATGTTTTTTTTAATAAATTATTATTAATAAGAAATTAATCACCTAATGGAATAAGTGATAAACATTGTAAAACAATGTGAAAAATAAGAAATATGTTTAGTATTTCATTCTGTTTCAACTGACCCCAGTCGCTGTTTCAACCGTCCTTGGTATGGGTACGGTTGCAACAAAAAAGATGTCTTTTTAAATTCCATATTTTTCATAAAATAATGCACGTAGGACTCAGAAGTAACTTTTCAGTTGTAGATGAAAACCCGCTTTTTTATTGAACATATCCACTTCATCGCTCGGTTTACAGAAATCAAAGTTATGGACAATAAAAGCGAAATTGTCTCAACCGTACCCAGTCTACCCTACGTATATGTTCATGCCACATTGCAGCAATTTATTTTTTAAGCATTCATTCTTTTTTGCAGATAGCATGAAGTCAAAAAAACTTAAAAAAATAATAATGATATGATTGAAGGGAATTGAAATGAAAACTTTCATTTAAAGGAATCCAGGGGCGAACGCAGGTAGTGGTTTTGGGGGTTAACAACGATCATGTTGCGTCGTTGCCCTACAAGGCTGAAACCTCCTATTTCTTAATTTTTTTTAACCTGAAAATGCAGTTTTAATGGAAATTGTATTCTCTCTTGATTGGCGCAAAAAAAAGTTTTTTTTTAAAATGTATTTTCAGTAGTCAGCCGCTTATATAAACGTAAGGGCTGACTTTAGAAGACAAATACTCTTATGTCAGCCTTTTATGATTAGTAGATTAGCAAATGATTTGTTTCTTTAACAACATAAATAGGTAGTGTAGCCAAATAATAACAACAGCTTAGTTTCAAAAAATATCTTTACTTCCAGCACTCTTAAAATGGGTAGTTCCGAACAGAAAGCAAAACGCGAATTCCTCAAGTACCTCGAACGTATTAGTAAAAATAACAGCATAATTGGCCGATCAGAGAAGCATACGAGGTCCCTCGAGGTAGACAACAAGAAAATAGGACAGGAAACTGTCATTAGTTTAGCCGAAGAACAAAAGCTTGTTAAGTGGCTCATATACATTGCCAAGTGTGGCTTTCCTCAGAAACCCACAGACCTCTTGGTGACAAACGTCCATCGTGAGGACAAACGTAGGACTGCTTTTCAAAGATAGCCTACAAGGGAAAACGTATTACTAGGCCTTCTCAAGATGTCACATTACATTATGAACTGCGGGACTCAGAAGAGGACGAGCGACCGGGACGTATGAGTATTTAGGAGAGATTGACGCAGCCGGTATTTTAGACCCCTTAAGATTCTGAATGGAGATGAAACATCATTCATTCCTCTAAAACCAGGAGTCGCCAAGAGGTTGGACAAATCTTTATACTGTACAACATGGAAACGAATATGAGGCGATCACTGTATAGGTACTTTTTGTCTTCAGTGACGAAACCTTTGCTTGTGTTTCCCTATGTGTTCCCTCCTCCAAGCTGTTGCAAAAAGTGTGCCCGATAAATGGTCTTACGTCTTACCTCTTAGGCAGATCTGAAAGTAGGTGGATACAATCCGAGACGTTTTTCTAATATGTGGCCAATATAGTTTCAACGAACGGATTATGGAAAGTAATATAATAAGCTCAGGACTGCTTTAAGTCGATGGCCACAAATCCCTCGTCTCAATGGAATGCGCAGAGTATTAACGGAATCATCTTGTACGCTCTTTTACCCAATACAACACATATTACACAATCCGTGGGCGCATTTAAAGGACTGGAAAATCGATTACAAAAAAAAAATCACATATCACAGAACTGTGTATGCTGCCAATGAACCATTATCCAGGTGTTTAAGAGAACAAATACTGTTTGCGACATGATTGATTTCAATGTTAGAAGATATTTATTTAAATCAAATTTATTGTTAATTTTAAATAACTATGCTGATGGTAATGTTTAAAATTAAAAATGTATATTTTTATCAAGTAATCACTAAACTAAATTTCAAACAAGTTTCGAAGACGTACTCTTGAATTATTTTGAATAATATACATATTTGACTGAAAAACAAGATTGTTTTTAATTAATTATTTGTTGTATGTTGTCTTTTATTTATTTAGAAATAAATATTTTTTTAAAAAATGTCTTGTTAATACATTTAAGATTTAACAACGGCTTATAAATTACAAATAATTAATTTACTAAAGGGAGCTTACTACTGACAACTCCCGTGGCCGACTACTGGAATTTAAGGGGCCGACTATAAGAGAATCCAACTTCTATTTGAATTATATTTAATAAATTTGTTTTAGGTAACAAATAGCAATATTTTTTCCTTATCTGCAAATATTAACAAATCGGAAAAAATAAGTTTCACGTCCAACAGACCAACAATTAAATAACTAATTTTTAAAGACCACGCAAACACAAAAATTAAGTTAAAGGGCGTGCGAGTGCCATGACCCTTTAATACATATATATTTTTTGAAACCCCCCCCCCCCCCCCCAAAACTTTTTTCTGCGTTCGCCCCTGAACGAATCATATTAGATTCATTTATATGATTCCCAAAAGATTCATTTATTGTCCACTTATTGTCATTTACATTCGTTTTAATGAAGGAATTTCCAATCTTAAATGAGTCGTTAAAAAGATTCATATCCGTGTCACGTTACGCAATGTTTCTGATCCAAATCGAATCATAAATGAATTCGTTTTCGGATATTTTCTTCACTTTTAAGAATTATTAATGATTCATTTACGAAGGGAAATGTTTGCTGGGTACATTGAAGTGTTTAATATTTTAGGCCGTGTGCGACTTGCGTTAAAATGTTGGTTAAATTTAACCACTAGTGTCATCTTTTAGTCTGCTAGTAAACATTTTAACACATTTTATAGACCATGTAGTGTCCAAATTAAGTCGAACGTCAAGTTTGTATACACATATTAACACAATTCGCACACGGCCCTAATTGTAGATCTGTCTATATGAACTTTTGATAATAACTGTATGTCCCTCTTTGCGTCAATGTATCCATGGACAATATAAAATACGCTATTCCCAAATCTACTTCGATTCCTTTTTTTTCGAGTGGTAACGCTGCTCCAAAAAACAAATGAACAAACAGCTGTTGAGCTGTCTGACAAAGCAAAAGTTCAGCATATTTGAACTAGAGCTTCCGTTTGGAGTCACGTTACGTACGAAACGTGAGGTCGAAGCGTCATTGTGATAGCAAGCATTGAATTCCAATAGCTGAACTCGTAAACGTCAGGCGAAGCCGAAGCTGAAGCGCCTTTGTGATTCGGCCTTTAGAATCATTTACAACAAATTTGAATTTTTTGCAGTCTGAAGAATGATAAAAAATATCGAAATCATCTATGATATGAGCTCTGAGAAACTATAGTACATTATTTTTGTCTTATTGCTCAACACCATTTTATTTACTGCAAACCAGAGTTTTAAAATGTCTAAGTCAGAGTTAATGTCAGAGATTAAGTTTAGCAAAGATTTAAAACCATATGAAAAAGCCATATCGTCAGCAAATGCATTATTATTTTTTTTTTTGAATTTCTGATTGAAGATAGAATTCATGAAAATCAGAAAAAGCAAGGGAACCAAAACTGAACCTTGGGTAACGCCAATACTAATATAAGATAAACTACTTCAGATACAATTTAATTTAACTATTTGTTTTCTAACAAATGGATAAGAATGTAACCAATTATAGATAAAACCACGCATTCCTGCATTATACAATTTTTTCAAAAGAATATTACTGTCTAGTAAGTTAAAAGCCTTGGTTATGTCAATGAAGAGTCCAGCTGAGAATAAATTTATTGTTAATGTCTTCATAAATTTCACTACAAAATTTTAACAACGCATCTTCTTCTTTAGTTGAAATTGTTTTTATGTATTTAGAAATTTCAAAATTAAATAGGTCTGTAATTGTTCATACTGCAAGGGTTCGATTTTTTGTATAGAGAAATGACCTCAGCAATGGAAAGACATCACCGTACGCACGATTGGCAAATATCAGTAGTAGCAGTAATTATAATGTTGTCATCTTCTATAAGCTATAACTAAAAACTTTTTAGATTGGGAAGCGCGATTTAAAAATTTGTTTACTATCAGAAAGAATCAGAACAATGAATTAAGATTCGTTATAAATAATTTATTCAAACCAATAATGAAAAGATATATTTAACTCAAATGTTTCTTCAAGACTAAATAACAAATTATAATAACGTTTGAAAGCTAGAAAAACAAAATTCGATTAATAAAATTTCAATTAAATTATTTCAAAGTATGTATATCTACAAAACAAAGTATTTAACACCGCCTCTTAATTTAATAGAAATTATAAAGTTAGATAACATAATGTAACAAACATAACAACTGATTTAAATTAAATTTAAATTTGGACGATGTTTCAAAAATAAGTTTCTTCCAAGTGGCTTGGTCATAATATCGGCCAATTGATCATTGGTTGCGATTTGTTCAAGTCGAATAATGCCATTAGCTATTTCATCTCGAACAAAATAGTGTTTGAAGTCTAGATGTTTCATACGCTTGCTTTCTTTTGAATCTTCAGTAATTTTGATGCACGGAATATTGTCTTCAAATATAGTTACTGGAGTTGGACATTCTATATTAAGTTCAGCAAGCAGCTTTAAGATCCATTTAAGTTGACATGTAGCTTCAGTTAATGCGATTAATTCGGCTTCAGTTGAAGATAAGCTGACGGTTGATTGTTTCTTGGACGCCCAGTGAATAGTGTTTCCAAATAACTTAAAAACGTATCCAGATGTAGACTTCCTATCATTTTTATCTCCTCCCCAATCAGCATCACAATAGCAAACGAGAGTTTCTGGAGAATCTTGCTTAGTATACACCATTTGCAAGTCTAAAGTCCCTCGAACATATCGCAGAGTGGCGTTCGTCGTAACAGCTTTGAAAACGACTCATATATCCAGTAGCGGCACAAAGGTCTGGTCTTGTAGTTAAAGTTGCGTAAATTAAGCATCCTATTAATTCTCGATAGTTATGATCTGTACAATTATTCTTGTCACCTTCATCTAATTGCAGTCCTTTTTCCATTGGAGTTCCTCTGGGCTTGCAATTTTCCATATCGAACTTTCGTAGAATTTTGTTTAAATATTGTCTTTGATTGAGTGTTATTTTTCCAAGTTCACGGTTCTGATCGATTTGTATTCCAAGAAACAAGTTTGCTTTACCCATGTCGGTCATCTAAAATTCTTTTGACAACATTGATTTGACAACTAGAATATGTTCTACATTCTTACGAAATAAAAGTATGTCATCAACATACAAAAGAACATAAAAATTGCATTCAGCTTGTTCTTTTACATACAAGCATTGATCAGACTGACATCTCTTGAATCCTATCTGAATCATGAAACTATTGAATTTGGTATTCCAGGCACGAGATGCTTGCTTTAAGCCATAAATTGCTTTATCAAGCTTGCAAATTCGACCTGCTTCGTTAATTCCATCTGGGAGACGCATGTAAATGTCTTCGGATAATGAACCATTTAGGAATGCACTCTTAACATCCATCTGATGTATGTGTAAATCATATTGAGCCGCGATTGAAAGCAATATTTTCAGAGTTACTAACTTAGCAACAGGTGAATATGTTTCAAAATAGTCAAATCCTTCTTTTTGCGTAAACCCACGTGCGACTAAACGAGCCTTGTATTTATCGATACTATTGTCATTTTTTAGTTTTATATGAAACACAAATTTACTCGTAATAGCCTTGCGGTTCTTTGGCAAATCACACAAAGTCCATGTTTTATTATGTAATAAGGATTGGTACTCACAGTTTATAGCCTTTTCCCATTCCGGCCAATCATCTCTCGCTCTGGCCTCTGCAATTGTATTTGGATCGTCTTCAATGAATTGTCCAACAGCAAGTGCAAAATGAGCATATTCGATTTCTGATGAACTAACCAAATTTCCAAATCTGTCAGGTGGTTTATGAGAACGGTTACTTCTTCGCGGTAATTGTAATTCCTTGATTTCATCTTCATTTTCTTCATTATTTTCACCTTTTGAACTGCTGTTACCACCAGCCCAATCCGAGTTAGGGCTGTGGATTGGTTCCAAGTCTTGATTTTTTTCGACGTCTTGAGTTTTTGATATGGGGCTTTGAACCCATTCTGATCTTGGACTATGAAATTCCTCTTTTTCTTCATCATGTTGGTCCAAGTCAAGTGGTTTGTGGCAACTCGTCTTCTTATTGAATTCCAGCTTTGAATCCGAGATATCGACTATATCCATTCTCTTAAGTACGGACTCTTCGTTAAATGAAACATGTCGACCGATTACAATCCTTGCCTTTTGTAGATCCCAAATTCTATAAGAACCAATCGATGAACAATAGCCAAGCATCAAGCATTTATTCGATTTGGGTTGAAATTTTGTTCTCTTATTCTTTGGTATGAAATTATAACATTCGGCACCAAAAATACACAAATGAGATAACTCAGGTTTTTCTTTAAACCAAATCTCAGCGGTAGTCTGATTTTTAAACTGATTACCTACTGCACTTGTTGGAGATCTATTTTTAATGTAATTTGCAGTAAGGATCGCTTCATTCCAAAATTTTGGATCTATACCACTTGCCAATAGCATTGTGGTAGCTTTTTCTTGTAATGTTCTATTGAGGCGCTCAGACACAGAGTTCATCTCAGGATTGTAAGGAACACTATAACTTACTTGAATGCCTTTTCGTTTGCAAAAATCTTTGAATTCATTTGAGGTGTACTCCCCACCGTTATCTGTCTTAAGTTTTGCAACTTTTTGGCCATGCAATGCTTCGACAGAAGCAACAAACTCTTTAAATTTATTTAATACTTCACTTTTTCGCTTAATGCAAAAAATCATCGAAGCTCTTGAATAATCATCAGTAAACGAAACGAAATACCGACTTCCATCATAAGCCACCTCTGGCATAGGGCCGCAGACATCACTATGGATCAATTCAAGAACACGAGTAGATCGTATATTTTTATTTTTCGGGAATGAAGTCCGTGTCTGCTTGCCTATGATGCATGGTTCACAAAATCTTGATTCGCTGTCAACATTAACCTTTTCGAGTCCCTTACCCATATTATGATTAACTTAAACTTTTAAATCAGCAGAATTTATGTGAGCCAAACGATAATGCCATAAAAGTTGAGATGAGTTTGTAATATTGCACTCACCTGAAAATCCAGCGATCTTATTCTTAGGAATATGGAACTTAACTTCATAAAGCTTTCCTCTGGTATGAGCTTCAAACATTCGAACTCCATTGATTGTTGCGTATGCGTGATCCCCTTCGAAAACAATTCGATAACCTCTCTCAGTCAAGCTTCTTATTGACATCAAATTGTATTTCAACTCCTTGACGAGTAAAACATTCTCCATCTTTTTCTGAGAAGAATCACCATTGTAATGAGTTTGAACCAATATGTCTCCAATTTGATTTGCTGAAATATTTTGATTTTTCTTTGCAACAGAGATTTGAACTTCATCTATATCTGACAAATGGTCAAAATATTCACTTCTATTGACCATATGTTGGGTTGCACCTGAGTCCAAAATAAATTGTATTTGACTATCTGCCGGTTGGACTATATGTGCTTCATCCACCTCATGTAGCTTATCCACCTCAGCACACATTGTTGACCCTCTTTCTCTTGATGTTTTGGAATAGTTATCTGAAGTCTTCTTATCTTTCCGCTTGACATAACATTTTGATTGAACGTGTCCAGGTTTTCCGCACTTATAACAAATAATTGTCTTCTTCTTGCTCTTGACGTTCATAGCTCCAGGCTCTGTCGATGTTGTTGAATAACCTCTACTTCTTTTATTATACTCATCCATTAATCGAGTCTTGACAAATTCCAGTTTTAGTTCATTTTGATTCAACGTTTCTAATGCCGTTACTAAATTACTGAAGCTTTCAGGCAGCGTTAAAAATAAATGCACAATTACATCTAACTCCTCCATTTGAGCTCCTGTAGCCTTCAGTTGACTAATCTTCGAATCAAAATTAAGAAAGTGTTGAATTATGTCTTCACTTTCGTCGTATTTCATTAAGAGAAGTTCTTTTCTCAATAGCAATTGACTTGAAATACTTTTTCTTTCAAATACGTTACATAACGCTTGAAACATTTCATAAGCCGTTGATTTCTCTTTAATATACTCCAACTGGCCATCATGGATAGTTTGTACAAGAATTGATTTACATCTCTTTTCTTCCTGTCGTACTTGATTTTGATTCTCCTGTGATGTTTCCGAAAGAATAAAATCTAAGCTTTTCTGAATATAACTTCGAAGATCTTTCTCGTCCAATAGAATTCCCAAACGATACTTCCAGTTTGAAAAGTTCGTTCCATCAAACAACGGAATTTTAAAAGAATTTTCGGTCATCTTGAGTTCTTGAAGCAAACAAATTTTCTTAATTTTCTTAAACGTTTCCTGGGCCCATAACCTCAGAAAGAATCAGAACAATGAATTAAGATTCGTTATAAATAATTTATTCAAACCAATAATGAAAAGATGTATTTAACTCAAATGTTTCTTCAAGACTAAATAACAAATTATAATAACGTTTGAAGGCTAGAAAAACAAAATTCGATTAATAAAATTTCAATTAAATTATTTCAAAGTATGTATACAAAACAAAGTATTTAACATACTACATTCCATTCCAAAAAATATAAAAGATGTATTGCTTTTATTTTTAAAAATTATTTGCTAAATAATAATTTTCCTTACAAGTTTTAATTTCTTTTGATAGTTTTTAAATACTTTTTTGTATTCACTTCTTATTATTTGGATAGTTTTGACATTTTTTACGAAATATAGGTAGGTACACTGTCATCCATACCTTAAAGGTGTTTAAACTTGTTCTTTCTAACCGATCTTTTGGTACAAGTATCAAGATAAAAACCTGACCTCTCTTTATAAACACCGTCAAAGAATTCAAAACGTTAAAGCAAATTGAGCCTAACAAAATCAATTTTCTTAACTTCAACAACGCTTAAGAGCGTTTTCTTTGTCAAGCACATAAAATCTAAATAATGTAAGCTAGTCATACAGTGATCAGTGACACATCAATCGGCAAAAGAGCTTACTGGCTTAACATTATGAGCAAAACTATTTCTACAGAAAATATGATCAATGGAAGTCTTTGAGTTAACTCTCAAATAGTCCACGATTGTCGATCATCTCTGAATAAGATGACGGAACAGTTTAATATTCACCTCATTTGGGTGCCGGGCCATAGAGACATACCGGGAAATTGCAAAGCCGATGAGCTCGCTAAAAACGGAACACTTCTGCCTAATGTTAGACAAAAACATAACATAGGAACACCATTTGCTACATGCAAATATCTTCTCAAACAATATGCTCTAGAATCAACAAATGCTAGATGGTCACAGGGTACCACCTGCCTAGCAACCAAGCAAATATGGCCAAGCATAGACTTAAAACGGTCAAAAGGCTTGATATCCCTGAACAGACAAAATATAAGCTCTACAATTGGAGTAATAACAGGACACTGCCTCATAGGTAGACATGCTCTGAGGCTAGGGGTCTACACAAATGACTTCTGTAGAAGCTGCATGGACGAGGAGGGAGAGGAAACAGGCCAACACCTTCTATGTACATGTCCAGCACTCTCCATTAGAAGGAATAACTTTCTCGGTAATCCCTTCTTCGATAATACCAGTGAACTGGCAACGATCGACACAAAATGTCTCTCTAACTTCATTAAAAGTACAAAATGGTTTGTTTAAGTTCATTACTCTCCCATGAGTAACCTCATTAGTGGTATCACAATGGACCCTTGGGGTCTAAATGAGTCGATGACATCTGGACAGCCACTCCAACCTAACCTAAGTCTTTGAATTTCCAGAGTTTTGTAGTAGGAACTTTTATATAAGATTTCAAACCATAAGAGGCTAGCATTAAATAATTATCCAAATATTGGGTTTTAGAGAGAAGATCAATGTTAATGTCACCAAGAAAAATCAGAATTTTTGTCCTTTTATACCAAAAGAATATTAAACTCTTCAAGAAAGACATCTTTAATACCGTCATGAAGCCTAAGTGCAGTGGCGTAACTATAGATATGGAGGCCCCAGTTGGAGTCTTAGCAGGGGCCCTCCCCAGGAAAATGTTTTTTTTACCCAAGTGTTCAGACTACACTCTGTTTTGAGTTCTTGGTAAGATTTCTCTTATTTGGTCTGCATAAGACCAAAGATGGAAGATAAATGGGTTACTGTTTTTATTTTTTTCCGAGATTTTTGTATTTCAAGATTTTATATTCGAGAATTTTGCTATCGAGATTGTTTTCTTTCGAGATTTTTACTTTCGATTATTTCTTTTCAAAATATTTACATTCGAAATTTCGTGGTAGACCAGAAAATTGACAATTGAATTCAAAATTTAATACGCTTTACTTTCAACAGCAAAGTTTTGAATAACTGTTTCAATTTGTTTTGAGGCATGAAACCAATTGTTCAGGAAATTTGTCAGTAATGTCTTGAGTATAAGTATTCGCAAGTATTAAAGCTTCTGTGTAGAGTTCTTGATCATCGTCATATTTGTTAATTCTTTAGGTTGAAGTAGGTATTCGAAAAGTTTTGATAACGTTCCTCAAACTCTCATTCTCAAATCGATTTAATATTTGATTGCAAATAACATCAAGAGATCCAGGGAAAATATTGACCCGCAATCTTGCTTCAGAAAGTATTTCGTCTTCACACAATTCATTTCTCTCGGTTCTCGAATTACCGATAAGAATGAGTTTGAATACATTTAAAAAAATCACAATACCTGAAAGAAACACCTTGTTGAGAATCGTTTCGGGATGACCATTGAGTTGGACAAAGTCGTTTCGATTTCAACGAAGAATTTTCTGAGAGAGTGTATAATAACACCCATATCTTAATATTGTTGGTAAAAAAAAAACGTAAATTTTTTTTCAATTGTCCCAGAATTTTTGGATTTAAGGTATTGCACCATTGTCTAATACCAAACAAATAATGTGTTTTTTTAGTTATGATTGTACTTTATCTCCAATATTTGATAAGTAGGCAAAAACTTTTATTTACTGAAATAAAAAATGTACCTACATATATTATGTATGTATATGTCTTTTATTTATTATTGTTTTTAATATTTAGATGAACAAACATTTTTGCCAGCTTTGGCCCCGGTTTCTGAAACCGGTAACACGGGTGGTAGTTACGCCACTGCCTATGTAGACACACATAAACCAGTATTTTTCGTTATTTAAACTAAAAGTTACTTTAATATAAATCCAAGGAAATCAAATTATTGCAAAGCACATCACAATTGAGGCACACTAGGGTGGTTCTTATTTGCTTTTTTTCGAAAATTAATGAACACATCTGCTCAATCGTCTCCAAATAAATAAAAAAAAATAAGTGTTTTGATTTCCCTGATTTTTTTTACAATAAAATTAAAACACTTACGAAATTTTTTGGTATGCAATATTATTAAGAAATTGCATAAGAACGTGTTGACGAAAATTCCAAAAAATGAACCCAAAAGGTACTACAAAAATAAATTTCTTGTCCGATTTTTTTGTTATTGAAGAATATATTTTAAATAGAATCTTGGAATGCAATATCACTAATGATAATGTTAAGTATAATTGTGCAACATTTTAACAAAATCGGTAATGCATAAATGGAGATATACGGGAATAATAAAAAAATCAGCCGCAAAGTCCCTAGTATTAGAATTTCACTTCGATACAGGGCCAGTAATGGGTATAGATAAAAATCTGAAAAAATTAGCGAATGTCTTCATAAATTTTATCTTCAGGACCACCCTAATGTACACATTTTTTTATAAAAACCCCAGCACAATAATTATTGTTACATGTGGCAAAAAACTATATCCATGAATTAAACAATTACCTTCCTCATCGTAGAAAATACAAATTTCTGTTACAAAAACTAAATCTGGCTTATAAGAACACGATTCAATAAATGGAGCATTAGTGTGAATCAAATTTGCACGAAGACTACGGATGTTTTGTTGTATTATACAGGGTGATTCACCAGCGTTGTGCTAAAAAGGTAGAGCGTGTAGGTTGAGTTGAGACAAGAAAAAAATCGTATGGGAGGGGGGGGTGTCTATTCCCCCCGTTTAGCCGGGAGGGGCAATTTTCTGAAAAATTGACTTATTTTGAAAAAAAAATATTAAAAATCAACGGCTTGGTTTACAACACCGTGATATGCCTTTCTGAAAAGCCAAAAACTTCTTCTTTCACATTAATTTTGAATTAAATTGTTTTAACGAATAGTTTAAAAAAATAAATTTTCAAACTCAAAATTTTCAAAAAAAAAGCAAAAAAAACATTTTTGAACTAATTTTTTTCAAAATTTTATGTAATTAAGTACTAATTTTGTTTTAAAAATTCAATGTCTTTGTTAATTTTTAGTCGAAAATAGAAAACCGGATGCAAAAATGTCTTTTCGTTTTTGAGAAATTAAAAAAAACCAAAACCACTTTTTTCTAAAAAAATCTTTGTTTTTATTTTATACCTATCTGGACTTTTAGTTTAATTTATTGGTTTATTTTATAAATTTAATTTTTTGTAATTGGAGTTTTATGAGGACTCAATAAAGTAGAAAAGTATTAAATTATCCCTGGATTAACCATTTTTTTCATTGATAACGTCTGAAAACTGACCTGCAATTTTTTCTTACTATACCTGTTAAATACTTTACGAAGTTAATAACTAAATGGCAACCGCCAAATGAAAAACGATCTAGAGGACGACCAAAAAAGAGATGGGCAGACGATTTGAGAGCTTTCAACCAAAATTGGTACAACGACGCAAAAAAAACAGAGATATATGGGCAGCTATGGGGGAGGCTTATGCCGGATCTTAACATCAAACACAACGAAATATTGAATAAAATTTGAATGTTATTATGTAATTTTAAAATATACTAGCCGTGTTTTATTGGGAACTTAGCTTAGCTTAGCAATAGGAATTCCAATAAAACGCTATAGTCAGTTTTAAACTGAGTTTCGTTCACCTTTTGTATATATATTTGATAGGTACTATCAAAAAATGTCGCCATCTAGTTAGAGGCAGAGAAAGCCATTTTTTTTACATAGAGTTGACATTTTGACAAAATGGCGTCCTTATATTCACCAGATTATCAGATATCTAAACCTTTCCAACGCCATCTTGAGACCGTTTTAGGAAACTATTTTTTTACATGAGCAAGCAATTTTTTTTTACATGAGTTGCTATTGTGAATAACTATTTTCATTCAAAAGGTTTTGACATGTGATTATATCAAATGCCAAAACCCAACCAAACAATAAACGAAAAACACAACGAAAAACTCAAGTGTCAAATTGCTGGAACCTTATCCTCAAGAAATTCCTAACTAAAATTCCTAACTTATTTTTACTTAGCTTTCGGTTGTTGTTGTTTGACATGTAATTTCTATTGCTGAGCTGAGCTAAGTTCCCAATAAAACACGGCTTATAACTAACTTTAACGATCTGTAATTCTTGATAAATTGTGTTTTAAATTTTATACTGTAATAATTTTCTTTGACACTTTCTTATTTTCTTAATCACCTAAAATTGTAAACAACTTAACTGGCGAATAAAGCTTTCAATAATAATAATAATAATAATAATAATAATAATAATAATAATAATAATAATAATAATAATAATAATAATAATAATAATAATAATAATAATAATAATAATAATAATAATAATAATAATAATAATAATAATAATAATAATAATAATAATAATAATAATAATAATAATAATAATAATAATAATAATAATAATACCTGTGGCCGCGGCCACTTGCCGGCGAAGAGTTCTACCTGCAAGGGGCTTAAGATAATTTTTCTTGAATAAAAAAAACAATTAACAACCTAAAATTAAATAAAAGACATCGCAAAACTAAACAACCATTTACAATTAAACATACATTACATTACATTTCACAGTACTTCGCACATAAATGTAACGAACTACAGACACATAGCAGCACTGGTGACTGAGACCATCGGCTGGGACAGAACAAGACATACAACAGAGAGAGACAGATAGACACATAGAAAGAAAGTACACATAACAGAAACCTACGTGGTTCAGAGGAGGAGACTTAGATTTGTATTGTCTCATGTTATCGCACAGGTGGCCTCAGATAAGCTGGCGATTTTTGTAGAAAAAGAATGCTGCTGAAGCTGGGGTTTGAACCCGTAGCGTTCGGCTTAGCAATCCACTACTCTATCCTCTGAACCATGGCCACCTGCACAATTAAAATATTGACTCATCAACACAATCATAACAATAACAAACTCATACGCTCGAGAATAGTTAGCGGACAGGACCTTCTGCTACGGTTTAACTTGTTGTCGAGATCGGGAAGCCGAAAGACTCTACGCTGAAAGATATCCCAATAGATGGCGCCCAAGTCGTAGCATGTTTTCAAGAATCCGCCGACGAGAGCACGGAGAGCTAGAAGGGAAAGGTCAATGGCAGACGTTATCAATTAACAAAATGATTAATTCAGGGAAAATCCAATGCTTTTCTTCTTTATTGAGTCCTCATAAAACTCCAATTACAAAAAATTAAATTTATAAAATAAACCAATAAATTAAACTAAAAGTCCAGATAGGTAAAAATAAAAACAAAGATTTTTTTTTAGAAAAAAGTGTTTTTTTTTTTTTAATTTCTCAAAAACGAAAAGACATTTTTGCATCCGGTTTTCTGTTTTCGACTAAAAACTAACAAACACATTTTCAAAACAAAATCAGTACTTAATTACATAAAATTTTGAAAAAAATTAGTTCAAAAATGTTTTTTTTGCTTTTTTTTTGAAAATTTTGAGTTTGAAAATTTATTTTTTTTAAACTATTCGTTAAAACAATTTAATTCAAAATTAATGTGAAAGAAGAAGTTTTTGGCTTTTCACGGTGTTGTAAACCAAGCCGTTGATTTTAAATATTTTTTTTTACAAAATAAGTAAATTTTTCAGAAAATTGCCCCTGGCTAAACGGGGGGGGGGAATAGACCCCCCCGCATACGATTTTTTTCTTGTCTCAACTCAACCTACACGCTCTAGCTTTTTGGCACAACGCTCGTGAATCACCCTGTATAAAAGCTGTTAGGATAAACATGATTATTCAGAACCTTGTTTCCAGAAAAATATGTATCCATCAAGATGTTCCCATAAATGTTCGATTTTGTTTAAATCAGGTGACAGTGGTAGTGACGTAATAGAGCAATCACTCTCTGACAAAATGTGAGGCACGTCTTGCTGAAAGACAAATAACCTACGACCCATACCCAACTTGCTGGTACTTTCGTGCATAGTTTTCTTTAAAATATTTCAATAATCGAACCTATTCACCAAAAAAAAAACACTAAATTATCCACACCACTTGCTGTTATACACCCCTACACCATAACGCTTCCACCGCCGCCAGCGCCCGGTCTACTATCTATTTAAAGTATTTTTTTTCTTTCAACAGTGCCCAGTTTGAATTTGTCTTATTTAACTTAAATGTTGGCGATGCCGTGCCAAAGAGTAGAACTTATCAAATCAATTTCAAATATGATGCGCACTTTGTTTATACGGTAAGAAGTTTTGACAATTTTCCACTCGTGTGTTTTTTCGCCGTATTTCCACTAAGGTATTGGTAAAGGGTTTAATAATAATGTTGTTTTATAGCTTGGCCTTGAGGCGGTCACTTATCGGCACCTATAGAGTCGAGCGTTCTTACATTCCAGATGCATATATGTATTCAAGTTTTTGGTTGCTGTTTGACGGAGGCTTGTATCCGAGAATTCTCGTGTGTCTCCCCCACGATGTTTTTTTTTTTCTGCAGAGGGGCTTAAGTCCTAGGTTCTAATCTACAATACCTGTTGTGCATTCATTCAGTGCTGTGCTCAGCATTACGAGTCGAGTTTGAGGGACATTTGAACAGTGCGAGGAAAATTTTAATGCAAAACAATTAAATTTCATATTATCTAATATTCAGTCGTATTGGTGCCCAAGATGACCTTTAAAGAATGATAGCAAATTCCAAAAAATATAAAAGATAAGTGGCCCAAAATATTTGTCTATAAAAACTTAAATCTTTCATTGGAATCATATTACAATTCTGAAATAAAAACAAGTTAATAAAAAGCTCGTTAACATGACTCATGGAGCTGTCATACATCACAAACAACTATTAATCGCCACTAAACAAACATCAACAAGGATTAACCGAATATCAAAAACAGCAAGAGAAGATAGACAAAATATCATTCTAACGACACCAATACAATAAGTCAATTACTCTTCATTTGACTTGTGACCTATTCGCCTTGACGCCACTCATCAAAGATGAATATCATTTCGAATAACTAAATGGGCAATAGGATTGCGTATTTCTATTTACATTCGCTACCATGACTCGACCGACAATAAGACGCGACGAACCGAACGGTGGCGACTCGAGCCATATATCATCCGTCCTCCAATAAAAGATGGAACCAATCTGGTTCCTGACTGTCCATGGAGTGTGCTAAAGTGGGTGCCGCTTTGGGGAGACAATCGGATGCAGGCAGAGGTTGCTTAGCAAACACGCGCGCTGTTAGTCTAAGACGTGAGACAAGAATGAAAACAAGAAAAAAAGAATGACATAAGAACCAAAGGCAAAAAAATACTTCTAAATGTGGCAAATATGGCGATATGGTGGCTCCTTAGTGCTCCTGATTTTTATTCATCATAGAAAAATTTAAACTGTATAAAATCGGGGTCTGGAAGTCTTTGTCGTTGGTCGGTCGTCGTCGTCGCGAAGTCGATAGTCGTTGTTGCCTTGCCTCATGGCATCATAGAAACTATAAGGAGTTGATGGTGTCATAGTTTTTGTGTCGCCACTCCGCTACTGCCGCCATCGTCGCGTCATCCAAAGTCGCCAGCCGCCAGCAGCCACCAGCCACCGATGGGGATGTCGTATTTGGTATTTGGTATGCCATTGATAGTTACCCCCCCCCCCCCCAAAAAAAAATATAAGCAACTTGTTATTGTAGTGTATGCAACAAACAACCACCGATTGGCGACCTTTGTCTTTCCACAATGTCTGAATACACACGTTTGTCGTATCCGGAATCGAACCAAAAACGAGGACTTGGAGAGTTGGAGTTGAAGAGCAAATAAAATTGAAGGAAAAAAATGTGCACGACTCGGTCATACGAACTTGCTCCTGTATTCCAAATACTCATACAAAAAATTTAATTCATAAATAAAAATTTAAATTGAAATATCTACCTCAAAAAAAGATTTAATCCGAAAAAAAATTATGTCATATGATTTCTTAAGAAATTGTTGATTTTTCAAATTTTTTTTTTTAAATCGTCGGAGCGGTTTTTTTTTAAATTAAATTTTTATATATAAAATTTTTCGAAAATGTCTAAAAATTAATTTGGGTATGCAGTATTCAAGAATGTAAAACTTTACATTTTATAAGTAAATTTCAATTTTTAATATTGATCCGTTTTTGAGATACAGAATTAAAAAAAAAAGTTTAAGAATATTTTTAAAAAATCCAAAAAAAATTTTGACATTTTTTTGAATACAAAATATTATTTGAGCAATATAAACGTAATTTCAGAAAAAAAATTACCCTGATTGAACTTTTACTTTTCGAGAAAATCTGATAACAAAAAAACGGTTCTATGGGCGGTACCGTTTTGGAGCAATACAAAAAATTTTTTTTTACATAAAATACATCAGAGTTTTAAACAAAAATTTTCGAGGAAGTTTAAAAAAAAATCGTAGGAGCCGTTTTTGAGAAAATTGAAACTTTTGGTTTTTGGCCAAAAAAATCGTATGGTGGCCCCTCTTAATTTTGATCTTAAAAAAAAAATCAAAAAAACGACCCACGCGAATTCGCTCAAACCCTTAATTTTCAAGTTTCAAGTCAATCGGACCAGAGGTTAAGGCTGTAGATGCGTTTACAGACAGACAGACAGACAGACAGACAGACGGACGGAATCGCCGGACCCACTTTTTTCGACTTCTCTATCATCGTAATGTCATATCTCATCATTACCTCAATTTTTTTTTTACGAATTCAATACTTGCCATATATGTATTCTATATGTCGCAAGTAAAAATGAATTAAAATTGAATATGTACAGACTATGATAGACCACGAAAAAAGTGTTGTTGCCGGAATTGTTGGCGGTTGGCGGCGATAGTCGCTGCGGCAACTATATAAATATTTTCCCTTCAACTAGCGCAGAATTG
The DNA here is from genome assembly GCA_943590905.1 of Sphaerophoria taeniata. Classification (NCBI taxonomy): domain Eukaryota; kingdom Metazoa; phylum Arthropoda; class Insecta; order Diptera; family Syrphidae; genus Sphaerophoria; species Sphaerophoria taeniata. The sequence continues at coordinate 192,507,074 of OX016540.1, forward strand.
TTAGGTTTGTTGTCGTCATTGCTATGAGAGTCCTCATGTTCACTCATGGTCTTTGTCGTCGCCATATAGTTGACAGCGACAGCGTCATCCAACTCAACACACCATTCCATGTTTGCCAATGACTCCATCTCCATCGTAATTTTATTATGAAAGAAAAGTTCAAATCCTTTTAACGAGTGACTAAGTTTCTCGTTTTCAGATTTTTGAGAAACCCTCAAATGGCGTTCATCCAATTTTGAAGTTATTTAATTTTGCCCGTCATGCATGCTTCATCATAGACATAACAAGCACATAAGTTTCTATGTTCTATGGTCCATGAAAAGTTTTTTTTTTTTCACTTGCGACATATAATTATTATAATATACCCTCCTTGACGGGGCGGAGCGGCTTACGGTGACTACTACCATGAAGCTTAGAGCTATGCGATCGCGAAACTTGTTTTCGCAGAAGGGCCTTCCATGGTCGACAGATCGAAGCGGAGTAGATAGGCTGTTGCTACTAAGTACCCCCCAAACGAAGGAGTGTTCCCACTCCCAACGAGCGACGGTAGCGAATGAATTTGTTTCTTTCCCAGTTAGGCAGAACTACTTGATGAACACCTTTACGGGCTACTTCGACTTATTTGAAGCCCAGGCCGTAAAAGGAGCGGTTTTTTCGGCTCTTGCACTTGAAGTCACATCAAGTGCCTGGTAGGTACTCCAGGTTGGGGGTTGTACCTTGTACGTCGGGGTGACTTCCCGACTTCGTAGAAAAACATGTAGTTGCTAAGCAACAATAGGCCTCGGAAACGGACGGATACACTGATGACGACCCAAGCAAATATTTTAAGGACAACGAATTTCAGATATGCACGTGGAATGTTAGGTCCCTTAATAGACCGCTTGCTGCCGAACAATTAGCGGAGACCCTCAACTACTACAAAACAGACATTACCGCTATCCAGAATTGCGATGGAGGAAGGAGGATGAAAAACTGCGACATCTACTATGGTAATTGTTAACGAGAGCAACAACAGCTGCTCTTTGCATGTCTTGAGCTTCAAATGTGTAAGCGAACGCATCACAACGATCCGAATCAAGGCTAAATTCGCCAACATAAGCCTAATATGCGCGCATGCCCCACAAAAGAGAAAAAGGACGACACCAAAGACGAGTTCTACGAGCACCTCGACAAAACATATGAACAATGTCCTAGCTATGACATTAAAGTTGCTGGGAAAAGAGGATATTTTTGGTGGAACAGTCGGAAAGCACAGCCTGCACGACACAACTTCTGACAACGGATTCAGACTGATTGATTTTGCTGCTGGGCGAAATGTTGTGGTAGCTAGCACGTAGTTCCCACATCTCAACATCCATAAACGAACATGGAGATCTGCCGATCAATCGACCGTCAACGAGATTGATCACACTGCGATCGATGGAAGGCACTTTTCCAGCATTCTAGATGTTCGAACATTCCGAGGAGCCAACATCGACTCGGACTAATACCTCGTCGTAGCCAAGTTAGTGCTACGAATATCCCGACAACGGCCAAAACAAGGATATGCTGCAAGAAAATTCGACGTCGGATGGCTACAATAGCAAGAGATTGCCAGGTCCTTCTCTGATCAAGTATCAAGTAACCTCTTAAGAAGTCTTATGCCACTTACATCAAGTATCGAAGACCAGTGACAACAATGCAATAAAGCAGTTAGATATGCCGCCTCTAATGTGCTATGGTTCACACAGCTACCAAAACGAAACCCACGGTTTGGCGAAGAATGCAGGCAGGTTCATCCAGCCAAGCAGGAGGTATACAAAGCGGCACTGCATAGAAGGACAAAAGCTGCTCGTGAGCTCTACGAGCAAAAGTTGAGAGAGGAACGCCGGCTTCTCAGGAGAAAAAGAGGGAGTGTGATAGAACGACCTTAAAGTCAGCCCAGCCATGCAAACGCACCTTAAATTCAACAGTCAACATATTGCCGTCCTTCTCTCGCAGTTTGCACTCTTCATCTGTAATTCCATTATCTTTGGTTTTGGTATTCTTCTTTTCATGATCTCAGATCAGTGAGATCAGATCGAGAGGTGCAAACTGCGGTGAGTATAATATTATTTGTTTGTTCATTGTAATACTTATTATTATTTCCTTAGAAATAAAACTGCTTTGTTTTCCTACAATTATTCAAATTGCCATATTTGTTTGATTGTTCTTGCCCGCCTGCAATTGTTTTCGAGCTTCTCGATCCGAGAAACAATAGGGAGCATGAGAAGCGTCAGATCGAGGATGTTGAGAGAGCCAACTGCAGGAATGAAGTTCTGAGGTTTTATCGGAAGGTAAACAGCTGGCTCAAGGTCATCGAGCAAGAACCGATGCCTGCAGAGATAAGGGAATATCAAAGTAGAATCGCAGTCAATGCTTTGGATTTTTAAAGACTACTTCTGTAAACTGTATAACGTTGATGGCGAACAAAATCCCGCCCACTCAGGCAGAAGGCTTTCATCGGACACGATGATAGCCAACATTTCCGTGAACCCGACCTAGAAGAAGTGAAAACGGCAACATCACGACTGAAATCCAACAAAACCGGTGGAGCAGATGGTCTAGCTATTGAGCTGTTCAAAGCAGCAGGCGACGATCTAGATAGGAGCATTCACCAAAGCATTGTTTGCCCGATCCTGAAGGAGGGAGATCCTCTAAACTGCGCCACCTGGAGAACAATCAGCCAACTTAAATCGCCTACAAGACCCTCTCTGCCGTAATATGTGAACGTCTGAACCTTTTCGTCAACAATCTGATTGGTCCATATTAATGTGGCTTTAGACCAGGAAAGTCAACCATTGACCAAATTTTCACTTTGCGGCAACCTATGAGCTCCAAATCGATACCCACCACCTTTTCATCGATTTTAAGGCCGCGTAAAACAGTATCTACAGTGACGAAATGTATAAAGCTATGTATGTCTAAATTTGGCATCCCTGCCAAGCTCGTTTGCTTGTGCAAACTGACGATGGAAAACTCACGCTGCTCCATCAAGGTTGGTCACGAGCTTACGGAATCTTTCGATGTCAAAAACGGATTCAGACAAGGTGATACATTGTCATGCGATTTCTTTAACATCGTTCTTGAGAAGATAGTGCAAAACTCCACCATCAACACCAGAGGCACTTAATGAGAAGAACACAGCGTGATGTCAATGTCACCTTTGTGAGAATTGAGACAGAAGCGGCAAAAATGGGTTTAGCGGAAAGTGAAGGAAAAACGAAGTATATGCTGTCTTCGAGGAAGGACACCCAACACCGGCGGATTTCTCGGACAGAACATCACAATAGACGCATACAACTTCGAGGTAGTAGAGCAGTTCGTCTAACTAGGCTCCGCTTATAACACCGGCAATAACACCAGCGCCCAGATCAGACGAAGAATAACTCTTGCTTATCACTGTTTCTTTGGGCTAAGAAAGCAATTGAGTGGAAAAGCCCTCTCTTGAGCAACTACGGTAAAACTGTACAACACCCTCATCATCCCTGTCCTGCTGTATGGTGTAGAAGCATGGACCCTGACAAAATCGGATGAATGTGCCTTAGGCTGCTTGGAGAGGAAAGTTCTTCGGGTCATCTTTGGCCCCGTGTGCATTGATGGGGAATGGAAAAGAAGATACAACAGCGAACTTTAACGGGATGTACAACGACGTGGACCTTGCCAGAAGAGTCAAGGTCCAGAGACTCAGATGGCTCGGTCATTTAGAGCGCATGGACACCAATGCTCCGGCCCGGAGAGCCTTCGACACTATTCCCGAGGGACGCAGAAGGAGAGGAAGACCGCTACTCAGGTGGCGCACACAAGTGGAAGAGGACGTCAATCAACTTGGAGTGCAAAACTGGAGACAGATAGCTAGGGACCGAGCTGGCTGGCGTAGACTGTTGATTGAGGCCCAAGTCCACACCAGACTGTAGCACCACCTTAAGTAAATAAGTAAGTAGTATTTGACATTTTGCCTGCTCCACTAGCCCTTCTCATTCCTTAAAGCTTTACAAATGAATAAAAGATGCATCATTATTGTTCGGAATTCTTCCGAAACGGCACTTGTTGCACAATTTCCATTTCCTTCACCTAACAGGACATCATAAGTCAATTCGTTCATTTTCACACTGACACCATAAAACAGCCATTACCCTATTTACCAACATTCCCTTAAAACTCGAACATCATTATCTGCCGTCCACTTTATCAGCAATTAACCACTTCCGTCTATCCTTCGGTTGTTACTTCTTCTCAAACAAAAAGGTGCCAGTTATACAATTACTTCACAAATTACCGCCCATCCGTTCAATCTTTAGTAACGGGTTGTTAACGTCCACAAGGACCACCACTATCATCATCATCTTTATGAAAAAGAGAGTAAGCACAGGCAAAAAACATAAAAGGACTCAACATGCACGCCGCCACTGCTGTCACGAAGAAAGTCCTTTTTTCTAATTGAAACAACAAAAAAGCTCGTCGTCGTCATGTCGTTGTTGTCTCTGTTTTTTCAGAAAATCTCATCTCATCGATAACGATGAGGCAACCATAAACATCATCATCGTCTAACTTAACTTTTCTTTTGTTCAAATGGCAAAATAATGAAATGCTGTTGACTTAAAAGCCGCCGCCGCCGATGCGATGCCGTCAACTCTACTAGCCAGTTGTTTTTGACGGCGAGGACGGCGACAGCGACAACGCAGAGAGACAACAGAATCAACGGCGACAATATTAATGGCGACATTTTCATATTAGAAGGGAACAAAACTGCCCCGGGAATCACCACCCATCACAAATAGCGCCATCGTGCCATCATCATAACTGTACACAACCCATCCCTGCTTCATATAGTGCCACCGATTGAATTGTCTTATCCTCTATTCTCACTGGCCTCAGTTAGGACCAAAAGTCGAGACGAGACTGATTATTTCATACTTTGGCCCGTTTTTTCGGCTTTCAAACGAAAAATAATAACTTTAACAAGTCTATCAGCCTAAAAATATATACCGGCAAGTCATGGAGCCTACAGTAAGGACCCCCTCGCCCGAACTGCCAAACTACAGCAAGAAAAGAACAAAAGGCAACAAGATAGCGCCATATCCACCGCACCACCGACCGCCAACCAGCATAATCATCACCGTTGGACAAAATCAACTCTCGCTCTGAATTCCTGGTGAAAATATGCGAGGACGACAGTATTCTTCTAGTCTGTCTACTGAGCTACTGCTTTTGGCGGCCTGGCGACAACAGCTACGACGACGGCAACAGCGGCGGCGGCAAGAACTCAGGCACCCAATCTGCGCCAGTATTACTGGCGCACATTCAGATATTCCCGCATTTGGCCACAGAGAACACTGTCGTCAACTTCTATGTAAGCAGGAGAAGACAGCACACAAACACATACCACATTCAGAGAACCAAGGAGCCAGTCGTTTGCCAAAAATATACAAAATCAAACAATTTTAGAGCCCTTCGGTCTCACCATCATAATCCCCAAAGCGCCGCATGTTGTGTCGCGCCGACACGCGACGACTTTTCTATTTTTTATTCTCAAAAATAAGCTTCGAGCAAATAGGGGAGGAAGGGCTATTTCTCTCTTCTTCATGTATGGTGTTCTTAAATGAGTTTTCTAACCAGTCACATTAAAAACGGTCTTTCGATTCATGAACCCAGCGAGGCGCCTTATGTGTACCAAACAGCTAGCCAGTCTCACCCCAATTTCATCCCCAAGGACGCAAAAGATAAACAACACAAAACAAGCGCTCTTCCGGATTCTGAATGGATTGGCGCCCAACACAGGACCAGCAACAAAAATTTACTACAATGTTTATTTGTGGACCGCCGCCGCCGCCGGTTTGGGGCGTCGATTTGCTGGCGACAATGGCAACGTAAGGGGACGATTGAATTCTCATTCATAAATTCAGAGACAGAGCCATTGAGTGTGTATGCTGTCTTATGTGAGAGGAGAGTTTAGAAAAACGCTCAGAACTGGCGACTCGTCACAAGAGCGATGTGTGTCCGTTATTCATACACAACAATCATGTCGCGTCTTGTCAACGCCAAATTAGCCATTTCGAATTTTCTCTTATTTTTACATATTTATGGGATAATTTCATGTGCGTTTGAATATCCTTTAAAGACGCCTTCATGCCAATAAAACACATCGTTTACTCGTTTTTGTCTGCTAAGAACCGTCAACACACTAAAAGAAGCCAACTCATACACGGAAAGCAAGAAGGCGCCAAAAACGTAACAAGTGGCGACCAAAATACAGGAAAATTACGTGGATGCTGTGTGCGCCACTGGTCTGCCAATGGAGTTGGTCCTTTTGCTAGATTTTTTTGTTACAGTTTTAGAGCACGGGGATGAGAAAGAAGATTAATGGGACATTGGGGGACTTGTTGTGATTGTGATGAGTCGTCTTAGCAGCATACTTGTGGGTATCTTATTTTTTCTGATTTTAAGATTAGCGGGAGGGGGAAGTCTATCTGCATATTTTTTCGCCGACTTTTGGGTGGTCTTGTGTGTTTTAGATTTTGCTTTCTTTTCATTTTTAGTGTTTGTTTTTGTAAGAGACGCGTAAACGGTACAGGGAGTCAAGGAAAGTTTTGTACAAAAGTGTGGGAAAATATCTTTTTGATTTGAATGCCTTTATTTGATTCGGATGAGTATAGCGAAGCAGATTGTCAAAATCAACAAAATGGACGCTGACAGAACTGTCAAAGTTAAGCAGTCCTTAATGGAAGACGTTGTACTTAAAAAAAAAAAAACAACCATGGCTTCTACCACACATGTTCGGAGATGAGGTTAAGGTTAAGCTCGCCGGTAGATCCAGGATGTTACTAAAGAAAGCACGAAACCAAAAAGTCTTTATATTCCTTCAAAATATCTTAAATTAGGTCACAAATATATTATGGTTTAATCGAACCCGGCAAATCACGGACGAATCTGGCAAACAAGAGGAGAAACTGGTAAAACAACGGGCAGACCTGGAAAATCAACGGGCGAACCCGAAAAATCACGGACCAATCCGGCAATCAACAGGCGAACCTAGGAAATGAACGGACGGATCCAGCAAATTAATGGATAAATCCGGGAAAGATAAGTTTTCAAAAGACTGCCATTTGTAAGGGGAAGCCTTATGCTAGGTATTCTCCAATACAAACTGCCATAAGGTCCAAACTGGGGCAGTGGATGCTTGACTTCCCTCAAGGCTTCTTTTCCAGAAACGCGCTGTCTATGCTTACACAGCACCAGCACTTACTTGTAACTGAGTCTTCAATACTTCTTGACGACATCAGTCAAGCTTAGGAGAATCGTGCGACTCTTTCAGCATAATTTTTTAAAATTGTTTGCGAAATTCAAACGCCAAAAAAGTGCTACCTACAAACTTAAAGTGGCACTGCAGTCGTTCCGGGTTGGATTCGAAGACTACGGGCCGGAACATTATTTTAAATTCGCCCTAAATGACCCAACCATCTTAGGCCTTAACTTTTCTGTCTAGGTCATTGTCGCTAATCAGACCGTACAATTCTTGGTTGAATCTTCGTCTCCATTCTCCATTTATGCAGATGCAGACGGAACCAAAAATCACTTGAAGAATTTTTCTCTCGAAGCAGCCCAATTCGTTTTTATTTGATGTTTGATTGCCTTCTAAGTCAAAAGAAGCAGCAATTCACAAGAGTGATTCTTCTTTTGATTTCAGCACTGGTGCTATTGTTTCACTTTATAGTGGATCCTAGGTAGACAAAGTCCTTAATTGCTACGAAGCTAAATCTATCTATACTGACGCTGACTCCAAGAGTCGTTGTTGGGTGTCTTTTCTTGTTTACAGCATTAACTTGGTCTTGCCCTCGTTAACCACTAGACCCATCTTCTTGACCTTCGGTGTGTTCTTCCAATTATGTCAATGTCTTCTGCGTATCCTACATAGTAGCTGGACGGACTTTCGAAAGATTGTGCTTCTGGTGTTGACGTTGGAGTTTTGCACTATCTTTTCAAGAATGATGTTCAAGAAATCGCATGACAGCACATTGCCATGTCTAAAACCTTTTTTGACATCAAATGCGTCCGTTAGGTTTTTTCTGACCACGATGGAACAGCGTGAGTTTTCCTGGGATACCAAAACTAGACATTGATCTATATAATTGATCCCTTTTTTTTTCAAAATTCATTTTATTTCATTCACTTATATCTACTTACATACTAGACAATGAATTCAAAACTAGCTTATGAACTAAAATCTTATATTTAACTTACTGGCCCCAACCGGGCGCTCTAAGGAATTCATGATTGACTTAAAATTAATGCCTTTCGGCCTATGAACTATGTGTTTTATTTACTTTATTTTTGTTTCTTGTTAGAAAAATTTAAAAAACTAACACGGTGTCATTTTTATGTTTTCTTACATGCTACTTAAAATTAGGTCCTTAAAAATAAAACTTAAAATTAACTAAAACTACCTAATCTACCTAACAACTACTTACAAACTAGAGCAACCACAGCAGCAAATCTAATTTTTTTTTTCTTATCACTTTTTGTATATGTATTTTTTTTTTATTTTTTTTTCTGATTTTTTTTTTCTTTTTGTTTCTTTTTTTTGTATTTTTGTTTTTTTGTTTGCTATTTTTTTCTTTTTGACCATATCAATGTTTGTGCCACCATGCCTACTCTAATTAAACCTAAACCCAAAATCCTTAGACTAAAACAAGTATACAAGCCGGCCAAGGCTTAAAACCCCACCCCGACTACCCATTATCAAATGCTGACTGAAGCCACCAGAACTGGTGCTCCTGCTTCACCCTATCAATTCGGTCCCGTTCGGACACAGCCCTACTGAACCGGAGGAGCTCTGCTCCGTCCTGTGCGATCCCTATTGACGTTGTCATACGCGGCCTTGAAATCGATCAAAAGGTGGTAGATATCGATTTGAAGTTCCTGGGTCTTTTCCAAGATCTGCTGTAGAGTGAATATTTGATCGATGGTCGACTTTACGAGTCTGAAACCATACTGATAAGGACCTATCGCTATCAGGTTGTTGACGAAAGGCTTCAAACGTTCACACAGCACGGCAGACAAGATCTTGTAGGCGATGTTAAAGAGACTTATACCTCAGTAGTTGCTGCAGTTCAGGGGATCTTCTTCCTTGAGGATCGGGCGTACGATGCTGAGGATCCATTCGTCGGACATGCTTTCCTCCGACCAAATTGTGCAGATGAGCTGGCGCATGCTCCTAACCAAATCATCTTCAGCTGCTTCGTACAGTTCGGCGGATAGCAAGTCTGCTCCATCGACTTTGTTCGTCTTAAGTTAAGATATCGCTATCTTCAAATATAATGGTTCTGTATTGCTGGCGGAGTTTTGCATGTCATCGCCATTGTATAACTTGGAAAAGTGGTCCATATCCTCAGCACTGACTGTGGTTCCACTACGATGTTCCCATGATGGGCTCTGCAGGCATCGGTTCGGGGTGTATAAGCCCTCGAGGTTTGTTTCATCTTTTTGTAAAACTTTCGAACCTCGTTCCTGTTGTGACATCCCTCTTTCTCCTCGTTCACGCGCTTCATTAATTTTTCATTCTAAGAAGTTTGTGCTCCTCTCTCCTTTTCTGCTCATGTCCTTCTTTGCAGCGCCGCTTTGTATGCTTCTTGTTAAGCTGCATGGAAGTGTAAACCCTAGCACTTCAGAGGCGGAATCTCTAATGGCTGTTTCGCAGTGTTGCCACTGGTTCTCTTAATTTTGTGCTGGCAGCAAAGGACTTCTGAGGAGATTTTCGGAGACACGATCGGAAAGGATCTAGCTATCCCTTGCGATTGTAGCCATTTGACGTCGAATTTTCTCCTAGCATTTTCAAGTGTTGGCCTTGATCGGGATATCCGCATTCGAACCTTGGCTACAACAAGGTAGTGGTCCGAGTCAATGTTGGCACCTCGGAATTTGTGGACATCTTGCATGCTAGAGAAGTAGTGTCGTGCGTCGATCGCAATGTGATCAATCTGGTTGACGGTTGATTGATCAGGAGATTTCCATGTCCCCTTGAAGTGTGGGAATCGCGTACTTGCTACCATTACGTCTTGCCCCACAGCGAAGTCGATTAGCCTTAATCCGTTAGCGGAGGTGTTGTTGTGTAGACTATATGTCGTCCGTTTATTCTATCAAAGATTTCTTCTATACCCAGCTTAGCATTAAATCTAGAAGGACAATTTTAATGTCATAGCTAGGGCATTACTTATAGGTCTTGTCGAGGAGCTCGTAGTGGGGGCATGAGCACAGATGAGGCTTGCATTGGTGAATTTAGCTTTGATGCGGATTGTCGTGATGCACTCATTAACTGAGTTGAAAATCAAGACCTTCCTCCTGAGCCGAGTCCCAACTACAAATCCACATCCAAATAGACGCTGATTTTGTTCCCGGTAGCAGTCGCCATAGTAGATATCACAGTTGTTCATTTTACGTAGGTCAGGATCATCCTATCGCATTTCTTGGATGGCTGTTATATCTGCTTTATAGCAGTCAGAGCTTCCACTAGTTGTTCGGCTGCACGTGTTCTGTTAAGGGACCTAAGATTCCAAGTGCAAAACCGAAATTCGTTGTCCTTGTCCTTTAATAATCGTTTGCGTGGGTCGTCATCATTAATTCCGTCCGTATCCGAGTCTTGTTGGTGGTTCGGAACTATATTTTCTTTATGTGGCCGAGCAGTCACCCCGACGCACGACCCCAAACCTGGAGGGCTAGGTCTTTAGTTTAACTTTAAGACGAAGAGCCGTCCAAACCGCTCCTTATAGGCCTGGGCTGTGAATATGTTGTAGTAGCCCTATAAGGTGTTCACTAAGTAGTTCATCCTGACTGGAACGCCACCGTTGATTCCATTTGGGGAGTTCTTCCACTGCCGCATGTTGAAAAGGAGGCATGCCTTAGTGGACGCATACCCCCTCCCCCTCTCTCTCTCTCTCTTTTTGCTGCCGCCAACAACTACTTCCCACTGGGGTTGGAACCCAATCTTCGGTTGAGGTACTAGGCACCCGATGTCCATCGCGGGGAGGTCGGGAGTATAAGTTAATAGGATGTGGACGCTTGTCCCCTCTTGAATGCACTGTGTCTACCCTTCGAATGAAAACATGTTTTCTGCAGCCTCTCAACGAACGGTTGGAATTTTGTAAGGAAAAAACACGTAGTATACGCCACTGTGAACACATTTTAAATATCAGTTGTGGGTAACATCATTTTCATTTTTGAAAGTCAAGAAATTTTCTGATACCGAATTTCAATTAATTAACTTTGAATTCACTCTACTCACTGTATATCTTCCTCCTTGCTTGATGGAGGGTTAAACTCTTGTTATGTTTTTGTTGAAACCACTGTGCGCCCAAATATGATGCCAAATAAATGCCTCTAATATCTATAACCTGATTATGATGTTTGTTGTCGTCGGCCACTGCCGTCACTGCGCCGCGCCAGCCGTCGCGTTAAAAATCTCCTTTCCTCTGAAATCAAAAGATTTTCCCGTACCTATTCACTTTTTTTTTATTGTTGAAATCCCCGCTGCGGGTGAGTGTAAAGTTTTCATCGTCCATTTGATTGTTTGTTGTTTTCCTATATTTTCCAATAAATGTTTTTGTATTCATTTGTGATTGTTTTTTTTTTTTTAACTGATCAGCCACCAAGGAGACTAGACAACGAATGTCGCCAGAAATTTTGGTGCTATATGGCAATAGTTACCATAATTATGGTAGTAATCATATCACCATTTTTTCAGCTCCTGATTCTCCGAATAATACTCTAACTTTTGTTCTGGGGCGGTTGGTTTGTCTACGTCTACTTTTTTTTTGTCAATTTTGAAGGGTGAGTTTGGGGAGTATGGAAAGGCTCGGCGGCGACGACGTTGCCGTCGCCGCGCCGACAAGGATATTTCTCGCTGTCGTCCTCCTGGTCTTGGTGCTGGGTGCTGGCCCTCATTGTCGACATCGTCGCAGAGTGTTGTATAGATGCTCAAATGTTCATAGTCGAATATGTCCTCGATATATAAAACGAGTAAAATGCTTGAAGATCTGTTTAGTTTGTTAACAGCAAGCAAGTTGGAGGGAAGTCCTTTGAAGGATATTTTGATATTCAAAATAAAATGTGCTTTACGAAATGTGTCTCACTATTGATATTTTGTTTGTGCCATGGACATAGATTTATGAAAAATATTGAGCTTAAAAGTTAACAAGTTGAAAATTTGACATTTTTATAATTAACAAATTACAAAGTGCTCTTAAATTTAGTGATTCATTTTTTATTGCCAATATAGTGATACAACGCTTTTCATACCATTCTACGTGCTTTATTAAATATTTACAACGCTTTGACTTTTATAAAACGAAAATCCCATATATATTTATATTAAATGTTATAAGAGAACTTTTTTAACGATTTTCAAATAAATATATAACGTTGAAATAATTTTATAAAAAAAAAAATATAAGCTGCTTTCAAACATAATTAACGCCACTAAGTGCCAACGCTTTAAGAACAAAATCAAAATATAAACAATAACTAAAGGATTTTGAGCATACAAATTGGTAAGTCAACATTTTATTAGAAATTATTTATTAGAAATACTGAAGATTCCGAAAAGAACTACAAGCATCTTCCCTTAAGGTCAACAATTTTTTTAGAAAAAAAAATATATAAACGTTTATTTTTTTTTTAATTGTTTTTTTTTTTTTTTGGAGATTACTCCTTTAGAATCGATTCATATATTGACTCCGGTATGAAAAAAATATGGATAGGAAAATCAAACATTGAAAAAAGCGTTGACTACTACTAGATGAAATTCGGTACACGGATAGACTGGAACCCGAGAAAGGGCATACGGTATTTTTTAACGCAATAAAAGGGGTTAAAAGGGTCACAAGGGGTTAAAATATTAGGTCAAAATTTGTATGGCGGTCGATAAGGTTAGAAGTTTAAAACGTATGTTTATGGCTTTTGACTAAACATAAATAAGTATACGACATTCAAAGTTTAAAAAAAATTAACGGGGGGGATAGGGGGTTAAAGTTTTAGTGCCACGTCGAATCTATTTTATTGAACAAAGATTTAAATATAGAACGGTGAAATTTTCACACATGATACTGAATTTCATGCTCTTCAATTTATTATACTTTTATTATAACGGTAACTCATTGATATTTAATATGGTCAATGTAGACATTTTCACATAAATTTGTATACAAGTTTTAATCCTATAGACTGGTTGTTGAAATTTCCATATCTCTAATCTACATGAAATAACGGTGATTTTGATACCCCATTTGTAAGGATACGTTTCGTACAAGCATCACAATCTCGATTTTAAAATAAATATAACTGCACACAAACGACCTGCTTGGTTCATACGAAATGACACATCACCTGTGGGAGAATCCCGCTAATGCCAAAATTTGATCGACGTGCTTCGATTAAAAGTGTTCTATCGTGCGTTCTCATAAGCGGATCTACAAGATTAAGGTCTCTTACGAAGCACAAGGCTTCAGGCTTTAATTCCACGTAGAATTTATCGACATTCAATTCCATTTTGTATGCAATAAAAATAAATAAATAGAGTGGCGCTACAGCTCTTGAAAAGCCAAGGCCTAAGTGGCTTACTCTCATCAACAATTCTCTGAGTGCGTGTGAAGAATTGAGGGGACCTACAATTTAACGCCGATTCCGAACGGCAGAGTTGAGAAGCACTTTTTCATGACAAATTGATACTCTTGGAAGATTAGATTTGTCAGGTCTTCGCAAAAATCAGTGCCCGTATGCAATAATGCATGATAAATGTGGGCCCAATTGTATTTTCATCATTAATTAATAAAAAAAAATTGATAAAAAATGTAACTGTTCTAAAATTGTAATTATGCAGTTTTGTAGATTTTTTCATTCTTCACAAAATTGTTTGTAGAAGTAACTACATTGATTCATTCAAGAATACGTATGAACGTTTTAAACAAAGTTATTGACCTTCATATTGCTTACCATAAGTATTTAAGTTATATATTTTATCAAATTATTATGAATAGATGTATGAATATATGAATTTAATCCTTTGCGTATTATATATACAGTAGTCCCTCGATAATGTGAACTAATTAAAACAAGGCGTTTTCGGATTTCAGAGGGATTCACATTACTGGAACTTTTTCCAACTATATCTGTTGAAACTGGAACGTGATTCTCTCTTTGCTTTTTAAGCCACTCGAACAATGCATTTTCCATTTTAGGCATTTCTGATTTCTTGAGCGTCTTTCTCTTGCCTGGTCCAGACTCAGTTTTTTTGCAATGGTCCAACAGCTTTTTTGAATTTAATTTTATGCCTGTTATTGTTGATCTTGACACACTATATTTTTCAGCTAATGCAAATCCAGGATGTCCAGCATTCAAATCGCGTAAAATTTGACACTTATCTTTTATCGATAAAAACCGATGCGCTTTTTGTTTAGGTGCCATCACCACTTTTTTAATTTTTATCACACAAAAGGACACAGTAAAAATAAACAAACACAGACCACGTAAACCGCAACTAACCAAAAAAAGACATTCGAACTGATCTACAAAACACAAAAATGTATCCACATAACTCACCAGCCTGCAGCTACATTCAATTTTTCTTAAGATATGTCTAGACAAATAACAGTTATCCACTATCCAGGACTAAAAAAACAATTGCGTGCACGAATAAGAAAACGTGCAAGCTTTTACAAAAAAAATTCACATTACAGAGTTAAGAAAATTTCGAAGTTCACATTATAGAGATGACAATGAAAATTTTTGGCGATTCACATTATAGAGAAATTCGCATTATCGGTAATTCACATTATCGAGGGACAACTGTATTTTAAGATAATCATTCTCATTGAGTGAACTCCAGTCGCGCGTCGGAGCTGACACACACATTTTTTTTTCTTTTTTTTTCAATTCAATTAATTATATTGTGATTTTATTTTTGCTTGTAATATATATTTTTTTTTTATTTTTATGTTTCTCTATCCTTCAAATTTCAAAACTAGGTAACTTGCGTTAGAGTTTTTTTTTTTATTTACAGATCAACAGTTAAGCTTAACAATTTACATTATTAACATGATTTTTTCAAGGATTCGTCAAACATTTCTTTTAAATAAACTTTTTTTTTCAATACAAAAAAATATGTGCACGACTAGGTCGTACGAAGTTGCTGTATTCCAAATAATTACTCATAAAAAAAATAAAAACATGTACCTAATTAAAATTCATAAAAAAAAAATATGAGTGCGACCCATGGAGTCCACACGACTAACTTCCCAGAGTAGAAAAATACGTAAAAACAGTAGTTGTTTTGCAAAATATTCAGGCGATGCATCCCGTTGTAGTTGTACACGCACGTTGGTTCAAATTATATAAAACTGATGATTTTATGAAAAACATTAAGGTTTTTGAATAACAGTGGCGCCATTTGTTAAAAATTGATCGTACCAACTCGTGGACTCATTCACAACTACTTTGTACAGTAAAATACAGCCTATATTGCTCCTGAATATTGTAGTTTTCTATTATTGAAGCAATTTTTCTAATCGGATTAGTATTTCCGAAAATTAATATTTATACGGCAAAGCAGCGTTTGGTGGGTCAGCTAGTAATCAAATATAGTATATGATACTCCTGAATATTGTGTTTTTTTCCCACTAACTATAAGATTTTTTGCATTATTGTTGAAATTATTGCAAAATTATCATAATTTTCATTATATTAGGGTTGTTTTAGATTTTTGATTGCCATTAAAAAACCGCTACGCCGATTTCGCTCAAAACCTAATCAGCTCTTAACAACACAATACCGCGTCGAATGAGACCAATTTCATGACAATGCGATGAGTGGTTCGCGAGATAATCGAGACGAAAAAACGTAACGCACACACGAACACACATACACACACACAGACATCATCATAAAAACGCTTGATTCGGATTCTAGTGAAATCGAAACATGAAGATATGCAAAAATTGGAGATTCACAAAATCGGCCCCATTACAATAACTTCCTCTGGGAAGTTAAAATCATTAATCATCTCTCGATAGCGCAATCCATTGACCGTAACTGTTGCTCCAGCCTCATTTTCGAAAAAGTAAGGTCCAATAACCCCGCGGGACCATAAACTGCACCAAACAGTCACGCGTTGAGGATGGAGAGGCTTTTCAACAATAACTCCTGGGTTTTCCGAGCCCCAGATGCGACAGTTTTGCTTGTTGACGTTTGACGTAGCCTCCGAGGTGGAAATGGGCCTCATCAGTCAAGATGATTTTTCGATGAAATTCCGGATCATTTTCATGCATTTCAAGGACCCAATCAGCAAAGACACGACGTTGTTGATGATCAGCCGGCTTGAGTTCTTGTGTTAACTGAATTTTATAAGCCTTAAGGCCCAAGTCTTTATGCAAAATACGGTGTAATGACGTTTGTGGAATGCCTTATTCCAAAGAACGACGAGGAATGGACAAACCTGGGTTTTCTTCAACACTTTGGGCTACAACAGCAATATTCTCAGTTGTTCTTGAGCGACGTGCACGGGTTTTATTCTTCACATCACTAACTTGTCCCAACAGCTCGAATTTGTCCACCAATTTCTGTATTGCGGTCCGACAAGGTGCTTCACGACGACCCAAAAATGTTTTAGTTTTACGAACCGTCTCTGCCAAATTCTCACCATTTTTATAATGAATTTTAATAATTTCAATGCATTGTTGAAGCGTGTATCGTTCCATTTTTATTAATGGCGTAGTTTCTACTTGTCAAATGTCAAAAAATGACAGCTTCAAAAGTGACAACTACCGAAATAGCGGGCTATTCAAAATAACATCTCTTATTGGAAAACCCTTTATAATAGTAAAATAATTCATTTTTTATAAGGTTGTCTTAGATTTTTGATTGCCATTTAAAAACCGCTGAGTAGATTTCGCTCAATTTAATCAGCTCTTAACAACACAATACCGCGTCGAATGAGACCAATTTCATGACAATGCGATGAGTGGTTCGCGAGATAATCGAGACGAAAAAACGTAACGCACACACGAACACACATACACACACACAGACATCATCATAAAAACGCTTGATTCGGATTCTAGTGAAATCGAAACATGAAGATATGCAAAAATTGGAGATTCACAAAATCGGCCCCATTACAATAACTTCCTCTGGGAAGTTAAAATCATTAATCATCTCTCGATAGCGCAATCCATTGACCGTAACTGTTGCTCCAGCCTCATTTTCGAAAAAGTAAGGTCCAATAACCCCGCGGGACCATAAACTGCACCAAACAGTCACGCGTTGAGGATGGAGAGGCTTTTCAACAATAACTCCTGGGTTTTCCGAGCCCCAGATGCGACAGTTTTGCTTGTTGACGTTTGACGTAGCCTCCGAGGTGGAAATGGGCCTCATCAGTCAAGATGATTTTTCGATGAAATTCCGGATCATTTTCATGCATTTCAAGGACCCAATCAGCAAAGACACGACGTTGTTGATGATCAGCCGGCTTGAGTTCTTGTGTTAACTGAATTTTATAAGCCTTAAGGCCCAAGTCTTTATGCAAAATACGGTGTAATGACGTTTGTGGAATGCCTTATTCCAAAGAACGACGAGGAATGGACAAACCTGGGTTTTCTTCAACACTTTGGGCTACAACAGCAATATTCTCAGTTGTTCTTGAGCGACGTGCACGGGTTTTATTCTTCACATCACTAACTTGTCCCAACAGCTCGAATTTGTCCACCAATTTCTGTATTGCGGTCCGACAAGGTGCTTCACGACGACCCAAAAATGTTTTAGTTTTACGAACCGTCTCTGCCAAATTCTCACCATTTTTATAATGAATTTTAATAATTTCAATGCATTGTTGAAGCGTGTATCGTTCCATTTTTATTAATGGCGTAGTTTCTACTTGTCAAATGTCAAAAAATGACAGCTTCAAAAGTGACAACTACCGAAATAGCGGGCTATTCAAAATAACATCTCTTATTGGAAAACCCTTTATAATAGTAAAATAATTCATTTTTTATAAGGTTGTCTTAGATTTTTGATTGCCATTTAAAAACCGCTGAGTAGATTTCGCTCAATTTAATCAGCTCTTAACAACACAATACCGCGTCGAATGAGACCAATTTCATGACAATGCGATGAGTGGTTCGCGAGATAATCGAGACGAAAAAACCTAACGCACACACGAACACACATACACACACACAGACATCATCATAAAAACGCTTGATTCGGATTCTAGTGAAATCGAAACATGAAGATATGCAAAAATTGGAGATTCACAAAATCGGCCCCATTACAATAACTTCCTCTGGGAAGTTAAAATCATTAATCATCTCTCGATAGCGCAATCCATTGACCGTAACTGTTGCTCCAGCCTCATTTTCGAAAAAGTAAGGTCCAATAACCCCGCGGGACCATAAACTGCACCAAACAGTCACGCGTTGAGGATGGAGAGGCTTTTCAACAATAACTCCTGGGTTTTCCGAGCCCCAGATGCGACAGTTTTGCTTGTTGACGTTTGACGTAGCCTCCGAGGTGGAAATGGGCCTCATCAGTCAAGATGATTTTTCGATGAAATTCCGGATCATTTTCATGCATTTCAAGGACCCAATCAGCAAAGACACGACGTTGTTGATGATCAGCCGGCTTGAGTTCTTGTGTTAACTGAATTTTATAAGCCTTAAGGCCCAAGTCTTTATGCAAAATACGGTGTAATGACGTTTGTGGAATGCCTTATTCCAAAGAACGACGAGGAATGGACAAACCTGGGTTTTCTTCAACACTTTGGGCTACAAAGCAATATTCTCAGTTGTTCTTGAGCGACGTGCACGGGTTTTATTCTTCACATCACTAACTTGTCCCAACAGCTCGAATTTGTCCACCAATTTCTGTATTGCGGTCCGACAAGGTGCTTCACGACGACCCAAAAATGTTTTAGTTTTACGAACCGTCTCTGCCAAATTCTCACCATTTTTATAATGAATTTTAATAATTTCAATGCATTGTTGAAGCGTGTATCGTTCCATTTTTATTAATGGCGTAGTTTCTACTTGTCAAATGTCAAAAAATGACAGCTTCAAAAGTGACAACTACCGAAATAGCGGGCTATTCAAAATAACATCTCTTATTGGAAAACCCTTTATAATAGTAAAATAATTCATTTTTTATAAGGTTGTCTTAGATTTTTGATTGCCATTTAAAAACCGCTGAGTAGATTTCGCTCAATTTAATCAGCTCTTAACAACACAATACCGCGTCGAATGAGACCAACTTTATGACAATATGATGAGTGGTTCGCGAGATAATCGAGCTGAAAAAACGCAACGCACATACGAACACACATACACACACACACACTGACATCATCTTAAAAACGCTTGATTCGGACTCTAGTGACCTCAAAACATCGAGAAATGCGAAAATTGGAGATTCACAAAATCGGACCCATTACAATAACTTCATCTGGGAAGTTAAAAATTTTAATTGAAATAAAGTACCTCAAAAATAGATTACATCTGAAAAAAAATGATGTTATCTATTTCTTAAGAAAATTGTTGATTTTTCAAAAAAAAATTTAATTAATTTTTTTATAGGTACCTATATAAAATTTTTCAAAAATGTCTTAAAACTAATTTGGGTATGCAGTTTGTATTCAGCCACCCGAAGCTTAGTGGTTAAATGCGTTGACTGCTAAGCAGAACGTCGTGGGTTCGAGTCCTACTCATCTTTCACGGGTACTGCCTCTTGCGAAGAACTGACAAAACTTCCAAGAGTATCAGTCTGTCATAAAAAAGTGCTTTTCAAGTTTTCCCTTCGGAATCGGTGTTACATTGTAGGTCCCCTCAATTCTTCACACGCACTCAGAGAATTTTTGGAGAGAGTAAGTCACTTAGGCCTTGGCTCTTCAAGAGCTGTTGTGCCACTCTATTTATTTATTTTTATGCAGTGTTCAAGAATATGTACCTAATTATACATTTTATAAGTAAATTTCGATTTTTAATTTTTTGAAAAAAAAAGTTTAAAAATATTTTTTTTAAATACAAAAAGCTTTTCGAAACTTTTTTGGAAACAAAAATTATCTAGCCAACATAATACGTTCGTACTTTCAGAAAAAAAGTTGGTCGGATTTTAATTTTTTGAGAAAAATCTTACAACAAAAAACGGTTCTATGGGAGGTACCGTTTTGGAGCAATAATAATAAATAATTCAAAAATATTTTTTTTTACATAAAATACATGAGAGAAAAATTGAGAAAATTGAAACTTTTGGTTTTCAGCCGAAAAATTGTATGGTGGCTACCCTTAATTTGTATCTTAAAACGAATAAAAAAAGTGGACAAGTGCGAGATAAACTCGCTCGAGCAGGGTTCCGTACTCGATTATCCGACCCTACTTTTTTTTAGTTTTGAAGGAAATTTTATATTGTATTTGTATTGTATTGTATTTATTTATCAGATAAATTTTCTGTCCAATAAGAAATATAAATTCTTTAAAAGTGAACAGTTAAACAAAGGTTAATGTATACATTGGTTACTTAATAACAATATAACAAAAATTTAACAAAATAAAAAGTTTAACATGAGAAAAAGAAGAAGAGTAAAATATATAACAATTATGTTCCTTAGAGTTAAAATGAGACAACATTAAAATACAAGATAATTTAGTTCCGGAAAAACATCAACGAGAATTGCTTAGGTAAGAGAAAACTAACGACAAAAAGTTTCTTTGCTTGACCCTTGTTCTTATACTGAGCGGAAGTTCATTGAAAAGGCGGATTGCATAGACGAAGAATTGCCTAAATTAGTTATACAAGGATTAAGATATGAAACCAAACATTTTCTTGGAAAATAATTTGAATAGTCTTTCTGCCTATTTCCTTCAATGACTTCGAAACTGTGTATCTTAAAAACTGGTAGCCACATTTTCGGATCACTTGTTTTCGCGTTTTTTCCTCTTTCTTAAATAACTTCGAAACTATTTATCTTAAAAACATGAAAACAACATTTTTAGATTACTACTGAATAGCTACTAAAATATGTGTTCCAAATTTCATTGCAAGAAATCGCTTGTGAAAGACGAATGAACAGAAAACGAAGTGATGTTATAAGGGTTTCGTTTACACTCTGTGTACGGAACCCTTAAAAGACTTACGCGAATGCGCTCAAACCTCTTATTTTCAAATTTGAAGTCAATCGGATGTGTGGTTAAGGCTCTAGGCGCGTTTACAGAAAGAGAGAGAGACAAACAGGTATCGCCGGACCTTTTTTCGACTTCTCTATCATCGTAATGTCATATCTCATCAAAATCTCAACTTTTTTTGTTTACGAATTTAATATATGTATGTACTTGCCATATATTCTATATATGTCGCAAGTAAAAACGATGCACCAGTAAAAAAAAGTGTTTGCGTTAGAGAGATATCAGAATTAGTTAGAGTTCGGCATAGGGAGAGTCGACTGTAATACAATTTTATAATAACTTCGCAACAAAATTCCCACCCGCGCATGATGCACAAGTCAATACGCTACTCTATGGCCAGTGGACGAGGGAGAGGTGGACGAAGTCGCGGGCAACTGCTAGTTATTATTTATAAAAAAGGTTTCCTGTTTACAACTTTGCTTTGTATAAAACTATGTAAGATTCACTAATGTAGTCACTACTTAGACCAAATACAACTCCCCTTCGACGCGACGTAGTGTATAAGTTTCCACTTCGAAGTTAGTTGACAGATTTTTGACACTTCCCAATTATTAACTGTCGAATAAGAAACATTTTTTTTTAATTTTAAAATTTAAAAAAAGTCGAAAATGAAATTAATCGTACAATACGATAATACACTAGTCAAAAAAATTAAAGGAACACTTGAAAAAACGCAAAAATTTAGTGGTTTCTTATAGGGCTGTATTTCAGTAGAAAAAGTCGGATTGAAGTGAAATAAAAAGTTTTTCAAAGTGCCTGGTTACACGAGCTCAAAAAAGAATTAATTCACGAAAGAGAGCGGATGATTTTTAGAAAGAAGGAAAGGGATGGAAAAAAATGCCAAGTTTCGTCTTTTTCCTCATTTTCAGATATGAGTTTTGCGTTAAAAATCATGTTTCTTTCTCATCATCATGTTTCTTCTCTCTTTCTTTCTTTTGTGTTTTAATCTCCGACTGTTTCTCTAATGCCCACTTAATTTTTTTTTCTGTGTGTATCCACAAAAGTAATTTTTTTTGCGCTCGTGTAACCAGGCACAAAGGTTATAATTTTTTCTTCTCAAATTATTTTGAGTTAAGAAAATACTGTTTGTCGTTTTCGCTTGAGCGTAAGAAATGTTCACTCAATTCCAAAATGAAAAAAAAAAAAATTAAATTTGGTTTGTCATAAAGTGTGTGGAAATTTTGTTTCAATCCACTCGATCTAAGATTCAATTTGAGAATTTTGTTGGCATTGATTCCCTGTTTGTTTTAGATCGCTATGATTTTTTTAAATCACAAAATGGGTTTACATTCAAAAACACAATTTTGACTTTGGACCCTAATATCTCTGCTAAAAATTGACTTAAAATTAAAATTAAATTAAATTAAAAAATTAAAATTAAAATTGAAATTTTCTGCACAAAATCATTGTGAAAAAATAAAAATATTGCTTTTTTCAATCTTTCCTTTCAATTTAAAAAAAGGTCCAAAATATGCATTTTTCAACTTTTTCATAAAAACTGCCGTTATTTTGTGGCTTTTAGTGATACAACTAATCTGAGGCTTAATTATTAAAGCTCATTAAATTTTCTTGATTTGACTAAAAAAAATAATAATAATGGAATACCATCCCCAACGTGATATCGTCAGGTGGATTAACATGCGAAAAAAATGTTTTGGTAAGTTTGATTGCTCGAAAAAGAGAAATGGTACAATTAGTATTGATGCGAAATTTTTATTAAAATCAAGGAAATTTTATGAGCTTTAATAATTAAGCCTCAGATTAGTTGTACTCAAAATAATTTAAAAATAAAAAATTATAACCTTTGAAAAACATTTTATATCCCTTCAATCCGACTTTTTTCTACTGAGATACAGCCTTATAAAAAACCACTCAATTTTTCAGTTTTTTCAAGTGTTCTTTTAATTTTTTTGACTAGTGTAATAATAGGTGGGGAGCCCCCATACAAGAAATTCCCGTCATCGCGCCCACTTAAATTTTAAATAAGGAATAAAAGATAAAGCCAAGACGAATAAGATTCGCTTAGTCGGCGTAAATTTAGTTAGCCGGAAAGGCCGCGCAAACCTGTTGCAATTTGGTGAATGACTGTGAAATGTCTCCATCATCACGGATTCCATTTCTGTTTCTTTCATTACACGCGTCCTTTTGTTAGATGTAGAAATATCTTGGTTTGCTTGCTTTCAAGCTGCCGAAAGTTCTGCGCAAACAAGGTTTTATTATGACCTAAAACACTGTGTTTTTATTACAAACTACAGTAGTTTCGTTTATAAAAAATCTGGTTTGCGCAATACTTTCGGCAGCTTGAAAGCAAACAAACCAAGGTATTTCTACATCTAACACTAGGACGCATGCAATGAAAGAAACACTGATAGAATCCGTCATAATGGAGACATTTCACCACATTGCAACAGGTATGCGCGGCCTTTCCGGCTAACTCAATTCACGCCGACCAAGCGAATCTTATTCGTCTTGGCTTTAACTTTAATTCCTCATTAAAAATTTTAGTGGGCGCGATGACGGGAATTTCTAGTATGGGGGCTCCTGGGCTATAATATTAATGACTGAAGGAAACAGCTAAAGATTTTTTTTAAATAGCGAAAAGCTTGTTTCATGCTTGTTTCAGCCAATTTTTTCAGCCTAAACTTCGATTTTTGTGGGTAAAAAATTGATTCTTTTAGTAAACACTTCCAATCAAATTTAATAAAAATAAAATAAAATTTCTCTTAACTGACATTTACTAACTTATTCCACCGTGGAGGGTTGCTTATCGAAGTCAAAGAAATGAAAAAAATTCAAACAAAACTGATTCTCTGTAAGTTCATGAGATGGCGCCACAATCGATTATAGAAAAGAAAAAGGCAAAGTCAAATTATTTTAATAAATGAGAAATGTCAACGTATGGACTAACCCTTATTCTATGGGTAACTTAACCTGTGGAATAAGAGTGGAATACAGTCGGGAATAATCTTTTTATAACATTGTGATTTTTACCCAATTACATACTACTCGAAAGACAACTAAACTCCACGGTTTCCATGAAGTCGTTGAAAATCGAAGCAAAAAAAGGCAAAATTAGATACGTTGCTATTTCCCAAACCCCAAGATTTTCTTTAAGAGTACATTAACCGGAAACGAAAGTTGTTACAAGCATCTTGCCATGCAGGTAAGACAAGTGTATTCTTAATTACACATACATATTTGGCTGAAATTTCATCCTACCCACTACTCTCCTACTGATTCCTAGTTTCGTGCTGATTTATTATTTCTAAAAAAAAATTGAGCATAGTTCGCATTAAATCTATCACCTTTTCAACATGAGAGCACCCTAAACTTTTGCCTTTGTATTTGTATGAATGGAGATGGACAGATGCACATGCACAAACTTAATCGCTTACATTCGACTTTCCTTTCTCACATTTCCTTAACAACATTTGTGCATTAAACTTAGTAGGAAGGTTAAGTTTATTTGTTATAAATTATAATGATGAACTAACAAATAAACCATTTAATGAGTTAATCGCCCATCAAGAGCAACTCACCTGTTGATTATTTTATTTTATTATGTTGAAAGCAAGAAGTTGAAGCAGGAATGCTGAACAACATTAAAAAAAAAATAATAAAAATGCCTGACTGTTTGAAAAAAACAGACCGGTGGTGGTAGAAGCCGTCATCGTTGTCGTCGCGCTGATGGTGTTCCTATTCCTATCCTTACTGCTCGAGTAGCCGGCGCCAACCGCTCACGATTGAGTGGGCTCAGGTTCACTGTTCACCTTCACCAACGGCAGCAACACCGCGTGCAGTTCCCTGGAATAACGTGCATTGTGTACAATGTGTATGGCCATTCCACCCGTGTTTTTTTTGTTGGCTGTCGTATCAGGCGACCGCAATAAGCAGCAGGAAAGCTATACCCTCAACAAGGGTATCCTTAAGTACGAGTATCTTATGCTGGTTTTAAGAACATCATCATTACTTTCGTGGTTGTCTTTCTGGTAATCACTTTACTCACTTTACTCTTCTTCTGCCTTGTTTTTTTTCACTTTAAACGATAAACCCGACTGCAAGACAGACGAAGACGACCTCTTTGCACTGGCGCTCTACCTACATACACAGAAAATATTATAGCCGGCCAACGAAACATCTGAAGGGTGCGTAATTGTTACGTATGGTGCGTTTGCTCGATTTTTTTTTTTTTAAGTGGTTTTCATAGAAGGAAGAAGATTGGAATCCAGCGTAGGGTTCCCAAATATAAACTTTTTAGATGAGAATGAGAAAAGCAGACAGGATATATGGTAATTCAGAGTACGCTTATTACCATATAAAATATTCTCAGTTATCACCCTATTGGTGGGTATGTCATCGACTCAAAATATTAAATTGAAAACAATAACAAAACTGTAGGGTAATATCACTAGTTTCCGTAAAACGTGATAAGTTTCGTTTTAAACTCACAACTTTTCAATGATATAGATTTATGTCGTTGTAACATTTCTTTCTCTGTTTAACTGTGCGTATAAGGCAATACATGTTTCTGATATAAGAATGTCTTTTAATTTTGTTCTCAGAACAGTGCACAGAACACTTTCATATATTGTTCTGACATAGTCACTGATTGTTGATTTGTCAAAGTAAACGGTTTGCGTTATTCACTTTTTCATTTTTAGACAGCCTAATATGGCCCAGTCCACTCTTATTCCACAGGTTTATTAACCTATTGAATAAGAGTTAATCCATGGGTTAAAACTTCTTTTTAATAAAAATAATAACAATAATGAGCTGACGTTTACCAAAAATCCTCTTTAGGGATTTTGTTGTTGTTGATACTTGACAAACGATTTGTTGCTGTCTTTGCTTTACATGTCTCAGCATGCTTACTGCAAAGGGAAATCGGTAGTAACAGCTTTGCATACTCTGGTAAGAACTATCGAATACACCCTAGAGCAGCCATACTCAACCTTTTTTTTCAATGGGCCACATTGATGATTTTGTAACGCTACCCCGGGCCACAAGAATTCTTTTTATCGTAAATAATAATACTCATTTTAATGTGCATAGTAGTTGTAGTAGAAATGGCGGAAACGACAATCTAAATAAAAACTCATTTGACCTAAAAAATTTGGCGCAGGGACATAAGTCCCAGGGACATAAGTCCCAAATTTATTTTTTGGGTCTTATGTCCCACCTAAAAGGGACATAACACCCAAATTGAGTTTGGGATTTAAGTCCCACCCAAGTGGGTCATAAGTCCCAATTTTTTTTTCTTGAAAGTGGGACATAAGACCCAAATTAAAAAAAAAATAGTTTGAATAAAAAAGTAGTAAATAAGAAAATTAATAATTTTATTCTTGTTTTATGTATTTAAAAATTAAAAACAAAACACAACTGGAAATAGGATAATTCAAGAAGGTTTTCTTATTATGAATGATTGAAGTATTTTTAAGTATCTGTCTTCAAAACGGACATAGTAATTCATTTTTTCGAGCTATTGCCTCTTCCTTTAATGTTTAAAAACATTTATTACATATTTAAAATGGTTGCAAGGTAATAGCACTATATTTCTTGGATTTTCTAAACAAATGGTGGAGAAAAGAAAGTTTTAAGATTTTAGGCAAGTATACAAATTTTGATAACACAAATATATATGTATGCATCAAACTTATTTTTTGAAAATATTTGAACAGAGACTTGCATATAAAATTTAAGTTTTAGAGACTTTATAAAATTAAAGCCCAAAAATCGCGCGATTTTTAGGCTTTAATTTTATAAAGTCTCAAAACTTGAAGTAACAATGCCATTAATTTCGAACGCAAAGGGTGCTTTAGAAGATATTAAAAAACTGGTTTGAACCAGGTGCAGATTTTCCTAAGTATTTAAGTTTCTTTTCCGGTATTGAAATACTACTAGTTTTATCGTTAAGCAATACATACACGTACGTTATATGTGGGACATAAGGCCCAACTTTTTTTTTTGGGCCTTATGACCCACTTGGGTGGGACTTAAATCCCAAACTCAATTTGGGTGTTATGTCTCACTTGGGTGGGACATAAGGCCCAAAAATAAAATTTGGGACTTATGTCCCTGGGACTTATGTCCCTGCGCCAAAAAATTTATCGCTATCTGGCGATCTCAAGCTCGAACAGGAACTGAAATAAATATAGTTTAAAATACGCCGCAAATCCACTTCGTTGCGTTTAGAAAGGAGATCAAATCTCTGAGCTTTAGTTCGGAAAGCTCATTAAGGGTATTGAAGAAGGACTTTCCCAATGATTTGGTTCTTGTTTTGGCTAGGGCAGGACACTTACACAGGAAGTGAAGAACAGTTTCCTTTTCTTGCTGGCCCCAACAACTACGACAGAAAATATTGTGAGGAATGTCCAGCTAAGATGCATGTTAACCAACAGGCCAGTGTCCGGTGCATGTTGCAACGACCCTGGCTATGTCTTGCCTGGGTCTGCAAATAAGGTTATTAGTGCAATATTTATTGTAGGTGGGCCATATCCTTCTAGATATGATTCAGCGAGAAAAATTGAGAAGATCTTGCCCTTCATAGCACCAAGAGTAATGTTGACTCTTTCCGCGAGTGAGCTATGAAGGGCTGATTCTTGCCTTGCCAGCTCGTCAGCCCGTTCATTGCCCTCAAAGCCACTATGACCCGGAATCCAGACAAGAGTAACCCTGAGTCCAATGTTCATGCCCGCTATCTCACTTCGGCATTGTTGAACTAATTTGGAGGATGTTGTGGACGAGCAAATCGCTTGGATAGTCGCCTAACTGTCCGAAAAGATAGCTGTATTGCGGTTTTGATATGGATCTAGTTTTAGTAATTTGCATGCTTCCTTAATCGCTAGTAGTTCAGCCTGAAAGACACTAGCAAAGTCAGGAAGCCAAGATGGCCTGGAGAAATTTAAAGACTCAGAGAAAATTGCTGCACCAACCCCACACTCCATTTTTGAGCCGTCTGTGAAAATAAATATGCCGAAGCCTCTCGTCAATAAGTCATCATCCCACTCTTTTCGAGATGGAATGATAACTTTAAAATCCGCACTGAGGTCCACAGTAGGAGTGCAGTAGTCGGTTTTCGTCGAAAAGATGTCCATTCAAAATTTGAATAAAATGATTCCAATTATCCAATTCAATTTCGCAATGGCAAGAAAAGTAAGGAATACTAGGCGACATCTCTTTTTCATTTAATTGTTCAAACCTTTCCTGGCGTAGAAAGGAGTGACATCTAGAATATTTTTTTGAAGACACACGATGTCCACTTTTCCACTGCTGTACGTTCTAGTGTTGCTTCCATTTTGAAAACTCAAAAAGTAAAATTTTTCTCACGTTTTTCTGCAGTCACTCGATATTTTAAGAATTTATTAAACCACGCCGCGGGCCAACTTTTATAAGCTCGAGGGCCGCAGGTTGAGTATAGCTGCCCTAGAGCAAACGGAATACACTATGGTTGCCTTCCTGGGCATTGAGGGCGCTTTCAACCATGTTGACACATCTGCTATCACTTCTGCTATGACGACCCTGGACGTCGAATACTCATATTGTGACTAGATTAATCTAATGGTAAAAAGCTGGATCATCAACTCTAAGATGACAGATTTTTGTATGAGAAGGTCTGTGAGCAGAGGTACTCCAAAACGTGGTGTTCCGTCCCCTCTCCTGTGGAACATAGTAGTTAACGAACTGCTAATATCACTCAAGATGGAAAGCCACAGAGTGATTGCATATGCTGATGATGTTGCTATCGCCATCACAGGAAAACATCGTAATACCCTGAGAGACTTCCTCCAAAATGCACTTAATATGCTCACTAGATGAGCTGATCACTGTGGACTTAATATTAATCCTAAAAAAAGACCTCGTCCTTTTTACACGGAAATACGAAATCCCAAAAACTGTACCTCCTTCAATAAAAGGTGTACCACTAATTTTTACCAATGACGCCAAATATCTTGGTCTGATATTAGACAAAGAATAAGAATTAAGTTGGAAACCTAGTTTTCAAGAAAGAGTTAAGCAAGCTGCAGTAGCTCTTTTCTCCTGCAAAAAAGTCATATAGTATTATATTGGCTATATACATCGGCCATCCGACCAATACTGATGAACGGGGTTGCAGTATGGTGGACTGCACTGGAGAAAGTCACTTACTGCGATGAACTCAACAGAGTCCAACGCACTTCTTGTCTTTGCATAAACCGGGCATTGAGAACAACACGCTCAGCGGCGCTAGACACTCTCCTCCATCTGACACCCATAGAAATCTTCAGCAAACAAGTGGCAGCGAGTAGATACAGCTAAAAGACCCAACGCCTTCTCTCAATGGACTAACAATAATGCAGTATATTCCATCTATTTTGAACTTCTTCAGTTCTATACCAAAGTACATAGACTACACCATTCCAAAACCCGAATTGGGGAAAAACTTCCAGGCCTCCATTTCATCCAGAGATGAATGGAAAGACAAAAAACTCCTGGATGACAAAAGCATTCATTTTTATACAGATGGATCCAAGACAAATGATGGTATTGGTAGTGGTGTGTACTCAGAAAAGCATTATCTAAGCCTCTAATTCCGCCTCCCAAATCATTGTAGCGCCTTCCAAGCGGAAATTTTGGCGATCAAAGAGGTTCTTTCCTGCCTAAAAGAAAACGGCCCTCGATTGTCGATCATCTCTTATGGAGATGGCGCAGCAATTTAAAGGGAAAAGATAGGTATACCGATAGCTACATGTAAACTTATGCTAAAAACAGCCTCAACTATAACAAACTCTAGGTGGTATAATTTACCAACTTGAGCAGCCACAAAACCCATATGACCGTCACTTGACCTAAGGCGCTCTAAGGTGTCCTCACGGCACACTGTCTTATAGGAAGACACGCAATACGACTTGGTGTAGCCTCAAATGACTTCTTCAGGAGCTGTATGGACGAAGAAGAAGAGGAAACAATCTCTCACCTTCTCTGCACATGCCCTGCTCTTTCCCTAAGAAGCAAACTTCATCTGCATGGGAGAATACTTTTACAATAATCCCAGTGAACTAGCAAACAAGGATATTAAATATCTTCTTCACTTTATATAAAGCTCAATATGGTTCCACTGGTAAGAAGTAATTCCCTAGATTCATGTGGTATCACATATGCATACGTAGCTGTTATTGCTCCAATATCTCATAAGATGTGTATGGCAGCCCTACACCGAAATGAATCCATCAGCCAAAGTAGCCTCCCTTTGTTCTTGTTTTCCTCCATTTGACCTATCATGCAATTAAGTAGGCAGGCGACGACGGAACGGACAAGACGATTCGAGCACTCTTCCGTAGAATCAAGAGGAGTTCCACAGGTACATTATGTAGGCCCACATGCCTCTACCATGTTTTCATTTTCATGGGCTTGTGAATTTTATAATTGGGACAGTGAGGAGATCTTCTTGTGTTTGGGTTCGGTTTTTTTTCGGGATTTATTATGATTTAATTGGAACGTAGGTCCAAGTAGGTTTTTCTAATTTTGTTTTTGTTGCCTTTCCGTTTTTTTTCGCGAATTGCTTAAACTGTGAGAAGAGGTGGGAGACTGGAGCTGGAGCCCATCAGTTTGCTGGTTATCTTAAGGGTGGTCCAACCATGTATTCCCTTGGGAACTGGAGAATTAACTTTCAAGAATGACAGTTGCTTGTTTACAAAATGATGAACAGTCATTGGTTTGATGGCCATAGTACGTCTAGGGTGGTCCTGTGTCGCTGAATTACTGAGCATTCAGTCTCTTTATTATACTTTACTGTTTCTGGACAAAAAACATTAAAAACCACCGATGCACACACAATTAGTAGGAACGATCGGTCAACGTATTTAGTGCTAATTTGTCCGAAAAAAAAAAAACATTTTGACATGCAACAGGTGGTGCTCGTTAACCTGGAACCTGAATGATGGTTGAACAATAAGAATGGTCAAAGAGCATGCGGCAGGTGCGTTTGTGTGTTTTTTGTTTGTTCCATGTCACTGATACCTTTGTGCCAGGGAATGGAATGAACTTGTGTGACTTGAAATCGAAATACGATATCTTTTCTGTGTGCTCCCCCATTTAAGGAAGTGGAAACGCCATGGAATAATGACATTGTAATAAATTTATACGAGCGTAAAGGCGCCGGGCGCGTCGGCATATCACAGTGTATGCAGTCGTCTCACTTTTTTGTGTGTATTAATTGACGCGCCAATGTCAGTTTATAGATAAGGAGGGTGTCTGGACATTTCCAGTCCGGTACGATGGCGACATTGACCATCGATGACGGTACATGCCAACGAGGTGAATTTGCTTAAATCTATATGAAGGAAGACATTCGTGTGTATGCATTTTATTTATAATCCTAAAATATCTAACTATAATAGCAAAATGAGGAAATATTACTAGCGTGTGTAACGGTATGGATATTGCCCCATTTCATTCAAGAGGCTGCCTCTAGATTCGCATGCCAAGTTGGTTCAGGTCTTCTACCACCTATGTGCTCCACCTGAGTCGCGGTCTTCCTCTTCTGCGACGTTTTTCCGAGTTGGATTCGAAGACTCTATCAGCCGGAGCATTATTTTCAATTCGCTCTACATGACCCAACCATATATATGTCGTTGGACCTTAACTTTTCTAACTAGGTCAGTGTCGCTGAACTGCTCGTACAGTTCTTGAGTGCATCTTCGTCTCCATTCTCCATTTATGCAGACAGGACCAAAAATCACTCGAGGAATTTCTCTCTCGAAGCGGCCCAAAGCGTTTTCATCGGATGTTGTCATTATCCATGTCTCTGCACTATAAATAAGGACCGGGATGATGAGTATTTTGTAGAGTGTCACTTAAGTTGCTCGATAGAGGACTTTACTACTCAATTGCCTTCTAAGTTCAAAGAAGCAGCGATTGGCAAGAGTGGTTCTTTGTTTGATTTCAGCGCTGGGTGTTGTTGCCTGAGTTGATAGCGGATCCCAGGTAGACAAAGTCCTTAACTATCTCGAAGGTAAATCTGTCTATGTTGACGTTTGCTCCGAGACGTCGATGTTGGTTGTCCTTTCTTGTTAACAGCATAAACTTGGTCTTGCCCTCGTTGACCGCTAGACCCATCTTCCTGGCCTCCGACTCAAGACTTACAAACGCTCCACTGACATCACGCTGTGTTCTTCCAATTATGTCAATGTCGTCTGAATATCCTAGTAGCTGGACGGACTTTTGAAAGATTGTGCCTATAGTGTTGACGTTGGAGCTTTGCGAAATCTTTTCAAGAATGATGTTGAAGAAATCGCATGACAACGCATCGCCTTGTCTAAAACCTTTTTTAACCTCAAAAGCGTCCGTTAGGTTTTTTCCGACCATGATAGAACAGCGTAAGTTTTAAATTGTCATCTTACACAGTCGGACGAGTTTTACTGGGAAGCCAAAACTAGACATTGCTCTATATAGTTGGTCTCTATAGACGCTGTCAAACGTGGTGAAGAGGTGGTAGGTATCGATTTGAAGTTCCTGGGTCTTCTCCAAGATCTGCCGTAGGGTGAATATTTGATCGATGGTGGACTTTCCGGGTCTGAAAGTACACTGATAAGGACCTATCAGGTTTTTGACGAAAGGCTTCAAACGTTCACACAGCACGGCAGACAAGAGCTTGTAGGTGATGTTAAGGAGACTTATATGTACCTCTGTAGTTGGTGAATTTCAGGGGATCTCCTTTCTTGAGGATCGGGCATACGATCTGAGGTGTCATTCATCGGGCATGCTTTCCTCAGACCAAATTTTGCAGATGAGCTGGTGCATGCTCCTAACCAAATCATCTCTAACTGCTTTGTACAGTTCAGCGACTAGCCCGTCTGCTCCAGCAGCTTTGTTCGACTTAAGTTTAGATATCACTATCTTCAGTTCGTCGTTCGTAGTGTCCGTAGCTCAGTGGTTAGGTGCGTTGGCTGCTAAGCAGAACGTCGTGGGTTCGAGTCCAACTCGTGCCCATAGTTTTTATTTCATCTTTCACGGGCACTGCCTCTTGCGAAGAACTGACAAAACTTCGAAGAGTATCAATCTGTCATGAAAAAGTGCTTTTCAATTCTGCCGTTCGGAATCGGCGTTAAATTGTAGGTCCCCTCAATTCTTCACACGCATCCAGAGAATTGCTGATGGGAGTAAGTCACTTTGGCCTTGGCCCTTCAAGAGCTGCCACGCCACTCTATTTATTTTATTTTTTATCTTCAGTTCGTCAATGTCGAGTGGGTTGAATTGTTGGCCTGCTTCAGCCATATTGAGTGGTTTTGTTTTTCTGGCAGAATTTTGCTCGTCATCGCCATTATACAGCTTGGAAAAGTGGTCTTTCCATATCCTCAGCACTGACTGTGGTTCCACTAGGATGTTCCCATGATGGTCTCTACAGGCTTCGGTTCGGGGTGTATAAGCCCTGGTGGTTTGTTTTACCTTTTTGTAAAACTTTCGAACCTCGTTCCTGTTATGACATCCCTCTTTCTCCTCGATCGCATGCTTCTCATGCTTCCTCTTTTTCTTCCTGAGAAGTTTGTGCTCCTCTCTCCTTTTCTGCTAGTAGAGCTCATGATTGTAGCCGTTTGACGTCAAATTTTCTCCTTGCATTTTCACGTGTTGGCCTTGATCGGGATATCCGCATTCGTACCATGGCTACAACAACGTAGTGGTCAGCGGCGGTGTTGGCACCCCGTAATGTGCGGACATCTTGCATGCTAGAGAAGTGTCGTGCATCGACCGCAATGTGATCAATCTGCTTGATAGTTGATTTATCAGGAGATTTCCATATCCCCTTGTGGATATCGAGATGTGGGAATTGCGTACTTGCTACCATTACGTCTCGCCCTGCAGCGAAGTCAAATAGCCAAACGTTATCAGAGGTGGTGTCGTGAAGGCTATGTCGTCCGATTATTCCACCAAAGATTTCTCCTCTACCCAGCTTAGCATTAAAATCTCCAAGGACAATTTTAAAGTCATAGCTATAGGGCATTGCTCATAAATCTTGTCGAGGAGCTCGTAGAACCTGTCTTTGGTGAATTTAACCTACAAACAGAAATATTTGGAATGCGAAAACTAACAACGCATTGAGAATTACATTGATACCCCGAACATTAACCAGTCCCTATCGCTGCTCAATAGAGAACCAGAAACTCCATCTGAAGTTCCTATATGAATCATTTATGGAAAAGGCGACAAAATAACTTCTCCCGAAACCGTTTGATATGTTAATTACCATCAATATTATAAGGACCAGTCACGTCTGAAATGTTAACAACATTGTAGTCGTCGTCGTCGTTGTCGTCGATTGCACTCAATTTCCTCCATTCAACGACCATTTATAGAAGTATGAAGAATCACAACAAGCTTAAGTTAAGTGCATTAACATAATGCATTCCAAAAGTTATTAAGCCGTTACGTGCCAATCAATGTGCACATAAAGCGGATGCGTGTAGTTTCGATTGGCCTTTTCCGAAAAGAAATGTCTTCCCGCCCGACATGTAGTCGACATTCATCGTCTTCATAGTCGGCGTTGTCGCCGTCGTCGCTTTCATATTGGTTGTCTCCCCGCGTTTTTTTGTGCTGTCAGACTTTTATATTTCAACTCTTCAGAAGTCAATCATAACTTTACAATTATCCGTTAAGCAAGAATGTATGCTTTACGCGCGATGGAACCGTTTCTTCTGTTGTTCGTGATTCACAATAATATGCATGTTCAACACCCTACACGAAATGACAGCCCGCCTAACTATCTTTATTTTTTTGTATTTAAAGTTGGCTGACTTGGCTACTTAAATTCAAGTAGACACGCACAATCCATCACCCGAGACGCCCCCGAGCTCCGAACCGGTAGAGTTATAGAGCCAGACCACGATCAGACTCGTAATGTTGATAAGTGATATGACAAGTGGTAGTCGGAGTCACCCGTCAGCGAGTCCGTTTCCCACAACTACTAAAAGAATTCACAAGAAATCGAAGATGGGCGCCACGCGGCTGCATTTTATCATCTTTAATACGCCTCGCACTAAGTGGCAGTGTAATGGTTGTATGTAGTCGTGGTATTGTTGTAAATAATTCTTATCTGGCTGGCGAAGACGCCGACGACGACGCGACGGTGAAAGACTAGGTTGGGCCCTTGCACCCGCTACAAGCTCATCGGCAATTGGCACAACGAAGACAACGACGTGAAAGAGCTGTAATCGTCGCTCTTGTCAGTGGCTTGCACTTACGTTACGATACGAGCACCTTCTTTCCTTACATCTACCCCATTTAGAGTGTATTTTTGAACCAGTCATGTCGTTGAGTATGGGACTAGCACTCAACGTCACCATCATCAGCCAACCCAGCCAAAGTCGTCAACAACAACAAAACTTCGTGTTCAATTCGAATAAAGGCCGACTATCAGTCGCCAATTCATTTTTGATGCAAAATGACGCTCTTAATGTCTCGTCTGGAAATTGTATCGCATAGTCGTTGACGTTGTCATTGTCGTCTATGTTGTCAATGTCATCTTCTTCGCTGTGAGTTGGGGTGATGGTGATATGTTGACTTGGGGTTTTGATAGCTTGGAGGCCGTTGTGAAGGTTTTGAAAACAATAAATGCATATGTGAGCGCTGAAGAACCTTTTGCTTGTTAATTAGTTAAGTAATGTTTGTTTCTCGATCTAATTCAAACAATTCAATTGAAACATTTATCTTTAAATGTCATTTGAACCTTGCTGCTCAGTTTCCTTTCGGCTCTTCGTTTGATCTCAGTATACTGATGTGGATGTGTTGAACTTTAATCACAGTTATTGATCTAGTTAATTCGACGAATCCGGAAAATCACGCACGTATCCTGTAAACCACGGACGAATCCGGTAAATCACTGATGAATCCGGTAAATCGCTGACGGATATGGTAAATCGCGGACGGATCCGGTAAATAGCGGACGAATCTGGTAAATCACGGACGAATCCGGTAAATCACGGACGAATCCGGTAAATCGCAGACGAATCTGGTAAATTGCGGACGAATCCGGTCAATCAATAGATCTAATTCTGGCTACGGTTTAAGTACATAATGACAACACCCCATACTACTATTGGGCGGAAGTCCATGTCCAGTTATAGTAGAAAATTAGGGACAAATCCGGTAAATCGCAGACGAATCTTGTAAATTGCAGACGAATCTGGTAAATCTTACTTACTTACTTATGGTGGCGATACAGTCCAGGTCGGACCAGGGCCTCACCCAAAAAACATCTCCAGCCAGCTCGGTCCCTAGCTAGCTGTCTCCAGTTTCGCACGCCAAGTTGGTTCAGGTCCTCTACCACCTGTGTGCTCCACCTGAGTCGCGGTCTTATTCTTCTGCGACGTCCTTCCGGGTTGGATTCGAAGACTCTACGAGCCGGAGCATTAATTTCTATCGCTCAACATGACCTAACTATCTAAGTCGTTGGACCTTAACTTTTCTGGCTTGGTCAGTGTCGCTGTACATCTCGTACAGTTCTTGGTTGAATCTTCGTATCCATTCTCCATTAATGCAGACAGGACCATAAATCACTCGAAGAATTTTTCTCTCAAAGCAGCTCAAAGCGTTTTCATCAGATGTTGTCATGGTCCATGTCTCTGCACCATACATGAGGACCGGGATCCGGTCCGTTCTGTCCGAGCCACCAGGCAGGTTCCTTATACATACATTCATACATAGCTTTGGCCTAATATGTTGACTGCAATTAGGGGTATCATACCTTCTGATCTACCAGAGTTTTGACCTTTGAGTTGAATGACACCAGGCGCTAGTACCTGGTGATCTTCTAGACCTGTGGCCTGCTGTGTTGAGTAGCACCAAGGGTCTTTTACCTGTTGATCTGCCAGGATTTTTATTTTTGAAGTTCAAATCCCAATTAAGATCTTGTCAAACAGGTCATTAGTTTTCTGAACAACTTTTCTTCAGAAAAACCTTTACCAAACCAACGAGCATCACCTTGAATTTAAATGGGACGCAAAAAGGTCACCATCCGACAACAGTTTGTATGATGCATGTCTAGTCTATTTTAATGATCGTGCTCGCTGCCTGACAGTTGATACGTCAAGCGGTACGTAACGACGTTAGCTTATGTAAAGTTTTCATAAAAAGTTCAAACGACAGAAGTTTGACTGCATACCTAAGCTTGATCTAAAAAATCAACAAACCATTCTTGATCCCAAGGGTTCTTCTGAATCTAAAACCTGCTTAAGGACTTCAATCAATTTAATTGCACGATAAAAACGTTCAAGCCAATTTGGAACAGCAACAAATTTCCTTGTTATTATAATTGGCTTCAAGTAAACTATTTGACCGCTCCTCCCACCCAACTTCCACATTTACATTTACATTTATACACAATTGGAAGGTTTATGATGTCATTATTGCGGCGGTACTTTTAGCAATTAACATTTTATGATCCATAATCCATCATCACCGACTGTCCGTCCTGTGAATCGAAACTGAAGTTGATGATATTAAAACGAAGGAGCGCTGCAAGGTCTGTGTTTACCTTAAAGGCACACACGATCGCACATGACTTCCAGCTACATTCTCCACGTTACAAAAATAAAAATATAACCCTACGGAGCGTTGGTAGAAATATCTCCACATCTTTACTCCTCGTTCTTCACAATCCATACCTCAACGTCAAGGGCAGATGAGATGGCTTCTCTTGTCGTTAACATCGACATCGTCATCATTGTCGACGACAACGGCGGTGGTGGCGGCGTCTACGTCAACGTCTACGTCAATACTCCGACTTTACTCCACATTGCGGGTTGTAATTTGAGTCAACCATCATGCGCAAGGGCAAATAGGCTCCGATTAAAATAATGACAGGCCGCTTCGCTTTTTGCTTTATCGAAGACAGACTACGAGATGAAAGAGAGCAAGAATCGATCATTGATCCATCACACAGCCACGGCATAATTTTGATGAAAACAACAAAGGGCAAGGAAACAACAAGACCAAGTAGAGGAGCACACCCTGATTATAGACAGATAATAATTTTACATTTGTCTGCAACTGCAATGACCTGCCCCGGCTGCTGCGGCGGCGGCGGCGAGGAGGTGCATCAGACCAGCACCCATGTATTTATACTTGCAGGCAGTTCGCTCAACAATTTTTTAAAATGGGGTACCTACTCCAGCCAGCAGTTGTGAGAAGGTATCATTTAGGCGCATCGCTAGTCAACTGGTACAGCATCTTTATGGCTGGTTCCATCGATCGTTTGCTCCTCTGTGGATGCTTTGTACAACATCATCTTTGCTGTTGAGTAAATTTTATTAATCAATCGAGATAATTTGTTTCCAAGTAATAACTTTTTATGTGTATAAAATTTGTGTTTGTGTTTGCGACTGGCCTGATGTTCTCCAGACGTTTAGATGAAGCCACATTAAAGTGAGCGGATGGAAGTCGATGTCGGTCATCTAATTCCCCAAAAGAAGGATGTTTTACGAGGTTTTATTTGTTTTGGCGTTTATGTTCTTAGAAATTGATCGCTGATGGAGCGCGAGGTTCGTTTGATGGCTGGCTGTTGCAGAGGAGGAAGTTTATTGATTATGCGCTAATAGACAGGGGAAATTGTTTACCATTAAGGTTTTGCTGGTATTGGAGAAGGGGGCCGCTGGCGCTTCTTGGTCATAAAAATGACCCTTTCGCCAGGAGGTTAATGATCTTTTAAAATTTTCAGTTTACATTGCATTTTTCAATTTTCAATCCTTTCAATAAAAAGAGTTCCTTCCATTCCTTTGGCTTCTATCTCACTCAATTATTTTCCGAAGTTTGACATCTGCTACTTTTAAAATTCTTCTGAATCTCCGATATTTTCTTTTTGAAAGAAGAGCTGTCATCCGAGACCAAAAAAAAAATTATTGAAATGTCATTGTCATTGCTGATTCAGTTTTTGTGGAATCTAGTCAGGTTCGATAAAATGTCAAATTTACCAATCGATTTAAAGCTTCACAGCAGGACGTAACGTAACATATGAAATGTCAAACAAGAGTTCACTGTGTGCGTTAATGTAATTTTGAAGTAAGATGGTGGAAGCTGGACGTAACGTTACCCGAAAGCCATAAAGGCTGAATCACAAACACCCTTCAGCTTAGGCTTCGTCTGCTTTACGATGCACTCGTTTCGAGTTTGCTGCAAATGACAGTTCTCTCTCCATCATCATCATCTTCATCCCTCCCAAAACAAATTAATTTTGTTTTTGTATATTTTTTTAACAGCTGTTGAGCTGTCAGACAAAGCAAATGTTTAGCATATTTGAACAAGAGCTTCCGTTTGGAGTCACGTTACGTAATATTACGTACGAAACGCGACGTCGAAGCTTCATTGTGATAGCAAGCATTGAATTCCTATGGCTGCACTCGTAAGCGCACTCGTAAAAGCTAAAGTGTGTTTGTTTTTCAGCCATAAACATTTTGACATTTTATCTCTTTTGCTGAGTAAAGTGAAATAATTGCTGTTGAAACTGTTCTGGTTTTGTGTGCAGAGTGTAGAGATTCTGTCTAGAACAGGCTCCAACACAGTTTTTTTACTTCAAATTCACCCTTTTACAAATCAAATTCACCCTTTTACAAATCAAATTCACCCTTTTACAAATCAAATTCACCCTTTTACAAATCAAATTCACCTTTATACAAATCAAATTCACCCTTTTACAAGTCAAATTCACCCTTTTACAAATCAAATTCACCCTTTTACAAATCAAATTCACCCTTTTATAAATCAAATTCACCCTTTTACAAGTCAAATTCACACTTTTACAAATCAAATTCACCCAGTACTTAAAATGAAGGGTTTATGCGACACAATTTTCCCAAAATGCACCTGAAAATCGTCAAAAAATTATATTTATTGACGAATCAGGCTTTAACTACCATCTAAGATGAACAAAATCCAGATCACGGGCTGGCACCGCTGCTCGAGTCACATTGCCAACGGTACAAGGCCGTACGTAATGTGTCATTGATTATGGCTATGTATCAATATTAGAGGAAAAGTCCACCACAAAATAGTAGAACACTCTGCGGTGAATACCTACATATGTATTTTGTAATTTTTTGTGTGGATTATTTGAAGAGCTACAGAGACAACATTTAAGCCATGTGTGGTTAATACATATGTACTTGATAATGCAAGTATTCACAAAACGGAAGAAGTTCAAAACCTTGTTGATCAAACAACTCATACGCTTCATTTTTAACCACCGTACTCCCCAATGCTTAATCCAATAGAAGAAGTTTTCTCGAAAATTAAGCTTCATGCAAGAAACTTATTAGCCGATCTAACAAATAACCAAAGTTTGGTTGACACTTCTGTCGAGACGGTAACTTCCGAAAATTGTCACAATTATTTCATGAATATGTATGCAAAGTTACCCGCTGCAGCTGCAGGAGAAGATTTGTAATATTATTAACCATAATGTTCATTATAAGTACAGGGTGAATTTGATTTGTAAAAGGGTGAATTTGATTTGTATAAAGGTGAATTTGATTTGTTAAAGGGTGTATTTGTTTTGTAAAAGGGTGAATTTGATTTGTAAAAGGGTGAATTTGATTTGTAAAAGGGTGAATTTGATTTGTAAAAGGGCGAATTTGATTTGTAAAAGGGTGAATTTGATTTGTAAAAGGGCGAATTTGATTTGTAAAAGGGTGAATTTGATTTGTAAAAGGGGGAATTTGATTTGTAAAAGGGTGAATTTGAAGTAAAAAAACTGTATACATATTAGAATAGAGCATTCTGTCATAAAACACACTGGATAAATGGGTACCTACTCGTTACGTATAACAGTTTTGTTGTCAATATCATTTATGACATTGCAATGTTTAATTCTGTAGCATCTGGTGTTTTTTCTCTGTCAACTGGATGTTATAACTTAGTTCATTATATTTCCAACATAGTTTGACAAGTACTTACCTACTTTCTTAACCGGCTCACAATCTATGAAGGATCTCAGCCTGAGATACTGCTGCTTTCCATCATGAACGGTCCCTCGCATGCACTCTCCAGTCACCAAAACCAAGCGCTCTGGCATCCGCAGTCACTTGGTCCTTGTACCACAGGTTTGGTCTTCCTTGTCGTCTTGAACCTAGGGGCGGCGATGAGAAGACTTTCTTGGCTGGAGCATTGTCTTCCATTCGCTTAATGTGGCCGAGCCCTTTTTTACTTATCGTCCAACACTCGGCGCCGTAGAGTAGGACTGGTAAAATCAAAGTCTTGTATAGCAGACACTTTGTCTTGCGAGTGAGGAGTTTTGAACGCAGTTTTTTTGCCAAGCCGAAGCAGCAGTAGTTTGCTAGAGTAATTCTTCTTCGGATCTCCACTAAGGTGTCGTTGGTGGGATTGATGTTTGTTCCAAGGTAGGTGAACTCCTTAACTACCTCGAAATTGCTGCTACCAACAGTGACGT
The DNA here is from genome assembly GCA_943590905.1 of Sphaerophoria taeniata. NCBI lineage: Eukaryota > Metazoa > Arthropoda > Insecta > Diptera > Syrphidae > Sphaerophoria > Sphaerophoria taeniata. The sequence continues at coordinate 192,548,717 of OX016540.1, forward strand.
TTTGTCCAAGGTGGTGGAAAGCTGTTGCTTGATTGTTGATAGCAAGTACTTTTATTTGTCCTCATTCACTTTAAGACCAACGAGCTTCGCCTGTTCTTCAATCGCTGTGAAGGCCTCAAGCACATCTCTATGGGAGCGACCGATGATGTTTATGTCGACCGTATAGCCTAGGAGCTGGGTGGTTCAACCACCAGGTTGCTGTATTACAAGCTGCAACAAAGTTGATTAGTCGGTCGGAAGCCGTTATCTGTTGTAACTTCGTGGAGGCTGTGCTTTCCAACTAATCCACCAAAGATGTCTTCCTTCCAGATTTTTGTATTGAAGTCTCCGAGTACGATTTTGACATCGTAAAAAGGAGATCGTAAACATCCTCCTTGCTAGACTCCTCAGCATCATCGGTAGGGATGTGTGCACATATTATACTGATGTTTTGCAGTGTGGCCTTGATGCGGATTACAGCCAGGCGATCACTAATTGGCTTTAAATCCATGACTTTAGATTTTAGCTGATTTCCCAGGGTGAATCCGCATCCATATTTGTGCATTGTATTTTCTGGATCGCAGGAATGTCTGCCTTATAACTGCGTGAGGACAGATTCAAGTTTTTGAGTTGCACCTGGAGTGTGGGTAGAGTGTTCTTATATTCCAGGTACAAACTCTCAATTCGTAGTCCGTTGTAGTTCCGGGTCCGGTTACCATAAGAGAGGGGTCATTTTCCGATGCTCTGCCTATCTCTCTCATAACGTTCAAGTTTTTAACTGTGCAAGGGTTGTTAGCCCCTCGCACTTACCACCAACTTTGTAAGGCCGTTGCTTAAGTGCTTCTGTTTCTCCGTTTTGCACTCGCGCTTACAAGTTTCGCATAAGTTTTATCTAGTGATATAACCTTCCTTGTAATGCACCGTAACCTTTATCTATACCCCCCTCCCCTTCCCTCAACGTTACGTCACACTGAAGTGACCATAATTACCCTCGTCGCAAAAAGTTTTGTTATAGTTTTTATCCTTGGTATAGCTTTAGTTGCCTTTGCGGTAATAATAATCCGCAACACCTGCGTATTTTCTTTATTTTTTTTTTTAAATTACTACTGTTCTATCCACGGGTTTGCTAGCCACTCGGACTCTTTCATCACTGGCACCTTGAGTGCGGACGAAGACGGTTCTGGAATTGCTAAGCCACTTGCATCAACTTCGTCTTCGTCGAGCCAGTCAGCATCCTCGACCTCAGAAAATGTTTCATAATGACGCACAATGCAGAGAAGCTTATTCGCCCTTCTGACAGCAAGGTGCTGCGGACGTACTCGATTTTCATAAAGGTCTGGGACAGTCTTGCCATGCACGTAACGACTGTGCATTTGAACACTCTTGTGAGATGTGAAATAGATTCCACAGGTTGGGTATACTTTTTTCTTTAGGTCGGATCGTACTGATGGACAAACAAAAAACACTATTGCATCTGCAAGATACTACCAGGACAATGTTGCCATGTGCCATGCACGATTTTTTTATCGCCGGTAATTTTTTTACATTTTTTGACAGTTGACTTAGGAGTTCCTTAAAAGTTTCTAACATTGGTCAACACCATTCGAGGACAACCTTTGATATTCAGGAATTGGCCCTTGTTGGAGCCCAGGGCTAAAAAACCAACCATGCGTGAACCGGAATAACTCCATCAACAACTTTCTGCAATAATGCGTTCTCCAACCAATATTTACTCAACGAGATAACTTAGCCTTGGTTAAACTAATGAAAATCATAACCATGTGATTGACCCAGTAATAAATTTAATTTGAAAACCCTGAACAGAGGCACGGCGGCGATGGCGACGGAGGCGGCAGCGATGGCGCCATGTGGTTTGTATGTACCCAGCTAATATGTGTGTATATTGTGCAATTTCAATTTTAACTTGCGTGTAGAGTAGATACTTATTCAAAAAGACGACAAGAATTTTTCTTGTTGCGTTGTTATTATTTTGCTTGCCTGCTTGCCTCTCTTATTATTGTGAACGTTTTTTTCTTCTCTTTTGATTTAAGTTTTTCTTCTTTTACTCTTCGTCCTCGTCCAGATATCTTCGTTTTGTGACCAGAGTTTACACTTAACACAGATATAAAATTGACGTTTAACTTAAAATCCATAGGACATGGTTGCCGTGTGGGGCCAGGCCCGGCTATGCACAATCTCTCGATATGACAATGTGACGACAGTCAGTGCCATACGAACAGATATGAAGAATGAAGTGGGGTGGTATTTTTTGTTTGGTTTCGTAGTTCGTATACAACAAGTTTTTCTATCTCTCCTCGCCGTTCTGTCGAGTTTATTTTTATTTATTTTCATTGATTAATGGTTGCGATGTGTGAGTGAGCAGCGAGAAATGTGAATGTGCTTGGCAACTTTGTAGGGTGTGGATGAAAAAAGTACCAAAGAGTTGCCATTGAACTTCTGAATAGCTACTTTCGAATTGAATTTCTAATCGGACACATCTGATCGGTCATGGTACTGTACATTGACTGAGTCAAAATTAACATTACAGAAAAAGACCATTCCATTTGCATAAAACCATTGAAAATTCGCCAGCAGAGTCCAGAGTCAATATAATAACATCATGAAAAAAGATACGTTGATCGAGAAATTTAGAGGTCTTGACTGCTACATGTTCTAGGAGAAGAAGCTGGCCAAGAGTGTTTTCCTGGTGTAACATTAACATAATAAGTGAGAAGAGTATCCTCTTTTCGTTTCCATCTTTTTCACTACATTCTGCATAGATAGGCAGTACTGGGCCCGATTCTATTTTATAGTAGCCTTGTAGGTTATAAGTAAGGACTAAAAAGACTCTGAACGAGCCAAGAACAACACTCGATGTCTCATTAAAAGGTCTAAGCAATTAGATTCTGGTTCCAGAACCGGGACACACGCTATTCGAAATCTTTTCACTGCGATTAACCCAACTTCGGACGTAATCTCAAGTATAGACCCGACCTATAGAAGAAGTGAAAACAACAATACCACGGCTGAAATCTAACAAAGCCGCTGGAGTAGCTGCCGAACTGTTCAAAGCAGCAGGCGACGATCTAGATAGGAGCATGCACAAATTCATCTGTAAGATATGGTCGGAAGAATGCATGGAACCTCAGCATGTTTGCCCGATCCTGAAAAAGGGAGATCATCTAAACTGCGCCAAATACAGTGGAATGAGCCTACTTAACATCGCCTACAAGATCCTCTCTGCCGTAATAAATGTGAACGTCTGTAGCCTTTCGTCAACAATCTGATTGGTCCTATCAATGTGGTTTCAGACCAGGAAAGTCAACTATCGACAAAATTTTCAATATGCGGCAGATCCTGGAAAACTTATGAGCTCCAAATCGATACCCACCACCTCCTTTAACATTGTTCTTGAGAAGATAGTGCAAAACTCCACCATCAACACCAGAGGCACTATCTTCCAAAATTCTGTTCAACTACTCGCGTACGCCGATGATATTGATTAAATGGGAAGAACACTGCATGTTGTCAATGGCGCCTTTGTGAAAATGGAGACAGAAGCGGCAATAATGGGTTTAGGGGTAAATGAAGGAAAAACGAAGTATATGCTGTCTTCAAGGAAGGACACCCAACACCGACGGCTTGGACAGAACGTTACAATAGACGCATACAACTTCAAGGTAGTAGAGGAGTTTGTCTACCTAAGCTCCGCTATCATCCCAACAAGGGCAATAACACCAGCGCCGAGACCAAACGAAGAAGAACTCTTGCTAATCGCTGTTTCCTTGGGCTAAAAAAGCAATTGAGTGGAGAAGCTCTCTCTGGAGCAACTAAGGTAAAACTGTACAACACTCTCATCATCCCAGTCCTGCTGTTTGGTGCAGAAGCATGGACCTTGACAAAATCAGATGAATGTGCCTGAGGCTGTTTACAGAGGAAAGTTCTTCGGGTCATCTTTGGTCCCGTGTGCATTGACGAGGAATGGAGAAGAAGATACAACAGTAAACTTTACGGGTTGTACAACGACATGGACTTTGCCAGAAGAGTCAAGGTCCAGTGACTCAGATGGCTCGGTCATTAAGAGCGGATGGACACCAATTCTCCGGTCCGGAAAGCCTTCGACACTATTCCCGAGGGACGTAGAAGGAGAGGAAGACCGCGACTCAAATGGAGCACGCAAGTGGAAGAAGACCTCAATCATTTGGAGTGCAAAACTGGAGCCAGCTAGCTAGGGACTGAACTGGCTGGTATAGACTGTTGATTGAGGCCCAAGTCCACAACGGACTGTAGCGCCACATTGATATAAGAGTGTGATAGTAACGTCGAGATCCAACATCCTAACTTAGAGGAGGTGAAATCATGGACCTTGGCAATTTAGAAAGGAAACATGTTTCCGAGTAAATATTCGCCACTAAGTGAACGTGCTGACCTAGACCTTCTAGCGGTGCCTCTGAGAGGTTCTTGTCAATTTATTGGCATGAACCTGCGGACGTAGGCAGCTTTAGTCTAATGGAATTAACGGATTGAAATAGGACAATGATGAAGATCATTGCGATCCTAAACAGATACTATAGCCTATCATATAGTAAAGGAGGAAATTACGATTAACGAGTACCGAATGTGGATAAACGTTAAGGAAATTAGACAAACTGGTTGGTGTGTTTCTTGATTGGCTGGTTCATCCCTTCGATCAATGTGGATATACCTGACAGAGGGTGAGCGGTGTCCCTCATCCACCAGCTGGAGAAGCTGCGAAAAGCTAATAAAAGCATAATCTTATAAAGTATGCAATAAATTAGCGTTGCAAAATATCAAAGTAAGTATAACGTAGGAGTATACAAAAGTGATACCCTCACCCAGGCAGTTGGGTACCGCGGGTAGTGAGTTTTAGCACCTCACTAGTGGGATGGACCTTCGCGGGGGTTGTGGTTGTCTGAGTTTGGCTTCAGCTGCTATCATGGTTGATGGCTCTTCTTCCGGTACTGAAAGTAAAGTGCGGTTTCCGTGACCGGATAACGGCTCTTCTTTCGGTGACTGAAAGTTGAGTGCAGTTTTCTGTAATGTTGCATGAGTAGTTAGTCTAGAATCAATCCAAGATGAATAAGAGCTGGCACTAATTCAATTGGTACTGGTGTGAATCTAGGTACGGGGTACCCGATTCTTTCTTTAAAGAAAGTTGAGGTGTGCTTTTGCATGCTCGTGGATCATCAGGAAGAGGTTTAGTGTCATCTTAAATAAAACATAGTGACTCAGCTGACTTCGGTTGGAATTTGTCACGCCGCCGACAGTGTGGATAGGTCCACCGTGAGATAAGGCTTAATTGCTAGTTGCTCACGTTAAATCTTTCTTAATCCTAAGTTAGAGGAAGCTTGCACCTACCCCATCTCTTTTCGTACTATCGAATATAGGTTAAAAATCTTCAATATAGCCCTGGATCACAGTTTCTACAAAGATATTTTCCACATTCATAATATTCATCTGTTATGTAACTTTTGGAATAAAAAGCTCAATATAAAAAAAAATAGCTCAACAGCTATTTTGCCAATTCTTGAACACTCCCTTTGTAACATGTATCTTGTACTAAATCTAATACACACTCCCTTGTTCGCGAATCGACAACACTTTGCCTTAAAGTATCTATAAGATTTTTCTCTCTTCTTTTTCACCTGATTTTGCTCCGACTTTGAAGCGATACAAAATCCAAGAAAAATTATTGTGCAATCTTTATTTGTATTGAACAATTTATAAAACAATTTGGAATCTGTTTGCTAATAAGAATCTTAAATTTATAATTCCTCTTCCCGATAATCTATCTTCTCCAACACTTCTTTAGTGTATCTGTAATAAAGTGAACAAAATATAAACAGAGAATCAAAAACACGGAAAGAGAAACTCAAAAAAAAACCACACCACTACAAATGCAAGCAAAAATCAGAAAATAAAATAAAGAGGAACACATAGAATTTTTCTCCGAATCGAAATTCGTATTTTAGTCAATTGCTGCTACTAGTCAGTTGCACGTCGCCGTGTATTCGTGTGTTCTCTTGATTTTTCTTTTTATAATTATTATCATTAATTAATTATTATTTTTTATGGAAATGTTTTCATCGAGTTAATCCAGCATACAAATTTTCCATAGAAATTCTTTCGAAATTTTCGGTTAAACATTTTTTTTCCATTCGTACGAGTATCTTTCTGACTGTCCATATTAATTTTTATATAAAAGTATTTTGTTGTAAATTAAAAGCAAAGCAAAAAAAAAAACCAAGTGTGAACGAAAGCAAACAAATACCAACCTACCAGGAAAAAAAATAAATGAAAATAAAATATCTCAAATTCTCGTCTTGTTGATTATTGATTAAAAATTATCTGCAATAATTTCAGTTGTGGAATTCAATAGATGATGAAAGAAAAATCGTTCATTCTCTTGCATGCGAAGGAATGAAGGAAGCAAATCGTGTTCTTTAATAAAAAGCAATTTAAAGTGAAAGAGCTATAATTAAAAAAAAAAAAGAAATATATATTACATATCGTGAAACGGGAATTATTCGGATACATATCATACACAAATAGGAAAAGCAAAAAATATATATAAAAAATCTAACCGCGGAACGTACAAAAAGGAAAACGAGTGAAAGAAAAGTTGTTTTTTTTTGTTGTTGTTCTTGTTTTTATTTCCAATTTTATTTACAAAATCACATCGAAGAAGGAGTTCGCGAGGAGGAAGCTATTTCGGCGAAAATAAGAAAAGTGAGTTTTGATACATCTTTCAGATACAATAACACGCTCGCTCTCTCCTTCCCTCTAGTACAATTCTGTTCTTCTTAGAAAAGATTTAAGAATTATCAAAAATTATTAATTTAAATCCCATTATGACAGAGGAGCATGAAGAGAGGGAGAGAAAGAATATGAATTTAACTAGTGTATGCCTTTTCCATCAATAAATCTCAAGTTTGTGTCTACTATCGTGACAGTAAAAATAATTTTTCTTCGATTGAAAGTTATTTGAAACAATATGGAGGCCGTGGATAGCGGTAACTTTTGACAGTTCATCAAAAATTAGCCAAATGTCATTCTTACAATGTGCTTCTAATCTCACAGTTTTGTGGTTGAACTCTTAATTAAATGAAAATATTCAAGAGCTTATGCGGAGGAATTTTATTCGTAAATAATTTCAGATTATTTTTTTTTCTTTTTCATCCTCGAAACTCGTACTCGTAGCGATTTGATGAGAAAGAAAAGTCAATTTTATAAATGTTCCACACAAGTGTATGTGTACGTCTGTGTGTGTTTTCGGTGTATTATGTACAAAACAGAAGGCAAAATAAAACCAATCCAAAAACACATACCAACATAGACGCCAACCGTCAACAAGACAAAAAAAAAACGGATTTGTCGGCCACCGGCAAGGAACCCAGCATACCGACTTGACTTGAATTCACTGTATCTCGCTGTCTCTATACACTTGTGTGTGTTGATTTGCCTTGGTGTGTGTGTCTGTCTGGCTGGCGCCAGTGCGACGACGTTTATCTTACTTTTTATTACGTCAGTGGCGCCCACTGGCGCCTATAGGAAAACCATACACACATAGAAACAATTTATAATGAATATAATAATGATGGTGGCTTTTTAGAAGTATAACCTGCTTGGATTTTATAAATTCACACATACCCCACCTGAATTGTTTTTTTTTCTTTAATTTTAATGCATGCAATGTGTGTTGTGCTGCTGATGTTATTTGCTGCTACTGCTGGCTGCTACTTTTATATGGGGAATGAGCATTTTTTTTCTTTTGTTTTTGTATTCATTTTGTGTCAATATATGTGGTGGATATTTTTGAAATAAAAGTGCAGTGAGTGCAGTACATTTTCTTGGAAGAGCTTTTGATGTTTTTTTATAATTTTTTTTTATTATGTGAAGGGATTTGATATAAATAGTTGCGAGAGATAGATTTTAAGTGTAAAATTCGAACTGCATGATCGGGAAAAAAATCAAACTCATAGGAAGAAAACTGCAGTTAGAAAATGTAAATGGCGCCCAACGCTAAGATAATAGACTTAATATATTTTTTGGAATTGTTATTAGATCTACTTTTCATTTCATTTAAAAGAAAACAAAATAGATTTAAGGTTGTTTTTCTATTATTGGAACTCAGTCTGGTAAAATAAGGTACTGCACTCAAACAAAAATTGGTACAATTTCTTGTATTACCTTCGTGTATATCTGTAAGGTGACTTTCGGCTGCTTTTTAGAAGAAGTTAATACATAGGTTGATCTTAATCATCAAGAAAAATGTAATTTATTTCACGCTTGAAAGATTTAGTACCTATACAATACATCTACGTTCTTTTTTTTAAATGGCGCCCAACGTGAGAACCGATTGTAGCAACCCTTGCGTGGATTTTATTTTCTTACTTACTTAAGGTGGCGCTACAGTTCGGGATGAACTTGGACCTCAACCAACAAACCTCTCCAGCTAACTCGGTCACTTTCTAGCTGTCTCCAGTTACGCACGCCAAGTTGGTTGAGGTCATCTTCAACTTGGGCACGCCACCTGTGTCTTAGTCTTCCTTTACTGTGTCGTCCCTCTGGGGTGGATTTGAAGACTACGGGCCGGAGCATTGGTGTCCATCCTCTCCACGCGACCAAGCCATCTGAGTGTTAGCTAGGTCAGTGTCGCAGTACAGCCGGTACAATTGGTGTTTAAATCTTCTTCTCCATTCACCGTTTATGCAGACAGGACTATAGATATTCCGTAGAACTTTCTCTCGAACCGCTCTGGGGTGCTCTCATCCGTTTTTGACAAAGTCCATGCTTCTGCACAATATAGTAGGACGGTGATGATGAGGGTCTTAAAGAGCGTCACCTTAGTTGTTCGGGAGAGGGCTTTACTACTCAATTGCTTTCTTAGCTCGAAGAAACAGCGATTAGCAAGAGTTATTCTTCTTTTGATCTCGGCGCTGATGTCATTGTCCGTGTTGATAACGAAGCAAAGGTATACATAGTCCCTAACTACCTCGAAATTATATGCATCTATGGTGACGTTTTTTCCAAGACGTCGGTGTTGGGTGTCCTTTCTTGATGACAGTATATACTTTGTTTTGCCTTCGTTGACCGCTAAACCCATTTTTTTTGCCTCTGTTTGTATACTCCCAATGATTTCAATGAAATTAGCGTACCCGAGTTGCGAGTAGTTGTGCAGACTTCTGGAAGCTAGTGCCTCTAGTATTGAATAGTGCTCTGCACTATTCATAACAGTATATTGTTAAAGAATTCGCATGACAGTGCATCACCTTGTCTAAAGCCTTTTTGACATCGAAGGCGTCGTCTCCATTGTCATCCTGCTCAGACGAATGAATTTTATAGGGATGTCAAAACTGGACATGGCCTTATACAGTTCTTCTCTATATTTATTTGATCGATTGTGGACTTTCCTAGTCTAGCGTTCACATAGTACTGAAGAAAAGATCATAAAGGCGATGTGAAGTTAAGACAGTCTCCTTTCTTCAGGATCGGCAAACAATGCTGAGGTTCCATTCATCGGGCATGCTCTCTTCCGACCATATTCTGCAGATGAGTTGGTGCATGCTCCTAACCAAGTCTTTGCCGGCTGCTTTGAAGAGTTCGGCAGTGATGCCGTAAGCTCCCGTGGCTTTGTTGTTTTTAAGCTTAGATATTGCTATCTTCACTTTTTCAAGGTCGGTTAGACAGAAATCTTGGCTTACGTGCGTCGTCTTCACTGAATGGTTTTTCTGCCTGACAGCGGAATTTGATTCGTCATTGCCGTTGTACAGTCTGCAGAAGTGGTCCTTCCATATCCTCAGCATTGACTGTGACTCTACTACGATATTTCCCTCTTGGCCTTTACAGGCTTCAGTTCATGCTCGGTAGTTAATCTAAACTATCATCAGTAAAAAAAGGTAAATTATTTCACGCTTGAACGATTTAGTACCTATACATCTAGGTTTTTTTTTTTTAATGGCGCCCAACGTGAGAACCGATTGTAGCATTCCGTGCGTGGATTTTATTTTCACTTGATAAAAACAACATGTTACTACCTGCTGCTGACCATGCAAATAGGCTTCCAATGTAAAATTTTGCATTTTGAAGTGGCGCCCAACGTTAGAAAGTAAATTCACTCAATTTAAATGGCGCCCAACAAATTAAGCAACTCGAATTCTATGTTTTAAAGTCTAAATTCAGAGTTTAATCAGTGAGTTGTAATAAAAAGTTTCCCAATTTAAAAGTGAGATATTCAAAGTGGCGCCCAACGCACGTGGGTCTGTATTCTTAAATGTGTTTGTTCTGTAACTTTTTGAATAATCATTGCGATTTAAACGGTGAAAAAGAGTTCAAAGTCTATTTTATTCTGTCCACCTGTTTGATACCAAATAGTTATTTCAAAACATATCCAAAGTCAATATAGAATGGAGTCCATTATTAGAACGACATTTACAAGGATATAGAATTCTTTAAGGGTTTGCATTGCAAATGGAGACTAAATGAAAAGGCATACACTAATATTTTTGTTCAAGTTAAACAAACGAATCCACTGTTGACTGATTTGTAATACCAAAAACATTTGCATTTATTTCAGCTGTGAATCGTTTTCAAGAAACAAAACAATCAACATTCATCTCTTCAATTGAAACTGTTAAATTATAAAAACAAATTAATAAACGCAGAATCAATTATTTTACTGTTATATAAGCTTTCGAACGTAAATCGTACATATCAAAATAAATTTTAAAATACAAAATTGTTTGCTTCAACCAAAAAGTGCTTTAAAAATCAAAATTCATAAAAAACAGTTCTGTTTTTATAAAAAAAGAATACCTTTTAAAAATTATTGATTTAACAAGGTGCCATTGCCACTTAAGGATATAAAATATGAAAAAGTGCTCCGCTCTAATTATTCTTTAAAAAGTGATTCGCTTCTTTATTCTCTAAAAAGTAATTCGCTTCTTTATTTTTTTATAATTTGTAAATGTGATATTGCTTAAGTCTAAAGTTAAAAAATTAAAAAAATTAAATAAAAAGTGATTTTAATAAAACAAACAACAATTTTCATTTGTTGTTAACGCACACTTACCTAAAATTAAGAAAACAAACAAAAAAATTAAACAAATATTAAGAAAAAACAAACAACATCATCTATCGATCGAGTGTGATACAATTTTAATTGCATCAGTTTTAATCGATAATGCAAACACGATAGATCGATGTTACCAATGCATTTTATGTCCCTCCATGTTCATGTTTCAAAGCAACAAACAGAAAAAAAAAGACAAACTATGGTTTGCATGCCAAACGCGATTTCAGCAATACAATCAAGACATCGATGTAATGCCAAGTGTGCAACCACAGCAGCGTCACCATCAACGTCCACTCCGCCCTCAGCAACAGTATCAGATGTCACATCAACAACACCAACACCAGCCACTGCTACTGATGGATCCAAGAGAAACCCCCCCACCGCAATATGGTCAAGCAATGAAATGCTCTGGAAAATGCTCCTACAGCATGAGTTCAATGCTGGACAGCAGCAGTGGGAGCAACAACAACAACAACACGAGAAGCACCAGCAATCAACAACTCATGTATCCGTTGAACACACCCCAATGTGTATGTTTGAACAACTGTTTCGGAAGTGCCGCCGACGAAGTGTCATATCCAATGGATCTGGAATCCGGCTCGGAGGAAATGAGCATCGAACAGGATTACGAAACCAAGACAGGTGGCTATTATTGCGAAAGTTATGGCGACAATTCAACCGATTGCAACGAAGGCGACAACTACGATCATCAATATTCCAGCTGGTCGACGAAAGCGACAGAGCCAATAACCGGAGAATTCATAGCGCAACGACTGACGACGACGAATTTGCAACAACAAAACCAGAAATTGGCATTTCATCATCACAATCATCAAACGTCAACAACAAACAACAACAACAACACCAAATCAACAACGACAAGGATAGCGGGAAGTATTTTACGGAATTGCTGCTGCACCGATGGGGATTTGAGTGTTGGCAGCACTTGTCCCCATCAAACACATTCATATGCAATGACAACACCATTACCCACAACAACTGTCACCTCGGCGCTAACTGCGACAGCAGCAAGTGTTTTCGGAAATTGCTGCCGCGGTGCTGGCTCCCAGTCCAACGAATCGAGCATCGGAACTTATTGCGATCCACAAGAGAACAATCGCAATTTCAACCTCAATATCAACAACAACAATGCAATTGGCATAAACTACAACAACAAATTGAATTTCTTCGACCAAAAATCACCCATTCTGACAGTAGATTCTTCGTGTTCGCTAACAACAAAAGAACTATTCAAAGCCCTTTTGAAAAAACTAAAAGATCCACAATTGGACACCCTATGTCAAGTAGTCGAAAATCGTATGAACGCCGCCGCGAACACCGTTACCACAACGGACACGAACAACACCGGTGGTTGGCGTCGTCAAAATCAAAATCATCGATCGTCGTCGCATCAGCCGTCGACTTGTGTCCTTGTGCCGCGCGAATTGATCGGGGGCGAAGAGCCAAATGTGATTGCGTGTCGTTTATGGTTTTGGCCGGATTTGCGGAATTCAATGGAATTGAAACGAATACCAATGTGTCCGAACGGCAAGGAATTAGTTTACGTTTGCTGCAATCCAGCACATTGGAATCGGATACTAATACCAGGTGAGATATAGTTCCACTTGAATGTGACATTAAATAGACATAAGTTAAAAGGCGAGAGAGAATAAAAGGAAAAAACATATTGGAAGAAAACCGCAATCAATTGACAGATGTCAGTGTCAAATATTATATATATAGTTGAATATTATTTAATGTGACTTTTAACGGAATTAGGTATTCAGTAATTTGTTTGATTGTGGTCTACACTGTTATTAAATATGATTTTGTGGTTTGTTTATTCTTATTTCTGTTTTGTATTGCTCTTTGAGGCACAAGAACGTTCAGATGTCAATGAAAAATGCTATGGTTGGCAAAATGTGACAGATTAACTGCCTTATTTTTATTACGCCATAAAGCATTATAGATGGAGCTCCTATGTTATATTTCCATTGCTAGGTAATTGTTGTGTGGAAAAAATATTTACAACATTATTTATTGTTAATACAATAAAGTACTCAAACAGATCTTAAGTAGCAACAGTATTGTCATAATTCCTTGCGAAAAATGACATGTGAACTTTCCAGTCTCTTTATTATTCTTACATGGGGCAACACATTGAAATAATGTAAATAATGAGCAAGGTTGTTGCTGAGTATACTCACTTACTGAAAATGGCACTACGATCTGGGGTTGATTTGAGCCTCAACCTCAACCAACAACCCTCTCCAGCTGGCTCGGTCCCTAGCTAGCTGTCTCCAGTTTTGCCCGCCGAGTTGGTTGAAGTCATCTTCAACTTGCGCGCGCCACCTAAGCCTTGGTCCTTCTCTACTGCGTCGTCCATCTGGGGTAGATTCGAAGACCTTACGGGTGTATTGGTGTCCATCCTCTCCACGTGACTAGACCATCTGAGCCTTTGGACCTTCACTGTTTTAGCTAGGTCAGTGTCGCTGTACAGCCCGTACAAGTCGTGGTTAAATATTTTCCTCCATTCTCCGTTTATGCAGACAGGACCATAGATCTTCCGTAGAACTTTTCTCTCGAAACGGCCTAGGGTGCTCTAGACCGTTTTTGAGAGGGTCCATGCTTCTGCACCATATGATGAGGGAGGGTCTTATAGAGCGTCACCTTAGTTGTTGGGAACAGGGATTTACTACTCAATTGCTTTCTTAGCCCGAAGAAACAGCAATTAGCAAGAGTTATCCTCCTTCTGATCTCGGCGCTGATGTCGTCCTTTACTACCTCGAAATTAAATGCGTGTGTCGTGATGTTTTGTCCAAGACATCGGTGTTGTGTGTCCTTTCTTGATGACAGCATATACTTTGTTTTGCCCTCATTGACCGCTAAACCCATTTTTTCAGCCTCTGTCTGTATACTCGCAAAAGCACTGTTGACATCATATATAATATATATACCAATAATATCAATGTCATCAGCGTACGCGAGTGGTTGCATAGACTTCTGAAAGACAGTGCCTCTAGTGTTGACGCGGGAGTTCTGTTCCAATATGATGTTAAAAAAGTTCCATGACAGTGCATCACCTTGTCTAAAGCTTTTTTTGACATCGACGGCGTCGATCGGTGAGGTCGTTACCGACTTTAATGGAGCAGCATGAGTTCTCCATTGTGATCCTGCTTTAAACAGTACTTCTCTATAGATTCTATCATACGCGGCCTTAAAATCGATTGGTGTACTTTCCTGGTCTAAAGCCACACTGATATGGACCTATCAGTTTGTTGACCAACGGCTCCAGGCGTTCGCAGAAAAGATCTTATAGGCGATGTTTAGGAGGCTGATGCCTCTGTGGTTGGTGTAGTTTACAGGGTATCCTTTCTTCAGGATCTTCACTTCTTCAAGGTCGGGTTGCTTTGCGTCGTCTTCATTAAGTGGTTCATTCTGCCTAACAGCGGAATTTGATTCTTCATCGTCGTTGTATATCCTCAGCATTGACTCTGATCCTCTTGTGGATGTTGAGATGTGGGAAACGCGTACTTGCTACTACTATGTTTCGCCCCCCTGCAAAATCGATAAGCCTAAATCCGTTATCGGAGGTTTTTTATGCAGGCGGTGTTTCCCGACTGTTTCACCAAAGATGTCCTCTCTTCCTAGTTTGGCTTTAAAATCTCCTAAGACGATTTTAATGTCGAAGCTAGGGCATGGCTCGTATGTCTTCTCGAGGAGCTCGTAGAACTTGTCTTTGGTGTCGTCATCTTTTTCTTATGTGGGGCGTGAGCGCATATAAGGCTTATGTGGCCGAATTTAGCCTTTATGCGGATTGATGTAAGGCGATGCCTAAGCCTGCCTCCAACGACAATGCCACATCCAAACAGACACTGTTGTTGTTCTCTGTAGAAGTCGCCGTATTAAATATCGCAGTAGAAATAAACTGTCATATGAATTCGCAAACACTTTCGATTTCCATTTCAAAGCTGTGCCGCACCTTAAGCAAACTTGAGATTTTCAGTCAAGAGAGAAGGTTTCTGGCAGTGCCATTGCCGACCATACCGTGCCCCACTGTACTTGGTGTCTCTCACCGCAAAATGACGGTGGCATCTTTTTTTCTGCTCTTGTTCTAGACAAAAAACAAATTCACTTGGCGCCTTCGACCGCTCAGTTCGATTGCTGAGGTGTTCTGTATTCAATAGAATTGCACCGTGTAGACATCAATTGAAAGCATTCAGTGCACAAATAGCGTTTTTTTTCTGTGTAGAACTGTCAAAAAGTCAAAAAACTACAAAAATCGGACACTATTTAATGGGAAGCAAAAAAAAGAAATTGAATTATTTCTGTACTCTTTATAATGCGACTTATGATCCCGCTAAAAATAACCCACTGTAATGTTTGAAATATTTGAAACACGCATTGGCAAGTGAAAAACGACAAAAACAATGACAACAATGTGTGTGCCGTTTGTTGAATGGTGATGGTACATAAAATGCCATTGGCATCAAGACTTGCTCTGATTGAGAATGAAAACAAAATTGTTTGTTCGTTGTTTTTGCATAAAAACTAGCCGATGACCGACGAAAATAACAACAACGCCATCGACGACGATGCCGCTATCGCAACGCAAACGCAACGGCAACGTTGCTGCCAATGCGTTGGCAAGATTTTGCTGATTACACACTCAATCGAACTTAAAACAAAAATAATACCTATAAGAAGCATTGCCGTCGCCGTGCGTTGTCGCCATTAGTTGCGGTAGTTTTTTTTGCTTTAAGTGAATACTGTTAAATTTAAAGTTTTCAAATTATTTTTTTTAGTAGTTGTGTGTGTGTGTAGTTTTTGTTTTTATTTTTTGTTATTTCATTGAGTTATTCATCACTCTTCTTGATAGACGCAATTTGGCAGTGTTCAGCGATTAAGAGGGATGGCGCGACGCAACTCGGGCGTCCGTCCGGCAATGACGCCGCCTCAGTTTATTTCCTGGCGCCATGTTCCTTTATCTTTCTTGTTTTTTTTTTTCAAATTAAATCCCTCCGGAAGAGGTTGCAATTCACGATGAACATAAAACTTAAATTAGGTAATTGTAATTGTATTTATTTCTACTTTTTTTGTCTTCTTTAAAGTTTTATTTAGCAAATTGGAACGATTAGTGGGTAGATGTCGTCGCCGGGTTGGTAAGATTTAATTGGCTTATGCGTGCTAAGTTGAAGGACAGATTATTACGGATTATGTAGGACTAGAAAGCGGTTGAGTTTTATATGTGATGCGATGACAATTTTTTTCCTCTGGCGCTCTGGCGCCGCCGGCCGTGGCGCGACGCATCGCGGACGTTCGGTGGAAGAAGAGTTCTCAGTTTTATGGGCGGCAGACGTTTATTTTAGGCGAGAAATTTTAGTCATGACTCGGTCGAGAAAAATTTGCTCGAATTCTATTTTAACTGGCGCCTTATAGCCGGCGAGCCGTCTAATAAACAAAATGTGTGCGAAATAAACAAATTTTTTGGTATAATTCCCCTATTCTTGTTGTTGCAAAAAAAAATGGAATTTAAGAATATAAGGAATTTAAATTCTTACACGAATTATAAAATATCAATCGCATTATCGATCGAATTATAGTGCAAAACAGCGGCACTTGACCTCTCGGGCTCTCTTTCTTCAACAGCTTTCGATCTGTTTGGTTACTTTCATACTTGTGTCTATTAATTTTGACAGTTAATAACTCACCTTTGCCGTTTGTTTCTGCAAATGTATAAAATGACGTTTTTATAATAATGAACGCAGCCCTGCATGTCTTCTGGCTTTTACTTTCTTACTTATGGCGGCGCTACAGTCTGTTGTGGACTTGGGTCTCTACCAACAGTCTCACCCAGCCAGCTCAGTCCCTAGGCAGCTGACTCCAGTTGTGTACTCCAAGTTGATTGAGGTCCTCTTCCTTTTGTGTGCGCCACCTAAGCCGAAGGCTTCCTAGGCCGGAGCATTGGTGTCCGTCCGCTCTAAATGAACGAGCCATCTGTGTCTCTGGACCTTAAATCTTCCGACTAGGCTCATGTCATTGTACAACCCGTAGAGTTCGCTGTTGTATCTTCTTCTCCATTCCCCATCAAGAGGGCCAAAGATGACCCGAAGAACTTTCTTCTCGAAATTGCCTCTGACTGGGATGATGAGAGTCTTGCATAGTTTTACCTTAGTTGATCGAGAGAGATATTAACCATTCAATTGCTTTCTTAGCCCGTGTTAATAGCGGAGCCTAGGTAGACAAACTCCTCTACTACCTCGAAATTGTATGCGTCTATTGTGACGTTCTGTTCGAGCAGTCGGTGTTGGGTGTCCTTCCACGAAGACAACATATACTTCGTTTTGCCCTCATTTACCGCTAAACCCATTTCTGCCGCTTTTGTCTCAATTCCCACAAAGGCGCCATTGACACCAAGCAGTGTTCTTCCCAAAAAGTCAATATCATAGGCATATTTCAGAAGTTGAACAGACTTTTGCCTCTTGTGTTGACAGTGGGGCTTAACATTCAATACTCAAGCACGATGTTCAAGAAAACGCCGGATAGTTCATCACCTTGTCTCAATCCTTTTTTTTACATCGAATGATTTCAAAAGATTGTCTCAAACCTTGATGGAGCAGCGAGAGTTCTTCATAGTCATTTTGCACAAGCGTGGCTGGTATGCAGATGCTGTCATACGCGGCCTTAAAATTGATTAAAAGATGGTGGGTATCGATTTGGAGCTCATTGGTTCTTTCCAGGGTCTGTCACAAAGTGAAAATTTGGTAGAGGGTTGACTTTCCTGGTCTGAAGCCTGATAAGGACCCATCAGGTTGTTGACGAAAGGCCTTTAGACGTTCACATATTTCTGCAGAGACGATCTTATAGGATCGGGCAAACACAAAATGCTGTATTTCAATTTATTGGGCATTCATTCTTCCGACCATATCTTACACGCTCCTATGCAGAACGTCGCCTGCTGCTTTGAACAGCTCTGCATCTTAACCATCTGCTCCAGCGGCTTTGTTGGATTTCAGATGACATATCGCCGATCTCAATTCGTCTAGGTCGGGTTCTATGGCATTGTTGGCTATCATCGTGTCCAATGAATAGCTCTTGCCTGACGGCGGGATTTTCATCGTCGTCGCCGTTATACAGTCTGCAGAAGTGATCTTTCCAAATCCCCAGCATCGATTACGATTCTACTATGAAGTTCCCTTATTCATCTCTGCAGATAGGCATGCAGCTGTATTATCTTCCCGTAAGACCTCCGAAGCGTCCCTGAAGCATTCGCATTTGCCTGTGTGAAGGTCCATGCTGGATTCCTTGATAAGCTATAGACGCTGATTTACGTGGAATTGAAATTGATGAAGAGGTGATAGCTGTCGATTTGAAATTCCTGAGACTTTTCTAGGATCTGCCCCACAACAAATATCAACCGATGGTAGGCATTGACAGAGACTGATCTGATCAGCTTGCTGAAGAACAGCTTCAGACATTGGCATACTACAGAAACACTACTGCTGTTCCATACATCGGGCGCTTTCTTGCATTTTAAGCAGATAGGCTAGGGATTTCTCATGACCAAATTATCGACCGATACATCTAATAATCCGGTTATCTAAGTTGATATCGGTATTGCGATTTCCACTTCAAGTGGAATTTTTGATCTGTTTCGCCTAAATCGTATCGACTTCTGAGAAGTCTCTAATCAATTCTTCTTACTGCCTGATTGTTCTTCCTGTTTTAGCGGTACGTGCTCACTGACACTCCTCGTTAAGTCTCGAACTTCGCTGAAGTGGACTACTGTCAACCCTTATCCATGCCGTTATTGACCATTTTGATTGATCTAAGTGTTGATTTCAGTAAGAGTGACCAAAATAAACAAAAACCATTTTTCTCGAGAACAACAGATTAGAATGTTTGATTGCTATATCCGGTACGCATTCTTTCAACCAAACCAATTATAGGCACATTAAGAAAACCACAAAAACGCGACTCCATTAGCGAATTTCTGCATCCACAACGACGCCGCATAAATGTACATATATCTTCCGTCCTGGTAAATATTTGTGGTTAATCGCCTCTAAATCACCGAAGCTTGTCCACAAAAATAAATAAAATAAAATTTAATTACCAAAGGAACAGATAACATAAAATTTTGAGGTTAAAATCCGCCAGTGACACATTGGAAGACGACTGGAATCCATTAAACATAATCTTGTATTTTTTTTTTGTCTTATTGAAAATTCATTATAAGAAAAATTCTCGGTTACCTGAACCATAAAATGAAACAAAAAAACGTGACGCGACTACCTGTTTTCATCTTCTGTCGCTTCTTTCACCTTGTCCGAGGCTACCTCTGTATTTGGAAATTGGAACAACACATGACTTCTTTTCTTTCAAAAGCAACGAAGAAGGAATAAGAAATTGCTTTTTTGTTCCTTATCTTCTTTTAGAGGCGCTCCATGTTGACGATTCTTAGAAATGTCTTCAAGGAAATGCAGGAAGATAACAGAAAAAACTGGCATGTGGATCCCATTTCAATGAAAGGAATAGCTATTATTCTTTTCAAAGAAGAAAGATTCCAGAAAGCTGAACAGACAAACAAATCGATTAATGGTTGGTTTTGAGTCGCCTTTCATTCGTCTATCATTCATTGTGAAGAATTTTTTGCGAAATAGTTCTCTACCTGTGCTCATGTTGATTTATTACTATGTAGATTACTCTTCTTCTTCGATTGGAACAAGTTTTTGACAGTTCAGTGTCCAACGGCTAATTCATTGGAGAGACGCATAATCTTTGACACTAAATTTTCTTCTTCTGTTTTTTTCTCGCTGATAGTTAATGCATTATGCACTTATTTCTGACAAATGTGACAGTTGCCAACTGTCATTTCAAATGGATAACAGTATTACCAGCCATTTGCAAATTCAAAAGCATCTAAATGACAGCTCTCAAAGAACATAGCAAGTCATGTTTGGATGCACTAATTAGCTTCATCTTCGTTAACTTTGTGTAATTTGAACGCGTGCACAGTTTTTGACATGTCATTCAAACTAAATATGCAAAAAAAAAAACAACTGCCAAATGCGAATGTCAGAAAAAGCAAATAAACCAAAAAAAAAAAGGAAAAATGGGAGATGTTCAGCTACTGTGCACAGCAGTGCCCCCGGCAACTAACAAGAACAACTCACGGAGCTTGGTTAATGTGTACCTTTTTTTAGATGTATGTTCGTGCACTCTTGCCTATATATTTTGTATTCGTTTATTCTACGAAACATGTTAACAACACTAAAAAGTTAATACCAAATCCTCCATTAAGATCAAATATACAAAAAAAATCATGAATTTACCTGTGGTCTTCTTGAAAGGAACAGATTGAGGTAATTTACGTTGTCTTTTCGGTCCTTGGGGACGGGAGCCAGAGCAGCCATCAGCACAAAGCGCTCACAACGAGTTTCGGTTTCCTTCAAGCAAGATTAAATTCCTTTATACAAACTCATGTCTCGCATTCGCATCCTTCTTTTTGTTCTTTTTGTATTTTTTTTAAAATCATTTCTTCGGCTGACTGTCCGTGTAGGTACCTTTCACGAGGTATTCTCATCCCCATGGCGCTGAAATTCTTAAATAAGCATATACAGGAATTGCCCTGTCCACGACCGACATGATGACGACGACCTATAAAAAAAAACAACATAAATTCCTTCGATGTTATGGGAAGGCCTCCTCGTCCTCTGGAGCTCTCTCTGTCTCGCTTTGTCTTTGGCCAATTTTGTTGAACCTATAATTACAATCGATGTTCGTTTTTTTCTTCATGTTCTTTTTGTCGGACCCTTTTTTTATGGCTGTGTAATTCGTGGAAGGTAGGTAGTTTTTTTTTGTTGGTTTTGTTTGCATTGATGCTCAACTCCCAAATTAAAATCGATAATGTCCGTCAGTTAAGTGGCTAACATGCTTGGTCAAGGAGCCGAAGGCAAGAAGGAAAATAACAGGGCGTTTCGATGTGAACAACTTCTAGAGGGTCTCGTTTGGGTTATATGTGGTATCGGTTAAAGGTAGTTGTCAGAATTATCGATAGATTTTGATCTAGCAGATCATAGAATCCAATATACTAATTCTAACTTTTTGAATTCGACCCAGCTCTCGGAATTTACATTCAACTACATGCTTATCAACTTCTGTCGTATTGGCGAAGTTAAAACACCACTGTGAACACACCTTTATATTTTGGGTTGATTTTAAATGACATTTCTTCGCGACACTAATCTGATATACATTTATGTTGTTTGAACAACGATAGCAACAACATAAAAGGAATTGACGGACGCAGCCTAACTGCAGTGTTAAATAACACAAAAACAAACTATAATCTGATTTACTTCCTTTCTTCCTTATGGTGGCGCTAGAGTCTAGGTCGGACCAGGGCCTCATCCAACAAACCTCTCCAGCCAGCTTAGCTCGGCCCCTAGCTATGTGTCTCAAGTTTCGCACCCAAAATTGGTTCAAGTCCTCTACCACCTGGTGTGCTCCACCTGAGTCGCGGTCTTCCTCTTCTGCGATGTCCTTCCGGGTTTGATTCAAGGACTCTCCGATCTGGAGCATTATTTTCCACTCGCTTGACATGACCCAATCTAAGTCGTTGGACCTTAACTTTTCTGGCTAGGTCAGTGTCGCTGAACTGCTCGTACAGCTCTTGATTGAAACTTCGTCTCCATTCTCCATTTATGCAGACAGGACCAAAAATCACTCGATGAATTTCTCTCAAGAAGCAGTCCAAAGCGTTTTCATCAGATGTTGGCATGGTCCATGTCGCTGCACCATACATTAGAACCGGGATGATGAGGGTTTTGTAGAGTGTCACTTAAGTTGCTCGATAGAAGGCTTAACTACTCAATCGCCTTCTAAGTCCAATGAAGCAGCGATTGGCAAGAGTGATTCTTCGTTTGATTTCAGCGCTGGTGTTGTTGTCTGAGTTGGTCTTTGAGGTAGACAAAGTCCTTGACCACTTCGAAGGTAAACCTGTCTATACTGACGTTGGCTCCAAGACGTCGATGTTGGTTGTCCTTTCTTGTTGGCATTACTAACTTCGTATTGTCCTCGTTAACCACTAGACCCATTTTCCTGGCCTCAGTCTCAAGACTCACGAATGCTCCACTGACATCACGCTGTGTTCTTCCAATTATTTTAATGTAGTCGGTGTATCCTAGTATCTGGACGGACTTTTGAAAGATTGTGCCTCTGGTGTTGACGTTGGAGTTTTGCACAATCTTTTCAAGACTGATGTTGAAGAAATCGCATGACAGCGCTTCGCCTTGTCTAAAACCGTTTTTGACATCAAATGCGTCCGTTAGGTTTTTTCCGACCATGATGGAACAGCGTAAGTTTTCCATTGTCATCTTACACAGACGAGCGAGTTTTTCTGCGATGCAAAAACTAGACATTGCTCTATATATGCAGTTGGTCTCTATCTCTATAGACGCTGTCATACGCGGCCTTGAAATCGATGAAAAGGTGGTAGGTATCGATTTGAAGTTCCTGGGTCTTCTCCAGGATCTACCGTAGAGTGAATATTTGATCGATGGTGGACTTTCCGGGTCTGAATCCACACTGATAAGGACCTATCAGGTTGTTGACGAAAGGCTTCAAATATTCACATAGCACGGCAGACAAGATTTTGTAGGCGATGTTAAGGAGACTTATACCTCTGTAGTTGGTGCAGTTCAGGGGATCTCCTTTCTTGAGGATCGATCATACGATGCTGATGTTCCATTCATCGGGCATGCTTTCCTTCGACTAAATTTTGCAGATGAGCTGGAGAATGCTCTTAACCAAATCATCTCCAGCTGCCTTGTACAGTTCGGCGGCTGGGCCGTCTGCTCCAGCGGCTTTGTTCGACTTAAGTTTAGATATTGCTATCTTCACTTCGTCAATGTCGGGTGGGTGGAATTTTTGGTCTGCTTCACCCAAAATTGAATGGTTCTGTATTGCTGGCGGAATTTTGCTCGTCATCGCCATTATAAAAGTCGTATTTCCATATTCTCAGCACAGCCTGTAGTTCCACTACGATGTTCTCATGATGGTCTCTACAGGTTTCGGTTCGGGGTGTAAAAGCCCTGGTGGTTTTTTAAGCGTTTTGGTGTTTCAGCCATAAAACTTGCGGTATTCAATCCAATTCAACATGGCGATTGAAATTATGGAAACGTTTTGCGTTCAGTACCCTAAATTTCTTTTTCATTGTAAGGAATCTATTTCCCAATAAGATTCAGCAATCGGCTAGGTTGGAGTGGCTGTCTAGATGTTATTGACTCACTTAGACCTCAAGGGTCCATTGTGATATAGCAATAGGCTAAAGGTCTTTACTCAAAAATAAACGTTTGTTCTTTTTTCTCTCAAGTTTAAACTTTTCTGTGCTTTTCTTTACCTATAGACCGCAAAAATTTATTCAACTTGTCAAAAATGTAAGATCTTCCTTTCGTTTCAACCTTTTTTGTCTTTCTATTCAAGAATTGGAATAAAGTCTTGCTTATTGGAACATGATGAAAAAGGATAGCCGCAATAAAAAATAAAAAAAAAGTTGCAAGGCATACGATACCGGTCCTTTTTACGTATTCGATCGCGTTCGTTGTCTTTGAAGGCATTCCTGCCTACTTGATTCCTGATTCATGTGAACGTGTTTTTTTTTATTCATTTAGCGATTAATCAATTGATGTTCTTGGTTTGGTGGGTCTCTTCTTAGTACATTTTTGTTTTGTTTATCTTGATTTTCTTTGGATTTTTTTAAATACAGATTTTCGGACCTTTCAAGACAACCGAAAAAGAAAAGACGGATATTTCAGAATAAAGTAAATCCGATGAATAGACAGGAAATACCAATTTTCAGGTTCGGAAGGATTATTAAAATTATTCGAGTGACAACGCAAGTTCAGTTATGTCACGTTTTTATTTTTCTATAAGAAATCAACTAGGAATGGTTGACATTTTGACAGACGACGACGAAAATGACAACTGAAATGTGTATTCTGTTCTACCTACAAGGTGGGAACAGAAATCCTGTTTTAAACTGTTCCAAACAAAAATCAGGTGGTATGTCGAAGTTTACTGAGATAGTATTGGTAAAAACACGTATACTCTTGCAGTAAACCTGGACCACAGCTTGTAGACATTGTCATTTTGACAGCTAGGTTTCCCATTTCCCTTTTAACTCATCTATGACCAAAACGCTGCACTTTTCTATTCCAAACTGTTCTTAAAGGTGCAGAACAGTGCCACTGAACATACCTATGACTGTGTTCTGTCAAAAAGATCTGTTTGTCTCGAAGCTTCATATTTATAATGCAAATTTATTTTCTTCTGTTTTCTTTTTCAAGCAAAGAATGCAACGTTCCAGGAGACTTTACTGAAGTTGCTTAGATTTTCTGCACATCAATTAGCTAATGACGCTCGAACCTTTTTAAGAAAATATATCCAGTAGGTAAATTCAGGATGATTTTTGAAGTATCTCTTCGTACTGAAAACTTGCCTCTGTTCAATCAATAATTTGTGTAAATTATTAACCGTTTTGCCTATAGATTTTGTGTTTAAAGCTAATCCCCGTTTAAATACAGTCTGTATCTGTAGGCTATGTTTGTGTTATTCGTAATTATAAGCTTCGTAGTTCCAAAAGGAAATGCCACTTCATTAAAAACTGTCATTCATTAGATTTCTATAATGCTAATTTATATCTTAAATTGTCTGATCTTAAATTTTGTTTCATTCTAAATGTTTTACACAGAAGTGACAACCTACAGATCCATACCAGAACGCCATACCATGAAAAAATTAACTGCGTTTTCTGTTTCTTTTTTAAAAGATGATATCATAGACAATACCTTTGATGTGGTGGTGTTCTGGGTAACACTATAGTCGGTCGCATGGTAAAGACCGAATAAAAATAAAATTATCAACAAGCAAGATAAACTAGTTTCTTAATAGACAAATATTTATTCAAAAAGAGAGACGAAAAATCGCTCCTAAATTATTCAAAGAAAGAACAGATAAAATTTTGTCGATAAAATAAATTATTTATTTTTTTGTTTATATTTTTCTTAAATACAGAATTATTTTGGTTGGCGTACAATTAAGTAATAATAGCTGTAAATTCATTTTTCTGACTTCGATTAACGCACCCTCGCATGCACTCTCCAATCGCCGATACCAAGCGCTCTGGCATCCGCAGTCACTTGATCCTTGTACCGAAGGTTCGGTCTTCCTTGTCGTCTCGAACCTGGGGGCTGCGATGAGAAGACTATTGGCTGGAGCGTTCGATTTGGCCATTCTTTCTGGACTACATCCACACAGGTGGACAGATGTTGCTTTATTTGTTGATAGCATGTACATACTTTGTTTTGTCCTCATTCACTTCAAGAACCACGAGTTTCGGCTGTTCTTCAATCGCTGTGAAGGCCTCAAGCACAGCTCTCTGAGATCGACCGATGATGTCTATGTCGCCGGCATAGCCTAGGAGATTTCCAGGTTGCTGTGTAGATCTTCCGTCTTGGAAACCTAGTGCTACTTATCGACGTATTACGAGCTGCACGAAGTCGATTAGTCGGAAACCGTTATCTGTTGTGACTTCGTGGAGGCTGTGCTTTCCAACTAATCCGCCAATTTGCATTGAAGTCTCCGAGTACGATTTTGACGTCGTATTTTGGACAGGCTCCGTAGGCTTCAGGAGGTCATAAAAATCATCCTTGCTAGACTCCTCAGCATCATTGGTAGGGGCGTGTGCACATATTATACTGATGTTTTGTAGTGTGGCCTTGGCTTGAAATCCGTGAATTTCAATCTTAGCCGATTTCGCACGTCGAATCAGCATCCAAATGTGTGCAGCTGTAATAAATGTCACAATTTTTCCTTTTCATTGCCCCTGTCTGCCTAATACTGCTTTTCGTAACTATTCCTAACTCATCTGTAGGAGGTAAGTTGAAAGTGTTGATCTGTCAAAATGATCTGTGTGTTTACATTTTGCAATCGAAAATATTTGTTTTGTTCAAAGTTTTTGTGGCAGCAACAACGAATTCTCTCGATTAATTAATCAGATCGCAATGAAGTGACCAAAGTTCAAATTTATACCTGACGTGTGGCTTTCGTTTAGCCAATCAAAAAAACTATTGAAATTTCTTGTCGAATGAAGAGAGTGCAAACATTATTCAACTTTTTTAACATAAGGTAAATAGCTTCCGCATTATTCCGTTTAAAGCAAACAGAAAATGTCATACCTCCATAATCAACATCACGGAAACGGAAACGGCGGCACACTTAAACTAAAAATAGACGCTCTTAATCAGAATTCAGTCTCCCAGGTTTTTTTTTTATCTCTTATCCATCCTACAACATTCGCGCATTGATTTTATGAATGAAAGAAACCAAAAAACAAAATGAAACCGATATATCTTGTATTCATTAATGGAAATAAAGTGAGCTCTCCGCAAGTCCAAATTAAGATACGAAAAAAAAAATAGAAATCCATCTCATACCCATTTGAGAGATTTCACATCTGCTTTGTTACACAGTTGTATCAGTCTTATTATTATGGCAACTAGTCTTGACCATAGAGAGACAAAAGCACTTAAAAATTAATAGCCATTGCTTGCAGTGATATTTTTGTTTTTGTTGAATGGAAATCTGCGATGAAGGAAAAGAAATGTAAATATGTGGACTTTCAAAATGACATACAAATGCTTAATCAAGATAAGTGGTTCGAGAAAAAGATAATGCATAAATGCCTTTTGGCAATAGGTACACGTTCGATGACATTGACAAATGAGACGCGCCGGCCGTCGCCGTGATTGTGACACTTCTGTAAATTGGTAATAGAGACAAGTTTTCTTAGCATTGAGTGAACCAAAATTGATTTGTCTTTGGAATAATAAGCAATTATATTTCACAACTTTAAATCTTTAAAGGGGCGAGTCATTTTATCCTTTTTTTAACAAGTTCAGTTCAATGTCAAGTTCAATTTTATGACTAGACAATTTTTAGGGTTTTTTCCTTAGTTTTTCATCTGGCAACCCTTAACCAACTGTCACATCTTGTCATGAAAAATTTGACAAACAAACTTTCATTCTAATCTTACTGTTGGAGAGAGAGAGAGAGAGAGAGAGAGAGAGAGAGAGAGAGAGAGAGAGAGAGAGAGAAATATACACATGCATATTTAGGCCGTGTGCGAATTCCGTTAAAAATGGGTTAAAACTTGACGTTTGGTTAAATTTTGACATATCGCATTGAATAAAATGTGTTAAAATTTGACTACCTGAGCAGGTTAAAATATGACAGTAGTGGTTAAAAATTCATCCATTTTTAGCCACAATTCATCCAATTCGCACACGGCCTTATGAATAAATCACAGATCGCTGAATGGACGCGTTCAGTTTGGCTATCATAGAAAGCCTGTCCAACTCGTTTGTCATGAACGAATTCGATAGCTAAATTTGGATAGCTCTCAAAACAAGAGTACAAAAATCTGCTGTTTGTATATGTCAGTGACTGTTCTGTCAGATAGCCACCTATGTATACCAGAAATTGTTGGGTAGCTTTGGATGTTTGTCTTTTTGTTGTCACTTCTTTTGTATATTATTCATTTGACAGGTATAATCAATCAATCATTGACTTACTATATATGGACTGGTAGTCGTGCGAAATTCCCATACAAAATTTGAAAATAAATGGTTCCACCGATACTAGCCCTCGTTATTAGGCCTAGCGGCCGGTAGACGCCCTAAAATTCCTATTTTGTTGTTGTGATGCCATTTTAAGTTGTCATTTTTACATAAGGCCAGTTCCACCTAACAACATCTCAGATTTCAGAGATTTTTTAGGTGGAACAAAAAATCTCATCTGAGAACTGAGATTTTTTTTCTGAGATTTCTGATTATTAAATTTCATTCCAAAAAGTTTCGCAATAAAAAGTTGAAATTCACAAAAAGAACAAAAAATAAAGTTAAATATTAATTATTTAAGGGGTATATTGTTT
The DNA here is from genome assembly GCA_943590905.1 of Sphaerophoria taeniata. NCBI lineage: Eukaryota > Metazoa > Arthropoda > Insecta > Diptera > Syrphidae > Sphaerophoria > Sphaerophoria taeniata. Next base: position 192,576,784 of record OX016540.1, read on the forward strand.
TTAAAACTACCACAAACACAATTTTGCACAATGGCTACGCCTGCAGTAAAGGTTCCCATTGTTCCACAATGGAATCTGGTCGCCGGTTGTGTGGCGACTCGCGATCAAGGTTTTCTCTATGACGGCAACAAAACCATAAATTACATTTCGGCCATAAAAGACGACAAACATGCCGGGCCTCAAATGAAAATCTTCCAAACGCGCCAGACAATTCGTTATGTAGACTGCGATCCAGACTGGTCGACAACAAAGTACTTTGCAATTCTTGCACAGGATAATTCCGTTTAAATTTGGGATTTCGAGCAGGCACGAGCTATTTTCGATCACAAGGCACATTTTATAAAGCCCCAATTGGAGGCTGATATGCCTGGACCGGCGAACGATGGAGTTCACATGAGTTACATGCTGAATCGAAACATACTTTCGATTTGTCCAAACGACTTGGTTGTGTATTGCGTCGCATCGAACACTTTCTGCCGGAGGCGTCGTATCATTCCAAAGAAATACGATACGGAAAAACAACATATATTCCAATGCGATCAGTGTCCGTTCAGCTCTTTCACAAGGCCAATATTAACGATGCACATGCAAACGCCCCATATTTCTGAGCGCAACATCAAATGTCCTCAATGTGATAAGTGTAAGTAAGATTCTGTTTCTTTCAAATGGACAACCACCAAAAAATGGCTCTATGTTTTGATTTCGGTAAATCACAATTTTTTGTACCAGATCTCGACACTTTATGCTATCTTTCGAGTTCGATGTCAAATGCTGAATGTTGACGTCACACATATTCTCCACAAAAGCATAGCCATCCCGATAGAGTACATAAACTGTACATGCGATTGTGTAACATGCCTGCGTACCATCTTGACAGCCGACTACATACGCGAATCCACTTGGATGCAAAATACAGCCCATACCCACGATTCAAAAGCTTCACCTAGTGCTCCCCTAAGATAATTCCTTCTTTGGTGGAAATCTGCAAGGAGCGACAGCATCCACTGTCAATAAGATTTTCTCCGTTTGGAAAGTAGGTTAGGCAGGGAGGATCAAATCCCAGAGGAAGTTCTTTTCCGATTTCTGGCCACCGAGAGTGTGGAATGACAAGGTTTGATTCCAGTCGGCAACAGCAATTGTGTCGATGTTGTTGGCATTCGCCGCTGGACTGCATTGGATGCCGAAGATTGAACTGCTGTATCGTCCAGGACGTTCAATCCGGGATTTTTCCTCACACTTGAAAAATCAAATAGGTACTTCATTTTATGGGGAATTGGAAGTGAAGAAATTGAATTACCTTGTTCCTAATTGATATAGTTCCATTGGCAAAACAAAGGACCAAATACTGTACATCGTTGGTCCATGCACAGGAATTGATGCGCGATGAAAGTTTGTTCTTCTAAAGAAGTTCTCATCGGGCTGGAAATAGCTTTTTGAAGATGCCGTGGATGTTGCAAGGGCATTTATTTCCCTTTCCTTTAAACTGCAAGCAACTCCAGACGATGATGGAGTTATTTCTTGAGCTGACCCAACAAGCGTCCTCGTCGATGCCGTCTGAGTTATAATTACATTTTTGTAATTGTTGCAAGCTACCGTGGCTAGGGGACTGCGTGACTTTAGTGTAATTATATTTCCAGCACCTAGAATAGCTACTCTTTTATTCTTTTCGTGAGAGTCATTGGAGTGATTGTATTTTTCACATCCAAATAAGAAATTATTAAATTAATTGAAAAAAACCTGCCATCATCAAACGTCAAACAAATTAGTTCATCTAGTTGACAATAGGCCTAATATGGAGCGCTACTGTTTCGACCGTTACAAGTGGAATCATCGTGAAGTTGGCTACTGGCAGTCCATGTATAGTATGTCAATGCAATCAATAGTAGAAAATATTTTTTCCACAGACACAGAGGATTCCACTTCCACAGCCATAAACAATTGTTCAAAGATAGGATAAGTTGGCTATGCTCATCATTTGAACCCAACTGAGACCTCCACCACTGTAGTGGTTTTACGTTTTTTAAAACTTCCTCTGAAAATAACACTTTGTTAAAAGGATCGGTCTTCGATTTGAATTTAATTATCAGAAGCAGGAGGCCTGTTCCCGCGTATTCGCTTTGAGCATATTTGAAGGCTGTGTTCTCTCCTTCAGATGTCAATGCGAAGCTTGTTTCTGTTGGATCCCACACATACATAAGTTAAAAAATAAGCAGGAGTTAAGGCCATTTTATATCTTTTTTAAGCGTTGATATCTGGTCCAGATTGGCATCCTGTTCTTCAAATGTGAACTCCAGCTGCTTGAAGACTTCAAGCATCAGATAACGAGGCATTCGATCGTTGTAAGAGATCTAAGGCTACCGCAATTGGTTTCTAAATGTTCAACAAATCTTCGATCGACCTCTTTTGCATCATGTTTGTTACCTTTTGGTAGATGGAACTGGCTATAGTATAGTGTTTGTTTTCTTCACATACCTTTAAATTTGTTTGCCATTGATACAAATATGTTTGAAAACAATCCGCTAGGGTGTTCCATCGTACTTCGTGTGGGATAATTTGGGATCTACCACCCTCTGCTTTATATTTTGCGGCCGCTTCATGTTGTTGCGAAAATATTTGACACTTTGCACGATATGCTCTCGCACCTCTCTAATATTAATATCCAAATCTTTTGAGAGTAAAAATGTGAGCAGCACAACCAAAGGTCAGAATGCCGTAATTTTCTTCGTCAGATCTCAAATCCAATCGCATTCGGATCATGGCTGATGCGTTGTCGGTAACAAAACTTGCTACTCTACATTTGTACTGCGTCTTGCATTTGAATATTATATCTTTCGAGATTTCTTGAAGATAATCAGCTGTGTGGGGTTTCCCGGACGTGTCGATGCTTTCCAGTAGGTACACCTCTCCCGTTTCAGTCGTTACACATCCGCAAATTATAGGTGCCATGTGAACATTAGACCAACCATCTATCGACAAATTTACCGTCTGGTCCTTTACGGTAGAGGAAAGTATAAGAAAAGGAAAACTTTTCTTCGTCATAAATTTCGTCAAGCAATTTTTTTCCCAAATCAAGCTTTGATGGTGGCTAATAACCCGGTCGGAGCATTTCAATCGTCCTTTTGACCTGTGGATGCTCGACGCATCGATAACTGCTATTTGCAGCAGACACAGCTCTTGCAATTTGTTGATCTAATTGCTTCTTTAGATCTTCAGATATTCTAACGAGAAAATTTGTCATCGGTTGTAAGTACTCTGCATTTTTTCGCGATTGGAGGAGATATTTGAGATATATTGAGATCTGAAGAACTAGCTGCTGGTGGAATCGAAAGACAAGCTGCTTGGTTGCCAGTGGTAGCTGTAAGAAGGTTTGAAGAACCAGGACCTAGAATATAAGAAAAGATATTGCAGTTTTATGGACAAAAATGTTGGTATTATTTTTTAATTAAATTTTCAAAAATTCTTACTCTGCACATGTGCACAACACGATTTAAAGTGTTCTTTCAATCGCTGCGGAATTCCTTGAATATCCTTGTTACATGCTTTGCACACTGCTCTTGACCTTTTTTTTTATTCAAATCATGAATTTCATTGTAATGCTTCCAAATTGGATCTTTTTTGCGACCAGTCATTTTATCAAAATTAAAGAATTGAATATTTTGTATATAAAGATTTAAGACCATGCGTTTCAACCAGCCAAAGATAATAAATTATGATTGCGCCATAGCGGTGTGTCCCGAATAATAAGTAAAAGAAACACCAAATTTTTAAATCTGGCCAACAAATCATGGCATGCTTGATTTGATTTTGAAAATTTAAATAGTAGCGGATGAATGCAATTCATGTCAATAGGTATAAAATCATTGATTTCAAATGTCAAACAACAGTTGACTTTTGTCTACCAAGATTATCATCAGAATAAAACCAGATTTGATGTTTTCGAAAATCATTAAGTTGATAATGACATTTTTTCTTTTCTCTTGTTTTATTTTTCTTTCTAAGCCACTGTTTTTCTTTTCAGAAGCTGCACCTCCGCCTTATCAGCCATCAGTAATGGACAGACTGAAACCCGAAGGTATGGCAATTAACTTTCATTTAAAATATTCTAAATAATGGGAAGAAAAAGTTTAGTTTTACATGAAGTTTTATAGAAACAAAATATTCCATCTTGTTGATTACCACTTTATAGGAACTCTGTCACTTGAAATGTTGGTCCCTCGCCTGGTACTGTCAAAGATTATAACAAGAAGTTCATATCAGTCTTCTATTCATTTGCAACTTTAAAAACTGTCTTTACACTCGTCTTGGTTCTCAAGTTAAATACAAAGTTCATTTTATATCGAAAAGGAAATTACTAAAACCCACAACCCTGTCATCCTCAGCCGACACCAATTGACTTTTCAACTTCATCGCTTCGCTTACAACATACCATAAGTTTATGCCGCACCTTATCTCTGGATCTTGATTTGCCACCGCCTTCATTTTACTTATACCCCACACTCCACTGGCCAACAGCGCCATCAGCCGAAGAAGACCAACAACAAATATGTGCTCGACCGTGAAGTCGTCGTCGTCGTCGACGGACGTTGAATAAAAAAAGAAATTAAAATACATATAATAAACCTACATGCTACATCCACTTAGTTAATTTGTGAAGAATTCTGGCGCCGACTTAGGCCGCAGCTGCCGCCGCGATGTTTCTTTTTTATTTATTGATTTGAAGATTTTTCTCTGTTGATTTGCCTGTGCACAACAATTTTTTCTGCCCATTTTAAAATTTTCGAAACCAAAGTGTTTCGAAAAATCCATTCCTTCATCATCGCTCTGACTAATGGTTTTCGAAATAGAAAAATTACCTCAAGCTTTCGAATATGGGGAAAATTCTGTTCATTGTGAACAAACCCAAAACTAATGAAACAAATTAAATAGTCATATCTGTCAAAAGTGGAAAGCAAATTTGGCGCTGAATACTGCCGATGTAGATTTTGTTGTTGTTCACAGAAAACAGCGTTGCTATAAATAAACTTGTTGTCATTTTTCGGTGGCGCCAAAGAACAACTATAATTCTTATTTTTATAAGGCAATGAAAGTTCTTGTCGATGCGACATTAGGTATGAGCGATCATACAAAGTTTTTCTTATTTTGCCCAGCGTAAGTTGGGACGAGACGTTTGCTTCATAGAACGACGCCATCCATTGATAGGCGGCATTGAAGGGATCACAGGTTAAAAAAGAGATAAGAGTTACTTTTTTCGGTTTACATTTTATTTAGTCAGAATTAATTAAAGCCCAATTCTAATCAGTGAACAGACTGCTAGACGAATTTATAATCGTCATGCGTGTCGAAATAATAAATCAAGGAAATTTTTTTTTTGCTTTCGAGAGGTCATCAAGTGTTTGTTTTAACAATATTTAGGAGCATAATAAAAACAATCGAAAGGTTTTGTAAACGAAAGCAATTTTGAATTCTAATTGGGCCTCAATCAACAGTCTCCGCCAGCCATCTCGGTCCCTAGCTAGCTGTCTCCAGTTTTGCACTCCAAGTTGATTTAGATCCTCTTCCACTTCTGTGCGCCACATAAGTCGTGGTCTTCCTCTCCTTCTACGTCCCTCGTTGTGTCGAAGGTTTTCCGGGTCAGATCATTGGTGTCCATCCGCTCGTAATGACCGAGCCCTCTGAGTCTCTGGACCTTGACTCTTCTGGCTAGGTCCATGTCGTTGTACAACCCGTAAAATTCGCTGTTGTATCTTCTTCTCCATTCCCCATCAATGCACACGTGGCCAAAGATGACCCGAAGAAATATGCTCTCGAAACAGCCTAACGCAAATTCATCCGATTTTGTCAAGGTCCATATTGTTCTCAAGAACGATGTTAAAGAAATCGCATGACAGTGCATCATCGCCTTGTCTGAATACTTTTTTGACATCGAATGATTCCATAAGCTTGTAGATAACCTTGATCGAGCATCGGGGTATAACCCCAGCCATCCGTCTAGTACCGTGGCGCGCTTGCGACACGCGGCTAAGCTTGTCGGAAATGGGAGGGATCTTGGTATTAGACGGACAAGAACCGCCACACAAAAACATAAATAGTGCCAGAAAAGGACAAAAAAAAGTTGTCGATTTGGAGCTCATAGGTTTTTTCCAGGATCTGCAGCAAAGTGGAAATTCGGTCGATGCGATGGTTTGACTTCCCTGGTCTGAATCAGATTGTTGACGTAAGGCTTTAGATGTTCACATATTACGGCAGAGAGGATCTTGTAGGCGATGTTAAGTAGGCTGATTTCTCTGTAGTTGGTGCAGTTCAGAGGATCTCCGTTTTTCAGGATCGGGCAAACAAGGCTGAAGTTCCATTCATAGGGCACGCATCCCTCCGACCATATCTTACAGACGAGTTTTGTGCCTGCTCTTATCTAGATCGTTGCCTGCTGCTTTGAACAGCTCGGCAGCTAGACCATCTTCTCCAGCGGCTTTGTGAATTTCAGCTGCCGTTTTCACTTCTTCTAGGTCGGGTTCACGGAATTGTTGGCTTTCATCGTGTCCGATGAAAAGCTCCTTCCTGACGGCGATATTTTTTCATTCTCGTCGTTATACAGTCTACAGAAGTAGTCTCTCCAAATCCACAGCATTGACTGTGATTCTACTATGATGTTCCCTTGTTTATCTCTTCAACCATTCCGGAACTACGGCTGATCCTTACTTAATGATTTCGGTGCATTCCTAGTTTTGTTTATTTTTAAAACGTCAAATTTGAGGTTCACAGAGTGAATTTACCTATTCTATTTGTACAAAATTCGCTTTCAAGCAAACCGTGAACCGAGGTTCAACTATAGACATTTTTGGTGGATTTTGTTGATGAAAAAGGGTTCACGATTTTAATCAGGTTCAGCTGAGGTTTGACGTTTGGTAGTGATTCACAGAAGATTGCGTTCACAAAATCAGGTGTTGATATCAAATATCAAACTATAGTTTGAGAGTAGCTATCCCGAAAAAGTAGTTTTAAGAGGTTAGCGTTCAGGCAATATAGCAAGACCTATCATGGAATTTCTGATGACATCGAATGTTTTATTGTTCTAATTTCAGACCGTGCTCCAAGCGAAAACTTAAAAGACGGAGGTTGTTCCACAGAAAACAGTACAACCTCAGGTATACGAGTTCAAATTCCAGAATCATTCACCACTAACGGCGAAGGTAAGTCAAAATTATCCAACTACTATTTTTTCCAAGTACACATTGCATTGTAAGTGCATCAATCATTAGGAACTAAAACAAAATTAAAGGCACAAAGAGGAACCGATTAAACAAACATAATTACTAAAATTGACGACGCGACAACTACATACGATATGAAAGGTTATCGGAATTTAAGTTGAAGGGCCTTTTTTTTATTTAACCTCTTAACTTGTCGCGCAAATACCTCAAGTAATAAACGTTTGTGTTTGAATATGAAGTATCTATAGGTTTTTCTCTGTTTTGAACCTACCTGATCCAATCCAACCACATTATTTGTTTTGAAGGCCGTTCGTTTGTGGATTTTGTTTTTCATTCAAGTAGAATCCAACTTGTCGACTGTAAAGTCGACCAGCTAGTAGCGTCTACCACCAGCATTTTTATTAACTCAAATAGTGTGTTAAGATTATGGCTTGAAAAATGACAACGAGTTGGACGGCAATAGCACAACGGCGGCAACGAAGGCGATAATACCAGGCACCACCCTGTTGTATATCGAAAAGATATGAACATACAATAATCTACTACAAAACACTTATATAGCGTAGCGTGTGTGGCTGTAGATAAAAGTATTTTCTTTGGCGCCGGAATGCCGCCGCCGCGCCGCCACTGTTCTTCAAAAATACACCGCCATATCTATTAGTTAAGCTATAAGTCTATATAAAGCTTCATTTTTATAGCCATCCGACGCGCCAGTATTAAATACTTGTACTTTACTATCTCAAATAAAAGAGCTTATGGAGTTTTATTTTCACTTTAACCAGACTTTTCGAGCATTACTGGCCGCCATGGGTTCGCCTGATTGTGTTGGGTAGCAGACATTTGGCAGCACCTCAACCGCAATGACAATATGGACTCATCGACTAGCGGTGACGCGGGAGGCGTCATTAAAAAAAATACCTCATGGTTACCCATTTTTTTTTGTTTAATCTGTCAAAATGGCGTGCGATACGTCACTTGCTGGTATCCACTTTTTTGGCTTTTCAATCGCTTTGAACCATGTCGAATCAAATCGATTCCAATATGAATTCTTAATAAGACCGTGTGGGTGTTCTTAATGGCTTTGTTTCTGTTATTTTTAAATTCTTAGCGCCGCCGCCACTCAACGGCTATAATAATAATCAAAATCGGATGGGTGCCACATAACAAGTCTCTTAGATTCCAGTTTCGAACGCAGACATTTTTGTAACAAAATCGATGTGTGAACGAGTTGCGCGTTGAAAATTGAAATGCGACGCAGCTAGCAAGTTATTTTTTGTATCTCGCTTTCGGCATCTTACCATCTGGAAACCAAAAATAAAACCAAAATGAAGAAGAAAAGTGGTCAAATTGTTGCCCCTATTCGGAGCAACATTTTCGTTGGAAACTAAAATTTCAATTCATTTTTTTTGTATGTAGGCGAGTTGACATATAGATGAGTGTGGAACACGTGTTGTCTCGAGGCTTGTTTGGCGTTTGGTAAATTTATAGTTTTTTTTCTCAACAAAAATCTATTCATAAAGATTGGCCTTTTTAAAGCGGAAAGAACGAATTTGATGACAATCGTACCGAATTAAATATAATTTTCGTTTTCTTTTCGTCATTCTCATTATATTTTTCGGTGTCGTTTGATTTTTGTTTTAATCATCAGCCCACATACCTTCAACGATGTGGTATGTGGATCGTATTAGTTTATTGTTGTTTTTTTTTGCTTATAATTTATTCAATCAGCTTTTAAATGTTTAACATTTTATTTAGTATTATTATAGCTCTTGTGTTTGTATATCTTATCCCTTTATTTATATCTTGTTGTTTTTTTTGTATTAATTTTGAGGTATTCAAACAAAAATGCAAAATTAATGAGATAAAAAAGTAGGGAGGTATAACCACACCCTTATAGTAATTTTATTTTTTATTGTGGCGTGATCTGATTAAAGCTGTGTTTATGCTCAAACGGGTTTGAAAAGAAATTCATTCATTGTTTCGTTTTAATTGATTGTGGCGTGGACGGCAGTAGGGGGCCTTAAATCGATTTGAACTGGACTGGGCTCATGTGTCAAAGGAATTTCAAAAATTAAGTCAATAGGCCAGTTAGACCTAACAACATCTCACTAAAATCTCAGAGATTTTTAAGTGAGCTGAGAACTGCAATTTGGATTCAATTTATTATTTCTGGCTGGATACATCTACACTGTATCTAACAGTCCAGCTGTTTTGGCGCTGAATGAAACCCGAGTAGGTGAGAATTCCGATCCTACTGAATTTCTCATTCATGGGTATAGCTATAGTGCCATTATTCTTCCTCCATCATGGTCTCACCGTTTACATTACAGGAATGATGTCGCTTATCTATTTTTTCACAGTATGGATGCTGCCCCAATTTCATGTGGTTCAAGTTCATAGTAAATATGCACATCATTCACTATTGTCTTCTCTATCGAAGCCCATATTTGGACACAGCTTCAACTTCTCGCGAATTTTATCCCTGTATCCTCACACTGAAATAGTTATTACGGGCGATTTCAATGTACAAAATTCTGCGGGGCTTCTCCATTCTGGCCCGACAACAGCCGAAGGGTCTGCTAGGATCTTCTCTGAGTCCAACCACCTTACTCAGCTTGTGAAAGATGAAATAAAAACATTATGGGCACGAGTAGGACTCGAACCCATGACCACGACGACCATAGTATCATATCTGCAAATTTCTCGTGTCAAACTAATCCAGTTAAAGAAAGAACTCCTAAGAGAACTGTATGGCAATATTAGAAAGCCAACTGGGACGGTTTCAATAACTTTTTCCGGATCTTTAACTGGTCACTATGTTTCCTCGATAGTGACATAGACTCCAAATAGGGTTAAAATTATAAAATCCAAAGAAAAATCATGGTTTGATTCAAGGTGTAACGAGGTTATCAGTGAAAAATAAGTAAAGTGCCGGTGTTTTAGAGCCAACCCAACTGAGGAAAACTGGAAGAAGTTTAAACAAGCCAGGAAAGATTGTAGGCCCATATTCGCCGGACAAAATTTTTACATCACCAAAAATTAAGGCAGAAAATACTGCAATGTCCCAAAGCCAGTAAGAATTTCTGGTCTTTTGTAAAAAATATGAAGAATTCATCATCTTCTTCTGTCATTACGCTTGGTGACGATGACACACTCCAGTTGTTAGCTTTCTAGCGAAAGCTAACCTTTTCGCTAGGCAGTTAGCCTCCAATTCAACGAGAGTGTCATGTCTTTTCCAGACCTTGATCTCGTCAATGATTCCATAGGGCAAATCTTCTTTCGCACTCGTGCTGTGGCGAGAGTCCTTAAAGATCTCAACATACATAAATCTGCTGGTCCGGATGGTATCCCCGTTATTATTCTGAAGAGGTGTTCTTTCACGCTGGCAAAACCGTTGCGTAAGCTTTTCCATCAATCCTATTCTTCTGGGCTCGTTCCGAGCAGTTGGAAAACAGAATTTGTCCAGCCAATTCCAAAAAGGGTGAGTCTGCCTCTCCCTCCAATTATAGTCCAATTGCACTTACGTCCCTTCTTTCTAAGGTCATGGAAACGCTTCTTAAAGCTTCTTAATGACCGGCGGAACGGCTTTCACAGCAACAGGTTCACGGGTGATCTAATGGTTAATATCACCGAACAGTGGAACAATCTTTACATCGTTTTGGAGAAAGTCAGATTGTTGCACTTAATATTTCAAAGGTATTTGATAAAGTCTGGCATCTTGCTCTTTTATCGAAAATGCGTTCTTTCGGTATCGATGAATTCCTCCTTCGTTGGATTAGAGACTTTCTTTCAAACCTTTCAATACAAGTTGTATTGGACTTCTTGGCTTCAAGTCTGAAACCCACAATATAAATGCTGGTGTGCCCCAGGGCTCCGTTTTGTCTCCGACCCTCTTTTTTATTAATGGTCTCTTGTCTGTAACTTCTAATCCAATAAATTGTTTCACTGACGATAGTACCCTTAGCTTTTCATATTCGTTCCCAGACTCACATCCCTCCTTTTCGGAGGTGGAACTGCAAGGGCAAAATATAATAATCTCATTAAACTCTGACTTAAACAGCATTGTACAATGGGGAATACAAAATCGCGTAGAGTTTAATGCTTCGAAAATCCAATGCTGTCTTGTATCGTTGAAGCGAGATATACATATCTGCCACTGTCCATGTGTGGCACTTGCATCAATGAGACCGAAAATCTCGAGATTTTCGGTATGTGCACTACTGACCACCTCTTGTGGAACGAGCACATATGCAATGTTACCAAAAATGCCTTAAGATGTTTAGGTTTTTTCGGACGATGCCCCCCTTCTGATCTGGCTATCATCTACAAAACTTACATACTTCCCAAGCTTGAAAACACTTCCTCATTTATTTCATATCTAATTCTACTGATAACCTCTATACTGGACGCACTTTATCCAACATCCAAATGATTTTTACCTTTACAAGTGGAATCTGCCCAGAGATTAGAAGTAGAAGGACATGGGAAACTGACTAACCTCCGTTTTACCCCCTAATTCCCGCAATTTTTATTTTCTTTCAATTTTTCTTTTCGGGTTCGTGAATAAATGTGAGTTTACTGAATTGACGACCTAAATTTGACATTCATTGTATTTCTGTTAGCTAGTACCCGCGAGATGAAAATCGATCTTAGTGCCATCTTGAGATCTGGCGCAAAAGCTATTTTTTTACATAGTTTGATATTGGGAAAAAAATAGCTTTTGCGCCAGATCTCAAGATGGCACCACAATCGATTGTCATCTCGCTGGTACTAGCTAATAGAAATACAATGTTGACATTTTAAGCAATGCCATGCTGTATGTATACCCGCAAAACATTGCAGAAACTTCAGTTTCAAACGTCAAATTTAACCTTTGAATATACACAAAGTTTTACACTTCATAAAATTGTTAAACTTTTAACAAATTTGCGGTATCTGGAGGATTAAACATAAGCCAGTTTCTCATTTCATTTTCGCTGATCTTTTAATAAAAATTACAACAGATTTGACAGATGTCAGACAAAGGTAAATGGGGACGTTAATTTGGGATACGTAATGTCGTTTTCCATTGGTCGTCCAGAAGCATTCAGAAGAGTCCAGAAGTCTTCTGAAACCATTCCATTGGACTGACTTTGACACTTTGACAGACGGAATGCTTCTGAGAAGAGCAGAACCCTTCTGTTTTGAAAACAGAATCGTCCGAAGAATGACACATATATCATAACCCGTTCCCTTGGGGGTAGAAAAATAAACGTCAAAAAAATACCAATGGAAAACGACATAAGCTTTTTTTCCTAGAAAATCAGAAACAAAATATTTCTTCTAAGAAAACCAAAAAAATGAAAATAACGTCGGCACTATTTTAACATCAAACAAAAGATACAGTTAGTCAGCAAAATGCACCTTGTAGTAGATATCTACTTCTGCTATCTCTATTGACTCAAATTTAAAATATTTCTCGCTCTCTGCGTCCCCAGCTGCTGACTGTATTATCAAATGCTGGTTTTTCCTAAATAAGGAATACACACCACATGCTTTCTTAAAAAAAAAAAACAATGATCCATTCGTAAAACAATGAGAACCTAACAGAGGTAACTTGTTAAAAATTCATAGCTGATTGTCGAGATGTTGTCAAGGGGATATGTCATATGTGTTCACATTCCTCTAATAATGTTCTCACAAATAGAAAAAAGTAAACTACCTTTTGGCACAGGATTGTGTAAGTCAGAGCAAGTTAATAGCGTTAATTTAATAACGATAACGACTGCTTCAAATAATATCGGCGACAAAACGCGACGCCATGTGCTAAAGACAAGTCATCGATTTACTCCAAACAAGAAAATTTTAGCACAGCTCAGCGTTCAGTTCAATTAAAACCAAATTATTGAAACAATACCGGAATTGCGACTTCATTAACAAAACGAAAAAGAAAAAAAAATGTCTGACTACTGACTGCAACGTTTACATAAGAAAATTTATAGGCAGGTTAGGTTATTAAGTAGAGGCGCCTGCTTACAAGTGTTGCGTGGAATCAGAACTCACCCTCTTCAAAAAAAAAAAAAACCTTTTGAAAGTAAATAATGTGATGTATAAAATTGTTTTCTTAATTGTAGATTTTCCAGTTCTTGACACTAGACAAACACTTTTGTGAGTCAAATCTTTGGAATGCAATTTCAGACTTCAGATTTCCGTTGTGTATTGCATGAAAAATATTGTCAAAATTCGAATACTACTGTCGTTGTCCATTAGTCTCATTTTGACGTTTCTTCTTCTACCTCCAATGGAACGATTCTGTTTTCAAAACGGAAGAGTTCTGCTCTTCTAAGAAGCATTGCGTCTGTCGAAATCAGTCCAATGGACCTTGACAAAATCGGATAAATGTGCCTTAGGCTCGTTCGAGAGGAAAGCTCTTCGGGTCATCTTTGGCCCCATGTGCATTGATGGGGAATCGAGAAGAAGATACAACAGTGAATTTTACGGGTTGTACGACATGAACCTAGGTAGAAGAGTCAAGGTCCAGAGACTCAAATGGCTCGGTCATTTAGAGCGGATGGACATACCAATACTCTGGTCCGGAAAGCCTTCGACACTTTTCCCGAGGGATGTAGAAGGAAGAGGAAGACCGCGAGTCAGGTGGCGTACACAAGTGGTAGAGGACCTCAATCAACTTGGAGTGCACAACTAGAGACAGCTAGTTAGGGACCGAGCTGGATGGCGGAGACTGTTGATTGAGACCCAAATCCACAACAGACTGAAGAGCCACTTTAAGTAAGTCAAATAAAATGACACAACGAACAGTGGAAAACTTGAACTGACGTTACACGTCATAAATCTTTCTATCAATCTTCCAAATAATTGTACTAGCCCAATTTTAGGAGGTAAATGACAGTGCAACAATTTAATCACACTATTATTATATTTTATCGATTGTTTGCAATCATACTACAGTCAAATAAATATGACGACAAGAAAAAACGCATACCATTTTTCTGCCACAAACGGTTATTGCCGTGAGCTCATTTAATTTACTATCGATTATTTCGATAATTATCGATAATATTTCAACTAATCAATTAATCAAGTAATCGGTGATTCCAATTTTGAAGTATTTTTGCGCAGTCAAATTATCAAAAAATTGAAATAAAGATCTATAGTGTAAATGTCAATTGCAATATGACAATAGTTTCCCATAAAATCCAAAGTACATAACCATAAACCATAAGCAAAGCAAACGAGAGAATGCTGTATCTCCATGAACATTGCACATGAAATAGAATGTACATCTAAATCAATTTCACTTCAAACTAAACAAGTGTTTCATAATGGTTTATTTTTATAGCGTTTTCTCATGCACAAAACTGTAAGCAGAGCCCAATTAAACATAGTTTATAGGTTAGCCATAATTTGCAACAGTTTGACGGGAAATAACAACAACAACAAAACCCTTTTATGTATTAATGTGAACTTTCTGCGAAAACAAATGTGAGAAGTAATATTACTTTTCTTTTTTTTAAGTTAGAATGAATATTAATCTCACCGCTATCTAGCGCCATTAAGGCGTCAACGGCATCGCCCTCTCCTTACTTGATTTTATTGTTGTTATTGTTTTTGTGTTTGTACATTCTGTTCTTTATTTTTGTAGTAGTAACTTTGCTATCTCTAATCAAGAAGAGGCAGCTTTTATAGGAAAAATTATATCAAATAAATTGCAAAGGAAAAAAAAGAAACAAATAATAATTGTATAAACGTTACGAACACCACGCAAAATGGTTTTATTACTATTACAGCATTCTCTAAAAATAGACAGACACTAGCCTCTATGCTGGCACGGTAGTTATAGAGTACCAGCTTGGCTAGTTATCTGCTATTAACATATAGGTGGTTTTTTTTCTCCACTGAGTTCTGAGAAGAATAAAGAAATGATTTTAATAATTGGTCTCCGGTCTTGAACAAGATGCATCTGCTTATCACTGATATTTTGCAGTGCATTTTGGGTTAGTTGGAATACCGAAAGGGGGACTTTTCGGGCCGGGGACTGGTCGGAATCGGAAGTAATAGATGTGTGTGGTTCAGTCAATTGTGACGATTTTTGTTTTCTTTTTACCGGACAGACAAACACGAACTCAGTGTAGATGGGCGATACGCGTTGTGTTAACGGATTGTATAGTCATTATCATATATGACAGTTGTAGAGTATTTATGACTTATTAAATTCAAGGTGTTCGCATGGATGGCGCCATTTGATTACCGTTTTAATTAGCACTAGTAACATGATGAATTTATCGACGCGGAAAGTAGATAGGGAAATGTCGATAAGAAACAATTGATTAACACGATTGATAAAAATATGACAGATATATGGGGAATGTCTGCAGAATTATGAAATAAACGTGAATCATTTCATTACAAATTCCGTTGTACAACGTTTTCACCTGTCATAAATATAAGCTTTGGCAAGATTGATTTGGTATAAATCGTGATATTGAATTATCTCAAATCTACTTCTATCAATTTTGGCTCATGGCAAAATCTTCAAAGTTTGTGTTTACGAGTGGTGAACCAATTCCAGTGCAGAATTTGGTAATTTGATTGTAAACATCACCTGTTGACAACACATTGAGGTACGCTTACGCATCGAGAATTAATATTCTAACCTCTCTTAACACGTTCTCTGAGAACTAGCCCAAAGAAGGAGGTTTAGGTTGAAATATGCAAGGCATTTAGCATAGAGAGAAGAGATATTGGATATCAAGCTGCCTAAATATGGTTTTTGCCACAACTAGGGAATGTTGAGAGTGTATTGGGTTTTGTCAAAGTTTCTACTCTCTTTTTTTGCTACATTAAATCAATAATTCACGTACACGAATTGGAAAAAAAGTAAAACTTGCGGATCTCCTCTCACTGATCTGTGGCTTTTGGTGCACCATTTTTAGAACAGCAGAACTCTTCCGTTTTGAAAACAGAACCGTCCGAAGAATGACACATACATCAAAACCCGTTCCATTGAAGGTAGAAGAAGAATCGTCAAAAAAGACCAATGCAAAACGACATTACTTCACCATGAGATGTCAGTTGGTTTTTTGAAGTTTATATCACTACTTTCAAGAAATGGCGTAATCACACTCGTGGAAACGTCATTTACTTTTGCTAGAGAAAATTATTATCTTTCAATATTACTGACCTATAAGATTGCTTTGAACCAGAAAGTTTTACTTCAAAAGAAAAAAAATATATATGTCATTTACGATAACCAATATTGATAAAGGAATGCGTACGTGTCAAAATACATGTTAATTTATTCAATACCATTATTCTTGTATCAAACAATATACTGCAAATGTCCAAAGGTAAAGGGACTCTCCATTATTATTCTCGTGTTGGTAAATTTTTAAGTGGTTAACTGAAGTCACTCTCACTGTCAGATAAGATATGGGCAAAAAGCTGACGATTTTGTCTTATCGCAATTAATATTTATGTATGAACGTCAATAAACGATATCAAAAGACAGTAGTCAATGAATATTAGGACTATTCAATCAGTTAGCAAAAGCCTTTAAATATTTGAGCAAAAGAGAGAGATCAACTTTTGGGCCGATTGAAAACGATGTGTACTGTGACACCTAGCTGTCAAAGAAATTTTATGTAGACTCGATCTGTCACTTTCTTGTCACATATTTGTTTATGCAAATCGAATATGGGCTTGATCCATTTATTCTGAGACCTCAATGAAAAGACAAACAACGCGGAGCGATTAATACTTGGATTCTTTTTGACACTTCGGGCTCTGTTTACAACGAAAAAAGAACCAAGCGGTTTCTTTTAACATTCCATACGACCAATACAATGTGTTAACTCGCCCAGCTAAAAACTTAGCAATAAAGTAGATTTCTGAGAACTCGACTCAGACACACGTCTGCAAATGTTCATCAAATATGGAAATCATAATAGGTGAAACCTGACAGTTTAAATTAATTGAAAAATGAATATGTATATTGTAGCATTTTCTGTATTGTTGCTATTCAAAAGAAAACCAATAGCAATAAAAGTCTCAGCCACACAAAAAGTGTGCTTTTTTCCACAATTTTAATATGACTAGTTGTGTCTGATGGTGGCGCCAGGTCAATTAAACAATAATAACACTGTGTGGTACTTGTGTGCAGTCAAGCATGACCGAGTTTTTGCTTGTGTTCACTTGACGTCGCATTGTTAAGAGCAATAAGAAAGGCGTGAGAGTTAAAACTTCTTCCTAAGGCTATGTCTACTCTGTCAATTAATTTAAATATGCTTTTAATGTCTGGAGAACACAAATATCGATAACTCGAAAGGTTAGAAATGCGAAACTTTTGTTGATTGTAAGAGAATCATGGACATTTTTAATTGAGGGACTTACCAAAGTGTATGTAATGTACCATTCAGCGTGAATTAAAACGATGTATTCACCTTTTTTTACAAATCTCGAAGTTTTTTTCACTTTCAAAAACCAGGATTTATTCTAACGCTTTGGAGTTCATATCGACCTGATAACTTTTCACAGAAAGAAAAGAAGAAGTTGATGAAAGAAGGCTCACATAAATCCACAACAACTATCAATTGGAAAAATGACATTTTGATAAGTGTGTCCACAAAATCAAGTTATTTTGACAGCTTTAAACCATTCAGCCATTTATTACTTTCCGAGCCGTCGGTGTTGGGTGTCCTTCCTCGAAGACAGCATATACTTCGTTTTTCCCTCATTTAACGCTAAACCCATTTTTGTCGCTTCTGTCTCCATTCCCACAAAGGCGCAATTGACATCACGCTTTGTTCTTGCCATTATATTAATATCATCGGTGTACGCGAGAAGTTGAACAGACTTTTGGAATATAGTGTCTCTGGTGTTGACGGTGGAGCTTTGCACTTTGTTTTCAAGAACGATGTAAAAGAAATCGTATGACAGTGCATCGCCTTGTCTGAATCCATTTTTGAAAACGAAAGATTCCGTAAGCTCGTTGCCAACCTTGATGGTGCAGCGTGAGTTCTCCATCGTCGTTTTGCGCAAGCGAACGAGCTTTTCAGGGATGCCAAAACTAAACATAGCTTTATACAGTTCGTCTCTGTAGATGCTATCATACGCGGCCTTAAAATCAATAAGAAGGTGGTGGGTATCGATTTGGAGTTCATATTGTTTTTCTGGATCTGCCGTGAAGTACTTCCTAGGCTGAAGCCACATTAATAGGGACCAATCAGATTGTTGACGAAAGGCTTCAGAGATTCCCTGCTGTTGGCTCTCTCCAACATCCTCGATTTGACGCTTTCATGCTCCCTCTGTTTTCTTCTTAGAAGCCGGTCCTCTCTCCTCTTTTGTTCGTAGAGCTCACGAGCAGCTCTTGTTCTTCTATTCAGTCCAGCTTTGTATGCCTCCTGCTTGGCTGCATGGGCCTGCCTGCTTCTGCGTCAAACCAGGGGTCTCGTTTTGGTGGCTGTGTGAAACCTACCACATAAGAGGCAGCATCTCTAACTGCTTTCTGGCAATTTTGCCACTAGTCTTCGATACCTACTTAATATTTTCGGCATAGGACTTTTTAAGATGTTACTTGACACTCGATCAGAGAAGGATCTGGCGATCTCTTGCGATTGTAGCCGTCCGACGTCGAGTTTTCTTGCAGCATTTCCTTGTTTTGGCCGATGTCGGGATATTCGTAGCATTTTCTTTCCTATGACGAGTGGTCCGAGTCGATGTTGGCTCCTCGGAAAGTTCGAACATCTAGAATGCTGGACAGGTGCCTTCCGTCAATCGCAATAGGCGTGTTTTTTTTTGCACAGCTATTCTTATCTGCAGTGGGAGCTTCCACGTATTACAAATACAACACGCAGCTACGGATAAAACTTAAACTTAAATCTGGCTGCGGATAAAAAATTGAAATTTTTTCGAGTATCGATACTCGGTCGGAGAAAAATGGAATTTCTTAGGTTGGTAACTCGGATAATCGGATAACTGAAAGAGTCTCGAAGGCTTTGTTCGCAGAGTGCAACGCACTTTAAGTGCGTTCTTTTATTTAAGTATATTTTGAATTAATATTGGAAAGCACAAATCAAGGAACGAGTCACACATAGTTTTAAGGTATAACTACAACGGCCACTTTTTGCAAAAAGTGGAACATTTACAAAAGTATTTTGTTTTCTTTGAAGCGCCATTTGAATTTAAAAAATTGTTTTTGACATCAACAAATAAGCTTTCTGTATCATTAGGTCCGTTCGCGTTCTTTCTGCACTAAAATTCGTAAAAAGACACATTTTAAGGAGTGGGGGTAAAATTCTCTCATAGAAAAACAAAACTACAAAAAAGTAAGCGAACGGGAAAACAACAAATTTTACCCACATTTTAATTGTCAAGTTATTTTGTATGAAAAATTGAAACTTTGAAATTGAATTTATTTATTTATTTCCTATTTTCAATCAAATTTGACACTTTTCACAAATCAGCCCAAAGAAATTTCTTGGGCTAAAATTTGTAGGTTGGGGAAATATTTTACTCTCTCGTGAGCGCTCTCTTTTACGAAAAAATACGAAATTTTTGAGTACGCGAACAGGATTTGGTAAAATTTCGTAATTTTTCGTAAAATTTGACTGTTTTAGGAGGGTACGCGAACGGACCTATTACTTTTAATTTTGGGGTGGAAAAACTGTCACAAAATCAGTTTGAAAATTTTCACTTTTTGACTTTTTGTCATAATTGTGAATCTGACAGCTAAAAGAGGTGGTGAAGTGAGGAAAAAATGGAAAAAACTCAGATTTTATTATCTATTTGAGACTTGAGATTCAAAAAATGTATTCGTGATTCAAAAATCTGAATCGCGATTTTTTAACAAAAATCACACATAGGTACAAGCACACGCACTTTAAAACACACTTCTCTGTTTGACATTTGTCTGAACATTTGTTATTGTTTTATTTATTTGTTTATTGAACGACGACTGACCACACCTACGAACATACCCCAATATGTCAAAAACTTATCCGAAAGCAAAACCGAAATAACAAATCAAACTTTGAAGAAATGCAGATGGATGTACAAATGGAAAATCAGGAAAACAGGTGAATCTTCCATTTTTAGCAATTTACTTTGGTTTATAAATTAATTATACATAGAAACAACTCAAAAATAATCTTAAATAAAATGGGTTTTTTGTTTGTTTTTGTTTTATTATCCGACAGCTAGACAAGTCTACCAACTTAAAAAAAAAAAAACAGCTGCGGATGGGCAACTGCGGATATGTTTTTTTGGGAAATCGAATTTGGCTGCAGATAGCGATGCCAAAAAAACACGCCTAATGTGATCAATTTGGGTGACGACGGTTGATTAATCAGGAGCTCTCCATGTTCCTTTATGGATGTTTCATTTGACGTTTACTGTTATTTTGTTATAGTATGTAAAAATGTATGCAATGCATTTAAGGTGTAGCAGATTTAGGGTGCTTTCATAAATGCATGGTTGCTTTGCTTACATGCGATCATTTGCAATCATATTAACGTCAGACAAAAATACTTGCGCATGTGTTTTACACTGCATTTATGATACTATATACCTGTCTCTTTTATTCAGAAAGAAATTCAGTGTGCATGTGATTTTTTGTAGTTGCACATTTGCGCTGCAAATATTTGCGTTTTGCTTTTATGAACATCTGACTTTTATCATTTGCATTTATGAACAACATGCATGCGTCAGACTTTCGCAACCATGCATTTATGAAAGCACCCTTATTCACTCCAATAAAAACGTCAAAATTTGACAGAACTCAAAGCACAGTGTGCAAAGAGGAACATACTTTGAGGTACAAAGACAAAATGAAGTGACAAACTGCTTTGTGTCTTCCACACAACAGACCTTTTCTGTGCGTACGTCAAAACGAATCGGATGTGTTCGTGCTGAGTGTATTGAATGAAACAATCGAGAGCATTATTTCTACTTGAAGCAAATTAAACGTAAAATGTCGAATGAGTTGACAAAGTGCGTCTGAAATTGTTAAAAATTCTTTCCATTATTTGAAGCATTGAAATGACGAAAAGTGCTGTCAAAGTCCCTTTTTACAAATCAATGATCTGAAGTCACTAACATCTTCAAAACCCCACACAATTGCCTATTATAAGTGTATTGGTATTGCATTTTTTTTTCTTTTCTTAAGTAAATACAAATAAAAATAATCTCTCATCGGCAAACGATCAAAGCTCAACGGCAAGACATCAGTTTTTTCTTTGAAATTTACCGCACAGCATGACGTTTTGTTTTTAATTTTCTTCAATTTCTTAAAAGTAATTTTAATACACGAAACATATACAAACACAAGTACAAAAGAAATAAAGAGAGAAATCGAGAGCATTGCATTTTTTTGTTGGTATACCAACTAGGTAGAAAATCAGCGAAAGCGAACAAAAATATCAACTTAACCCAATCTGATCCCCAACCTTCCAACAACCCAAATATGAAATTCAAACACACTAATCACGACGACAACGACACTAGCGACGCACGCGACATGGTGAGAATATACAAAACTTAAGTTTAAAAGAAATTCGCAATTCTCTCATTTTCTTAGATTGACTGTCAAAGCATTTGAACTTTTAATTTGAACAGACATTTTGTTGTAATTCGAACGACCTCAAAGTGTTAATAAAAAAATATGACACATACAAATATTAACAATAATAATGATAAACAGGCGCCACCTAGATAACTCTCTCGCCACACCACTCTCTATCACTTACCGTCAAAAAAAGTTATAAATAATTGCACTTGGAGCGACAATGTGTCGACAATACAGTCTGACGTCGTGTCGGTTGCCTCGACAAAGATGCCATTGCATGCAATACCGGGACACATTTGTTTATTTCATTTTGACGTTTGACGTTTTATTGGTATTATTTGGCTGTGTATGGGGAATGTATTTATAATAACCACATAACACATTGAATTATTTGTCGCCGCACAAGCACAACACATTTATAACGAATTGTGATGGTCGGTCAACGTCGTCATCGCCTTTGTATATGGATTTACCTAGTACTATCAAGAATGGTTTTCGAGCAAGCAAGCAGAGAACACACATTACAAACTAATGTAAAAAACTGTCAAAAAACTGTCAAACCAAGCAGAAAACCATTCTTGATATTACCTGGTAAATCCATATACAAAGGTCATCGCTGCCGCCACCGCGCCACATGCGAATTAATCATATGAACGTTTTTGAAAACCATAAAAACAAACAATAAGCCTCGATTAGAGTATCAAGCTGTCACTCCCGTTCCGCCGCTGCTGCCCGCCGTTCCGATCGCTGTCACTGCCGACGACAATCAATTGCGGGTATGGTGGCTTTATGCCGTCGGGCTGGATGAGATCGGGAAGATATCCACTGATTCAGGACCAACCGACATTTAAACCGCGAAAAGATAGAAAAGAGACGACGAAAGTAAATTGATAAAAACTTTGCGTTCGGACCCGACCCAACGATCTTGAAAAAAAAAAGTTGGTACGCTGATCGTTCAGTGGTGCCTGTTTGATGTTTCGTGAGGGGCGCGAGGTGAGATGGAGCCTGGCATACCTAAGGTTTCCGCATGCTAAGTACTGTTTGACGCCACCATCGCAGTGGGTTTTTTTTTATTCACCACTTAGTTATTATAACTTCTCTACCTCACTCGAAAACACACCCTGCCCTCTTGTGTACGGTAGAGCGAACTAAAACGAGCGTGTCTCATCACTCTTTTGAAGATCGTGTGTTATTTTTGTTAAAATCAATTGATAAAGTAGTGTTGTTATGTCAATGTGTATATTTACCTACATACTTTGTTCAGTTGGTAGGTTCACGCGGCCAAATTAATGTGTAAGCAAAATTTATTGGCGAACGTGATGATGATCACACCAAGGAACTACCGAGATCGGTAAGATTGGCGTCAATAAAGACAATGTTGTCAGCGGCGGCGATGGCGGCGCCTTTTCTATGTGTCGTCTGTTGTTTTCTTTCTTTTTTATTTTATCATCATCGACAATCGTGTCGTCGTTGCTAACAACGATTTATAAAGTGGAGAGTCAAGTAGCAAAGTGCACTTTTTTGTTGCACCCACTTTGACATTTGATCATTTCTTTGCGCTTAAACAGGTGTGTAGTTTTGAGGAAGGAACAAAAGTAATTGAAATTGCTGACATTTGTGTAATCGAACTGTGAGTTGTCAATTTAGTAATTGAATTTGACGTCATGTGAAAACAAGAATGAGTGGAGACTTATTTTTAATTGGAGACCTTTAAGACACCTGAGACCTGACATCTGCGCTTCGAAAAGCGGTTTTTTTTATTTTATGATGTCAATTTAGGTCTCAACGGCAAAATTATGTGATGCGCATGCATATGTCATTATAACGACCAATTGCACAAAATCGTGTTAAAATTTTCACCACGATTAAATTTGACATTTGTTTTGAAATGCGACAAAATTTAGCCAACTCTCTTGTGAAAATTAAAAGAAATTTCCCTCTTCTATCATTCATGAAAAACGTCAATTTTTAACCCACTTAACTCGCTCCACAACTCGATAAGGTTTAACCCATTTTATTCACCATGCTAGTGTCAGATTTTAACCTAACTTCACACATTTTAACACAATTCACACACGGCCTTACAACAATGTTGCAGATTCATATTTTTTAGCTTCGCATCCTCCTTGATTGCCTCAAGTGGTATGACATAAAAGGGCGGTAGAGTCAACATTGTAAACGTACTCGAAGTTCCAACGTGAACGTCTATGTGGCTTTTTGCTATGGCGATGTGCATTTTAAATGCGAAATTAAAATTATGCTCGAATAGGCAGTTTGTGAAGATCTTGTCGAGCAATAAAATGAAACTATTTGAAGCAACAAACGGTCGGTCGGTGATGCAGTTTGTTTTATGTTTGCGTGATTCGTTGCGGTGTTCTCTCCTGTGCGTAAATGTTGGGTTAGGTGGGGTGTGTTTTAGGGAATGATGCCGCCGCCACTGCCGCTGGCAGTATTCACAGTTGTTGCCATTCCACAAACATAGCGGTAAGCATGTACATTCATCTGCATCACATCACTTACATACATAGAAATGGAACGAGTTGTTCGTTAAGTTGCGGTGGTTTAGTGGTTCATTAAAGTCACGGACGAGTGCGGCGGTATCATATTATTGTCATTGAACGCGATGACTATTAGTAGTGTCGTCGTAAAAGCGTCATGTTTTTCTGATTTCCGTCAATGATTGCAAAAATGTATTAATATGCGAATGTCTTATTGTTTTTGCATACTCGCTTTTATTCTTACTTACTTTACATAAGGTGGCGCTACAGTCCGGGGTTGACTTGGGCCTCAACCAACAAACCGCTCCAGCCAGCTCGGTCCCTAGCTAGCTGTCTCCAGTTTCGCACGCCGAGTTACTTGAGGTCATCTTCAACTTGCACGCGCCTCTAGGGTAGATTCGAAGATTTAACAGGCCGGAGCATTAGTGTCCATCCTCTCCACTTGACCAAGCCACCTGGGTCTTTGGACCTTCACTCTATTATAGCTAAGTCAGTGTCGCTGTACAGCCCATACAGTTCGTTGTTAAATCTTCTATTCCATTCACCGTTTATACAGACAGGACCATTAATCTTCCGAAAAACTTTTCTCTCGAACCGGCCTAGGGTGCTCTCATCCGTTTTTGATAGGGTCCATGCTTTTGCACCATATAGCAGGACGAGGAGGATGAGATCTTAGCGAGAGATCGTCACCTATAAGTTTTCGGAAGAAGGCTTTACTACTCAATTGCTTTCTTAGCCCAAAGAAACAGCGATTAGCAAGAGTTATTCATTCTCCTTCTGATCTCGGCGCCGATGTTATTGTGCGTGTTGATAGCAGAGCCACTACCTCGAAATTATATATGGGTCTATCGTGACGTTTTGTCCAAGACGTCGGCGTAGGTTGTACCTTCTTGATGACAGCATATACTTTGTTTTGCACTCATTGACCGCTAAACCCATTTTTTCAATTTTTTCAGCCTCTGTCTGTATGCTCACAAAAGCACTGTTGGCATCACGCTGCGTTCTCCCAATGATATCAATGTCATCAGCGTACGCGAGTAGTTGCACAGACTTCTGGAAGACTGTGCCTCTGGTGTTGTTAAAGAAGTCGCATGGCAGTGCATCACCTTGTCTAAAACCTTTTTTGACATCAAAGGCGTCGGTGAGGTCGTTACCGACTTTAATGGAGCAGCGTGAGTTCTCCATTGTCGTCCTGCTCAGACGAATGGTCTAAAGTCTAATATGAATCTATCAGTTTGTTGACAGACGGCTTCAGTCGTTCTTCATTGAATGGTTCATTCTGCCTGACAGCGGAGTTGTATTCGTCATCGCCGTTGTACAGTCTGCAGAAGTGGCCCTTCCATATCCTCAGCATTGGCTGTGACTCTACAACGGTATTTCCCTATTGGTCCTTACAGGCTTCAGTTCGTGCTCGGTAACCTTGAGTCATTCATTTTACCTCTGGGTAAGACTTCCTAACCTCATTCCTGTTTCCTAGTCTCTCTACATCCTCGATCGATCGTTTTTCATGCTCTCTCTTTTTCTTTCTGAAAAGATTGAGGTTACTTGACACTCGATCGGAAAAGGATCTTTCGATCTCTTGCGTTTGTAGCCGTCCGACGTCATACTTTCTTCTAGCACTTCCTGTTTTTGGCTTTGATCGAGATATCCGCTGCAATACCTTGGCTACAACGAGGTAATGGTCCGAGTCGATGTTGGCCCCTCGGAAGGTTCGGGCATCAATAATGATTGAAGAGCGATCGCAATAGAATCAATCTGGTTGACAGTTGATTGGTCTGGAGACTTCCAGGTCCCCTTGTGAATGTTGAGATGTGGGAAACGCATACGTGCTACTACTATGTTTCGCCCCGCGCGCTGCAAAATCGATAAACCTGAATCCGTTATCGGAGGATTTCTCGTGCACATTCCAAACACAGTTTAAATAGAAACTGAACAGACACTGTTCTGCACAGTTTAAACAGTTTGGAACAGAAAATTACAGCTTTTTGGTGTTCATTGAGTCTGTTTGAAACAGTTTAGTACAGGATTTTCTGTTCCATCTTTTTAGGTAGAACAGTTGAATGTTCTAAATTGTTACAAACTGTTCTGACATTTCTCATGAAGTTGTATTGTGCTGTGCTGTCTTTCTTCTCGCTGAACAAAGCTGATGTGAGTTTTCTTGTGATTGCCTTCAAAATTGTTATTGAGTCACAGCTGTCCTCACAAGAAATCAAGAGCTTGTGAACTGTCAAATGAGCACTTAATACTCAGATATAAAACTGACACACCCTTTTTATTCCGATCAAAGTTCATCAAAGCACAGTACACAGAATACAAGGTATTATATTGCGCATCTGTCAGAAATCAAAATGACAGAAGTGAGGAAAGGCACAAAAAGAAATTCCAAAAATTTCAGATCCAATGTCAAATTCGTCAAGGGAAAAAAAATGGCTGATATGTTTAGTAAATGATACAGACAGAGACAGAAATCTAAAGTTTTGTTCTTTTCTTTTTACTTTTCTTTTATTATGACATTTTGGATCTGAAATTTGACATAATATGCGCGAACTTAAGAAGAAGAAATTTGGGAATATAATACCTTGTATTCTGTGTACTGTGCATCAAAGATCATGGAAAGACATCTGTCAAGAAAAAAGCATGACATGAATCTCTAAAGTATTGTCTTGTTGGGATGATTCTCATGCGTTCTCAATTTTTCTAAAAGAATTTATGTATATACCTTTACATGTATCATTTCATCAACCTGTCAGTTATGTCAATTGAAAGTATGAAAATATTTTTTCTCCACTTTAAATAGACCTGTTTGCTTGCACAGTGCATGCCAACTTGAATCTAATCGATGTCGCATTTTTAAGGAGAACAACTAATTAGAATGCTGTCTTGCTTCTCTCTGCCAATCACAAAGATTGTTATTTTATTTATTAATGATTCTACATCTTCGTACCTATTTGTCATGCAAACATGTTTTCTATTCAATATTTTAATAAAATTTAGTTATACCCATAAGTTCTGTTGGTTCACTATATTTATTGCCAGCACACATTTTCGAACAGCAAAAAATAACAATCATTAAAATTTGCCAAAAGCACAAGCAAAACAGACGATAAAATTAAGTTCTGAGCAAAATTTGTGTATAGTGTTGAATGATGCCGACAGGCCCCGATTGGAGGTCTCCACTTACGTAATAAGTGGCGCCAAAAATATTGTCGTTAAATGCTATTTAGCTGTTTGTCGTTTAATTATAATTTTCTCTTTCCTTCGTTTTTGTGTTATTCGTTCGGTCAGGTGTTGGACAAAATGCCCAATAGCAATAATCATTAAATTTTTAGAGTTAAAACAACAATAATAATTAGAATCTTACGAAAGAACAACCAAAGTATGTGTGTCCAGTCTCTTTTATAGGTTCGTTGTTTGACGTTTTAATTTGATGACATCTACACGAGCCGTCTTTTTTCGCTTTAAATTTAAATGAATTCGTAATCATAAGACAATGTATTTTTATGTTGTTAAATTGTTTTTAATTGTCATCCTGAGCCATTAATTATCAATAAAAATATTTTCACTTTGTAAGATTCTCTAATTTATATGCCGTTATTTCAAAGTGAAAGAATCCACCGAAATGTCATCGTAAGACACAATAATATATTATTATGAACTTGAAAATGGCGGCCAACGACACACTCTGTGACAACAAAAATGCCAAATTCAACGATACGAACGACGTGATGCGCCGATCGACGAAGACGACCGCGACGCGACGACAGAAAAGTTTCCAAACAATTTATAGGTAAAGAGAAAATAAATTAAAATAAACAACAGGGAAGGGCAAAACTGCGGGAAAGAAAATTAAGAAAGAACGAAAAATAAGTAGGTAGGTATTGAGCATAAAAATAAAGTGATGGTAATAATAACTTTATGCCGCCAACGTATTTGCAAATTAGACTTTTAATACGTGATTTCCATTGCTAAATATAAAGATGATGTTGACTATAATTATTGTCATTGGGATGGTTGCATATCAGAAAGGGGAGGTGATCATAGAAGAAGAAAGACAGGAAAAAGAGCATAGGGTAAACATTTTGAAGTGATGAGGTAGTGCAACTAGTGTCCAGTGTTGGATGTGTCAACGAAACCATTTTAAAGTGTGAGTGACTTTTCATATAGAACTACCTCCTGCTTCTTCTTCATCCAAGCTGTCAAAATGACAGCTATTCACGAAAAAATAGATGTTTACGTGACGGTCCTATAAACAATTTTATGTCTTTGGCTAAGTCTGGCGTTAACGAGTTCAGCCATAGGAATTCAATTCAATGAAGCGTTAACCTGACATTTCATTTTACTATCGTAATGAAAGGAACGCAATGTTACGTATTGTGACTTCAAACGGAAACTCTAGTTCAAATATGCTGATCATTGACTTTGTCTGAGCTGTACGAAAAAGTCAACAATTAAAAACCGTTTCTGCTTAGAGAAATTTCATTCAAAGCAAACTCGAGCATCTGATCTAATAAGTCTCATGCTTAGTAACAGGAGAGTAACCCCCTAACGTGGGGTCCTTTCGCCTCTTTTATGAAACATGGTAGTAAAAGACCTCCTAAAATCAATGGAAGCAGAGGGTTTCAAGGTGATTGCCTATGCCGACGACCGACGTTGCAATATCTTTATCTGGGAAACACCCTCAAGTTCTCTCGGAACTCCTTCAAAATGCCTTTAACAGGCTTACCAATTGCGCATCTCAAATCAGCCCAACCACGATTAATGGAATACCCTTAAGCTTTTCCGACCAAGCCAAATATTTAGGCCCAATTTTAGACAAAAAACTAAAGTGGAAAGCAAATATTAATGAAAGAGTAGAGAAGGCTACTGTAGCACTCTTTAGTTGTAAAAAGGCGAAAGGCGCAAAATGGGGCTTCTCCCCAAAAATAACCCACTGGCTATACACTTCGGTAATCAGACTGATACTCATTTATAGAGTTGTCGTATGGTGGACCGCACTCGACAAGATGGTAAATCTAAATAAACTCATCAAAGTCCAGCGGTCAGCAGGTATGTGCATCACAGGAGCACTTCGCTCAACACCAACAGCAGCCTTGAAGGTGCTTCTAAACCTAACACCTCTTCACATCTTCTCCAAAATGGTGGCAGCCAACTCATGCGTGAGGCTTAGAGCCACCTCTCAATGTATCAGTAACAACACTGGTCATACTACTATCTTAGACAATTTTAGATCTACCCCAGATCGCTTAGACTGTATCACCCCGAAAATGGTATTCGATAATAAGTTCTATGTTTCCATCCCTTCAAGATCTTTTTGAGAAGAAGAAGAAAACACGATACACTTCTATACAGACCGTTCAAAGACCGACTACGGCGTTGGAAGTGGTATCTACTCGAAACAACTGAATCTCAGTCTATCATATAGACTTCCCAGTCAATGAAGTGTGTTCCAGGCAGAAGAAATGGCGATAAAAAAGGCAATACCCTGGCTCAAAGAAAACGTTATATCTTGCAAGGATATACAACGTTTTTTCTCGGACAGCCAAGCCGCTCTCAAATCTCCCGGCCTCTCGTGTCTGTCTCCACAAACTCTCTAATAGTCCACAACTGTCGATCATATCTGAATGAGATGACAACAGTTTTACCTCATTTGGGTGCCGGGCCGGGGAAATTACAAAGCTGATGAGCTCGCCAAAACCGGAACACTTCTGCGCACTGTTAGACAAAGACACAATAGAGGAACACCACTTGCTGCTTGCAAACATCTTCTCAAACAATGTGCTCTAGAATCAACTAATGCTAGATGGTCACAGGGTACCACCTGCCTAGCAACCAAACAAATATGGCCAAGCATAGACTTGAAGCGGTCTAAAGGCTTTATTTCCCTGAGCAGACGAAGTATAAGCTCCACAATAATTGGGTCTACACAAATGACTTCTGTGGAAGCTGCTTGGACGAGGAGGAAGAAGAAACAGTCCAATACCTTCTATGTTCATGTCCGGCACTCTCCAATAGAAGGAATAACTATCTCGGTAATCCCTTCTTCGATAATACCAGTGAACTGGCAACGATCGACACAAGATGTCTCACTAACTTCATTAAAAGTACAAAATGGTTTGTTCAAGTTCATTACTCTGCCATGAGTAACTCCTTTAGTGGTATCACAATGGACCCTTGAGGTGCATCAATAACATCTAGACGGCCAATCTAACCTAACCTAACCTAAACTCGTGCATCGTAACGTAGACGAAGACAAAGCTGAAGCGTGTTTGTGTTTAAGCCATTAAGAACAACTTTCGTTAATACCGAGATCAAACAGAATTTACAATTTTATGCAACTGACAGTAGGCAAGCTTAAGTAGCTAACTCATTTTATTTAAGTTTGACAAGTTTAAACGAGCTGGTCTGGTTACTTTTAAGTTGTTTTGTCTGCCAAAAATCAATTAAGAAATTGACTTCTGATTCATTTGATTTGGTTTTTATTAACTATTAGTTTTTGTGCATGTTTGAAGTTTATGCCATCAATTCAATGCATGCTATGATAATGAAAGCAGAAACACAATGACGCTTTGCCGTCGATGTTGACAACTGCGAAAAGTTCAGCTATAGGAAATCTGTGTAACCTCACACAATGACGCTTTTCCTACGTACGCTTTTTTTGACAAACGTAAGAAAACGTAAAGAAGCCACCATCTGTCAAAAAAAAGTTCAACTTGGTTGAACTTTTGCTTTATCTGACAGCTCAACAGCTGTTTGTTCATTTGTTGTTTGGAGCAGCGTTACCACTTTAAAAAAAATGGAAGCGAAGTAAATTTGGGAATAAAGCGAAGTAGATTGAGAAAAACCGAAAAAGATTTTAAAATAGTGTATTTTATATTGACCATGAATACATAGACAGATCTACAATTAGAGCCGTGTGTGAATTGTGTTAAAATGTGTATACAAACTTGACTTTCGATTTAATTTTGACACTACATGGCGGATATGATGTGTTAAAATTTAACTAGCAAGCTAAAATATGACACTAGTGCTTAAATTTAACCAACATTCTAACCCAAGTTGCGCACGGCGTAAAATATTAAACGCTTTAATACAATCACGTAACTCATACTTTGCGTATATGTATGGGTTGACATATCGTGTTTGTAAAGTGTGTCCGCTTATTGTTCGTGTATAAGGATAGAAACTTATCGATTATATATTTTCCTGATGAAAATAAGAGAACTGTAGGCATAAAATTACTCAATGAGTTAATCGAAGCAGATTTTGGAAATATCAAGTAAAATCGAGTGAAGTAGATTTCAAAACATTCTTGATGGTGCGAAGTTGGAATAGATATTCAAAGTTTTTCAAAAATCGAAGTAGACTACTTCGAAAGGAGTAAAGTGGCAAATCTGTTTGAGGATGATGGAGGGAGAACTGTCATTCAAAGCACACGTGAAGCGGGTGCATCGTAACGCAACGACGCGTCTGCCTAAAGCGTCATTGTGTTTCTGCTTTGAAGCTTCGACATCACTTTCGTACGTAATGTTACGTAACGTGACGGAAGCTCTTGTTCAAATATGCTGAACATTTCCTTTGTCTGACAGCTCAATAGCTGTAAGAAAAGTCAAAAATTAGAAGGGATGACGATGATGGAGAGAGACATTTCATTCAAAGCGATTGCAACGTAACGCAGAGTGATATTTGTTTCAGCCATTTTACTTTTAAGGGTGAAGCTTGTTTGGGCTTAAAATGCAACTCTACACACTTTTGTGTTTCAATTCTTGACTATTACAAGCAAGATGGGAATCAATTGCAACCCCATCTAGCTTTTACTACCCAGGAATATACATACAAAGCATCAAAGCAGCACCAGAACTTCCAGCTGCGAAAAGAGAAATCAATCAAATGCAAAAATAAGTTTACATAATAAATAAATATCTCAACACATCAATAAACAAAACGTGCAGAAAACTTAAATAAAATCAAAACAATAAACACTAGCTGGTATTAAATAAATGCAGACGTACCTGAATATTAATGAAAATGAATCAATAAAAATGAAAACATAAACAAAGTTGCTATAAAATGTATTTCTTACGTTCGTGTTTACACTATAAATCGCTGGTATTAAATCCAAATTATTGTTAAACTCGGTGGCGCCAGCTTAATTCTATTTTTATTTCTGCTGGCTAAGAAGTTCTAAGACGTAGAAGTCTTAAGTTTCTTATTGTTGCTAAATCCGCTAAAAGAAAAGCAGACTTTTTGAATGAACCTTGAAAAAACTTGATTTTCGAAAAGATTTTGTGTGCAAGTTGCAGAGTGTTATCTTCCATTAGAGAAAATAAGTTTAAAAATTCAGCAAAGTGACATTACGTTACGTTTGATGTAAAAAATTTGAAGTTTAATGCGTCACATTGAACTAAAATCTTATGGTGACAGAAACTTACTGTCATATTAATTAGTTCAAGCTAAAAAAATACCCACTCTGTCATCGTTTAAAATCGCAGCCTTAATTAAGGGTGATTCTTATGCATTTACTTATAAATGCAGACAGTAAACATTTGCACAAAGCGCTGAGTTATTAACGTGTTTGCTATAATCCACCGGTGGCGCCTCTAAGATATACACCAAGTGGGGAAACAACTAAACAACTTCAACATGCTTGCTCTCCCTCTTTGCGTGCGCACCTATCTTTTTGCATAATGGGGGTTCAATAAGAAGTGAAATAAGCAAATAAAAATTTGCAAAAACAAAAAATTAAAATAACAAGGTGGAACCACAAGAACGAAAACCGAGAGATTTTTAATAAATAAATAAATATCCGAAACACGAAATTAAAAACGAAAAAAATTATATTTTCTTCTTGAAGTCTGTTTTTGTTTTTTTGCCTTCAAACAATTTATTTTATAGCGCCTCGCCGTCGGCCCACTGACTAGACGACAACAACGATGAATACGAACGGCACCAAAATTGCATGGCGCCTGCCATACTACCTCAATTTGTTTGTAGATATTATTCGATTCGGTTATGTGTGCGTGTCGACAACGCGGGGGGTTTTTCGAGGTGGCTTTGAACGTGTTTTTTTTTCGTTTGTTTGTTCTTCCTTTTTTTTATTCGCGTGAAGTAAGTGTAATCAGGTTATAAACTTCAATCGCACACAAAACTCTTTCACTCTTCATGACAGACGAAGAGACATGCTATCGGCGCATTAAGGCGAACATAAAAGCGTCTGGTTTTTGCTGCTTCATTTTCGTGTCGTGTTTGCTTAGCTTATGATGAGTTATGTTTTCATCTTTGTGTTTAAAACAAAACAAAAGAAACACAAAGAAGAGAAAAGAAAAATAATAATAATGTGAATGAGTTTCACTTGATTTTGGTTGTTGTTGGCTCTGGCTGTTGTATGGCCTTGATGTGATCGGTTTTTCAAACGACATCTGACATCTACCCCTTTCCACTACTCTTTACACTAACTGGGCCCTTTTAGGTGTGTCGAGGAATGTTGATTACCTTTTAAAAGGTGCAATACCCTTTTTATAGGAAGGTAGGTTTTTTTTTATGGTTGTGGTCAACAATAATGATGAAGGATCATTACCTCACTTTAATGGTGTGGCCAGTAGATGGAGAGTTGTTACATATTATGAGTATGACAGCTGATGTGAGACGGTTATGGAATTGACATATGTCTGGTCACTCGGGCGTATACGTACTATTTTTTTTCATTTCGTTCTCACACCTCTGATGTATCCCTTGAAACACAAAATAAATGTTTGAATTTTTTTCGCTTTCAGATCACTCATCGCCATCTCCAACATGGTGCCAAATAGCATATTGGGAATTGGCGCAACGTGTTGGCGAACGGTATGAGGCTAAGAACTCCACAGTCAATATCTATTCTGAAGGCAGCGGCGGTATGTGTTTAAAAGATTTGGTCGACAAGAACGACAAGAAATTTACAGAAAAATCAAGTTCTGTGCAGAAAACAAGGCAAAAAATTGGTTTAGGTAATTTATTTTTTGTTTTTACTTCTTAGCCGATGTAAACAAATTTTTAATCTAAACAATTGGTTGCAGGTATTACTCTTAGTCAGGAAGCAGATGGCGTTTGGTTGTACAATCGTTCAGAAGCACCAATATTCGTACATTCTCCCACATTAAACGATGATTGCCGGCATGTTTCCAAAGTGCCACCAGGTTATTGTTTAAATGCCTTCGATATAAATAGGTAAGTTGGATTATCTTGCCATAATTGCCTCTTTTGTTTGGTTATCTAGAAGAGCTTTTCGAATACAAGCGAAATGACTGTAATGGCTTCAATCTGTTTTGACGTTTATTCTCTGAATGTGTGTCGTGCCTTCAAACCTGCATTCTTATTTACCTACCTTACTTAAAGTGGCGCTACAGTCCGGGGTGGACTTGGTCCTCAACCAAAAAACCTCTTCAGCCAGCCTGTCTCCAGTTACGCACTCCGAGTTGGTTGAGGTCATCTTCAACTTGCATTTTTCTTCCTCTACTGCGTCGTCCCTCTGGAATGGATTCGAAGACTTTATAGGCATTGATGTCCATCCTCTACACTTGGTCACATGATCATCATGTTTTGTCCAAGACGTCAGTGTTGTCCTTTCTTGATGACAAATTGGAGTTCTTGAGTTTTTTCCATGATCTACCGTTATGTGAATATTTGATCGATGGTGGACTTTCCTGGTCTTAAGCCACACTGATATAAACCCATCAGTTTGTTGATAAACGGCTACAAGCGTGTACATAGTACTGCAGAAAGATCTTATAGGCTATGTTAAGGAGGCTGATGCCTCTGTAGTTGGTGCAATTTAGATGGTCTCAGGATCGGACAAACAATTCTGAGGTTCCATACATCGGGCATGCTCTCTTCCGACCATATTCTGCAGATGAGATTGTGCATGCTCCTTACCAAGGCTCTTCAAGGCTGATTTGAAGAGTTCGGCAATGATGCCGTCAGCTCCCGCGGCTTTGTTGTTTTTAAGCTTAGATATTGCTATCTTCACTTCTGCCAGTTCAGGTAGACGGAAATCTTGGCTTGCGTCGTCTTCATTGAATGGTTCATTCTGCCTGACAGCGGAATTTGATTCGTCATCGCCGTTCTACAGTCTAAAGAAGTCGTCCTTCCATATCCTCAGCATTGACTGTGACTCTACTACGATATTTCCCTGTTGGTCTTTAAAATCCTCACTTCGTGCTCGGTAACCTTGAGTCCTTCGTTTTACCTCTTTGTAAATCTTCCTGCTTTTTAGTCTTTCAATATCCTCGAACGATCGCTTTTCATGGTCTCTCTCTCTTTTTCTTGAAAAGTTTGTGTTCTTCTCTCCTCTTCCGCTCGTAGAGCTCCCGAGCTGATCTCGTCCTCCTGTGCGCTGCTTTATATGCTTGTTGCTTGGCTGCATGTACCTGCCTTCATTCTTCATCAAACCAGGGGTTTCGTTGTGGTGGCTGTGTGAAACCCAGCACGTCAGAGGCAGCATCACTAATGGCTTCCTGGCAATTCTGCCACTGGTTCTCAATACTCGATGCTGGCTGTAGCGGACTTCTCATGAGGTTACTTGACACTGGATCTGAAAAGAATTTGGCAATCTTTTGCGGTTGTAGCCGTCTGACGTCATACTTTCTTCTAGCACTTCCTGTTTTTGGGTTTGGTCCAGATATCCGCTGCACTATCTTGGCTACAACGAGGTAGTGGTCCGAGTCGATGTTGGCCTCTGGAAGCGTTCGGACATCAATAATGTTTGAAAAGTGTCTTGCGTCGATCGCAATGTGATCAATCTGGTTGACAGTTGACTGGTTTGGAGACCTTCAGGTCCCTTGTGGATGTTGAGATGTGGGAAACGCGTTCTTGCTACTACTTTGTTCCGCCCCACTGCAAAATCGTTAAGCCTGAATCCATTTTCGTAGATTTTTTCGTGTAGGCTGTTTTCCGACGCCTAAGACGATTTTAACGTCGAAGCTAGAGCATTGCTCGTATGTCTTGTCAAGGAGCTCGTAGATTTGGTCTTTTGTGTCGTCATATTTCTCTTCTCTTCCGCCCTTATGCGGATTGTCGTGAGGAGCTTGTTGACAGCTCTGAAGCTAAGGACATACTGCTTTAGCGTGCCGCCAATGACAGCCACGTCCAAATCGACCGACGCTGTTGTTGTTCTCTGTAGCAGTAGTAAATATCACAGTTTTTCTCTTTAAGGAATAGAAAACCATCGCAATATGTTCATTCCATGTGCGCTCTGTGGAGCTCGGATTTCGCACTGAGCTGTTCGATGTCGCCCCGGTGCATTTCCTATGTTTTTATGTGTATTCATTGGCGCATCGGGAACGCATTGAACCGACACAAGTTTTTTTTCGTAGCTGTTCGAATCAGCTGTTTCTGACAACAAAGAGAAAAAACAGCCAGAGCGTTGGATGGGAAATCAAACCCATAGAGTTTTTGACAGTTCCGTTCAGAGCAGTGACAGCACCGGAGTGCTCCAGGGAACGAATCTAAAATCTCCTTTTTCCGTTTGTATTCAGAAATTGAACCATGTTACTTTCATACCTACCTGACAGTAAGTTCCCTGCCAAATAAATGCGTTATTTGTTTGTGGAACGCGCTCATGTTAATGTCATTGATAGAGATGCTCTAAAAGAATAACTCAAACTGCTTTTATGGTTTTATACTTTTTTCCAATGCATTAATGATATATTTTCTTTTGTTTTTAGGGCTCGAACGCAAAAACCGGTGTGCTCACCTCAAATAGCTGGTGCTCAAACAGGTCCAATTGACACATTTAGCATGCAAATAAGTTTTGCCAAAGGTTGGGGTTCAAAGTATCGTCGAACTGACATAACCGCCTGTCATTGCTGGCTAGAAGTTCTGTTTGCAAGACGGTGACATTTTGTTAAGGGCTCCCACACACCAATAATATCGCCATCGTCAAATGGCCATAGAAATACAACAATTGTCAGTTTTTCTTGTCATGCAACTAATACTGCACTAACGAAATTTGCTGTCATTAAAAACAATGCTATCACTTTTACACCCGTCGTTGTCAGAGCTGCCGCCGTCGCTTCCGAGACAAAAACAATAACTTTAAACATTAGTCGGCGCAGTAGCAATAATAATTGCAGCAGCTGTCATTGCAAATGCACTTCACATCGAATTTCATGCACCAAAATAGCAACAAATACACGCTTAAGGCCATTGTTGTCGTTGTCATCATTGCCGAAGAAACGAAGTTTGCGAAAGATTCACACAAAATTTGCAACAATTTTTAAGTTTTGCTGGAAGAGGTTTGTGTAGGTAAAAAAAAAAAAAAAATGGACTGGAATGTTAAATTTTGCAATGGTTATTCCATAGAATATTATATCTCATTAAAATTTGGCTAAATAAATACAAAAAATAGAACACACACACTCACATACTCATATTGCGAGAGAGAGAAAGAGAGCGAGAGATAAACACGAAGAAGTTAGAACTAAGAAAAAGAGGAGTATTGTTAACGTTTTTTATGGTTAAAAAAAAATATATATATAATTTTTAAAAGAATATTCACATTTATAAAAAAAAGAAAACAATTTTACAAAGACTTATAAATTAAAAAAAAAGAACTTTGCATAAATGTATATAAGCAAATGGAAAAAATCGATAAAATCAATGCACCCTGTACAGTAACACACCCAGTGTGAACGCCTTAAAAATGTATAAATTAAACTTTAAACAAATCAAAAACAATTTATTGATATAAAAAAAAGCTATATACATAATATTTGTAGTCATATTTAATTTAAATTATTTATTTGCTTAAAAATGAATTGAAATGTCATTCTGAACAATAGCCGCCTAAGAATTTAGAAATGTCATGACAGATGAACCAGTTCAGACGTCTTTCGAACAAAATAACTGGGCACACGAAACTGCATCCATTTGAACTAGTCTAATTTTTGACAACTATCGCCCTAATTAAACTATAAGAGCCCGATTCTCCCCATTATCACTGATACCTCACAAGTTATAAGAAGAGATGAAATTGATTTTGTGACTTTTTCGTGAGAGAGACTTGTGAGAGTCACAAAAACAATCGAAATTGTGATCATGATCACCTTCAGAGCAGGTCATAACTAGAAAATTATTTGAGATTTGACATTTCGATTTATGAGTATGAATGAATATAGTGAAAAAAAGAAAAGAAAGAGAAAAGACATACGCTCTTTTTCTTTTTTCTTTTTCTTTTTTCACAACTGATAACGATCATTGCTCATCGTCTTTGAAATTACACTACAATAATAAAAGCAGCCCCCATACACAATCTCTGTTTGCGTTGCCAATATTGACGAAATCGCATCATATGTTGCGTTGAAACACATATTGCAGTTACAAAGAATCCATTCTGGCAATGCATTTTCATATTCACATTGGCTGTGGTGAGTTTCGTTGTGACTTTTTTTGTGAGGATTATGGGAGAATCCGACAAATGTTATCGAATCACAACAATCCTCACAAGAAATTGTCACAAGGGCTTATGACTTGTGATTCCTCACAAGGGGGAGAATAAATGTTAATCGTTTTGTTTTAACTTCGTTTGAGTAAAAAAAGTATCATTTGTAACATTTTTTGAGTTTATGTTGAATTTATGATATTTTTGTGTAGAATTTTCATTTTGCATGCTTTTCTTTGCTTAAAAAATCTAGTCATACGCCGTGTTTTTATTTCGAATTAGTGGGTGTATATATTTCGTTTTTTTATTATTTATTATTTTTCTATTTTTTGGTTTTGTCATTTGTCGAACTCACTTGCATTTCTAGCCTTCGGAAATGCGAGAATGAGATGTCCTAAAAAGAAATCAAACAGAATTAAAACAAAACTGACAAGTTGCTTTGGGTGATAGGTAGAAATGGACGCGTTCAGTAATATTTGACAGCAGTGTCTTGTAATGTCGAATATTGCTCCAAACTTTATGGTGGCTTAAGTAGGAAAGACATTCCAAACATAACATTGGTACCTACATAATTGTTATATAAAAAAACCTTAATTTTCGTGAAATACACTATGTAAATAGTTTTTATTTCAATTATTCCATTCATTTGCAATAGAAACAGAACACACTCATTTTTTTTAACGAAAGGTTTACAAAGCCTATGGAAATGGAGTTTTGTAAAGTTTAGAAAATTAACAAAACAGAACTGGATTAATTATACCAAACAGTGATCCATACGACTGTATACTATTTAATTATTATGTACACAATTGTTATAATTATTTTGTATAGAAAGAAATAGAAAACTTGTAAATTTGAGTAACGAGGGTTTAAAAAATCAAAATATGCTATTATTAAATTAAAAAAAAAAATTAAGTGAAAAATCATTGTCGCAGAAATAAATAAAAAAAAATACACAAATGTGTTTTCAAACCAATAGCTTATGTAAAAGAAAATAAAATAAAGAAAAAATTATATACAAATGAATAAAAAAAAAAATAATAAACCATTAGGAGAAGAAGAACCGAACAATTGTTTATATTTTGTTTATTAAAAATGAAAATTTATACTTAAAACTGATAAATTTAATGAAAAAAGGCCGAAAATATAAAAAATACATAAAACAAAAATTATTGTGTTTGCATTGAGTTAAATTAACGAACTGAGGTCCTTTTACGGAATAACATATGTGGCGGATGCTGGCAACGCTGTTTACGAAATTCACCTTGTAAATAAGTTTCGTTGTTTCGTCTCAGTCGATTCGATACCCAGCAAGCAACCGAGCAAGCAACTTCAGTCGATACTCAGCAAGCGAACGAACAGCATCAATATCAGCAAACAAATAATTCGAACATTTTTGATTTGGCAATAATTAATTAAAATAAAGAAATTATTTACTTTTAAGAATTAATTCTTGGGCATAGGATTGCGGAACCCAAACATACATCTTTGCGGCTTATTGTGTTGTTGTTGTGTTAATTCGCTTTAAATAGTTATTGAGAGGCAGTTCCAAAAAAGAGACCAACCCACTCCAAGACCAACTAACTCTAAGGAAGTAAGTGAAGTAAGGCCTGGAAAAAATACCTCAAATCCATGACCTTCGAAAACCAAGTAGTTTATATTCCATTTTTGAAGAATTTAAGAAGGTTAGGTTAGGTTAGAGTGGCTGTCTAGATGTTATTGACTCACTTGGACCGCAAGGGTCCATTGTGATACCGCTAAGGAAGTAACTCATGGGAGGATAATGAACTTAAATAAACCATTTTGTACTTTTAATGAAGTAAGAGAGAAATCTTGTGTCGATCGTTGCCAGTTCACTGGTATTATCGAAGAAGGGATTCCGAGATGGTTATTCCTTCTATTGGAGAGTGCCGGACATGAACATAGAAGGTGTTTCCTCTTCCTTCTCGTCAAAAAAGCGTCTACAAAAGTCATTTGTGTAGGCCCCTAGCCTCAAAGCATGTCTAGGTCAAGTGCAGCAAGTGGCAAAGGTTCTGGGTTTTATTAACTCGACGTAAATTTGAATAGTTATTTGCTTTTTAAAATGAGTAGAGTAGAACCATGGTTTAGCCATATTGACACATAAAGTGAAAACGACCAAGAAAATGTAGATAGCCAGAGAAAGAAGGCATATCAGAGACACCTCAAATCCTCTCGGATCATAAGCTCCAATGTAGATATTTCCCACCTTTGCCTAGTCTGGGATTTTCCACAAACACCCTTGGCGATGTCAAACTTCGCCTACATATGTTTCAGCAAACTTTCCATTTATTTTTATTTGTTATGCTCAAAACGGATGTGCAAAATTTCTGCACGCAGCGCTTCAAGCAAAACACACGTGCAGAAACTCTGCCAAGTATTGTCAAGAAAATAACGACATCTGCCAAAATTTGTGACTTGGTTGTATGCTCTTTGGGTAGGACACAGAGGAGAGAAGGAAATATTTTGTGGACCGCAAAGGGACCTTAAAGCTGCCCTCTTAAAATAATAGAAACAAGAGAATAGGAATTACAATAATTGGTGTCTATAATTTCGAAAACGCAAACGCACAATATTTTAGAAAATCGTCTGGTGATAATCTCGTTCTTCATGTTATCGTTCCACAAGTCCAGCTCGGTTAGGTCCTTAAGCAGATGCTGATTGACAATCTAGAACTCGCCGGACAGAACTAGTCGGTTGTAGATTTCCGAAGTGTACGGTTCGAAGGATTCGTTAATGCCGAGAATTTGAGCAGTAGTCGATGCTGTTGGCCTTAGGATCCCCGAGCAGGGAGTTGTGCACACCCATGCTTGACGATTTGCTCCTTCAGAACGGCCCAATACCAAAGGTTGGTTAGTTTTGCAGGGTTCCCTTGCTCACCTGTGAGCCTTCATATGTTTCATAGGTGCCATTCTTGGCGGCCAGTTCCCAACTGGCTTCCAGAGCGATGGTATCGAAGATCTGTTGGTTAAGTAACTGAGCGCCTTCACTCTCGAACTGATGACGCATATGTAGTCATCAAAGCATCAGCCATACCTTGGACTCCAATTCCAATTGGACGATGTCGCATATTGGATTTCTTAGCCTCCGGCACTGGATATAAGTTGACATCGGTGATTTTTTTGAAATTTTTCGTGACTATTTTGGTGACTTCTTTGAGCTTCTGGACATCGTATTTCTTCTGTGGCGTGATTGTTCCGATATTTTATTGATTTGCCTGTATAGAACTGGTGAAAAGAACATTTTATTGTTTTTCGCAATATGAAATAATGTAATCGATGATCGAAAAAAGTCGATCATCGATTAGAAAATCGACACTCGCAATCGGGGCCTGAGTATCGGTCTGATTACCGCAGTGTATAGCCAGTGGGTTATTTTCGGGGAGAAGCCCCATTTTGAGCCTATGGCCTTTTTACAATTAAAGAGTGCTACAGTAGCCTTTTTTACTTTTTCATCAAGTTTTGCCTTTCAATTAAGTTTTTTGTTTAAAATGAGGCCTATATATTTGGCTTGGACGAAAAAGCTTGAGGGTATTCCTTTAATCGTGTTTCGGCTGATTTGAGGAATTTCGTACCTTCTCGTAAAGAGTACTAGTTCCATTTTATGTGGACTGACGTCCAAGCCACAATGCTTACCCCAATTGGTTAGCCTGTTTAAGACATTTCGTAGGAGTTCCGAGAGAACTTGAGGGTGTTTCCCAGATACAGATATGGCACCGTCATCAGCATAGGCAATCACCTTAAAATCCTCTGCTTCAATTGATGAGGAGGTCGTTTACTACCATGTTCCATAAAGGAGGCGAAAGGACCCCCCCTTGGGGTCCTCGATTCACCGTTCTGATGGTAGTAAAACTGCTCATGCTGGAAGTTATTGTCCTGTTTTAAGCATGAGACTTATTAGATCGATGAGTAATTTCTCTAATTTTAGCTTGTCAATTGCTGTTGTGATAGCCTGTTAGCTGACGATGTTGAATGCTCCTTCCATATCTAGGAAAGCTGCTAGGTTATATTCTTTGTTTTAGAGGGAATATTCAATACTACACACCAGCGAATGAAGTGCTGTTTCTACTGATTTTCCCTTAGAGTACCCATGTTGAACTGTGGAAATGAGACATGATGTGAATTTCAATCAATCTTTCCAGGGCTTTAAGAAGGAAGGATGATAATTGGTTGTATATCTTTAGGGTTAACGTGGGGGGGTTTGCTTGCGTTTTGAAAGAAGACTACTTTTGCCATTCTCCAGGCTTTAGGAATATATCCCAACCTTTTGCACAGCTAGACGGAATGATCCATCTGGAAAGTGGGTGTCTAATATCAGATTAAGAGATTCTTCATCTGTTGGACTTTTTGAATGAATTTTCCTGAGTCTTGTGGCTTCTCAAGTATTTTCTATTTTTCCACAGAAATTTCTCCAAGAAGACCTCTTGCTCTTCCTTAGTTCTTTCTTATATATTGCTGTGTATTGATCTAAGTGTGACGGTAACGACATCAACTGTTAGCCCCTCAACCTTACCTCTCCTTATTGGAAGCTAAATGCTCTGAAAAGACTTATCGAAAGAAGATTTGAACGGGTTGGAGATGTCCTTTCAATTTTTCGGGGGTGGATAAACCAAAGGTGCTTTCCAACGCATTGGATAGTTTAGGCATTTGTCAGCTTCATTTTCATTTTAATTCAATTACGTCTGATTTGTTCCCATGATCTAGTTGGCTTTTGCTATAAAGCCAGACAGAAGTAATCAAATGTCTACATCTCTGACAGAATCAATCAAAATATTTATACAATCTTACATTCAATATCTTCGCTATGGAACATATCGCTTGGAAATAAAATACTATGTCTTGAGCTACTTTATCGGGATATTTTTGGCGGTTGTGTTATGGAAGATCTTTATTGAACCACTTGACTTAGATATCGATCTCACTTACGGCCTGTTAATATTTCTCCTAATTTTCCTAGGTTCTGAAGACTTTTCTTTGAAAAAGAAAAAAAAAATCCTAATATGCTTGTATATTTTAAGGTCTGGGATTTGTGTTTACCAAAGCTTTCAAATGCGTTGCGATTATTGCATGTGTCTCATTGTTTGGGAAAAAAGGAAGGATGTACTTGCGAGCTTTATGCATGACGTTTATTATAGCCGGTATACACAGTTTTATGTCAAGTTTTTGACAGCAAGTATTTATGACTATGTATTAAATTTAGGGCCAATATCAAATCTCGCCTTAAATGGCCAAGAAACCGTTCGTGTTTTTGCTTGCACAACAATTTTGACTTATAACCTTACAAAGACTCGGTTTGATCTCTTGACGAAACCTTTTCAAAACACCGTGAA
The DNA here is from genome assembly GCA_943590905.1 of Sphaerophoria taeniata. Lineage (NCBI taxonomy): Eukaryota > Metazoa > Arthropoda > Insecta > Diptera > Syrphidae > Sphaerophoria > Sphaerophoria taeniata. Next base: position 192,620,810 of record OX016540.1, read on the forward strand.
ACAAATGAAGGGCGAAATGGCTGATTTCAAGAACAATTTCGCAAGCATCAAAGATGTTGTTCAACCGATTAAAGAAGAGATCTTGAGTGATTTCCAAGAAGAAGTACAGAATTCATCAAAAGTGAATCCCATATTGGAGAGATTCATTCGGCAAGATATTTTGCCTGCCTTATCATTTGCCGATCCAACTAACCAGTCATTGCGGTTGTCAAAAGCAAAGGCTATTAGAGAACGATATTCGAAAAAGATGCACTTACGGTGTAAGGAACAACTGAAGAAAGGAGAAAATCGTTGCAAGAATGCGTTTGCAAATGCTCATGAGAAGTGTATGCAGAAACTTCCAGTAGTGGTTGATAAGCTTCTTTGCTGGCCTCTTCACATCGATTATATTTGTAATATGAGGTTATTGGGCTATAAGGATTCTGGTGGAGTTTGTGATCCAAGCGATATCATAGACCCTAAACTGGGCGAAAACATGATAGATTTGCAAGAGACGGAGCAACAACTATTTCAAAACATTAATGGAACGGATATATCATTAAAAGTGGTAAAAATAGAGAAGCCACCTCGATTAAGGTATGTGAGGTTATGTCAACAACTCTTAATTTATTTTCTAACAAAATTTGAATGTCTCCAAACATTCTTATGGAATGCTGCGGATGCAATTAGTATCGCAATTCTTTCGGAATAGACCCGATGATGTTATGAGCTGCGGTATTGATTAATGCAACAATGATGTTGAAAACAGTGCATAACCGCGGGCCCCTTACCCTTACAATAGTGTTCCTTTCTTCGTTGCCCGTTTGGGCATTTTCCTTCCGCCATTCTAATGGTTTTGAGCTTGACTTTTTTTTCTGTTTAGGTGATTTGCTCAAAATGCTTGGTTTTTCTCTTCCGAGCATTTCGGTTGCACTCTGAACACTACGAAACTGCCTCTGAAAAAAAAGAAACAATTTTGTGTTTGACAGTTCAGGCTCTGCTCAAGTGCAATAAAAAGTTACATGTTATATAGAATGGATTGCAGTCTTCGTAAATTTATTTGACAGGTACTTTATATTTATATATGTAGTGGCACGACAGCTCTTGAAGAGCCAAGGCCTAAGTGGCCTACCCTCATCAACAATTCTCTGAGTGCGTGTGAAGAATTGAGGGGATCTACAATTTAACGCCGATTCCGAACGGCAAAGTAGAGAAGCACTTTTTCATGACAGATGATACTCTTGGAAGTCTTGTCAATTCTTCGAAAGAGGCAGTACCCGTGAAAGATGAAATAAAAACTTGTATGGGCCCGAGTAGGATCGAACCCACGACGTTCTGCTTAGCAGCCAACGCACCTAACCGCTTAGCTACGGGCAACAGGTACTTTAAAGAAGGCATTTATGACTGTCGCGCTTTCGACAAACAGGGATAGCCTTTTTTCAGGATGATTATGCTTATGCATGGATCTCATTTCGATTGATTCATGGCTGTATAAACGGCTAGCTGTCCATGGCAGACGCTGCTCACGAAACACAATTGGCGATTGATTGCGCCGTTTTGATATCGATTGAATCATACTTATTTCATTTTCCACACTAACAAATATTGCTTCAACTTCACTAATACTTGCTCTTAGTAACTAGAAAGTTTACCGTGTGCATTTTTCTTGATCTTGAACACCCATTTAGCATTGATAACTTTCTTCCTAGGGGGTAAGACTGTTTCTTCCCATATTTCATTTGCAGCAGTGATCTATACCCATCTTGAATCGCATACTTCGAGATCTCGGAGTCTGATCTACCAACATCTTCATTCCTTATCGACTTCGGCCATCTTACGGATCTACACAGATTTTGAGATTGATTCTTCAGTAAAATGAAGTCAATCTTCGTCATCATTAGAATAAAATGACTGTTGGACGCTGAACTCCTTACATTCTCCCTGTTTCATTTCAGTTTCTTATCATCGACACTACTTCAACTTCTCCAGATCTTTTAGCCCCCACTGAACACTCTAAGATGGAAGGTGAGATATCATCCGTTTTTTCTCGGTTTTTTTCTAAACAGAGCACTTGCATAAAGATTTTTGTTAATTGGATCATAACTTTTGCATTATGTACTTTGAATTTTCGCCGTAGCCAACCAGAGGTCCCTTCATAGACTCTGGATTAATTTTCGTCCTCTTTTGTCCAGTAACCTACAGCATAGATATCGATCCGATTCACCTTTATTTGGCTTCTTGTTTGCCCAAACTTACTCTGGAGATTTGAATTCCTGTATCCTGCTTGCCGTTCGGTTAGTCTACCTATACTGGAGATGCCCAAGGACTTTTAGAGTTTTCGTTCAGACCCTCTTCGTTCAAGGTCGTTATAGGTTCTTCAACCTCACCTTATTTGGTTATTGGTTAGGTTAGGTTAGGTTATATGGGCTGACAGTTGATAATGTTACCGTCACACTTAGATCAATGTAGATCCATTGTGATACCCTGAAGTGTTGTTACTTCTGAAAAAGTAATTAAACCTATGAATTCTATGGTTGGTCCAGCCATTTGGTGGACTTGACAAAGTTCAGTAGGCGATTGCCTAGGAGTTCAGATAATTCTTCTAGTTCATTAAAGAAATAGTTGCCTAAGAATTTGAATCTAGTACGGCAGAGTGCTGAACAGTGGCATAGGAAGTGAGCCGTGTTTTCGTGCTCTTCCTCATCGCCGCAGCCTCTGCATATGTCATCCGTACTAAGCCCCATCTTCTTTTTGTGTTAGCCAAGTAGGAAGTAGGTTATGTCCCGTTATCACACTTATGAGGGATCTTAGGGACGGTTTTTGAGAAGTAAAATCTTATTGGATTTTTTCTTGTCATAATGAGGCCAGAGTTTCCTGGTGTTACCGCAGGTCTCTAGTAGTTTTCATCTATCATTTGCTTTTTGAATGATATTATTACTAATGTTCCTTTTTAATTCGCATTGAGGGATTCTGATGTTATGGTCTATGAGAGAGGGATCAAGTACCGAGCCTTCACTTGCAAGCTCATCCGCTTTTTCATTTCCTGGCACACCACTGTGACCGGGAACCCAGCAGAGTCTAACGTTGTGCAGGTGCTGCATACCAAGAACCCTTAGCTCTTCGCGACAGCAAGAAACAAGCCTTGACTTGATTTGCGTGGCAGAGATCGCTTTTATTGCTGCTTGGCTATCAATGAAAAAGGTGATATCAGCGTGTGGTATCGCCATCATGGATATTTGATTAGCAGCGTTTTTCACTGCCAAGATCTCAGCTTGGAAGACACTGCTATGGTCAGGAAGTCTGAATGAACTGGCAAGGCTAAGATTTTCTGAGTAGAAACCTGCCCCTATTCCAGTAATCATTTTCGAACCATCGGTAAAGATGGTAAAGTTCGATTCGTTAGTGTATGGTACACTGTTTTTCCAATCTTCTCTATTAGGGAAGCTGGTAGTAAAGTTTTTATTGAGGTCTAGATAAGGGGTCATGTAATCAGTACAAACGTTATTGCAAACGTATTTTGTAAGGATCGTGGTATGGCCGTGTTGACTAGATCTCCAAATATTGGTCTGACTAAGTCGAAGAGCGCTGTTTGCTTCTGATTCTTGTGCAAATAAGTCTATGGGGGTGAGATTTAGGATCGCTTCGAGATCTACCCGCAGTTGGGGTAGTCCTCATCACCCCCGTAGTGCTAATGCATGCCATTCTTTGTAGTTTGGTAAGGGTTTTTAAGTTCGTGGATTTCTCCAAACCAAACTACCATAAGTTAGATCCACATGATTATCTTAGGATTTGGTCCGCAATTTCTTCCCAGAATCATATTACACGAGTTGAATGCAATCATGGCCTTCTTGTACCTTTCTTGTATGTTTGGACCCCAGTTGAGTTTCTTATCCAAGATAACTTAAAGATATCTCGCTTTTTCTGAGACTTTAAGTGAGGTATTGTCAATTTTTGGCAATTCGAAAGAAGGGATTTTCCTTCTATTGGTGAAAAGTACAAGTTTTGTTTTCAGGGGGTTTTCTTTAAGGCTGCATTTCTTGGTCCAGTTACTGACCGTAGCGTAGTTAATGCGTTTTCTAATTGTTCGCTTACAGTGGTTAGGTATTTTTCTGTCGCCAGAAGCGCTAAATCATTGGCATATGCTACAACTCTAACACCACTGTTCTTGAGTTTGATGAGAATTTTATTCATTACCAAAGTCCACAGAAGAGGTGAGAGTATTCCACCCTGAAGGGGTTCCTCTAGATGTGTACATTTTTATGTCCGACTTACCTAATTTACAATGGATTTGTCTGTTTTTCAACATACACGTGATCCATCTTATAAGTGGGGGTTCTATTTTAAGATTAGTGAGTGCTTTTTCTATGGCACTGTTGTGAACATTGTTGAATGCTCCTTAGATATCAAGAAAGGATGCAAGGGTGTATTATTTTACCGCAAGCGACTTCTCTATTGTTCTAATTGCACAGTGTAGACTGTTTCTACACTTTTGCCTTTTGTATAGGCGTGCTGAAATGGTGATATGGCTTTCGCCCTTAGGTAGCTACGGATATGCATATCGATTAGTCTCTCAAGTGTTTTTAGTGAAAAAGAGGTTAGACTCATTGGTACGAAATCTTTTGGTTCTGTATGACTGGGCTTGCCAGCTTTTGGTATAAAGACGACTTTGACTTCACGCCACTTCTTCGGAACATATCCTAACTTAAGGCAGTTTTTGAAAATGTTCATCAGATGTGGAGTAATGATATCGCTGCTTTTTTGCAGCAGCAAGGGGAAGACGCCGTCTAAGCCTGGAGATTTATAACGAGAGAAGGAGTTAATAGCCGTTAATAGTTAATAGTTAATTTCCCCGGGGATTTCAAGTGCCGAGTATATGTTGTTTATTGACTCGTTATCTAGGTCAGCGTTACATCCTGGGAAGTGTGTTTGAACCAGGAGTTTTAGATTATCTTGACAGGATTCTGTCCATTGGTTATCAGGTCCTTTTAAGGAGCCTATGGGTGTATTAACTTTGGAGAGGATCTTCCTTAGTCTCGCTGAATGGTTTGTACATTCAATGCTACTCCATGAGCTACGTTTCGCCCTTTGAGTTTCTGATTTAAATTTTCTTTGACTGGTTTTATAATCTTCCCAATCACTTTCTGCTCCGGTGCGTTAAGCCCTATTGAAAAGTTTCCTGGTTTCTTTTCTAATATTGCTGAGCTCAGCAGTCCACCAGGGCGGTTTATGGCTATTGGAAGGCGTCTTGCAGGTTGGCGAATCGGCTTTACATCCCCGGTATTGATTTCATGTTGAACCAGTCGTGTTGTGTCATATTTCCCATGCGATGACGAAAAGATGTTTGCAAATTTTTCGAGGAGACCTTCTGCAGTTCTTCGTTGTTGGTGGCCAATATTAGATGACTTGAGAATGTTGGTCTTTATGGGATTCAGCTCTTCGGACTTCAAGGTTTGCCTTGACTCTTCTTCGTTGATCCTTGTTATCGCTGATACAGATTCGCATTATCCGACAATCTCACCTTTTCAAAGCTTAACTTCATACGGCTTGAGGTTCAGTATTCGTACGGAAACCATGTTCTTTACAGGTCTCACAAGAGTCTTCCCAATGGTGACGTTTTGGGAGGACTTTACTGATGCTGATTCAACCTGGAGGTATAGATGGCTTCCAGGCTTTCCCCTCAATTTCGTCCACACGAATACTTCTGAAAAAGCAAGCAGATCCTCTTTGATGAGAGAACGAGGTCTCATACGTGTAGATGTAGATCCCATAGATCATTGCAATCTCGATGTTTCGATACTTCAGGACTTTGCTATTTTCTAACTTTGAAAAAATTAAGTATTTGTTAAAGAAAAAATAAAAATGCAAAAAAAAACAACATTTTAACAGTTAATAAACTAACGTGTTTAACACTGAATTTATTTTTCAAAGGGCTGCAGAAGAAACCGCTAAAGCTGTAATGGAAGAAATCAATGAAAAAAGAAAAATGTTTGACTACATCATTGGTATTATGAAGTGGATTTTCTCATTAGTGTTTGTAAAAGTAGTTTACTGTAAGAAATTTTCCCATATCTCAGACATTACAATTTCAAAATCATCATAACTTCCATCCAGCTTCCATAAAGTATCATAGCAACTATTTAAGTAAAATAGATTTTGACAATATTTATATAACGCCTTACTTCCGGAGAATCAATCAACGGCGACTTGAGCGCAATCACCATACAGTTTTGCCTTTGAAAAAAGTAAGTTGAATGGTATATTGGGCGCCATTAAGTTATCTCTCTCTTTAGTTTCAAAGTAAATCCTTGGTTGATACCGAAAAATCATGCAACCGAACAAAAGAGGAATCTCGAGCTCTGACTTATCTTTATTTACAATTTCTTCTCGAAATATGTATATCTGGCTTCTTATTGCTGCTCGACCATTTGCTTGTAGTTCTGTTGAAAATTGTCCACTCCGTGTCAGAGATCACTTATTATCAAGAAGGTGAACACGTCATTTCGTTCTATGTAAGATTTTACTTCCTTATACAACTTATATGATATGAGATGATATTTTTGTTAGATAAACGGAACGGGGCTCATGGCCAGACTTATGCGTACAACTTTGAAAAACTTTGCCATGCATGAACGAGTTCATACGTTTTTGACTAACGAACCGTGTTTGCCACGGCCATCGGCCTTGTCTAAAAGGTATCTTTGAATTCGAGTGCTCGCCCTTTCTGGTTATTAACTGGTTAAGCTTTTTTTTTCTTGACAGCTATTACATGAAAATATTTGCAATCTATTTCGTCGTATTACTGCTCATTTATTATAGTACAGTGACCATGCGTTCTAGAATGTATATATGTCAATTTTTCTATCGCAAGCGGGAAAAACAAAGAACTCTCCATCTTTACAACAAATTGCTGAAAGGTCGTAAAGCTCTTTTTGAAACCATGTATCGCAAAGTCAAGGATGATATCCACATTCACAGACTGAAGATGAAACTAAACTTTTTGTCGGTAAGTCGCAATGATGTCACTGTGAGTAATTTTTGTATCATTTGCAATGTTAACAGTGGCTGCGTTTAAACCATCCAAGATATTTCGGATGGCTCCGATGGTTTAAATTTGCCCGCCGGAAATGCTTAATATGTGGTGAGCCCGAACCAAGGAGTGGTAAGAGACAATTTGGAGCCTTCAATCTGTAAATTTCATTTATTTGTTTCTTAATTCATCAAAGATAGCGACAATTTACTGGAACAGTTCGTAGAATGTTCAGGATACAAGTGTTATTTTATTTATTGTGCGGAATGTTGGCGCGATATTGGAGAAGAGTGTCTTGCTTGTCTGAGCCCAGCAAGAATGTTAATCAAGATTTGTTCATGCAATTATACTTAGTTTGGCGTTATATTTATTTGCTTTTACATATATTTATTTTATACCAAAGAAATATATTTTTGTAATAAAGAAGTTAACTATGTGTATGTTTTGGTTTTCATCTTCCAGTTAGCGTCTTTGTTATAGCAACGATCTTCTTCTTATTTTTGTTCAATGGTCAGCTAACTGACAAAATGACGGCTTTACTATTTCAATATATGACAATTTGGTGCAGCATCTTCCAAGCACCAAGAAGTTATAGATGCTATTGATTGCTAAAACGACAACGAAGCCGCAGATGCAAACCTAGTCCATGGAACAGATAGTGCCCATGGAAGGTAAGAAGTTCTAAGAACACCGAAAACACTACCTTCAATAAATTCACATTCTCCTATATGCTATGCGGACAACACAGACATCACTGGTCGCTCGCAAAGAGCTGTGCTTAAAGATCTTCGCAACCATTGAAGAACAGGCGAGGCTCGTTGGTCTTAAAGTGAATGAGGACAAAAGAAAGAACATGCTATCAAAAAACAACGCAACATCTGTCCACCGCCTAGGACAAAACATCACTGTTGGTAGCAGCAATTTCGAGGTAGTTAAGGAGATCGCCTACAAACATCAATCTCACAACCAAAAACGACACCTTAGTGGAGATTTGACGAAGAATTTTCCTAGTGAACTGTCGCAACTTCAACAACTGATTTCAAAATTCATCACGGAAAAAATCTGCATTAAAGAAGTATCACGAAAAGGATTCAAAAAGTAATAGGTGTAATTTAATGCGAAGAATTTGTTCTCTTAGGATGGAAGAAGTTGGTGATTTTCCATCTCACATTGATTAAATGATAATTTTGTTTGATAAATTATGAGATCTAGGTGAAGAAGAACTCTCAAGAAGTAACGATAGTCTCATTACTGTACTTGAGACAAGAACGCATGAAGATTTGACATTTTCATTAGTCCAATCAAAGCTAATGGAAGAATATATGCGTCAGAATAAAGGTAATAGGTTAAGAATAAGCAAATAAACTATTTTGAAGGTTCATGACAAATGAGAAAGAGAATGTTTCTTCTGTAAAGAGAGAGGACATTTTACGAAATACTGCTTACAATACACCCTCACACTGAAATCGTTATTACGGGCGATTTCAATGTACACAATTCTTCATGGCTTCTCCATTCGGGCCCGACAACACCCGAAGGAATGTGTGCTTAGATCTTTCCTGAGTTTAACCACCTTACTGAGCTTGTCACTGAGCCTCCTCGAATATTGGACATTAATGGCCAAGCGAAAAATACTCTTGACTTGTTTCTTACGTCGGACCATGAGTGTATTATCGCCTCTACGCCGATCTGACCATTGTGTCAAATCCGCAAATTTCTCGTGTCAAAAAATCCCATTCAAAGAAAGAGTTCCTAAGAGAACCGTTTGGCAGTACGAGAAAGCCAACTGGGACGGGCTCAATAACTTCTTCAGGATCTTTATTGCAAATACTATGCCCGCTAGATGTGCATGTAACTTTACCTTAGTGCCAAAAAAGCTGATAAGCTTGCAGCTCAAGATAATATCCAAATTAAATGCTTCAGCTTCGATCTTCAGCAATGCTTGCCAACACCATTTGTTGGATCTGGAGTAGCATTTTATAAAAGGCAGCTTTGGACCTGTAACCTGACGATACACGATAATGCTACCGGAGATTCAACTCATTATATGTGGCATGAAGCTCTAGCTGCTAGAGGGGGAAGTGAAATAGCTTCCTGCCTATACTCTCATATAAAAAAGCTGCCTGATGATGTTTCTGAAGTGACATTTTACTCGGACACATGCGGAGGACAAAATAAAAACAGTCATGTAGCGGCAATGTTTTTATTCGCTCAATACCATTATCCGCATTTAACGATTAACCACAAGTTTCTTGTACCGGGTCATATTCACATGGAATGTGACGTGGACCATTCCATGATAGAAAAACAGAAGAAGAAAAAAAAACACCTGTTTATCACCCCTACGATTGGTACCAGCTTGTACGTACCATGGGCCTTAAGAAGAAATTCCAGGTTCATGAAATGCAGCAGGAGGAATTTTTTGATTTTGCCGCATTGTTAAAGACCCTTTTTGTATGCCGAAAGAAAAACACACAGAATGAAGAGTTTTCTTGGCAGAGCGCGCAATGTCTCCAATACCAGGAAAATAGCTTATTGAAATATAAATACAATTTAAGCCATTTGACGAATTTAAAAACTTTTTTACTTTCTTAGAAGGGAAAAAAAGAAGAAACGTCACAAACTATCCTCTTCAAGCGAAACACAAGACTTTAGTCCCAATATCCGAAATATCTCTGTTAAGTCTGGTGCCACCTGTCTTTCACGGCTTTTATGAGAATCTACCAACTTCATCCTCCGCAACAAATGATTACTCTGATATGGTAGATGAAGAAAACGAAGCAGAAACAACTAAAACAAAATTATTTTATAAAAATAAATTTTTTTTGTTAATTTTTTTTGTACACTAATAAATCACTTTTTATTTTGTCCTTTGCCCTTAAAACATTTATCTTTTTGTTATTAAGTTTTATTTTGTAGAGTTTTTATTAATTAAACAACATCCTATTTCAAAAATTGATGGCAATGTTTCATTTTCTAACATAAGTCTTTTGAGGAAACACAAATTCAACAAATAGTACCAAATGAGATGGTCCAAAGGACTTAAGTCATCGAAAAAACGTAAAATACTTATAAATTTGGACAAATGTATTTACTATTATGCAGATCTTTATTTCAAAGTATATTTGTCATACTTTTTTGTTAATATATATTTAACCCTGATTTACAAATAATTTTACAACTTTCATTTTCGTTTTATGAAAAACTACATTTTCTGACTTAAGCCCTTACTACCCAACGTCAAAGACATTTCCTCGATAGTGACGTAGACTCCAGTGCGGATATGATTACAAGTTTAATTCTTCTGGGACTGAGAACTTTTATCCCGAACAGGGTGAAAAGCATCCAACCAAAAAGAGAACGCATGGTTTGATATGAGCTGTAAGGAGGTTATCAGGGTTAAAGAGGTAAGTTTCCGTTGTTACAAAGCCAAACCTACTGAGGAAAACCGGAATAAGTTTAAATAGTCTAGAAAGGCCTGCAATGTCCATATTCATCGGACCAAACTTTTACATGACCAAAAACTAAGCCAAAAAATTCTGCAATGTCCCAAAGGCAGTAAAATTTTTGGTCATTTCTGAAAAAAACATGAAGAATTCTTCTTCTCCATCAACGCTTGTTGATGATGACCCTCCAGTCGTTAGCGCTCTCGCGAAAGCTTACCTTTTTGCTTGGCAGTTCCCCTCCAACTCTTCGCTGCCCTCCAGTTCATGAGCGCGTCAATGATTCCATGTGAAAAATCTTCTTTCGCACTCGTGCTGTAGCAAAAGTCCTAAAAGATCTCAACATACACAAATCCGCTGGCCCGGATGATATCCCCGCTGTTGTTCTGAAGAGGTGTTCTTCAACGCTGGAAAAACCCTTGTGTAATCTTTTTCATCTATCCTATTCTTCTGGGCTCGTTCCGCGTAGTTGGAAAACAGCATTTGTCCAGCCAATTCCAAAAAAGGGCAAATCTTCTTCTCCACCCAGTTATCGTCCGATTGCACTTACGTCCCTTCTTTCTAAGGCCATGGAAACGCCGATAAACAATCATCGAAATATCTCGAAGACCGAAAGCTTCTTAATGACCGGCAGTACGGCTTTGTAGCAACAGGTCAATTGGTAATCTGATGGCTTATATCTCCGAACAGTGGAACAAATCCTTACATCGTTTTGGAGAAAGTAAGATTGTTGCACTTGATATTTCAAAGGCATTTGATAAAGTTTGGCATATTGTTCTTTTACCGAAAATGCGTGCTTTCGGTATTATTGAGTCCCTCCTTCGTTTGATTAGAAACTTTCTTTCGAACCGTTCAATACAAGTTTTATTGAAACCCACAATATAAATGCTGGTGTGCCCCACGGCTCCCCTTTCTCATTTTCATAAATGATCTCTTTTCCGTAACTTCTAATCCAATTCATTGTTTCACTGACGATAATACACTTAGCTTTTCCTATTCGTTTCCAGACTCACATCCCTCCTCTTCGGACGTGGAACTGCAACGGCTAACCGTAAGGGCATTGTACAATGGGGAATACAAAATCGCGTAAAGTTACGTTAAAGCGAGATATACCTTCCCTGCCACTGTCCATGAGTTGCATTTGCATCAATGAGACGAACATCTCGAGATTCTCGATATGTGCATCACTGACCACCTGTGGAACGAGCACATATACTATGTCGCCGAAAATGCCGCAAGATATTTAGGTTTCTTAAGAAGATGCAAGATGCAGTTGCCCGTAGCTTAGTTGGTAAGTGCGTCGGCTACTAAGCTGAACGTCGTCGTTGGTTTGAATCCCACTCAGGCCAAGTTTTTATTTCATCTTTCACGGGCACTGCCTCTTGCGAAGACCTGACAAATCTTCCAAGAGTATCAATCTGTCATGAAAAAGTGCTTCTCAACTTTGCCGTTCGGAATCGGCGTTAAATTGTAGGTCCCCTCAATTCTTCACACGCACTCAGAGAACTGTTGATGAGAGTAAGCCACTTAGGCCTTGGCTGATCTGGCTATCATATAAAACATATATACGTCCAAAGCTTGAGTACAACTCCCACGTTTGGTTTGGTGCTCCAGTGACGTACTTAAGTCTTGGACAGTATCCAGAGCACAGCATTTAAGATGATTGGTGACCATAACGGTGCGGGGAAATAACTCCACGGGAACTAACTCCACTGAGGGATTTATTTCCCACCAAGTGAGAACTTACTCCACTTTTGTAAACTGTAGTTAGTTCCCATGTACAGTGGGAATTAAATTCCTCAAATAATTAGTGGATCTAGTTCTCTTCGAATTTGAAATAATTTGCCACTTTAATTGAGAAAAAATTAAAATAAGAATAATTCAAGTATACTGAGCAATTTTGTTTGTGAAATTAAAATAAATGTCTTTTAGAAACGAAGTCATCCGAAATTCAGTTTATAAGACTGAAAATAATTTTAAAAAATCGCATGCACAAAAATATTGAGAAACTTAGTCATTCGGAAACCCATTTTTAAGAATCTGACCCCCTATAGGTATGGTGGTTCATTAGTCCAGAAATCAAATTCGGGGTTTCTGACCTTTGCTATTAATTTTAAACATTTCTAAAACGGAATACAACAATTGAAATATACCGCATTATGTAAGTTTATGTGACATAAAGAAAGCTTTTTCCAATGCAAACGTTCTTCTGAAGTTTGGTGTTCGGTGAGAGCAGGGCATTCTACAAGCACACTGTACTTCAACCCAGTTTCATCTTGTTGCATCTTTTTGTCCCCTTAAATAACTGAGCTATTTCAATAACATTAAAAGTTCCATCACAAAGACATTTTTTATTGACTCTATTAACTCTCTCAAATGATTAAAAAAATTGTATTATTAAGGATTTGGAGCTTGAACCAAAAATTTTGCCCAAAAGAGAATCAATTTGGGGTGTGAAAATAAAAAAAATTGTTACAATTTGTTTTGGATATTTGAATTTCGACTGCTACTCAGCTAGGACCGCACTTGGCATGCTTGCGTCGAGGCACAGCTAGGATCGTCGGTGGGCGAGGTTCTTGGCCCGCGAGTAGACGTATGCAACAAAGAAAATATAATGTCATGCCAAGATTTTTGATTGAATGGCGGACGGACAGTCTTGCTTGGACGGGTCTTGCGATCCAGGCGCACGATGGTATTCGCCTTGAGTACCTTGCTGGGTGTGTCCCTCCCTCTGTGTACACCGTGTGTACGCCTTCGGCAACTTGTACTCGATAAAGTTGAAGCAAGTCAGTTGCCCCTTTTTTCTTTTTTTTTTCTTATTATGAAAAAGAAAAAATCTAATCTATTTCATCGATGTATGGATAACCTCCTATCGTCACACTCATCACCCCACTTAAAATAACTTAGTTCATTCTTAATAATTCAAACAAATTTATTCAGGATTGTAATCTTTAAAATATCATAATTATGTAGTAAATAGTATAAAGAAAATTATCAAAAATATATAAATTATTAAAATTCGCAAAAACTGGGCACGAAAGTTATGTGTGCATATGCACGCCGCGAGGAGAGAGAAAGAAAATCATTGCTTCTGTTCTATAAAGCTCTCCGATTGTATTTGAACTAAATGTAAACATTGATTTGTCAAGAATGATAACAAAAAAAGAATCAAGTTATGTGAAATAGCGAAATAACAGTGAAGTTGACAGCCTCAGTTTGGTAAGTTGTTACTGTGCTTTTCGATAACGGCAATAATATTTATGTCTTATAGAAACTTAAACAACAATAATACAGAATAAAGAGAGACTCACCATTCGTATACGGTCCAGAGTTGTGCACAATTCTTCCCGCTGATGACAGAGTGCTATAAGTACTTGATTAAAAGAAGATGTTTAATGTTATCTCGCTTTCTCCTTCTATGACCTTTCTTCTTTCTTAAAAATTTTTTTTTCTTTTTTTTTTCCTTTTCTTCCTTTCTCCCCTTTTTGCTTATTGTTTTGCTTTAATTTTAACAAATACAGAATCAACTAGCACTGGATTAATATTCTGCTTAAACTTGGAATGAATTTATATAAAAAAAACTTTATTTGGCATGGCCTTCACACTAGTTTAATTGGGCTTCCTGGGGTTCTTTAAGCACCCGCCCTCACTCCACCCGCGTCCCGAACGCTCGTCTTCAAAATAGCAGACACAACCAATGCCCTGCTCACCACACCTCGTGCAAGCGACGAACTTTTAACTACGACGAGAACAGCACTATGTCGATATCCCGGAGATCGATGAACCACCTTCTGCAAGGTTGCGAGGTAAACTGACCGAACTGAAGTCCGTAAATAAGAAAAGGCAACGGTCGTGCTCAATTTGTCTTCCGAACGGTAGATTCTCTGACGTTGGAATTCAATTACAGATGTCGATGCCAATTGAAGAGCACCTGACTCTCAATGAACTTTGGAAGCCGTGAGCACGTGGCTTCTCAGCTCTGATTTCGGCTTGAAACAGAGTGGAGTCAATGGAGTTCGACTGTGGGGAGGAAGCGCTTAACGTTAGGGATAGTTTTAGCATAGGACTAGATCTAAGAATGAGGATTACCTGTTTGATGATGATTGAAAGCCTGAACTAAGGCTCTAGTTTGTGTCACAGCGTTTTTCCAGCACTGAGCAACGCTTACACAGTTTCAATAAAAAAAATGATTCGGAACTCTTTCAGCGTCAAAGCCTCAAGATCACTTCTTTTCCAGATTATCTTCAATAAAGAAAAAGTGTAAGCAGAAAATTACACGATTCAAGATACAGCACGTGATCAAAGGCGAATCGGCACAAGAAAAAAAATATGAACGAGAATTACCTTGCTGATCACGTCCGTGAGGGCTAAGTGTCAGAGATAAGTTGGAACTAGATTAAGCGGATTTAGACAGACCGAGAGCGACATTTCGCGATGCGTTTCCGGTCACCCAGCTGATTTCATGACTTAGATCGAGACTCTTTATTTTAACGACGACATACAGGGTGACTCTTATGTGCATATGGAATTGGAGTATGGAAATCCATACACGATTTTGTTTGTTTGAGAATTATCTTTTATTAAGCAACCTACTGTAATAGATCATGCACAGCGAAATACTTTTACATTGGTCACTAGGGCGTATGCTTACCTTTATTTATCTATTATTACTTTATTCATTTTCTTCAAAAAAAATAGAAAAAAATAAATCATGAAGTCAGATTGACATCCGTAACAAAACCTTTTGTTTGCAAAGTCTAACGAAGAAGACAAAAGGGAAAAGCTGGATGTCGACGTTCATCATTGTCTGATGTCCTTGGCGTGATATCGGCCAATGAGCTTCCCCTTGAGATCTTCTAAATCATACAGACAATTACCGACGCGTCTTCTCACTCGACACTTGATGAACTTGGCCGAAAATTTCGCATTCTTTGCCTTTGTAAAGGAACTTTGTTCAAAGTTCCGTCGGAAAACTTCTTGTCCTTCGACGAAAGAAATAAACCTCGCTCGTGTATTGTAATTGCGTTCAGCTTTTAGGTGAGCAGCATTTAAATTTTTCCTTATGCGCTCTCTCATAACAAGCATTCTGTCTGATGATGGAATTATTTGTAAATCTGGTTCCTTTAAGCATTCTAGTTTCCTCAAAATATCATACTCAGTGCCGCCGGTCATCATGTGCTGACCAAATAACGCATAGTATGGCGAGCAATTTATGGAAGAGTGGAAATCGCCTCTCAGAATTCCACCTATGATGGGGATGTATTTGTCCCACTCATCGTGTTTGTCCTGGACAAAAACTCTTATTTTGGACAGGATTTCTCTGTTGACCCGTTCAGAGTTGTTCGCCTGAGGCGAGTAAAATGCTGTCTTTATGTGTTTGACGCTATAAGATTGCATAAGGTGTGCAAATTCTTTGGAGACAAACTGCCTGCCATTGTCACTATGGACATATTCGGGGAATCCAAAAATCTGAAACACTTCATTTTCCAGGTAGTTGCTGATGGATTTAGCACAGGCCTTTCTTAATGTTTTCAAGAACACAAATTTTGTGAAGTGGTCGATTGCAATAAATATAGTCGTGTTCCCAGATTTAGTGCGTGGGTACGGTCCCAACAAATCAATATAAAGCCGCTGCATCGGACGTTCAGTCACAAATTGCGAGCCCATCATTGGTCTGAGCGACGCAGATGGTGGCTTTATCTGCTTACAAACCTCACACGATTTGACAAAGTTTTTGATTTGCATGACCATGCCTGGCCAAAAGTATCTTTGTCTCACCCGAAACAAGGTCTTTTCGATGCCGCCGTGACATCCTAATTTTGAGTTGTGGACCTTCGCAATGACTTCATTTGTTAGTTCCTTTGGCAACCATAGGCGCCATAAACTCTCTTCCTCGTCAGGTGAGCCTAAGCGAAACCGCACGCGTTTATAGATGAACCCATCAGAGAGCACAATATCAGGCAAATTATCTAGATTTTGGGACAGTTTCTGCTTCAGGTCTTCGTACTCTTTTGATTTGAAACAAGGGGAATTTAAGTCAATTTCCGTCTTGTCATTGACTTTAATTATTTCCGCCATGTCCGCTCTCGACAAAGTGTCGGGCACGACATTAAGTGCCCCCTTACGATGTTCTATTGTAAAGTTAAATGCTTGGAGTCGCAAACTCCATCTACCAAGTCGTCCGGTTAAATTCTTTTGCGACATGAGCCACTTGAGGCTTGAGTGGTCTGTGATGATTTTAAATGGCAAACCGTCAATGTATGGCCTAAATCTCTCAACTGAAATAATTGCAGCAAGACATTCCTGTTCCGACACAGTATAACCTCTCTGAGCCTTGTTAAGTTTCTGGGAAACGTAGGCGATCGGATGTTCACGGCCATCGTCATCCAATTGATATAATACTCCGCCAACTCCTGCACTGGATGCGTCACATTGGATGACAAATGGCTTCGAGAAGTCAGGCTGTGCCAGAACTGGATCACTCGTCAGGACTTCCTTCAGTTTCTTTAACGCATCGATGGCATCTTGCGATAAGGAAAACTTTTCTGATTTGCGCAAACAGTCAGACAATGGGGCAGAGAGATCAGCAAAGTTAGGGATAAACTGGCGATACCATCCCGCCATGCCAAGGAATCGTCGGACTTGTCTGGCTGTTTGCGGGACTGGAAAGTTGGTGATTGCCTCGACTTTAGCGGGATCGGTTTTAAGACACCCTTGGCCAACTATGTACCCTAAAAACCTAATTTCCCTTTGGCAAAATCGGCTCTTCTCTACATTAATGGTAAGATTGGCCTCTCTTAAAAATCTCGCAACCTCAGACAGAAGCACGAGGTGCTCCTCAAACGTCTCGGTGCATATAAGCAAGTCATCAATGTATACGAATATCCTTTCCCTGTACTTGGATGGTATGACTTTATCCATTAAACGTGTCATTCTCTGAGATGCATCTTTTAGTCCAAAGGGCATGACCACAAATTCCATCAATGGTTTACCTGGCACAGCGAATGCGGTTTTCTCACGCGATGAGCTAGAGAGAGGAATTTGATGGAACGCATCCTTCAGATCGAGGCCGGTTATATAGTGTGTGTCTTTCAGCCTACTCAATAATCCCGAAATATGTGGTAGAGGATAAGCATCATCTTTAGCGACTTTATTAAGCTTTCGGAAATCTATGCAGAGTCTATTTTTGCCCGGTTTACGGACTAGAACGACCGGGGATGACCATGGACTATTGCTTTCTTGGATAATTCCTAGGCCAAGCATTCGTTCGATCTCTGCATAAACTTCCGCTTCTCGAGGTGGTGAAAGGGGATAATGTTTAGACTTAATCGGGACAGCGTCTCCCGTGTCGATAACATGCTCCTCAAGATGCGTCTTACCGAGACCTAGTTTTGAATAAGAAGGAAATAAATCTATTGTTCTAGCTAAGTCCTCTCGCTGCTTTGGGGTAAGGGCATGCAGCTTTGGATCAGTGATCTGTTCTTCCAGACATGATATTTCTGAAACGATCCTCGGAGCAATATGGAAGCTCTTCCAGAAATTTATCCCCAGATAAGCTTGCTGACGCAAAGTTGGCACAACATAAAAATCAACAACGTTCGTCATGTTATTGTAATGTATGGGAATTTTGCATAGACCTACAATTTCTTGTTCAGTGCCATCGGCAGTGCTGATGCTAGACTTGACTGTCTTCATGGAAATAGAGTTTCGTCTCAAAAGTTCAAGACAATCTCTTCCTAAAGCACTAACCGACGCACCTGAATCTAACAGAGCACGTACCATCTCGTTGCCAATCTTTATATTCAGAAATGGTCTCATGTCATTTTCATCGTCCAAAACGGTAGACTCTACCTCTTTTCTACGGGCTTTTCTGACCAAAAAACGGTTTCTGCATTTGGTGATCTGGTTTGGAACTTCTTTGCACTGAATTCGATTTTTCACTTCTATGTATCGTTTCATTCTCTCATGAAAGGATAGGGAAGGTGTGGGTTTAACATTTGGGTTCACTGTTTGAATGTCTGGTTTTTTAATAATGATTTTCGCTACTGACCGACGATCGTTCAGAGCTCTCAACTCTTCAGGCTGTCTATGACATTCTGAAGAGCTTTTGGTTTTAATTATTGTTGGCTCGGGGTCGGGTTTACGGAACGAGTGCCCCCGGCTGTCGACTCGCTCACTTTCCGGTTTAAACCATGTTTAGGGCAAGCGGTGGTCGTTACGTTTCGCTCCCCACATCTGTAACAAAACAGATTTCGTGTCTCACTCGGGCAGTCATAAAAGGAATGACCTGTGAGCTGACAGTTCCAGCAAATGAAATGTGAAGTGTCAAGGGACCTACCCGAAGATCTATCTCCTTTTGTGTACGCGGCTATTTCCTGACATGCTCCTGAGTTTTCATTATTGATCTCAGTTTCCGGTTCTATTTCACTCACGTTTCGCCTATAGCTCGAAAACCTTTGGGAGGCTTGGTGCTGCACGAATGCCTCACCTTGCCTCGCTACGTCTCTCATTTGCTCAAGAGTTGCAACTTGATAGGGAAACAGTAAGGCACCTAAGCTCTCCTTTGAATTCTTTTTAATTAGGTCTATCATTTTGGCGTCAGCCCACGGTTCTTTGAGGCGTGCATTGAGTCGTAGGACATCAGAGTAGAATTCGTCAAATGATTCTTTGAAACCTTGACGACGAGAAACCATCCGCAAGATTTTGTCGTATTCGTTTTCGGTCTTACCAAACTCTTTTATACTCGCGTATTTGAGGTTCTCATATGAAGCGTTTGGATTCTTTCTTAAGAAAAACCAGAACCACGATTCCGCCTTTCCCCGAAGAAGAACATGGAAGTTGGCTAGGACGTGATCCCAAGAACATTGTGACTTCTGTTTTAAAGTTTCGACTTTAAACCAGAAATCGTGAATGTTTTCCGTGCCATCGAAAAGGATCTGCCACTTTTCGATTTTGCAGACTGAGCTACTGGTCGAAGGTTGTGAAGGCGAAGTATGTTGACTAAGTGGTAAACGATTTTGGGTGGAGAATGAGGCATTGTGGAGAAATTGATCAAAGTCCACGTGAGGATTAGGATTCTGATTATTTGTTGGTGGAGCTGTTCGAGTGAATGGATTTTGTATTTGGTCAAGTTTTTGGGTTAATGATTCTCGTATCGCTTTCATCTCGCTAACAACGACTCTGTTGTTAGCCTCGATAATGCGCTCGAAAGCCAAAGCTAAAGTTTGAATGTCATAATGATTCCTGTTATGTGGTGGAGCTTGATTACTACCAGAGGGAGCATCTACATGAACATGACCACTGTTCGACACATTGTTTTGCATTTGCCTTTCATCAGCTTGATCAGGGTCTTCCTCACCCTGGGCTCTAATTTGAGCTTCTGCCATTTGATTTTCCGGATTAGGAGGTGCTTCTATAACTGGATTTTGATTTTGATTGTCTATTTGATTAGGGATTTGAATGCGATTTTCTATATTTCGCGGTATCGGAGGACTATGTTGAACCAGAGGTCTCTGATTCAAACTGGATCGTGAATTATTATTGGTATTGTTTAAGGAGTGCCTATTTCCAGTCAAGGAGTAATTTCCCCTTGAATTATTAAATCTTCCTCTTGCACGAGTATTTGGCCTATTATTCATGTTTTGTTTAAATTCGGTTCGATTGAAAAAATGTTATACGCTTAAACTATGGAATATGCTTAAAGAAATTGTTTTTCTTTTTCTTTCATTGATTTGGGGGTTCGGAGTGTACGATTTGGGCTTGTCCAAGAGGTTTATTTGTATAATTATAAGCAGACGGACGTTTGGATGTCAAAACCCTTGACAAGCAAGACTTAAGTGGCAATATGTTCCAGCACTCTTGCTAGAAGATAGACTACACTTTTTGAGAATATATAAAATTTGTTTTTTTTTTGTATAAATTCATATGCACGAAAATTTTCCACTCATTGGAAAAATATTTCTGACTAATATAAATTTGGAAAACACAGAGAACTAAAAGTAACTTTTGCAGTCGCAACGCGGATCGCATACAAGCAAATACCGGGACTTACTGTAAGAAATTTACATTTGAATTCAATGTTAAGAGGCTTAAAAAACATAAGCCTTAAAGTTGGGCGCCATTTCTATTGTTACAATTTGTTTTGGATATTTGAATTTCGACTGCTACTCAGCTAGGACCGCACTTGGCATGCTTGCGTCGAGGCACAGCTAGGATCGTCGGTGGGCGAGGTTCTTGGCCCGCGAGTAGACGTATGCAACAAAGAAAATATAATGTCATGCCAAGATTTTTGATTGAATGGCGGACGGACAGTCTTGCTTGGACGGGTCTTGCGATCCAGGCGCACGATGGTATTCGCCTTGAGTACCTTGCTGGGTGTGTCCCTCCCTCTGTGTACACCGTGTGTACGCCTTCGGCAACTTGTACTCGATAAAGTTGAAGCAAGTCAGTTGCCCCTTTTTTCTTTTTTTTTCTTATTATGAAAAAGAAAAAAATCTAATCTATTTCATCGATGTATGGATAACCTCCTATCGTCACACTCATCACCCCACTTAAAATAACTTAGTTCATTCTTAATAATTCAAACAAATTTATTCAGGATTGTAATCTTTAAAATATCATAATTATGTAGTAAATAGTATAAAGAAAATTATCAAAAATATATAAATTATTAAAATTCGCAAAAACTGGGCACGAAAGTTATGTGTGCATATGCACGCCGCGAGGAGAGAGAAAGAAAATCATTGCTTCTGTTCTATAAAGCTCTCCGATTGTATTTGAACTAAATGTAAACATTGATTTGTCAAGAATGATAACAAAAAAAGAATCAAGTTATGTGAAATAGCGAAATAACAGTGAAGTTGACAGCCTCAGTTTGGTAAGTTGTTACTGTGCTTTTCGATAACGGCAATAATATTTATGTCTTATAGAAACTTAAACAACAATAATACAGAATAAAGAGAGACTCACCATTCGTATACGGTCCAGAGTTGTGCACAATTCTTCCCGCTGATGACAGAGTGCTATAAGTACTTGATTAAAAGAAGATGTTTAATGTTATCTCGCTTTCTCCTTCTATGACCTTTCTTCTTTCTTAAAAATTTTTTTTTCTTTTTTTTTTTTTTCCTTTTCTTCCTTTCTCCCCTTTTTGCTTATTGTTTTGCTTTAATTTTAACAAATACAGAATCAACTAGCACTGGATTAATATTCTGCTTAAACTTGGAATGAATTTATATAAAAAAAAAACTTTATTTGGCATGGCCTTCACACTAGTTTAATTGGGCTTCCTGGGGTTCTTTAAGCACCCGCCCTCACTCCACCCGCGTCCCGAACGCTCGTCTTCAAAATAGCAGACACAACCAATGCCCTGCTCACCACACCTCGTGCAAGCGACGAACTTTTAACTACGACGAGAACAGCACTATGTCGATATCCCGGAGATCGATGAACCACCTTCTGCAAGGTTGCGAGGTAAACTGACCGAACTGAAGTCCGTAAATAAGAAAAGGCAACGGTCGTGCTCAATTTGTCTTCCGAACGGTAGATTCTCTGACGTTGGAATTCAATTACAGATGTCGATGCCAATTGAAGAGCACCTGACTCTCAATGAACTTTGGAAGCCGTGAGCACGTGGCTTCTCAGCTCTGATTTCGGCTTGAAACAGAGTGGAGTCAATGGAGTTCGACTGTGGGGAGGAAGCGCTTAACGTTAGGGATAGTTTTAGCATAGGACTAGATCTAAGAATGAGGATTACCTGTTTGATGATGATTGAAAGCCTGAACTAAGGCTCTAGTTTGTGTCACAGCGTTTTTCCAGCACTGAGCAACGCTTACACAGTTTCAATAAAAAAAATGATTCGGAACTCTTTCAGCGTCAAAGCCTCAAGATCACTTCTTTTCCAGATTATCTTCAATAAAGAAAAAGTGTAAGCAGAAAATTACACGATTCAAGATACAGCACGTGATCAAAGGCGAATCGGCACAAGAAAAAAAATATGAACGAGAATTACCTTGCTGATCACGTCCGTGAGGGCTAAGTGTCAGAGATAAGTTGGAACTAGATTAAGCGGATTTAGACAGACCGAGAGCGACATTTCGCGATGCGTTTCCGGTCACCCAGCTGATTTCATGACTTAGATCGAGACTCTTTATTTTAACGACGACATACAGGGTGACTCTTATGTGCATATGGAATTGGAGTATGGAAATCCATACACGATTTTGTTTGTTTGAGAATTATCTTTTATTAAGCAACCTACTGTAATAGATCATGCACAGCGAAATACTTTTACATTGGTCACTAGGGCGTATGCTTACCTTTATTTATCTATTATTACTTTATTCATTTTCTTCAAAAAAAAAATAGAAAAAAATAAATCATGAAGTCAGATTGACATCCGTAACAAAATCGCGCGAATTTTTTATTTTCACACCCCAAATTGATTCTCTTTTGGGCAAAATTTTTTCCGCTCGCTTCATTCCCAATCAAACCAAATTGATAATGACAATGAGTGTTACAGATAGTCATCATCCACCAAGGTGAAAAAAGATGCTCAAAATGAATAATTGCAGTGCAGCACCTTTGAAAATGAATTGCTCTATCCATTTTGTCGACTCGACAAATAGGTAGTAAATAAAAATGATCTTATTTATTTATAGGACATTTTGGGGTTGTTGTTATGTATGCATACACGAATGACCCACCATAGTGGGTCATTAGCCCCGAAACCCATTTTCGGGACTTCTGACTTCCGGACCAGTTTCCCTGCGCCATGTATAAATGTGTGAACTTAGTTCCCATTAGAAAGTGAACTAAGTTCTCACCGTACATGGGAACTAACTACACTTTACAAAAGTGGAGTAAGTTCCCACTTGGTGGGAAGTAAATCCCTCAGTGGAGTTAGTTCCCGTGGAGTTATTTCCCCGCACCGTTCAAACAAACAAACTCTTCAGCTTTATATATTAGTGTAGATTTGTTCAAATTCTCAAAAATGTAGTGTTAACTGAAATGTAAATTCTAATAAAATCCTGGCTCATGCCGCAAAATTTTGTCTTAAAAAACAACATGCGTTTTCAAAATCTAATTCTTTTGTGGTACTGAAATATTTCGTTATTAACCTTCGTGTTGTAGAGGTACCTGCGTAGGTATAATTTAAATAGTTTTTAATATCCATCAATACTGAAACTTTCACTTCCTGTGACTTCTCTTAACTTTACTGAGCTTAAGACCAATTTAGTTTAAAATACTTATGAAGCAGGAATATGTGCAAGTACATATTACATACTATTAATGTTTTGATAAAACATTTTTGTGAATAGCAAAATTTCGTTTAGCGAATTTATTTCAAAAAAAAAGAAGGCAACCTATAAAACACTGTCTTTTTTTTATTATAAAGTATAGAAAATGCCATTGACACCTGATGAAATCTTTAAAAAAATAAAGCTGACAAATTGAAGCCATAGTGAAATAAGGCCGAGTGCAAAAATTCGGCGTTATTTCACTTTGGTAAAGTGAAATAAGGCCGAATTTCAGAATTCGGCGTTATTTCGCTCGGCGTTATTGCACGGCACCTCGATTTTTTTTGTAGAAAATTTAATCTCTATAAAATTGATCATAAGCTTTTTTTTCATCTCTCATTGTGAGTTATTGGCAATTAATCGAAAAAAATGTGTAATTTTTTATATAAATCGAAAACTATCGATCTGATTCAAAAATTGCGTGAGAGTTTTTTCATAGGAAATACAATTTTCTATAAAATTACTCATGACTATTTTATTCGTATCTCTAACAATTTATGAGTTATTAACGATTAATTAGTATTGATTAAAAAGATCATAGAATCAATTTTTGTAATGATGAATACTGATCTACTTATAAGGAAGTTCTTGGCGCGACTTTGCAGATTGATATAATTTCCTTACACAATTGTGCTAAATATGAACCTCAATCATAAGCGATATTTTTTTTTTAACTACTTTTTTTATAGTAAACAATATATGAAAAAATGGTAAAAAACATGACTTATTTTAATAGTCCTCTGAAAAATGCAAATTTGTATTTTTTTTTTTTAATTGAGGTTTATATAGAAGACACACATATAAAAGAAAGTAATTTTTCTGTGCCATTGATTTCGAATAAAAATTGTGGCTTCCATCTTGTACACCAACTGCTAAGTCGGATGACAACCTACGATGTGTATCAGCTGATATCTCCGCTACTTTCTAAGTTATATTTTTGTAAAATATGAAAAAAAAACTCATGAATATATGTATAAAATAACCTAATAGTTTCAATAAATAATATTCATTTTTTATACCTTAAACAATTAATGAAAATCAGCATGAAAACATCCTTTTACACGTATTTACCCCCTTAACTCAATTCATAGAAGTATGCAATTTTTCATCAATGTTTTTTATGACATTATTACGTAAAAATATCGTCCGTAAACCGACTTTACAGACAACCATTTTTTAAATTCAAATTATCACCTATTGTTTTTAGCGGGGTCTGGGGGCCCCTTGTAACCTCGGGGCCCTGGGTTGCAGCCCAAGCAGCCCTTAGGTAGATCCGGCCCTGCATCTAGGTTCACACCTTCAGTGTAAAATTTAGCAAAAGATTTGCAGTTCTCTTTTAAGTCTTCTGAATTCAGATTTTTTAATCGAAAATAAGTCAGAACGTTGGCCAATCTTCGTATACGAACCTAGTCGCTGTTTCAAATGAAAGCTTAGTGTGTCGACAATGGGAAGATAGGTTTCAATTTCAATTTTAAATCTTTCTTTCCCAGTCAGAATTACTGAGGGTCCAGAGCCGTAAAAAAAAAGTCTGGCGTGAGCTTTTACACCTCATCCTTTCAGAAAGGTCCTTACATTCATAATACGGGTTTGTTTTTGTCTGGCTGATGAATCAAAGTTATCAAAACTGTCCCTGAGCCCAATTATAAATTCATCTATTGCACTCAGCAAAATTGCAACATCCAGGGTAATATTTTGTTTTTGAAGTAAAGTACTTGTTTTATTAATTCTTTGCAATACAGAGTTCCAAAGTTCTGTAAGTATGGTAAATTCAAGCTTGGACATTTTTTTGCAAAGAATAAATGCTTCCTCTCTGGCCTCTCGTGCCTGTCCTTAATCGTTCGCGATAGACATCAAAGCTTCTTCAATTTCTTGATGACCTTTATATAAGGCGCTTAGTGCATCAGCTCGCGCCGACCATCTTGTTTGAGAAAGACTTTTTAAAACTTTTTTTGGACCTAAATGAGCAGTCAACACACTCCATCGATGAGAAGATACCGAAAAAAAGTTATACATTTTTTGAATAATGTCAAAGAATTTGGTTGCTTCTAAGACACACCCAGCGGCATGCACTCCTACCAAGTTTAATGAGTGCCCTGCACATACATAGTACAAATTATTCAGCAAAGGTTGTTGTTCAGCAAGGAAAGTACGAATTCTGATCATTCTTTATGCATCTAAAATTGTATCGATTTTTTTTTTCTTGAAAATAGACTAATAGAGGTTAAGTGATGTTTCAGCAATTTGGGGGCCCCTGGTGATTTCGGGGCCCTGGGCCTGGGCCCAGGGCCTGGGCCCAGTGGGCATAGTGGTAAAGAGGGGTCTGTTCTTATGTAAAAGTCAATAAACGACAACGAATACGTTACAATATTGTAGGTACTTAATAGCAACTTAAACGCAACAAAACCAATATGTATTTTTCATTGCATGCTAACAAAACTCTCATGCAAAAATCTATCATGAAACTATATTTAGCTCAAAAGTTAGCGCTAACAGATTTCATACAATCTTCATAAACAGAAAATGAACACATTTGAATAAATGCCTTCAAAAATGAACAGGAGGGTTAGCGCGAAAAACAGAGCTAACTTTTAAACGAGAACAAAACAACGAAACGACAGGCAAGAGCCAACACATACTGTTACAGATCTCGTTATCGTTATTCGTTACTCGTGTAATCGAATCGTGTTCGTGTATCGTGTTCGTGTACACATTTTTGTGTGTACGAAAACGAATCGACTCGCATCTCTTGCCTGTCGTTGTTGTGTTCTCGTTTCATAATTAGCTGTGATTTTTGCGCTAACCCTCCTGTTCATTTTTGAAGGCATATATTCAAATGTGTTCATTTTCTGTTTATGAAGATTGTATGAAATCTGTTAGCGCTAACTTTTGATGAGCTAAACATAGTTTCATGATAGATTTTTGCATGAGAGTTTTGTTTCGTATACGAAACGACTCGTAAGTCGTAATGTATTAAGGGTATGAAGAACAATGAAGGTTTAGCGAAAAATTTGCGCTTCAGCGTCAGCCAGCAGCTTATTGATTTTTTGTATTTTGTGGGGCAAGAGGTTTGTTGTTATTAATGTTAATTTTTATCTTATTGTTGTGAAATTTTATAAAATTTATTAAATAAATATTTATTTTGAAATTTTTTACAATTGTATTGAAATTGAGATTCCAATCAAAAATAAACGATGATAGAAGAGACGAAAAAACTGCTCCGACAATTCCGTCCGTCCGTCTGTCTGTCTATAATTGCATCAATAGATTTAACCACTGCTTCCGTTGACTTGAAATTAATTTTAAATATTGTAGTTTGAGCGAATTTGGATGGGTCGTTTTTTATTTTTTTTCGGCCAAAGCTTCAATTTTCTCAAAAACAGCTACTCCGATTTTTCTTAAACATCCTCATAAATTTTTCTTCGGAACACTGGTGTTTTTAATGTAAACATTTATTTTTGTATTGCTCCAAAACGGTACCTCTCATAGAACCATTTTTATTGTTTGTGTCAAAAGACTTCCTCTAAAAATAATAGTCCGATTAAAAATATAAAAACAACAAAGAGTGGCACCACAGCTTTTTAAAGCCAAGGCCTAAGTGACTTACTCTCATCAAAAATTCTCTGGGTGCATGAGAAGAACTGAGGGGATCTACAGTTTAACGCCGATTCCGAACGGCAAAGTTGAGAAGCACTTTTTCATGACAGATTGATACTCTTGGAAGATTTGTCAGGTCTTCGCAAGAGGCAGTACCCGTGAAAGATAATCTAAAAACTTTATGGACACGTGTAGGACTCGAACCCACCACCACGTGACGGTCTGCTTAGTAGCCAACGCATCTAACCACTAAGCCACGGGCAGCTGCAGTCCGATTAACGTCTTTTTACTTGCAACATATAGAATATACTTATTGCAAGAATTGATTTCGTAAAAAAAAAAATTTGAGGTAATGATGAGATATCACATTACGATGATAAAGAAGTCGAAAAAAGTGGGTCCGGCGATTCCGTCCGTCTGTCTGTCTGTCTGCCTATCCGTCTGTAAACGCACAGCCTTAACCACTGGTCCAATTGACTTCAAACTTGAAAATTAAAGGTTTGAGCAAATTCGCGTGGGTCGTTTTTTCATTTTTATTTTTTAAGATCAAAATTTAGGGTAGCCACCATACGATTTTTTTTTTGGCCAAAAACCAAAAGTTTCAATTTTCTCAAAAACGGTTCCTACGATTTTTTTCAAACTTCCCCGAAATTTTTTGTTTAAAACTCTGATATATTTTATGTAAAAAAATATTTTTGTATTGCTCCAAAACGGTACTGCCTATAGAACCGTTTTTTTGTTATCAGATTTTCTCGAAAACTAAAAGTCCGATCAGGGTATTTTTTTTTTTTTTGAAAGTACGTTTATATTGTTTAAATAATATTTTGTATTCAAAAAATTGAAATTGAAATTTACTTATAAATTGTATAGTTATACATTCTTGAATGCTGCATACCCAAATTAATTTTAAGACATTTTCGAAATATTTTATATATAAAAAATTAATTTAAAAAACAACCGCTCCGACGATTTTTTTTTTAAATTTCAAAAATCAACAATATCTTAAGAAATCATATGACATCATATTTTTTTCAGATTGAATCTTTTTTTGAGGTAGATATTTCAATTTAAATTTTTATTTACGAATTAAATTTTTTTTATGAGTTATAATTTGGAATACAGGAGCAAGTTCGTACGACCGAGTAGTGCAAATTTTTTTTAGGAGTATTTATGTATTGCTCAAATAATATTTTGTTTTCAAAAAACATATAAAATTTTTTAGTTTACAAAAAATTGTTAATAACTTTTTTTTCAATACTGCATACCCAGTTTAATTTTAGGACATTCTAGAAAAATTGTATACATAAAAAAATAATTTAAGGAAAACCACTCCATGTTAGTTAAAAAAAAACACTTTTAAGGAAATCTTATGGCATAATTTTTTCAAATAAAATATTGTGTTTTTTATGTACCTATACATATTTCAAGTTAAGTTTTTATTTATGAATTTAAAATAATTGTTTTTATTTTTAATGTTTTTTTGTGTTAAGTTTGGAGTACTGGAGCAAAGTGCGTGCGACCCAGTCGTGCAAATTTTTTTAGTTGTATTTTAAACTTTCCCGAAGAACGTTGATATAGCTAACCCACAAAACTTGACCAGGAATCGCCACTGTATCTTGGGACAGCTAGTACAGTTCGCGGTTGAACCTTCTTCCCGATTCGCCATCGTCGCATAAGGAACCGAAAATCCGTCGAAGAATTTTTCTTTTGCCCAGTATCAATCCCCCTTTTTTACTTATCGTCCAACGAGCTGGGCCGCGCCGTAGAGCAGGACTAGTAAAGTCAAAGTTTTGTATATCAGACACTTTGTCTTTCGTGTGAGGAGTTTTGAACCCTGTTGTTTTGCCAAACCGAAGAAGCTGCAGTTCACTAGTGTAATTCTTCGTCGGATCTCCTCTAAGGTGTCGTTAGTGGATGTTTGTATCTAAGTAGGTGAACTTCTTAACATGCATGACAACGCATCTCCTTGTATAGACCCTGCGAATATTTGAAACAACTCAGATGAGATGTAATTCTCCGGATTGCGGACTGGTCTGTTACTTTTCAAACTGGGTTAGAAGTTCTAACCCAGTTTGAAAAGATTAGAAGAAGGCATAATCGGAACTCAGAAGATATATGTGGATAGCTCCAAGAAAAGTGGTACATAAAATAATTGGGTCGTGTGTCAGAAAGGTTAGGTATCTCGGGATAAGATATTGTGAACTATATACATACAACGATGAAACTCTCTGCAGAGATTTCTTAAGATTTACAACGGCTTTTGTGGCTTCAATACGGATTCAGGACGAAACAATCGGTTTCTCTCAACTACAGATCCAAACTTGTTTTTGACGATGTCGATGATTTTTTGTTAACACTGTATGTGAATTATACAGCACTAAAGTGCAAAAAATATGAAGGTGTTCGAATTGATGTGAATTTTAAGTCTAACATTTTTCAGAATAATTTATCAAGTAAGCTTCATGAAAGAGAGAATGAGGGAGAGAGAGAGGGAGGGAGAGAGAGAGAGAGAGAGAGAGAGAGAGAGAGAGAGAGAGAGAGAGAGAGAGAGAGAGAGAGTACGAGAGAGAGAGAGTACGAGAGAGAGGGACAGATAGAGAAATCCAACTGTCAAGCTTGGAAAACCTTATTGAAGTCCTTTTAGAAAGTTCACATTCGTAACGATGTTAGAAGTCTCTCAAGATGTTTCCATACCCTGAGACATTGAAAGAAATATATTTTTAAATCGAGAGCTGGAGATTCGTTTTTTATCAAAACCACTTGAATGTAGAACACTCTGCCTCTCCCTCTTCTTCCAAAAATTCAGGACCAATTAACACCGCTACAGCGCTACCTAATTTGAAACTCTCCACTCTGTCTTTGGAATGAGAAGGGCGGATGGTGCGTGCCCAGTCCACATATATAAATGTTTCGGAACGAACAACGGTCATGGCTTTGATAAGCTTCATGATATCACCCATACGCCATACATAGTCAAACGGCTCCCTGCGATTTTCTTATCATTTGAAACAGAGCTCTTATTCCGAATTGAGTACTTTTTGAAAAGTCACTTTTCTTTTCAATCTCAAGTTTATCCAAACATGCGCATTTCAAAGCCTGAACTCACTCAAAAATTTCCCCAACATTCAACAAGAAATATACCAAACACAAAAATATCCTCCATTCAAAACCTTAATATAAACTATCTCGTTGATTCGGAATTCAGTTCACTACGCGACGTGATTTGGAACTGTCCAGTAACCGCATCGCAGCCCAAAGTTGTACCGACCGTCTTAACAGGACAATCTGCTCCTTCTTCACACTACAACAACACAACGTTGACGTTATGTCTAGTCTGAAGTGCTATGCCGGCTTGTTAATAGAAATTCGATAAAATTGTGCCAATCCTATACTTGTGATTGTATTTCTATACTTTGTTTGTGTTTTTGTAACACAGTCTAAGTTTTCGCATTATATTTTGATAGTCTTCGTCATCAAATCGATAAAACAAATGAAATTTAATATATTTTTCGCTTAGATGGTTTATTTTTCGGAAAAAAAATAAAAAAAAATAAAGCAATTTTGGCAAACGTTATAATTGTGTCCTGACCGCAAGAAATTTATTTTTAACAGCAAACCTCAAGGAATACCTAAAACAGGGGTGAAAACGTGGCATTTGTGGCGCCCCTTTTTGTTTGTTGATGCGCTCATTTTGTTGTTGATTTTTTGTGTTTTGTTGAAATAGAAGTATCCTCATTCGAAAAATGTAAAAATGTGCGGGTGTTCAAAGTGAGTGTTTGCACATTTGTGTGTAGAGGTTAGAAGAAATATGAGAGTTTTTGCGTTGGTGAAGTGGTTATACTCGTGCTAGGTCCTTGCCCTGTGTAAATAGATCTAATTGGATACGCTTTTGTCACCATTCGAGATACAAAATCTTGTTAAAGGTATGTTTTATGTTCAAGTTGATGTGTCTACACTTCTACATGCAATTATGTTTTATATTTATTGGTTTTATTACGTTCATCGTTTTCGGCCAGGCCACTGGAATTGAGTTAGTAAAAAGGAAGTGACGAAAAAGGACGAGATGAAATTGCCTTTTTTATGATATCTACTCTAGGAGTAATCTGGGAGGATTTTTGTAGTTGAATAGCCTTTTGTTATGCTGCAGAGGCAATATTGACCACGTATAAACTATTGGAAATTGGAAAAGGGTTTTTGGATCAAGTGGCACATTTGAAAAGCACGTGGCTTGTAACTTGTAAGTACAAATAGGCTGTTTGATATAGAACTCTCGTGATTGGTTATCCTAAATGAAATCTGTGATATCGACAAAAGTTTCGACATGTGATAAATTTTCAGCGTGTAGGGTGGTCTGAAGTCTTCTAGTTTTGAGTGGAAATGTTATAAGCTTGTTTATGAACCGTCAAGTGGACTTTATTTTGTGTTGATGTCTGAGATGGAGTTTATGTGTGGGACATTTCAAATAAGAAACCTTTTGTTTTATTTTGTGTCTGGGAAGATCATTTTGAATGAATGCAGCGTACCTAATTCATTAGAACTTTTTAGGACGGATTGTTAAATTTTTTATTTAAAAGTAAATAAATAAAAAAAAAATACCTATACTATGGTTTGCTGACGTTTGCATATAAACTTTTTGTATGAAATTTAATATAACCTCGGTATCCTTTCACTTTACGAATACCCATTGCCAATCCATTTTGCTGATCTGCCAGTCCGAATTGCACTTTACCGAATTTTTGTTATCGAAAAGATCACTTGCTTGATTTTTTCTTTTGACTCGTACTGTGTGTTTTTATGTATAGCCATAAGTTTGTTTGGAAAACAACCAAGTCTTTAAGCTCTTGTGGAAATATTTGCAAGAAAAATGCTCACAAGTGATTCTTAATTAAACGAAATGTTTAGTCCAGTCTCCTACACAAAATCTTTCATAAGATCGTTACAAAAGGTGTTATTTCAAAATCTCATTATCTTGTTGTGTAGCTCTAACAAGGCTTAGTGGAAGGTAATCTTCAAATTCCCAATCGAACTCAATAACGTACGCAACATCAGACAGATCTTCTTCGGATTTGTTTTCATTTCGTATAGCAAAATAACCTCAAAATGGGTATGGTTTGTTTCGCCTCAAATATCTCGTTTTTTTGATTATTTCGTCAAAGTCGCTTCGCCATTTACTTGTTTCGTATTTTTGTTGTTTTGCTTTTTATTTGTTTTGTTTTCGTTTATTTCGCCCAATATACAGGGTGATTCACGAGCGTTGTGCCAAAAAGCTAGAGCGTGTAGGTTGAGTTGAGACAAGAAAAAAATCGTATGGGAGGGGGGGTCTATTCCCCCCATTTAGCCAGGAGGGGCAATTTTCTGAAAAATTGACTTATTTTGTAAAAAAAAAATATTAAAAATCAACGGCTTCGTTTACAATACCGTGCTATACCTTTCTGAAAAGCCAAAAACTGCTTCTTTCAATTTGTTTTTAAATTAAATTGTTTTAACGAATAGTTTAAAAAAAAAAAAATTTTCAAACTTAAAATTTTCAAAAAAAAAGCAAAAAAAAACATTTTTGAGCTAATTTTTTTTCAACATTTTATGTAATTAAGTACTAATTTTGTTTTAAAAATTCAATGTTTTTGTTAATTTTTAGTCGAAAATAGAAAACCGGATGCAAAAATGTCTTTTCGTTTTTGAGAAATTAAAAAAAAAACCAAAACCACTTTTTTCTAAAAAAAATTTTTATTTTTATTTTTACCTATCTGGACTTTTAGTTTAATTTATTAGTTTAATTTATAAATTTAATTTTTTGTAATTGGAGTTCTATGAGGACTCAATAAAGTAGAAAAGTATTGGATTTTCCCTGAATTAACCATTCTGTTCATTGATAACGTCTGAAAACTGACCTGCAATTTTTTCTTACTATAACTGGAGCCGCGGCCACTCGGCGGCGGGCTTAGGGTTCTACTTGTAAGGGGCTTAAGATAATTAAACTGTAATTTTTCTTGAATGAAAAAACAACTAACAACCTAAAGGTAAATAAAAAGCATCGCATATTTACTAAAAAACCATTTACAATTAAAATATTAACTCATCATTAACCCAAGTCGTAGCATGTTTTCAAGAATCCGCCGACGAGAGCACGGAGAGCTAGAAGGGAAAGGTCAATGGCAGACGTTATCAATGAACAAAATGGTTAATTCAGGGAAAATCTAATACTTTTCTACTTTATTGAGTCCTCATAGAACTCCAATTACAAAAAATTAAATTTATAAATTAAACTAATAAATTAAACTAAAAGTCCAGATAGGTAAAAATAAAAATAAAAAAAATTCTTAGAAAAAAGTGGTTTTTTTTTTTTTAATTTCTCAAAAACGAAAAGACATTTTTGCATCCGGTTTTCTATTTTCGACTAAAAATTAACAAAGACATTGAATTTTTAAAACAAAATTAGTACTTAATTACATAAAATTTTGAAAAAAATTAGTTCAAAAATGTTTTTTTTTGCTTTTTCTTGAAAATTTTAAGTTTGAAAATTTTTTTTTTTTTAAACTATTCGTTAAAACAATTTAATTTAAAAACAAATTGAAAGAAGCAGTTTTTGGCTTTTCAGAAAGGTATAGCACGGTATTGTAAACGAAGCCGTTGATTTTTAATATTTTTTTTTACAAAATAAGTCAATTTTTCAGAAAATTGCCCCTCCCGGCTAAACGGGGGGGAATAGACCCCCCCTTCCATACGATTTTTTTCTTGTCTCAACTCAACCTACACGCTCTAGCTTTTTGGCACAACGCTCGTGAATCACCCTGTATACTTCGTTTCATCATATTGTCGTTTTTGGTTTATTTTGTTTTTGTTCACTTCGTATTTATATTATTTTACCTTTCTATTATTTGGTTTTAAGTTCACTTGGCCTTTTATTATTTCGTTTTTGTTCACTTCGATTTTAATTATTTCGCCATCGTTTATTTCGTTCGCGCGAATTTTAAGGCCCTTGGGCTCTTAACATCCACAAAAAAAGAACGAAATAAACGATGGCGAAATAATTAAAAAAATTATGCACCAGATATTTTGGAATTGATTGCTTACCTTTTCGCCAAATTTCTCTAAAAATTCTTATCAACACATATCACTAAGATATAAAAATTAAACATTAAAGAATTTCTCAAAAATATACTTATTTTGTTAGACTGAGAAAACAACCTTGAATCAAATTAAACAAAAGGCGAAACAACCGTTATCGAGATAAACTAAAACCAAATAACTCAGTGCACTTGTAACGGAAATGCAAAACAACTAAAAAAACAAAAAAAAAACAAATGCGAAGTTATAGTGGGCGAAGTGATCGAAAAACTAAGCAAAAAAAACAAAAAAATAGTTTGGCGAAGTAAACAAAAGTTGTAGTATGAAAAACGAAGTGACTGGGGGCCAATTAAAAAAAGCGAAACAATAGGAACCCCCTCAAAGAGTATCTGGCTTTGTATATGGAACTACCAGGTTGGTTTTCTGCTTGGTTTGACAGTTCCTCTGTCAAATCAAGCAGAGAACACACAATTCAAACTTATGTAAAAAAAATTGCTTGAAAAAGTGCTTCTCAACTCTGCCGTTCGGAATCGGCGTTAAATTGTAGGTCCCCTCAATTCTTCACACGCACTCAGAGAATTGTTGATGACAGTAAGCCACTTAGGCCTTGGCTCTTCAAGAGCTGTCGCGCCACTCTATTTATTTATTTTTTACTTGTGTGCTTAAATGTCATCTTTTTGCTGATAACGTTCAAATGACCATTCGCGACCGTTTAACTTATTGGATGATATGAAACGTAGAGAAAATCAAAATTTGAACGAAACTCACTGTTGGTCATTGTATCGTGCTTTCTACCTTGATAGTTATTCTTCTACTGCCAACGTTTTCTGCTGAAGGAGTCACCACTACATTTTTCTTCGTGTGTGTTTAGTACCAGGTTTTTCGCAGCCATTCGATCTCGATAAATTAGTTTTGTACCATTTTTAGGTTCCTTCCAAAGATGTCAATATCATCTGCATAAGCCAAAAGTTCGATAACCTTGAGACGAAAGGCTCATTTGTAAATATTTCAGAGTCACGGATTGCTTGCTCCAGCGGCAGGTTGAATTGCACTTGAATCAAAGTATTTTAATGTTAATTTTCAAGAAAGAAAAACTGTTCATATTGATATTAAGAGAGGGCATAACCTCTAGAATTTGGTTAGCTTCAAATGACTTTAGGACTTTAGGAAAATCAATTTAAGAGAAAAAATAAAGTTAATTTATATCGCACTGAATTTCGGTGCTTGTTTCGTTTTCGCCTGTAGTGTGCAATATACGGCTGTATTCATCATCATTGCAATAACGCGCTTAACTTAAATCACTGACAGCAATAAGGTAAGGTTAGGACACTTATCAAATTGCTCCGAGCCTGAGTCAACTTTTAACAAAAATCCGTATTCGCAATCATAAGCATTGGGTGGTAGCTTTTGCTAGAGTAGTCATCAATCTTAAGTGTTCAAAGGCACCAGCGTGTATCTGTAAAAATCAAATGGTTCTCTTCTCTTCCAATCAAAACATCAAAACTTCTTCCTTTTGTAACAAAGAACAAAATAGTTTCCCATTTCAATATTTATTAGGCGGGGAGCCCTCAATCCAGAAAGTGCACCTACACGGATTTCAAAATTTTTTATATTAAAAGATAGTTTATAGAAATACCAACCTGGTATGACGAGGCCTATCCTGGCACCAGTATTTCTTGCAATTTTTTGCATTATTGATAATTTGCACTTATCGCGGATTTTAATTTTAACTAGCGCATATTATTGGAAATTTAATGTGCTTTCAGGAAAAAATGGTATGACAGCTGCCATCCTGGCACCAATGTCTGTCATACCTATTTTAAAATTTTGTCACATATGTTTTTAAAATAGGTATGACAGACATTAGTGCCAAGATGGCAGCTGTTATACCATTTTTTCCTGAAAGCACATTAAATTTCCAATAGTATGCGCTAGTTAAAATTAAAATCCGCGATAAGTGCAAATTA
This sequence comes from Sphaerophoria taeniata, assembly GCA_943590905.1. NCBI lineage: Eukaryota > Metazoa > Arthropoda > Insecta > Diptera > Syrphidae > Sphaerophoria > Sphaerophoria taeniata. Next base: position 192,657,180 of record OX016540.1, read on the forward strand.
TCAATAATTTATTAATAATGCAAAAAATTGCAAAAAATACTGGTGCCAGGATATTCCTCGTCATACCGGGCTTAATTTGTTGGTATTTCTATAAACTATCTTTTAATATAAAAAATTTTGAAATCCGTGTAAGTGCACTTTCAGGATTGAGGGCTCCCGGTGTATGAGTCAAATTCCTTGCAACTAAATTAATATAAAAGTCTTAGCTAAAGGATGAAAGAAAGAAAACTCCTCCTTCGTTTTCTTTAAGATGAATAAATAATGAAGGTGCTATGTGTCTTTCTTGTATCCCAATCCACGATGGTCCTTGCAAACTTTCTTCGTCTGTTTTTTCCTTTGTTAGAGGCCAGTTATAGCTATCATTGGTTTTCATCATTGAAACACATCATTGGAATTTTCCTGGTAGGTCGGTTATAGCAATCATTGAAAATTTCTGTCCGGAAATTTTTTCCTGCCGTAATTCTATCATTGGAACTATGAGAAGTTGAAACACAGAACATTGGAATTGTACAAAATTGAAACGCAAATCATTGGAACGATTTGTTTCATTTTTTGACATAAAACAATCAGCTGTTCAGGAAAATGAATTTACAACCGGAAAATGGAAAAACACATTTTTAAGAAAAAATAAGTGTGTAATTGAACTTTTTTATGTCAATAAAAATTCTTGGAGTGATTTCCGATCGATTGGTATATAATTTGCACTTCTATTCAAAAGAAAACATAGTTAAATATCCATTCAAAGATTTTTCCGGATCCATTTCAATGATAGCTATAACCGGCCCCTTACTCAAAAAAGTTTCCATTTATACCTAGTTTGAAAGTGCAACCACGTAACTTCAATGTACACAAACTCGAAATTGAATTAAGAAAAAACCGAGAAATTCATACCTCATCCTTGTGGAACACAAAAATGATATTGTTTGCCTTTAATGTCAGATTTTGTTTCAATAACCAACAGCCGTGCAAGGTTATAACACTTTGTAAACCAAACAACGGTTTTTTCAAGAGTAAAAACCCAACAAAAATCAGACAGTAAAGAGAATATCGGAAAGCAATAGGAACATAGCTGTACTGTTACTGGAGAACTTTTGTAGAAGGCACGCAAGGACACTCTTTTATGAAGAAAGGGGATCGAAGGAGCATCACGAACTCGTGAAATATGGATAAGAAAAGCGATACCAATTACGTGTAAGACCTGAGATAGTAGAAAGGTGGCTGGCTTTACAGCATGATATTGAAATAACCGCAAGCTGTGATAAAAAATTTTGAAGTTTATATATTTGGTATAAATAATGATTCAAGATAATCTGCTTTGGTTGTCAGTAACTTTTTCATTTTTGATTGAGGGATATTCTCATTCAATTTAAAATTTGACATTTTGACTCCTAATTTTCGGTTAACGAAGATACATATATAGATTGAGCTATGAAAAATCTTTTATGTTAGTAAGGGGTTAGGGTCGAAATTCTGCCGGGGTCAAAATTATTTTGTCAAAATTCTGCTTTCAAAATTCTGCTTTTCAAAATTCTGCTTTTCAAAATCTTGCTTCTAAAATTCTGCTTTTGGAATTCCTGCTGTTCAAAATTCTTTATTCTTAAATTCTGCGTTTCAAAATTCTGCTTACCAGAATTCTGCGAATAATATAGAAAAGAAAGGTTTGAAAATATTAAAAAGCACGCGCTTATTCGCAGAATACCTTCTCTCATTAGAGATTAGCAAATGATTATTTTTTGTTTGCATACTTAGTTACATCAGCATTTAAAATATGTACCTATTTTATCTCCTGTAAGCTGTGAGGTTAGTGTAATTTGTTTTGCCTTCGAGTTAGTGTTCGAATTTAACGATGAATATTTCGATTGTAAAACCCAATAATGGAAAAGATAAACTTTGTGTTGATGACTACATGTTTTATCTTGAAAAGTTACACAAATTTAAAAATTATAATCGAATTAGCAAGTGCAAGGGACGAATAGGGACTAAATTGAAATTTGACCCCGGCAGAATTTTGACCCCAACCCGAAATTTGTTTGTGATTATGAATTAAAAAAAGCAGCAGTTTTTTTTAACAGCAAGAATTTTGAAAAGCAGAATTTTGGTGACCGGAATGCAAAAAAAAAACAGAATTTTGAAAATCTGAATTTTCGATTAAAAACCAGAATTTTGGAACCGGAATTATGACCCGCTCCCGTTAGTAAGGTCATCGTATGAAAGACCAAACATTCGTTTAAAGGTCAACCAACTTTGTGTCTTAATTTCAAAAACTGAAGAACGTGTCCCATGCATCAGGATCCAGATACATAGTTTAGTGTGTACAGAAATCTTAAAAAAAACTCTTTTTCATGTGTTTTCAAGTTTAACTTTTTAAGCACAGTTGCCACTCGAACACTTATCATACTAAGAATCTATCTTTACATCGACCATAATAAAGAGAAACATGTTCTATTTTTCTTGCTGAAATTGATTCTAGCTTAACATTGTTTCTAGATATTAGTATATCGATGCAGTCCCGAAATTAAATGCGATAGTAATCACCTCGATTATTTCTCTGAAATTGAGATTAGTATATACGGTTAGGTTTTCCAATAAATACTATCAAATGTAGTTGTTGACCAACCCATCTACAATTCAAGTTTATAGGTTATGTCCTTTCAATATGAAGAGAACGAAGTCATTTTATGTTAAATCTGCATTTGAACATTTAGATTTAGTGTCTATTTAATATGCACCAGCGAGCCATAAAGGGCATTATGATTGATCGACACGACATAGTGTCTTTTGAGAAGTTTTTTTATTCTTTCAGTTTTCGCAAGATCATTTTCACTCATGATAGCATAAAAACTGAACTTTTATGGATTATAAAAAAGTAGGTCCCATTCGATACGAATGATCATGAATACTGGTCATCGATTCTCTCTTGTTCGAATGTTTTCAATCACTGTGGCGTATACGCACTTTTTCTTAAAGACAAAATTAAAAATACACATATCAAAATATAAGGATGCACGAAACCTTTATACGCAATTGATGCTAAACTCACTTACCTACTTACTTAAGGTGGAGCTACAGTCCAGGGTGGACTTGGGCCTCAACCAACAAACCTCTCCAGCCAACTCGGTCCCTATAGCTAGCTGTCTCCAGTTACGCACGCCAAGTTGGTTGAGGTCATATTCAACTTGCGCGCGCCACCAGAGTCTTGGTCTTCCTCTACTGCGTCATCCCTCTGGGGTGGGTTCGAAGACTTTACGGCCCGGAGCATTGGTGTCCATACTCTCCACGTGACCAAGCCATCTCAGTCTTTGGGCCTTCAGTCTTTTAGCTAGGTCAGTGTCGCTTTACAGCCCGTACAGTTCGTGGTTAAATCTACGACCCAGGGTGCTCTCATCCGTTTTTGACAGGGAGAGGGCTTTCCTACTCAATTGCTTTCTTAGCCCGAAGAAACAGCGAATAGCAAGAGTTATTCTCCTTCTGATCTCGGCGCTGATGTCCGTGATGATAGTAGAGCCAAGGTAGACAAAGTCCTTTACTACCTTGAAATCATATGCGTTTATCGTGACGTTTTGACCAAGATGTCTGTGTTGGGTGTTCTTTCTTGATGACATCATATACTTTGTTTTGCCCTCATTGGCAGCTAAACCCATTTTTTCAGCCTCTGTCTGTATACTCGCAAAAGCACTGTTGACATCACGCTGCGTTCTCCCAATGATATCAATGGTACCAGCGTACACGAGTAGTTGCAAAGACTTCTGGAAGATAGTTAGGTATATAACAACACTTTGATGTTTAAATCAATCATATTTCTCTTGTTTAATTTTCGTACTCTTGATTTGCATTTTTTGAACCTATTAAAAGACGGGTTGCTGTTTCAAAAACAATTCCACAACGCACTTATTTTATGGCCATGGCCAACCCAAAATAGCCCAAAGAATGTTTCCTAAAAATTAAAACTCGTCAACTCAAGGTAGTTCGTACCTACTTTTAGTTATTAAAAAGAATGAGGGTAATTTACTACAGATACCTTTTCCAAGTTAAAGCATAGGATTACACAGAACAAGAGGTGGATGGAAAATGGATCCTTAATTAAAATAATTTCTTAGGGTTCATTAAATTTTCCTTGTACGATTAGAAGGGAACCACCCAGACCGCTCTTATTTTACTTTTTGTAAAGGATTATTTGCATGTAATTAGTTTGCATATCTGTTCTACGTAGTTTAATATTTTTGCATAAATATTGTAATAATAATATTAAAGTCCTCAAGTGCTTATTTCAATAAAGAACTAAATACTTACGTACAGAAAAGCGATGGCAGTGGGTAAAATAACCACGTTACATAAATAGGTAAGACATAGCAGTTAGGGGATTAGAAAAACCAGATCCTGTTAGTAGATACCTATCGTCGTTCGTTGTCAAACTGTTGCTCCTGAATTCATCTTTTTCATAATTTCCCTTAAGTGGAATAAGTACCAGAAAAGCTATAAAACGACACAGAAAACGACAAAAATGTGTCCTTAAATGGTATGTTTTAGTGGGTGCACCGTTTTTAATCTTAGCACACGCAACAAGTATGAGGTGTGGAGTGCTGGCAGAAAGGAGAGGCAAGGATTTCTTAAGTTAAAGTATAACAGTGAAAGAAATCAAGTTATAGAAAAAACGAGAGGAATAGTCAACCAAGCCAGAAGGTCGATAGACACTGCGTTGTTGATTTTTTCTTAGGTTGACCAACTGAAGGCGGTTTGAATATAAGGGTAATCGTAATACTAAGGGTTTTTCTATGGATGATCTTGAGGTGCAAAACGTTAGTAACAGCGGTGTTAGATTCCATAATCCTTCAGTTCTTGATATCTATGTATGTATTTCGTTGTGCGAAGATTCATCACACTTCAGATGTATACTCAATACTCAAGAGGTAATGTTAAGCAATCGATTCACAAAAGGGTTGGAGATGAATATTTCTCCCCATTTTATTCTGAAAGTTGAACTCAACTGGGGGATTTTTATCTCCACTTTCAGCATATACCTAAAAATGGGCCACATAGGTTAATATTTAGTTTTTCTTAGCTTTTTTAATTATTTTAATATGACGTCGATAACATAAAGTATTTTCGTATTAAATTTATAGACAGTTACTAATCGTATAAGGTAAAAAAAAAAACTTTCTAGTGCATTCAAAAACATCAACCAACACAAGCCAACAAAGAAAAAATGTGTGCAAGGACGAGCACTTGGGAACCAGAACAATTTGCTACTAAAAATACCTTTTTTTTGCAGTAGCTAGTTCTTGAAAATGTGACAATGAGTAACAAAACAAAAACGAAAGAGGCAAAATCCTTGCACAGCCACTGCACATCAAGTTTTCTATATTGGAGATGACATCAAAAAAAAAAAAACACCTCCGCTAGTATTGTCAAAATCACTCATCCATGAGTCTCTTTGACGTTAACAGGCAAGATAAATGGTTTTCATGGAAAAGGACAGTGTGTTGTTATTCTTTGTTTTTCTGTCATTCACAAGCCTTAAAGTCCTTGTTGTTGAAACGAAGAGATGGTTAATACCTGTGAACATCTATTGCAGGATTTGTTATTAAAAATAAAAAAAATAACAAAAATTTGTTTTCTGGTGTAGGTAGTTTTCGGAAATCTATTGTTGACTCAAATGTTGTTTTACGTTAAAAATGGAAATTTACACATTGCTTTGCCTATTGTTGTGAACGGAATATCTATTGTTCGGTTTCCTTTTTTTACGTTGAGTTTATGGATCAATTTAAGAATATCTAACCTTAACCAAATCTCTAAGGCGTTGTCCTTGCTATTTTGATATTTGTTATGCAACTGAACAGATTTGATTAAATACTGCGAAAAGTTCAAATTACAGAGTTTTGACTTAGTAAGCATTTGGTTTTGAAACATATTTGCTTACAGAAATACTTTCTAATTTACTTAAGGTGGACCTACATTCCAGGTCGGACCATGGCCTCATCGAACAACGTGTCCAGCCAGCCCTATATCTAGCTATAGCTATTTCCAGTTTCGCACGCCATGTTAGTTGAGGTCCTCTAACACCTGTTTGCTCCACCTGAGTCACGGTCTTTATCTTCTTCCTTCCGGGTTGGATTCGAAGACTCTATGAACCGAAGAATTATTTTAAATTGTCTCTTCTCAAGTATTTAAGTCTAACCTCAACTTTTTTGGCAAGGTCAGCGGCGCCTAACAGCTCGTCTCCATTCTCCAATTATAGAAACGGAACCAAAAAGAAACTCGAAGAATTTTTCTCTCGAAACAATCCAAAGCGTTTTCATCCGATGTTGTCAAGGTCCATGTCTCTACACCATACATGAGGAAGTAGCGATTGGCATGAGTTATTCTTCGTTTAATTTCAGCGCTGGAGTTGCTGTCTGAGCTTATAGCGGATGCCAGGTAGACAAATGCCTTTAATTTCCTTGCAGTTAAACCTGTCTACACTGACTTTAGTCGCCCAGGTCGCTCAAATTGAATTATATATTAATATATTATCTTTTTGATTTTTATGCTGAGTGTTTTCTTGTAATTGAAATAGTTTGACTTAGAATGCGGTGGACTTTTTATTCTTTTATGCTTTCCGTGTACGGCTTCGAGGCAATTCGGAAACTTGCTTTTTTCATAAGATTTGTCCGCTACCACCGAAGTTTTCAGAGCTACAAAATCTTAATATTGAAATATCAATATGCTTAATACCAACTTTAATGTAGTCATTTAAGGCTTTATTGATGGCGATTGAGGATCAGAACTTCTACGTAATGTGATGTCGCAACAAGATTGATCAATAAGCCACACAACACAAGATCACGACCAATTGATTATAACTTTTCTGGTTGCGGAATTTCACTTTATGGCGACGCTGACGTAAGTTGACCACCAAGACCATGCGATTAGATTTCTTTCGAATTTTTCTTCCGTTTAACTGGGCAAAAAGCCATGTTGAGCTAAATTTTTGAACTCTTGACTCTAAATAGCAACAAAGCTCGAGTTGTGGACGAGGAAATGCGAGAGATGTGCGGGCAAAGTAGTTTTCTCTAAAGACAATCATTCTTACATGATTTGCTTTGGAGACCTCAACTTTACTAGCAATACGCCCTACTACTACTTCTATTGCGAAACTTGTGGCACCAATATTTAAATTGTGTTTATAGTATTCTCCAACGAAGTAACATGTGTCGTTAATCGTAATACAAAAAGCTGAAAAAACGGTTGAACAAATTTTCAAGTATAGACTCTCACTTCATCCAGCACCCCGAATTCGAACAACATGAATTCCAAAAAGTGTTTCAAATTTTATTTTAAGAGACATAACTTATTTAAATTAACGTTTTAGTCTTGTCATAGGTTCTCCACCTGGGCTCCATGGCCGACGCGACTGAATCAACTTCTAATGTCAATTTATTCCCCAACTTTGTACACCTCACCATATTGTATCTTTTTCACTTAATTGTAAGACAACTTTGCGTAAACTTACATATATATACCCTCAAAGAACTAATTTTCACACATGAATTTGCCAAAACATTTAATATTTCTGAAGTCTATAATCTTAACTGCAAAATTAAATATAAAGTTGATGCTTGGAGTTCTGACGGTAAAAACTTACGTAATTAGATGTGTTAAAATTTCAAAAAGTCGACTTTAAATGTTGTCTCAACTCGCATGCAAAGCTGTAGGGAGGAACTTCTGAATTTTCATAAATGGAAGAACATGTATCTGTACCCGCATGCTGCATCTGCATGGAAAAATCCACTTTGTGTTTAAGTCCCCAAGGCTTCAAAGACTTCTTGAGGCTCAAACCAACTTTAAAACAAATTAAGGATAGAAAGTTTAAAACTAAATGAATGTCTAAATCGCGTACAATTGCTCTTTGTAATGTTAAGGCTCTGTAGGGAATCTGAATTGATTTCGCATTTAAAATCAGATATTCGTAATAACTTTAAATTACATTCTTTAAGTACCTAGGTAGATATCTAGAAGAAAAAAACAAGCATTCACAACCACTCGAAGACAGTGTTCCACAGTCTGTCAATGAACAGTCAACTTGCGAAATACTCTTTCATCACTTTAAATCAAATTAAATTACCAGTCCTTTAATTGCCCTCTTGAATCTTCTGTCGCAAGCGGAAAATATTTCAGCATAACTGAATTAGCTTCCATGCAGGAGGCACTTGAAGAAATCTTTACAAATTTTCTACAAAATCGAACGAAAAATAGTCTACCCTTGAACGAAAGAGGAAGTACTCGGTGGTACTTTAAAGACTTAAGAATAGCTGAACACTTGAAATTTCTTCTCCTTTTCATTTCCACTTTCTCTTCAATCGGAACTGAGTTTTGTCCTTGTGTATCGCAAAGGATAGTCGAAATTGTCAGTGTCGTAGGACTCCTTGTACCAGAAAACACCCGAAACTTGAAGATTTAAAGTCTCAAAAAATCTCACGACTAAATTCAATACGGAACAGTAAGATTGAAAATATTTCAAGTAAGCCTTTTTGTACAAAAAATAAACCTCTTCTTGAATTGTGTTACCTCAACTCAATTGAAATAATAATGTTTAAAGACTAAAGTGACATAGGACATTTTCGTTCAATAGTGAAACAAAGGAAAACTATATTCCACACAGTTAAACGCATAGACAAAAAGAGGAAAGTCTATAGATTCGGTTGGAGTCTCATTCAAGATGAGGAACTGAAAAAAAGCTTTCGTCAAAGCTAAGGACATTTACGATTAGTGTGATGTGAAACTAGGTATTAAGGAATGTGTTTTTTCACATTTCTCAATTCTTAGGACAGTATCTTATTATTCGCAACACGTAGCGCGCAACAATGCAGAAAGAAAATCAAAATAGTAACTCGGATATTAACAACATGAGAATGAGATTGATATTTTTAATAAATATAGGATGGATTTTAGTTAATAGACCCATCTTGGGTACAATGCCTTTATTCCGCCTGCCCATTTTGACCTTTAATCCGGCACTCAATAAGGATTTCAGGGTGCCGTGCAATAACGCCGAGCGAAATAACGCCGAATTCTGAAATTCGGCCTTATTTCACTTTACTAATGTGTAATAACGCCGAATTTTTGCATTCGGCCTTATTTCACTATGGCAAAGTGAAATAATGCCGATTCGGCGTTATTTCACTTTGTCAGTTTTAATTTTTTAAAGTTTTCATCAGGTTTTCTATACTTTATAATAAAAAAAGACAGTGTTTTATAGGTTGCCTTCTCATGTTTTGAAATAAATTCGCGAAACAAAATTTTGCTTTTCACAAAAATTATTTTATCAAAAAATTAATAATATATACTATGTACATTGTACATATTCCTGCTTCATAAGTAGGTATTTTCAAAATACTTGGTCTTAAGCTCAGTTTAGTTAAGCGAAGTGACATAAAGTGAAAGTTTCAGTGTTGAAGGAAATTAAAAACTATTTAAATAATACCTTCGCAGGTACCTCTACAACATCAAGGTTAATAACTAAATATTTTAGTTTCTTTCAAAACCATTTAATTACCGCAAATGAATTCGATTTTGAAAACGCATGTTGTTTTTAAGGCTGTTAGAAGAATTTTGCGACATGGAGCAGGAAGAATATTAATATTAGATTTTACGTTTCAGTTAACACTACATTTTTAAGATATTGATCAAATGAAAATTAAAAATGAGTAAGGATTTGGAACTTGAAACAAAATATATAGTTCAGGTACAAATGCCAGCGAGCGTAGCGAGCGAAAAAAATTTTGCCCAAAAGAGAATCAATTTGGGGTGTGAAAATAAAAAAATTCGCGCGAATTTTTTTATTTTCACACCCCAAATTGATTCTCTTTTGGGCAAATTTTTTTTCGCTCGCTAGTAAAGCGACTTGATCTTGAATGTTCCGAATCGGCATCATCCTCAAATTAGAGTGAAAAAAGAGCTCAAAATGAATCATTTAAATGCAGCTTCTGCTTTCAAAAGCGTTTAATGCCATAATAAGATGTGTGGATGCCTTTCCAAATTGAAGGAAGTGGCAACAGTTTTGAAAAATGAAATGCTCTGACCATTTCGTCAACAAATAATGAATAGGAGTGGTCAAATTAATTTATTAGACTTCGTGTTACACGATTTTAAGATATTTCTTTTCTTTAGTACTATGAACATTTATTGTTTGTATTTAATATTGACAAGTACAAATAAATTTTGTGCATTAATTTTTTTTCATTTTGTCCCATAAAATATAAAAAAAAATCTGACCTACCATACTCGGTAAGTTTTGTTCTACAGTTGATTTTGCGTTAAGTCCAGCTAAAATGCTCTTTCCAAAAGTTATTTAAAACCAGCTTCCTTGTTTTCTCTTTCTCGGCTTTATTTCTCAGCTGGAATTCGGCGTTATTTCACTTTGTCGAAGTGAAATAAGGCCGAATGCTGAAATTCGGCGTTATTTCACTTTGGTAAAGTGAAATAAGGCCGAATTTCAGAATTCGGCGTTATTTCGCTCGGCGTTATTGCACGGCACCGGATTTCAGCTGTTCGGTGTTTGTGGCGAAGATTCGGTCTTTCAAGTCGTCTCAAACCTTGCTGTAAATTGTTACGGTTAAATTGGCTTAATAAAAGTTTTGAATATCATTGTTAAGAGTTTTGCTATTTAAGCCAAAATCGAAGGAGCAGAGATCGACTTGCGTACTTCTCTGATTGATTTGCGTTATCTTAAGGAGGTTTTTGTGGGTTTTTATTTGTTCGAAGATATGTCAACTATTTTTAACTCAATATTCTTTCTCCTTATTCAATTGAGGCCAAACTATTTTCGTCGATTACTAGAAAGCTGTGTGCGCAGATCTATTGCAGTAGTATTTGATGTCAATGTCAGCCGCATAGCCAAGGAGCCGGGTGGATTCACTACAGTAAAAGTTTTCCATGTGGACTCCTGTCTTATGTACTGCATATGTATCATCATCTAATTCAGGACTTTATTCAGAAAATTTAAAGGTGCTTAATAGGTTACACGGAGCAAATTTTTCCCACTGTTCTGCATTTCGTATATTGGGAAACATCATTCGGCATAGCTTGCTCATTTTCTATCGAAATCCTTATCCCAGCCGCAGAGAAATGCTCCGATTAGGCCGGCGCCTAAAGGCGGCTTCAATCCATTGTAATTCGAGCCTCAACCAATAAACTTCTCCAGCCAGCTCTATCCTTAACCAGTTGCTTTCAATTTCGCAGCCAATTTGGTCGAGGTCCCCTTTAACTTAACTGCGAGGTATTACTCTTAACTTTGTGATGGACTCGAAACTTTGCGGGCTGGAGTTCGCATGTTGTAAATGCAGTCTCAAGCGCTGCACTTTTACACCTTGTCCTTGTACAACCCGTACAGTTCTGTGTTGTTTCTTGTTCTCCAGTCACCATCAATTAATACGGGCCCAAAAATCGTCCGAAAAACTTTTGTCTCGAAACAATCCCAGGTATTTTCGTCAAAGTCCAGGACTTGGAAGTTGAGGGTGTTGTATAGGTTAAGCTTAGTTAATCAAAAGAGGCCTTTACCTCTCAATTAATTTCTTAGCCCAAAGAAATAACAATAAATAAGCAAAAGTATAATACAAGTGATACCTTACGACCAACGGAAAAGGTAATTTTGGTCATTAAGGTCAATTGGCTCAAACCCAAGTAGCAACGTTTTGTCAAATATGTCGTCGTTATTGAGTTTGAGTGTCCTTTTTGATGATAGCATATTCTTGGTTTTGCCATCATTGCGCCACTTCTGCTTGGATGCTTACAAAAGCACCATTCACATCAGGCTGAGTTCTTCCTATTATGTTAATATCATAGACATATGCGAGCAGCCGGACGGACTTTGATTTGAAAGATTTGACGTTTGAATTCTGTATTATTCTTTCAACAATGATGCTAAGGAATTCACATGATAGTGCGTCACCTTGTTTAAAACCTTTTTTGACATGAGAGCTATCAGTGAGGTCTTTGCCGACCTTGACAGAACAGCGTGCATTCTCCATCCTGCACAGGCGGTTCGTCCGAAGGGAAGCCAAAACTAGACATGGCTCTACATAGCTCGTCTCTGTAGACGCGTCTCTGTAGATACTAGGTGGCTTTGAAATCGATGAATAGGTTTTGTTTTTCAATTTGATGTTCGTGGGTTTTTTTCAAAGATCTGCCGTAATGTAAACATTTTGTCGATGGATTTCCCTGGTCCGAAGCCACACACACACGAAAGGCTTCAAAATTTCACATATTACGTCAGATAGGATCATGTAGGAGGCTGATTTCTCGGTAGTTGGCGCAGTTCAGATGGTCTCCTGTGCATACAATGCTGATACTCCATTCTGATAATGTTTCTTTCCGACATATTCAGCAGATGAGTTGGTGCATACTCCCAACCAGATCATCTCCTCCTGCTCTAAATAATAAGTAGAAAGCCCGTCAGTTCCAGCAACCTTATTGGATTTAATATTAGGTATATCAAGTCGGGGGATAAAAATGTTGGCTATCATCGCTGACATCTGGCTTTGGGCGGAATTTGTTTAAATCGTCGCCATTTCGACGTTCCCGAATGGATTTAATCAAATTCTTAGCAATGCTCACGACTCTACGACGATGATTACTTGTTTGTTTTTACAGGCTTCAGTGAGCAATCCCACAATAAGTGGTTCCGTGTCTTGGTTGCTGCGAAAGCTCCTCTACACCTTAGCTATTTTTGTTCGATATACGACTTTTTCTGCTTGTTTTCTTTGCAGCATTTCATATTTTCGTGTTCTGTCTCTTCTTCAGCTTTCTCTCTTCAGAGACGAGACCAATAGCTGGAAGCAAAATTATCTTAGATTACTCACCCAAATCTAATCATCAACACCTCGATAAGGAATATTTACAAACAAGGCTTGTGTTGATTTATTTGTATAAAATAACATTTTCCAGGTATATTAATTTGTTTGTTGGCCGAAAAACTTTATGTGAAAAATAAAAGAAGAAAAAACACAAACAAATTAATATTCATCGAAAGCTCGGTACATCAATAAATTGGTGCTAACGAATTCCCATTTGAATAACAACGTCGTTTCCTGTTTCCAAAAATGTTTTTACAAGGTTTCAAATTGTAATGAGGCACGTTTACATAACAAACCAACTAAAAACCATAAGCAATTTGTTCCTTCGACCCAGAATCCCTACAGAAATGTAAACTTGTAACTGAAACAAGCCAATCATACGCATTCAACCATAATGGTAAACAAAAATAATAACCAAAAAGCAAGAAAATAAAATAAATCAAACGATGAAACCAGGAATAAGAAGTTCTATCTAGATTATGAATCCTTAATTGAAATGTTCTTGTAAAAACTCAAATTATGATCGGATTGGAGACATGGACATGGTCATTAACGTCAGCATTTTTTAACAATTCTATCATCAATTGTTCTCGTTGTGTTTGTGTTTACAGAAGTTCTCGGAACACATTTACAAAACCACAATAACCACAAAACTCAGTTTGGAATGCTGTACACATTCCACGAATACCCAGGTTCCCCAAAATGCCTCTACTGTACCTTTGGGAGGACAAAGTTATCATAGCATAAATATTGTTACGTGATAATTTTTCCTGATGTTGAACGGAAATAAAGGAAATCCGGCACAGATGTGAATAACAAAAAGGAAGATTACATTTTTTTTTGGGAATACATTAATGGGAGCAATGGGAAACATCTGTTTAAACAATAAAATTCAATGATAGTACTCTCCTGTGAAGCAGAGGCAAAAATAATAATTCAATAATCAAATAATGAAAGTCCTTGATAGATAGAAGCACAATATGAATAACGAATTTATTGGAGAGTTTTTGCCTCCTCCAAGAACAAGGACATATGATTAGAGTAATCTTTCAAGCTACACTTAATGGGTTTTTTAATTAAATCTTCCATTAAAAGCTTAGTGTTTTGGAAACAAAAGAGTGATGCCACTGGACCGTTTTCTTTAAAAGTAGGAACAAGCGCCAGTTACACATGCAACGCCGAACCCAAATGAAGACCCAAGCATTGCTATATTCGGGGGACCACTTGAGCACAAGCAAGAGACGCTCAACAAATCAATAGGAATAGTACAGGAGATACTGCTTCCAAAATGGCCGATAGATGTCACTAGCTAAACTACTGGGCATTCCAGATACGATGCCAAGACGTTATCTGGATCAAGAGAAAAATTGATTTCGAAGACGCACCACCATCGCCATCCTATCCTTTTTCTATTTAATTGTTGTACATAATTAAAAAAGAATTCCTCATTTTCTTATGACAAACCTTATTTCGTCGAATAATTCAGCTTTTGAAGCGCACATCTGACCATTGTTTCCAATTTTTTTATGTATTTCTCGATGAAACTAAGAAGGCATACATAAATGGAGTTGAATCACATACAGCACTATTCACCTTCAGATCCTGAAATTTTCATAATGTTAACTTACTTATTTGTGAACACCAAGCTAGCTATCTCCAATTTCGCACGCCTCTACCAAAAGTGTGCTTCACCTGGATCGCGGTCTTCCTTTTCTGCGACGTCTTTCTGGGATGGATCCGAAATCTCAACGGGCCGGAGCATTATTATTTGCCATTTGCTCTACATGACCCAACCATGTCGTTAGACCTTTACTTTTCTGGCTTGGTCAGTGTCGCTGAATAAGGCGTTTTCATCCGATGTTGTAATGGTCCATGTGTCTGCACCATACGTGATGATGAAGATGACTGGGATGATGAGGCTAGACTTAAGCTGTAGTTGCTTCAGAAGGGGTTTAATACTAAACTGGCTTTCTAAGTGAATATTTGATCGATGGTTGAGTTTCCGGTTCTGAAGCCACACAAAATTGAAAATTGAAAACAGCATTTGTCCATCAAAATCTCATCAATAACCGTCCGATTGCACGTACGTCCCTTCTTTCTAATCTTTCTTACTATCACGAATGTTAAAAGCTTTTTAATGACTGGCAGTACGGCTTTCGCAGCAAGATGTCCACTGCTGATCTGATGGTTTATCTCACCGAACAGTGGAACAAATCTTTACATCGTTTTGGAGAAAGTAAGATTGTTGCACTTGATATTTCAAAGACATTTGATAAAGTCTGGCATCTTGCTCTTTCTTGCGTGCTTTCGCTATCGACGAATCCCTCCTTTCTTGGATTAGACATTTTTTTTCGAACCGTTCAATACAAGTTGTACTGGACGGATTCAAGTCTGAAACCCACAATATAAACACTGGTGTGTCCCAGTGCTCCGTTTTGTCTCCGACCCTCTTTCTCATGTTCATCAATGATCTCTTGTCTGTAACTTCTAATCTAATAAATTGTTTCGCTGACGATAGTTCCCTAAGCTTTTCTTATGCGTTTTCAGACTCACATCCCTCCTCTTTGAATGAACGGGAAAATATGATAAGCTTATATTAAACTCTGACTTAAACAATAAAATGAGACCGAACATCTCGTGATTCTCGGTCTGTTCATTACTGACCACATCTTGTGGAACGATCACATATATGCGATGATGCCAAAAATGCCGCAAGATGTTTGGGTTTCTTAAGATGGTGCAAGAAATTTTACTCCCCGTCTGATGTGATTACTAAGACTGATTTCCGTCCTAAGCTTGACATCTCTGGGCTGGCACTCCAGCTACATACTTAAGCCTATTCGATGGTATACAAAAAAGGGCTCTAAGAATAATCGGTGATAGACATCGCTGACTTATTCACTTCGTAGGACCACCGTGCGTCGGTCGTCGGTCGTACCGTTTCGTTTCTCTCTCTCTCTCACTCTTTCTCTCTCTCTCTCTCTCTCTCTCTCTCTTTCTCCTACTCTCTCTCTCTCTCTCTCTCTCTCTCTGTTCTATCGTTACTTCGCGGTAAGTGCTCTAGCGTCTATAGTGAATGTATTCCTCGCCTTGAACAATTCAGGTTACCCTCGAGCCTAACTAAAGACGTACATACTTTCCAATATAGAGAAGCGTCTTTTAGCCGCACTATGCTAATGAGTAATGACTTAATGAGGAACTCCCTTCCACACTCTGTCTCTCATAATCAATGTAATGTTCAGGAGTTCACCAACACCTCCTTTCAAACCCCTTCTTTCCTTCCGAATGCACTCCCACTCACTGTCTTTGTGGCATGAAAAAACCTTGAGTGGGTGGGAACTATAAAAAAAATAACTTATGGTCCTGCTAGCATGTTCAATGTTCATACCCATCCCAGTTCGTAGAAACAAACCAAAACAAATTTCTGAAGTCAGAAGCTCCTAATCATGAATGTTTGTCCTTAGTTTTTTTTTTTTTAACTTTCCTATCCCTGTACCTATTCAGCGTTTCCACTCTTTTTCAAGTTAACATACAAGCCGACGGATACTCGTAAGTCGCGGAAACATTTTCAGAAAAGTGATTGATTTGCTATTTTACACTTGACGTTCGGTGGAAATTGGAAACGTGAGGTTTTACCGCATCTACATATTCGCGCCAGATTATTCAGTGGTTTCAACACAACGTGAATGATGCTTGTTTCCTTTCTATTTGCAAAATACTGGCCATGTTCTAAGGCGAGAAAATCCCACATTGCCATGGCTCCATGATAAATTCCACCATCGAACCGTGTGTATGTGTGTTCTCCCTCCCAACAGCACAAGAACGCGTTTGGTTGCTTTCGTAGCGTTTCATAATATTTGGACAATGCTTCAACTTTCTGGTTCCTTGCACCATCTTACAGATTCGATGTGAATCCGTCTCTCAGGCTCCGTTGAAGGGATTAAGATAATTAGCAAATGGCATTTGGTTATGGATTATGGTACGTCCGACGTACAAGGCTATGAGGCTTACATAACTGTGCTCACTGCTCAGCCAATATTCGCAGTCATTTTCAAAGTCTGGAATGTGATGGACTTCTATTAATTTCATAGGCTGTCAAACACGACATGAGGTTTACGTTTACTTATTATTATCATCTACTCTTGCACAATATCGAACATAGAAGGTGAACAATAATATTTTGGTTGTGATGGAGTTTTGCGATATAGGCAAGTGATTGAGTTTTTGGAGATTCTTTTCAATGAAACAATTGAAAAGGACGATGGAAGGTTTTCGATCTAACTTCAAAAGAATTGGTTTTGGGTTAAGGGTCTCCAAAGCTCTTTCAATGATTAGCGAAAAACGAATTCAGACAGCGGCCCTTTAGCCTTAATTGCGGCCAAATATCTTTATAATAGTGCGGTAAAGTTAAGAAACTTTACTTTTTACACTTTACCATGAATAATAGCTTCATTAGGAAACAGGCAGCATTTCTCTTGATAATGGAATAGAGCATTGTGATGTGCTTTTTGGTTTCCAGCCGAGGTTTTCCTCGCCGGATCGCCATGGATCCACCAGAAGAAAATCACTTAACTTCAGTAATAACAAATTCTTTCTTATTTTCTGGTTCGTTGGGTATACCTATATACCATTTTCTCGGGTACCGCGTAAAAAACGGAATTCGGTAATTGTGGTGAAAAAGGTTTTATAATGGCCCCTGTTAGCTCTGAAACAGCAAGTGACAATGGCAAGCAAATCAGCAGTAGATGGCTAGTTCATCTACTATTTTGTTCTCTTCTATATTGCTATGTCCAGGAATCCAGTAGAGCTTCCTTCCTACAGTTTAAAACTGCTTTTGATCTTATGGTCTCACTGGCTAAGGCTTTGATAGCAGCCTGGCTGTTCACGAAAAAAGTAATCTCCGAAGAGCTTAGCTTTTCGTGATGTGCCAATTCAGCTGCTTTTTCAATGGCAAAGATCTCGGCCTGAAAGACACTTCAATCAGCTGGGAGTTTATACGATGCTCTGATGTTGAGAGATTGGCAAAACACTCCAGCACCTGTTCCTGATTCCATTTTTGAACCGTCAGTGTAGAAAGGGATACCCTGTTTACTTATAAGTGAACTAGGATCCCAACCCTGTCTTTCTGGTATGAAAATAGAAAATTTCCTATCGAAATCTAGTAAAGGAGGAATGTAATCGGTGGTCTCCATCAGTCCTGGAATCGTGTCATATCTTTGTAAGATTGACCCGTGTCCATAAGTGCTGTGCCTCCAAAAACTCAGTTCTTTTAAACGAATTGCAGTTTTGGCTGCCGTGCACCGGGAGATCCAAGATCATTTCCAACCCAGCTTTTGGTGTGGATTTTGAGCCCCTGTTATTCCTATACAGGCTAGTCTCTGTACCTTTTTCATGTTCTTGCCATAGCTTGATTTTTCCACCATACAATAGAGCCATAGGTAAGAATGGGTCTGACAATCGCTGTGTACATCCATTGGATGACTTGCGGTCGCATACCCCAACGTACACCGAAGGTCTTTTTGCATGTGTAGCATGCACATAGTGCTTTTTTTATTCTTTCCTCAATATTACGCTTCCATGTAAGCTTGGCTCTACAGAGGTGAATATTAAATTTCTGTGGCTTCTCCATAAGAGATTATCGACAATCAAGGGCCGTTTGAGAGTTGGTTGAGACACCGTCGAGAAATTTAAAAGCAGCCTGACTGTCAGAGAAGATGCGGATATCAGAAGTTGATATCACGTTTTCTCTTAGCCAGGAAAGAACCTCTTTGATCGCCAAAATTTCCGCTTGGAAGACGCTACAATGATTTGGGAGGTGGAATGGGAGGCTTAGATTAAGCTTTTCAGAGTACACACCACTACCAACACCATCATTTGTCTTGAATCCATCTGTATAAAAATGAATGCTACTGTCTTCCAGAAATTTTTTGTCTTCCCATTCATCTCTGGATGGAATGGAGACCTGGAAGTTTTTCCTTAATTGAGGTTTTGGAATGCTG
Source organism: Sphaerophoria taeniata (assembly GCA_943590905.1). NCBI lineage: Eukaryota > Metazoa > Arthropoda > Insecta > Diptera > Syrphidae > Sphaerophoria > Sphaerophoria taeniata. The sequence goes on from OX016540.1 coordinate 192,676,009, forward strand.
TAGTCTATGTACTTTGGTATAGAACTCAAGATGTTCAAAATGTTGTTGGTCCATTGAGAGGAGGCGTTGAATCTTATAACTGTACTCGTTGCCAGTTGTTTGCTTAATATGTTTGCAGATGGAGGAGAGTGTCTAGCGCCGCTGAGGGAATTGTTCCGTGTTAAGCTAGGTTGAAAACCCCATTTGCCTCCTAAGGCTTTCTTGCAGGAGAAAAGGGCTACTGCAGCTTTCTTAACTCTTTCTTGAATGTTAGGTTTCCAATTTATTTTTTTGTCTAATATCAGACCAAGATATTCGGCTTTTCTGGTAAAAATTAGTGGTACACCTTTTATTGAAGGAGGTCAATTTCTGGAATTTTGTATTTCCGTGTTAAAAGGACGAGGTCTGTTTTTGATAGTGTCCGACCGAACCTTCGGCTTCGGCTTCGGTCGAATTCGGCCAAAAAAACAACATTCGGCCAAACCTTCGGCTTCGGTATAAAATAGGCCGAAGTTTTGGCCGAAGCCGAAGAATTTATTTATTAATATCGAGAATCGTAGTAGGCGCCGAATAAATTCAATTTTTGAATTTTTGAAATTGTTGGACACAGAAGCTTGTGTTTATTAATGTTAAATCATAGTAGGCGTCGAAAAAAATTTCAATTTTGAATTTTTGAATTGGGCCAGTTCCACCTAACAACATCTCAGTGGAACAAAAAATCTCAGCTGAGAATTGAGATTTTTTTCTGAGATCTTTGAGATGAAAATTTTTTGGATTCGATTTCTCACTCAGCTATTTTGACGTGACTGACATATGCACAACAACAATTTGTAAGGTAACCATTTTATCTCATTGAGAACTGAGAATTATGTTCCACCAAATGATTTTGCCTCAGTCAAAGTGACATTAAGATCTCAGTGAGATGTTGTAAGGTGGAACTAGCCTATTGCCTGGTACTTTTTGTTGATATCGAAAATCGTAGTAAGCGACAAAAAAAAATCAATTTTTGAATAAGATAAAATATTTTTTTCTTGTTCGAAATGAGAATTCTTCACTTCATTCAACCTTCGGCTTCGGCCGAAGCTTTTTTTTTTAGCCGAGCATTCGGCATCGCTTTCGGCTTCGGCAGAAAATCGACCTTCGGTCGGAAACTAGTTTTTGAGGATTAATATTAAGTCCACAGTGATCAGCCCATCTAATGAGCATATTAAGTGCGTTTTCGAGGAGGTCTCTCAGGGTATGAGGATGTTTTCCTGTGACGGCGATAGCAATATCATCGGCATACGCACTCACTCTGTAGCCTTCCTTCTCGAGGGATATTAGCAGTTCGTTAACTTCTATGTTCCACAGGAGAGGGGACAGAACACCACCTTAAGTTAGTATTCGATGGTTAGGATCGTCATAGCAGAAGTGATAGCAGATGTGTCAACGTTTTTGAAAGCGCCCTCAATATCCAGGAAGGCAACCATAGTGTATCTATTCCTTTTGCTCTAGGGATTATTCGATAGTTCTTACTAGAGAATGCAAAGCTGTTTCTACCGATTTCCCTTTGCAGTAAGCATGCTGAGACATAGATAGTCTCTTATCAATGCTTTTACGTAAATGGATATCGATCAATCGTTCCAGAGTTTTAAGAATGATTGATGATAGGAAAATAGGTCTTAGATCTTTAGGGTTCACATGCGAGAATTGTCCCGCCTTGGGGTTTGGGGATAAATACAACTTTTACTTTTCTCCATCGTTGGTATATGGAAAATCATCTCAATGATGGGCAAAGTTATATCAATGGTATGTTGTAGCTCAGTTGGTATGATCTGCACAGAAAGAAATCGAAGATCAATTCAAGAAAAACAAGCGGTAAATCACGAAAAATGAATCTAGTTATGGACCTTGGATTGGGAATCAAATATTACGAATTCGTGTTTGTAACTTACGAAAAAGAGGAAAATGAAGACATTACGACTCAATAGTTGTAATTCTACACTTTTGAATCGCAACAAAAAAAAGCATTTATGATTCAGAAGCGTAATTTACGATCAGCCAGTTGTAAATTTACATTTAGCTTGTCAAGAATTACGACTCAAAAGTTGTAATTCTACACTTTTGAATCATAACCAAAAAAGCATTTACGATTCAGGAGCGTAATTTACGATCAGCCAGTTGTCAATTACGTAAATTATCCTTTTTGTTTCCCTCCCCCCCCCCCACCATCCTCGTTTCGGGGGGATCTCGCCTCTTTTTCTTTCTCCCTTCCTCGCCCTTCCCCCGGTACTATATTCTCCCTTCCTCTCTCTCACCTCACCGATCAATATCCGTACTTCCTTCTCATTCTGCACTACTTAGTGGCGACTATTTTTTTTTTTACAAATCCGTCACTCCGCACTGCTGGGATTCGAACCCAGGCATGAGAATGCACGACGGTCTCTTGATCGGCACCTCTACCCACTGAGCTACTTGACGCTTTATAAAATTGGAATTGATTTTCGACCGCATGAAAACTAGGGAATAAATAAACAACACAAAACGCTTTTCTTTTTCAGGAAATATTGTCGTAATTTACGATTCAAGAATCGTAACCAAAAAAAAAAAACAGTTTGGATTCAAAAGTAGTAAAATGCGATAAGAATTCATGATTTAATAAACACCTATTTTTTAATTCAGGAAATATTTTTGTAAACTACGATTGTCTAAGATCGATTCGTTCATTTAGCTTCAAGAGCTTTGTTTTTAGAATATTGAGATCATAAATCTTGATCTTTGATTTTGTAAATCAGAATTATTTAGTCGTACAATTTATATCATGCTCCAAATGTTTAAAATTACGAATACAAAATTTGTAAATTGCTCTTACAATGGAAATCTAAAATCATGACATTTTTTCGTAATTCTCAAATCATAGTTTTGTAAATTTAGACGGAATAAAGATTGAATTACAATTTTGACTCTCATTTTACGAAAAAAGGGGGATGATTTACAAAAAAAAAGATTTTTCATAATTTACGACATAGAAATTCGTGATTACTGATTTTTCATTTCTTTCCGTGTGGACCTGGAGATTTATAAGGTTTGTTATAACGGATTTGGAGCTTTCTGGAAAGTGCGTGTTCAGTAGCAGGTTAAGCGTTTCTTTGCAAGAGTTAGTCCATGCTATATACCATCTGAGTTTTAAAGACAACTAGTCATAATTGGATTTGTTGAGAGAATCTTCCTTAATCTATATACCTCTGAAGATTCTGTAGTTAGGGGCAGGCAGTTACCATGGCTTTATTGAGGGCTGCTGTAAGCTCATCGACTTTTTGGTTGAGTTCAAAAGCGCACAAGGAAGGATCAAAATGTTCTGGTTTAATCAGACTTTTTAGGGCTGTCTTATATTTTGGGCAATTCCGGAATTACGTTATATATGGGCGATTATATTATCTTTCATATCATAGTGCAAGCAGCCTTATGCTTTTTTGGGTGCTAACTGAGTTTGAATTGTACTTCACAAACAGTTTAATTGTGTGCGAATGAGCAAAAGATCCTGTCGGCTGTTGTAGTTGAGATGGGCAATGATGCTGGTTGCCACATTTTTACTTAAACAAAAATTAGAGTAGGGCATTCTATTTCGATTTTCCAAAATATTCAGGACTGAAGCTTCCGGTTTCCGGATTACTTTAATGATATTATGCTTTAATGCCAGAATTGTATCCTTATAGTCTTTTATTTGTCTTTGAAGTGGGTATAATAGGCCCAAATCAGGATGATTCCATGTTCCCATGTTCTGGCTTGACGGAACATGTGAAATACAATTCCTTACATTTCAATGTCATCCACAGGAAATGAATCAATATCCAGAGATTGTATTTAAAAGTTCTTCCGACCTGAATTTTTTTTTTTTTTTTAGTTTTTTTTTTATCAAAAAATTCATTTTTCAATTTTAAAATTTTACCAACCTCAAATAATATACACACACATGTAAGAAAACATCATTGAAAAGCTTTAGCTGTGCGGCTTTGTTTCCTTGTTTTGGTTTCTAATGTAGTCGAAAAACCCTTTTCGTATTATTCCAGTTCAAAACAAAAAGGGTTCTTTTCTCATCAACAGCACAACGCATGTGGATGTAATGCTCTTAAAGAAGAAAAAATAATCCTCAACATATTTGGTAGAATATAAATTCCAATAAGGACCTCTACACACAAAAAAAAAAGAAATTATATAAAAGAACCCACAAAGTTGTTCAACCAATATAGCCGTCCAAGTATCTTAAATCTGTTTAATTAAGTGAAATGTTCTTGGGCGAACCCGTTAAAACAGCTCATGAGCCTTCAACGACTGACCGACTGACGACGGACGCACATAGGGAATATCAAAAATTGCCATTATGTTTTGTATATGGAATACCTTGTGTGGCCTTAAAGGACATGTACAGCTAAATGGCTTTATAGAAATAGTTTTTAAGCTTGGGTTTTTGTTCAAATGTAAAGCTTTGTCAGGGTCAACAGACAAAAATGGGCAAAACAAGGTCGCATGAACTTGCTCATAAGGCTACTGTCAAAATTTTAGCAACGCTGGTGGAGTGTTCGCCGAATTTTGAAAAACAGAAAAAGAGCTATATTGGTCGGTGATTAGATTCTTGTTCTTGGAAGGAAAATCGCGTATAGTGAAATCAAAGAGTGTTTGGATCTCGTGTACTGTGATTCTTTTCCTTCAATGGTGACCGACAAAACTCGGTTTAGCAAGTTTCATAGTGATCGCACGTCTGATTTGGGCAAGTCACGTTCATTTGCTCCGAAAACGACTACCAGGGATGATAACGTGACAAAAATCCGCGATATTATATTGGAAAACCGCCGATTGAGGACTCGCGAGTTGGACAAGAGAAATTTTAAAGGATAGTGTGGGTTATATACCTACTGCTTGAAATTTTGGGCATAAGAATACTGCAGTGGGTGCGTTTGTTTCTTTCCGGACAAATACGCAACTGTGATTCAAGTTCGAAGGAGTGTTTGCGTCGTTTCATGACAGTCGACTTAACACAGAGACACATTCGAAACAATAGAATGTTGCACTGCTTCCAATAAGGAAAGTGACCAAGCCATCTGAGTCGTTATAGCTGGTTCAGTTTCGTTGTACAACCCATACAATTCGTGGTAAGATCTTCTTCTGTATTCACCATCAATCCAGACAGGACTATAGACATTCCGTAGATTTTTTCTCGAAAGAGCCTAAGGCACTCATTCGTTTTTCTCAAGGTCCATGCTTCTGTACCAAATTTCAGGCCGGGGATAATGAGGGTCTTATAGGGAGTCACTTTAGTCGGGCGGGAAAGGGCTTTATTCTATACAATTGCTTTCTAAGCCCAAAGAAACAGCGCTGATCTCGCCGCTGATGTCACGGTCGTTGTCGAAAGCGGAGCAAATTTAGACCTAGACAAAGTTCTTAACTACATCGGAGTTATATGTGTCTATCATAACGTTTAATCGACGTCAAACTTTCTTCTAGCATTTTTCATTTTTGGCTTTGGTTGCGATATCCGCTGTAGTGGTCCTTGTCAATGATGGCCCCTGGCAACGTTCGGACATCAATGATGCTTGAGTCGATCGCAATATGTACAATTTGTTTTACAGTTAATTGGTCTGGCATCTGGAGACTTCCATTGTGAGTGTTGAGATGTGGCAAACGCGTTCTTAATACTACTATGTTTCGAAGCTAAGGCATTGCTCGTATTTCTTGTCGAGGAGCTCGTAGAACATGTCTTTGTTGGCGTCATCTTTCTCGTCTGGTGGGCGTGAGCTCATATTAGACTTACGTTGCCGAATTTAGCCTTGATACAAATTATCGTATGTCGCTCGTTGACAGCCATAAACCTAAATAAATGCTGCCTAAGCCTTTCTCCAACGACGAAGCCGCATCCAAACAGACGCTGTTATTGCTCTTGGCAGCAGTCACAGTAGTAGATACCACGGTTTTTATCCATCCCCTCGCATTTCACTTTATAACGGTCTACGGCCTCCACTAATTGATCGGCTTCACGTGGTTTGTCAAGTGACCTAAGATTCCACGTGCAGATCCGAATGTCTTTGTCCTTATTTTGTTTGCTTTGTTATCATCATCAGTAAATCCGTCCAGTAAATCCCCAAAGCACGACCCCACCTGGAGGACCAGTTCCAGTTTTTTTTTTTAACTCGGAGGTCAAAGAGCTGTATAGAAACCTCTTCTTAATGGCCTGAGCTCCAACTATGTCTAAGTAGTCCGTACAAGGTGTTCACTGAGTAGTTTAGTCTAACGGGAACTGTAGACATTTTTTTTTGTGACACACACAACTACTCTTCCTTTTTTAATATAAGAATCCAACGAATACTCTTCAAACAGAAAAAAAAGATAAAATTTGGCAAGACTTCAAAAAGAAAGAAACACAATCTTCTAAGTAAAAATTCCGTTGAACAGAAACCTGATTGGAATAATAGCTTCCGGAAATCAGCTGAGCAAACAAGCATGTATTATAGAATGTTTAGGTAGATGCATATCTGCTGATTTGGTTCAAATGCAAATATGTCTGTAAGAACCTTAGTTACTTGAAAATGGGATATCTTTTTTTGCAGAAGATTTATCCCTTTTAACGGGCTTATTTCTTTTGCTTTGTTTCAACAAAAGTTCCCGAGTTTTGGGAACTGAATTATATGAATTCTTGAAAGACAATTCTTTTGCTTCGACAAACAAAAAGAACAAAAATACAACCTTGAACACATACTTACAACAATTAACATACACATAAGACGTTACCCTAACATCATCCAATTTTCCGGGAAGAGTGGTTACGTTTCAGAAAAATCAAAATCCTGGAAAAGCCGTAAAAAAAGGCTTCAACCAAGTCCGAAAGCCTATAGAAAGAATGAAGAACAATAGACAATACCCAAAGTGGTAACCTGATTAATTTTATAAATCACCAAAGTAGCTTGGTGAATGATTCAACTTACCCAGAAGTTCAATCAGGTAACTACACTGCGACCAAATGATGATGAGGATCCAAAAACACAGGATTTCATTTTTTTTGCATTTGTGTGATGTGTCCATTTTCAGTGCTGATGGTTAAGGTGGTAAATTGCACATGGCATTAAAAATAAAGGAAATACCTAAGTGTTGGTATAATCTTGATTTGGTTCAACGACGATAATTGCTCGTTGAGTTGCTAGTCAGGATGAAAATAAAAGAAGAACTTTGGGTGAGAGAATAATCGACTTCCTGAACAATGTGATACAGAACATGGTCTGTACGAGTAGAAACAATGCATACATCGGTATCGTAAATGTTTTGTTCATTTTCTAACCATGGTAACCTTAGTATGTTTAATGTGTCAAACTAAATTATTTAATCCATGCGAGATTCCTATACGGGCATAGGGTTTCGAGTAGGTACGTCAAGAGTCTAATCATTTCCATTGAACCATCAGTTGCCACCTTTTGAGGATAATAAAATGGGGACCGCATTTCAACCTAATCTGTCAAGCTCCAATTCAATTTACCTTATACTTCCAGTCTCCAGTCCGTATTATGTGAACCATAGAAAAAGCACCAAGGATCTTAGTCTCAAGAAGGAAATTAACGAAATACAAAAATAAAAACCTACTCACCCACCTACCATGTCCTTTTTCAGGAAAAAAAAATTTCTGGAACAGGCATTTGAATGACAACTTAATGGTTTTTGTACTAAATCATCCCTCTCATTTGGTATACGAGGTAGCGAATTGACAGAATTATATGGTCTTTAATTTATAGTGAGTTTCATTGTAATTGAAGTGTCAAGACTGGGAGAAGATTGATTGACAAGGAGGTGAACAGCCATTAAACAATAAATTTTGTCGATTTAAAAGATAGGAAACAGGTTGATTTTAATAGGGGAATATCACGGAGCGTCTAGCGTCAGAAATGGGTTTTCCAGAGTGGTATGGAGGTATGGAAGCAATTAAACGTTTATTACGCTTTTTTATTGTGTACAAAGTATAATTTTAAACTTAGTATCATACTACTTTTATATCTACTTATGTGTAACCTTAATTCCATACAAGTTGAGACTTGTTCTTCATCTACCTTAGGTTAGGTGGCTGTCTAGATGTTTTTGACTCACTTAGCCTCGAGGGTCCATTGTGATACCACTAAAGAAGTTAGTTATGGGAGAGTTATGAACTTAAACAAACCATTATAGAGACATCTTGTGTCGATCGTTACCAGTTCACTGGTATTATCGAAGGGATTAATGAGATATTCCTTCCTTTGGAGAGTGCCGGACAGGTATATAGAAGGTTGGATTGTTTCCTCTTCCTCCTCGTCCAAGCACCTTCTACAGATGTCATTTGTGTAGACCCCCAGCCTGTCTACTCATGAGGCAGTGTCTTTTTATGACTCCAATTGGGGAGCTTATACTTTGTCTGCTCAGGGAAATCAAACCTCTTGACCGTGTAGGATTCATATACGTTATTCCAAAATTCAAATAAATAATAGAATAAATAATAGTGAGTTTCGCAGATTGGCCACAAGAGTGCGACTCTGCAAACAAGACATTTGCATATGAACTTCTTTCTTTCATTTTGTCATTCATAATTGTACATCGAGCGGCAAAGTTGTTCTTGATTAAATTCGATTGTAAAATAAATAGTTTTAAAGTACATTGTAATTTATTTTCTTAATGCGACACGCTCCTAAATTGGTGACCCCGACGTGATCGTGATATTCTTAGTAATAAATTATAATTACTTTCCGCGGTTTTCAAATGTCCGAAGCCGACGAACAAGCACATGGCTCAGCCTCCAGATCAGATAATACCAAGGAGAATTCACTGGAAACGCAGCTGCACGATCTCCAGCGACAACTTTTGCAGGCACAAGCACAAGTTGAGGGCCTAACATCACGTGGTTCCGAAGTGGAATCTAGCCATGCACAAATACGACTGCCACCATTTTGGCGTGAAAATGTGAAGCTATGGTTCGCACAACTCGAGGCTCAGTTTACGTTGGTGAACTTGCGATCTGATGCTCGTAAATTTAACCTCGTCATTGCGAACTTGGACCAAATGACAGCGACGGAAGTTCAAGACGTAATCATCAACCCACCACAAGGTAATGCATATTTTCGACTTAAAGAAGAATTGATATCTCGTTTGGCCCCATCTAGAGACAAACAAATCAGGCAAATGCTTGATCGAGAACAGTTAGGTGACAGAAAACCGTCCCAGTTTCTTAGACGACTAAAGGAGTTGTCTGGGGGCACAATGACCGACGATGCCTTAAAAGCAATTTGGATCGATAGATTGCCCGTCCAAACCCAATCAATTCTTGCTGCACATCCGCCTGGCACAGACGAAAATCCAACAAAGCTGGAAAGCCTTGGTCTCATCGCAGACAGAATCAACGATGTAATTCCACAGCATCAGGTTGCAAGCACATCTAGCCAACCAGAATCTGCAATGTTTAGTCTAACGCAGAAAGTAGATCAACTCGCTAAGCAAATCGACGCTTTGTACCTAAAGCGTAGCGACGAAAATCATAAGCCGCTTCGAGCAAGGTCCCGATCGCGTGCTAGAGAGCGAAGCAACACCCCGAATGGAAAGAAATACAACGCTTACGGCAACAATCGAACTGGATTCTGCTATTTTCATCGTCACTGGGGATCCGAAGCAAGAAATTGCCGCCCACCGTGTAAATTTAACCAACAGGCGGGAAACGAAAACGGGTGTCATTGATGACGGTGAATGACAGCCAAACTTCCCGCCGTCTATTTATCACTGACAAAACATCAAAATTGCAATTTTTAGTCGACACAGGCTCGGACGTCTCTGTGTTTCCACATACCACTGGTCCACGTCAAAGATCAAAACCATCCGACTATACTCTCTTCGCAGTGAATGGAACTCCCATACCAACGTACGGTTTTCGCACCATGCAAATCAATTTAGGGCTGCGTCGAGACTTTACATGGCGTTTTGTGATAGCAGCAGTCAGCAAACCTATTATCGGTGCGGATTTCCTCGCTTTCTATCAACTTCTCGTTGACGTGTCCCGGAGCAGGTTGCTAGACGGAATCACCGGACTTTCTATTCTCGGTTGCTGTGCATTTGAGGTTTCATCACATGTCAAATCTGTTTCTGGAACATCGAAATACATCGAGCTACTCAAACAGTATCCCAGTTTGACCCGACCAGATGGAAGCTTCAGGGAAATTCAACATTCCACCGTGCATCACATCAATACGAAACCTGGTCCTCCTATAAGCTGCAAGGCACGACGTTTAGCACCAGATAAGCTTGTGATTGCAAAAGGTGAGTTCGAAACAATGCTGAGGATGGGAATAGCACGTCGTTCTGAGAGCTGTTGGTCATCGCCGCTTCATCTTGTCGCGAAAAAGTCAGGCGATTGGCGTCCCTGCAGAGATTACCGCGCTTTAAACGAACGTACAATTCCGGACAACTACCCTCCACGGAATTTACAGGACTGTTCCGCTAATCTCTGTGGCAAGAAAGTTTTCTCCAAGATAGATCTGGTACGAGCATTCAATCAGATCCCGATCGCCCCAAACGACATTAAAAAGACAGCCATTGTAACACCATTTGGACTGTTCGAATTTATGTTTATGACCTTCGGGCTTCGAAACGCCGCCCAAACCTTTCAAAGGTTTATAGATGAGGTCACGAATGGGCTTGATTTCTGCTTTCCCTACATAGAAGACATCTTGGTGGCGTCAGACGACGAAGATCAACATTTTCATCATCTTCAAACTCTTTTTGAACGTCTCAGCAAATTCGGAGTTGTCATGAATGTGGCCAAGTGCGAGTTCGGTAAGTCTAATGTAACATTTCTTGATTATCTTATATCAAACGATGGGATACAACCACCTAAAGATCGAATTCAGACCATCATCGATTACAAACCTCCAACCACGGTCAAGCAACTCCGAAGATTCTTGGGGTCCATCAATTTCTATCGACGTTTCATCAAGAATGCAGCCAGCCTTCAAGCTCCATTCAATGAGTGCTTGAAAGGTTCAAACATCAAAGGCAGTAAAACCATCACATGGACACAACCACTCAAAGAAGCTTTCGACAATTGTAAGGACGGATTAATAAAAGCCGCCTTACTCGAACATCCCGATCCGAAATTGGAGTGGGGCCTTTTCACCGACGCTTCAGACCGTGCAATGGGTGCAGTCATACAACAGAAGACACCAATCGGCTGGCAGCCATTGTCGTACTTTGCCAAGAATTTCAATTCTGCGCAGCAGAAATACAGCACGTATGACAGGGAACTCTTAGCAATCTACTCAGCTGTAAAGTACTTCAAGTTTATGTTGGAAGGCCGGAACTTCACCATCTTTACGGATCACAAGCCATTGACGTTCGCTTTTAAGCAAAATGCCGAAAAAGCATCACCCCGACAGTTTAGATGCCTTGATCTGATTGGACAATTTTCGACCGACATAAAACACATCTCTGGTACCGAAAATATAGTCGCAGACACATTGTCACGAGTCGAAGGAATTACAAAATTGGTTAGCTTTGAAGAACTGGCAGCGTCTCAAACAGGTGTTGCAAGACCGTTCGTTACGAAACCTTACCGCCATCAAGTCTTCGAATCCTTGCACTGTTTGAGCCACCCTGGAAGAAACGCTTCAGTAAAACTGGTTGCCTCGAGATTTGTCTGGCCTTCAATTCGAAAAGACTGTAGAGCGTGGGCAAAGTCATGCATTCCGTGCCAACGATCAAAAATTACCCTTCATACATCATCCGCCATTGGAAGTTTTGATCATCCTTCTTCGAGGTTCGAGCACATTCATGTGGACTTTGTGAGACCACTGCCATACTCACGTGGACATAAATTTTGCCTTACTATCGTCGACAGGTATTCTCGCTGGCCGGAAGCCTACCCTGTAGAAGACTCAACAGCCGAAACACTTGCAAGAACTCTCTTTGCCAATTGGATAGCACGTTTTGGAGTTCCACTCAGGATAACCGTGGCAGACCGTGGCAGACAATTTTTGTCCGATCTTTTTCGAGCACTGACAAATTTGTTTGGTATCAATCATCTAACGACAACTGCTTACCACCCCGCAGCTAATGGAATGGTCGAAAGGTTCCATCGACAACTGAAAGCCGCTTTAGAGTGCCACGAAACACCAGCTTGGGCCGATGAAATTCCCATTGTATTGCTTGGACTCAGAGCGTCATACAAAGAGGACCTACAAGCCACTGTCGCCGAAATGCTGTACGGAGAAACCATTCGACTACCCGGTGAATTTTTGTCACCAAGAAAAGACAACATCAGCGATCCGACAACATATGTACATCAACTACGATTTCACTTCGAACATCTGACACCGGTTCCAGCATCGCGTCATGGTCGAAGAAAAATCTTTGTGTTCAAAGATTTAGCTACTGCTTCTCATGTTTTCGTAAGAAGGGATGCTGTCAGAATTGGACTTCAACAACCATGTGAAGGCCCATTTCCAGTAGTGAAAAGATCCGAATTTTTTTTTGTCCTTAAAATTCGAGGAAAAGACGTAACTGTATCAATTGATCGTTTAAAACCTGCTTTTATTCTTTCAGTTAACGAGGACAGTATTCCCAGATCAGAACAACAACCGACGACACGATCAGCAAAAAGACCAAATCAGGGAGATCGGTGCGAATTCCAGATCGATTCGGTTTCCACAAGAAATAACTGCCATCTTCTTATCGTAACAAGTCACTGGAGGGGGAGTGCTGTAGGATTCATATACGTTATTCCAAAATTCAAATAAATAATAGAATAAATAATAGTGAGTTTCGCAGATTGGCCACAAGAGTGCGACTCTGCAAACAAGACATTTGCATATGAACTTCTTTCTTTCATTTTGTCATTCCATAATTGTACATCGAGCGGCAAAGTTGTTCTTGATTAAATTCGATTGTCAAATAAATAGTTTTAAAGTACATTGTAATTTATTTTCTTAATGCGACACGCTCCTAAAACCGCTTCAGGTATAAGCTTGGCCATATTTGTTTGATTGCAAGGCAGGTGGTACCCTGTGACCAATCTGCATTATTTGTTGATTCTAGAGCATATTGTTTGAGAAGATGTTTGCATGCAGCAATGTTGTGTCATTGTCTAACATTGGGCGGAAGTGTTCCGTTTTTGGCGAGCTCGTCAGTTTTGCAATTTCCCGGAATGTCTCTATAGCCCGGCACCCTTTATCTTTATCTTCCTTGCTCAATCTCGGATTTAGAGTTAATGGAAACAGCATTATAAGGGCCGCCTCACACGACGCGGGTTCGAGTTTGAGCTTTTATCTATATACGTTTCTTCCCCTGGTTCCTTCCTACTTTCCCATGTCTATCTGTTGTATTAATGTAGTAGACAGTGGTGTTATGGGTCTGAAGTTCGTTTCATTTATCTGCGAAGTACCTTCTTTGATGTCAGTGCAAACTTTTTTGTAAAACGAAAGTTGAAAACAGCTATTCGGTCCTTTTCACGTTGGAAAAAAAAACTTGTCTCCCTTGACAAATTTCCAACAAACACACAATATGGTGACCACAATGTAACCTCTTGTTACTTGTTAAATAAACCATGTTGTCTACATGCCAATGCCAGGGGATTCACTAACACAAACCACAAACCGAACCACCCGCCACCACACACACAGATTGCTTTTCTCCTATTTAGAATGTATTACGTTGTTAAGGATCTTATAGGGAAATACTACAAAAACATTCTATTGAAACCAATAAAATACTGATAATAGGAGTACAAGACCCACGCGGGAATTATCACAGCACGTCCAAGTCATTGAAATTGAAACTAGGATATTAACAAATTTCCGTTGTGGTGGACTGAGATGGAGACATTTGGATGCTCTGGCTGGACGTAGTTGATGCTGACTAGGGTATACGTTTTTTTTCCATCATGAATAAATTATGGTCCGACCTTTTTTTTGATAATTCATATCATAACAAATATTGTCTCGGATTCAATGAACAGTATTGAAAACAAGGCCATTGAAATCTGAGAAAGGGAAGGGTTTGGGTCAACCTAGAAGTCATGACGACTCTGCTGTTATTGCGTAATCGATAAGGGAAACACAAACAGACAAACACCCTTTTTTCCGTTTCGGATGTCGATTTCTACCTCCTGTCATGGAAACGACAACGAGAATTCTATTTCAATAAAAATACCGGGAAAGATATTTTTTTGTCGATTGACTGGACATGGACTTACGTCATGATAGAGCAAATGTTCTTTAACTCAATGTGAAGAATGAGGATATAAGATTTTTCAGATTTCATTAAAAATTGCAGGCAACAAATATTTCTGTGCGGGAGAATAACTGCAAAAGAGCTTGAATATAAATTGGTTAAGAATAAACTTAATTTGAAGGTTTAAACTTGAACGCTGATATTAACTGCAACTACCCAGTGCAAAGTACTAACTCAATCAATCAAAACAGATTCTCCTACATAAGCCTATCACTTCGGTCTCGTTCGAACACAGCCCAACTGAAATGAAGCAACACTGTAACATCTTCACAGAAGACAACAGCGATGCAAGGCTGAAGACAAGATACTGCATCTCACCGAATAAAGGCCATTTAAAATTCACACTAGGGTCAAGCCAATTTCTGTTAAACAGCCGTAAGACCAACGGTTTCCTTGACCCTGGCCCAAGTAGCAATTATGAGTTTGTCGAAATGCAATTACTGATCTAACCCAATACAATTTCATTTTCGGCTGCCCCATTTCCTGCAAGCCCACACTTCAAAGAAACACTCGACGCCGAGCAAGCAGGATTCCGCACTGAATCTTCCTGTGTTTATCACATCCAAAACTTGTGGAATATCATCGAATAGTGCGTTGAATCTCGATCACCACTTCACCTGCTTGTCATGGATTTCAAAAATTCTTGCTTTACGCTGGAGGGGCATCCCAGATAAATTGATTGTTTTTATGAAGGCTGCAAATATTGGATCCAAACGTAAGTAAACGTATGTAAGAGGATTTTCAGATCCAAAGTTGGATTAAGCAAGGCTGTATATTATCACCAATACTGTTTCTGCTGGTGATAAACTGAGTGACGTATTAATTGCACGCAGCTTTGTCAAATGGAAATGGAGGAATTCAATGGACTCTGCAATCTCACATCAAACATCTGAATTGCACGGACAACGTATGTTTAGTAGGAGACCGTTTGTCCCGAAGGGAAATACCTTAGTCGCAATAGGTCCAAAAAAAAGTACGTGAGTAAGTTAGTAAGTTAGTATCATGACCCAAGTGACTTGGGTCATGATACTAACTCAAGTGCAGCATTTCTTGACTTCAATTTTCAATCATCGCAAAATCGCTAAATTTGTTCCAAGTCACTTTGTTAGAGAATCCTAATAATTTCAAACTCTGGGGCAGTTCTGTCCGCAATTAGACCGTCGGCATACGCCATTAGGTTAGATTAGGTTAAAGTGGCTGTCATGGATGTAAAAAGACACACTTAGGCCAATTGAAGGCCCATTGTGATACCACATGAATCTAAAAAGCATTCTTCAAAAGCTCAATGAAACCAATTAGAGTTAGGTACTTATGAAACGAAGAAGATTAATTATATTAATGTGTTTGAGATCGCTTAAATCATTATAAAAGAATTCTCCTAAATGAATCATACGTTTATGAGCCAGAGCAGAACAGGTGCAGAGAAGGTGAAGAACTGTTTCCTCCTCCTCCTCATCCATGCAGCTTCTTCAGAAATACGCCCTGTCGCGTGGCGTGTCTTCCTATTAGACAGTGTCCAGTAATGACACCAATTAACGAGCTAATATGCAATCTGGTTAGAGATATTAGGCACCTAGATCTCTTTAAGTCCAGTGGTTATGTTATTCCACCTGATATTAAGAATAAATAAATAGAGTGGCGCGACAGCTCTTGAACAGCCAAGTGGCTTACTCTCATCAACAATTCTCTAGGTGCGGTGAAGAATTGAGGGGACCTTCAATTTAACGCCGATTCCGAACGGCAAAGTTGAGAAGCACTCTTTCATGACAGATTGATACTCTTGGAAGTTTTGTCAGTTCTTCGCAAGAGGCAGTGCCCATGAAAGATGAAACAAAACCTATGGACACGAGTAGGACTCGAACCCACGACGTTCTGCTTAGTAGCCAACGCAACGCACCTAACCACTAAACCACGGACAGCACATGATGTTAGTTCTCTTAATAGCATCTTGTTGTAGCAAAAGTTTGCATACGCCATTGCCTGCATAAGATTTCTAATCAGATCGCTGATGTAAATATTGAAGACAATCGGCGAATTTACCGTTCCCTGTTGTAAACCATTTTTAATATCAAATTTTGTTGTAGAAGTTACATTGCCACTTTTGTCAACAAACCTGCTACCTTTAGAAGAAGTATCATACAACATACCCAACAATGGTCCGGAACAATCACTTTGTACAAGCAAAATGTGTATCATACGCCCGATCCTTTAGAAAGGAGATCCCTGAACCGCACTAGGAAGGACATCGAACATCGACGTTTTGGAACCAACGTGAGTATAGACACATTGAATTTGGAAGCAGTTGATGACTCTTTTTACCTGGAATCTGCTATAAATTCAGACAAAGACATCCAACGAAAAATCACTCTTTGCTGACCGCTGCTTCTTTGGACTTAGAAGACAATTGAGTAATAGAGTTCTCTCTCGAGTCTCATTTTCATTATCCCGGTCCTCATGCATGATTCAGAGACAATTACCTTGGCAACATCGGATAAAAACGCTTTGGGCATGCTTCGAGTGACTTTTGGTCCATAAGTGAAGAATGTGGACGCAGATTCAACCAAAAGCTGTACGAGCTGTTCAGCGATACTAACCCGGCCGCAGATAAGTTAAGATCCAATGTCCCAGATTGTTGTGTCATAGAGCGAATGGCAAATAATGCGGCCCGTAGAGTCTTCGAGTCCAACCCAGAAGGGTTCAGAAGAGGAAGACCGAGACTCAGTTGGAGCATACGGATGGTAGAAGACCTCAACCAATTTGGCATGCGAAACTGAGGAAAGCTTAGTAAGCTTGATGACTGGATAGTATGCATTATTCAAGGCGTTGTAAAACGGAGTGGTGTAGATGTCTATTGCTTCATTCATAAATTACAAGCATCTACTTACTTCTTATTCTTTATTAAATCGAAGATGAATAAGGGGTTCCACCTTTCATAATTGACAGAATACTTGAAAACTCTTTGTCAAAAAGTTTCCATCTATCCACATGAAACGGCAGTTCTCAGATTTACAATACTTTGTTTCAAGGTAGACTCTGTTTTCCAAGTCGGGTCTTTGGTTTGACTGAGAACCAACTCCCAGTGTCTCCAATTTCTCCTTCGCAACTTCGATGGTAGTATAGACGGCTTCCTCTAGATCTATTAGCGATTGCAGGAGTACATCTCTGATATCTGTCGTTCTATGCAGTTTAAACAAGGAAGGTCGTTTTGATAATTTTTCCTAAATATCTTTTTGATTTGGAGAAACACTAGAGCCGAGTGGAGTCACTAGAAATATTCAATTGTCTTTCAACAGTTTTTTTTTTCATTCGTGTGGATCTGTGTCTCATCCATGCAAGTTTTTTAGTTCAAAATATAAACACCCGAAGGCTAGAGGAAACTTGAAAGAAATTTCGGAGACCAACAGATAAATTGAAGTCAAACGGCAACTCAACCATTTGTTTAAGTCGTATGGCTCGTTTTTCGAATAAATTTTCCTGGATCCTTGTTAACAAAAGAATAATAACGATTACACCGCCTCCACTTTCTCAACCCTCGTCCAATTTCGGTCAACATCTTCGATATCACATTACCATTTCGCCCATTTATTACGCGACATGGTTTTTTTACAAGCACTGCAATATGGTCCCTCCGATGGTTTTCCATTTCCATCAGCATTTTTTTTTCTTAATGCATAAAAACGTTTCTACTTTGGCAAATATTAAAGCAATAAATCATTCTAGTATTTCCAGAACACATTAAATTCCATCCGTACTGTACTTCAAAGTTTACTACACCCTCGTCGCGTCGGTCGATATTATTTAAACGACCTCGTTGAAAGGTTGCGGGCTTGTGCAAAACCAAACATGCAGGCACATTACAGAATTATTTTCTTGGAGTTCGAGGTGAGATTTTTCTTTTCACTTTTTAGGAAGCAGGATTCAAAAAGGAATCATCATATTTCAGTTGAGGAGGTTTTTAGGAGATGATTTTGTGGGTACATCCGTTCTGTGTGTTGTTACTGTAATGGTGCTGAATATGAGATTTAAGCTTAATGGAAAATGATTTCCTGGAATCTCTAGCTCGTTTGTGCGTTTGATTAAAATTTTAAACTATCAACTTCAACAGTGTTGGTATAAGCTGATTAGAAAATGATTCAAAATTGCACACACACATGTACGTATGCATGTATGCTACTCATCCTTGAAGAGAGTTTTATTTATAAATTAGTAAATAAGGAAAAACTTCGAATATCTCAAACACATTTTCAATGTTTTCGTCACACCTTTAAGAATTTAAGAATCACCTAAGAGAAAGTGTTAAAAAAGAAATAACGAACTTGCTCCTGTATTCTAAAACTGAACTCACAAAAAATATTTAAGAAAAAAAAACATGAAAATGAAAAATGTAAATTGAAATATGAACCTCAAAAACACATTTCATCTGCAAAAAATGAATGCCATAAAATTTCTTAAAAAATTGTTTATTTTTCAATTTTTTTTTGAAAAAATTCTGCGGACCTGTTTTTTTTTTAAATTAATATTTTATATGTATATACCTTCCTACATTTTTTCAAAAATGTCTTTAAATAAATTTTGGTATGCAGTATTCAAGAACATGTTTATATACACATTTTATTTGAATTTCGATTTTTAATATCTATCCGTTTTTGAGATACAGAATTTTGAAAAAAAAACATGTCTTAACACATTTTTAATAATCCAAAAAAAAAGTTTTGAATTCAAAACATTGCTTGGGCAATATATACGTACTTTCAAAAACAAAATTACGCTGATCGGACTTTTATTCTTCAAGAAAATCTGATATCACAAAATCGGTTCTATGGGAGGTACCGTTTTGGAGCAATACAAAAATATTTTTTTTAAAATAAAATAAAAGGTCTGACAAATAACTTTTTTTGTTCTATAAAAAAAACTACTGAATATTTTCTTAAATTTATTTTTTTATTTGAAAGTACAATCCTTCTGGTTAATAATGGAAAATAATTTCATTCAAATGGCTGCCTCGGCTGGCCATGCAGTAGCCTACACGATCGGTCCAATTTTTAAGCAGATTATCGATTGTGTGCAGCTGTATTTCACCAATGGCTTCACGAATATTTTCCTTTAAGGCGTCAAGTGTCTCTGGCTTGTCGGCGTAACATTTATCTTTTACGGCACCCCACAAATAATAGTCCAACGGTGTCAAATCGCAGCTTCGAGATGGCCAAACTACATCAGCTCTGCGGCTGATAATGCGATCTTCAAAAACAGGGCGCAAAACATCGAGTGTAGCTTCGGCTGTGTGGCACGTAGCGCCGTCTTGTTGAAATCAAATATTGCCAATATCCTCTTCAACGAAAATTTGTTCAACATGGCCCGATAACGATCACCATTGAGTGTAACGGCCACTCCTTGCTCATTTTCGAAGAAAAATGGCCCAATTATTCCTTTGGACCAAAATCCACACCAAACAGTGACTCTTTTTGGGTGTATCGGCTTTTCAATGTATGCGTGCGAGTTTTCTGTGCCCCGAATGCGACAATTTTGCTTGTTTACATACTCGCCAAGATCAAAATGAGCTTCATCTGAAAAGATGATTTTTTTGGTCTTTTTTTTTCTCTAAGTTCGCAAGCCCACTAAGCGAAGCGAAAACGCATTGGATGGTCAGTTGTTCAAGCGCATACACAACCATATTCGTTCAGCGAAAGTTTATAAAACTAATTATCTGTTAAATCAGAAATTAGCTAATTGTAACCATTCACGAAATAAGCACTAGTTGGAAAAAAAACGTTAGATGGCGGACCCTTTACATCAGTGTTCCGAATACAAAATTTACGAGGATGTTTAAACAAAAATTTTATAAAAAAAAATCAAAACAACGACCCACGCGTATTTGCTCAAAACTCTAATTTTCAAGTTTAAAGTCAATCGGAATAGTGGTTAAGGCTGAACAGTCCTTAAGTCCTTCTCAGTGTGGCTTCAGACCTGGAAAGTCCACAATCGATCAAATATTCACCCTACGGCAGATCTTGGAGAAGACCCAAGAACTTCAAATCGATACCTACCACCTTTTCATCGATTTCAAGGCCGCGTATTACAGCATCTATAGAGACCAATTATATAGAGCAATGTCTAGTTTTGGCATCCCAGAAAAACTCGTCCGTCTGTGTAAGATGACAATGAAAAACTCACTCTGTTCCATAATAGAAAAAACCTAACGGACGTATTTGATGTCAAAAAAGGTTTTAGACAAGGAGATGCGTTGTCTGGCGATTTCTTCAACATCATTCTTGAAAAGATTGTGCAAATGCAAAGCCTCAACGTCAACATCAGAGGCACAATCTTTCAAAAGTCCATCCAGCTACTAGGATACGCAGACGGAATTGACAAAATTAGAAGAACACAGCGTGATGTCAGTGGAGCGTTTGTGAGCCTTGAGGCGGAGGCCAGGAAGATGCGGGTCTAGCGGTTAACGAGGGCAAGACCAAGTTAATGCTGTCAACAAGAAAGGACAACCAAAATCGACGTCCTGGAGCAAACGTCAACATTCAACATAGACAGATTTAACTTCGAGGTAGTTAAGGTCTTCATCTACCTAGGATCCGCTATAAGCTCAGACAGAAACACCAGTGCTGAAATCAAACGAAGAATCACTCTTGCCAATCACTGCTTTTTTGGACTTAGAAGGCAATTGTTCCTCTTCCGAGCAACTTAAATGACACAGAGAGTTATTTTTGGTCCTATCTGAATAAATGGAGAATGGAGACGAAGATTCAACCAAGAACTATATGAGCTGTACAGCGACACTGACCTAGACAGAAAAGTTAAGGTCCAACGACTTAGATCAGGGGTCGGCAAGTAGTTTTACGTGGGGTCCAGATAGGATGAAAACATTTAAATCGAGGTCCAGAAAAAAAAACGAAAAAAGTTTTGTAGTTTTTATTTTGCTTTATTTAAGTAACTGAAATATTATTTATTTTAATGAGAAAAATTACAACGATGGTCTTGAGCCAGTTTTTTTATAGTTTGGCTCATGCGGGGAGCAGCAAATGCGAAGAGTGTCATCAAGGTGAGCGTCAGATAATCTGGAACGATATTTGTTCTTCAAAAAATTCATTTTTGAGAAAGACGATTCGCATATATATGTTGAGCCAAACATAGTAGCCAAGTTGATAGCAAGTTTTTTGCAATTTTGATATTTTTCTGGAACATGCTTCCCCCAAAATTCTTCTGTGGATGCAGTTTTAAACATTTGTAGGGAAATATCTTCTTGAAGGTCAATTAATTCTAATTCTAATGAAGCTTTTGAAACATCGAATAACTTCACATCCACTTCAGTCCATTCTGCTTCTGCAGTGACTTCATAAGGCAATTTAAGGAATTGAGATAGCTTCCCAATCTCTGCAAAATCTTGGAATCTAACAGCAAATTCACTTTTAAGATCAGATAGAAAATTTGAATAGACTGCAATGTCTTCTTCGTCAGAGTTCTTATTTTTATATTCAAGAATTGTTGGGAAATGAATAAATTCTTTTTTAGCAATGTCTTTTTCGAAAACATCCAGCTTACGACGAAAAGCGGACACGCTTTGTATTAAATCACATATTAATTTCCCATTACCTTGTAACTGCATGTTAAGCTCATTTAAATATTTCAGAATATCTTTTAGAAAAGCCAAAGCTAGCACATTGCGCTCTTTTGTTATGAACTCCAAGTGCTTCCTTGCTTCCATCGTATACAAGTTTTGCAAGAAGGAGATAACTTGCTCTTTAATCATCCAGAAACGTTCAATAACATGACCTTTACTTAGCCAACGAATATTGTTGTGTTGCAGTAAATCCGAATACGCCGTTTCACATTCAGAAAGAAACTCTTTGAACTGTCTGTGCTGAAGAGCAGAACGAGATCTTATAAAATTAATCAGCTTGACCAAACTGTCAATTACTTCTTTCAATGTAGCACTTAGTTTTCCACAAAGAGCTGCCTGGTGAATAGAGAAAATATAATAATAATAATAATAATAATAATAATAATAATAATAATAATAATAATAATAATAATAATAATAATAATAATAATAATAATAATAATAATAATAATAATAATAATAATAATAATAATAATAATAATAATAATAATAATAATAATAATAATAATAATAATGATAATAATAATAAATATATAAATAAACAAATAAATACCTGGTGAATTATACACTGATAAGATATTAGACATGCATTCTTATCTCTTATTCTCTTTACTAATCCTTTTTCTTTTCCAATCATTGCTAGGGCTCCGTCAGTTGAAAGCGACACTAGTTTGTCGTAACTCATGTTGGATTTTGTTATGAATTCATCAAAGGTCTTGAATAAATCTTCTCCGCGAGTGTTACCTTTCAAGGGCAATATTGCTAGCAATTCTTCCCTGAACACTTGACTCTTAAAGCAGAAACACAATGGCGCTTTGCCGTCGATTTTGACAACTGCGAAAAGTTCAGCTATAGGAAATCAGAACAAAAACATAAAATGTAAAAAAAGAGCCAAGTTCTCTTATGTGCGAACAACACTGTGTAAACAGTTAGCCACCAAAAGTAATGAGATCTAAAAGAACGCCAAGTTCTGACATGTAAAAGTGTTATATTTAATATTTTAAATCATAGAAAATAATACAACAATATTAAAAGAAAATAGAAAATAGTTTGGATGAAAATTTACAAGTTCACTGTTCAAGTTTTAAAATGTTATTAATCACGCTTCAAACAAAAACTTGCCAAGTGAACTTGTAAATTTTCATCCGAACTATTTTCTATTTTCTTTTAATATTGTTGTATTATTTTCTATGATTTAAAATATTAAATATAACACTTTTACATGTCAGAACTTGGCGTTCTTTTAGATCTCATTACTTTTGGTGGCTAACTGTTTACACAGTGTTGTTCGCACATAAGAGAACTTGGCTCTTTTTTTACATTTTATGTTTTTGTTCTGATTTCACATCTTTTTACAAAGTTTTTTTTTTTTATGGAAGCATTATGCAAACTTTAACAATATAATTGCTCTGCCAATTAATAAATAAATAATATGTAGGTTAGGTTCGACTGGCTGTCTAGATGTCACATTCAGACGTCAAGGGTCCATTGTGAAACCCATAACTCATGGACTTTTATGTAGTTAAGCAAACCATAATTCTAATTTTCAACATCCTATGACCATTTTAAGAAAGTGGGTGGCAGCCATGCCCCTTAAATGAAACTGCAATTTTGTACTTATATTTTCTCTTATACTCACCCGAAACCCTATCAGAATTTCGAATTTAAACATTTTCGAACATTTTAACAAAGTGGGCGGATACCACGCCCCTAAATGGAAATAGATTTTTTTCTCTTTTTTTTTGTTTTTCAACCAAAACCTTACAAGAATTCCAAATTTCAACATCCTACGACCGTTTTACGATAGTGGGCGGAAACCACGCCCCTAAATGAAACCAAAATATTTTCCTTATATTTTTCCTTATATTCAACCGAAACCCTGTAATAATTCCGAATTTTAAGATCCTACGACCAGTTTTAGAAAGTGGGCGGATACCACGCCCCCTGAATGAGCAAATTGAAATTTTCGATTTTTTCCTTT
Source organism: Sphaerophoria taeniata (assembly GCA_943590905.1). Lineage (NCBI taxonomy): Eukaryota > Metazoa > Arthropoda > Insecta > Diptera > Syrphidae > Sphaerophoria > Sphaerophoria taeniata. The sequence goes on from OX016540.1 coordinate 192,699,852, forward strand.
GTATGCACCCGAAAACCTACCACCGTACCAAATTTTAAGATTCTGCCATTGTTAGAAGTGCTTCATAATTTTGATGATCAGTGAGTCAGTGAGTCAGTGAGTCAGTCAGTGAGTCAGTCAGTGAGTCAATTACGGTTTTTGAAATTTTTGTTGTTCAATATCTCAGGAAGTAGTGGTTCAACAAAATTATTTTTTTTACAGGGCCTTTGTGCCCATGAAGTTAATACGTAATTCAAATTTGAAGCTTCTAACTCTATGGGTTCAAAAGTTATGGGGGGTTAAAAATGTGCTTGAGTTCGATCCTGTAAAAAGGGGGTAGTGCTAGAACTTGGCTGGGCACTACCGTGCCCTTTGATCTGTGTAACCTCACACAATTACGCTTTTCCTACGTACGCTTTTTTTGACAAACGTAAGAAAACGTAAAGAAGCCACCATCTGTCAAAAAAAAGTTCAACTTGGTTGAACTTTTGCTTTGTCTGACAGCTCAACAGCTGTTTGTTCATTTGTTGTTTGGAGCAGCGTTACCACTTAAAAAAAAAATGGAAGCGAAGTAAATTTGGGAATAAAGCGAAGTAGATTGAGAAAAAGCGAAAAAGATTTTAAAATAGTGTATTTTATATTGACCATGAATACATAGACAGATCTACAATTAGAGCCGTGTGTGAATTGTATTAAAATGTGTATACAAACTTGACTTTCGATTTAATTTTGACACTACATGGCGGATATGATGTGTTAAAATTTAACTAGCAAGCTAAAATATGACACTAGTGCTTAAATTTAACCAACATTCCAACCCAAGTTGCGCACGGCGTAAAATATTAAACACTTTAATACAATCACGTAACTCATACTTTGGGTATATGTATGGGTTGACATTTCGTGTTTGTAAAGTTTGTCCGCTTATTGTTCGTGTATAAGGATAGAAACTTATCGATTATATATTTTCCTGATGAAAATAAGAGAACTGTAGGCATAAAATTACTCAATGAGTTAATCGAAGCAGATTTTGGAAATATCAAGTAAAATCGAGTGAAGTAGATTTCAAAACATTCTTGATGGTGCGAAGTTGGAATAGATATTCAAAGTTTTTCAAAAATCGAAGTAGACTACTTCGAAAGGAGTAAAGTGGCAAATCTGTTTGATGATGATGGAGGGAGAACTGACATTCAAAGCACACGTGAAGCGGGTGCATCGTAACGCAACGACGCGTCTGCCTAAAGCGCCATTGTGTTTCTGCTTTTAATGTCAAAAAATCTGACAAACATTGACAGTTGTTCATCATCAACAATGTCACATGATTCATCAAGTGCTATGGCGTAGCAAGGTGCCTTTTGTAGAAGTTCAAGCAAAGTGCTTTTGATGTCAGCAGCCAAAATTTCGGTTCTTTTTGTATTGCTTCTTGCCGATAATGGGATACCACGAAATGCAGCGACAACATCCTTTTTATCTTCAAAAAGTGCGGTGGCCACTTCCAACATACATTCTTTTACCATCTCAGAATCTGAAAATGGCTTCTGGTGTTTATTTAGCGTCCAGCACACCCGTAACGCAGATTCAGTGGATTTTTCCTGCTCGCTCATGCAACGAACTAATAAGTTCGTGCTTTTCTTGTAAGAAGTTAAATGTGCCTTCAGTTTTTCTTTACGAGCTTCACTGCCAAGAGGAAAATTTGTGTGGAATTGCTGATGAGTTGTTTCGTAATGTCGCTTTAAATTGGCACTTTTAACAATAGCAACAGTTTTATTGCATATGAGGCATACTGGAACCGCTCGAGGCTTATCAGGCAGCGTAAAACAATATTGTTCAGTCCACTCGGTCAGAAACTTCCTATTTTCACTGTCCACTTTTCGCTTTTTAGGATCCATATTATTGGTACAAAACGTTTTTAAACACAAAAAATTATAAAAGAATGGATATCGAACAAAAGCTCCGTAATTAGATCTTACAGTAAGAGTGACAACCGATTCGACAGCAGAGAGAATTTTACTTACAAAAAAAACGATTGTTTAAATTTTGTATTTCAATTTGATTTATTTGTCTGTGAATACTCTTGATAACTGATAAGTAATTTAAAACTGCGTAAAGCAGTTGCAAACCCACTTGCTTGTTAGTTAGTTAAGCATTTTTTAATTTTGTTTAAATTTACATACATACGAGTATGTTATTAAATTGAATCGGTAGTATGGTTAAGTTTGACCTTTCGCGGTCCGCCGTTTGACCATTCGCGGTCCGGAAACGGACCGCGGTCCGCCTGTTGCTGACCGCTGACTTAGATGGTCAGGTCATGTCGAGCGAATGGAAAATAATAATGCTCCGGCTCGTAGAGTCTTCGAATCCAACCCGGAAGGACGTCGCAGAAGAGGAAGACCGGGACTCAGGTAGCGTACACAAGTGGAAGAGGACCTCAATCAACTTGTAGTTCAAAGCTGGAGACAGCTAGCTAAGGACCGAGCTGGCTGGCGGAGACTGTTGATTGAGGCCCAAGTCCACACCGGACTGTATTGCCACCTTAAGTAAGTAATGCATGTGGGTGGACATGACAATTTTTCGTAACGCCACTAAGGCCGTCTATGGACGGTCTTCACAAAGACACGATTTTCACTTTTAACTATCGAAAAATATTTATTTTATAACTAAATTCACTATTAATTTTTGAACCTCCTTGCAACAAATTCTTAATACAAATACGAGAAACGAGATAAATTATTAAACTTACAGAAAACTTGTTGCGAATTGGAGGTGGAAAAATGATTAAGTTAGAAAAGAATTGGATTTATTTGTTGGTTTAAGTCGATAGACTACAGTGAGAAAAAAGGAAACAGCCCCGAAAGTAATTTAACGTACGTATGTTAAAAGAGAGCACGGAAAACTAAACTGGCACAGAAAAGAAGGCATAGGACTCCTGAAGCCTTGTTTGGACCGGATTCAGATTGTATTCAGCGGCTAGTCCAATGAACAGGATGCATTATAAAATAGAGTGGCACGACTCCCGACAGCTCTTGAAGAGCCAATGCCTAAGTGGCTTCCACTCATCAACAATTCTCTGACTGTGTGTAAAGAATGGAGGTGACTTACAATTTAATGCCGATTCCACGGCAAAGTTGAGAAGCATATTTTTAATAACCAATTATTCATACTCGTGGAAGTTTTGTCAATTTTCCCCAAGAGGCGGTACCCGTGAAAGATTAAATAAAAACTTTTATGGGCACGATTAGGATTCGAACCCACAACGATCTGCGTAGCTGCCAACGCACATAACCACTATGCCACGGGCACTAAAAAAAATCTACTTTTTAAAATCAAACCATTACCACTGTTTACATTTCAATATTCATAACATTTCATCGACCAGTCATCAGTCTTGTGCCCATATTAAATTTTTCGTTTAGTATTGTTGTTCAAAAAACAAGAATTGATCGGAATCGGAATCTTAAATCATGCGCCTCAAAATCATGTGCTGGAAAAATAATTTGAACGTTGTTTATGCTTGAAATGCTTTTGAAAAAAGTCATCGTTTGAAATTGAATTAATAATTCTAAGTTAACTATTGATTTGGCAAACACACATATCATCCGTCGCAGAAGTAAATTAAAAAAAAATAATAAAAGCATTCAGTTCTATATTTCCTGGACTATGTTGATATTATTCAATGCAAAAAATCGACAAGCTGAACTTCTTGTTGGCCATAATAAATAACTAAAATAAACAAACCTTTTTGGCGCTTAATCAAGGGGCACGGTAGTGCCCAGCCAAGTTCTCTAGCAACTTTGGCACTACACCCTTATTTACAGGAAACAACTCAGGGCATTTTCCACACCCCTCTAACTTCTATACCAAAGAAGCCAAAAGTTTCAAACTCACATCATTTGTTCAGCTTGTCAAGAAGAAGCACCTCAGTAAATATTTAGCATAAGTAGTTTCTAAGATACAATGTTCCAAAAATCACGAAAACCGTAACTGACTGACTCACTGACTCACTCACTGACTCACTCACTGACAGATCATCAAAATTATGAAGCACTTCCCGTTGCCCTAGAAACTTGAAATTTGGCACAGTGGTAGGTCATGTGGTACATACAAAGGAAAAAATCGAAAATTTGAAAATTTTCAATCAGGGGGCGTGGTAGCCGCCTACTTTTACATTATTAATTTAAATTATATGGAGCACTTTGGAGTGCAGTAGAATCAAGAAATTTTGCACAGTGATAGGTCATGAAGTACATACAAAGGGAAAAATCGAAAATTTGAAATTTTTTAGTCAGGGGGCGTGGTAGCCGCCTACTTTTAAATAATTAATTTAAATTATATGGAACACTTTGGAGTGCAGTAGAATCAAGAAATTTAGCACAATGATAGGTAATGAAGTACATACAAAGAAAAAAATCGAAAAATTGAAATTTTTTAGTCAGGGGGCGTGGTAGCCGCCTACTTTTACATTTTTAATTTAAATTATATGGAGCACTTTGGAGTGCAGTAGAATCAAGAAATTTTGCACAGTGATAGGTCATGAAGTACATACAAAGGGAAAAATCGAAAATTTGAAATTTTTCAGTCAGGGGGCGTGGTAGCCGCCTACTTTTAAATTATTAATTTAAATTATATGGAACACTTTGGAGTGCAGTAGAATCAAGAAATTTAGCACAATGATAGGTAATGAAGTACATACAAAGAAAAAAATCGAAAATTTGAAATTTTTTAGTCAGGGGGCGTGGTAGCCGCCTACTTTTACATTATTAATTTAAATTATATGAAGCACTTCCCGTCGCCCTAGAAACTTGAAATTTGGCACAGTGGTAGGTCATGTGGTACATACAAAGGAAATAATCGAAAATTTGAAAATTTTCAATCAGGGGGCGTGGTAGCCGCCTACTTTTACATTATTAATTTAAATTATATGGAGCACTTTGGAGTGCAGTAGAATCAAGAAATTTGGCATACAAGTACATCGTGCAATAAAACAAATAAAATATGAAATTTATGATTTTCAACTGAGGGGGCGTGGTACCCACCCATTTAAAAATAAATTTTATAAAATATATGGGGCACCTCTGATCATCGTAGAATATTGTAATTTGGCAAACTAGCAATTCTGCCAGTCAATATAAAGAAATAAAATTAATTTTTAGATTTTTCTGCTTATCAAAAAAAAAAAATCTTTGCAAAAAGTAATGATATCACACCAAAAACATAAATGTAAAAAAAGAGCCAAGTTCTCCCGTACAAAAATTCTGCCTAACAAATCAGCCACGAAAAGTAATGAGATCTAAAAGAACGCCAAGTTCTAAGATTCAGCAAGTACACGTAGGTGCATTGCAAATGTTTTAAGTGGACTTACACCGAATCAACTATTAGTTTTGAAATTAACTTGTAAACTAATGTAAATTAGTTAATTTTTTTTACTTGGCGGGTTTTCTCTTAGTAACCTACTATTAAAAAAGTTTGGAAAACTTGCTAAGTAAAAAAATTAACTAATTTACATTAGTTTACAAGTTACTTTCAAAACTAATAGTTGATTCGGTGTAAGTCCACTTAAAACATTTGCAATGCACCTACGAGTACTTGCTGAATCTTAGAACTTGGCGTTCTTTTAGATCTCATTACTTTTCGTGGCTGATTTGTTAGGCAGAATTTTTGTACGGGAGAACTTGGCTCTTTTTTTACATTTATGTTTTTGGTGTGATCTAATTAAACGGGTAAAACGAAATAAAGCGAAATAGACTTTGAGACCCTTTTAATAATGTACAAAAAGTATTTCGGTTGATGTAATTAACTTGCCTTCAACATATTTTTAACATCCCATTGATGATGACGCATCGTCGCGAGCCGCGACGTTATTTAATTTACGTATTCGGTAGCACGCAATTGGAATAATTTGAAGAATGAGATTTTTTTAGAGGGGAGAATGCGGCAGTGAGGATCCCTTCCCTACTCCAAAGTGCCTTTAAATTGTTTTTTTTTTTTACTGCTAATGAATTTACTTTTTTATAGCTGAACATTGGATTGGAAGCCTCTAGAACAATAGCTTGAAAATTTAATGCAGATTTTAAAGCATTTATATTGGCCTGAAGGAGAGGAAGGAGTTTATTTGTCTTTATTATTATGGAAATTAATTTGTTAACTGAATTATATTTCCAACATTGGGTACGAATATTAATTCAATTCAATCAGTTTTGATTGAACCCATTCACAGGCTTCAGAAAAGAAAAACAAAGCATAATTTACAAAAGAGTTGAATTAAAATTAACACCAATAAATTAATTCTTTAACGACCTCATACTAATGCTTTTTCATACGACTGCTTTTCTGAAGCTCGGGCTTGAAATTGCAATGACTCTATACAAATTCCCCCCATACCTACATCTATTTTCATTCTTCACAAAAGTAACTAATATTTTGTGAAGAATGAAAATAGGTTCCTGTGCCATGTGCCTCCCGTTCGGCGAAAAAAAACCCTTAAAGAGCAAAAATCAGTAAACATTAACCAGTCTCCACGGTTCATAGAGAGTTTCGGCGCACGTTTGGCGGAAATCCTCCGAACAGATCCACCGAGTCACCGACTAGTAAACATCTTAAAAGAATAAGTACTATCTAGAATCCGCGCGGAACCAGCAAAAAACGAGTTGCTAACCGATACATAGCATACCTAAGCAAACTGGTTTCTAACCAGACTCCAGCAAACATCAAGCCAGTTGCCAACAAACCACCAACCAGTTAGCAACACAGGCGGGAAGCCTTTAAATTGCCAAGCTACTAGCCAAGTAAATACAGTTGAATCCAGGAAGTTGAAGTGAACAGACGTATATGCCAGGAGTGGTAAGCGTCTGTTATTTAACGGATTCATCCGTGCGAACGGATTCATCCGTGACTAACGGATTCATCCGTTATTTTCTACTAACCAAATATTGACTTCCTTTCACCAATGGTGAGAAGTCTCGTCACACATATTAATCTCGTACTCGTAAATTGTTGGATTGTTTACCTGCAGTGTGTTCAGAGTAAATTGCAGTGAAGGAGACCACCCAAGGCGGCATATCTAGCACCATATCTAAGGGAGCTTCAGACGTACGACAGCAACAAATTAAGAAAACGTTAAATTAATAAATTTTACTATAATTATTATAATAAATAAGTAGTTAAACTTCAATAGGATAAAGTTTCTGGCATTTTTCAATTCCAACCCTGGAAAAACCGGCGAGCTTACCTCAGCCTCAGAACAAAAGTACCTCACAAAATCTAGAGCCCTACTTCTTCACTCCTATACCTCCAGAGCGATATTGTTTCTTAGCGATATGAGAACCGCGATTTCATGTTGTTCAATGACTACTTCTAAGCAAACGCTATGAGATAGGATAGTTAGCCTTGGATATTTCGATAGTTTATCCAATATTGTCTTGATACACTAACCTATTAATCGTCTCTGATGGAGATGGCGCAGCAATTTAACATTCACCTCTGTTGGGTGCCGGGTGACAGAGACATCAAAGGAAATTGTAGAGCCTGAAAAGCAGAAGACAGGTATACCGATAGCAACATGTAAACTTTTGCTAAAAGAAGCAGCTTTAACGATAACAAATTATAGGTTGCACAATTTACCAACGTGCGCAGCTACGAAACTCATATGGCCTTCACTGGACTTAAAGCGCTCTAAAGACTTGTTATCTCAAAGCAGACTTCATATTAGCTCCCTGATAGGTGTCCTTACAGGACACTGTCTTATAGGCAGACACGCAATACGACTTGGTGTAGCCTCAAATGACTTCTGTAGGAGCTGTATGGATGAGGAAGAAGAGGAAACAATCTCTCACCTTCTCTGCACTTGCCCTGCTCTTTCACTAAGACGCAAACTTCATCTGGGAGAATACTTTTATGATAACCCCAGTGAACTAGCTAATAAGGATATCAAATATCTTCTTCGCTTTATAAAAAGCTCAAAATGGTTCGACTAGTAAGAAGTAATTCTCTAGATTCATGTGGTATCACAATGGGCCTTTTCTTTTGGCCTAAGTGTGTGGATTCTGAATCCGCAGCCACTGTAACCTAACCTAACCTACCTATGAAGGCAATAGACACCTACACCCCTGGTCAACAACGCGATAAATATAATGCATATTATCCAATCCATTGGGAATCAGCCGTGGTTAATCCTCTACCGAAAAAGGTATAGGACAACTCCAATGCGTCAAATCTTCGGTCGAATAGTCTTCTACTGAGCATCAGCAGTGTATTCGAAACGATCATCAATAGGGCTCTGACTAAGTAAGCTGCAAACAACACGATAATTCCAGAAAGCCAGTTCAAGTTCAAGGCCCAATCCTTGCGAACGCCATGAAATTGACTGATTTGGATCGTTTGCTACGGACGCCTAACTGGAAACTTTATTTTCGACACTTCGAAACGAAAAGTTGGAAAAGAAGTGTCTAACCCCTTTCGTAGGTACGGTTTTATTTCTGTCACACACCTCAGTTCTCACATTACAATACAATCTTGGCTCTTTTTTGACGTCATATGCAAATCAACCTTTACATAAATCGTGAAATTTCAAATTACCTATAAGGCTTTAGATTCATTTTGATGGCTTTGCCACTTTAAAACTTTTTTGATCCCACATATTCTTAATACATATTTGGGAATATCTATCTACCTTAATGGCCTCAAAGGCATTCGGTTTTCCATATTTGGAAATTTAAATCACAACCAAAATATCAATCGATTTTATTTTACGTTATGACAGTAAATGTGGATTTAACATTTCAAATATATCCTCGAGCGTCGAGCCTCAACACACATCTTCGATAAAAGTCAAAACGATGGAAATTTTTGTGAATTACGTGTGTGGCGGCTGGAGCTGGGGTAATTTGAAATAAAATTTATAAATCTCATCACAAAGCATGAGTGGTTGTTGCTCTAGAGAGTGTTAAATTAACATTCAGCTCACTGAAATGGAAGTCCTCTTTCACATGACATATATGTTAATGTCACATAAATCTGAACGCGTCAACTTCAATGGATTTCTTTTGTTTTTTGTCTCTCTCTGTAATTTCAAGTGACATACAAAATGTATTATTAACTTCTCGGAATCTCTGGGCAACCCTCAAAGATCCTCCGAGACCCAAAAGGCTTTATAAAGAAATGTATTTGGTATTAACTGCTATTATTTTACCCTCGAGTGAACCGATACTCGATGTTAAATCAGATTGGCCTTAGATTATAGTCGCAAAATAAGGACACATTATATCCAACCCGTTTGTTTGTTTTGTTTTTATTTTTTGCCTCGTTAAAGGAGCCAGAAAGCTTAAGTGGAAAAAAAAAACTGAAAGGAATTTATTTTGATATTTTCCTTTATCCTTTGACAGTGACAAACAAAACAGGCTAATACCACCAAAGTTCTGAGAAAAGGCGATATTCAATCATTGTTAAGTACAAAATCCTGTAGGTCGTCGAGGGCTAGGTCTGAGAAGATGTGTTTCCCTTCGCTTTGCAAGTACTTTGCATTCCTGGCCTTTGAACTGATGATTTTGGTAGGATAATGCTTTTAGGCTTAGTTTTTTTCTACTTTATGTCGCTTTTGGTTTGAGAAATGCTGTCAGATGTAGTTCGCTTCGTGTCACAGTTGCCATTGGAGTTATTTCTACCTTCCCATTTAAGAATAGGATACCAAGTTGAGACCAGTGGATCGTAGAAAATATTTCAAGCACAAGTGAAATACCAATTGAATTACAGTCTTAAATATCAAAAGAAATACATGTACCTGCGTATCTACATAATGTAGATGTATATGCATGTTACAATTCAGTGAAAAATGTATTGATATGTCATTTTTTCGGAAAACTGGTGTCCTTGACACTTCTTTTTGTTTGACATTTTGTTTTATTTCGCATCGAACAATTGAACACACATGTACACAATAAAATAATAAAATTCTTTATCATGAATTCTAGGAATTTCCTTCATTCACAAAAAAGTTGAAACCTGTCAAAATGTCAAAGCTCTACTTTTGTTACTTTTTTCCATTGTACCGAGAACTTAATAACTGTGGAAATTTGTCTCCGGCAGACTATGAACCCCATTAAAAGTGATTTTGTAAGAAATTGAATTGGAAGAGAAGTGATTGAAAATGTTTTTTGTATGATTATGTTACAAAGGGTTATCCAATAAGGACGGGTAGATGTTGAAATGGAACAAAATAAGCTGTGTGCATGTGTGCCATTAAGTGTGAAATATGACATCATTCAAATGCCCGGCTCGGCTTCTTACGGTGGCACAGATCCGAGTGGTCCAATTTTCAATGACTCTTCCACATAGATCCGGCTGAATTTGAGCGATGGCCCGTGTTATGTTCACCTTTAGGGCATCGGTCGATTGTGGTTTATTTGCATAGACCTGCGACTTCAAGAAACCCCACAGGAAAAAGTCTAGCGGGGTCGAATAGCATGACCAATTCACAAATTCACATCACCCCTGCGAGAGATAACCTTACCGTCAAATCGTTCATGCAAAATGTCAATCGTGGCGTTTGCTCTGTGGCACGTAGCGCCGCGCCCGTCCTGCTGGAACCACATGTCGTCTAGCTCCATATGGTTCAATTTGGGCCATAAGAAATTAGTTATCATCGCTATGTAGCAGCGCTCGCTGTTGACGGTATTTGCCTCACTAACGTCGTTTTTTGAAAACGAACCAATTACGCCACCAGCCCAAAATCCACACCAAACGGTAACTTTTTGAGGATACGTTATCACCTGGTGAACCTCGCGTGGGTTGGTGTCGTCCCATATACGGCAATTTTGCTTGTTAACACAGCCATTCATCCAAAAATGCGCCTGGTCACTAAAGATGATTTTTCGGCCAAAATTGGGGTCCTCTTCCAAGCGATTCGAAGCCCAGTCAACGAACAAACGGCGTAGTCTATGGTCATGACTCATGAACTTTGAGCTCCTGAGTCAGTTGGATTTGAACGTGCTGTTCAATCGTGTAACTTGTCATGATGATTTGGCATAAGCAACTAAATAATACTTAAACAAAAGATTTGTGAGATATCACCAACACAAAATGGCCGCCAAAATCTTCCCGCGCCAATTGAAAAACGCTTTATTGCATATTGAGCTCATTTGTAAAAGGTGGTTGGTATTATGTTCCTCGATCTCTTTTCATAATAACTCGAAAATAAAACCTTTTTTGATTTTAGTTTTTTAAATAATAATTAATTAGTAGCCTGGCCGATGAAATGTCTGCCTTCATCTGGGCCAAATGGATCCTGTTCCTGTCCGTGCCTTCTTCAGAAAGTTCCATGTGTCCCTATTATTCTCCGACGCCATCTGTTCCGCACCCAAAGGCTTCAGGCCTCCTGCTCTACGTCATCTTTCCATTTCAATTTGTTCTGCCAGCTAATGTTATCTGTAAAAATTTTCTCTCGAGTGATGATTCAAAGTATGGAAATCTTTACTTCGTGATGGTTTCAAGTTTTCAAGTTGTTCACGCTATCACTTGACACATGTTAGAGTTTGACTCATGTCTCATTTGAAATATCTTAAAATTTTTGGTTCGCTAAGCAATCGTGAAACGAACGAAACGCCTTATATAGATTTATCGAATTTATCGGTATAGTCGTTCCTATAACAAAAGTTGTCATTGAGCGATAACGTCGAATGGTTCCAACAAGACGTGGTAACAAGTCACGTCCGTGACTTTGGTGCTTATCGCGTATTAGGGAGAATAGTTGGGCCCTGTCTGTGAGGAAGGACGACTTTGGAGACACTAGTCGCACAAATCTATCGCTAAGCAAATATCGAACTGGTCTGGGAAGGTCCTCCGCGTATCAATGGTAGGAGACACCGTGACAGACTAAATAAAATTTGAATGATGATTTCGATTTCTATGAACTCCAAGTCGACACCCACCACCTATTTATCGGTTCTAAGGTGTTGCATGGCAGCTTTGCCTAGTTTTGGCATGCCTGCCAAGCTCGTATGCTTGTGCAAAATGACGGCAAGAGGATTCGGACAAGGCGATCGATGGGCTGTCATGCCATTTCTTTAACATCGTGCTTGCAAAACTCTACCCTCAACACCAGAGGTACTATCTTCCAAAAGTCTGTTCAACCTTTCGCGAACGCCGATGATATTAACATAAGTCGAAGAACACAGCGCGATGTCAATGGGGCGCCCTTGTGATAATTGAGGCAGATATGTCGATTAACAAAGGTAAGACTATACAACACCTTCATCAACCCACACGTGCTGTATGGGTATGGTGCAGTAGCATGGACATTGACAAAATCGTATGAAAGTGTCTTAGGCTGATTCGAGAGGAAAGTTTATCGTGTGCATTGATGGAGAATGTAGAAGGACATTCAACAGCGCATAACGGGTTGTATAAAAACATGGACCTAGCCTGTGTCTGATAGCTTCTCCATGTAGACCGGATGAAAACAAATTCTCCGGTCCGGAAAGCCTTGGACACCATTGTCGAAGGACGAAAAATTAAAGGAAAACCGCGAAGCAGGTGGCGCACTCAAATGGAAGAGGACCTCAATCAACGTGGTGTGTAAAACTGGAGAGAATAAGCTTGGGACCTAGCTGGCTTCTACTAACCACATTTGAAGTTGAGTCAAAACAAGAAACAGAATTCATCAATTGGAAACAATAGTAGTTGAAATGGTGGCCACGAGCAGTCTAGCTCGGTGACACAATTAGCGCTGAGTTGCGCCGTTTTGATACCATAAAATACTCGCTTGACCTATAAAGTCTATAAAGTTAAAAGAGGGATTATACATATATAATACTGGGTTTTGAGTGCGCCTCAAATCCACTTTGTTGCGTTTAGAAAGGAGATCAAATCTTTGATCTCCAGTTCTGAGAGCTCATTGAGTTCGTTGAAGAAGGACTTTCCCAATGTTTTGGCTCTCGTTTTGGCTAGGGCAGGACACTTGCATAAGAAGTGAAGAACAGTTTCCTTTTCTCGCTGGTCCTCACAACTACGACAGAAAGTATTGTGGGGGATGCCCAGCTTAGATGCGTGTTCTCCAACAGGCCAGTGTCCGGTGCATGTAGCAACGACCCTGGCTATGTCTTGCCTGGGTCTGCAAATGAGATTGTTAGTACGGGATTTGTTGTAGGTGGGATATATCCTTCTAGATATGATACAGTTGGTTAGGCTGTTCCACCTGTGGTTTGATTCAGCGAGAAAAATTGAGAAGATCTTGCCCTTCATACACTGAACCAAATCGGTGTATAATATACATGAAAAACGTAGTCAATATGATGAAAAATTCTTCAATTTTAGTCCATTGAACCTTTTCATGTAAAAGATGAACAAGAGTTCATCAATATGATGACAGTTTTAACTGATGAATCTCGTTCATCATTCATCAATTTGTTTCGTCAATAAGATGAAAAAAATTCTCCTCAAATTTTTCATCAAATGATGAATCGGTTCGTCATATTGACTAAAACGTTCATAAATATGATGAATTTTTTGGAAATTTTGTCTTACAAAAGGGATGAACTCATTCATCAATATGAAAACATGATGAAAAAAATTCTTCAATATTATGATTAAACTATTTGGATTCATCAATATGATGGCAACATTCCTTCAGGTAGATGAAAAGATGAACAGTATTCATAATTTCATCAATGTGATAAACAGTATTCATCAACCTTGAGAATTAAATCGAAGTACCTGCAATAATCTTCCCAAACAAATAATAAAGCAACAAATTGAATTTTATAGCGAATTTTAATTTTTTTTTATTTTTCTTTCCATATCCTTTACAATCTAAAAATATTAAATTTAAATAAAAAGTTAGATTAAAAAACTTCACTTAACCAATCGATATTCATTCGCGTCCTTATACTGCAGCCACGCTTGAAATACTTCGTATTTTGTTGGGAGCATGCTAGCCAAAAGATTCTTCAGCCAGATTCAGCCTCCGGAACTGAAATTAATAAAAAAAAAATAGATTACAGTAAAGCTAGCCAAACCTTATTCAATTTTTGAATGCTTTTTTTGAGTAAGAAAATAAAATCAAAGCTAAGATAGATCAACTAGTAATAAGCCTTAATTTCCAATGAAAATTTGAATATGGAAAATGGAAATACAACTTACCTCATTTTTTAACTTTTTCTTTGTTATCCAAGTCATCTGATTCTTTATCAATGCGTTTTTTTGTATTGACATGATGCATGCATGTCCATTCCCAAAATTAGTAGAAAAATTGAAAGCAAAGAAATAAAATTATATTACATTATATTATTGTATGCAGATTGCATGATCAAAATGAATTCAAGAAAGTATCTACTCTTTCAATACAAAATTTTACTGTTTTACTTACCGTCTTTCCTTATTTTTCTTTAATGTTCATCTTTTTTTAGTTTCGGTTTTCTTGAGCTTATACGGATTAGTTTATATTTTCTATTTTTACTTTTAACTTTATATATTTTTAATCTTGATTTTTGCCACGAAAAATTTAGGTTTTAGACTGCATACAACGAGAGCCAAAAACTGAATGGCTGAATCGTTATCAAGAGTATATGGATGTGGCTCCTCTTGCCACGTGTCAGCATAAGTGTTTGAAAGTGTACAACGCTTTCATTAAATCGTCAATATGATGAATTTCATAAATGTGATGAAATCAAAGCTGGATGCATTCATCAATATGATGAATTTAATAAATTTGAAAGAATTATTCATCAATATGATGATTGCATTCATCATTATGAAGAAAAGTCATTAGAATCTAGGTTCATCATATACATGAAAAGTTTTGATGAACTGATGAAATTTCCCCTTCAAAGATTTGTATGGTATATCTGGTTAAAAAGTTGATGAAATGAGATTCTTCATATTGAAGAACGGTTCATAACGCAAATTTATTTTTCGTCTAATTTCTTCATCAAGAAGATGAAAAGGTCATCCATGTGATGATTTTCAGTTCATAAATATGATGACGGTTATTTTTTTCAGTGTAGCACCAAGAGGAATGTTGACTCTTTCCGCGAGTGAGCTATGAAGGGCTGATCCTTGTCTAGCCAGCTCGTCAGCACGTTCATTGCCCTCATAGCCTCTATGACCCGGAATCCAGATGAGAGTGACCCTGAGTCCAATGTTCATGCCCGCTAACTCACTTCGGCATTGTTGAACTAATTTGGAGGATGAAGTGGACGAGCCAATCGCTTGAATAGCCGCCTGACTGTCCGAAAAAATAGCTGTATTGCGGTTTTGATTTGGATCTAGTCTTAGTAAATTGCATGCTTCCTTGATCGCGAGTAGTTCAGCCTGAAAGACACTAGCAAAGTCAGGAAGTCGCAAAGACCTGGAGACATTTAAAGACTCGGAGAAAATTCCTGCAACGACCCCACACTCCATCTTCGAGCCGTCAGTGAAAATAGTTGTGTCGAAGCCTCTCGTCACTAAGTCATCATCCCATTCATTTCGAGATGGGATGATAACTTTAAAATCCGCACTGAGGTCCAAAGTAGGGGTGCAGTAGTCGGTTTCTGTCGAAAAGATGTCCGCTGGGATGAGGTTAGTAATATTACTATGACCATAGGGCCTAGAATACCAACTATTGGATTCCCTAAGTCTCAACGCGCTGCAAGATACTAAGTATTTGATATGCAGGTCTATTGGTAAGAGGTAGAGAAAAACGTTTAGGGCGTCCGATGGACATGATCGCAAAGCTCCAGTGGAGCCAACACTTGCTGTTCTCTGAACCTTTTTTAGTTTAGTTATATTGTAGGCTTTACTAAGCGCGGGCCACCAAACAATCGAACCATAGGACAAGATTGGACGGACCACGGCTGTATACGTCCACAAGATTATCTTCGATTGCAAACCCCACTTTTTGCCAAAGGTTTTACTGCAGGCATAGAAAGCTATGCTGGCTTTCTTGACCCTTTCTTCGATATTAAGTTTCCAGTTTAACTTTGGGTCAAGTATTACTCCCAAATATCTAGCGCTGGAAGACAAGGAAAGAGTTTCACCGTTGAGGCGGGGGAGGGTGAAGGGTGGTACTTTTGTTTTCGTGGTAAAGAGCATCAGTTCAGTTTTGCTTTTATTGACACCCAGGCCACAGCTTGTAGCCCAGTTGCTTACTTTTAGCAATGCCATCTCCGTAATCTCACTAATCACGGAAGTGAACTTTCCTGATACCAGTATCACCAAATCATCTGCGTAAGCAACGGCCTTCACACCACAACTTTCCAGTTTAATAAGAATTTTGTTCATGACCAGAAGCCAAAGAAGGGGGGACAGAACACCCCCCTGAGGTGTTCCCCTGTTTACGCGCCTGGTCAAGTAAGTGTTACCTAAGGTAGCTTGAATTCTTCTATCACTGAGCATGGATACAATCCAATTTCTGATGTAGTCCTCTACACCCTGATCAACTAGTGATTCTTGAATAGATTCTGTTAAGACGTTGTTAAAAGCTCCTTCTATGTCTAAGAAGGTAGCGAGAGTAAAGTCTTTGTAATGTATGGTTTTTTCAACTGTACGCACTACCTCATGTAGGGCTGTCTCCGTAGACTTGCCCTTAAGATAAGCGTGTTGAGAACTCTCAAGAGGACATACATCTAAAATGCCTCTGATATGGTAATCATGAATGCGCTCCATTGTCTTAAGCACGAAGGAAGTAAGGCTTATTGGTCTAAAATCCTTCGCGGATTCATGTCCTCGCCTGCCGACCTTCGGGATAAAAACTACTCTAACATGTCTCCAAGACTCGGGAACATGATTTAGACAGAGACATCCTTTAAAGATCATCGGCATTATGCCGTCCAGGCCTGGAGACTTGTACGGGGAAAATGTGTTGATTGCCCAAGCAATATTTTCCTTGTTTATCAAGGTATCGATGTGTTCTATATCTACCGTCGACGCGCCATTAGAATTAAGAGTTTGAGGGTTGTTATTCTCACAACCCGGAAAATGCGCCGCCAACAGCAGTTCTAGGGATTCTGCAGGAGAGGCTGCCCAGGAATCGCCAGACTTTTTAAGAAAGGAAAGACAACAATGGTCTTTCGATAGAATCTTACCAAGCCTGGCGGATTCTTTTATGTTTTCTATTTTGTGGCAGTAATCCCTCCAGCTTTGCTGCTTAGAATTGGCAATGGCTCGCTTATAAACTCTTAGACATCCTTTGTACGGTTGGTAAAATTTGTGTTTGTGGCAAATATTAAAGATCACTCTAGTCTTTTTCTTTTGGAAACAATACTTATTATTATTACCAAGAAAATTTTCTTCATTTAACGTGCATCACAGTCTAAAATAGAACTCAAAGTTAGTTCGCCAGTTGTCAATAAATTAAACTAATAATTTGCAGCCTAAGCCAAAACCACAATGCAAAATTTTCGAATTCTAAGCACAACTTCATATTAAAACCTATCAAACTGTAACGAAGTTACATGTTTCAATATAAACAAACAAACAAACAACTGCCGCTGCCGTCGTCAAGGAATTCATTCAATATAAACAAACAAACAACTGCCGCTGCCGTCGTCAAGGAATTCATTCAATATAAACAACACAGAAGAAAAATTAGAAATTAAGTCAAAATGAAATAATCTTGAATATAATTTCCTTGATAAATATGATTCACATTTTAGTTTGGCAGCAAAAGTGCCAAATAAGGGTCAAATTTCCATGTATTTTCATGCTAACATCCGGAGTTTGCCTCGTGAGCAAATCAAGAAGTAGCATTCCCACCTAACATTTACTGAGAAAGGAGTAAAAGGTGGAACTCCAGCAAAGGGCTGGAATACTAATTGTGCCCTCACAGGCCGGGGAACCTATCCCATACTAATTGTGCCCTCACAGGCCGGGGAACCTATCCCAATTTAGTTGTTAAGATATTATAGGTAGCAGTAAGTTATTCAATTGGTAAAAAAATATTGGAATAATAAAAAAAATATTGTATTCGAAATAACTTCTTCAAAATATAAGTTCTCGTGTTTTCTTATATCGATCCTGGACAGAGCTGAGCTACCTCAGCTGGAAAGAAAAAGCATCACAAAACAAACAAGTTACCAGAAAATCCTAGACTTTGAAATAGAATATCCTAGATGCAATTTTTCCTATGACACGACACAAAGGCCTTTCACAAAAGAGTTCAATTTTCTCCTCAGTCCAAAATGAAATAAACGTATTTCGAAAGTTAACGAAACACAAATTCGCCTTGATTGATGATTCTGGGTTTTCCTTAATTTAGTTTATGTATGTATATGTATAACCACAATTTGGCAATAACACTGATTTTTCAAAACAGATTGAGAGAGGGAAAAGAGAAAAAGTTTTTCTCGTTTCGGAAAGGGAATACTCTGTGTCTGTGCAAACTACGGAAAATGTTCATCAATGTTCATATCTTGTATTCATTGGTAATCCGATAACCAAACACTATCGTCCAATCTGGGTTTTGTAGAAATAATTTATTTTGTCAAACGAATTTATGTCGATACAACCTTACTCCTTATAATACTGTGACCTCATCCTGATAACAAAGTTTGATAGAGAATGCAATAGTTTCTTAAATTGTTGTTATTTAATACTGGCCAGCTCATGGAGCACGAGGTATATATTTACGAAAAATTTACTTTTCGGCAAATTTTTGTCTTCTACGAAAGATTTTATTGACATTTATAAAACAAGAAATATGCTGAAACCGAAATTGCAATTGTGCTTTTAAAAGCCCTGAGCATTTTGAGCTATGGCGTCTTGGCTTATTTAACATCTTTAAAATCATTCAAAGAAAAGTCGAATTTGATTGAGAAGAAAAATCAAACCATTTTCGCACCAACTATTATCTTCGCTCATTAAAAAGTCGAGCCAGTACCCATGTTCTGTAACTCAGTCGAAAACTTTCGGAGTCGAGAAACAAAGAAAATCGAAACAAATTGTGTCAAATTTCATACAAAAAAACTAGTTACGCTCCGTTTACACTGTTTTCGGTATGATTTTCTCGATGTGAGAAGTTACAGAACATGGGTCCTGGTAACACTATTTTCGTTCAAATAACAGCGGTAATATAGAACTTGACTCTATACAGCTCACTTCAAGCAATTTTTAGTTTTTATATGGTTCATGATTTCAACTCTGAATAAAGACCTACTCATGGAAGTCTTGTCAGTTTTCCGCAAGAGGCGCTACCCCTGAAAGATGAAATAAAAACTTTTATGGGCAGGAGTACTTCTTCCCGGGCGCCAAACTTGCGAATTGAAGAAGCTGAGTAAGGTCAAAAATTATCGAGAATTTTCTCCAGATAAGTCCTGAAACTAAAGGGCCACCCATATCCCTGCCCTTCTCCAATCCTTTTCCACTCCAACAAAGGTATGGCACAAAAGCGCCAGAACGATCTCAAGATTGTCTGTCATTTCCTTCCATCTCTCTGTATTACGGCTAACGCTGTGTACGGTTCCTAGTCCTCCTCCTTCCTGTCAGATCGATGTCTAACATTGTCTGACTCCTCACCTCCACCTCTTCCTTCCTAAATCATCACTTCCCAACTGAAGCAATATGCAGTTCAAACACGAAGAGTGTGGTTCGCCGTATAGCCAAAAGAGAAAACGAATTGTTTACAAAAGAGTAACAAATTTATTTATTATGAAGGAACTTACTCGGTTAATTTTTAAATGTAAAGTGAAGAAGAAAATTATTTTCATAGCAACATAAAACAAAACATATTAGATTATTTAAACGAATAAAACACAAAGTATTTCTAACACAGTGTTTCTATATAAATGTTAATTTCAACACTCCTCCTCATTTATATAAAGAAACACCGCATTGTTCTCTTAGTATTTTAAGTCTTGTTGCCATGAGTGTAGTAAAGTAATCCTTTACAAAATGGTAGCGTGTGTCACTGTCAATATGCTTGGTCCTATTTGAAAAATGTTCGTCCTCCATAGCAGAAATCCATTCCTTTCTGTTCTTGCTTGACATCACATCTTTCAAATTTTTCGGTTCCAATTTTTCTTCTTGTACAACTTTCATGATGTTACCATACCTTACCGGTGGAGTACCTTTATTTGATCTTTCTGAGCGCCTTATAGAACTTATTTCTGGTTGGGATATAAATTGAAAATCAACTCCTTCGTCTTGGACTTCTTGAAATTCTTCTTCTGTTGAATCTTGATATGAAGTTTCTTGCTCAGTGGTTTCTTGTTCTGTAATTTCTTGTTCTGTTTCCTGTTTTGTAGATGGTTGTGCTGTAGCTATTCCTTCATTGGAGTCTGTCAA
This sequence comes from Sphaerophoria taeniata, assembly GCA_943590905.1. Classification (NCBI taxonomy): domain Eukaryota; kingdom Metazoa; phylum Arthropoda; class Insecta; order Diptera; family Syrphidae; genus Sphaerophoria; species Sphaerophoria taeniata. Next base: position 192,720,078 of record OX016540.1, read on the forward strand.
ATCAAGATCAACCTCAACTGTTGTTGACATTTCATTTGCGTTCAAATCTTGGAAGGGCTTCACTTTGAGACGCGTTTCAGTTGATTTTGTTCCAACATCATAAGCAAACTGAATATCCCGACTTACAATGACTTGTCTTGTCAATGGATCACAGCACCGGTAAGCTTTAGACTGCTCATCATAACCAACGAAAATCATCTGCTTGGTAGTTTGATCCAATGTTCTTCTCTTTTCTGTCGGAATATGTACATAACATTTCGAACCAAACAGTCTAAAGTGCCTGATATTCGGTTTGAATCCGGTCCATCCTTCATACGGAGTCATCGATGTTGCCCTTGTGGGTAACCTATTCTGCATGTAGTTTGCTGCTGTCACTGCTTCTGCCCAAAACATGTCATGAAGACTTGCATCCAGCAACATACGACAAGCCATTTCAATCAGAGTGCGATTCTTTCGTTCGGCAACTCCATTTTGTTCAGGTAGATACGCTGCTGTGTATGGAATTTGAATTCCTTCGTTTTTCAAGAATGTGACCACTTCTTTACCCGTAAATTCTCCTCCTCGATCGGACCGTAGTACCTTAGGTGTTTTCTGAAACATTGTTTTGACCATTGCTACGTATTCCTTCATCTTACTTTGGACTTCAGACTTGTGTTTCAACAGGTAAATCACAGTATATCTGGAAAAATCATCTATAAAAGTAACAATATACCTTTTTCCACTAGGTGATAATGTTTGCATTGGTCCGCAAACATCCGTATGAACCAAATCGAGAGGGGCCACTGATTTGGTAGAACTTTTCTTCGGGAATGGTAATCTTGTGGTTTTTCCTTCGATACAAACTTCACACCGATTCTTCATACCACAATCTGAAATCTTGACGCCTTCCACCAGACCTTTCAAACACATTTCCGTCACTACTTGAGGATCACGGTGACCACATACTCTGTGCCAGTAGTGAACACAATCATGGCCTTTGTGTGCAAATGCGCAATAAGCCTTATTTGGCTGTCGTAACTTGAACAAGTTCGATTAAAGTACAGCAACTGCAATCGGTCTGAATCCTTGTTTTATTTCGCATATATTTTTCTTGAAATCAACGGAAAAACCTCTTTCATTGAGTTTTCTTACGGAAAGAAGATTGCCACCAATAGCCGGAACAAATAAGACATCAGTCAAAGTTGCTGAAAACTCTGCATTCTTTTGATTAAGGAATTTTATGATTCCACTGCCCCGCCCTTGAGATGTTACTTGATTGCCATTTGCCACACTAATATTCTCGTGATGATTGGTATCAAGTTCTTTGAAAAAACTCCTGTCACTGGCAATGTGGCATGTGGCATCAGAATCGACAATCCATCCATCCTGATGATTTCCAACCATAAACAAGAAACCAGCCTGATTCTCAATTTTATTCGCCTTGTGGGACTTACTTTTGTTCGTTCTTGACTTCCATTCTTTATATTTCTCACAATCCTGCTTGAAATGTCCTTTACATTTGCAAAAGAAACAAATCTTTTCTCTTTTAGTTGCTATCTTTAACGCTGTTTCTTTATAAGCAACATCAACTTCAGTTCTTCTAGAAAATTCTGCTAACAGCTTTGATTGAACCAAGCTGAAAGTCAAATCATTTTCTGGTCGAGTTTCCAGAGCCGTTATTAAGGTGTCGAAACTTCTTGGCAAAGAACTTAGTAACATGGCTACGCTCCATTTGTCAGAGAGTTCAGTTTCTCCGATATCTCTTAATTTTTCAAATAATTCAGTCATCTTGTTAATGTGGACTTGGACATCACCGCCTTCTTCAAGCCGCAAACTGCAGATACTTCGCATTATTTGAACTTTGTTGCTTAATGTTCCCTTTTCATGATAACTCTTCAGAGCATCCCATGTATCTTTCGCTGTTGTTGCACGCCTTATATGCACAAGCTGGTCATCTTCAACCATAAGACCAATAATTGCTCTTGCTTGATTGTCTTTATTCTTCCAAGCTTCATCAGCCACTTCTGGCTTAGGATCTGTGACATAATTAAGTAAGCCTTCCTTTATTAAGACCAATTCCGTCTTAAATTTCCAAACAGAATAATTCTTGTTATTCAATTTTGTATGACAGACTTTTCCAGTTTCATTCATTTTTCTTCAATACGTTTCTTTTACTAAAATTATATTCGTTTCTTCTGGCTCACACTGGGGACTGGGCCCATAACCTGTAGCAATATGCAGTTCAAACACGAAGAGTGTGGTTCGCCGTATAGCCAAAAGAGAAAACGAATTGTTTACAAAAGAGTAACAAATTTATTTATTATGAAGGAACTTACTCGGTTAATTTTTAAATGTAAAGTGAAGAAGAAAATTATTTTCATAGCAACATAAAACAAAACATATTAGATTATTTAAACGAATAAAACACAAAGTATTTCTAACACAGTGTTTCTATATAAATGTTAATTTCAACACCAACTTGGGCTGGATCTAAGGTGTTATACGACCCGTGCCGATGATCAGCCTTGCTGAGGGCCCAATTCAAAAATAGCTCAGTCTCTAACGGAGTATCTGGATACCTGGCGACCTCCGGATCAGGATTAACCAGCCTTATCTGTATATGCGAATCTCTGTACAGACGGACCTACTTTTCTTCGCAACTCGTGGGATTTGGATGAAGAAGAATAAAAAACAAAACAAAAATGAAACCAGTACTCTTTCAAATCCGGCGCCATCACGGCTTCAAAGCAGTTTACCGTTCCTCCTGCGGCTGACACAAAAGGGGTGGTTGTGGCTACTCATAATCCTTCTTCTGTTGCAAGTTGCAGCGAGAGAAGGTTAGCAGTGATACCTAATTCGAGCAGTGGCGAGGTTGTGAATAACGGCCCCACTGCTTCAGGGAGTAAACCTCCCGCTAGACAAACTGATAAAATGCAGAGACCGTCTAGGGCCATCTACAACAAAAGGCGTCAGGCTGCGAGAATCCTGAAAGTATCTGGTGAATCACTGGATGCTGGAGGGACCTCGAAGCTTGATGCCCGAATTAGGTGGGCCCAAAACGTCCTTTCAACACCTAGGACAAATGAATTAACGTCAAAGCTAGAGCGATCTCTGGAGGGGGCCACTTCGACACCTAAATGGCCTTGTGTGCAAAACATCAACACTCCCCCAATCCCACTCACACTATTAGAACCCCGCGCCATACCACGACGAGGTGGCAAAAGGTAAGATGGTTTTGCGGTTATCAACAAGAGCGATATAGATGGCACGATTTTATCTGATCGGTTGCAGGTGGTGAAGCTGAAACTCTCAGCGGGCTTTTTAAGCTTCATGAGAGAATTTCCAGGTTCACCTCCCTCCATAAGCGATGGAGGTTGGCATGAAAGGCTTGTCAAACTCATCGTTTGTGACGATCAGGGGTCGTGTGATCTATATATAAGCTTGCTGTCAGCAGGTAAGGCGAAATCTGGCCAGGTACGAAGCTCGAAGTTGTAGCTAAGGAAGACATCCCTAGAAGACTTAGAGCCCGCACATGTATTCCAGCTGAACATCCTCCAGATAATTAAGATCAGCTATCCATCCTTGCGTACGCAAAACTGGAAGATCGCTTAGCTGGAAGAAGTTAGAAACGCCATTGTGGTAATCAATAAGGAATCCCTGGCTCCGCTAGCGCTAACAAAACAACAACGACCTTATCTTTATGGTATACCTCGAAATAAATTCAAGATTGACAAACATGGACTTCGAATGTATGTTGGAGTTTTGATTTTCATGTCGGTTTTTCGTTCCCCTAACATCAAAGTTGAGTGGGGTGTGTCAAAAAATCAGTTTAAGCAAATCAACAAATATTTATCGTTCAACAACGAGTCTAAGCGAGTGAAGATGTAGGTATAAATATGATTTTCACTTCGGAGCAAAAATGACTACATAATTTTGCCTGGCACTCCATCCATTGTCAACAAGTGTCTCGATTGAAGATTTGTTTTCGGAAATAACCATTAACAGCCATGAAAAAATTCTAACTAAATTGCTAACTAATACTCTATTTTGCTAAGTACATCCCACGTTGCCATTACCATCACCAATAGGTATTCAAATTTCTCAGAATGTGTCTAATTTGTTATTTATTCATTCTCAACATTTCGAGTAGCAGAAAATCATAAACTTTGCATTAAAGCAAAGCAGATTCATTTCGACAGCAACTTTATGACTTGTACCCAAGAAATCCTTACGATTTCAATTTTCCAAATATCCTATTAAAAATTCAAAAATCGATTGGGACACTACACCTTATGCTCGCTTGGGGTACATACCTTAACAAGAAAAACCCTTTTACGCACGAGTTAAACCGATAAGAAAAAATAAAACGAAATAATTATTATCAAATGCCGACCCTCATAAAAACAGAACCCTTTTGTGTATCGCAATCAATTTGAGTCCGTCTGTTATGGGAATAATTTATGCAAGCCCCCCCCCCCCCCGGGAGCGGTCAAAATTGTCCCAAACTCAAGAATCCTTCAACATGTCTACTTGGACTAATTAGGAAAAAATAAATATGCTCCTGGAACTTGTTGAAGAGAAATGTTTATTTTCAAACAATTGAACCCACAACTTGGAGTTCTTGTTAAAAAAAAAAACAAACTCAACGATTTGGCAGGCTAAATTATGCTGAAACTCAAATTTTTAGATTGGATCCTGGTGGCCAATAGCCATCCTTCCAATTAAAAAATGTCTCAATAATTTTCTCCCACCTTAACCGTATTCTTTTTAACCGTATTCAAGCAGGTGGATTATCATATTTTCGTTTATTCTTAAAGCGAAGCGAAGCGAAAACTCCCCTAAAAGGTGAACATTAAGCATTTTCATCGGAATCCTTCAAAGCAGGCATTTTGCCGGAATATGGAATGCGGTTTACGATGTTAAATTAACAAAAAGAAAAAAAACAGTCCTCGCTTCTTCCAAAGAGATTAGAATTAATTTTTTTTTACTCTTGCCATAAAATTAGAATAATAATCATAAAAAAAAACATTTGGTGATCCTTTGCATGAATTTGGAACTCGTTAAAATACCGAAAGCATCTAGCCAAAAGGATCTAAAAGGATTTTAAAATCAACATTTACAAGCATACAAAAATCGTTTCAACAGAGGCGTTGAGCATGTTTATAACCATTCCGTTCAAGGATTTGTGTTTCCTTTTATATCCTGCGGTACTTCTTGCTCAAAGGGAACAACCAAAAAAGAGGGGGAATTTAAATGGTAGTTTTCGATTGCATGTCTCTTTTGAAATGTTTGCAAACTCTGATGGAAAAATGAAAAAGTTAATTAGAAGAAAAATTAATAATAATTTTATATGGAAGTTGTTAGTGAATACAAATACCTTGGAATAAAACTGAACAGAACACTTGATTTCAACAACCATCTCACTGAAAAATCAAATACTTCACAAAGCCTGATCAATCTCACATGGCAAAGTATCTTTGTAAATAACCGGATCATACTTTCGACGAAATATAAAATATTTGATGCTGTGGTTAAATAAACTCTGTGTTACGCTTCGCAAGTGTGGGGAGGTGAAGAATTCGAGGTCATCGAACAGGTTCAAAGAAATTTTCTTAAAAAAATCTTTAACTTACCGCTCAAAACGCCAAATTACGCGATTTATCTAGAAACAGGACTATCTAAGCTACTTACTTATACTTTGAAGTCACAAGCGGATTACATTTCAAATGTACTTTCTTCTCAAGATGAACGACTTTCCAAGAAAATGGTTCTGTATGAGTTAAGGAACGAGGATTGGTGGATGTCAAAGTGGAAAAGTATAGGCAATGCCTGTGGAGAAGACTTCTCGATAGACACAGAAAACATTAACTTAGTTAAAGAAAATTTCTACCAGAAGCATGATAACTCTGTGCGAGACGCCTTTATAATGAAAGCTAGAGAATCGGAGAGTAGAATTATATACTCACAGCTAAATACCAACTTAACTGAAAAAAACTACTTTCATGACCAATATACATACCGAGAAATTTCTCTCATTTTTAAAACTAGGTGTGAACTTCTTGGTCTCAATGGGACGCCTTACAATGGAAACTTTAACCAATTTTGTTCTTTGTGCAATCTCAAATCTAAAGAAGACTGTTTTCATTTTTTAAGCATATGCCCAATATTTTCACCGCAACGACTTACTTACTTCGGGAAAAAAACATTAACGATGCAAGAAACAATACAAATTTTAAACGAGTACAACTGGAAGCGCCTCTTCAACTTTTTAAATGAAATTTATAATTATAGAATGCTACTAATAACAGAATTTATGTAATACATTTCCAAAATTTTTTGTTTGTTTATTAAATTTGCTAACCAAGCTGACGGCAAAGCCATAGCTTATAAATTCTTTTTTGTCAAACAATGTAATTACTAATTTTATATGGGCAATAAATTAGCAAAAACACGTAGAAATGTTTTTTTTTTTTTTTTTAATTTTGAATAATCGTGTTCTTGTCATAGCTGGGCATTAACGGGCATTTTTTCGTTAATCCGTTAATCGTTAATTAACGAAGTTTACATTCCCGTTAACGGATTACCTTTTTAGTTAACTTCAAAAAAATGTTAAATCGTTAAATTTTCCAAAGTCCGTTAATCGTTAATCGAACAAAAATACCATATAGATACACATTCAAATTAGATTATTGGTAATTATTTTTATAACTTATAAAAAATTAGTCAACACCCTTCAGGAAACACAACGGCACGCGACTTGTCTATTTCGCTGCCTGCCTGTGTTTTTTTTTTGGGTGCTATAGGTATACAGAATATAATATCGCAAATTCAATTGCCGAGCGTTTTTTACTGGCTTCTTTAGGCCCGGTGCGATTTTTACCGCGGCGATATCGCTTTTACGACATAAATTACTCACAATCAAATGGAGTGGTGCACACACACTTGCGATATCGCAGCGACACTTCTGCGACACTTCTGCGACATCTCTGCGGTAAAATGTCGCAAAAGTTTCTGCGATATCGCAGCGATATCGCGGCGACAAAAATCGCATTTGTGTCTTATTTTACATTGTTTTCTATTGTGCAGTGCACACATGCGATTTTTACCGCGAGTTTTGATCAAATTGAAAGGGAAAATATGGAGGATTTTGATGCTGTATTCTTTTTATATGATTTTTATTTTGATTTTTGGTGAAACTTTGACCGCCAACTCATCAAAAGATCTTACACTCATTCGAAAATTGTTAAAAAAAATGTTCAGGATTTTGTCTTTTATTTTGAAACGATGAATAAAATAGTCATTTTGTTAGCCATTAACATCAGTGACGTCATTTCTTTTTATTAAGAACATAATTTTTATGCACGAGATACGTGAAAAAATTTTTTTTTTCCTGTAAACCTCCATTGTTTAAATACAAACTCGAAGCAAAGATTGAAACCTGCGGTAAATGTCGCAAGTGTGCACTGAAAAGTTGCGTGTGTGCACCGGGCCTTACATTGTTTTTTATTGTGTAGTGCACACATGCGATTTTTACTGCGAGTTTTGACCAAATTGAAAGGGAAAATATGGATGATTTTGATGCTGGTTTCTTTTTATTTGATTTTTATTTTGATTTTTGGTGAAACTTTGACCGCCAACTCATCAAAAGATCTTACACTCATTCGAAAATTGTTAAAAAAAATGTTCAGGATTTTGTCTTTTATTTTGAAACGATGAACAAAATAGTCCTTTTGTTAGCCATTAACGTCAGTGACGTCGTTTCCTTTTATTAAGAACATAATTTTTATGCACGAGGTACGCGAAAACATTTTTTTTTTCCTGTAAACCTCCATTGTTTAAATACGAACTCGAAGTAAAGATTGAAACCTGCGGTAAAATGTCGCAAGTGTGCACTGAATAGTTGCGATATCGCTGCGATAAAAAATCGCGTGTGTGCACCGGGCCTTATTGCCAGCAAAAAAACTGTTGTTGGTTCCCAATGGAAAAATTTGTTTGCGCTACCTAAGCGCTAAGCTATGCAGGGTGAGATTTTTTTTTTGGGTTGTTGTGTTGGTGAAAAGGTTCACCGTGCGCACCGCCGCGGCTTCGCGAAAAAACAACAATTCTTATACGAATCATGAGCTAGTCGAAATGTGCGGCGCCGCTCGCCGCGCCGTGCCGGCGAGGTTCGGTCCCTAGTAAAATTTGAAATGCCACTATTATTCCGGGTGCCGTTATTATTGCCGTTATTTAAATACCACTATTTTCCAGCGGCTGTGAGTGGGAAAACTGCCATACTAATTGTATATAATACGACGATACGACAATGTTTGATTTATTCCTTAGCGCGTGCTCAGAGAGTGACGAGAGTTTTTTTTTTGTCAGTTGTGCGTATTTAGTGATAGATTCAGTTTTAAATCAGTACATTGTGTGTTTTTTTAGAAACAATAAACAAAGAGTATTGATTCTGTGAACTGTACTGAATAAAATTGTAAAATTATCATGGAATCGAACTCGAGTTCCGCAATAGACCAAAATCCGTGGCCACATTTAAGAGATTATATGAAGTTTATATCTAGAACAGGAGATCAAATAATTTTTGCGTGTAAACAATGTTTCCTAAAAAAAATTAATCAAGGCTCATATATCGAGCCTTAAACAACACGTAAAAAGAGTGCATGAGTGCCAGTATACAAAATTTGAAGTGACTGTCAAGGCAGCGTTGAACCGCGGTAAACAGAAAAAGAGAACTGCTAATTTCGACCAAGCTGATGATAGCGCCAGCACAAGCTCGAGCAAGAGTTCGGCAAAAAGGGTCCGACAAATGAGCATCGGGGAAACATTTGGCATTGCCAAATAAAATTTTTATGGCGTGTTAACGGATTAACGATTAACGTTAACTTGCGTTAATTTTTCTAAAATTTAACGTTTTAACTGTTAACGAAGTTAAATTTTTAATTAACGGATTAGCGATTAACGAAGTTAACTTTTTGAATAACGGTGCCCAGCTATGGTTCTTGTTCACCTCTCGTTTCCTATAAATGCCTTATTTTCAGCCTGAATTCTGCCTTCAAAATGTTGTTAAACTGAATAATGTATGTAGAAAAGCTTAGTCAAGTGAGTTGGGAAGGTGGTGAGCTGTCAAGTTTTTAAAGAATTTTACTCGATCCAATGGGGGTCTGGATCACAATAAAATAACAGGGTTTTTGACATGGGTCATGTAACAAATATTTTCTAAAAGGATGACCATCTGGACCATATTTTTCAGAATAAACATAATTAATTTCCTCACTTAAAAAAAATTGTGTTTCATAAAAATTAAGGGTCCGCCAAATAACTTTTTTTTGTAAATGCTATAAAAGAACTACTGAATATTTTCTCAAATTTCTTTTTTGATTTGAAAGTACAATCCTTCCGGTTAATAATTTAAAATAATTTCATTCAAATGGCTGCCTCGGCTGGCCATGCAGTAGCCTAAACGATCGGTCCAATTTTTAAGCACATTATCGATTCTGTGCAGCTGTATTTCACCAATGGCTACACGAATATTATCTTTTAAAGTAGTGATGTGCCGAACCGTAAATTTTGCAAACCGAGTTTACTCGAGTTGGTTTTTTTACAAACCGAGTTGCAACTCGGTTTGCCCAACTCGAGTTGAACGAGTCAACTCGGTTTGCTAACTCGGTTCGCCAACTCGGTTTGCCAACTCGGTTTGCCAACTCAGTTTGCCAACTCGGTTTGCCAACTCGGTTTGCCAACTCGGTTTGCCAACTCGGTTTGCCAACTCGGTTTGCCAACTCGGTTTGCCCACTCGGTTGGCAAACTCGGTTTGCCAACTCGGTTTGCCAACTCGGTTTGCCAACTCGGTTTGCCAACTCGGTTTGCCAACTCGGTTTGCCAATTCGGTTTGCCAACTCGGTTCCTAAACTCGGTTTGCCAACTCGGTTCGCCAACTCGGTTTGCCAACTCGGTTTGCCAACTCGGTTTGCCAACTCGATTTGCCAACTCGGTTTGCCAACTCGGTTCGCTAACTCGGTTTGCCAACTCGGTTTGCCAATTCGGTTTGCCAAGTCGGTTCCTCAACTCGGTTTGCCAACTCGGTTTGCCGAATCGGTTCGCCAACTCGGCAATTGATAAAAAAAAAACGAGTTAACTTGTTTCTAATTTTGTAATTTTTTGAGTTTTCTACACCGATTTTCGGGGCGATCCGGTAACATTAAGAACGAAATAGCCCTCTAGCGACCTAGATTCGTATTTAATCTCTCTATAGAGCCATTAATATTCAAATTCCATCAGCGGATGGAAGAGATTTTGACGGATTAACAACCTGGTATTTTCGGTTTTTTCAAAGTTTTCTAGAGCGATTTTCGGGGCAATCCAGACACTTGGAACGAAAACGAATTTGATTCCCACTTACACATATGTACGTAAATAAAAACAACATCATGTCATCTGCAATTCTGCATAAATGAGGTTTCACAAATATGTACATAGACATTCATCATTAAAAGCAAACAAATTTGTGTTTGCATGTTCGTTGGTATCGAACAGTTCTGTATACCAATTCCGGATTACAAAAAAAATTAGAAAGGGAATCCCCGAGTTTTGATGGCATTTCAAAATTTGAATCAAAAGTCATGGCCATCTTTTAAAAAAAATATATATGTCTATATCTAGAAAACACTAGGTCGCTAGAAGGATATTTTGTTCCAATTGTTACCGGATTGCTCCGAAAATCGATCTAGAAAACACTAAAAAGCGAAAAAAATGAGGTTTTTAATCCGTCAAAATCTCTTCCATCCGCTGATGGAATTTGAATATTAATGGCTCAATAGAGAGATAAGGTACGAATCTAGGTCGCTAGAAGGATATTTACAATTTAGTTCCAAATGTAACCGGATTGCCCCGAAAATCGATCTAGAAAACACTTAAAAAGCGGAAAAAATGAGGTTTTTAATCGATCAAAATCTCTTCCATCCGCTGATGGAATTTGAATATTAATGGCTCTATAGAGAGATAAAGTACGAATCTAGGTCGCTAGAGGGCTATTTCGTTCTTAATGTTACCGGATCGCCCCGAAAATCGATCTAAAAACACATTAAAAAACGGAAAAATGAGGTTTTTAATCCGTCAAAATCTCTGCCATCCGCTGATGGAATTTGAATATTAATGGCTTTATAGAGAGACAAGGTACGAATCTGGGTGGCTAGAGGGATATTTCGTTTTAAATGTTACCGGATCGCCCCGAAAATCGGTCTAGAAAACTCAAAAAATTACAAAATTAGAAACAAGCTAACTCGTTTTTTTTTTATCAATTGCCGAGTTGGCGAACCGAGTTGGCAAACCGAGTTGCAAGCCGAGTTGGGAAACCGAGTTGAGGAACCGAGTTGGCAAACCGAGTTACAAACCGAGTTGGCGAACCGAGTTGGTAAACCGAGTTGGCAAACCGAGTTGGCAAACCGAGTTGCAAACCGAGTTGGCAAACCGAGTTGGCAAACCGAGTTGGCAAACCGAGTTGGCAAACCGAGTTGGCAAACCGAGTTGGCAAACCGAGTTGGCAAACCGAGTTGGCAAACCGAGTTGGCAAACCGAGTTGGCAAACCGAGTTGGCAAACCGAGTTGGCAAACCGAGTTGGCAAACCGAGTTGGCGAACCGAATAGGTAAACCGAGTTGAACCGTTCAACTCGAGTTGGCAAACCAAGTTGGCGAACCGAATAGGTAAACCGAGTTGAACCGTTCAACTCGAGTTGGCAAACCGAGTTAGCTAACTCGAGTTGAAAAAAAAAACAAACCGAGTTGACTCGAGTTAAGGCTAACTCGAGTTGACTCGAGTTAGCAAACCGAGTTGACCCATCACTATTTTAAAGCGTCAATTGTCTTTGTTTTATCGGCGTAACACTTATTTTCTACGGCACAAATAATAGTCCAACAGTGTCAAATCGCAGCTCCGAGGTGGCCAAACGACATCAGCTGCTGATAATGCGATCATCAAAAACAGGGCGTAAAACATCGAGTGTAGCTTCGGCTGTGTGGCACGTAGCGCCGTCCTGTTGAAACCAAATGTTGCCAATGTTCAATTTTTGTGAACAAAAATTCGTTCAACATGGCCCGATAACGATCGCCATTGACTGTAACGGCCACTCTTTGCTCATTTACTAAGAAAAATGGTCCAATTATGCCTCTGGTCTGGACCAAAATCCGCACCAAACGGTGACTCGTTTTGGGTGTATCGGCTTTTCAATATATGCGTGAGAGTTTTCTGTGCCCCAAATGCGGCAATTGCTTGTTTACATACCCGCCAAGATCAAAATGAGCTTCATCTGAAAAGATGACTTTTTTGGCATAATCGACATCTTCTCTAAGTCGATTGCAGGCCCACTTAGCGAAGCGAATAGCACTGGATGGTCAGTTGGCTTCAACTCCTAAACCAATTGGACTTTGTATTGTCGTCATAACAAGGTCTTTATGCAAAATTCGTCTCAATGACGTCTCCGAAATGTTCAATTGTTGAGAACGACGGTGAATTGATGTTGATTGCGCTTCACGCACACTTTCTGCCACAGCAGCAATATTCTCGGGTATTTGCACTGTTTTTGGCTTTTTACGCTTTGGTTTATCGATGAGGATGCCAGTTTCTTTAACTTTTTTCACAAGATGACGAACATGCGGAGCTGACGGTGCTTCTTTTCTTCCAAAATCGGTACGCAATTTTCGCACACGTTCTGCAGCATTACCATGATTTTCAAAGTAATGTCACAATATTTCCCAGCGTTGTTCAAGCGTATACACAACCATATTCGTTCAGTGGAAGAATAAAACTAATTATCTGTCAAATCAGACATGAGCTAAGTGTTAACATTCACGAAATAAACACTAGTTGAAAAAAACCAAACGGACCCTTTACAAACACAAAGTTTTACCCCGTGTCGGTAAAGATGGTTTTTTATCTAAAGTCACGCATTCACAACCATTCGGCCAATTGACGGTACTTGAATTAGTCAATTGAATCAATTGAAAATAAAATTGAACCTGATAAGTTTGTGAATTCAAATCTTTATTCGAAATTGGCAGCATTCATTAAAAAATACCTATTCAATTGTTGGGCATGCACAGTGCTGGCACAAGCACTGAAACAAAGAAATGTCTACTTTATTGGGACAAACAACTTGTCGTTAAGGGTTGACTAACAATTAACATCGTGCATTATAGTTGGACTACTCTTTGTACACCGGAATCTTCTTATGCACATTACTATTCTTAAGAAGTTCTATACAGCGAGAGCTATGATTTCGACAAATTATTTGACCTTCGTGCACCCTTGAGCGGCTTCTTTCCATTAGAGGCCTACATCGTTTTAGATAGATGCGGTGGTTCCGCTATGTTTTAAGTCAGGTGGTCCGTGGTCCAAATCCAACCGAAGTATTGGGTAAAGCAGGAGTAGTTGATAATGGTTGGCAGAGTAGGGGTTTCAAAGTATTGACCGGGTTCCCTAAGTCAAGGTACAACGGCAAAGATTGCTGAGAAACGAAAAGCAAGCCATGAAATCTTCAAATTCAATCATGAAAAACGTCGAGATATAGGAAGACAGAGGAAGAAAAGGCCCTCAACCAACTTGGCATGTAGAACTAGTCACAGCTAGCTTTATACCCAACTGACTGAAAAGGTTGTTGGATATAGCCCTGATCAGACCAAGACTACAGTGGTGCCGTTGCCGTAGTTAGATAAATTGACATCAACACTCGAACTCAAGTTGTGTGAAACTTAAATGCCACATAGATGCCGGTCTAAGGGCTTCGGTAGGCAAAAACAAGCCCTCTGGCATCCGTAGTTACTTGGTCTTTGCACCGGAGGTTTTGTCTTCCTAAGTCGTCTTTGAACTGGTAAACTCAAAATCTTGTATAGAAGGCACTTTGTCTTTCGAGTAAGGAGTTTTGAACCCAATTGTTTGGCCAAACCGAAGTAGCAGCGGTTCACTACCTATAGAAATTCTTCGTCGGATCTCGACTAAGGTGTCGTTTGTGGGATTGATGTGTTCCAAGATAGGTGATCTTCTTAACTTCCTCGAAATTGCTGGTACCAATAGTGACGTTTTGTCCAAGGTGGTTGACATATGTTCCTTTGCTATGTTGACAGCATGTACTTTGTTTTGTCCTCATTCACTTCAAGATCAACGAGTTTCGCCTGTTCTTCAATCGCAGTTAAGGTCTCAAGCACAGCTCTGTGGGAGCGACCAATGATGTCTATGTCGTCCGCATAGCCGAGAAGCTGTTTTTGCTCACACCGTCCTGCCTTGCGCACAATTTGCTGCAGGACTATGAAATAGCTGCTTGTCTAAACTCTGCGCATGTTTGAAAATGAGCTCAGATGAGCTATTACCCATTTGCAAACCTGCTTAGTGTTTATCGTCTTGCGGCTCATCAATTTGTTCGAGACCCCGAATTCAGACATCGCCACCATAGGCTCTTGGCGATGGATGCTATCATAAGCAGTTTTGAAGTCGATGAAAAGATGTTTGGTTACAGCCTGAAATTCGTTGGTCTTTGCCTTAGTGTTCTATTTGGCCTAAGGTCACATTAGTGCGCTTTCAGCAGCTGTTGGAAGTGTTTGCATATTTCCCGTGCTTTGGTGATAAAGTTTCTTCCACTGCTTCGAAGAGCCTATGTCCCGGTTCTGGAACCAGAAGCTAATTACTTCAACCATTCAAACTTCAAAAAGACCAAAGGTTATAGGCTTCAGCGTGTCTTAATAAAAGCTGCAATAAACATTAAAGAAACACAAGTCCAATAAATTATTTATTTTAATTTAAACTCTGTACACACTAGTTGTTGGTGTTAAGGATAATGTTTTCATTCCATTAATTTTGCACATCCTGCTGACAACTTGAATAACAGTTCATTTAAATAATTCTATATGCCATCTCCCCTGACATATTCATTAAGGATTATTGCACATTTATATGAAAAATGCATTTTTCCTCTCGAAAATTAAATTAAGGATTCCATGCGGAACATCCATCTTCACCCAAGAATCCCCCTGCCATTTTAATGAAGCAAATAACTTTCATTCTGCACATTTTTACACAGCCAAATGAGATTCCACGGACTATTAAGCGAGTTATATTCTTGTTTATTTATTTAGCCATTGCCCTGCGGAAGCAGAAAGAAGAAACATCCTTGCTAACATAATTTTTCATTTCATCTTCTTCACAGGAATGCCATTACATCCTGCAGGGCATTGCAGCTACGAGCAAAATGATATCGTATAGTTGAGCTAATAAATAGCATCAATGTTGAGGATTAACTTCAAGTATAACAGCGCATTTTTCGCCACCAATTGGCCACGCTGATGGTTTCTCTTGTAGATGCTGAAGATAAGGACATACAAACGAGTGTTGCACTATTGAAGGTTTTATCCTTTAAACAGCGAATGCACGATGGGAGCAACTTCATCCTCTCGCACAGATGCCAGTTTGCTTTCCGATGAAGATGGTAAGATAAAAAACTTTAATATCTTTTTTTAAAGTGAAATTTATTGACTTTTTTTCAAGTTGAAGTTTTTTTTCTTATTTTTTTGGTTTGTGCCTTTACTTTAGAAACAAGAATATGAAGAGAAAATGAAAGGAATTTTTGTTTTTGCGTTCGTTGCTCGAGAAAGTGGTTTCTGAGGTTTTCAACTTAATTAGGAATGCAATGCAGAGAATGTTCAGTTTTTCTTTTATTTGTTGTTAAAAGAATCTAAAAACCGTCCTTTGGTGAAATATTTATGAGACGCTCGCTGTCCGGTGAGTTGGAAATCCTTGGAATTTATGTTTAGTTCTTGGAAAATATAATGAATGGACAAGAATCCACCTGCGAGGCTAAAGAGTTTCTATTCTCATACTTTTATTAGCTTCCGTTATCATTGAAAGGTCAATGGAACGTAGAGTAGAGTAGAGTAGAGAGGAGTCAATGAAGAATTTTCTGCCACAATATCTGTTGCATAGACTTTGTTTCAAACATGGAATTTTGTGTTTTGTGCAAACCACTCAACTTGCCAATACAATTTGTTTGCAAGAAAAATTATTTATGCACTTTACTTAAAGGGACAATGCAGTTAGGGTTGGATGAGGGCTTCATACCGCAAGCGTGTGTCACCAAACTGCTAGTTTACCGGTAAGCTGTCTCCACTTTCACAAAAAAAGTTTTCTGTGTTCCTCTGCGTGTTCAGTTCGATCCGTTATCAGACTCAACCAAAAGTAAGCTCGGTCCATAGCCAACTGTAAACAGTTCTGCACTCCAAGTTTATTAAGGTTCTTTTCCACTTGAGTGCGCCATCTGAATCGCGGTCTTCCTCTACTTCTCCGTCCCTCGGGAATGGTGTCGAAGGCTTTCCGGGCCGAAGAATTGATGTCTATCCACTCTATATGACTACGCCATCTGAGTCGCTGAACTTTACCTCTTCTGACTAGGTCCGTTTTGTTGTACAAACCGTAAGACTCGCTGTTAAATCATCTTCACCATATTGTCCATCAATGCACCACGGAGCGGCCGATAGATAACACGAACAACTTTCCTCACAAAACATGTTGAGCCACTTTCATTTTCAATTTTGTCAATGTAAATGCTTCTGCACCATAAAGCAGGAGTGGGATGAGGAGCATGTTGACGGCGAAAGTATTTACTTTACCAATCGATTGCTTTCTTAGCCCGGAGAAATAGCGATTAGCAAGAGTTATTCTTCGTATAATCTAGGCGATGGGTGGTATTTATGCCCATGTTTAAGGTGGAGTCTAGGTAAATAAACTTTTCTGTTATATCTTTGCGAATATTTCGACGTTCTGTCCGGGCCGTCGGTGTTCTGTGTACATCCTCGAAGGACCAATTAAATTGTTGACTTCAAGGCTTCAGACGTTCACATATTACGGCGGAGAGGATCTTGTAAGCGATGTTAAGGAAAGAGAACCCCCGTTCTTTAGGATTGGGCAAACAATGCTGAGGTTCCATTCATCGGGCATGCATTCCTTCCGACCATATCTTCCAGCTGATTTGGTGCATGCTCCTTTCTAGGTCGTCCCCTACTGCTTTGAACAGTTAGACAACCTGCTCCAGTAGTTTTCACTTCGTTTTCATGTCGTCTAGGTCAGGTTCACGTAATTGTTAGCTATCGTTCAGTGTTCAGTGAATGGTCTTTCCAGATCCTCAGAATCGGCTGCAATTTTACTATGATGTTCCCTTACTCGTCTTTGCAGGTTTCGGTTCTTGCCCAATGACCCGCTGTTTTATCTCCCGTTAAAATTTTCAAACTTCATTCCTGCTGTTGGCTCTCTCAACATCCTCGATCTGACGCTTATCATGCTGATTGGCTGCATGCACCTGCCTACATTCTTCGTCAAACCAGGGGTTTCGCTTTGGCAGCTGTGTAAAAACTAACACAACATGGCACATCGAATGGCATCTCTAACTGCTTTCTGGAATTTTTTCAACCGATCCACGATACTTGAAGTTCCTCCTTAAGATGTTACTTGACACTCGATCAGAGAAGGATCTGGTGATCTTTTGCGATTGTAGCCGTCCGACTTTTTTGCAGCATTCCCTTGATTTGGCCTTTTTTGGGGTATTCGTTGCACTACCTTGGTTACGACGAGGTAGCTGTCCGAGTCGATGTTGGCTCCTGGAAAAGTTTAAACATCTAGAATGCTGGACAAGCGCCTCGGGAGTCGGGAGATCTCGCAATTTATTTATTTTTCTATTCAATTCGTTAAAGATCTAACGTGAACAGTACTTAATCTTGTTCTTTTATGGATGTTGAGATGTGGCAACCACATCTACCACAACATTTCGCCTAGCAACAAAATCTATCAGCCTGAATCCGTTGTCGGAAGTGGTGTCGTGCAGGCTCTGCTTTTCAACTGTTCCACCTAAGCAGCCTCTTTTCCCAGCTTTGCATTAAAAACGACGAGGACAACCTAAGTGTGATGGCAAAGACACTGCTCAGCTCATACGTTTTGTCAAGAAGCTCGTTGAACTCGTCTTTGGGGTCATCGTTTTTTTTCTTTTCTGGGGACATGCACGCATATTATTCTAATGTTAGCGAATCTTCGAGATGCGTTCGCTTCTTCGCAATTTATGCCTGAGTCCGCTTCCAACGACAAACGTGCATCAAAATTGTGGCTTTTGTTGTTCTGAGTAACAATTACCTCAGTAAATGGATAACGGTTATGTCTGCTTTTTAGAAGTTGTATGCCTTTGCTAATTGTTCGGCAGCATGCGGTCTATTAAGTTACCTAACATTCTACGTGCATATCCGAAATTCGTTTTCCTTATTGCATTTGCTTGGGTCGTCTTCAGTACATTCGTCCACAACGAAATGTTTTTCTAGGTAGCCGGGAAGTCACTTCTTTCTACGGCCTGGGCCTCAAATATGTTGAAGTAGCCTGTAAAAAGGTTTTCCGATATCGTAATTTTTTTTATTACTATTTTTCTTGATGCTGGGAATAATTGTTATCGTATTTCTTTTCAGTGAATTTCGATCATTTTCAAATTCTGAGAGCAATCGGCAAAGGTAGCTTTGGCAAGGTAAGTTAAATCACTAGACAGCGTCTTCTTATCCTTAAATTATTATTTATCATTTAATTTGCGAAATTGTTTGAATTGTGCGAGTAAAATCACTTCCTTGCACAGCAAAACATAATCGCATTACTTTGCGTTGCTTTTCATTTTAAAGTTCAGCAGAGCCCGCAGGCGATGAACATTAAAATTGCTTTCCTCCTCGTTTTTTTTCTGTAGATTTAAGAACCGCCCTAAAATAATAAAACAAGTCATTATGAAAGAGAGCACAAGTCAACACAGCCTTGGGGGGATGGTCGTTTTATCTTCGTTTATTTTTTTGTTTGAATTTTGAAAAGAAAAACGCGTACATGTCATATTAACAGCTTTTTGTAGGGACAACGCCTGACAGTATTCATTGTTTTCGTTAATTCGTTTTGTGTTGTTAAATGTCATTGCGAAGTAATTTTTCTTGTTCGGAAGGAACATCAGCCTTGACCTCGCTAAGATTTTAGTTCGAGAAAAACATTTTTTATATGTTTTTGTTCTTTTTCCTTGAAAGAATGGAACACGAGAACAGTCTTATGAAAGCGTCAAATACTTGGAATTTGTCAATTGGCTTATGCCTAATAACACAATTTTTTTCCTGCCTGCTCATTAAATTTTCAGACTCGACTTCTGAATAAAATTATGATCCTGTTGTTTGTGCATTTTACGTACATAAATAGGATATTATATTGATTACTTTTCAAAAAAGATTCTTCATACTGAGTTTTCTCTTAGTAAATTCAATTTAAGAAGCAATTTGCTTGGATTGAATGTTTTGTCTCGAGAAACAGAATATCGGTTTTCAAAAAACAAAAATTGATAAGTAAACAAGAACATCCTTTGATGATTTTTCAATCGAACGACAAATTTTTTCTCGATTTTCCAATACTGAAGAGCTGTACTAAAATTTTTTATATTTATGAGGTGTTTGCCAAGAAAAATAAAAATAGTACGCATACGCCGTAGATAACTTCATAGACTACTATTACACAGTGACTCCTGAGTCGTAACTCTTTTTGTCCAAGTAAGTAAGATTTGATGTTTTGATACAATTGTTAACAATTTATTGAATTTAAAGTTATGGCATTGGCATTGCAGTTGCCCGTAGCTTAGTTGGTAAGTGCGTTGGCTGCTAAGCAGAACTTCGTTGGTTCGAGTCCTACTCAGGCCAAGTTTTTATTTCATCTTTCACGGGCACTGCCTCTTGCGAAGACCTGACAAATCTTCCAAGAGTATCAATCTGTCATGAAAAAGTGCTTCTCAACTCTGCCGTTCGGAATCGGCGTTAAATTGTAGGTCCCCTCAATTCTTCACACGCACTCAGAGAATTGTTGATTAGAGTAAGCCACTTAGGCGTTGGCTCTTCAAGAGCTGTCGCACCACTCTATTTATTTATTTTATTTTAAAGCCTTCATCGATTAATGGACTATCCAACAGAAAAAGAATTTTACAATTCGAAATAGTAGTTCCTGAGATTACCGCGTTCAAACGAACAAACTCTTCAGCTTTATATTGTACTAGCAGTTGCCCGCGACTTCGTCCGCCTCTCCCTCGTCCACCGGCCAGAGTATCATCTCGACTTGTGCATCATGCGCGCGTGGGAATTTTGTTCGGAAGTTATTGTAAAATTGCATTGCAGTCAACTCTCCCTAGGTCGTAATTCTCTTGAACTTGAAAAATTTGAGCATTTTTTATGATTCCCTTCAGTTGTTCATACTTAAAGCATTCCCTTGGGTGAACTCTCCCTAATTCTAATATCTCTCTTACTTCTGCATCGTTTTTTTCGTTAAGTAAATTTTTTTTCTTTAAACTGAGCATATTTTTTAGTTAAGAAGTACATAAAATGATATGGTTTAAACACAATAATCTGCACAAATAGTGCAATCAATCACATTCACAAATCAATTGAACTCTCAAAATTCTAATTTGAGCAGTTATTAGGCCAGTTCCACCTAACAACATCTCACTGAGATCTCAATGTCACCTTGACTGAGGCAAAATCATTTGGTGCCTTGGTGGAACATAATTCTCAGTTATCATTGAGATTTAATAGTTACCTTACTAATTGTTGCTGCACATATGTCAGCCACGTCAAATAGCTGAGTGAGAAATCGAATCCAAAATAATTTCATCTCAGAGATCTCAGAAAAAAATCTCAGTTCTCACATTTCCACAGATTCTTCGCTGCTATTGGTCGCAGCTTAATTTTAAGTAGAATAAAGCCTAAAGCAGTTGCCCGTAGCTTAGTTGGTAAGTGCGTTGGCTGCTAAGCAGAACGTCCTTGGTTCGAGTCCTACTCAGGCCAAGTTTTTATTTCATCTTTCACGGGTACTGCCTCTTGCGAAGACCTGACAAATCTTCCAAGAGTATCAATCTGTAATGAAAAAATGCTTCTCAACTTTGCCGTTCGGAATCGGCCGGCGTTAAATTGTAGGTCCCCTCAATTCTTCACACGCACTCAGAGAATTGTTGATTAGAGTAAGCCACTTATGCGTTGGCTCTTCAAGAGCTGTCGCACCACTCTATTTATTTATTTTATTTTAAAGCCTTCATCGATTAATGGACTATCCAACAGAAAAAGAATTTTACAATTCGAAATAGTAGTTCCTGAGATTACCGCGTTCAAACGAACAAACTCTTCAGCTTTATATTGTATTAAATTGTATTGTTTGCCGTTTTTTCCACATTTTACACAAATTCTTCGCTCCTATTGGTCGCAGCTAAATTTTATTTAGCTTCAAGCCTTCTTTGATAAATGGACCATTCAACATTTAAAAATTGTTCAATTTCATAAAGCAGTTCTTGAGATAAGCGCGTTAAAACGCAGAAAAATGTATATTTTTTGCCGTTTTTTTCCATATTTTCCACAGATTCTTCGCTGCTATTGGTCACAGCTTAATGTTAAATAGCCTCAAGTCTTCCTCAATTAATGGACCACCCAACACAAAAAGAATTATACCATTCGAACCAGTACTTCCTGAGATAAGTGCGTTAAAACGCAGAAAAATGTATATTTTTTGCCGTTTTTTTCCCCATTTTAAACAGATTCTTCGCTGCTATTGGTCACAGCTTAATGTTAAGTAGCCTAAAGTCTAAGTCGATTAAGGCACCATCCAACACAAAAAGAATTATACCATTCGAACCAGTAGTTCCTGAGATTACCGCGTTCAAACAAACAAACTCTTCAGCTTTATATATTAGTGTAGATGTAGATTAAATTGTATTGTTCGCCGTTTTTTCCACATTTTAGACAAATTCTTCGCTCCTATTGGTCGCAGCTAAATTTTATTTAGCTTCAAGCCTTCTTTGATAAATGGACCATTCAACATTTAAAAATTGTTCAATTTCATAAAGCAGTTCTTGAGATAAGCGCGTTAAAACGCAGATTAATGGACTATCCAACACAAAAAGAATTTTACAATTCGAAAAAGTAGTTATTGAGATTACCGCGTTCAAACGAACTTTATATTGTACTAGCAGTTGCCCGCGACTTCGTCCGCCTCTCCCTCGTCCACCGGCCAGAGTATCATCTCGACTTGTGCATCATGCGCGCGTGGGAAGTTATTGTAAAATTGCATTGCAGTCAACTCTCCCTAGGTCGTAATTCTCTTGAACTTGAAAAATTTGAGCATTTTTTATGATTGCCTTCAGTTGTTCATACTTAAAGCATTCCCTTGGGTGAACTCTCCCTAATTCTAATATCTCTCTTACTTCTGCATCGTTTTTTTCGTTAAGTAAATTTTTTTTTCTTTAAACTGAGCATATTTTTTAGTTAAGAAGTACATAAAATGATATGGTTTAAACACAATAATCTGCACAAATAGTGCAATCAATCACATTCACAAATCAATTGAACTCTCAAAATTCTAATTTGAGCAGTTATTAGGCCAGTTCCACCTAACAACATCTCACTGAGATCTCAATGTCACCTTGACTGAGGCAAAATCATTTGGTGCCTTGGTGGAACATAATTCTCAGTTATCATTGAGATTTAATAGTTACCTTACTAATTGTTGCTGCACATATGTCAGCCACGTCAAATAGCTGAGTGAGAAATCGAATCCAAAATAATTTCATCTCAGAGATCTCAGAAAAAAATCTCAGTTCTCACATTTCCACAGATTCTTCGCTGCTATTGGTCGCAGCTTAATTTTAAGTAGAATAAAGCCTAAAGCAGTTGCCCGTAGCTTAGTTGGTAAGTGCGTTGGCTGCTAAGCAGAACGTCGTTGGTTCGAGTCCTACTCAGGCCAAGTTTTTATTTCATCTTTCACGGGTACTGCCTCTTGCGAAGACCTGACAAATCTTCCAAGAGTATCAATCTGTAATGAAAAAATGCTTCTCAACTTTGCCGTTCGGAATCGGCCGGCGTTAAATTGTAGGTCCCCTCAATTCTTCACACGCACTCAGAGAATTGTTGATTAGAGTAAGCCACTTATGCGTTGGCTCTTCAAGAGCTGTCGCACCACTCTATTTATTTATTTTATTTTAAAGCCTTCATCGATTAATGGACTATCCAACAGAAAAAGAATTTTACAATTCGAAATAGTAGTTCCTGAGATTACCGCGTTCAAACGAACAAACTCTTCAGCTTTATATTGTATTAAATTGTATTGTTTGCCGTTTTTTCCACATTTTACACAAATTCTTCGCTCCTATTGGTCGCAGCTAAATTTTATTTAGCTTCAAGCCTTCTTTGATAAATGGACCATTCAACATTTAAAAATTGTTCAATTTCATAAAGCAGTTCTTGAGATAAGCGCGTTAAAACGCAGAAAAATGTATATTTTTTGCCGTTTTTTTCCATATTTTCCACAGATTCTTCGCTGCTATTGGTCACAGCTTAATGTTAAATAGCCTCAAGTCTTCCTCAATTAATGGACCATCCAACACAAAAAGAATTATACCATTCGAACCAGTACTTCCTGAGATAAGTGCGTTAAAACGCAGAAAAATGTATATTTTTTGCCGTTTTTTCCCCATTTTAAACAGATTCTTCGCTGCTATTGGTCACAGCTTAATGTTAAGTAGCCTTAAGTCTAAGTCGATTAAGGCACCATCCAACACAAAAAGAATTATACCATTCGAACCAGTAGTTCCTGAGATTACCGCGTTCAAACAAACAAACTCTTCAGCTTTATATATTAGTGTAGATTGATTGTGCTTAATTTTCTTCAAATTTTTGGTTTGAATATCGGCGACCATTTCATCTGTAGGAATGTATACTTCAGTTCAATTTCCTTCCTTTCATTAACATCTCGAACGAAATGCATCTTTATGTCGATGTGCTTGCTCCTAGCGTGGAAGACAGGATTTTTCACCAACTGTTGAGCACTCAAGTTATCGCCATACAATATTGTTGGTTTGGTGACTAGACTTCTAAATCCCATTTCACTGATGAGGTTACGTAAGAACACGATCTCCTTCGATGCTGGACAAAGTGCCATATATTCCGCTTCAGTGCTACTGAGCGCTACCGTCGGCTGCTTTTTAGACTCCCAGGACACCGGGCTACCTGAAAGCGATAGATAAATGCGTTGAAATCTTCACTTCCGATCATAGAATCCCGCTTCTAGTTGTCTGTTTTTGAACCTTGTTTTCCGAAACCCCTGGAAAAAATCTGTTTAAAATCCTATTGGAGTGACTCGCTCTATTTAGCACCTTAACTAAAGTAAACCGCAAAAACTGTGGTACACTTTAAGCGGCCTACAAAAAACGAGGGGGCATAAATTACATGCAAAAGAAATTGTTTGCAAAAAACCTTGCAACAAATTAGAGAAAAGTGAGGTTATTTAAAGAAACACCATTGGAAATGTCAAGTCACAGTAGTCAAACAGCTGTCATGTGCAGGGTGTGTTCGGAAAGAAATGTCAGAAATATAATTAAGAATTAAGGAAGATTCACAGTGGTGTTGACATCACACGTGTTCCGCAAACGTGACAGAAGTGGATAAACATGTTGTTGAATGTAGGCCCCCTATGAAAAGTTAACGCACTCGAATTTCGAGAGCCTGGGTCGACTTATTGAAATAAAAGTAACAACTTTAAGTTTTCAAAGACGCAAAAACCAATCACAAATCAAATATTTTACACTATCCTTCCAATAAATAGGAAAATTATTGGAAAAATTTAATTTTATCAAATTTAAATTTTTTGTTTGCTTTTCTGCCAATCCAATTTTCCAATTTGATGAATTTTCCCAAGTTCATTACTTTCTTTTATTGTGCATTCAAGGATCAAGAGCAATCAAAGCTGAAAGTTTCAATCGAATGCATCGGTAGGTTTAATTAATATTGCTTTTGTTCGTAGGTTATTGAAGAAACTGAATGCTTTTTCAAGAGTTTTTTTTCAGTTCAAGAACCTTAAGTGCAACTTCTGAATTCAATTAAAATTGAAACTACCTACACCATGAGATTTTTCAATATCAAAGAGAAAATGATTTCCAAGTTATTAACAAATTTTAGACATGCAAGTTGTACAGTAGGATAACTTTCAAGTGTCCTATGGTTGGTATTATAGCAGTTCGTGACGTTTCTTTTTTTTATAATTAGCCAGAGACACAGTGAGCGTCTTAGCAAGGTGGAAAGGGGTTGGAAAGGGGGTGCCGGTGTACATTGGTCTTAAATTGCTGAACATTGCAATGATTTGGAAAGACAGAGTGTGGAAGGGAGTTCAACATTCGTGTAGTACGGCTAAAGAACGGTTCCCTACACTTGAGAGTAAGTCCGAAGTTGGGCTCTAGGGTAAACTGATGGGTATTCCTAGAAGCGCGAGTATCACGGGCGAATTGTTTAAGGGGGGGAATGCAACTAACTATTTCACTAGACCACTTACCGTAAAAGTAACGGTAGCACAGAGAGAGACATGAAACGTTACGACGGTGGTTTAAATAGGTGAATGAGTTGGTAATGTCTCTGTCACCAATGTGATGTTAGTATCGAAACGCATAAGAAAAGCTAAGGGTACTATCGTTAGCGAAACAGTTTATTGGATTAGAAGGTACAGACAAGAGATCATTTATAAAAATGAGAAAGAGGGTCGAAGACAAAACGGAGCTCTGGGGCACACCAGCAATTTTATTATGGGTTTCAGACTTGAATCCGTCTAATACAACTTGTATGGAATGGAATCCAACGAAGGAGGGGTTCATCGATACCGAAAGCACGTAATTTCGATAAAAGAGCAAGATGCCAAACTTTATCAACTGCCTTTGAAATATAAAGTGCAACGTTCTAAATTTCTCCAAAACGATGTTAAGATTTGTTCCGCTGTTTGGTGAGATAAACCATCAGATCACCATTGGACCTGTTGCTGCGAAAGCCGTTCTGCCGGTCATTAAGAAGCTTTCGGTCTTCGAGATATTTCTTGAGCTGATAGCTTATCAGCAGCTGCCCGTGGCTTAGTGGTTAGGTGCGTTGGCTGCTAAGCAGAAAGTTGTGGGTTCGAGTCCTACTCGTGCCCATAAAGTTTCAACTGCTCGGAACGAGCCCAGAAAAATAGCATAGATGAAAAAGCTTACGCAAATATTTTGCCAGCGTGCAAGAACACCTCTTCAGAATAATAGCGGAGATACCATCCAGACCAGCGGATGTATGTATGTTGAGATCTTTTAGGACTCTCGCCACAGCACGAGTGCGAAAAAAGATTTGTCCCATGTGATCATTGACGCGCTCAAGAACTTGAGAACTCTCTCGCAGCGAGAGGAGGCGAACTTGTCTAGCAAAAAAGTTAGCTTTCGCAAGAGAGCTTACAACTGGACAGTCATTTTCAACGAGTGTAGGGTGCGGAAAAAGGAGAATTCTTCATATTTCTTACAAATGATAAAAAATTCTTTTTGTCTTTGGGACATTGTAGTATTTTTTGCCTTAACTTTCGGTCATGCAAGAACATGGTCCGTTAAATATGGGCATTGCAGGCTTTCCTGGCTTGTTTGAACTTGTTCCGGTTTTCCTCAGTTAAGTTGGCTCCAAAACACCGTTGGGTTGGAGCAGCGTTCATATTGTGGAAGAAATTGATAAGCGACATCATTCCTAATGTAAACGGCGAGGCCATGGTGGAGGAAGAATAATGGCACTAAGCTATACCCATGAATGAGAAATTCAGTAGGATTGGAATCCTCACCTACTTGGGTTTCACTAAGCGCCAAAAAAGCTGGCCTGTTAGAAACAGTGTGGACGTACGTAGCAACAAAATTCGTACGTAGCCCACGAACATTACCATAGTCTACTCTGAAATGTTCGACCATTGCAATATTCAAATATTCTGTTTTTAGTTATTAAAAAAAAAACAAAAAACACTGCAAAGTGGCTTGCAGCAAAACCTTCTGTTGAACAGGTTTTTGGTGAGTCGCTCTCAACTTAGTTTATTTCAGTATTTGACTCCTTACTACGCTCAAGAGGCGTCATTATGGCTCAACATTTATTAATATTTTTGTTTGAAATCAAATTTCCTTTAATCAGACTTATATTTTCTTCTGTATATCAAGAAAAGAAAAACGCAAACAAATAAACGCTTTCCACTCGACTTTCAACAAACTCTCCCTTTGAAATGTTTATTTTACCAAAACTTGACAGAAATAGATTTAACAGTTTGTGTGTGTGATTTTCTTTTTTCTCCTTTTTCCTGTCAAAATAGGTTTGTATCGTTCAGAAACGTGATTCGGGAATATTGTATGCAATGAAATATGTGAGTCGGGGAGCCTGTGAGAGTCGTGGCGCTCTGGGTGGTGTCATCAAAGAAGTCGATCTGTTGGCATCCTTGGAGCATCCTTTTTTAGTAAATTTATGGTTTTCTTTTCAAGGTGAGTTGAATATTTCATCTATCTAGAAAGAGTATATATATTGTGATGCATAAATGTATTTATTTTGAGTCATAAAATATAAAGTGTCAAAGTACTTTCTCGTCAAGGACATTCATACCTACATATTTTATGAGAATATGAAGAATTTGGCGCATATAGAAAACGTTTACGTTAAATTGTCTTGACTTTCTGTCACTCTAAAATGTGAAGTTTATTTTATGTTCTTCTATATTCTTTTTCGCTCTCTTCGTTTTAGTATTGATTTTCTTTTGTATTTTATTTGTTCGTTTTAGATGAAGAAGATTTATTTATGGTGTGTGACTTGCTCACCGGAGGAGATCTCAGATATCATCTACAACAAAGGGTATGTTCACTCAGTTGTTTTTTTTTTCATGATATATTTAATTATTCAAATTAGTATACATGTAACACATCCGAGTAATTTAATATATCAAAGCTTCAGTTACCTCTTCTGATTTATTTCCTGATTAAAATCGGATTACCTCAATGACAGTTTAGTCACAAAAAAAAATAAGAGAGAATTTTTTGCATGTAACAGATATAATGAAATATAAAGCTAAGTATCTTTTAAGCTTGTTAATGTACACACCAGCATCAATATCTACTAGAATTAACTACTTAAAATTAAATACTTTTATCTTTATGGGATTTATCGATTAAATTAGCATTAATTTATTGAGCTTAAAATGAAAAAGTCTTTTTATTCTGATTTCAGGTGGAATTTTCGGAGGAGAGTGTTGCCTTATTAGTGTGTGAACTAGGTTCAGCATTAGAATATCTTCAAAAACAGAGAGTAGTACATAGGCAAGTATGACAGACAAAAAAATGACGAAACAATTAATTAAATCACTTGTGTGCGCAAAAAATGCTTATTATTTGGGTACCTCCTCACGAAAATTGTTAAGCAATAGGTGTTTTGATAAGCTGTAAATCTTTGTTCTGTCGCCCGAAATATTGTGTCAAAAGTCGCAATTTCTATCGTGTCTGCGTCTTAAGATATTGAGGGTCAAAGGTCATTAAAATCGCGTTTCCGCTAATATCTCGGTTCCTATGGCTTAAATGAGATTTGCACCTTTTTCACCCATACGAAAATTATGGAGTACATAATTCTTTACAACTTCTACTTCAACTGTTTTTTCATATGACCTGAAGGTAAACATTTTTATGGCATGAAATGTCAAGGCAAAATATGAAATCCATTGATATGACAGTGGCACCATCAGTGCTCCAAAAACTGAAGACAGTATTGATCATTGAACATTTCCACCAACAACATCTAAATCGTGTCTACTACCAGATTCAAACGTGGTTAGGGAAGAACTTAAAACCTCAAGAATGGGACTGGATGCTTGAAAATGAAATCCTGGAGCCCATAAGGAATTTACTTCCTTTAAAACCAGCCGAATTACTAAATACAAATAATAATTTCCTATTGCAAAAATGGTAGTGGTTCCGGCTGTAGATGCAGAAAATCACGGCTACTAGGTTTGTTCTTTAGCTTGTTGCCAGTGTAATAGATAAGCTTGCATTAACGCTTCACTATATCCAAGCAATCCAGATGAAGATAGCAACACTTATGATTCTGAAATTCTGGAAGGTTTTGAGATGAATATGACCGATAATGAATATGATGATAATGATATGAACATTTCTGACAACAACAAAAAGACGACGCTACAGTCCATTGATTGAGGTACAAGACCACCTCAATCAACAGTCTCCACCAGCCAGCTCGGTCCCTAGCTAGCTGTCTCCAGTTTTGCACTTCAAGTTGATTGAGGTCCTCTTCCAATTGTGTACGCCAACTGAGTCAAGATCTTCCTCTACCTCTACGTCCGTCGGGAATAGTGTCGGAAGGCTTTCCGGACCGGAGCATTGGCGTCCATCCATGCCCGACAGTCTCTAAAAAAATTGTAAGTATACGGCATAGAGAACCTGTAAGTCGAAATGAATGTTGTTATAAAGATCAGTTTTTATCCTGCAAAATTTACAGTAAGGCCCCTTAAACGGTCATCAAATTCGTGCAACTTCGTTCATTATAATAATATTTCTGAATCGAGACTATGTGCAAAAAAAAATTGGCTGATTAATGGAGATGACTTACTCCACAAAAAGACAACAGCAGATAAGGCTTTTAGGAGACTGTTTTTTGTCCAATTTTTATGAGTCTATTTTTATTTGTTTTATCTAAAGGGTCCGCCATCTAACGTATTTTTTTTTTCAACTAAGAGCCAATTTTTCAATCGTCAGATAGACTTTATCTGAAGAAAAACGCTCTTATTTATTCGACTGATGAATACTCAGAAAAGTTTATTTGCCAGTTTGTTATTTTTATTTTTGTTGGATGATTGAAAAATCGGCTCTAAAGCTCATGTCTGATTTGACAGAATTAGTTTTATCCTCACACTTGAACAACGCTGGGAAATATTGCGACATTACTTTGAAAATCTTGGTAATGTTGCAGAATGTGTGCGAAAATTGCGTACGGATTTTGGAAGAAGAGAAGCACCGTCAGCTCCGTACGTTCGTTATCTTGTGAAAAAAGTGAAAGAAACTGGCATCCTCATCGATAAACCAAAGCGTGAAAAGCCAAAAACAGTGCGTACACCCGAGAATATTGCTGCTGTGGCAGAAAGTGTGCGTGAAGCACCATCAACATCAATTCAGCGTCATCCTCAACAATTGAACATGTCCAGAAGGACATTGAACATCATTGAGACGAATTTTGCATAAAGACCTTGTTATGACGCCATACAAAGTCCAATTGATTCAGGAGTTGAAGCCAACTGACCATCAAATGCGTTTTCGCTTCGCTAAGTGGGCCTGCGATCGACTTAGAGAAGATGCCGATTTTGCCAAAAAAAAATTATCTTTTCAGATGAAGCTCATTTTGATCTTGCCGGGTATGTTAACAAGCGAAATTGCCACATTTGGGGCACAGAAAACCTGCGCGCATATGTATATTGAAAAGCCGATACACCCAAAACGAGTCACTGTTTGGTGCGGATTTTGGTATTTGGTCCAGAGGCATAACTAGGCCATTTTTCTTCGAAAATGAGCAAGGAGTGGCCGTTACAGTCAATGGCGATCGTTATCGGGCCATGTTGAACGAATTTTTGTTCACAAAAATTAAAGAGAAGGATATTGGCAACATTTGATTTCAACAGGACGGGCGCTACGTGCCACACAGCCGAAGCTACACTCGATGTTTTGCGCCCTGTTTTTGAAGATCGCATTATCAGCCACAGAGCTGATGTAGTTTGGCTACCTCGGAGCTGCGATTTGACACCGTTTTACTATTATTTGTGGGCTGCCGTAAAAGACGACAAGCCACAGACAATTGACGTTTTAAAGGACAATATTCGTGAAGCCATTGGTGAACTTGTGGTGGATACTCATTCACCATCAACAAAAATAAAAACATTGAAGAGCACAGAGCCTTACGAAAAAACGCTCTGAAGAACACATAGCCTTACGTTCGAACTTTTCTAAACTCACCCCAACCACACTTAACGAAATGTCAAAATTAATGCTAACTTCACTTCAATTCAGATTTCATATTCATTCTTTTTCTTGCGTCCGAACACAAATCATCGATACTCACTTTTTCAATTAGATTCTTGTGTGCCGGAGCAAATCACTCCCATCATAATTATATTGATTCATTTATATTTAAATTATTTTATAATAAAGTTTTTCTCAAAAGAGAATATAAAGAAAAACTCAGTGTGCCTCATTGGGAATAAAAGGAGCACGAAACCTCGCCGCTTGGAAGTCAAAACAGCCAACACGGGCTATATTGGTGACCCCGTTAGAAACTTTTTTTTCTCCAAGTCGAGGCACGCCGCTTGGAATTTGCGAAACAGTTATTTTCAACGACAGTTACACTGGGCATACATACAGTGAGCGTCATATGAACAACTACGCCGTTATTAAACCAAAGCTGTACACGTTTTTGCAACAACTAACTGTTCACGCCACAACGCATTTTACTTTCGAGCATCGTTCTTTTACAATATCGCTACCACTGGTAATTGCCCATTGCTGTTGCTGCCCATCACTGTTCCTGCCAATTGCTGTTCCTGCCCATTACTGTTGCTGCCCATTGCTGTTCCTGCCCATTGCTGCTCCTGCACATTGCTGTTGAATTGCCACGCTGCTTTTCGTTATTGCGCAGAAAGTGTCGCATCGCCACGCAACTGTTCATCGTTACTCCACTGCCTCCATCGTCGTCACGACCAACGACTGTACATTGCCAACACAGTTCCGAGTTAATACACTCGTAGACCGCCACAACCACCATTCCATCTGCTGCTGCCACCGCTCATCGTTAACGTTCATCGCCACCAACGCCACCAATTGCTTTCGCCATCGATCGTCCCGACACTGCACCACCACCACGGTCACGCTGTTCGTGGTTATATCATCGCACTGCAACACAAAAAAAAAGGGTGCTCGATTTGGACACAGTCGCCGTCGATCGCTACGCACCACTGCAACCAAAAGTGCTCAACCTGTTGCACGATTTATGCAAAAAAAATCATTTCAATTCACAACGACTGAGGGTGCCCAAGCCAAGCAACACGTTTGAACG
This sequence comes from Sphaerophoria taeniata, assembly GCA_943590905.1. Lineage (NCBI taxonomy): Eukaryota > Metazoa > Arthropoda > Insecta > Diptera > Syrphidae > Sphaerophoria > Sphaerophoria taeniata. Next base: position 192,752,020 of record OX016540.1, read on the forward strand.
GCATTTTCACACCATTTTCCGCATCACCTACACCAAAAAGTTCCCGCTATTGATGATTGTACCGTACGTTGACGCCATTTTGAAAATCAACTCTTCAAGTCAAACACATTTTCCAACAAGTCAAAAGCATCCTGGTATCCTGGTTCCGGCTATTCAAACATTTTTTTCAAAAAAGAGATTTGTACAGGTGAGAGTTTTTTTGTTCCCTAAGCACACATAAAATAAAATTTAAAATTCATTTTGTGATTTTGTTCATAATCCTCGCGTTTACTTTCATCATAACGGAACACGTTTTTTTTAAATCAAAATCCTTTCACGTGGTTAAGTTCGTGAAAGTAATTTCATCTCGATTTTTACTTTTTTTGCATTTTGATCTCGAAATTAATTTTGACATTCACAATTTTCGTTAAATGGAGGACACTAAGAGTACAGAAGGCGAATCCACAGGTGGTTCAAGTAGTTCAAATAGGGTTCATGATCAGCAAGCATCCCAACAGCAAGCATCCGAACAGTCGGGTCGCCCTCTCGGGGAAAACACACAATTAGGTTTCTCTCAAGGGAATTTAGAATCAATTAGAGTGCGTCTTCCAACATTCTGGAATTCTAATCCAGTAACTTGGTTCATTCAAGCGGAAGCACAATTTTCAGTGCATCAAATAACCAGTTCCGAGACAAAGTACTGTCTCACAGTTGGGTCTCTACAACCAGACACTTGCGATTCGGTTATCGACATTTTGTCAAATCCACCTGCTACCAACCTCAGTCTAAAAACAGCATTGATTGAACGTCATTCGGTTTCCGAAATAAAACGCTTAGAAGCGCTTATTGATAAAGCGGATATCGGTGACCGAAAACCGTCAGAAGTCTTGCGTTCAATGAAGATGCTGTCGGGTACTTCTTTCAATGATGACATCATCAAAAATCTGTGGATGCGTCGATTACCACAACCTATCAACATCGCTTTATTGTCGGTTGGCACAAAGTCAATCGAAGAGTTAGCCACTCTTGCAGACAGGATCTACGAGGCATCTCAAGGGGCGAGCATTTGCAGTGTTGCCAATACTCACCAAAACAACACTTCTAAAAGTGAACTCGAAAAGAGACTCGATAGAATTGAGTCGATGATCGAAGCTTTTTCTTTTAATTCTCGCTCACGCAGCAAAGACAGGTCTTTCCAAAACACAAAAAACAGAAACAGTCGTTCACGAAATCGGGCAAATTCAGCAACTGGTATCTGCTGGTATCACAGGCGTTACAAGAAAAACGCAAGGAAATGTGACAAGCCTTGCAACTTCGATGCAAACAAATTCCGAGATCGCTCAAACAACCCAAACTAATTAAACCTGCTGTTGCAGCGGCAAACATGCAGCGTCCTTTAAGTCGCCGCTTATTCATAAGAGATAAAAATTCCAATTTCACTTTTCTTGTCGACACGGGGGCGGATCTGTCAGTTCTTCCGTATAGCAAAAAGGGATCAACATCTCAAAATTCTTTGTTCTTGCTCTCGGCTGCCAATGGAACCACTATTCCAACATTTGGCTCAAAATTATTGAACCTTGATATTGGTCTAAGGCGTAATTTTGTTCACTCCTTCATATTAGCCTCTGTGAATAGACCAATATTAGGAGCCGATTTTTTATCAAAGTTCAATCTACTAGTAGATACAAGAAACAAGAGATTGATTGACCCTCTTACCAAGCTCCACTCTTACGCAACAACGATAAGAACTGACGATCCGACCCCAAAACATTTTCAAGTTTCAAGCGATTACAATGATATACTTAAAAAATTTCCAAGTTTAACTGAAGAGCCAGACTTTTTCGCACCAATCAAACACACAACAGTTCATCATATTGTTACAAAAGGCCAACTCCCAGTTTCTAGGCCTAGACGGCTTGACGCTTCTAGGCATCAAGCAGCTAAAACTGAGTTCCAACATATGATGCAACTAGGTATTTGTCAGCCTTCATCTTCGAACACTTGTTCACCTTTGCATATGGTAAAAAAGAAAAACAATCAAGATTGGAGACCGTGTGGTGATTACCGCAGATTAAACGCTGCCACGGTACCGGATTGCCATCCGATCCACCACATTCAAGATTTTTCCATGAACATTCATGGCTGCAAAATTTTTTCGAAGCTTGACATTGTGAGAGCATATCATTTAATACCAGTTGCATCGGAAGACATTCATAAAACGGCTATAACAACTCCTTTTGGTCTTTTCGAATGGCTTCGCATGCCATTTGGACTTCGAAACGCCGCTCAGACGTTTCAGCGTTTTATGAACGAAGTTTGTCTTGGCCTCGATTTCGTTTTCGCGTATATCGATCTCATCGCAAGCAAAACTGAAGAACAACACCGCGAGCACCTCGAGCTTCTTTTTAAAAGGCTGGTAGAGTACGGTATAAACATCAACCTTTCAAAATGCGTCTTTGGTGTTTCTACCTTGGAATTTTTAAGTCACTCAATCAGCGCGGAAGGAATTTCTCCTTCCAAGGATCGCGTTGAAGCAATCTTAAACTTTCCAACTCCCACCTCCGTCAAGCAAATTCAGCGTTTTATTGGGCTGATAAACTACTATCACCGGTTTATTCCCAAACTCGCTCAAATTGTTGCTCCGCTTCACGAACATTTAGTTTTGCTCACGAAAAACAAAAAGTCCAAAAAAGATTTTTCATGGCCTGAATCTCTTGACTGCGTTTTCAACAACGCAAAACAGGCTCTGTCAAAAGTTACGCTCTTAGCTCACCCCATGCACGATGGTACTTTCAGCATCGCCACCGATGCATCTGACATAGCCGTTGGTGCAGTTCTTCAGCAAAGAGTTTCAGGATTTTGGCAACCTTTAGCATTTTTTTCAAGAAAGCTCAAAGATGCCGAAAGAAAATATTCAGCTTTCGACCGCGAATTGTTGTCTGTATATTTGGCGATAAAACATTTCCGATTCTTCGTCGAAGGACGAGAATTCACAGTCTTTTCAGACCAAAAGCCACTTTCTTTCGCATTGACAAGCAAAACCGAACGAAGTCCGCGGCAAACGCGCCACCTTGATTTCATTTCTCAGTTCACTTCTGATATCCAGCATATCAAGGGCAAAGACAATGTCGTCGCTGATGCCCTCTCCCGCATTGATGAAATCGGCGCTAACAAAAGTCTCGAGCTGGACTTAGAAACCATTGCCAAGCTTCAGTCCACCGATCAGGAGTTACAAGACCTTTTAAAAAATAAAAACTCAAAGAAAACTTCTAACTTTTTACTTAAAGAATTTAAATTTCCCAACGTGAACATTTACTGTGAAACTTCAACCAATAAGAATCGCCCTTTCGTTCCTTCTGATTTGCGTTTTGATGTTTTCACAGCCCTTCACGGAATTTCTCATCCAAGCATTCGCGCAACTCGAAAATTAATTTCAGAACGATACTTCTGGCCAAACATGAATAAGAACATCAACGAGTGGGCAAGGGCATGCATAGGATGTCAAAAATCCAAAGTGCAAAGGCACACCAAGTCCGAATACGGTAGATTCGAAGTACCAACAGGTCGATTCGATCACATACACCTAGACTTGGTAGGACCTCTCCCTTCGTCCAATGGTTTTTCTTACATTCTCACTGCCGTAGACAGGTTCACGCGCTGGCCAGAAGCCTATCCTCTTGCTGATATAACAGCCACTTCAGTCGCAAAAGCATTCGTCGAAAACTTCGTGGCCCGTTTTGGTACTCCTTTAAAAATCACAACGGACCAGGGAAGCCAATTCGAGTCAAGACTCTTTACCGAACTGTCTAGACTGTTAGGCATTCACAAAATGCACACAACGCCGTATCACCCACAAGCTAATGGCATGGTTGAGCGATTCCACAGACAATTAAAATGTTCATTGAAAGCCAGATGTAACACCATCAACTGGAGCTCGGAACTCCCAATAATCCTATTAGGAATTCGCTGTGCAGTCAAAGAAGACCTAAATTCTTCTGCAGCAGAAATGGTTTATGGGCAGAATCTGAGACTTCCTGGTGAAATTTTTGTTGGTAACGACAACAAGCAAAGCTCTCCAGATGTTCTAATCGAAAAACTCCGCAATGCGATGAAAAATCTCATCCCAACAGAAACCAGACAAGCAAAGCAAGATATTTTCATTCCAAAACACTTAAACGAGTGTAAACAAGTTTTTGTCAGAGTTGACAAAGTCAAAACAGGCCTCACGCCTCCATACGAAGGACCTTACAACGTCATTCGACGACTTAGGAAACACTTCGTAATCCAAATGAAAAACAAGAGCTTGTCGGTTTCAATCGATCGTCTTAAGCCAGCACATTGTGTCTGAATTTTTCAATCAGAAAAGATAATATTCAAAAATACTTCATAATTTCCAAGGGGGGGACTCGACTGGAGGAGGGTGATGTGGTGGATACTCATTCACCATCAACAAAAATAAAAACATTGAAGAGCACAGAGCCTTACGAAAAAACGCTCTGAAGAACACATAGCCTTACGTTCGAACTTTTCTAAACTCACCCCAACCACACTTAACGAAATGTCAAAATTAATGCTAACTTCACTTCAATTCAGATTTCATATTCATTCTTTTTCTTGCGTCCGAACACAAATCATCGATACTCACTTTTTCAATTAGATTCTTGTGTGCCGGAGCAAATCACTCCCATCATAATTATATTGATTCATTTATATTTAAATTATTTTATAATAAAGTTTTTCTCAAAAGAGAATATAAAGAAAAACTCAGTGTGCCTCATTGGGAATAAAAGGAGCACGAAACCTCGCCGCTTGGAAGTCAAAATAGCCAACACGGGCTATATTGGTGACCCCGTTAGAAACTTTTTTTTCTCCAAGTCGAGGCACGCCGCTTGGAATTTGCGAAACAGTTATTTTCAACGACAGTTACACTGGGCATACATACAGTGAGCGTCATATGAACAACTACGCCGTTATTAAACCAAAGCTGTACACGTTTTTGCAACAACTAACTGTTCACGCCACAACGCATTTTACTTTCGAGCATCGTTCTTTTACAATATCGCTACCACTGGTAATTGCCCATTGCTGTTGCTGCCCATCACTGTTCCTGCCAATTGCTGTTCCTGCCCATTACTGTTGCTGCCCATTGCTGTTCCTGCCCATTGCTGCTCCTGCACATTGCTGTTGAATTGCCACGCTGCTTTTCGTTATTGCGCAGAAAGTGTCGCATCGCCACGCAACTGTTCATCGTTACTCCACTGCCTCCATCGTCGTCACGACCAACGACTGTACATTGCCAACACAGTTCCGAGTTCATACACTCGTAGACCGCCACAACCACCATTCCATCTGCTGCTGCCACCGCTCATCGTTAACGTTCATCGCCACCAACGCCACCAATTGCTTTCGCCATCGATCGTCCCGACACTGCACCACCACCACGGTCACGCTGTTCGAGGTTATATCATCGCACCGCAACACAAAAAAAGGGTGCTCGATTTGGACACAGTCGCCGTCGATCGCTACGCACCACTGCAACCAAAAGTGCTCAACCTGTTGCACGATTTATGCAAAAAAAATCATTTCAATTCACAACGACTGAGGGTGCCCAAGCCAAGCAACACGTTTGAACGGCATTTTCACACCATTTTCCGCATCACCTACACCAAAAAGTTCCCGCTATTGATCATTGTACCGTACGTTGACGCCATTTTGAAAATCAACTCTTCAAGTCAAACACATTTTCCAACAAGTCAAAAGCATCCTGGTATCCTGGTTCCGGCTATTCAAACATTTTTTTCAAAAAAGAGATTTGTACAGGTGAGAGTTTTTTTGTTCCCTAAGCACACATAAAATAAAATTTAAAATTCATTTTGTGATTTTGTTCATAATCCTCGCGTTTACTTTCATCATAACGGAACACGTTTTTTTTTAAATCAAAATCCTTTCACGTGGTTAAGTTCGTGAAAGTAATTTCATCTCGATTTTTACTTTTTTTGCATTTTGATCTCGAAATTAATTTTGACATTCACAATTTTCGTTAAATGGAGGACACTAAGAGTACAGAAGGCGAATCCACAGGTGGTTCAAGTAGTTCAAATAGGGTTCATGATCAGCAAGCATCCCAACAGCAAGCATCCGAACAGTCGGGTCGCCCTCTCGGGGAAAACACACAATTAGGTTTCTCTCAAGGGAATTTAGAATCAATTAGAGTGCGTCTTCCAACATTCTGGAATTCTAATCCAGTAACTTGGTTCATTCAAGCGGAAGCACAATTTTCAGTGCATCAAATAACCAGTTCCGAGACAAAGTACTGTCTCACAGTTGGGTCTCTACAACCAGACACTTGCGATTCGGTTATCGACATTTTGTCAAATCCACCTGCTACCAACAAATACCTCAGTCTAAAAACAGCATTGATTGAACGTCATTCGGTTTCCGAAATAAAACGCTTAGAAGCGCTTATTGATAAAGCGGATATCGGTGACCGAAAACCGTCAGAACTACTTAAATCTGTCTATGTTGACGTTAGCTCCAAGACGTCGATGTTGGTTGTCCTTTCTTGTTGACAGCATTAACTTGGTCTTGCCCTCGTTAACCGCTAGACCAATCTTCCTGGCCTCCGTCTTAAGGATCACAAACGCTCCCTTGACATCACGCTGTGTTCTTCTAATTATGTCAATGTCGTCTGCGTATCCTAGTAGCTGGAAAGATTGTGCCTCTGGTGTTGACGTTGGAGCTTTGCACAATCTTTTCAAGAATGATGTTGAAGAAATCGCATGACAACTCATCGCCTTGTGTAAAACCTTTTCTGACGTCAAAAGCGTCTGTTAGGTTTTTTCCAACCATGATGGAACAGCGTGAGGTTTCCATTGTCATCTTATTCAGACGGACGAGTTTTTCTGGGATGCCAAAACTAGACATTGCTCTATATAATTGGTCTCTATAGACGCTTTCATACGATTTAAAAAAAAAAAAAAAAAACAAGTAATAATACCTACGGTTTTTCTAGACGTTGTCAGCATATACGCAGGTACAAGTTTGAATTAAAATATTAAGGGTGCTTTCATAAATGCATGGTTGCTTTGCTTACATGCGATCATTTGCAATCATATTAACGTCAGACAAAAATACTTGCGCATGTGTTTTACACTGCATTTATGATACTATATACCTGTCTCTTTTATTCAGAAAGAAATTCAGTGTGCATGTGATTTTTTGTAGTTGCACATTTGCGCTGCAAATATTTGCGTTTTGCTTTTATGAACATCTGACTTTTATCATTTGCATTTATGAACAACATGCATGCGTCAGACTTTCGCAACCATGCATTTATGAAAGCACCCTAAATTGATCTCTATCCTCATAATTTTTGGTTGAATTGTCATACCGACATTTTGTTTAAGAATGTAAAACCGAAGCTATAAGTAGAGCAAGTTTAGTGGTTTCTTGTATAACCTCAAAGCATAGTTGAAGAAAAAATTTATAAGTTTTTGAGCTAATAAGTTCTCTTAATAATACCTAGTATTTTTATCAACAACTAGCTGACCCGGCAGACTTCGTACTGCCTCAATCGATTAGTAAAAGAATTAAAATTTTGTACCCCGCTACTAAACTACCCGCTGAGCGCTACCCCGCTACCCACTTCTTCTTCCCGCTACCTCCAAGCCCTTTACCCCGCTACATCGCACATGCGATATTATGCAATTTTCCATTTTAAAACCAATGCTACTACCCTTTGAAAACCAATGAGTTTTCCGAGTTCCTTTCGAAAACCCATTTTGAAATTTTCCCGTTTCCAAATATGTGCTGGTCCAATTCTGTGTCGCCTTCATCCATAAAATAATACATTTTCAATTTACATAAATAATTTCAGATCTGACATCAGGCAAACATAATTTTCAATATTTGAAATTGATCATGTTTTTACTTGCGACATACTTATAGAATATATGGCAAGTAGGTATTGAATTCGTAAAAAAAAAAATTGAGGTAATGATGAGATATGACATTACGATGATAGTGAAGTCGAAAAAAGTGGGTCCGGCGATTCCGTCCGTCTGTCTGTCTGTCTGTCTGTCTGTCTGTCTGTCTGTAAACGCACCTACAGCCTTAACCACTGGTCCGATTGACTTCAAACTTGAAAATTAAAGGTTTGAGCAAATTCGCGTGGGTCGTTTTTTTGATTTTTTTTTAAGATCAAAATTTAGGGTAGCCACCATACGATTTTTTTGGCCAAAAACCAAAAGTTTCAATTTTCTCAAAAACGGCTCCAACGATTTTTTTTAAACTTCCTCGAAAATTTTTGTTTAAAACTTTGATGTATTTTATGTAAATAAATATTTTTGTATTGCTCCAAAACGGTACCGCCCATAGAACCGTTTTTTTTTGTTATCAAATTTTCCCGAAAAATAAAAGTCCGATCAGGGTAATTTTTTTTTTGAAAGTACGTTTATATTGCACAAATAATATTTTGTATTCGAAAAAATTTCAAAATTTTTTTTGGATTTTTAAAAAATATTTTTAAACTTTTTTTTTTAAATTCTGTATCTCAAAAACGAATCAATATTAAAAATTGAAATTTACTTGTAAAATGTATAGTTGCACATTCTTGAATACTGCATACCCAAATTAATTTTAAGACATTTTTGAAAAATTTTATATACGAAAAATTAATTTTAAAAAAAATCGCTCCGACGATTTAAAAAAAAAAAATTTGAAAAATCAACAATTTCTTAAGAAATCATACGACATCAATTTTTTTCAGATAGAATCTTTTTTTGAGGTACATATTTCAGTTTAAATTTTTATTTACGAATATTAATTTTTTTTATGAGTTATAATTTGGAATACAGGAGCAAGTTCGTACGACCGAGTCGTGCACATTTTTTTTTATTTTGATGGGGTGGAAAAAGTATGTTTTTTTAACATTGGCAAGGATGCCTAATTTTTTTGAAAATGAAAACATAGCCTATGTTACTTGGGAATAGTGTAGATTGCCAACGGTGAAAGAATTTTTTTAAATCGGTCCAGTAGTTTCGGAGCCTATTCATTTCAAACAAACAAAAAATCAAACCTTTCCTCTTTATAATAGTATAAATAAATAGATAAATAGATATAGATAATGTCTCCAAGATCAAAGCACATATTTTCAATTGACAGCAATGATAACAGTTAAAAGGTCAGCAAATGGTCTTTAAAGTTCTGTTGACTTCATAAATTATTGGTCATTGATAAAAATTGGCTATCTTCGATTAAATTTTTGGAAAACAGCATTCAATTTTAAAACAAATAAGAAAATCTGAAATTTTGGGTAGTAAATGGCATCAATTTTCTTGCAAAAACTACCACGTCTGCCACGTGCAAAAATTAAACAAAACATGATTGATTTAATAATTAAATGTTTCCAAGTTTTAATCTTATTCAACTCTGAACAGAAATCAGTTAAAATTGTGTCTTTTATTTATTTCTAGGGATATAAAGCCAGACAATATTCTTCTAGATGATGCTGGTAAGTTCTATTAACAAGTCCTTATTTGAAGCATTTGCAACCTATGCAACGTGCAAGTTCCCGAAATACTTTCCTAAATTCTCATGCAAAACTTTCTCTTTGAAACAATTATGCTTTAAGACACCTAGCTTCCAATTTATTTTGGTTGACTTGTAGCCATTCTGCAAGGCTTTCCTTAGAAGCACATATTTGGGATTTCTTCTTAACGGCCACGATAACAATCCAGGATAGCATGTTATTCGCCAGTTTATTTCCTTACTCACAACAAAAGAATTGGTGTTTTGAAGTTTGCGTGTTTGAAACGCTTGTTGGCACATTGCATAAATATTTTGTTGGCAGCTTTTCTAAATGCGTTTCCACAGATAAACAATGAGGAAACCACTTCCACTGCTTCTTCCTTTTCGTGCCTTTTATTTGCATGCTTCTGACTCACAAATAAAATCGGAACAACTAACAAAAGCTGTTGCAAAATGATCTCCATCAACGGATATCTCATAAATTCTACAAACATATTCTCTTTCCGGTGCTAACTTATTACGTGCTTTGGAGTAATTTTGAGAAAAAGGATTCCTTCCCTACTTTGCCTGATTAAAGCTTAAACGATTGCCACAGCCATTATACTTGAAATTTGCACGTTTTAACATTTAAATAACCCCATTTGTATGCCCTGAAAATATTTTAGTCCTGAGCTAAGACACAAACAATATTCTAATAGAACATAGAACTAACCATCTGGATAAAATCCATTTAACAGGTCACGCACATTTGACTGATTTTAACATAGCGACGAGACTGCAAAAGGACGGAATGGCCTGTAGCATGTCAGGGACCAAACCCTATATGGCGCCTGAAGTCTTTATGTGCGCTCTGGATGAAATCGGTAAGTTGGTGGTGGTTATGTGGGGATGTGCGGTTCTGGTGTGTGAATAAAAGGAGTGTGAATTTAAATCCTTGAGTTTTTTTTTATTTCAATTATTTAGCCGTTAAACTCTGCTCTCATTTTATTTTTTTATTGCTTTTTTCGTAATCCTTTTTCTAGCTGGATACAGTTTTCCGGTCGATTGGTGGTCACTGGGTGTTGTGGCATACGAAATGAGATGTGGTTCGAGGCCTTTTGTTGTCCACTCACATACGCCATTGACTGAAGTAAAAAATATCCTGCAGAGCTCACCGCATTATCCGAGGCATTGGAATAGCAGTCTGGTCGACCTACTTACTAAGGTGAGAGTTGGACATTTGTTCGTTGTCATTGTGAGTGATGTTTTTCAATTACAAGTATTTAGTTTGAGGGCAATTAAACTAGTTTGTAATTAAGATGCTGAATAGAAAATGTCATTTAGAATTAAGGGTCTTTGCAAACTAGCATGCAGAGACTCAGAGAGTTGAAAGAGAGATAAAAGGGACATTAGTTCATTTAGCTTTGTCCAGCAATTTGTTAAAATGAACGGGGAAGATATTTTATCACTTTTGTACAAATGGCAACCATTAACCGATTCGAATTCTGGATTGTTCGATGTTGTTCATTCGTGTGATGAAGCAAATTGATATTTTTATTGCACAATAATAAGACATAATATAAAAATGTAAGTATACGCCACAGTGGTCATTTCGTTACATTTTATTCATTTATAGTAAACCAATAAAGACTTCACAACTTTTTTGTTTAAATAAAACTCAAATCAGCTTGAATGGTCTGGTTATTGCCCAATTCTTAAGAACACCGTGTAATTGACTGATTTGGATCTTTCGTTGGTCGAGACTTCGACCAACTTATTGTCTCACTGACTCGGTAACATCACAAAACGAATCATTGTCATCATCATCAATGAAGTTTATCCCTTCATCTGCGCCACGACCGAGATCCAGTCCGGGCCTATTTCAGCAAGTTCTTCCATGTATCCCGATTGTTGGCCGACGACGCCATCCAGTTCCGCACCCCAAGGCTTTGGACGTGCTGTGTCCCATTGCACCAGTTTACAAATTACAACCACAATTTTGTGCTTGTAATCCACAATCCACATCCACAAATTGTGTATATGAATTTGCATTGCACCAACTACAAATAAGTGGGATCACAAATGTTGGGAAAACGACCCAACAACCATCGAATGAAGGAATATTCGTTGATTTTGACATTTATTTCAGAAGACAGTTTTAAATTCGTCGCGAATGAACAACCAACTCCAAAAAGAGAATGACTTTTTGAGGTTAAGAGTGCGGATTCTGTGGAACTCGAATAGAGTTTGGCCATTGAATAAGAAGTACAGGAAGCGGTGTAAGCTACAAGTACAGTATACGTGAGTGAAGCAACAAAAATTTCTGATGATGTCAAATTTTGGGACCTCAGCTGCCAAACTGGGCCTGTGCTGTCATTTTGCTGAGCTGTAATTGGTCAAATGTTGTTTTGTAGTTTCATCTGTCAAAAAACAAAAACTCGAGTTCAGGGGCGCATTTATTTTTTTTGGTGATCGTTAGGCGCTACACAATTTCTTGTACTTTTTAACACTTGATCAAGTTGTTCATAGAATGCGCTTTCGAATACGACCCGAGAAAGGAAGGAAGAAAATGTAACGAAAAATAATAAAAATCGTGCATGTACATTGTGTGATGTTCATTTGTTTTTCCCAGCTGAGGTAGGTCAGCGGGTCTAGGTTTCTCCGAGGAAAGAACAAATAAAACTCGGTTTTTAAAGAAAGATTCGGTTCAAATTTATTTATTGTAGTAAGATAGTTTACAAACGGCGGATTCCTAGAACAAACGGTGGCGGATGGGATTCAATCCCTAGTTCTAGAAATTTAACGGCGGGATGACTTCCCTAGTCCCGACGATACATGGGATTCAATCCCTAGTCGGAACAATACCTACTACTAATACTATAATGGGATAACTTCCCTAGTCCCGACAACGGTGCATGGGATTCAATCCCTAGTCGGACAATACCTAATACCAATACTATAATGGGATAACTTCCCTAGTCCCGACGGTACATGGGATTCAATCCCTAGTCGGAACAATAATTACTACAAATACTATGAAGGGATACTTCCCTAGCCTCGACGGAATGATGGGAGTCAATCCCTAGCCGAGGCGATAAACAATACCAAGAAAATAATGGGATAATTTCCCTAGCCTTGACAGAAAAGTGGGATTCAATCCCTAGTCAAGGCGATAAAGGCCGAAGCAAAATTTTATTCGAGGCTTCTTATGGCGCTAACCAGAAGAAGCCTCAGGAATACTCTTTATTTAACAGAGCACCTAGCCAGTCGGAGACCGAATGAAGTCTGCTTTTTATGATCAATATCACTCCTACTTGATAAATTTCGAGTAACAAGTAGGAGTGAATTTAAAGAATACAGAAAAGAAACAATCATGTAGTTGCGCATGCGACCATGCGACGTGTGATTGTTGTTGTTTCATTTTGTACTCTGCTTTTGCCGGGCGGTTGTTGTTTGTATACTTAGACTGTGTGTTTGTTGTTGTTTTCATTTTCGTTTTTGCTTCTATTGATGGTTGCTGTCGGTTGTTGTTTTTTTCTTTTCGGCGCTTGTTGTGTGTTGTTGGTTTGCTTAACTTGTAACTTCGTTACAATTGTACACCTTGAACTTTTAAACACCATGTAGTCCAAAAAAAAAATTGAAATTGAAAAATAAAATTGATGCACAATCGATATAATCTAATATTGATTCAATCATATTTCGCTTGGCGCCCCTGAGATTAACCATTCAACTGACCAGCCCTGTTGTAATGCGTTTGTGTTTGTGAAACTCACACTACTTAGAAACATGCTTCACTTCTTTTTCATAAGACCCCTTCCTGTACTTCTTATTCAATGAGTTTTTGTATTCGTCGATTTTGACATTTCTTTGATATGAGGGTTTTTAATTCGTCGCGAATCAACAACCAAACCACAAGAAAGAATGATTTTTGAGATTATACGCGCGCGAACATTTTGTTCGTTACGAGTGTGGATGATGTGGAACGCGGATAGAGTTTCGCAGTTCGTATTAACAACAATTCCTTTGACCACGAATAAATTTGTTTCTCCAATTTATTAATCAGCCTTATCATGTATTCCGCCCGAACAGCATTCAGCCCGAAAAAAATCCCTTATTTCTTTTCCCTTATTGAGGAATCCGGGCGGAAAAAAATCTATGTTCGAAAAATTCCCCTTATCGGCATCAATCATTCCGGGCGAAATCGAACAATATTTAAGCTTAAAATTTTCACTTTTGTTTTGGTGACGAAAAGATAAACAATCTCAAAATTCGAGTTAAAACGTTAACAATTTATAATCGTTTGAACTTACATAAGCATACTACAAACTAGCGGACAGGATAATCTGCCGGAATCACTTGGTCGAAATATCCGTTTGTTAGCCGTTTCATTAAATTCTCTGTTTGAATTTTTTAAAGAATGCAATACTTTTTACTACCTTAAGACTGCATTTCTAAAGATAAACAACGAACTGTATTGTTAAATATCAACTTTCGTCGTTAGTTGAAATCTCAAATAAGAATTTAAAAAAAATAACTGAAAAATACTTCACATTGACATCGACGCACGTTTCCAATACAGTGATAGCAAACTGAGCAAAAACTTCCCATTTGTTAAAATTTGTTCTCAAAATGATAAATATAATAGAAATGATATCTTACGAATTGCTCGTCAAAGCATCAAAAAATGAAAGCTTTGAATTGAAAAACAATATTCCTTCAATAAACTAGCCATCCGGATTGAAAGTTAAGAAAAATATAAAAATTTGCGGTAATTTGAAAGGAATTTTTTTGATATTTTTATTCCCTTGAAAACTGTGTTTTTTTCTACAAGTATAAGTATAAGTATAAGTATAAGCATAGCTGGGCATTAACGGGCATTTTTTCGTTAATCCGTTAATCGTTAATTAACGAAGTTAACATTCCCATTAACGGATTAACTTGTCAGTTAACTTCAAAAAAATGTTAACCATCGTTAAATTTTCCAAAGTCCGTTAATCGTTAATCGAACACAAATACCGTTCAGATACACATTCAAATTAGATTAATTGATTAATTATTAATTATTATTAATTATTTTTATAACTTATTAAAATTAGTCAACACCCTCCAGGAAACACAACGGCATGCGACTTATCTATTTCGCTGCCTGTCTGTTTTTTTTTTTTTTGGTACTATAGGCACAGATAATAAATTTATACAGATGTCTCATACCTGTAGAAAAAAATGAAACATATATTGCTCTTAACAGACAACGCCGTAGCGGACAAGGAGCTTTTTGAAGCTTTTTTCCTTGCCTAAGTATTCATTTATGGGCAATGAAGCAAGCGAAAATAGATTTTCAATGCATTAAGTGAATGCGTTAAAGCTTTTGGAAAAAGCTTTTTTCTTGGTAGCTTTCAGTTTCATATATCATTTCTCGCCATAAGGCTGAGACATCTGTATAAATTTATTATCTGTGCTATAGGTATACAGAAATATCGCAAATTCAATTCATTGCCGAGCGTTTTTTACTAGCTTCTTTATTGCCAGCAAAAAAAACTTTTGTTGGTTGGCAATGGAAACATTTTTTTGCGCTACCTAACCTATGTTCTATGCAGGGTGAGATTTTTTTTTGGGTTGTTGTGTTGGGCAGTTGCCCGTAGCTTAGTTTGTAAGTGCGTTGGCTGCTAAGCAGAACGTCGCTGGTTCGAGTCCTACTCAGGCCAAGTTTTTATTTCATCTTTCACGGGTACTGCCTCTTGCGAAGAATTGACAAGTCTTCCAAGAGTATCAATCTGTCATGAAAAGGTGCTTCTCAACTTTGCCGATCGGAATCGGCGTTAAATTGTAGGTCCCCTCAATTCTTCACACGCACTCAGAGAATTGTTGATGAGAGTAAGCCACTTAGGCCTTGGCTCTTCAAGAGCTGTCGCGCCACTCTATTGTTTTTTTTTTTTTTTTGTGAAAAGGTTCACCGTGCGCACCGCGCGCCGCCGCGGCTTCGAGAGAAAACAACAATTCTTATACGAAACATGAGCTAGTCGAAATGTGCAGCGCCGTGCCGAGGTTCGGTCCCTAGTAAAATTTTAAATGCCACTATTATTCCGCGTGCCGTTATTATTGCCGTTATTGAAATACCACTTTTTTCCAGCGGGTGTGAGTGGGAAAACTGCCTACTAATCGTATATAATACGACGATACGACAATGTTTGTTTTATCGGCATTCCTCGGGGAACAAGTACCTATTGGCAAATATGTTTATCCAATACAATACTGCCATACCATAAAGGGCTGCTGTTGAACATCTCTTCTACACGGGCAAGGATATACTTCAGCCGAAAAGAGCCTCGCTTTCCGACGAGAATTTCAACATGCTGATGTTCATGAAGGGGAACAATCACAATCATATACATGTTAGAGTGTAAGCATCTTAGAGTGTAAGTAAGTACAAACGAATTCCTTTTGCCCTGTAAAAGAATGATTGTTAGAGTGTTAGTACACACGAATTCCTTTTGCGCTGCAAAGGAATGATTGTTGGAGTGTAAGTACAATCTGATTCTTTTGGGATTACAAAAGTTGTCTAAGTATTAGTATCGTCGACAACAAACAGATCTGCGAGAGCTTTCTATGCTCAGTCGAATGAATCGAGAGCTAGAGGACAGTCGCCTGTAAGCGTGCGCCGCAGACTTGTTTTACTGATAATTTCTTTTTCTTCTAGCATCAGAAGTGACTGAATACATTGTTGTTTTAACACTTAAACTCTTATAAAATATAATTTACCATATTAAACAAAATTACTTGTCTATTCTTGTTTCCAACTTCCAATTTTTATTAGAAAATAAAATTTTTATGGCGTGTTAACGGATTAACGATTAACGTTAACTTGCGTTAATTTTTCTAAAATTTAACGTTTTAACTGTTAACGAAGTTAAATTTTTAATTAACGGATTAGCGATTAACGAAGTTAACTTTTTGATTAACTTTTTGATACTTTTTGATACTACTTTTGATTAATAAAACCAAAAGTAATGGACATACAGTTACGAAACTTTTTCATTCTTGTCACACATTCTTGTCCGTTACATGGTTTTAAAGATGATATCGAACAAGTGATGGCCTCCGTTTTCAATACACTGAGATACCCGATTTTCAAAGCTCGGCTGAACTCTTTCAAGCATATGGATGGGTATGTTCGCTATTGCTTCACGAATGTTGTCTTTCAGATGATTTAGGGTTCGAGGCCGATTAGTGTAAACGATAGATTTAAGGTAACCGCACGGAGTCAAATCAGATGAGCGCGCCGGCCACATAAAGTCGCCTCTCAAGGAGATACGACGATCGGGGAAATGTTCCCTCAAAAGATCCATTGATGCTCGTGCGCTCGTGCTGTGTGGGCCGTGGCTCCATCTTGTTGAAACCACACGTCACCAAGGTCCAATTCATCGAGTTTTGGGATAAAAATTCTTCAATCATCACAAGACAGAAACTCTCATCCTCTTAATGTTTTATTCTGTTCTGAATCTCCGACGGCGTGCTGCACGGAATTTCGTCACGTTTCCGCTCTCCCTGAATGATTTTACCCACGAAACAATCGACTGTAACGGCCAGTAACGCGATATCCGGGAATGATGTTAAAGCGAGTACGGAAAACACGTTGAGTGGAAATTATGGAACGACCGTTGGAAAAGTACCAAGGCGCGTTGATCTTTCGTCCAATGCATGATGTCGACTGACTGAACCGTAGAACAACTTTAGGAAATCCCCTAAAAAATGATATTTTACGATTACGATTAGTTACGCTCAAAAATTCCTTTGGGATCGGAGATCAAATTGCCATCTCCGTTCTTAAAGGTGCAGCGCGGTGCATACCTACTGCGATATGTTACGGACGGATTCGTAGAACCTCCGCGCTTGGTGCGGACCTCGTTTTCTATTTTTTTCAATTTCACAGACAAGTGTGTTTTTTGGCAAATCCAGTTTTGTCATATCCACAAATAACTATACCTTGCATGCTGAACGGAGCGGAAGTAACAACTCTCAAGAGTGATTTTTCGTATAGTTTCAGCACTATTGAAGTTGTTCTAAGGAGAAAAAATCCTTAATAACATCAACGTCGAAATTGTCTTAGTTCAAAACATGCTTTGGTTTTGGCTTTTGGGTTAACATTCTTATTGAAAACACCAAATTGGTCTCGACTTACTGTCATATACATATTGCATGCCTCTATACTTATTATGAATATTCGAAAACTCCTTATACCAAATGTTGCTGCTTGCCAACCAACCTTCACATCATAAATCACAAACAGAATATCACGAACTGCAAACAAAGTTGTCTATCGTATGACGGAAGCAACAAAGTTCTAAGAGCAATTTTCCACGCTCGAACAGATTAATTTGTACCAAATTATTTCTCACCCAAAACTGTCAAACTTATATTCCCCGACTTCTTTAAACACGATTTAAATCTCTCTTCATCAACTTGCAACGTCACGTCAAGTCAAAAGTTTCCCAACGAACTTTTTTCAAAAGTTTCCAACTCACGCAACTAATTGCAGTTTTGTTTTTTCTCTGTCTACTGCATCAGTGTGACATGGCTTGAAAATTTAAAAGTTAAACATCGATAGCAGGTGGCACAGCAAGGATTTATTATTTCCATGCGCATCGTTAACTTCCTGCCGACATTGTTTTTCATTTTTGTATTCTCCATCAACAAAGTAAAAGTTTGTGTTTTTTATATATTTTTCTTGGCTGACGTAGGTATTAACTCAAAGTTGTAATAACGCCTCATGCGATGTCCTTTAATCTCCTTTGTAAGCACTTTTTTGATTTGAGGATTTTTGATTTAGAAGTTAAACATTTTTTGTTGTTGCAAGGTTAAAAAATTATGAAAACGTATTTAACTTTCGACTGTGGGCAGCTGGGGGCAGGCAAAGTTAAATCAAATAACTTTTAGAGCTTAGAGGACTTAAAAGATTTCAAAAGGCTTTAGAAATGTCAGATATAAATTAATGTAAGGTTGGTTAAGCGAGACATAAGGAAAAAAGAGCAAACCTTTCGATCTTCTGAGAAATTGGAAATACTTTCCGATTTTTGAAGTTAATCTTAATTCAGTGAAACCTGAAGAAAAGTAATTTAACGAGGAAATCGAAAGTTGGAAGTGGAAAATTATTTTATAAACACGGTTGTAGGTTTGAGCACTACTTTTTGAAAGGGAAACAATTCTACTTGATTTACAGTCAGTGCTGTGTGAGGGACTTATCGATTGAAACGGAGACAAATGTTATGGTCGTTCAAGCTTTACTTGGACCCGATGATCTGGTGGTAGTGTCACTAAAGCCTTCACGAAACGACCGTTTGAAACGGACCTGCATGGTTTGGTTAATATAATGAGGTGAGCCTCTACGAGTACCTGGTTCTCGCGTTAGCATTCAAACAAAGTAAAATAGCCTGGCTACCAACATGGGCAGAAGTGCTCTAAGAGTCATATTCTTAAAGTTCGGTGAAGAGGAAAGACTGAGTCTTAAAATCAGGATGCTGGAGTGGAGTGGAGTGGAGTGGTGGCATTGGTACTGCCACCTCATCTTAGACAGAAGATGCAGAGATCTAAGCGAATGCAAACTAATGACTAAGTATAAAAATGCTGAATACAGAGCAACGGCTCAAACCAAATTATGGCTCCAATAAAGAGATGTATCCTCTTCAATCTGGCGTTGGAAAAACAAATCAGTGACTCAGGGTGGAGTCACATTACACCTCCCAGTTGAGATTGTCGGGGTCGGGGGTGACTTCCTGGCTACGTAGAAAAATATTTAGTTGCCAAGCAACATAGGCCTCGGAAGCTGACGAATATACTGATGACGACTCAAGCAAATGTATTAAGGACAACGAAGCTCGGATATGCACGTGTATATTAGGTTGATTAATGGACCTCGTAATGCCACCCAATTAGCCAAGACTCTCAACTGCCTACATAGCGGACATAACCGCTATCCAGGAAATGCGATGGGTTGGACCGGGGAAAAAGAGGTTGAAAAAATGCAACATTTAATATGGTAATTGTTACTGGGAGCAACGAAAGCAGCTACTTGGATGAAGATTCGACGTTGGAAGCAGATTTTGGCAAAACTGTTGAGCTTCAAATGTGTAAGCGAACGCATCACGACTATCCGAATCAAGGCTTAGTTCGCCAATATTAGCCTGAAATGCTCGCATGCCCCCAACCGAAAAAAGGTTAGATCAAAGACGAGTTCTACGAGCTCCTTTACAAAACGTAAAAACGTCCTAGCTATGACATTGAAGTTGTCTTCAAATTTTAACGCGAAACTGGGAAAAGAGGACACCTTTGATAGGACAGTCGGAAAGCACAGCACGACACGACTTCCAATAACGGATTCAGGCTGATCGATTTTGTTGTAGCAAGCACGTGGTTCCCACACCTCAACATCCATAAAGAAACATGGAGATCAATCAACAGTCAACCAAGTTGAAAAATTTCCGATTGACGCTCTGACAGCGTTTGTCCAGCATTCAAGATGTTCGAACTATCCGAGGAGCCAACATCGACTCGAACCACTACCTCGTCATAGCCAAGGTAGTGCTGCGAATATCCCGACAACGACCAAACAAGGAAATGCTGCAGGAAAATCTGATGTCAGACTTCATACCTAATCGCAAGAGATCGCCAGCATGTCAAGCAACCTCTTAAGGAGTTATATGCCATCAAGCATCAACCTGCCGCCTCTGCTGTGCAATGTTTCACACAGCCACCTAAGTGAAACCCCTGTTTTGATGAAGAATGTAGACAGGAACACCGGCTTATCAGAAGAAGAAAGAGGGGGCGCGAGAAACGTCAGATCGAAGATGCCAACAGCAGGAATGAAGTTCTACCGCAAGGTTAAACAGCTGCCTCAAAGCCATCGAGCAGGAACCGGTGCCTGCAGAGAGGAGCAAGGGAACATCATGGTTGAATCGCAGTCGATGCTAAGACTCATGAAAGCCAACTTCTCTAGACTGTATAATGGCGACGACGAACTTTCATTGGACACGACGCGACGCACGGTAGCTAACAATTCCATGAACCCGACCTAGGCAATATTATGGCAAAAATCCAACAAAACTGCTGGAGCACATGGTCAAGCTGCCGAGCTGTTCAAGTCTTACTTATAATACTTATAAGTAAATGTCTGAAGCGTTTTATCTACAGTCTAATTGGTCCTTATCAATGCAGTTTCAGACCAGGAAAGTAAACCATCAACCAAATTTTAGCTATGCAGCAGACCGTGGAATAAACTTATCAACTCCAAATCGACCTTTTTATCGATTTAAAGGCCGACAAACTGTATAAAGCTATGTCTAGTTATGGCATTTCTGTCGAAGCACATTCGTTGTGCAAAATGACGATGTAGAACTCACTCTTCATCAGTGTCAGTAACGACTTCTCCGACGCCTTCGATGCCAAAAAAGGCTTAATACAAGGTGATGCACTGCCATGTGATTTCTTTAACATCGTGCTTGAGAAGAAAGGGCAAAATTTCACCGGCAACACCAAAGCCACTACTTTCCAAAAAGACGCCGATGATATTGACATAGTAGAAATAACGCAGCTTGATGTTAGTAACACTTTTGTGAGAATTTGAAACAGAAGCGTGGTTATTGAGAGAAAATTTACTTTTATGCTGTCTTCGAGGAAAGACGCAACACCGACTACACAACACCCCCTCATCATTTCAGTTCTGCTGTACGGTGCAGAAGCATGGACATTGACAATATTTGGCTTAAGCTGTTTCATGAGGAAAGTTCTTCGGATTATTTATGACCTTATTGGTCCGGCCCGGAAAGTTCGACAACATTCCAGAGGGACGAGGAAGAAGAGGAAGATCGTGACTCAGGTGGAGCACAAAGGTGGAAGAGTGCAATCAAATTAGAGTGCAAAGCTGGAGACAGTTAACTATTGACCGAGCTGGCTCGCGAAGGTTGTTGCGAGAGGCCCAAGTCCCCGGGACATACACAAGAGAGTATCTTCACCAAGCCCACACAATTAATGGCTTATGCAGACTTCACGGTCTTTGAAAAGAACCCACAAGCTGTCGAACCTCAGTTTTCCAATTTATCTAATTTGTTGAAGAAAACCTGGAACTGCATATAAGTTAAGGAAAACACATGAACAGAATAGCTATGTCGCCAAAAAACATTGGCAGAAAAGGAACAACGTGCGAGATTTGTTAAGCTGCGCATGGTCGCCAGCACTTCTCGTCAATCTTAGTGAGAAACCAAGCAGTTCGGAAACACCACCTTAGATGACTGCTGCGCTCGCTAGAGGACTGTTTACTTGATTATTGGAGACTTTTTGGATTTTTAGCTATCTTACACATGTTTAAGTGAGTTCTTGTCTGCTTCCGATTAACTACAGTGAGTGATTGGTGTGATTCAGCTTAACCCCCTTGAAATGTTAAAGTTTTCCTTAAGTGTTGCATGGTCACCACAAAGTACGACCCACACTCAACCTTAAAAGTCAGATATTTTATTAGAACTCCCAGCCACTCCTTGCAGGAATTAGGATTAACTTTGTAGTCCATGTTAAAAGTATTGTTTTATAAAATACATATACGCCATAGTGAACGTAATTTTGACCAGATAATAAGAAGCCTACTTCAGTCATTCTGAACGCATTTTTTATATTTGTTATTTTTATTTATATTCCAGACTGCGAAAATATATAAGAGATTTGCTTAAACATTTAAATCAATAAGAAAAAAAATTAATAAAATCCATTTTTATATTGCAGCTTCTCTGTGTACATCCTGGTGGTCGCATATCTTCCCAACAAGAACTCCAGCAAACTCCACTGCTTCGTCAAATCGACTTCAAAAAAATTGTCGAAAAGAAAGCCAAACCGCCCTTCAAACCTCCCGAAGACCATCTCAATTGTGATCCCTGTTTAGAACTCGAAGAAATGATAGTCGAAACTAGACCATTGCACAAAAAGAAGAAACGTTTAGCCAAACAACGATCAGCCCAACGGGACAGTGATCCAGAAACAATTTTAGTCAAAGAATTTCGAGTCTACAATCGCTACAAAGAATTAAAACGGAAAGCTATGGAGAAAAAGGAAAACGACTGGCAGAAAGAACTAGAACTAGCAATGGCCAATTCAATTGTAAATAGTTTAGCACCAATCAAAGAACGTGAAATTCCCTGCTGTTCGAAGGGAGAACGTTCCGAGAGTTTAGATTTTATTGATAGGTCACCTTCGCCCAAAACTTCATCAAAGTAATTTTTTTTTTCTCTAAACTTCTTACAAAAAATTAAATATTTGCACTTAGATTTGTAAAAATGGACCACGACAAATTAAAACAAATAAAATAAGACCTACTTTTAGATTTATAAATTATTATTAAAAATTAATGTTAAACAAAAAAAAATAGTAAAATTTTACATAAGTTTATATTGAAATCAAAATTTATATGAAAAATTGTTTTCTAGAGGTTCCTTCCAGTTATTATTTCTGGAAAGTTAAAGTTTTCTTGTTACTAAATTTTAAACCTTCTAAGCCTCGAAAATATATCACTGTTACATGTACTTATCATTTTAATTAAAAACTCAAAAATGTAAGAATGACACAAATATTCTAATCACTATACCTATAAAGTTTCAAAAAATTATTAAAACTAAATCAAAACTTTAGAACAGTTACTAGTCAGCACAACCTTCTATAAGTCATAGGCTATTTTTCATAAAATAGAAATATGTATTCATATTGTCACCACCAGCTGTATTATTGTAATAAAATAAGTCAAATAACTTTATTTTGAAATAATAAAAATAAGTAAATCATTCGGTTTTATAAATAAAAAAATTTCTTAGTTTAATCATAATCAATATAAGCAGACGTAAGAGGTTCAGCAAAATACTGTCGCTAGGCGCTTTGAAAGTGAACGCTACTTGGGTCTCGATTTGATGTTTGTTTTTTTATAATAAGCACGCACTGAAGGGGTTTCTATTCCCTTTGTGGCATCACAGCACAGTGCGAGCGTTAGGGAAAATGGAATAGACGGAGAGAGTTTAGGATGAGGTGTCAGTTAACATTGTCCTTGAATTCTTGAACATTGCATGGAACGGGGAAGACAGAGTGTGGAAGAGAATTCCACATTCGCGTAGTACGGCTAAAGAACGAACATGACCGTACGACTGAAGTTGGGCTTGAATATCGTAAGGGGAGGAATGAAACTGGCTATTTCACTAGAGCATATACCATTGAAAAATCTATAGAAGAGGGTGAGGCATGAGACATTACGTCGTTATACAAGTGACGTAAATGTCACAACGATGTTATGGTCGGTGCGGGGAAATAACTCCACGGGAACTAACTCCACTGAGGGATTTACTTCCCACCAAGTGGGAACTTACTCCACTTTTGTAAAGTGTAGTTAGTTCCCATGTACGGTGAGAACTTAGTTCACTTTCTAATGGGAACTAAGTTCACACATTTATACATGGCGCAGGGAAACTGGTCCGGAAGTCAGAAGTCCCGAAAATGGGTTTCGGGGCTAATGACCACTATGGTGGGTCATTCGTGTATGCATACATAACAACAACCCCAAAATGTCCTATAAATAAATAAGATCATTTTTATTTACTACCTATTTGTCGAGTCGACAAAATGGATAGAGCAATTCATTTTCAAAGGTGCTGCACTGCAATGATTCATTTTGAGCATCTTTTTTCACCTTGGTGGATGATGACTATCTGTAACACTCATTATCAATTTGGTTTGATTGGGAATGAAGCGAGCGGAAAAAATTTTGCCCAAAAGAGAATCAATTTGGGGTGTGAAAATAAAAAATTCGCGCCATTTTTTTTATTTTCACACCCCAAATTGATTCTCTTTTGGGCAAAATTTTTAGTTCAAGCTCCAAATCCTTAATAATACAATTTTTTTAATCATTTGAGAGAGTTAATAGAGTCAATAAAAAATGTCTTTGTGATGGAACTTTTAATGTTATTGAAATAGCTCAGTTATTTAAGGGGACAAAAAGATGCAACAAGATGAAACTGGGTTGAAGTACAGTGTGCTTGTAGAATGCCCTGCTCTCACCGAACACCAAACTTCAGAAGAACGTTTGCATTGGAAAAAGCTTTCTTTATGTCACATAATCTTACATAATGCGGTATATTTCAATTGTTATATTCCGTTTTAGAAATGTTTAAAATTAATAGCAAAGGTCAGAAACCCCGAATTTGATTTCTGGACTAATGAACCACCATACCTATAGGGGGCCAGATTCTTAAAAATGGGTTTCCGAATGACTATGTTTCTCAATATTTTTGTGCATGCGATTTTTTTTAATTATTTTCAGTCTTAAAAACTGAATTTCGGATGACTTCGTTTCTAAAAGACATTTATTTTAATTTCACAAACAAAATTGCTCAGTATACTTGAATTATTCTTATTTTAATTTTTTCTCAATTAAAGTGGCAAATTATTTCAAATTCGAAGAGAACTAGATCCACTAATTATTTGAGGAATTTAATTCCCACTGTACATGGGAACTAACTACTCTTTACAAAAGTGGAGTAAGTTCTCTCTTGGTGGGAAATAAATCCCTCAGTGGAGTTAGTTCCCGTGGAGTTATTTCCCCGCACCGTTATGGGTGCGGGGAAATAACTCCACGGGAACTAACTCCACTGAGGGATTTACTTCCCACCAAGTGGGAACTTACTCCACTTTTGTAAAGTGTAGTTAGTTCCCATGTACGGTGAGAACTTAGTTCACTTTCTAATGGGAACTAAGTTCACACATTTATACATGGCGCAGGGAAACTGGTCCGGAAGTCAGAAGTCCCGAAAATGGGTTTCGGGGCTAATGACCACTATGGTGGGTCATTCGTGTATGCATACATAACAACAACCCCAAAATGTCCTATAAATAAATAAGATCATTTTTATTTACTACCTATTTGTCGAGTCGACAAAATGGATAGAGCAATTCATTTTCAAAGGTGCTGCACTGCAATTATTCATTTTGAGCATCTTTTTTCACCTTGGTGGATGATGACTATCTGTAACACTCATTATCAATTTGGTTTGATTGGGAATGAAGCGAGCGGAAAAAATTTTGCCCAAAAGAGAATCAATTTGGGGTGTGAAAATAAAAAATTCGCGCCATTTTTTTTATTTTCACACCCCAAATTGATTCTCTTTTGGGCAAAATTTTTTCCGCTCGCTTCGCTCGCTTGCAATTTTTGGTTCAAGCTCCAAATCCTTAATAATACAATTTTTTTAATCATTTGAGAGAGTTAATAGAGTCAATAAAAAAATGTCTTTGTGATGGAACTTTTAATGTTATTGAAATAGCTCAGTTGTTTAAGGGGACAAAAAGATGCAACAAGATGAAACTGGGTTGAAGTACAGTGTGCTTGTAGAATGCCCTACTCTCACCGAACACCAAACTTCAGAAGAACGTTTGCATTGGAAAAAGCTTTCTTTATGTCACATAAACTTACATAATGCGGTATATTTCAATTGTTGTATTCCGTTTTAGAAATGTTTAAAATTAATAGCAAAGGTCAGAAACCCCGAATTTGATTTCTGGACTAATGAACCACCATACCTATAGGGGGTCAGATTCTTAAAAATGGGTTTCCGAATGACTAAGTTTCTCAATATTTTTGTGCATGCGATTTTTTAAAATTATTTTCAGTCTTAAAAACTGAATTTCGGATGACTTCGTTTCTAAAAGACATTTATTTTAATTTCACAAACAAAATTGCTCAGTATACTTGAATTATTCTTATTTTAATTTTTTCTCAATTAAAGTGGCAAATTATTTCAAATTCGAAGAGAACTAGATCCACTAATTATTTGAGGAATTTAATTCCCACTGTACATGGGAACTAACTACTCTTTACAAAAGTGGAGTAAGTTCTCTCTTGGTGGGAAATAAATCCCTCAGTGGAGTTAGTTCCCGTGGAGTTATTTCCCCGCACCTGTTTGAACGCGGTAATCTCAGGAACTACTGGTTCGAATGGTATAATTCTTTTTGTGTTGGATGGTACCTTAATCGACTTAGACTTTAGGCTACTTAACATTAAGCTGTGACCAATAGCAGCGAAGAATCTGTTTAAAATGGGGAAAAAACGGCAAAAAATATACATTTTTCTGCGTTTTAACGCACTTATCTCAGGAAGTACTGGTTCGAATGGTATAATTCTTTTTGTGTTGGATGGTCCATTGATTGAGGAAGACTTGAGGCTATTTAACATTAAGCTGTGACCAATAGCAGCGAAGAATCTGTGGAAAATATGGAAAAAACGGCAAAAAATATACATTTTTCTGCGTTTTAACGCGCTTATCTCAAGAACTGCTTTATGAAATTGAACAATTTTTAAATGTTGAATGGTCCATTTATCAAAGAAGGCTTGAAGCTAAATAAAATTTAGCTGCGACCAATAGGAGCGAAGAATTTGTGTAAAATGTGGAAAAAACGGCAAACAATACAATTTAATCTACACTAATATATAAAGCTGAAGAGTTTGTTTGTTTGAACGCGGTAATCTCAGGAACTACTGGTTCGAATGGTATAATTCTTTTTGTGTTGGATGGTGCCTTAATCGACTTAGACTTTAGGCTACTTAACATTAAGCTGTGACCAATAGCAGCGAAGAATCTGTTTAAAATGGGGAAAAAACGGCAAAAAATATACATTTTTCTGCGTTTTAACGCACTTATCTCAGGAAGTACTGGTTCGAATGGTATAATTCTTTTTGTGTTGGATGGTCCATTAATTGAGGAAGACTTGAGGCTATTTAACATTAAGCTGTGATCAATAGCAGCGAAGAATCTGTGGAAAATATGGAAAAAAACGGCAAAAAATATACATTTTTCTGCGTTTTAACGCGCTTATCTCAAGAACTGCTTTATGAAATTGAACAATTTTTAAATGTTGAATGGTCCATTTATCAAAGAAGGCTTGAAGCTAAATAAAATTTAGCTGCGACCAATAGGAGCGAAGAATTTGTGTAAAATGTGGAAAAAACGGCAAACAATAAAATTTAATACAATATAAAGCTGAAGAGTTTGTTCGTTTGAACGCGGTAATCTCAGGAACTACTATTTCGAATTGTAAAATTCTTTTTCTGTTGGATAGTCCATTAATCGATGAAGGCTTTAAAATAAAATAAATAAATAGAGTGGTGCGACAGCTCTTGAAGAGCCAACGCATAAGTGGCTTACTCTAATCAACAATTCTCTGAGTGCGTGTGAAGAATTGAGGGGACCTACAATTTAACGCCGGCCGATTCCGAACGGCAAAGTTGAGAAGCATTTTTTCATTACAGATTGATACTCTTGGAAGATTTGTCAGGTCTTCGCAAGAGGCAGTACCCGTGAAAGATGAAATAAAAACTTGGCCTGAGTAGGACTCGAACCAACGACGTTCTGCTTAGCAGCCAACGCACTTACCAACTAAGCTACGGGCAACTGCTTTAGGATTTATTCTACTTAAAATTAAGCTGCGACCAATAGCAGCGAAGAATCTGTGGAAATGTGAGAACTGAGATTTTTTTCTGAGATCTCTGAGATGAAATTATTTTGGATTCGATTTCTCACTCAGCTATTTTACGTGGCTGACATATGTGCAGCAACAATTAGTAAGGTAACTATTAAATCTCAATGATAACTGAGAATTATGTTCCACCAAGGCACCAAATGATTTTGCCTCAGTCAAGGTGACATTGAGATCTCAGTGAGATGTTGTTAGGTGGAACTGGCCTAATAACTGCTCAAATTAGAATTTTGAGAGTTCAATTGATTTGTGAATGTGATTGATTGCACTATTTGTGCAGATTATTGTGTTTAAACCATATCATTTTATGTACTTCTTAACTAAAAAATATGCTCAGTTTAAAGAAAAAAAAAAATTTACTTAACGAAAAAAACGATGCAGAAGTAAGAGAGATATTAGAATTAGGGAGAGTTCACCCAAGGGAATGCTTTAAGTATGAACAACTGAAGGGAATCATAAAAAATGCTCAAATTTTTCAAGTTCAAGAGAATTACGACCTAGGGAGAGTTGACTGCAATGCAATTTTACAATAACTTCCGAACAAAATTCCCACGCGCGCATGATGCACAAGTCGAGATGATACTCTGGCCGGTGGACGAGGGAGAGGCGGACGAAGTCGCGGGCAACTCGTCGCCCTAGTATTAAAGTGCCGTATACGCCATTTTTACATTTTTGGGAAATCGCTTTTGAATGTTTGGAAGTCTATTACGAAAAAACTAACCGCTGACATTTTTTGATTTTTTTGTATGATATACAGTTAAGAATTCTCTTCCATATACATGTTATTTATCATCTGTTAGTCTTTTAGTTTTCAAAATATTTAAATTTTTGTCCAAAATGAGTTTGCCGTATACGCCATCAAAATCAGAAGTTTCTTTCCTTTTCATACACATACGTCAAAAAAAAAAAGATTCTGTATTCTCACTTTGTACAGGATCGAACTCAAGCACATTTTTAACCCCCCATAACTTTTGAACCCATAGAGTTAGAAGCTTCAAATTTGAATTAAGTATTAACTTCATGTAAACAAAGGCCCTGTAAAAAAAATAATTTTTCAGAACCACTACTTCCTGAGATTATTTAACAGTAAAAATATCAAAAACCGTAATTGACTCACTCACTGACTCACTGATCATCAAAATTATGGAGCACTTCTTACAATAGCAGAATCTTGAAATTCGGTACAATTGTACAATGGTAGGTTTTCGGGTGTATACAAAGGAGAAAATTTCAATTTGCGCATTCAGGGGGCGTGGTATCCGCCCACTTTCTTAAAACGGCCGTAGGATGTGGAAATTCTAATAGGGTTTTGGTTGAATATAAGGAAAATATTTTAGTTACATTTACGGACGTAGGATGTTGAAATTCGGAATTATTAAAATAGTCCGGGAGGCGACCGTAAGACTACCTACCTCATCAGCTTAATGCTAAATGACATGAAAGTCGGACAGACTTTTCCTGGGCCTTTTGGCGGCTTAATTGCACTTCCAGTTGCGTTTATACAATGGGAAAATTGGAAAAGTACAAAGAAGTCAATAGACATTTCGTCGAAGATACCAAATCATATATGGTCGGCCGGAAATAACTCGGGCCTTTCCCTTTGTCCGACCATGTTTAAAATTGTATTTTTGGTGTTGTCCTACTTCATTGAGTAAATGGGCAAATGTGGTATCAAATGAAAGCTTAGACGTCTACATTAAGAATCTACTGGTCGGACAAACTTTACATGGGCCAATCGCATGCGACCGACCGCATTTTTCAAAAAAAATCTGTTAATTTCCTTAATGATTTTCTCAACTCAGCATCAAAGTTTGTCCAACCAGTAGATTCTTAATTTAGACGTTCTAAGCTTTCATTTTATATCCCACATGTGAAACATTTGTATAAAACTTAATTTCTTATGAATTTATGTAATTCTTACGTAAGAAGTTCCGCACTGGAGAATTCATTTTGGCACGTCCTCTCTTCACGAAGCTTAGCAGACTACTGATAAATATTTTGTGTCCGCTTCGGTATTTATACTTTTTTTTCGATACTGCGTAGGCCAGTATTCACATACGGCAAATGAAAAGTAAAATATTTTTCGTGACTGTGACGTAAGTATATACGATTTCGAAGCATCATACTGAAATTTGTATGCACATACGTCAAATCAATACTGAACGATCATTTGATTTTCTATGACTTATGTTCTTAGACTATAAGACGTACGTCAAAACAATTCTCAAAATTTTTTTTTCGTAAACTGCATGAAAAATTTGCCGTAAATGCCAAAATTTGGCGTTTACGTCAAAACAATACTTGAACTTGTTGATTTTGATGGATATACGTCAAAACCATTCTGAATATCTCAGCAATGAAAAGAGATAGAAGAAAACGGATAACAGATTTGAAAAGAGCGCCCTCGAAAATATAAGACTACATACCCAGTTCAAATTATGAGTTTTGGCGTATACGGCACTTCAATACTAGGGCGACGAACTGCTAGTGGAAAATAAAAATGATTTAGAATTTCGAACTTGAAAAAAAAAATATAGTATAGGTAAAAATGCCAGCGAGCGAAGCGAATTTTTTCACACCCCAAATTCATTCTCTTTTAGGCAAAATTTTTTTCCGCTCGCTTCGCTCGCTAGTAAATTGATGTTAAATGTTCCGAATCGGCAGAGTCAAAAAGGAGCTCAAAATGAAAGATTAAAATGCAGCTTCTGCTTTCAAAACCGTTTAATGCATAACAAGATGTGTGGATGCCTTTCCAAATTGTAGAAAGCGACAACAGTTTTGAAAAATGAAATGCTCTGCCCATTTTGTCAACAAATAATATTAAATACTAGTGGTCCAATTAATTTGTTAGATTTCGTTTAAATTTGTAATTAATGAGCTTGCACGAATTTAATATATTTCTTTTTTTGTACCATGTACATTTATTGTTTGTACATATTATTGACAAGTACAAATTAATTTTCTGAATTACATTTTTTTTTCATTCGAGACCTTTGTCCCATAAAAAAAATAATAATATAAACCACAATACTCGGTAAATTTTGTTGTGAAATTGCGTTAAGCCCAGCTTAAAATTGCTCTGTCCAAAAGTAAAATAAAACCGGCTTCCTTGTTTTCTCTTTCTCGGCTTTATTTCTCAGTTGGCATTCGGCGTTATTTCACATTGTCGAAGTGAAATAAGACCGAATGCTAAAATTCGGCGTTGTTTCACTTTGGTTAAGTGAAATAAGGCCGAATTTCAGAATTCGGCGTTATTTCGCTCGGCGTTATTGCACGGCACCAAAAATCGAATACATTTTTTTCTAATAGTTTCCGAGTTATGTTAAAAATAAAGCTTTTTTATTTTTTCTAATAACTGTCACACACATAACCTGTCAATTTCTTTTCCTAATTCATAATAAATAAATAAAATTATTTTATTGTTTTTTTTTATATTCTTATATATATATCACTATTTCGGTTTCTATCTCACCCAAAGGTTGCCTGGAAGAGATTGCTACCACAGCAATAAGGTCGCCTTTTATACAACTAATACTTGCGTAGATTTAAGTAATATTTATGTTTTTTTGTGCAATAAAGAATATATAATAATAATATATTATTATAGAAACAGTTTTTTGACATGGCTATTAGTTGAGTACTTAGATAAGCCCCTAAGTAGTTTCAGCCCAGGGCCCCACAAATTCTAGATCCGCCCCTGCCTAGATGAACTCTATGCTGAATGCCTGAATGTAAAACACTACTTGAAAATTAGTCGACGCGAAAATGAAAAAACTGACAACATTCTAAAGCTTTATAATTTTTTAAAAACTAATAAAATTGAAGATGAATTTCCATATGCTGAAATGGCACTAAGAATTTTCTTAAGTATGATAGTGACCGATTGCAGTGGAGAACGTTCCTTCTCTAAGTTAAAAAGAATCAAAAACGAACTCAGAACTACAGTGATTCAAGAAAGTTTGTCGCTGATGTCAATTGAAAGCGACATCCTCAGAGGCAATGATTTTGAAGATGTGATCAATGATTTTGCTAATCTCAAATCAAGAAAAAGACCCCTTCAATAAATATTCCTTTCTTTTACCTGAAAAAATATAGTCTGTGTTGCTATATTGTTCCTTAAATTACATTCTCAATAACTTATTTAATTGTCTGTTATTTAAATTTTGTTTATTTTTGAATTTTTATATGAAATATTTATTTTTACATTGTTTATGTTTATGTTTTAAATGGTGCAATAACTATTTATCTTTTTAATGAATTAAAAAAAATTTATTTAGCGTAACGGGTTCAATGAAAATTTAACTGTTTTAAAATCACATTTTTCTTAATTGATTGTTTAAATTAACAATCAATTAAGAAAAATGTGATTTTTAAAATGTACCTACATTCATATGAATTTTTTTATTTACATTTTGTTTTTTATATAACTATATCTGCTTGCGTTGAATTAAGGTTTTCTTGCAATAAAATGTTTGTTTTTTAACGAAATTTGATAAAAAATATCACGAAAAGACATTGTTTTTCTTTCAAATATAAGGGTGCCAATAATTGTACCGGTGGGTGCCAACAATTGTACCTGGATGCCAATGATTGTACCTTTTCGCAGGCTTTTCCTATTTTGGTGTTTTTATAAAATTCTTTTTTTAGAAAACTTTAATGCTCGTAATATTCAAATTTAAAATTTCTTAAATTTTAATTTGACATATAAAACATATTGCAAACTCTTTTATATCGAGAGTTATTCGCAATTAAAAGTGAAAAAATCCTTAGGGGTGCCAACCATTGTACCCGTTACGCTATTTAAAAAATTAAAAGAATAAATATCAATTCAAAGTTATGTGATTTTTTCTGTATACCTTTATTGCACAACATAACATTTTTATACAGGGTGATTCACGAGCGTTGTGCCAAAAAGCTAGAGCGTGTAGGTTGAGTTGAGACAAGAAAAAAATCGTATGGGAGGGGGGGGTCTATTCCCCCCCGTTTAGCCGGGAGGGGCAATTTTCTGAAAAATTGACTTATTTTGTAAAAAAAAATATTAAAAATCAATGGCTTAGTTTACAACATCGTGCTATACCTTTCTGAAAAGCTAAAAACTTCTTCTTTCACTTTGTTCTTAAAATAAATTTTTGTAACGAATAGTTTTAAAAAAATAAATTTTCAAACTCAAAATTTTCAAAAAAAAAGCCAAAAAAAATTTTTTGAACTAATTTTTTTCAAAATTTTATGTAATTAGGTACTGATTTTGTTTTAAAATTTCAATGTCTTTGTTAATTTTTAGTCGAAAACAGAAAACCGAATGCAAAAATGTCTTTTCGTTTTTGAGAAATTAAAAAAAAAACCAAAACCACTTTTTTCTAAGAAAATCTCTGTTTTTATTTTTACCTATCTGGACTTTTAGTTTGATTTACTAGTTTAATTTGTAAATTTAATTTTTTGTAATTAGAGTTTTATGAGGACTCGATAAAGTAGAAAAGTATTGGATTTTCCCTGGATTAATCATTTTGTTCATTGAAAACGTCTGCCATTGACCTTTCACTTCTAGCTCTCCGTGCTCTCGTCGGCGGATTCTTGAAAACATGCTACAACTTGGGCGCCATCTATTGGGATATCTTTCAGCGTAGAGTCTTTCGGCTTCCCGATCTCGACAACAAGTAAAACCGTAGCAGAAGTTCCTGTCCGCTAACTCTTCTCGAACATATGAGTTTGTTATTGTTATGTGTTGATGAATTAATATTTTAATTGTAAATGGTTGTTAAGTAAATATGCGATGCCTTTTATTAACCTTTAGGTTGTTAATTGTTTTTTCATTCATGAAAAATTGCGGTTTAATTATCTTAAGCCCCAAGCAGGTAGAACCCTTCGCCGGCGAGTGGCCGCGGCCCCAGGTATAGTAAGAAAAAATTGCATTTCAGTTTTCAGACGTTATTAATGAATAAAATGGTTAATCCATTGAAAATCCAATACTTTTCTACTTTATTGAGTCCTCATAAAACTCCAGTTACAAAAAATTAAATTTGTAAATTAAACTAATAAATTAAACTTAAAGTCCAGATAGGTAAAAATAAAAAAAAAAGATTTTCTTAGAAAAAAGTGGTTTTGGTTTTCTTTTGATTTCTCAAAAACGAAAAGACATTTTTGCATCCGGTTTTCTGTTTTCGACTAAAAACTAACAAAGACATTGAAATTTTAAAACAAGATTAGTACTTAATTACATAAAATTTTGAAAAAAATTAGTTCAAAAAATTTTTTTTGGCTTTTTTTTTGAAAATTTTGAGTTTGAAAATTTGTTTTTTTAAAACTATTCGTAAAAACAATTTATTTTAAAAACAAAGTGAAAGAAGAAGTTCTTAGCTTTTCAGAAAGGTATAGCACGATGTTGTAAACTAAGCCATTGATTTTTAATAATTTTTTTTACAAAATAAGTCAATTTTTCAGAAAATTGCCCCTCCCGGCTAAACGGGGGGGAATAGACCCCCCCCTCCCATACGATTTTTTTCTTGTCTCAACTCAACCTACACGCTCTAGCTTTTTGGCACAACGCTCGTGAATCACCCTGTATAATCACTAGCAGTTGCCCGCGACTTCGTCCGCCTCTCCCTCGTCCACCGGCCAGAGTATCATCTCGACTTGTGCATCATGCGCGCGTGGGAATTTTGTTCGGAAGTTATTGTAAAATTGCATTGCAGTCAACTCTCCCTAGGTCGTAATTCTCTTGAACTTGAAAAATTTGAGCATTTTTTATGATTCCCTTCAGTTGTTCATACTTAAAGCATTCCCTTGGGTGAACTCTCCCTAATTCTAATATCTCTCTTACTTCTGCATCGTTTTTTTCGTTAAGTAAATTTTTTTTCTTTAAACTGAGCATATTTTTTAGTTAAGAAGTACATAAAATGATATGGTTTAAACACAATAATCTGCACAAATAGTGCAATCAATCACATTCACAAATCAATTGAACTCTCAAAATTCTAATTTGAGCAGTTATTAGGCCAGTTCCACCTAACAACATCTCACTGAGATCTCAATGTCACCTTGACTGAGGCAAAATCATTTGGTGCCTTGGTGGAACATAATTCTCAGTTATCATTGAGATTTAATAGTTACCTTACTAATTGTTGCTGCACATATGTCAGCCACGTCAAATAGCTGAGTGAGAAATCGAATCCAAAATAATTTCATCTCAGAGATCTCAGAAAAAAATCTCAGTTCTCACATTTCCACAGATTCTTCGCTGCTATTGGTCGCAGCTTAATTTTAAGTAGAATAAAGCCTAAAGCAGTTGC
The DNA here is from genome assembly GCA_943590905.1 of Sphaerophoria taeniata. Lineage (NCBI taxonomy): Eukaryota > Metazoa > Arthropoda > Insecta > Diptera > Syrphidae > Sphaerophoria > Sphaerophoria taeniata. The sequence goes on from OX016540.1 coordinate 192,787,335, forward strand.
CCGTAGCTTAGTTGGTAAGTGCGTTGGCTGCTAAGCAGAACGTCGTTGGTTCGAGTCCTACTCAGGCCAAGTTTTTATTTCATCTTTCACGGGTACTGCCTCTTGCGAAGACCTGACAAATCTTCCAAGAGTATCAATCTGTAATGAAAAAATGCTTCTCAACTTTGCCGTTCGGAATCGGCCGGCGTTAAATTGTAGGTCCCCTCAATTCTTCACAAGCACTCAGAGAATTGTTGATTAGAGTAAGCCACTTATGCGTTGGCTCTTCAAGAGCTGTCGCACCACTCTATTTATTTATTTTATTTTAAAGCCTTCATCGATTAATGGACTATCCAACAGAAAAAGAATTTTACAATTCGAAATAGTAGTTCCTGAGATTACCGCGTTGAAACGAACAAACTCTTCAGCTTTATATTGTATTAAATTGTATTGTTTGCCGTTTTTTCCACATTTTACACAAATTCTTCGCTCCTATTGGTCGCAGCTAAATTTTATTTAGCTTCAAGCCTTCTTTGATAAATGGACCATTCAACATTTAAAAATTGTTCAATTTCATAAAGCAGTTCTTGAGATAAGCGCGTTAAAACGCAGAAAAATGTATATTTTTTGCCGTTTTTTTCCATATTTTCCACAGATTCTTCGCTGCTATTGGTCACAGCTTAATGTTAAATAGCCTCAAGTCTTCCTCAATTAATGGACCATCCAACACAAAAAGAATTATACCATTCGAACCAGTACTTCCTGAGATAAGTGCGTTAAAACGCAGAAAAATGTATATTTTTTGCCGTTTTTTCCCCATTTTAAACAGATTCTTCGCTGCTATTGGTCACAGCTTAATGTTAAGTAGCCTAAAGTCTAAGTCGATTAAGGCACCATCCAACACAAAAAGAATTATACCATTCGAACCAGTAGTTCCTGAGATTACCGCGTTCAAACAAACAAACTCTTCAGCTTTATATATTAGTGTAGATTAAATTGTATTGTTTACCGTTTTTTCCACATTTTACACAAATTCTTCGCTCCTATTGGTCGCAGCTAAATTTTATTTAGCTTCAAGCCTTCTTTGATAAATGGACCATTCAACATTTAAAAATTGTTCAATTTCATAAAGCAGTTCTTGAGATAAGCGCGTTAAAACGCAGAAAAATGTATATTTTTTGCCGTTTTTTCCATATTTTCCACAGATTCTTCGCTGCTATTGGTCACAGCTTAATGTTAAATAGCCTCAAATCTTCCTCAATTAATGGACCATCCAACACAAAAAGAATTATACCATTCGAACCAGTACTTCCTGAGATAAGTGCGTTAAAACGCAGAAAAATGTATATTTTTTGCCGTTTTTTTCCCCATTTTAAACAGATTCTTCGCTGCTATTGGTCACAGCTTAATGTTAAGTAGCCTAAAGACTGGGTTTCCTTTTTTCTTGAACTCCGAGCTCGTGTAAAAGCACGCACTGGTGTTAGTGAATATTTCCCTTTCTCTTTTTTTTTATTTCCGTCTCATATAGCCACTTGAATTGAAATTTCTAGTTTTCTATTTCTAGTTTTTGTATTTTTCTCTGCTCACTCAGAATTCAGTTAGCGATGTGTAAGAAATGAGATTCGCTTACGAAGGTCCACAAAATAGGGATGAAAAAAGAGGTATTTTCGCATGTATCTATTTACTATGTGAAATTGTAAACAGTGGTGTGGACATACACAAAAATGCATCTACATTCTACATACGTATTATCTTATGTGCACTTAGAGTAGGAGTAGCATTCATGAATTCTTGTTTTTCTTTTTTCTTCGCAAATTTTGTAATTCGGGATTATGATGGTTTTGGAATTGTTTCTTTTTTTGGGTTCCTGACGAACGATTTTAATTTTTCTTTGGTTTCATCTTTATATATATCTATAAAGACACGTAGGTACTTTTTGACAAGCTATGAAAAATTAAAAAAGTTTAAGACGACATTTTGATCAAACATGATTATACGATGATAGAAAAATCAAAAAAGTAATTGCCTCAATTCTGTCTTTCCTTGGGAATTTAGGCAAAAGTTATTTCTTTAGCCGATTTGGGTTATGGAGATTATTTGACTTTTTTTAAATAGGCAAAAAATTACTCAAACTATAACATTTTTTTTTTATTTTTCCCAAATGCATTGGGGTTTATTTCTTCAAGGTTTCAAGGAATATAATATAATATAATAAAATTTATTTTTCAAAACCTACCTACGAAAGTAATAATATTATGAAGAAAAATGATTCCAAAATCAAAAATTATTTTTTTGTACCTTTACCTTTATGTACTAAAGCAAAATAAAATCAATCTTTTTTATACAAAAACAAAACAAGATTAGGTCAAGATTAGACATTAGATTGAATTTTATAATTCTTATAATTCTAAAACAAAGATCTCAAAGAAAGAACCATAATTCAAATCATCGGCAAAAACAAAACCCTTTACATAATCCTAAGAAATGGCACACACCACCACGAAAAACAATCGTTTCTTCATTGCGTAGGTAACAGGTTTGTTCTTCATCTAAAAGGATATTACGATCCCACCAGCATAGAGAAACGAGAGGAAAAAATGTCATTGCTACAAAAAAACAGAAGCAAAACAAAAAACAAAAAAGAAACAAAACCCTTTACGTCATAATAATAAGAAGTGGCACAAACCACCCCGAAAAAAAAAATCGTTTCCTCATTGCGTAACAGGTATTTTACTTCTCAAGCCATTGCACTTGACTCATTTACAAAAAATACTCGCATTCGCATATTCGAAATGAATGCATGCAAATATGACAAATATAGGGAGGTACTCAAAACAACGTTTTCATCAAATACCTACAAAGTACATAGTAAGTGATCACAATTATTGCCTATCTATATGTCTGCATATCATAAACATTCCAGAAGTATAAAAAATGAATTTTCATTCTCAAACGAGTTCTATGAGAACGTTTGGTATGAGGAATTTTTTCTCTATCCTATGAAAAAAAAAAACGAAGAAGAAGAGAATGAAATATAAAAGAACGCCACCTAGTTCAATTCGTTTGAACTGAGTACCTTAGTGTGTGTGAGCAAACGCGATATTCCTTGTAAAAATGTAAAAAAATTACCCATTTTCGAATATTAATATAAAATAAACGGGTAATCGTAAAATTATTTTAGTTTCTGATTTCTATATAAAAAATATGATAAAAAATTAAAAAAATATATTTGAAAATATTGTTTGCTGCATTCTCCTCATAATTGATACACAAATATTGACTTTTTTAAATGCATTTTTAAATATGTTTTAATTTTTTTCTTTTTTTTCTAAAAACGTTACTGAGTCGAAAAAATATTCAATTTTCATAAAAAAATACTTTTGTTGTTGAGTAAAAATAAATGGGGCTGGAATCTTGTTCACCGCAGAATATTCTAAGAAAAACATGCAATTTTTTACTTTGCACTTCAAAAAAATTTAGTAAAATAATTTATAAAAAAATTAAAAAATTAATGTGATATTATGTACATTTTGACAGTATAAAAAAACATATTTTCAATTTTTTATCTTTATTACTTTAGAAATTATTCCAAATAAATCACACCTACTTTTGCTAATTTTTGCCCATTTTTCGTGTTTTCGTTAATTTTTTTTGACGAAACTGGACAAAATATTAAAAAAAAGGCCACGTCACTGAACCGTGAGACATTTAAAGAATAGATAAAAAATATAAAAAGAATAAAAAATTAATTTTTAAGGCAACAAAACTGTTCCACCGCAAACGTCTCCAAAAATTTCATAATTTTTCGTTATGCATGACCCTTTTGGGATGAAATACATTTTTCATATTTTTTTTAGCTTATTAACTTCTTAGCTTATTAAATGTATAATCTATAGTCGTTGATTTCATTTAAATATTCGGAATATTTTGGGAGCTACACAGTTTTGCGCAAAACACCAACGAAATTTTCAATGGGAAACCCAGCCTAAAGTCTAAGTCGATTAAGGCACCATCCAACACAAAAAGAATTATACCATTCGAACCAGTAGTTCCTGAGATTACCGCGTTCAAACAAACAAACTCTTCAGCTTTATATATTAGTGTAGATACAGGGGCCCCATTTTCGAAAAGTGCCCAGGGCCCCCAAAAGGGTAAAGACGGCCCTGCATAAGAATAATGTTTATAAATTTTAGAAATAAAATTAATATGTATTCTGAAATTGTTGGTTTAGCACCGCTAAACTAGCCAACTATGAGGAATCGCCCCTGCAAGATATGGGTGTAGTCCAGAAAGCCAAGAAAAGACGACTACATTGGCTCGGCCACATCGAGCGAATGGACGACAAGGCTTAAGCCAAGAAAGTCTTCTCATCGCAGCCCCCAGGTTCGAGACGACAAGGAAGACCGAACCTACGGTACAGGTTAATCAAGCAAGAAAGTATAAGTGCATTGAAGGTAGGTTTTTTACAATAATTTATTATCAACCAACAACCAAGCTTGAAAAAAGTTTTAAACCGATCCGTAGGTATGTAGGTATATTGGTGCCAAAGTAATTTTTCATCTTTTTTCACTCAAAAAAGTTGAGTGAACATCAGCGCAAGCAATAAGTATTGAAATGCCGACGAACATCGCTTCGATACAAAATTGTCAAAAACGGAATTACGCATTCCGGACAATAACAAAGTTTGATTGAAAATTTTTTCATACCAGCTTTTCACTTTCTTTCCGATCTGCAAGAAAATATTGTTTTCAAAATTCTCAGGAAAAATTAAATTCTCTCTTCTCTCTTTCAATAAACTTTGGTATTCCTTTTTCTTTTTTTCGTTACTTTTTTTCTTTATGTTTTCAATTGAAAAAAGTTTCGTATATGCTCGGGGATACGAGTATGTCATTTGTTTTGTTTGTTTGGGAACCGAACACTTTTTATTGAAATTGGCATATACCCAGTAAATTTTTGATGAGTCCATCCTTGTCGGTGTTCATGTAGTTTAATCCTGAAAAATACAACGACAAAAAAATTAAATAAAAATAATGATGGATGCATGTGCAGGTGCATTTTAAAGCCGGCATAATACTTGTTCTTGAAGCTCATTTAAAAATCCTCCCCGTGTGTGCTCCTGCATCCTGCATGAAGAATGGGGATGGTGATACTTTTTCCATACATGATTGATGCTTTCGATTGCTTGTTTTCTCGGAAAACGAAAATGAAACAGGATTTAAAGAGAATTTTAATCGTTTTAATTTTCATTACACTTTTCGTTCACTTGCGCAGTGTTGTATAGGAAAGGACAGTTATCCTTATTAATTAAGCTTTTTATTTTGGAAATTTTCAAAGGAAAATATATCAAAAGGAAGATTAGTTCCTTGCATTAAGGCTCAGGTAAATGCTCTCAAAAATTTAACATTCATTTAATTCAAACCTTGCTTCTAATTATATCATGTACCACTTTAAGTCGGTTTTCGGACTTAAAAAAAAAGTTCCTGTGATATGTTTTCAACGGTGCAGGGAACTAACTTCACTGGGAATTAACTTCACATGGGAATTAACTTCACCTCAAGTGGGAAATATCTTCACTTTTTTCTGGTGAAGTTATATCTCAAGTATGATGGGATATTATTTCACTTTTCTGTGGGTAATGACTTCACTTTGATGTGAAGCTATTTCCCACAGAAGGTGGGAATTAATTTCACTTATCTTTATAAGAGTTACACATTATTATCATGTTGTGTAGTTTACTTTCGCATCAAAATCAATGACAAATTTATTTCCAGTAGTGGGATGAAAGAAAGTTTCGTGGGGTCCCCAATGTTTTTCTGTTTTAATGTTTGCATTGAAAAATTTGCTTAGCATTGGAAGTTGATTTTTTAAGAATCAATTAGCTAAACCGGTTGACCGATTTTCTAGATTTTTTTTTAAACTATAGAAGAATAATGTAGATTAAGGATAAACAAAAGTATACTTTTCAAATCACAAATGGTGCAAATGTAAAAAAAATGATTAATTTCCTACTACAACAAAATATGAATTAAGCTGATCAATAATTCAAATATAAATTACCTATTTTGTTTGAAAATGATGTCAAATATTTTCTTAAACTATCATCGTACCAAAAAACATGCTAGTGCAAATTGTGCAAGAAAAATTAATTCATACTGTAGCGCTGCAAAGCGAGCGAAGCGAGCCGAAATTTTTTTTGCCAAACAGAGAAACAATTTGGGGTGTGAAAATAAAAAAAAATGGCGCGAATTTTTTTATTTTCACACCCCAAATTGTTTCTCTGTTTGGCAAAAAAAATTTCGACTCGCTTTGTACATTGTATTTCCTGAAGTAGACCTCATAGGATGTTAGTTCCATCATACGCGGGCAATCCGGAGCAAGATTCACGATACTATACCAAAGCGGAGGACCAATCCCAGTCCCCATATAAAGCTCCTTGTTTACCTAACCATTATTTAGTCCAAATAATATACAAAAAGCGCTCGGTTTATTAAAAGCTGAAGCTCAAATTATGGACTTAAGGCCTTTGTCTGCTCTGGCTACTTATTAAAAGAAACATGGCATTTTTGAATTCGTATGTTCATAATTTTTTTTTTCATTCGGCTGATTTTTCTCTTAAAATCAATGAACAACGGGTGGGAAATAACTTCACACAAATTTCTGATGAAGTAATTTCCCACCATAGTTGGGATATCTATAACTTCACCAAAAAAAGTGAAGATAGTTCCCACTTGAGGTGAAGTTAATTCCCATGTGAAGTTAATTCCCAGTGAAGTTAGTTCCCTGCACCTTTTCAACGGACTTGAACTCGGACTCGGACTCGGACTCGGACACGAACTCGGACTCGAACTCGGACTCACCTCGGACTCGGACTCAGACTCGGACTCAGCTCGGACTCGGACGCGGACTCGGACGCGGACTCGGAGACGGTCTCGGTCTTGGTCTAAGTCTCGGTAACGGACCTAGGCTTGAACACGGATTCCACATATAGCTATAGGTATATTCTTCCAAAGTTACGAGTAGGTATGACTTTTCAAATTCTAGTTGAAATATTGTTTCACTCGCTGGTTATTCGTGGTAAAAGCGGAATGCAAAATATTACGCTTTATTTTCCAACACCCACCAAACCGCGTTTGCCTCTGAACACAAAAGAATGCTTGCTGTGCAGAAAATTGAAAATAAAATCATTTTCATTCCGGAAAAATACGCACACTTTGTTCATGCATGATTTCCTGTAACTGCACCAGCATTGAGATCTATTGCTGGACACTCAAAGCCTTTTGACTTGTATGAAGAAGCAATTAGGTGGAAAAACAATTCCATGCAACGGTGGACGAGATAGCCAGTTTCTTTTTTCAAACCAGCATGAGGTCTGGTCAGCTCATGGAAGTCAGTCTATTGTTAGACAAAAACTGATATGTGGGAGAACACACTTTCATGGAATTTGAGGTTAAGGATTGTGCTGTTGGCGAGCTTAGTGGCATAATGAGTTAATTAGATCGTACTAAGAATGTTGTAAATACATATCATTGATATCATTCGGTATTGGTCTTAATTCGATTGTTTTGTTGGCGTGTTATACCAAGTAGGTACGCCATTGAACGAATATCAAATTCGTTGGGTTTCCCGTGAGCGTTACTAAGAATCAATTTGATAGTTTATTTTGGGGTCTTTTGAAGCTTTTACAGTTTCCGTTTGCAGGTTTCAAACATTTCAAAGGATTTTAAAAATAAATGTGGGCAAAATTCTTGGGAAATTTAGTTGGATATTCAAATTCAATGCCATGTTATGATCGCCGCCGGATAAAAAAGTTCTTACAGTAGCAGCACTGGAATACAATTTTCCTGCTACACAAAACAATATTTAAAACCCGTAGTCCAAGTTGAGTAAAGGTAGGTTGCCGAAAGGGAGAGTCTAGGTGGTATTGACTCCGGTCAGCATGAGCCTCCCATTAATACCACCGTGGCTGCTACTTCCTCCATTAATGCTACGGCCTCAAATCGGAAAATTGTCCAACGTATCTCCGACCTATGACTAAAATTTAGAGGAAGTTATCCTTTTGGAAATAATTCAATGAACCTTGAAGCTTCCAATCCATGAAGGATCTCAGCTTGAGACAAAGCTGTTTTCCATCGAGAACGGTCAATCGCATGTGTTCTCCAGTCGTCAAGGCCAAGTGCTTTGGCATTCACAGTTACTTGGTCTTTGTCTTCCTGATCATCTCGAATCTGGGTACTGCGAAAAGAAGACTTTTCTTGGCTGGAGCGTTGTCGTCCATGCGCTCGATGTGACCAGGCAAATGTAGTCGTCTTTTCTTGGCTTTCTTGTATATATCCACAGCTTTGGTACAGCTCGTTCAGTTTGCGGTTGAACCTTCTTTTTCATTTGCCATCGTTGCATACATGACCGAAAATCCGTCAATTAATTTTTATTTTACTAAGGGGTCTTTTGCGGGATTGATATTTGTCCTTAGGTTAGGTTAGGTTAGATTAAAGTGGCTGTGGATACAGGTTCCAGGCCAAAGGAAAAGGCCCATTGTGATACCACATGAATCTAGAGAATTACTTCTTACTTAGTACTTACTTACCATTTTGAGCTTTTTATAAAGCGAAGAAAATATTTAATATCCTTGTTAGCAAGTTCACTGGAATTATTGTAAAAATATTCTCCCAGACGAAGTTTCCCTAAGACGGGAAAGAGCAGGGCGTGTGAAGAGAAGGTGAAGGTTTCCTCTTCTTCTTCTTCCATACAGCTCCTGCAAAAGTCATTTGAGGCTACACGAAGTCGATTGCGTGTCTGCCTATAAGACAGTGTCCCGTTAGGACGCCTATTAGGGAGCTAATATGAAATCTGCTTTGAGATAACAAGTCCTTAGAGCGTTTTAGTCAAGTGAGGGCCAAATGAGTTTTGTGGCTGCTCACGTTGGTACATTATACCACCTAGAGCTTGATATCGTTGAGGCTGTTTCTTTTAGCATTAGTTTACATGTAGCTATCGGTATACCTATCTTTTCCCTTACAGATGAGATGGGTATGACCGTTCCATTTTTAGCGAGTTCATCGGCTCTACAATTTCCTGTGATGTCTCTGTGATCCGACATTCAACAGAGGTGGATATTAAATTGCTATCTCAATAAGAGATGATCGACAATCGAGGGCCGTTTGAGAGTTGGTTGAGATTGAGACACCGCCCGTCGAGAGATTTAATAGCAGCCTGACTGTCAGAGAAGATGCGAATATCAGAACTTGATATCACATTTTTTCTTAGCCAGGAAAGAACCTCTTTGATCGCCAAAATTTCCGCTTGAAAGACGCTTCAATGATTTGGGAGGCGGAATGAGAGGCTTAGATTAAGCTTTTCTGAGAACCTACACACCACTACGAACACCATCATTAGTCTTGAATCCATCTGTATAAAAATGAATGCTACTGTCTTCCAGAATTTTTTTGTCTTCCCATTCACCTCTGGATGGAATGGAGACCTGGAAGTTTTTCCCAAATTGGAGTTTTGGAATGGTGCAGTCTATGAACTTTGGTATAGAACGAAGAAGTTCAAAATGGCGGAATGTCCCACATTATTGTTGGTCCATTGAGAGGAGGCGTTGAATCTTATAGCTGTACTCGTTGCCACTTGTTTGCTGCAGATGTTGAGGGGTGTCAGATGAAGGAGATTTTCTAACGCCGGCCGGTGAGGGTGTGGTTCCCAATGCCTCGCTTATGCAAAGACATGCAGTGCGTTGGACTCTGCTGAGTTTGTCACAGTCACTGACTTTTTCAAATGCAGTCCACCATACTGCAACCCCGTAGGTACTGGTCGGATGACTGATGCCAATTGGTTATGCGGTTATGATGAGTATTTACCCATTTGCCAGCTGCACTTCGTATTGTTAAGCGTCATGCGACAGAACTGGATCAGTTTGATGGGGAATTCGAATTCAGACATTGCTATCATAACCTCTTAGCGATGGATGCTATCATAAGCAGCTTTGAATTCGATGAAAATATGGTGGGTTACGACTTGAATCTCATTGGTCTTTTCCAGGGCCCATGTTCTGTAACTTATCACTCGCAAGAAAAAAGTGATAAACGCAAGGAATCGAAACAAATTTCATTGAAATTGTTTTTTTAAATACTCAGGAGGTTTTTTTGAAGACCTGGGCCCATGTTCTGTAACTTATCACTCGCAAGAAAAAAGTGATAAACGCAAGGAATCGAAAAAATTTCAATGAGTATTTAAAGAATTCCGCCATTATGACATCCGACCCGGTGGACTTGTTATTTTTTAGCTTTTGGAAACCTTTTTTACCTCTTCTGTGCTGGGCCTTCATTGACTCGCTTTTCTTTTTCTTTTTTTCTAATACACAAAATTAAAACTAATTTACCACAACACACGAACGAGCCCAAGTGGAAAATCAGTTAAAAGGTTTGTTTTATATTCCACTGCAATGTTTCGTTTTACTAATGTTCTTTTGAACCAATTTTGATCAAAACATTGCATTGGAGTTGCTAAAACTAAAAATATTTTTCAACTTCATTTGGATGATTGAATGACTGAATTCAAAACTTTTTTCATCACAATCCAATAAACAAACAAAAAGATTAATACGGAGACAAGTATAAACCCACCAGCCACTAATCCAAAAGTTAAAAGCTGTTCACTGTTCGTTGAATCAAAACTCATTGTTTAAAACCAATTCCAATTAAATTTGTTTCGCAAAATTTCCTTTGAAATTAAAAAGAAAAAAAAAACAGATAAAATCCAAAACGAAGGACCGAAAAATTAATTGAATCTATCTGTAAGTGAACTCGGGTAAGCTATGTTGTTGACCACTCCACTCACAACAAAATAACCACTTTGTTTCTATCCACGAAATTATTTGAACATTTTGTGTGGAAAAAGTTGGTTGAAATGAAACTATGCTCGCGGCAGTACCCTACACTTACAACTGTGGGAAATTAAAAACAAAATTATGCTGAAATTTTACTTTGATACCATAGCGAAGGGCTATTTACTTTTCATCTTTCTTCCAATCCACTTAATGGTGAAATTATTTTATTTAATCAAAAATAATTACATTTTGAATGATTGGTTATTTATTGATATTAAAAAGCGGGTGAGAGTATTGGGGTATTGTGTGGTGTACCGAGTAAACTAGTGAATTCAGTTTTATTCAAATATTTTGGTGTACATCAGGAGGAGGAAGGATATGCTCCTCACCACTTTTCAACGCCCTTCATAAACCTTCTTACAACAAATTCTCGTCAAAGCTGGGATAATTTACTTATTTCTGAAAAATATCTTTGGCGTCCAACTTAAGACCATTCTAATTTCAATGAACTTAATTTACTCGTGAGTAGGTATTATTTCAGCGTCTTCTCATCCATTTCTATTGCTTGGAAGCTAAACGAAATTGTAAGTGCATTTCAATTACTTAAGGGGAAATCCTCTCAATTGGAAGTGAGAAATCGATAAGGAATCAAAGAGGAAGAGCAAAACTTGAAAAATGGTTCAAGAACAAAAGCCCCAGAACATTTTCCTTACAAAAACCAGTTTAAGCAGCTGGCATGAAGTTGCTGAAGTTTAATGGAACAGGTTCGTTGAATTGAAGAGTTCGATTGAGTAGGGCATGTATTTTTTTTTTTCAAACAAAAGTTCGAAGGTTTAATTGGAAGGTAAGAAAACTGGCTCAAGGTCATTAAGAGAGAACCCAGGCCTGCAGAGATGAACAAGGGAACATCATAGTAGAATCTGAGTCAGTGCTGAGGATTTTTAAAGACCACTTCGTTAGACTGTATAACGGCGACGATGCGAAGAACAGAATCCCGCAAGCCATTCATTGGACATGAAAACGATAGCCATTATACAAATCCTATTGTAGACTATACGCAATCAAGTCGTCGTTATGATTAGAACGGCAAAAACAATCTACTACGATCACAAACTTGGTAGCCTAACATCTGGTAAAAAATTATGGAACAACTTGTGAGAAATCGGTATAGGGAAACGATGTAAGAGGTCAACTGACGACATCGACTGTAATGCTCTTAATCAAAAGTTTACTACCTCACCAACGTCCCTAAACTTAGCCTCGACCGTGGATCCTCTAATTGAAAATGAATCAACTGGTATAAACAGTTCCTTCAACTTTGCAAGGATACAACAGAAAGATATTGTGGAAGCCATTATATCAATCAAATCAAATGCCATAGGCCTAGATTTGTTGGAACCTAAGTTCGTTAAGCTGTAGCTACCATACCTACTACGCTTCATTAATCACATATTTAACAGCACAATAACAACATCGAAGTTCCCATTCTCCCGTTTCTTTCAAAAGTATTTGAAAAAACAATTTTAAAGCAGTTACAGAATAACTTTACCATCAACAATCTTTAAAACTCCTGCCAATCTGGTTTTCGTGCAAAGCGCAGTTGCAAATCAGCTTTACTTCTTGTGACTGATGAAATAAGAATCGCAATAGACAATGATCAAATAACATTGCTAACATTATTGGACTTTTCAAAAGCCTTTGACACCGATAGTCATCCAATTCTCTGTCAAAAGCTGAGAAATGGTTTTGGTTTTTCCCAAGAACCTTGGTTGCTGGTTCATTCGTACTTAACGGAAGACAACAATGCGTGGTGGCAAATGAACGGTCTTCCACCTTTCTAAATGTTCTTGCTGGAGTGCTCACTGTATGTGAACGAGCTGCCACGTGTTGTTAAAAACTGTAAGATTCACCTATATGCCGATGATGTGCAGCTCTTTATAAGTCGTCACTTTGCAGCAAAAAATGAAGCCGTGGCTTTGATGAATGAGGACCTACACCGCATTCTGCAATGGTCAAAAAGGAATAATCTTTGCTTAAATCCTCTCAAATCAACAGCATTACCGATTCATCGTAAAGCCTTTAATCGGTCGGGCCTTAACCCTTTAAAGTTAGGAGTCGAAATAATCGATTATGTCAGCACAGCTAGGAACCTAGAACTTATCTTCAACAGCACCCTCACATGGAATGACCACCTTCATAGTGCTATTGGAAAAGTCTATGGTAGTCTTCGCGCTCTTCAGGTAACTCGAAGTTTCACTCCAACAAAAACTAAATTGCTGCTTGCCAAAACCCTCTTGCTACCAATTATGCTGTATTCATGTGAAGTTTTTTGTAATTTGGACTCTGCTGCTAGCCGTAAATTAAATGTTGCATATAATAACATTACCCGCTATGTTTTTAATCTGCGACGGTATGACGTATAACCACGTATCCAATTTTGTGCCACGTATTTCTGGCTGCAGTCTAGACAGTTTAATTCACTTCCTATCGTTCGTTATGTTACCTGCACAAAATCAATCAAACTCGACAACCGGATTATCTATATTGCAGGCTGAACTTCCCCAACAAGGACCTTTGTACTCATATAACCCCGTTTTGATTATCTTATTACTGAGCGTCAATTTTTTGTCCACGTTACGGACGTATTGGACGTTTGGAACTCCCTCCCTCTTGCGATGAGAAGTACAAAAAGCGCGAAAAAGTTTCGAAATTTAGTTTTCAATTATTTGGCAAATCATTGATTAGGTAGGGCCTTATTAATTTTGTTTATCTTTTTTTTCGTATTATTATTAATGAATATTTATAATGTAACGTTAATTTTCCCTTTTTTTTCTTTTTATTTTAAATAAATTTAAAATCTAAATTAATTTAAAAGCTGCAAAAGTTTATAAGACTATGTTTTACTTTGTAATCGATTTTGAAATAACCAATAAACAATAAACCCGACCTAGACGAAATCCAAAAAAGCCGCTTTAGTAGATGGTCTAGCTGCCGAGCGGTTCAAAGCAGAAGGAGACGATCTAGAAAGGAGCATGCACCAAATTATTTGTACGATATGGTCGGAAGAACACATGCCCGATGAGTGGAACATCAACATTGTTTGGCCGAGCTTAAAGAAGGGAGGTCCTCTAAACTGCGTCAACTACAGAGGATCAGCCTGTTTAACATAATTTATCCCCTCTTCTGTAATATGTGAACGTCTGAAGCCTTTCGTCAACAATCTGATTGGTCCTTATCAATGTGGTTTCAGACCAGGAAAGTCAACCATCGACCAAATTTTCACTTTGGGGCAGATCCTGGTAAGAACCTATGAACTCCAAATCGATACCCACCTTCTTTTCATCGATTTTAAGGCCACGTATGACAACATCTACAGATACGAACTGTATAAGGCTATGTCTAATTTTGGCATCCCTGCCAAGCTCGTTCGCTTGTGCAAAATAACGATGGAGAACTCACGCTGCACCATCAAGGTTGGCAACGAGCTTACGGAGAGGCGATGCACTTCTTAATAAAAGTCAACACCAGATGCACTATATTCCAAAAGTCTGTTTTATTTCTCGCGTTCTCCGATTCTATTGACAGCGTTATGTCAATGGCGCCACTGTGAAAATTGTGAAAGAAGCGGCAAAAATGCGTTTAACGGTAGATGAGGCCAAAAAAAAAAGTCTTGGAAGAAGACAGACAACACCAACCACCCGGACAGATCGTTTCAAGAGACGTATGTAACTTCGAGTGAAGCTCGAGGCTCCGCTATGAACACGGAGATAACAACAGCACCGAGATTAGACGAAGAATAACACTCGCTAATCGTTGTTTCTTTGGGCTAAGAAAGCAATTGAGTGGCCCTCTCTCGATCAACTAAGGAAGGACTATACAACCCCCTCATCATTCCAGTCGTGCTGTTTGGTGCAGAAGAGTGGACTCTGACAAAACCGGATGAAAGTGCCTTTTGGGCTGTTTCGAGGAAAGTTCTTCTGACTATCTATGGCATTTATGGAAACTCAAAAACGAGCTTTTTGGGTTATTCAACGACGCGAACCTACCCAGAAGAGTCAAGGACCAGTGACTCAGATGGCTTGGTCATATAACGGATGGACACCAACGCTCCTGCCCGGAAAGCCTTCGAAACCATACCAGAGGGACGAAGACGTAGAAAAAGACCGCAACTCAGTTGGCGCCCTCAAGTGGGAGAGGACCTCAACATTTTTTTTTTTTTATAATAAACGCGCACTCAAGGGGTTTTTTTATTACCCTTTATATGCCAAGAGCACAGTGCGAGCATTAGGGAAAGGATAGGGGATGTAAAAGGAGATGCCGGTGAACATTGGTTTTGAATTCTTGAACATTACAATGACTGGGGAAGACAGAGTGTGGAAGAGAGTTCCACATTCGCGTAGTACGGCTAAAGAATGATTCTCTGTACTTCACAGTACGTCCGAAATTGGGCTCAAGGGTGAACTGATGGGCATTCCTGGAGGCGCGGGTATTACGGTTGAATGTCTTAAGGGGAGGAATGCAACTGGCTATTTCACTAGAGCATATACCGTTGAAGTATCGGTAAAACAGGGTGAGACATGAGACATTACGACGATGTTCTAGAGACGTAAATGACTCAACGATGGTATTGTCACCAATCATTTTGGATGCTCTTTTTTGGATACTGTCCAGAAGACTTAAGTACGTCACTGGAGCACCAGCCCAGACGTGAGAATTGTACTCAAGCTTAGGACGTATGTAGGTTTTGTAGATGGTAGCCAGATCAGAAGGGGAAAAAAATTTCTTGCATCGCCTTAAGAAACCTAAACATTTTGCGGCATTTTTGGCGACATCGCATATGTGCTCGTTCCACAAAAGGTGGTCAGTGATGCACATACCGAGAATTTCGAGGTGCTCGGTCTCATTGATGCAAGTGCCACTCATGGATAATGGCAAGGGGGGTATGTCACGCTTCGACGATACAAGACAGCATTGAGTTTTTGAAGCATTAAACTCTACGCGATTTTGTACTCCCCATTGTACAATGCTGTTTAAGTCAGAGTTTAATGAGCTGGCTCCACTGGCTGGTGGAGACTTTGGGTTGAGACCCAAGTCCTCAACAGACTTTATAGTGAGCCTCCGGTGAACTGGACACCCATATTGAATGAGTGAAAAAGAATCGCTCCGGAAAGTCCGCTTTCAAAGAAATTCATAGTATAGAAGACAGTGTTGGTAGACCAACTTTGAGAAGTAAGGATGGAGCAGGCCAGCGTGCCCGATGTCAATAGAGTCGGGATACATGAAAGAGCTTACATGAATAAGAACGGACCGAATCCCAATTGTGATGCAGATTAAGTAAAAAACTTCATGGTTTAGGCCGACCACGACGATGATGATGACGAACGACAGCGGAAAATAAATAAAAACCATCATACTTAAGCACTATTCCACACTCATCTCAATAAAGTCGAAAGGTGAACTTTTTTTCCTCCTTAATTTATCAAAGTTTACAAGACATTAAACTGAAATAGCTACACACAGCGAATGTTACGTAAACTTGAAAGAAATGATTAATTTGAAATGTCCAATAAATATTTAATGTCCTTTGTAAATTGTGAAAGCAAACAACGAAAGCAATTTTGAAACGAGAGATCCTTGAAGCAGCAGGGGAACTAACAGTTTTTCTTTCCAAAAGCGTTCCTGGCGGTAGCAAAAAACCAGAAAATTAAAGTTTACCTTTTAAAGCGGAAGCTGTAAAGGATTGTTTGTTTGTTCGAAGTTAACACGAAACTTGAATATCCCATCGCTGCTGAAATGAATTTGTGCTAGAAAGAAGATAGGTTCTCTTAGACATCCTTGAACATTTTCCATTTGTGAGAACCTCGCAATGTTTCGTGTTCGTTTATTTTGAGCTGCACGCTGCACCTCAGGTCCTTCCTTATTGTATTGGCAAGTTTGTTTTATTCGGTTGATGAGTTCTGGATCTCTTTCGGTTCGTGTTAGGATATTAAGTTCCTCTTCCTTTCTAGAGAGAGTGCAAATAATCCTTTGCAGAAAAGAATGAGTCTTCGAAGATAAATAGGATGGTGTTCTCATGTTCATTTAATTTTAATGGAGACGTGCAGTGTGCAGTGTTTGTCTTGGCAACTTGTGAAAAGCAAAAAGTCATAGGTACGTACCTATAGTTAATTTTTTTATCTCCCTTGAGTCTTTTCATTGTTTCTTCTTCTAAAATAAGACACATTATTAAAACAAGCGTTTTTAAATAATAAAAAAAAATCACTCTCGCATTGAAAGGCAAACTTTTTCGAGTTTGATAAATCTTTGAGATAAATATGCCAACTCCATTTTTTTACGTAATCATTAAAGTTGTAATCTTCTTAGAAGCATTTGCCTGCAGTCTGTGCAAATATTTGACATTTAGTTCAAACAGTGAACACTTTTTCATACATCTTCAAATCATATGAAACCATAAATTAAAGAAAACTCTCTGGAATATGAAACACAAACAAAGGGCTGCATTGCATACTTGAATTCGAGGGAAAACTTGGCTGCTGAAAAATTTGAAAGCTGAAAAGGAAATCAACATCAAGTGCCATGACACCAAATTTTGAGAAGAAGGATTTTTCATCAAATAAAACAGAATACGAATACCTAATGCACGAAAAAAACTGATAGTTAAGGTTTATTATTTTCGTAACTCGCATGTGCAGTGCATGTCAGTAAAATACGATTGGAAGTCTTGCTGGCTGGAAAGAAAACGACAATGTTTAATGATAATTTTAAGCAACTAATTTTGAATTCCTTGAAAAAATGTTGTAGCTGTATAGGCCAGAATATCCTCTTCTAAGAAATTATGCCTAATAGGCCTGTTTGCCCCTTGTGCGGGGTTTGCTTAATATATTTAAATTGAATTCAAACATTCTCCTAAATGTTAAGGTTTTGTGGGTTTTTGAAAATAAGGCGATTAAAAAAAACAGTAGGTATCTACCCATATGTGTAGAAGATAGCTGAACAGAACATTATACTCAGACAAAATTTACGTCAGCATTCTTTTCGGCGAAGGATCAGTAAACATTATGCAAAATTTGACGAAGATGCTGAAGAAGAAGCATATACTTCGTTTTACCCTCATTTACCGCTAAGCCCAATTCTCACAAAGGCAAAGGCGCCATTGACATTGTGCTGTGTTTTTCACATTATATCAATATCATCGGCGTACACGAAAAGTTGAACAGACTTTTGAAAGATAGTGCCTCTGGTGTTGTTCTTTTCAAGACCAATATTAAAGAAATTGCATGACAATGCATCGCCTTGTCTGCGAATCCTTTTTTGAAATCGAAAGATTCCGTAAGCTCGTTGCCAACCTTGAGGTTTCATTCATCGGGCATGCATTCTTCCGACTAACAGATGATTTAGTGCATGCTCCTATCTAGATCGTCGCCTGCTGCTTTGAACAGCTCGGCAGCTAGACCATCTGCTCCAGCGGCTTTGTTGGATTTCAGCTGTGATATTGCCGTTTTCACTTCTTCTAGGTCGGGTTCACGGAATTGTTGGCTATGCTCATGCCTGACGGCGGGATTTCGTTCGTGGTCGCAGTTATACAAAAGCGGTCTTTTTTATCTCTACGGCATCGATTCTTGCTCGATGACCTTTATGCAGCTGTTTTACCTTCCAATAAAACCTCCGAACTTCATTCCTGCCGTTGGCTCTCTCAATATCCTCGATCTGACGGTTCTCATGCTCCCTCTTTTTTCTCCTGAGAAGCCGCGTCTTTTCCTCGTAGAGCTCACGAGCAGCCCTTGTTCTTCTATGCAGCGCCGCTTTGTATGCCTCCTGCTTGGCTGCAATGGCCTGCATTCTTCGTCAAACCAGGGGTTTCGTTTTGGTGGTTGTGTGAAACCTAGCGCCGGCATCTCTAACTACTTTCTGGCAAAGTTTCCACTACACTGAAAAATTTTATTAGTAAAATTGCTACGAATAGCATTCGTACGAGAAAAATTCGTACATTGAACGAATATTCGTAGATTGTACGAAGCTTTTCTGTAATAAGAAAGTTACGAATGTATTAGTAAATTTTGATAAAATTTTTGGTAAAATACACGAATTTTTTCGTTCTATGTATGTACTAATATTATTCGTAAATCAAAATTATGAGTACATTGTACGAATTTATTCGTGTATTGAACTAAATTATTCGTAAATCATCGTATACGAATGGTTTCGTAATTTTTCCAAATTCATTCGTAAGATTTACTCATGCATTTGTTAAATTTACGAAGCTAAACTAATATTCGTAAAAAATTTAGTCTCGAAAATTGACCTTACGAATAATTCGTAGGATTTACTCATTATAAGTAGAATGCAACTTCCTTATCTGTATATTCTACTAATACTTCGTATATCATAACCTCCATTCGTATATTTACCAAACGCATTAGTAGATTTTACTAATACATCGTACTATTTTTCCTCCATTCTAACACTAAGCGAAACATTAGTATATTTTACTAATGACTTCGTAATATTTTTCCTTCATTCGTATATTTACCGAGAGTATTAGTATATTGTACTAATACGTCGTATTATTTACACTCCATACGTACATTTATCAAGAGCATTAGTACATTGTACTATTATTAAGTAATATTTATACTCCATTCGTACATTCTACTAATACTTCGTACATCTACCAAGAGCATTAGTACATTGTACTAATACTTCGTAATATTTATTGGCGTACCACACTGGTTTTAAGTATAGTCTTAAGTTTATTTTTATTAAAGTGCAGGTCAATTCAAAAGCCTACTCATCCGTGTCAAGGGTTCGTGCATTCCATAATTGGTCCCATGTCTTGGGACATTGAGAAGATCAATGCTACGAAGGTGATAGCCTCCTCCCCGAAAGTTAAAAAGTATAGCACTCAGAAGGTCTGGTGCATCTGTAACGCCAGTACCTAATAAGTTGATGAAGGAAAACAATTTCATTGTTAGTCCTTCTTTGAGACAACGTTTGCATTTCGAGGAGCGATACTCGATCCTCATAAGATGGAATATTTAGAGGATCATGCCCTTGAATACCTTTTAATGCGAAACAAGTAAAATTACGCTGCACCGATTCTAACCTGTCAATATGAACCTCATAAAATGGAGTCCAAATCTGCGAAGCATATTCAAGGTGAGGACGAACTAGGCAATTATAAAGAGAAAGGGTCACATTAGGATCAAGAAATTTTTTGGACCAACGATTAATGAACCCAAGCATGATAAGCTTTATTAACAATGTTGTTAATGTGCTCAGTAAAATCAAGATTTGGTGTAAAAAGAACTCCAAGGTCCCTTACTTTAAAAACACGAGATAGAATTTGCTGATATATAAAATACTCATAAGTCTTTAGTGTCGTCTTATTTCTCTGTGGGGGCATGCGCGCATAATAAGCTAATGTTGCCGAATTTAGCTTTGATTGTTATCGTCGTGATGCGTTCGCTTACACATTTGAAGCTCAAGACTTTTTGCCTGAGTCTGCTTCACACGACGAATCCGCATCCAAAGAGCCGATGTTGTTGCTCTAGGTAACAATTACCATAGTAAATGTCGCAGTTTTTCATCCTCCTTTTGCACGGTATTTGTATGTTTTTTTTTTTGTAGGTACATAAAAATCAGTTTATGAAGTGTAAAATCAATTAAAAAGCACAAAACAAAAAAATAATTATCAAGAAAAACGACTGATTAAAGTGTTTTCATTTTTACAGCTCGTTTCTGCCGTTATTGAGAAGGGTCACAAGTCACAAGGAAACGTTGATCACAAGAAGAAAACTCAATACAGCGGTGGAGCAGCCAAATTTTTTGTGGATTTCATTATTATTCAGATCTCCTGGCCAACAAAGATAGTGCCATTGACCCGCTAAAAAATTTTTGTGGTATGGCAGCTGGCATCATTTGAATGGCTCAACGAGATCTTGCACAAAGTGGAAAGAAGTAAATTCTTATTTTTTATTATGTTTTAGACCCCTGTCACTGGAAAATTCAGTTGCGGTCTCGGCCCAGAAATATAAAGGGACTAAGACTAACCAATGGACACAATTAGAACTTAGGTTGTCGAAACATCACCAAAGCTTTCACAGCTGGTCTCCCGAGTCTCAAACAAAACAATCATCAGTTGCTTAGAACTGTCAGTATTTCTGTTATCATCCGCTCACAGAACAGAAAGTTGCCGAAAGGTCACCAACCAGAACACGGTTTTCTTCCCAAGGCCACACAGAAAAAGCTGCCTATCAGTAGATTAGCACGCAACTACCAAATATAAATCAGTTCAGTCCATATTTAGCCGATTTGATGAATGTGTGATCAGGAGAAGGCAGAAAAGGTATAAATCAACTAACATAACAGACTTCTCCAAAACAATGGAAGTACCTACACCTAGGTATTGTATTGTATCTACGTAGGTACTAACCCTGTAAAATTTATCGCGCAAAAGAGCCATTGTACTGTTTCGTTGGCTGTGTGTCAATTGGCTCCATCCTGTCCAAATATCCTCAATTAGTGGCCAAAAGAAGTCCGGTATCATCTTGCGATTAGGAACACTATTCACTTTAACTGCTCAGCCGAACTTATTTTGAAAGAAGTACGACCCGATGACTCCGATAGCCCATAAACCACACAGTTAGTTTTAATATGGTTTGACATTTCAATATGAATTTACTGATGCCTGAACAACGCTCCAAAATCGTACGCAAAATCAGTTTAGTGACGACTATAGACCCCTCGTTCGTTCAACTTAACTCTTAACGTTGCGTTGGTTCTAAGTAGGTTCTTTTACCCTGTAAAAGCATTTAAATTGTGCCATAGGTGGACTAAAAATTTTATTACTATTTTTTGAAGAGTTCCACTTGAATCAAAGATGTCATTCAAAGCGAAGAATTTAAGTTTTACTGCACAGAGCGAAAAACGTGCGCTGTAATCCAGCGACATTGAAATTGCTTTCCCTTAACTTTTGTAGTACTCCCTCTCAGTAAACCACTCAACAAAAAAAAGAAAACTCCTTCAATCCTTTGTGACGAATACTTCAACATGTCAACATCACCAGGGAGATAGCATAAAATGGATGGATAGGATAGGAGTCCTTTTATAAACATACATACCTACACCTTCACTGCAATTCCTGCAGTCACTTTATTTTAGTGCGTTCTTGAACTCTTTTCAACGGCACGTTTCTTCATTGTTGTGGACTCTGAACAATGTGTAATGGAATACCTATTTGTTATCTGTGCAGCTTATATACGGTATACCGCATCCAATTTCGAAAGCAAAAAATAAAAAAAGCAAAGGATACCAGCAAACAAGATTCTGATGAACTTTTCTTCAAATAGCCGTGGAGGTTTCTTACAGCTTCAACCAACCCTTCCTCCCAAAGCTACCAACCGACATTCAACCGCGACTCATGTAGATCAAGTTTAAGATTTTCGCTATTTGTATATGTGTAAATAAGGAAGCGGTTTTAATTATTGTCTTTTCTGATTTAAGTTCTCTTGTTGGTGAATTTGTGTGGTGTTGGTTTTTTGTCGGATTACTTTCGCTACCTACTGTGCATCCTTAGAAGAAAAACTTAAGGCTAAAGAGCTGAACAGAATGCATCGCCGGGCGACTGGCGACTAATCTGACAGCTGTCAAAAATGTGAAATTTGTATGGCAGTCGCCCATTAGCAACACAATGCGTCGTTCGTCGCCGAACTAGTCGCCCAAAAGTTGAACTTTGTTCAACTTAGTCGCGCGACGAGTTTGACGTTTGTGTTTTTTTATATCGTGTTGCTGTTTCCTTGTATTCTTTTCGTCCAGCGTTGCCGATTATATTTTTGAAAACGGGCCATTCTTGAAAAAAAAATCGGGCCATTTTCGTTTTGACAGGGCCATAATGCACTACTGCATATTTTAAAATTATTTTGAATGCCATTAATCCCAGTTTTAAGTGTGTATTTGCACTTCATAGTGACTAATCACATGGACTTAAAAAGTCATAACCTAAAGAAATTATGAAAGCAAGTTGGCGCTAGTTTAGTGAGAAGTCTGCAGAAATGCAGACTTAATGTACAATAGGCCAGTTCCACCTTACGACATCTCTCTGAGATCTCAATTTCACTTTGACTGAGGCAAAATCTCAGACCTCACTCCTCATTGAGAAAGCTTCGGTTAACTCACACATTTTTGTTATTCTTTCATATACATCAGTAGCGTCAAATCGGCTAAGTGAGAAATCGAATCTTAAGTCTTTTCATTTTGTTGATCCCAGAAAAAAATATCAGTTCCCAGCTGAGAAACTGTTTAACGTTTTCAGTACAATACAAAAAATAAATCGAATTCGTCATCCTCACTGAAGAATTGAACAAATGTTTTGTTTTTGGTTCTAACACTTTTTAGAGGGCCATTTTAAATTTTTTGGGGCCACCGGGAAATTTCAACACTTCGGCAACGCTGAGCCCGTCGCGCGGCTATTGTGTTCACAAATTTCTTAGCGATTTGGAAGGCGAATTTTTGACAGCTGTCAGATTAGTCGCCAGTCGTCCGGCGACTGCATTCTGTTCAGCTCTTAAAACACATACACGCTTCAGATTCGGCTTCGTCTGCGTTACGATGCACTTATATTTCCAAAATCTGCTTCGATTAACTCATTGAGTAATTTTATGCCTACAGTTCTCTTATTTTCATCAGGAAAATAGATAATCGATAAGTTTCTATCCTTTTCCTTATACACGAACAATAAGCGGACACACTTTACAAACACAAAATGTCAACCCATACATATACGCAAAGTATAAGTAACGTGATTGTGTTAAAGTGTTTAATATTTTACGCCGTGTGCAACTTGGGTTAGAATGTTGGTTAAATTTAAGCACTAGTGTCATATTTTAGCTTGCTAGTTAAATCTTAACACATCATGTCCGCCATGTAGTGTCAAAATTAAATAGAAAGTCAAGTTTGTATACACATTTTCAGGGACGAACCGTCATATAGACAGTGTCTACCCAAACAAAATCACACGCTGAAGAAAATAACAAGAATAAACTTTGGGTAATTTTCCAAGTCCTAGTAAGTCCCAAAATTAACCAACGACCAAGACCAACCCTAATTCAAATCGAGCATTTGAAGTTATTTCAACATTGAACAGTGAACATTAGACAAAGAGGAGATACACATTGACATTACACATCATACACATAGGTTAGGTTAGGTTACAGTGGCTGCGGATTCAGAATCCACACACTTAGGCCAAAAGGAAAGGCCCATTGTGATACCATGAATCTAGAGAATTACTTCTTACTAGTCGAACCATTTTGAGCTTTTTATAAAGCGAAGAAGATATTTGATATCCTTATTAGCTAGTTCACTGGGGTTATCATAAAAGTATTCTCCCAGATGAAGTTTGCGTCTTAGTGAAAGAGCAGGGCAAGTGCAGAGAAGGTGAGAGATTGTTTCCTCTTCTTCCTCATCCATACAGCTCCTGCAGAAGTCATTTGAGGCTACACCAAGTCGTATTGCGTGTCTGCCTATAAGACAGTGTCCCGTAAGGACACCTATCAGGGAGCTAATATGAAGTCTGCTTTGAGATAACAAGTCTTTACATACACATACTTCATATTCATACCATACATCATAATGATACTGTTCCGATCCGATCCGAATACCAATACACGAAATAAAACGACGCGAGTTCGGGAAAAAAAACGAAGACATTAAAAAATATGTCTTCGTTCTCCGTTGAATTTTGTGTGGGAAAAGAAGAACAAGCACACGATTTTTTCGGTGTTTGTATTTGTATGGCAAAAATAGACATAATTGAAAATGTCTAATTTTTTTTTCTTTTCGTTCGTTTCATCCTATTGCGTTCGGGAAGGAAACGAAAAAACCCGAAGACATGTTTTCTTTTTGTTCGAATGTTCGATTGACTTTTTTGTTTGTATTTTTGTATACGGATACGGATACCGAAAAAAGACAATGTTGAAAATGTCTAAAATTGCTAGGTATTTGTCGTTTAAATTTATTTCAATTGGGTACATAAATTACAAAATGATTTTGTAATTCAGTAATGGTTAGGTTATAATTTTCATATTGCCGATACCGGCTTAATAAATTAGGCAAGAAATTTTATTGGTCTGACTATGGCTTGTTCAAGTACATTTGGCGATAAAATTAATAAAGTCTATTTGCCATCGATACGTTTTTTTAAATTATTATTAGGTAACGTTTTTTTTCCTTTTCATCTCAAGGACTCCAGTTGAGACTTGAAGTAAAACATGGTTTTAGAAATTATGCTTTACCCTAGAAGGGTAACTTTCGTCGAATCGACGAACATCTTTTTTCCAAGTTCAACAAAGTCTTTTTTTGTTTAAGGAAGTTTTCGTGAATAAAAACTAAGGTATTAAAAAAAAACTTCTTGTTTTTGCTTTTTCTAAAAAGAAAAATAGTTAAAAAACATAAACTATTCAACTTCAGAGAAATAAGTTAGTTACTTTGACTCATAAGCGCTGTTAAATATTGCTTCGTCGATTCGACGAATGGTTACCTTTAACGTAACTTTTAGTATGGTTACCTTTCTAGGGTTAAGATCTATAACGATAGTTGAAATGAAAACGGCTTCACGTTTTCAGTCACTATCTATTTGTTCCACGACTAGGAACAAGATAATAAAACTGTTTTTTTTTTTGTTGACTACCCAATTCGAATGGTTGCCAGTCGTCCCTGCACATTTTTATACAATTCACACGGCTCTAATTGTAGATCTGTCTATGTATTCATGGTCAGTATAAAATACACTATTTTAAAATCTGTTTCGCTTTTTCTCAATCTACTTCGCTTTATTCCAAAATTTACTTCGCTTCCTTTTTACTTGCGACATATAGAATATATGGCAAGTATTGAATTCGTAAAAAAAAATTGAGGTAATGATGAGATATGACATTACGATGATAGAAAAGTCGAAAAAAGTGGGTCCGGCGATTCCGTCCATCCGTCTGTCTGTCTGTCTGTCTGTCTGTCTGTCTGTCTGTCTGTTAACGCATCTACAGCCTTAACCACTGGTCCGATTGACTTCAAACTTGAAAATTAAAGGTTTGAGCAAATTCGCGTGGGTCGTTTTTTTGATTTTATTTTTAAGATCAAAATTTAGGGTAGCCACCATACGATTTTTTTGGCCAAAAACCAAAAGTTTATATTTTCTCAAAAACGGCTCCTACGATTTTTTTTAAACTTCCTCGAAAATTTTTGTTTAAAACTTTGATGTATTTTATGTAAAAAAAATATTTTTTTATTGCTCCAAAACCGTACCGCCCATAGAACCGATTTTTTGTTATTAGATTTGCTCAAAAAATAAAAGTCCGATCAGCGTAATTTTTTTTTTTTAAGTACGTATATATTGTTCAAATAATATTTTCTATTCAAAACAATTTCAAAACTTTTTTTGGATTTTTAAAAAATATTTTTAAATTTTTTTTTTCATAATTCTGTATCTCAAAAACGTATCAATTTTAAAAATCCAAATTGAAGTATAATATGTATATTTAAATGTTCTTGAAAACTGCAAACCCAAATTAATTTTAAGACATTTTTGAAAAATTTTATATACAAAAAATTAATTTAAAAAAAAAACGGCTCCGACGATTTTCAAAAAAAAAATTCAATAAATCAAGAATAAGGTTTGAATTTGTTTGGCATTTAAATTTTTGGAATAAAATGTATTTACGAGGTACATATTTCAATTTAAATTTTTATTTATGAATTTCATTTTTCATATTTACATATTTTTTAATGTTTTTTTTGTATGAGTTATAATTTGGAATACAGGAGCAAGTTCGTACGACCGAGTCGTGCACATTTTTTTTCAAGTGGTAAAGCTGCTCCAAACAACAAATGAAAAAAACAGCTGTTGAGCTGTCAGACAAAGCAAAGTTCAACCAAGTTGAACTTTTTTTTAAGTTTCTTTACGTTTTCTTACGTTTGTCAAAAAAAAGGAAGTAGGAAAAGCGTCATTGTGTGAGGTTACACAGATTCCTATAGTTGAATTTTTCGCAGTTGTCAAAATCGACGGCAAAGCGTGATTGTGTTTCTGCTTTTAAGAACTTAAGAACTGGGAACATTATAATGGAGTCACAGTCAGTGCTGAGGATATGGAAAGACCACTTTTCCAAGCTGTATAATGGCGATGAAGAGAAAAATTCCGCCAGAAATACCGAACCATTCAATTTGGGTGAAGTAGTCCAACAATTCCACCCACCCGACATTGACGGAGAGAGGATAGGGATATCTAAACTTAAGTCGAACAAAGCCGCTCGAGCAGACGGCTTAGCCATCGAACTGTACAAAGCAGCTGGAGATGATTTGGTGAGGAGCATGCTCGACAAATGGAAACTCAGCATCGTATGCCCGATCCTCAAGAAATGAGATCCGCTGGACTTTTTTTGTTTAAATTCCCACGCCTCTTTCCCTCCCAGATACCGCACGAAATACGATTAAATGAAAACAAGGCTTCTTTCATATAAATGTTGTTTATTGAGGTCGATTTTAAGACTGAAAATAGGCAGTGGTTACAAACTAACGCTTACATACTAACAAATTATATAAAACTACTCTTGTACCAAGCTTCTGAGCGAAGGTTGGGAAGAGACAGCAATTTAACTATTTGCTGATCAACTCTAATTTTAATTATCAAAAACAAGAGAGAGCATAAAAAGCACTGTTAATGTTACTATACAGGGTGATTCACGAGCGTTGTGCCAAAAAGCTAGAGCGTGTAGGTTGAGTTGAGACAAGAAAAAAATCGTATGGGAGGGGGGGGTCTATTCCCCCCCGTTTAGCCGGGAGGGGCAATTTTCTGAAAAATTGACTTATTTTGTAAAAAAAAATATTAAAAATCAACGGCTTAGTTTACAACACCGTGCTATACCTTTCTGAAAAGCTAAAAACTTCTTCTTTCACCTTGTTTTTAAAATAAATTGTTTTAACGAATAGTTTTAAAAAAATCAATTTTCAAACTCAAAATTTTCAAAAAAAAAGCCAAAAAAAAATTTTTGAACTAATTTTTTTCAAAATTTTATGTAATTAAGTACTAATTTTGTTTTAAAATTTCAATGTCTTTGTTAATTTTTAGTCGAAAACAGAAAACCGGATGCAAAAATGTCTTTTTGTTTTTGAGATATTAAAAAAAAACCAAAACCACTTTTTTCTAAGAAAATCTTTGTTTTTATTTTTACCTATCTGGACTTTTAGTATAATTTACTAGTTTAATTTATAAATTTATTTTTTTGTAATTGGAGTTTAATGAGGACTCAATAAAGTAGAAAAGTATTGGATTTTCCCTGGATTAATCATTTTGTTCATTGAAAACGTCTGAAAACTGATCTGCAATTTTTTCTTACTATACCTGGGGCTGCGGCCACTCGCCGGCGAAGGGTTTTACCTGCTGGGGGCTTAAGATAATTAAACCGCAATTTTTCTTGAATGAAAAAACAATTAACAACCTAAAGGTTAATAAAAGGCATCGCATATTTACTTAACAACCATTTACAATTAAAATATTAATTCATCAACACATAACAATAACAAACTCATATGTTCGAGAAGAGTTAGCGGACAGGAACTTCTGCTACGGTTTAACTTGTTGTCGAGATCGGGAAGCCGACAGACTCTACGCTGAAAGATATCCCAATAGATGGCGCCCAAGTCGTAGCATGTTTTCAAGAATCCGCCGACGAGAGCACGGAGAGCTAGAAGTGAAAGGTCAATGGCAGACGTTTTCAATGAACAAAATGATTAATCCAGGGAAAATCCAATACTTTTCTACTTTATTGAGTCCTCATAAAACTCCAATTACAAAAAATTAAATTTATAAATTAAACTAGTAAATTATACTAAAAGTCCAGATAGGTAAAAATAAAAACAAAGATTTTCTTAGAAAAAAGTGGTTTTGGTTTTTTTTTAATATCTCAAAAACAAAAAGACATTTTTGCATCCGGTTTTCTGTTTTCGACTAAAAATTAACAAAGGCATTGAAATTTTAAAACAAAATTAGTACTTAATTACATAAAATTTTGAAAAAAA
Organism: Sphaerophoria taeniata; assembly: GCA_943590905.1. Classification (NCBI taxonomy): domain Eukaryota; kingdom Metazoa; phylum Arthropoda; class Insecta; order Diptera; family Syrphidae; genus Sphaerophoria; species Sphaerophoria taeniata. Next base: position 192,816,205 of record OX016540.1, read on the forward strand.
TTAGTTCAAAAATTTTTTTTTGGCTTTTTTTTTGAAAATTTTGAGTTTGAAAATTGATTTTTTTAAAACTATTCGTTAAAACAATTTATTTTAAAAACAAGGTGAAAGAAGAAGTTTTTAGCTTTTCAGAAAGGTATAGCACGGTGTTGTAAACTAAGCCGTTGATTTTTAATATTTTTTTTTACAAAATAAGTCAATTTTTCAGAAAATTGCCCCTCCCGGCTAAACGGGGGGGAATAGACCCCCCCCTCCCATACGATTTTTTTCTTGTCTCAACTCAACCTACACGCTCTAGCTTTTTGGCACAACGCTCGTGAATCACCCTGTATACAGTGGGGTATAGTGATGTTATAACTCACGCGCTGGGGTCCATTTTCACCGAGTACGATTGCAATTACGGTTGCTAGTCGTATCGGCACTTAATTACAAATTATTTGAAATAAATAAAATAAAATAAAGCGATGGCGATTCGAACGTTAGGAAGGCAAGAGTTAGGGACTGTTTAATTCAAGCAGGTACAAAAAGGAAAAACAAAATAAATCAAAGTTTAAAAAAAAATCTTACAAAAAGCAAAAAAAAAAAAGTAAAAATGCAAAATTTAAAATCAAAAATTTTAAAATTTTAAAGTCAAAAAATTATAAAAACACGAAAAAAAAAACAATAAATAAGCGTGTAGAAGACACTTGTCAGGTAAGTAAGTAAGTAAAAAAGTAAAAGTACAATGAGACAAACAATACAAAAAACATTTAGGAACGTGGAACACTGGTTTTAAGGATTAGTTTTAGCTTGTTTTTATTGATATTAAAGTCAAATAAGTCTTCATACGCATTCAATAGCTTACTCATTCTTGTCAGTGACTCATGCATTCCGTAGTTAGTTCTATGTTGGGGGACTTTAATCAAATTATGAGAACGCAAAATATAATCTCCACCTCTGTAATTAAAGAAGATAGAGCTCAAGATATCTGGAGCATCAGTGACACCAGTAATAATTTGATGAAGGAAAAATATATCATTATTTGTTCTCCTTTGACACAGTTTTTGCATCTGGAAAAATGCAAGTCGATCATCGTAAGAAGGGATATTATTGGGGTCAAACCATTGAAGCCCTTTAAAGGCAAAACGTGTAAAATTGCGTTGAACTGATTCTAGTCTCTCAATATGTATCGCATAATGAGGAGACCAAACTTGTGATGCATATTCGAGATGGGGTCGAACCAAACTATTGTACAATGCATAGGAAACGTTAGGGTCAAGGAATTCCTTGGACCAACGCTTAATAAACCCTAACATTGAATTAGCTTTATTGACGATGTTATTAATGTGTTCTGGAAAATCTAAATTAGATGTGAAAAGAACTCCTAAGTCCCTAACTTTAAAGACACGGGATAATATGTGTTGGGATATAACATAATCATAAGATGTAGGATTACGCTTTTTGGAAATTGTCTTTGTCTGACATTTTCTTGGGTTAAGATTCAAATAATTCTTTTCACACCATACAACAAACTTATTTATATCATCTTGTAGTTGAACGCGATCTTCATTGCATGAAATATTTTTGAAGATCTTCATATCATCTGCATAGATAAGAATTTTACTACTTCGAACACTTAACGGAGCATCGTTAATAGCTAAAATAAATAAAAGGGGTCCTAAGTGACTACCTTGTGGAACACCCGATTTGGCGATCTAAGGTTTTGAGTAAGAGTTTCTGAATTTAACTTGGTAAGATCTATTATCAAGATAAGAAGAAATCCATTTGACGAATCCTGGAGGAAATCCATATGAATTCAATTTAAACTTGATAATAGTATGCGAAAGTTGATCAAACGCTTTGGAAAAATCTGTGTAAACACAATCAACTTCCTGTCCACTTTCTACAGAATTCAGACATTTATGCAAAAACGCTAGAAGGTTTGTCACCGTAGAACGTTTTTGCATAAAGCCATGTTGTTCAAAGCATATAATATTTTTACTGTAGAAGGCTAAATTCTCACAAACAACTTGCTCAAAAATCTTAGGAATGCAAGACAGTTTAGATATGGGCCTATAATTAGTAATATCTGACTTGTCGCCTTTTTTGAAAACAGGTGTTATGTATGCGTTTTTCCACATGGTAGGGAATTTTCCTAGCCTTAAAGACAATTCAAAAATATTATGTAAGGGAATAGCCAAAACTGTCGTACATTTTTTTTAAACAATGGGTGGAATACCATCGGGTCCAAAAGATTGGTCTTCCTTAAGAAGGCACATACAATTTAGAAGTTCATCGAAGTCGATATGAACATTATTAAAAGTTACTTGAGGACAGTTTCGCAGATAGTCAAAGAAATCAGTATCCACTGAAGTGGGAGTATCGATGAAAGACTGACTAAAATTACTTGCGAAAGCATCACAGATTTCTGAATTGCCGTTCAAGACAATATTGTTGAAATTGAAGTTAATAGGATAAACATCACATTTTTTTTAGAATTGACAAAATTCCAAAACCTTTTTGGGTCCTGTTTCAGTGAATTTCCCATATTTATAACATATTCACTGTAAAGATCAAAAGAGAGTCTTTTACACTCTTCGAAAAGAGAGATATAGACAACTTGGTTCTCCAATGTAATGGAACTGATATACTTTTTCCAAGCCTTGTTCCTTCTGTTCCGAAGGTTTTTCAGCTCTTTAGTATACCAAGGATGGATGGAGCTATTGGAGATAAAGCTTCTTCTTTTGGGTACTATTTCATTAATGGATCTCATTAAAATACAGTAAAAACTTGAGATAGTTGCGTCGATGTCATTTAAGAGCGGTATATTTTAAATAATATAATAGATCTGCCGTAGAGTGAATATTTGATCGATGGTGGAACCTCAGGGTCTGTAGGCTGTAGCCACACTGATAAGGACCTATCGGGTTGCTGACGAAAGGTTTTCAATGTTCACACAACCCGGCAGACAGATCTTGTAGGCGATGTTGAGGAGACTTATAACTCTGTAGTTGGTGCAGTTCAAGGGATCTCCTTTCTTGAGGATCGGGCATACGATTCTGAGGTTCCATTCGTAGGGCATACTTTCCTCCGACGGTTAAATAGTTATATTTTAGAATTCTCGCATGAAACATTCGATCGCTCTTCAAAGCCAAAGCTGCGCAATGCTAGCCGATCTTTTGGCCTTATATTGTTGCTGGGAGTAGTTGAAGACAAAATCTCATCGGCTAGGCCGGCGCAACGCACGCTTATGATGATAATTGCTAATATGGGTAACCCTTGGTTCCTGTCGTTCGTAAGCAGTTCCGCTTGAGAAAGTCGTGGGCCTCAAACAGTTTCCGATTTGTTAAACATGGTACAGCCATTGATTTCAGTGTTTGGGTCGTTCTGTGCGTTATATGCCTAGAACGCTATGCGAGCATCAAGAGATGAGATGCAGATATGGAAGACAGAGTGTATTCCACATTCGCATAGTACGGCTAAAAAACGAATCCCTGTACTTTATAGTCCAACCAAAAACGAGGGTAAACTGATGAGCATTCCTAGATGCTCTTCTTTGACTTAATTGGTTGAGGGGAGGAATGGAGCAACCTTTTTTACTAGAGCACTGAGCGATAAAACAGAGGGTGCGGGGAAATAACTCCACGGGAACTAACTCCACTGAGGGATTTAATTCCCACTAAGTGAGAACTTACTCCACTTTTGTAAAGTGTAGTTAGTTCCCATGTACAGTGGGAATTAAATTCCTCAAATAATTAGTGGATCTAGTTCCCTTCGAATTTGAAATAATTTGCCACTTTAATTGAGAAAAAATTAAAATAAGAATTCAAGTATACTGAGCAATTTTGTTTGTGAAATTAAAATAAATGTCTTTTAGAAACGAAGTCATTCCTAAATTCAGTTTTTAAGACTGAAAATAATTGTAAAAATCGCATGCACAAAAATATTGAAAAACTTAGAGGAAACCCATTTTTAAGAATCTGACCCCCTATATGGTAGTTCATTAGTCCAGAAATCAAATTCGGGGTTTCTGACCTTTGCTATAAATTTTAAACATTTTCTAAAACGGTATATAACAATTGAAATATACCGCATGCTGTAAGTTTATGTGACATAAAGAAAACTTTTTCCTATGCAAACGTTCTTCTGAAGTTTGGTGTTCGGTGAGAGTAGGGCATTCTACAAGCACACTGTACTTGAACCCAGTTTTATCTTGTTGCATATTTTTGTCCCTTTAAATAACTGAGCTATTTAAATAACATTAAAAGTTTCATCAGAAAGACATTTTTTTATTGACTGTATTAACTCTACAATCCCTCTCAAATGATGAAAAGAATATTGTATTATTAAGGATTTGGAGCTTGGACTAAAAATTGCAAGCGAGCGAAGCGAGCGGAAAAAATTTTGCCCAAAAGAGAATCAATTTGGGGTGTGAAAATAAAAAAATTCGCGCGAATTTTTTTATTTTCACACCCCAAATTGATTCTCTTTTGGGCAAAAATTTTTCCGCTCGCTTCACTCCCAATCAAACCAAATTGATTTTGAGTGTTACAGATAGTCATCATCCACCAAGGTGAAAAAAGATGCTCAAAATGAATCATTTCAGTGCAGCACCTGCTATCCAGACACTAGCATGCTTTTCCAAATTAAAGGTTTCAGCAACAGCTTTGAAAATGAATTGCTCTATCCATTTTGTCGACAAATAGGTAGTAAATAAAAATGATCTTATTTAATTATAGGACATTTTGGGGTTGTTGTTATGACCCACCATAGTGAGTCATTATTAGCCCCGAAACCCATTTTCGGGACTTCTGACTTCCGGACCAGTTTCCCTGCGCCATGTATAAATGTGTGAACTTAGTTCCCATTAGAAAGTTAACTAAGTTCTCACCGTACATAGGAACTAACTACACTTTACAAAAGTGGAGTAAGTTCTCACTTGGTGGGAAGTAAATCCCTCAGTGGAGTTAGTTCCCGTGGAGTTATTTCCCCGCACCAAAACAGAGATGTAAGATGTGAGCAATTGGATAATTTCTATAACCAGTAGTTCGCTTTATTGTAAGCCATCCATAGGCTCAAGTAGTATTTACTTATCCACCATCGCGAGATGAAAATTGTTGTTTAGCTTTGGACGGTATATTGTACAAGTGCTTCGTGTCGAGGATGCACAAATATGTCATCTGAACCAACACTTACACTATTCAACATATCAACATTGATAACCCAAATTGCAGACTGTTATTAGGAAACAATAATAAGGCCTTATACGAGTTATTTTAACTGCGCTTTCACGAGGATGCAAAGCGAGGCCTTATATGATTTCGGTAAATCAATCTTGAGCAAGCAGTTTGTTATAATTTGCACAAGGAGGCCTTATCTGGGTTATCAAATTGCAGACTGTTATTAGGAAACAAAAATAAGGCCTTATACGAGTTATTTTAACTGCGCTTTCACGAGGAAGCAAAGCGAGGCCTTATATGATTTCGGTAAATCAATCTCGAGCAAGCAGTTTGTTATAATTTGCACAAGGAGGCCTTATCTGGGTTATCAAATTGCAGGCTGTTATAAGTAAATTACAAAAGGTCTTATTCAAGCAAAATAAAAACAATCATCATTAAATAAGCCTTAAAATAACACTATGGAAGCTATTGCTTCTGAATATTCAGGAATTGGACCTTATACAATATAAATTGTTACTTGGGATATTGTACAAGTGCTTCGTGTCGAGGATGCACAAATATGTCATCTGAACCAACACTTACACTATTCAACATATCGATTTTTGTGGCAGTAATAATTCTTGAATATTATTTTCTCTCAGGTGTATATTGCTTAACCAGCCTTAACATTAAGTCCGCTGAATTGTCTCATTCACAACCCAGAGATATAGACCATGCATCCCCACCAGCGACATACGAAACCGTTTTTTTTTAATTCTTGACGAAAAATGTACAAAACATGCGCCACTTGGTTCCTGTAAGTAAATGCAATGAAAGATGTAAATTTAGAGCTTCTGAGCAGGTGGATGATCCCCTATCAAAACATTTTTCAAATGGCCTTGTAAGCTCTAGACGAATGACACTCGTCTTAACTTTCAAACTCTCAAGTATAAGACATCCTGGAATTCTCGTATTACATTCAAGAACACAACATCTATCGTTTAAAATGTTGTTCAACATTATGTAAGTGGTGTCTACGCAAGCCCTCAGGAAATGGCTTTTGTTTCCATTGAAAAATTAGAATTTACATTTAACATGAAACAGCTTTCGGCAACATGAAAAGTGACAGGTGAATTAATCTAGGAGAAGCAAGAATGAGGTAAGGTATCCAAACAGAAGACGTTATGACATCACTTTTACAGTGGAACCAATTTTGTGCAGTGGCGTCAGAAACAGAACTCATTGATCAAAGTGATATGCAAAGCAAACAAACATTCCCTTTTAATAGCAGGTGGATTTTTGAGGTATCTTTTCCTGGAGACAGATCAATGTTAAAGAAAGTGGAAATAGAAAGCAAGAGGTAGTAGTAGGTAGACTGATGAGGCTGTCCTTGTTTGTTTGTGCGTCAAGAAGAATGAGAATCTGACAAGACTAAATTCTTTAAATGGAAATTAATTAATTACAAAGGTGCTGTTGGTAAAGTAAACATGTGTCAATGGAAATATGAAATAATTATTGTCCTCCGGAGAAGTGTAGGATTTCGTATGTACTATAAATAAATCTTTGTTCAAGGCTGCTACAAACCATTTGATTGATTTGCACAAAAGCTAATGTTTTCACTTGTGGGTTTTGTCATTTGTTTTGGTGTTTTGTAAGTTCAATGTATGGTGACTCAAACTTCCTCTATGAAGAACATCACATGAGACCCATTTACACAATTATTTTCAACACATATTAAAGAACATAAAAGAAAAACTAACTTCAAAAAGATATACATAAAAGTCTCAAAAGAAAAGTTCAAGGCCATTTTTTTTTTAATTTAAAGGACAGTAATTTGAAAACCGATTTCACACATTGACGACATTCGGTCGCTCACCCGGGACTATTTCGTTGTCATAAGGTTTGTTAATTGTTTGGCATACAAAATTCACTTCCTAAGAAGCAAAAAATCTTCCCTCCATACTCTAGTTATTGGATGTTCGACATCGATGACCAAGTTTCTGTTCAAAGGCGCCTTTCTACCTTGTGTCCTTGTGAATTTGTGTCAAATGAACCTTAATCAGTTCGCATAAAATATATTGATGTCCCCTGGGGTGGGTTGGTAATTGTGCCTGGCATGTAGATGATAAAACAAATCAAACGTGATTGGATTGCCAATTAGTTGTTACCTTCAAAGGAAGAGTGTTTACTTGTATATCAAGGTTTTTTATAGACTTTCGGAACACTTTTGGTTTTTTCTCAGTTTCGGTAGGAATGCAGGCTGCAGGCAGTCAAAGAAATTAACACGCTATTGGGGATTCATGCAAAATAATGTATATAAGGTTATTTTAAGTGTGATGATTTCATCAGAAAGTTAGAGTTAGTAGAACAAATCGATTGTTTGCTTAACATCACTTACAATGTAGTTGCATATTAATTTCCATATTATTTTTATTAATATAACGTAAGCGAGCGTTAAAAAGTCTACCAAATTATTATCTGACACTAGTGGCGGATTTACGGGGAGGGGCTGGGGTTTTTTTAGTTATTTGAGAATTATCTTTCAAGTGCTACAAATACATTTTTACTTCCGATCTCCAACTCCCCTTCTCTACATCTTGACTTCTGATACGAACCCATTTTCAGAACAGTCAAGAACCGTAGCATAAAACTTTGTGAAACGACTTCGAAAATGAGTTATGATTGAATGTATCGATGAATGGGTTTTGAAATGCGACTCTAGACATATTTATCAACGACGCACGTTGCATCTTCCTGTTTGACGACTGTTGACGCGTAGTTTCTTCATTTCGATGTCTTCAATTAAATCTTGTGTTTTTGATTGTAATTGCTTACTTAATGGCAAAACGATGAATGCACTGATTTCATTATCAAGACATGTGGAAAGTGAAATGTCACAGAAGACATAGCAGCCAGCAATTGGCAAGCATGTGTTGCAGCTTTATCGTTCTTCCATTTTTGAATTTCCTCAAGATCTTCAAAGATAGCTGGTTTTAGTTCGATGAAGGTCGCTTCTGCTTCTTTTCTTCAATTTTTCTTTGCGGCTACCAATTTGTAGTCCTGAAATTTTTTCTTCGAGAACGTTTTGTCTCTTAGGCCATCAAAACAATTCATGTATGGATCCAACAGTCGCCAATGCGTTTTTTATATCAGCTACATCAGAAGCTGCATTTACAGCTAAATTAAAACAGTGTGCTACACAATGCACATAAATAGCCAAGGGAAAATCAGACTGTACATATCTATGCTTGAGCTCGATAAAACTCGCCGTTCATTGTTGGAGCTCCAACGGTTGCAAATCTGCTTATTCTGCTAATTGCTTAGAGCAGCGTAGATATGAATGGACTCAGCACATCGAAGGTCGGCATTATCCTGGGTTCTCGAAGTCGATTCTTTTGGCGACATTTTGTCAGCGAATTCGACAGAAAACTTGTCAGATTCAATATCGTTCGTATTCTGCAAGTAACATTTATTGGACTTATTGAGAAACGAAATTATAAATTACCCGTTTTCGTTGTTTATTTTGACTGACATAGCTGGTGAAAAATAATTGAGTAAAGTCCTCTTCATCTTATCGGGCGAGAAATAATCAAAATCGAGATGATACCTATATCATATATATGCATCTTTCTAGATTTGATAATCCAGGATCATGAATTATTCTCTGCATGCTACAATTGTCAATTTCAATTTCTCGTGTCGCACTCCAGAGCTTAAACGAATAACACAAGTCAAGCACCAGAGTTCGCAACAACGACCAACACAACATCAACAATACACATCAGGCACGTTGACAGTCACGCGCAGTCAACATCTGCAGGTATACATTTGCAGTAGGCGGTAAATTTGAATTCAAATTATTCGGTTTTATTCGAATAATTTTACAATAATTAGAAATATAGATATAATGAACTCATATGAAGTAAATTCCTGAGACTAAAATATCAGAACAAAAACATAAAATGTAAAAAAAGAGCCAAGTTCTCTTATGTGCGAACAGCACTGTGTAAAAAGTTAGCCACCAAAAGTAATGAGATCTAAAAGAACGCCAAGTTCTTACATGTAAAAGTGTTATATTGAATATTTTAAATCATAGAAGATAATACAACAATATTAAAAGAAAATAGAAAATAGTTTGGATGAAAATTTACAAGTTCACTGTTCAAGTCTTAAAATATTATTAATCACGCTTCAAACGAAAACTTGCCAAGTGAACTTGTAAATTTTCATCCAAACTTTTTTCTATTTTCTTATACTCAACCGAAACCCTATCAGAATTTCGAATTTAAACGTTCTCGAAAATTTTAACAAAGTGGGCGGATACCACGCCCCTAAATGGAAATATATTTTTTCCCATTTTTTTCATGTTATTGAACCAAAACCTTACAAGAATTCTAAATTTCAACATCCTAAGATCATTTTAAGATAGTGGGCGGAAACCACGCCCCTAAATGAAACTAAAATATTTTACTTATATTTTTCCTTATATTCAACCAAAACCCTATTAGACTTCCGAATTTCAAGATCCTACGACCAGTTTTAGAAAGTGGGCGGATACCACGCCCCCTGAATGAGAAAATTGAAATTTTCGATTTTTTCCTTTGTATACAGCTGAAAACCTACCATTGTACCAAATTTCAAGTTTCTGCTATTGTTAGAAGTGCTTCATAATTTTGATGATCAGTGAGTCAGTGAGTCATTCAGTGAGTCAATTACGGTCTTTGAAATTTTTATTGTTCAATATCCCAGGAAGTAGTGGTTCTACAAAATTATTTTTTTCACAGGACCTTTGTGCCCATGAAGTAAATACGTAATTCAAATTCAAAGCTTCTAACTCTATGGGTTCAAAAGTTATGGGGGGTTAAAAATGTGCTTGAGTTCGATCCTGTAAAAAGGGAGTAGTGCTAGAACTTGGCTGGGCACTACCGTGCCCTTTGATAAATTCAATAGACTAGATTTATACCGAACATTTTTTTCAATCGAAAACCTCCCAAGATTGAAATTCTTAATCCGCCGCTGTCTGACACCGACATCTTAGGAATAAACGAACAAGCTGATAATGCTGAACTTTTATTCACATTGAACAGACGCTGCAGCCGTTTTGGAGCACTGGTCAATTTAGCGTGTCGTGTCGTTGTATGAAGAAAAAAAAGAATATCGAGATTTTTATCGTAAGAGGTATCAAAATTTGCGCATAAACGAGTAGATTCTGAATATGTCCTTGGTTTTTGGTTTGAACATGACTTTTGGGGCTCTACCACTGCTTAAAGATCTTAAAATAAAGTTTTTTTTATTTTTATTTTGTATTTACTTGTTTCAATGAATGATAAGATAAGATAAAGAAACAAATATTTATATTCAAGTTTCGTTAAAAAAATAAGAAAAAAATTCATGAAAATAGGTACATCAAAAAATAAATAAGAACATATTTATGCATAATTTTTTTTACAAAAAAGTTAAAAAAGTTAAAAAAAATTACATTGAAGATTGACCTTTGATATTAAAAGAGGCATTTTACTTCGTGATTAATCTTGTGTCTTATAAGTCGTTGTCCCGCTTAGCCGGGAGACTTGACCACCCTCTCATGGAGACTTGATCATACTTTAATTTTTCGAGTAAAACTAAAAAATAGATAATAAAATCCGTTCATATTTTATAAAATCTCAATTTCATTATATTTGAGGTGTTTTGTATGGACACAAAATCTGCATTAAACGTGTTTTATAAAAATAAAATAAATAACTTAATTCCTTTTGAAAATCACAACATATAAATGACTTTTCAATAGTTTCTTTGCAAAACACTACTTTGCGCTGCCCCTTCTTTTCTTTAATAATGCTAATAGCATGTTAATATCTAAAAAAGAATTAAATTCGTGCATTTTCAACACATCTGATCATAGATTACCACAAAAGCCTATGGTCAAGTCTCTTGGCACTATAAGTGAACTCCAAGTAGGCGATGCTACTGATCCCTCTGAATTTTATATTCATGGGTATAACTTAGTGCCATTATTCTTTTCCCACCATGGCCTCGCCGTTTATATCAGAAATGGTGTAGCATATCAATTTCAACCACAGTATTCTTCAAATTCAAATCCTCTTTTTAATTCTATGTTTTTCAAATTTTCCGTGAATAAGCACATCATCCATTACTGTTTTTTTATATCGAAGCCCAAATCTGGACAGAGCTTCAACTTCTCAAGAATTTGACGTTTTGTCCGACTCCATCCAAAGAATTGATTCCTTGTATCCTCGCACTGAAATCGTTATTACGGGCGATTTCAATGTACACAATTCTTCCTGGCTTCTCCATTCGAGCAAGACAACACCCAAAGGTGTGTGCTGAGATTTTTGCTGAGTTTAACCATCTTATTCAGATGGTCAACGAGCCCACACAAATACCGGACATTGACGGTCAAAAAGAAAACACTCTCGACTTGTTTCTTACCTCTGACCCTAATAAGTATGCAATTAATGTACTATCGCCTCTAGGCCGATCTGACCATTGTGTCATATCTGATAATTTCTCGTGTCAAAAACATCCAGTTAAAGAAAGAGCTCCTAAGAGAACCGTTTGGCAGTACGAGAAAGCCAACTGGGACGGTCTCAATAACTTCTTCAGGATCTTTAACTGGTCACTATGCTTCCTCGATAGTGACGTAGACTCCAGTGCGGATATGATTACAAGTTTAATTCTACTGGGAATGAGAACTTTTATCCCGAACAGGGTTAAAAGCATCAAACCCAAAGAGAACGCATGCTTTGACGTGAGCTGTAAAGAGGTTATCAGGGTTAAAGAGGTAAGTTTCCGTTGTTTCAAAGTTAACCCAACTGAGGAAAACCGGAATTAGTTTAAACAAGCCAGGAAGGCCTGCAATGCCCATATTCGAAGGACCAAGTTTTTGCATGACCAAAAATTAAGGCAAAAAATACTGCAATGTCCCAAAGGCAGTTCATCATATTGATATTTTTTTTTCAGATTGATGATCGTATCATCGTATCATAACCAAAAAAAGCATTTACGATTCAGGAGCGTAATTTACGATCAGCCAGTTATCAACTACGTAAATTATCCTTTGCCTTGCCTCTTTTTCTCTCTCCCTTCCTCGCCCTTCCCTCGGTACTATATTCTACCTTCCTCTCTCTCACCTCACCGATCAATCTCCGTACTTCCTTCTCATTCTGCACTGCTTAGTGGCGACTATTTTTTTTTACAAATCCGTCACTCCGCACTGCTGGGATTCGAACCCAGGCATGAGAATGCACGACGGTCTCTTGATCGGCACCTCTACCCACTGAGCTACTTGACGCTTTATAAAATTGGAATTGATTTTCGACCGCATGAAAACTAGGGAATAAATAAACAACACAAAACGTTTTTCTTTTTCAGGAAATATTGTCGTAATTTACGATTCAAGAATCGTAACAAAAAAAAACTGTTTGGATTCAAAAGTAGTAAAATGCGATAAGAATTCATGATTTAATAAACACCTATTTTTTAATTCAGGAAATATTTTTGTAAACTACGATTGTCTAAGATCGATTCGTTCATTTAGCTTCAAGAGCTTTGTTTTTAGAATATTGAGATCATAAATCTCGATCTTTGATTTTGTAAATCAGAATTATTTAGTCGTACAATTTATATCATGCTCCAAATGTTTAAAATTACGAATACAAAATTTGTAAATTGCTCTTACAATGGAAATCTAAAATCATGACATTTTTTCGTAATTCTCAAATTATACAGTTTTGTAAATTTAGACGGAATAAAGATTGATTTACAATATTGACTCTCATTTTACGAAAAAGGGGGATGATTTACAAAAAAAAGATTTTTCATAATTTACGACATAGAAATTCGTGATTACTGATTTTTCATTTCTTTCCGTGAATATGATGAACATTTTTCATCAATTCAGTGAATATTTTCATCAATAAGACTCACATTTTCATCATATTGAAGATCGTATACATCAATATGATGAACATTTTTCATCAATTCAGTGAATATTTTCATCAATAAGATTCACATTTTCATCATATTAAAGATCGTATACATCAATATGATGAACATTTTTCATCAATTCAGTGAATATTTTCATCAATATGAATAATAGGATTCATTCATGCAATGATACTATTCATAAATAAAAAGCGTTTATATTCTTCTTCGTACTGATGATCGACTTCATCAATATTGAGGTATATAATGGACATGATGAAAACACAAGTCTGTTTTATTCATCAATTTGATAATCATTTACATCACCTAATTTTCTTCCAAATTCAAATTGAAGTCGATTTTTTGATGATAGTCTTCATCAATATGATGAAATAAAATTGTCATTTAAATATGATGAATCAATTCATCATATTGAAGAAGAAATCATCAATGGGATGTAAAAACATTTTTTTTTCGTTAAATAGATGCTTTCATCCTATTGACGAAAACTTTTGATGAACTGATGAACTAAATTTTTATCAAATTCTGCCGAAATTCTCCCAAAAAAAGTTGATGAATGCACTTTCATCTTATTGATGATTGGTTCATCCGTCATCAAAAAGTTTTCATGAATTTATACATAATATGCAAGAAAATTACATCTTATTGATGAATTACAGTTGATGAACGCCATTCATCAATATGATGACGGCTTTTTTTTCAGTGAATAAATGGAGAATGGAGACGAAAATTCAATAAAGAACTGTACGAGCTGTTCAGCGACACTGACCTGACCATAAAAGTTAAGGTCCAACGACTTAGATGGTTGGGTCATGCAGAGCGAATGGAAAAAAATGCTCCGGCTCGAAGAGTCTTCGAATCCGACCCGAAAGGACGTCGCAGAAGAGCAAGACCGTGACTCAAGTAGAGCACACAGATGGTAGAGGAGCTGATCCAACTTGGCGTGCGAAACTGGAGACAGCTTGCTTGCTCGACACGCTTGTTGGATGAGGCCTTGGAGTGCATTACATTCAGTGCTGCCATTCGTAGCATAATTATGCTACATGTATGATAATTGTTGCTCCCGTATGATGTAAGATTGGAAACCATTATCATACGCAAAATGTATGATAATTTGATAATTTTCAAATATGGAAACAAAATTCAGATCTACTTCATTCCACTTTAAATTATGTGGTTTTCCATTGAACCAAAACATTGATGTGCCGTCGACACGGGCCGGCAATATTTTTTTCTTAAACGTTTTCCAATGGGAAAAGTATTGATGTTTTTTCCCGACGAATTGATTCATTTTGAATTCGTCTTTTGAGACGAATCTACACAGATTTTCACACTGATTTTAACACATACTAAAAACTTGACAGTTTTTGCAAATGGAATAATTATGGGTAGAAAAAGAAAGAAAATAGAAGGGAGTGCGTTTTTGTTCTATTTTAATTATTGTAAATAATAGTAAATATTGTAAATAATAATAATGAAAATAAATAATAATTATGACAACAAATAATAAGGTTTATCGTTGTGTTCTCAAGAATAGGTACATATAACATGGGCTTCATTATAAGCATTCTTCATCCGAGGACGAAGATATGCTGAAAATTTTCAATTGGATGAACTCGACGATTGTTGAAGTAAATATTGCATTGCTATCCAAGAACGAAAGGCATTCAATTTAAAATTTTGAAAATGTTGTACAAAATTATAGGACGAAGAATGAATAATTATTTATCTTGTTTGTTTATTCTAACAGCTGGAACACTAATACACTTGCATAAAGATATTGCTACGTTTTTCCTTTCCATTGAAACCAAAAAATATTGATTTTCAGTAGCGACAAAATCTATTTTCTAGGAATTCTAGTACTTTGATTCCATTCCCATCACTATGTGACATATTAACCAAGTAAACTATGTGTATGTCAGCAACTTCCTTTCTAAAAACGACCACATACACGCAATAATAAAATAATTACGTCGCAAAATTTGTTAGACCCCCAAGTCAAGCTTTCGGGTTCTTCCGAAAGTTAATATATTTCAGTCTGAAATATGTATTTTAACAGTCGCTCATGAGCAAATTTGTTTCACATACAAAGAAGGTTTGTTCGATGTGCGCTCTGGGTCGCTGTGTGGAGCTCTGATTCCGCACTGAGCTGTTCGATGTCGCTCTTTTTTCGCCCATTTCCAACGTGTTCGGTGTGTATTCAGTGCTCGCAACGGAGGCGCACTGAACCGCCCCAAGTTTTTTTCGGGGCGAGAATTTCGGAGTTGTTCGAAACAGCTGTTGCTATATTAGATACTCCAGTCATTTAAGGCCTTATCTGCGGAAAAATCTAGTAGATCTGCGAATTAAGAGCCACATGGAAAAAGTCTAAAGAGGCCAAATCACACGATGATATACTGTGGGGCCACATACGTGGATGCAAGAAAATTGGATTGATTTATTCAAAAATATGTAAACATTGCCGTGGCCAATCATGCTTGAACAAAGAGTCAACCAATAACGAAGATTTCGATGTGTCAAAATGAAATAGAAACTGAAGATTTTGATATAGAAGGAGAAAAAACATTAGAGCAAAAATGTGAGCGTTTTTTTTATAGATAAACGAACAATTTCTCCTTGAGCACTATTTACCTCCGGGCAATAGGTCGCAAAATATTCATGAAAAACTGAATTTCGCGACCTTTTAACCATTATATCTTTTTTAGCTAGCACATTGTCAATGTCGATTTTTCACATCTAGTAATAAAAGTGTATACAAAAATTCAGCAAACTAGGAATTTTTTCGCAGATTAGGGTTTAAAATTACTAAAATGACTGGACTATATAACAAAGAAGAAAAAAACAGAGCACTGCTAATATGTTCGTATGATACGAAACCCAGAGAGATTTTTCAGTTTTTTGACAGCTCCATTCAGAGCAGTAACAAGCACCAGGGCTGGTTACACCAACGAACCTTTTAAAAGCTGCAGCTTGGCTTGAAATCGATCCAAAATTTGTCTACGCATTACCTAACTGACAACCAGATGTAGGTATTTATTATTGAAAAATCAAAACAAAAAAATCATTACACGGAATTTAAAAAAAAGCAATTAAATTTGGCACAATTTATGAACGTATCCCTTCAACACGAAGACAATTTTTGTGTATGATAATTTTCCCTCCGGTATGATAATTTCTATCAAATAGTATGATAATCCCTTCAGAAGAATATGGTAGCACTGCAGAGTTGGGCATTATTCGAATAAATTGTTATTCGAATAATTATTCGAATAACAAATTATTCGCCACTAATTTATTCACGAATAATTTATTCGCGAATAAATTATTCGTGATTTTATTCGTTATTCGTAATTTATTCGTGATTTCATTCGTTATTCTGAATAACGAATAAATCGACTTTATACCTTCTTTCATTTGTCTGTTTATATTCAATTTTTTTAATTTACGATTCCTTTGGAACTATAAAGCAGTTGGTGACGTTATTAATAAAAGTTGTGTTGTGGTGTACTTTTGATTTTTAAAATGAGTGAGCGATTAAATGAAGTTATGGATTTAGAAATGAAAATTTGGGTACTGGATATATCTAAATCAAATCAGAACACTTCGAACATCTCAACAGGTTCTAATGAATGTGCTACCATTGTGTCTGCGAATCAAATCTGTGCAAAAAGGACATTGACTTTGTTGAATAGAAATTTTGTTGAGTATGACTGTTTATATTCTAGTGGTAAAATCATTGTGATGATATGAACAAAGTGTAAAACTAAAGTTGTAAAAATCAACCGTAGGCTGAAAGTCTTGGATCACTATCAACTCGATCAACAATACACAATTGCCTTTATCTGCATCAGTTGAACGAGGTTTTTCATACGCTACCATGATAAACTTGCCAGAAGCTAACAAGCTGTCCGACAATATGTTTGAACAAAGAGCAGTGATGAAGTCCAATCTTAGGAGCTTTAACCAATAACTAGGTAAATAACTTTAAATAAAAAAAAATTAATAAAAATTATAATATTAAATTTCTTGTGTTTATTTTATTCGTTATTCGTTTATTCGTTATTCGAATAACGAATAAAATAATTTATTCGTCATTCGAATAATTTTTTTTCGAATAAATGAAATTATTCATTATTCGTGAATAACGAATAAAATGATTATTTATTATTCGAATGATTATTCGAATAAATTTTGCCCAACTCTGTAGCACTGATTACATTCTCAACAATTCCTAAGTGCATGTGAAAGGTTTGAAGCGACGACGTACTATTTTATGCTGTTGAATCGATTTGTTATTCATAACAAAAGGATAACAGCTGTGAATCTGAATAATTTAATTCTAATTGTGTTTGTTATTCTCATTTCCAAAATTTTGATTGAACCTATGTATATGTAAATAATAAATTCATTATGCAAATTTGGGCTTCCTATCCACTAAATAAAGCAGAATTGCAATTATTGCCCCCACATCTATGCATACATGTATGATGTATGTTCACCTATGTATATCAAATTCTGGTTAGCGTTTTAGCTAATAGACATGCATTCTGATTTGATTAAATTGAACGTATAATATATTTCATAATATAATAGCTTGTGGTATCTAATAATTATTGTGTCAACGATATGTCATGTCCACAAACATTAGTGTCTATTCAATTTCAATCTATGACTGTTTATTCAAATATCCTTTCAGCTGGGCATTGTTTTGTGCTTAGGTAGGTTAGATGTCCCCAGTTTAAATTAAAATAAAGTGCTATAACAATTACAAATGATGGCTAGTCTGGTTTATTATGAATTTTATATAAATAGATGAAAACGAGTCAATACTGTTTATCTTGAAAAAAATCGACTCCACTTCAATACAGTTCCTAATTTTCCTTTAATGTTCCAATTTTTCTTCAGTAGGTACCTACTTTCTCCTTCGTCGTAATGGAATAACCTTAAATAATGGGCCCATTCACTAACGTAGTCACTACGTAGTCAACTCATTCTGATTGGCCAAATACAACTAAGAAATGAGTGGAAATTTCCCCTCCGACGGACGTAGTGTAAAAATTTCAACTTCAAAGTTAGTTTGACATTTCCCAATCAGCTGTTGAAAAAGAAACAAAACTTCAATTTCAAATTTAAAAAATTTAGAATGAAATTAATCGTAAAATATGACAATTTTAATTATCAGATAAGGTCTGAAGACGAAATTTATGCAATCAAATCTTATCTGGTAATGTTTTTTGTTTATTACAACAAGCAAAACAACACAGGAAGTTTTTTAAAAGTTCTCTTAGCTCCATTCACAAATCCACATACATTTCTTACTTCAAATGTTAATAGTCCAGCCGTTTTAGGCACTTTAAACCCCAATCTGCTGAAAAATTCCCAGTGAGATGAATTTTTGTATACAATGTTAAAATTCGGACGAATTTTCATTAAAATCAAGGAAATTCGTCCGAATTTCACACAATCATAATGATAATGGAAAAAATAAAAAAAAAAGTAAAAAATAAACAAATTCAAAAGAACAGAAAAATAAGAAAAAACAACACTTTCCTTGAAATTGAAAAAAAGTGTTTCGTAAGTTTGATTGATCGAAGCAGAGAAACGGTTAATCGTATTGATATGAAATTTTCACCAAAATCAAGGAAATTTTATAAGCTTTAATAATTAAGCCTCAGATAAGTTGTACCACTGAAAACCACAAAATAACGGTAGTTTTTATGAAAAAGTTGAAAAATGCGTTTTTTGGACCCTTTTTCAAATTGATAGAAAAAATTTTATTTTTCAAATTTGCTTTTATTTTTTTTGTAAGTCAATGTTTAGCAGATTTATTAGGGTCCAAAGTCAAAACTGTGTTTTTGCATGTAAACCCATTTTTTGATTAGAAAAAAAATCGTAGCGATCTGAATTAAACAGTTAATTAAAGCCAACAAAATTTTCAAATTGAATCTTACATTGGTTGGATTGAAAAAATATTTCCGCTCATTTTATGAACAATCAAAGTTTATTTTTTTTTTTCGATTTTGAAATTGAGTGACTATTTTTTACGCTCAAGTGAAAACGACTAACGGTACTTTCTTAACTCAAAATAATTTGAAAAGAAAAAATGATAACCTTTGAAAAACTTTTTGTTTCATTTCAATCCAACTTTTTTCTACTGAGATACAGCCTTATAAAAAACTACTCCATTTTTGAGTTTTTTCAAGTGTTCCTTTAATTGTTTTGACTAGTGTATTTACAACGCTTTATGGCCAGCGTTCGACTAGCTTTGTAGTGCAATTTTGCATTCACAAAGCTAGTTGATTTTCGACTACGTAGTGACTAGGTTAGTGAATGCGCCCAATTATAAGGTCCGTTCCTTTACGTTTTTAAGTAACTTCATGTAAACTGTCAAATTCGCAGGAGTGGGGATGAATTCTCTCACAGAAAGTCAATGTTACGAAAAAGTAAAGGAGCGCTTTTGTAGTAAGTTGTACATAGTAAAATTGCTACATGACAGAGACGTCAAACTCGAAACCAAAATAAGTCTTTGTAAATCGTGTGTAATAATAATAACACTAAATCAACACGAACAAACAATAATTGCATTTAACATCGTTGTTGGCTGATTCATCAGAATCAGAAGAAAGTCATTGCAATTTTCCTATTTGGTTTGATGATTTGAAATTGAATTCAAAAAGCTGATGACAGCGAAGAATTTTCTTGGGCAGATCTAAGTAACCCTCTCATTTGAGCGGAAATGTTTTATTCTCTCATCGGCTCTTTTTTACGAAATTTTAGTGTTAAGTAACAGGGTAAAGCAGTTTTTAGTAATTTTCGGCGGCTTGAAGTTACTTGAAAAAGTAAACGAACTGACCTATAGTGACTGAGAATTATTATTATATCACTAGACTACTTCCATGGCTATGATTCGCTGACTGTCCAACAAAATTCACAACAAAAATTCGATTTTCCCTTTTTTCATATTCTGTGTCCACTTCACATAAGCTTTAAAGAAAACATAAAAGTTTTCCTGGGGTGGAATCGTGTAGTTGCGTAGCGTAGTTGATAGTTGACAGTCAATTTTCTATACTTTTTTGCCTGAATTTGACTGTCAACTATCAAAAATCAGCTTACACGATTCCACCCCTGAATCAAAAATAGACTACTTACCAATCCAAGCCAGAAAAGCGAACTTTTTCCACTGTCACACTGTTTGTTATTCACAGCAGAAAAGAAAATCATTATTTTGAATCCAGCACAGAATTCTTTTGTATAATAAAACTGCAACAATACAAAAACAAACAAAAGACTCCCCATCATTCACAAACACTGTCACGTCACGTTGGAAACTTAGCAACACTCTTTGGAGCTCTTTTCTATTTCAAAGAATGCATTATACTCGTACTTGTTATACCACAACAGAAAATAGAAGAATTGAATTTGAAATTTCAAACTATCCCTCAAATTTATTAAACTTTCTGGGAATTCATTGCACACAACATTCGCTTGGATAAATCTTGTGCTTTTCAAAATGCAATAGTTTAAGAAACAAGCAACAGGTTCTTTAAAAAAAAAAAAAATTAAGGAAAGACCTTTGTTGCTACTTTAACATTTAAACTAACACTGTTTGTGTCGTTCGGGTTCCTTATGTTCTGAGAATCTGCATGTTTCTCTGCAAAAGAAAACGGAAAAACGTTTTGCAGTTGGAACACATTTAACTCTTTGATAATTTAAGGAATATTATTCTTTTTCCTCAATTATAGATTGTTCACAACACCAAGAAACGGCGACACGACGACCCACGTTGGCAATATTCAACAGGCTTCAATGGTTACGTAAGTTGAAGTTTAGAAGACGCACATTCAAATGGAAAATATTGTTGAAAGTGATGGTTATAAGTTTCATATAATTCACTTTAATATCACATTCACTCACTAAAAGAAAGTACATCGTCACCACAACTCACAAAACAAATTCGACCAAATGCTGAGGTGTGTGTAATATTCTCATTTTTGTTTGTTTCTTGTGCGTAAAGACATATCTGATTAATTTTAGTACATTGTAAAGTTTGAATGGCCCGAAAGCATTTAACATTGCTTGAAAAAAACTGAGGTATTAAAGAAGCTGTCAGCAGGTAGATATATTTCTTAGGACGTGTGCGAATTGGATGAATTGTGGTTAAAAATGGATGAATTTTTAACCACTTCTGTCATATTTTGTCTAATTTTAACACATTTTATTCAATGTGAAGTGTGAAAATTTAACCAAACGTCAAGTTTTAACCACTTTTTAACTCAATTCGCACACGGCCTTGACTTTTAAAATAAATGGTAAGTGTTAAGTTCACATTTGTTACAGGTACTTCGGCAACGTTTTTGGCCAATATGGGATAGCCAGATCCACCTTAAGTTCCATATATAAAAACAGGGACAGAATAACAGCTACGGCTCTGGGAAAAGAAAAACTTTGAGGATATCCGAACTTCCAGAGGTAGAAAATGTTTGTTTATCGATTAAATAAATATAATTATCTTCACACTGAACAAAATGTGCATCTATACTAATATATAAAGCTGAAGAGTTTGTTCGTTTGAACGCAGTAATCTCAGGAACTACTGGTTCGAATGGTATAACTCTTTTTGTGTTAGATGGTCCATTAATCGACTTAAGCTTTAGGCTACTTAACATTAAGCTGTGACCAATAGCAGCGAAGAATCTGTGGAAAATGTGGAAAAAAACGGCAAAAAATATTAATTTTTCTGCGTTTTAACGCGCTTATCTCAGGAACTGCTTAATAAAATTGAACAATTTTTTAATGTTGAATGGTCCATTTATCAAGGAAGGCTTGAAGCTATATAACATTAAGCTGCGACCAATAGGAGCGAAGAATTTGTGGAAAATGTGGAAAAAACGGCAAACAATACAATACAATCTATACTAATATATATAAAGCTGAAGAGATTGTTCGTTTAAACGTGGTAATCTCAGGAACTACTGGTTCGAATTGTAAAATTCTTTTTGTGTTGAAGAGTCCATTAATTGAGGAAGGCTTTGTTTTACTTAAAATTCAGCTGTGACCAACAGCAGCGAAGAATCTGTGGAAAATGTGGAAAAAACGGAAAAAATATTTATTTTTCTGCGTTTTAACGCACTTATCTCAGGAACTGCTCAGTCAAATTGAACAATGCTTTTTGTGTCTAATGGTGGATTTATCGAGGAAGGCTAGAAGCTATATCATACTACGCTGATACCAATAGGAGCGAAGCGTTAGTTAAAAATATTGCAAAGAGAATAACGACCTAGCTAGAGTTGACTGCAATGCAATTTAACAATAACTTCGCAAAAAAATTAAATTCCCACGCGCGTATGATGCACAAGTCGTGACGATACTCTGGCCGATGGACGAGGGAGAGGCGGACGAAGTCGCGGGCAACTGCTAGTTTTTGATAAAATTTAACCATGTAAAGCGTTACTAGCCTCCCGATCGAAATAGTGAACAATCTCGAAATAGTGAATATGGCTGGTTTTTACTACTTCACTATATCGAGCGTCTATTGTAGAACTTACTATCCCGAGCCTATTTTTGAAAGCCAAACTCATTTCCTAGTCCTGGTTACCGAGGAATTTGCATCAGATATATATCTTTGACGTTGGGTAGTAAGGTCTTAAGTCAAAAAATCGCATTTTGGGGTTTTAATTGGGTTTAACTAAGTTTTTTTTTCTCTCTTTCGTTTGGTACTAAGGACTTGAGTCTGGCACAACTGCTTCCTATTGGAAACAACTTGGTCTTAAGGTAATAAGTTAGAAAAATACATACTTGGTTTGGTATTAAGGTCTTAAGTTGACTTAAGTCCTTGTGACCGAAAGAAAACTTTTAAATTGAAAAATTTAAAATTCTCTCAAAGACTTAAGTCAACTTAAGTCTTTAGTACCTACACGATAATCAAATAAGAGAATGGCGTATGTCAAGTTATATAAAGTTTTTTTTTCAACAATGACAAAAAAAAGAAAACATTTGTTTTAACAAAACTCAAGAATTTCTTTTTCAGTTTTACAACTCAAAACAACGATACCTAAGTGAGGATTTATAATGAATGTGGTGAAATAACTTTTATTAGGGACATCCGGTATTCAAATACTCAAACCTTTGCTTTTCTGAAATTATAGGCACCTAACGATAGGTAGCCTTGTTTTTTTTTTAATATTAACTCTTCCTGATATTATTTGAGTGACGGTGGTCTCATATGCCACTTTTCTAGGAATATTGATTGATATAACTGTTAAAAAGTACATTTTTGTGATTTTATGTATGTTATTTTTTAATTCAGGCCTATTTTATTGCAAGTACTATGTATGCTAGATCTGCATGTAACTTTACCAAAGTTAACTTTTGTAACCTTCATGAGTTATATAAATAAGCCGAGTCAAATAATAAGGACATTTATTAAAGTGCGTTCAGTTGTGCAACAATGAGTGAAAGGAGGAAATATATATTAAATTTAGCCTTAGCAAATTCTGGAAACCGAAGTAAGTGTGTGACTTTTAAAATCAGTGTAATATTCAGAATACAATAACATTTTATCAGAAAATGCCGGAATTGCTACTGCTTATGGAAGATCAGCTTCACCTGGGTCGTCGCCTGCTCCATCATTACCTGCTAATATGTCAAGCATATTATTTGATTCTGGTGATAGCGTTATGGATGTGGATTTTGTACAAGAAGATTTATCAACTGATAGCAGAATGAAGGAAGTTGCAAGTAGTTCACCTCAAGCAAATGAAGGACCATTCCATGATAGAAAAACAGAAGAAGAAAACAAAAACACCTATTTATCACCCCCACGATTGGTACCAGCTTGTACGAACTACGGGCCTAAAGAAGAAAGTCCAGGTTCATGAAATGCAGCAGGAGGAATTTTTTAATTTTGCCGCATTGTTAAAGACCCTTTTTGTATGCCGAAAGAAAAACACACAGAATGAACAGTTTTCTTGGCATAGCGCGCAATGGCTCCAATACCAGGAAAATGGCTTATTGAAATATACTTAAATACAATTTAAGCCATTCCGACGAATTTAAAAACCTGAGCTTTCTTAGAAGGGGAAAAAATAAAAACGTCACAAACTATCCTCTTAAAGCGAAACGCAAGACTTTAGTCCCAATATCCGACGAGAAGAAAAAAGATTTATTATCTCTGTTAAGTCTGGTGCCACCTGTCTTTCACGGCTTTTATGAGAATCTACCAACTTCATCCTCAGCAACAAATGATGACCCCGATTTGGTAGATGAAGAAAACGAAGCAGAAACAACTTAAACAAATTATTTTATAAAAATAATTTTTTTTTGTTAATTTTGTTTGTACACTAATAAATCACTTTTTATTTTGTCCTTTGCCCTTAAACATTTATTGTTTTGTTATTCAGTTTTATTTTGTGGAGTTTTTATTAATTAAACAACATCCTATTTCAAAAATTGATGGCAATATTTCATTTTCTAACATAAGTCTTTTGAGGAAACACACATTCAACAAATAGTACCAAATGAGATGGTCCAAAGGACTTAAGTCATCGAAAAAACCTAAAATATTTATAAATTTGAAAAAATGTATTTACTATTATGTAGATCTTTATTTCAAAGTATATTTGTCATACTTTTTTGTTAATATACAGGGTGATTCACGAGCGTTGTGCCAAAAAGCTAGAGCGTGTAGGTTGAGTTGAGACAAGAAAAAAATCGTATGGGAGGGGGGGTCTATTCCCCCCCGTTTAGCCGGGAAGGGCAATTTTCTGAAAAATTGACTTATTTTGTAAAAAAAAAATATTAAAAATCAACGGCTTAGTTTACAACACCGTGCTATACCTTTCTTAAAAGCTAAAAACTTCTGCTTTCACTTTGTTTTTAAAATAAATTGTTTTAACGAATAGTTTTAAAAAAATAAATTTTCAAACTCAAAATTTTCAAAAAAAAAATTTTTGAACTAATTTTTTCCAAAATTGTATGTAAATTAAGTACTAATTTTGTTTTAAAATTTCAATGTCTTTGTTAATTTTTAGTCGAAAACAGAAAACCGGATGCAAAAATGTATTTTCGTTTTTGAGAAATTAAAAAAAAAAAACCAAAACCACTTTTTTCTAAGAAAATCTTTGTTTTTATTTTTACCTATCTGGACTTTTAGTTTAATTTATTAGTTTAATTTACAAATTTAATTTTTTGTAATTAGAGTTTTATGACGACTTAATAAAGTAGAAAAGTATTGGATTTTCAATGGATTAACCATTTTATTCATTGATAACGTCTGAAAACTGACCTGCAATTTTTTCTTACTATACCTTGGGCCACGGCCACTCGCCAGCGAAGGGTTCTACCTGCTGGGGGCTTAAGATAATTAAACCGCAATTTTTCTTGAATGAAAAAACAATAAACAACCTAAAGGTTAATAAAAGGCATCGCATATTTACTTAACAACCATTTACAATTAAAATATTAATTCATCAACACATAACAATAACAAACTCATATGTTCGAGAAGAGTTAGCGGACAGGAACTTCTGCTACGGTTTAACTTGTTGTCGAGATCGGGAAGCCGAAAGACTCTACGCTGAAAGATATCCCAATAGATGGCGCCCAAGTCGTAGCATGTTTTCAAGAATCCGCCGACGAGAGCACGGACAGCTAGAAGTGAAAGGTCAATGGCAGACGTTTTCAATGAACAAAATGATTAATCCAGGGAAAATCCAATACTTTTCCACTTTATTGAGTCCTCATAAAACTCCGATAACAAAAAATTATAAATTAAACTAATAAATTAAACTAAAAGTCCAGATAGGTAAAAATAAAAACAAAAATTTTTTTAGAAAAAAGTGGTCTTGGTTTTTTTTTAATTTCTCAAAAACGAAAAGACATTTTTGCATCCGGTTTACTGTTTTCGACTAAAAATTAACAAAGACATTGAAATTTTAAAACAAAATTAGTATTTAATTTACATAAAATTTTGAAAAAAAATAGTTCAAAATATTTTTTTTGGCTTTTTTTTGAAAATTTTGAGTTTGAAAATTTATTTTTTTAAAACTATTCGTTAAAACAATTTATTTTAAAAACAAAGTGAAAGATGAAGTTCTCAGCTTTTCAGAAAAGTATAACACGGTGTTGTAAACTAAGCCGTTGGTTTTTAATATTTTTTTTACAAAATAAGTCAATTTTTCAGAAAATTGCCCCTCCCGGCTAAACGGGGGGGAATAGACCCCCCCCCCCTCCCATACGATTTTTTTCTTGTCTCAACTCAACCTACACGCTCTAGCTTTTTGGCACAACGCTCGTGAATCACCCTGTATATTTAACCCTGATTTACACATAATTTTACAACTTTTATTTTCGTTTTATGAAAAACTACATTTTCTGACTTAAGCCCTTACTACCCAACGTCAAAGATATAATGTATGTAATGCACATATGTGCATTCTTTATATTGGATTACAAGAAGCTAAGAACTAAAACCAAAAAATGTAATTGGAATCATACCTCAGTAACCAGCCCTTGCAGGTATTTTTGGTTCTCAGTGACTGATAGAGGGCTTATTGCTCTTTATCTTTATCCTGAAATTCTCAAGATGTTAAGCAGCACGGATTCAACATTGGAGGGGTTCAGTCGAGGCTTGGTCCTTAAGCTAAGAGAATTGTCTAGAAATATTTACTTAGATTGATGATAAAGTTCCACTGATGATCCTTTAAGTTTGGATCTTTAGTCCCACCACTTCTGGCCCTCTCACCCACCACCAAAGAAAAAAAGAAATAGTCTTCCAATTCACTTCATGGTGATGTACACCAAGCTTTTCCCTTACAACCAACTTGGGTAAAATTCCGTTCCAAATAAGAAAAAAGTTCCCTGAAAAAATTATTGGCGATACGAATTTTTCGATTTTAAGCTTTTTTACCATTCTCTAAAATTATTCATGATAACAAAGTTTCCAAATTGGGAAGAAACTCCATTGAAAAGTTTTCCGTGATTAAGTTTTGATTTTATTTCTATTCATTCGAAAATAATTTATCATTCAATAAAGATATAGAACTATTTTATCATAAATCATAAAAAGAAATAGATTTAGTGTTATTAAATATTTAAAGTTAAAATAGTTTTAAATGACACTTTACAATACTAACGAAATAGGACAGTGTTTGAGTTTGTTAATAGTTAAAGCGTTATTTATTTTAAGGTTGTACCTGCAGTAAAGCTGATATAAATAATTCAACAAATATGTCATACGAAATAGATTTGTTTACGATCATCAGCCATGTTTCAAAAACTGCAATCTAGAGACGGGTCACGGGTGTCTTCGGCCAAAATTTAAACATATCGTCGCCTGAGAATTTTTTGTTCCATACGGATTGTTGAAATTTCCATGTGCCAAAATAAACATGAAATAACGTTAATTTTGAAACCGCATCAGCATAACTTCATAATGATTCCTCAATGATTTGAGAATATGCCAAATGAAGACAAGACCTACCGTATCTCTCGTTTACTAATTATTCTTAAACTAGCAGTTGCCCGCGACTTCGTCCGCCTCTGCCTCGTCCACCAGCCAGAGTATCGTCACGACTTGTGCATCATACGCGCGTGGGAATTTTGTTGCGAAGTTATTGTTAAATTGCATTGCAGTCAACTCTCGCTAGGTCGTAATTCTCTTAAACTTGAAAAATTAGAGCATTTTTTATGATTCCCTTCAGTTTTTCATACTTAAAGCATTCCCTTGGTCGAACTCTCCCTAATTCTAATATCTCTCTTACTTCTGCATCGTTTTTTTTCCTGAAGTCAATTTTTTTTCCTGTTTCTTTAAACTGAGCATATTTTTTAGTTAAGAAATACGCACTAGTATTACAATACTGTAGTAACTCAAAATTCTTCATTTTTCAGAATCGACGAATAACTGATTATAAACTTTCTGTTAGAGATAATCAGAAAAATGGTATCTTATGTGTTAGATGTCTTAAATTGAAGTTATTTTCTATTAGTCATTAATTTTTAAAATAGCAGGTTGTTGAAATATTTAGAAATTTTGAGTTACTACTGTCTTGCACTAAGTTACTTTAACGGAAAGATGTATTATTTTGAGTTATGTCGTTATAGTTGACAAACGTGAAAAGTGCCTTATCCACTTTGACCACTGTGGCCATGTGTGATATGGCTGTTTTTTTTAAATATAGCCATGTGACACATTGTGAAAGTGTCAATATTCAAACATAATGGTCATTTGGTACTCTTTTAAGCATCATGTGGCCATATTTACTTAAGACGTTGTGGCAAATGTGTAAATGACTCTTTTAAAAGCGTCACACCTTCTCCAAATTCTAAGGAAGGCTTAGCATTGAAGTTTTAGGAGGGCAGCATGTTACCCCATACATTATTTTAATTTTTTTTCGCCACCGTTTAGATGTGGGAAGTTAGCATTAGTTTTTATACATGAGATTTCGACAGACGGCTTTTTTTTAATGGCTGCATTTTAAGGAATGAATATTTAACACGTCTTATTTTGCTTAAATATAAAACCAAATCTGGTCCACTGATTAATGTTAGAATATATTTCTATTTTGTACCTATTTAGAATATGAATATTATTCAATGATTGGAAATTTTAAGGTCTTTTTACAAAAAAAAATTATTCGAAAGAGTTATTTGGTCAAAATGTAACTGTTTAATATTTGAAGAACTAGGGAAAGTTAAGTTTTTGGACATTTCCTACTTCTGGCAATAATTTGCTTCGGGTTTTGTTGCCATTTCTATCAGCAATCGAGCACCATGCATTCTTAATTATTATAGACCTTAAATATTAAGTCAACAACAACGTTGTAACTCAAAATTTCTTTCAAACAGACAAATTAACGGCTTGAATATTTATTCATTTACATTATTGAATGCGCGATTTCTAATTCCATGATTACCAACTTAGTATTTGTTTAAATGATTACAAATTATAAGAAAAAAATGGAAAGTAAAACTTCGTCATCAAAACTGAAATAAGTCAAAAAATTTTAAATAAATCAACAAGAACGTCATGACTCAAAATAATAATTTCAATCGTATTTTTTGTAAATCAGCAATAGTGTAGTTAATTTGAATTATCCCAAAATTTGTTTGCCTTTGAATCAACTAAAGAGTTTTAACTCGAAATAATATACGAAAT
Source organism: Sphaerophoria taeniata (assembly GCA_943590905.1). Lineage (NCBI taxonomy): Eukaryota > Metazoa > Arthropoda > Insecta > Diptera > Syrphidae > Sphaerophoria > Sphaerophoria taeniata. The sequence goes on from OX016540.1 coordinate 192,845,458, forward strand.
TTGCAATGCTTGATTCATCAAAAACGTATCAACTCAAAATAATACGCTTTAAAAACAAACATATAATTCATATCTCGGCAAGTTTCAGTTGCAACTAAAAATGACACTATATTGAATTGAGGGTAAAGATCGTCAGCCAATCAAGAACAATGATTCTTTTAGTCATAACTACCTTATTTCTAGCACTATAAAAACACCGATTTTATTGAACTGCGAGGAATTTAATTTCACGTTGAACTGCATTTTTATCTCAAAAACGGCATTTTTTGAGTTACGACAGTATTGTAATACTAGTGCGATATATAAAATGATATTGTTTAAACACAATAATCTGCACAAATAGTGCAATCAATCACTTTCACTGCAATGATTCACGTTCACAAATCAATTGAACTCTCAAAATTCTAATTTGAGCAGTTATTAGGCCAGTTCCACCTAACAACATCTCACTGAGATCTCAATGTCACCTTGACTGAGGCAAAATCATTTGATGGAACAAAATTCTCAGTTCTCATTGAGATATAATGGTTGCTTACTAATTGTTGTTGCACATATGTCAGCCATGTCAAAATAGCTGAGTGAGAAATCGAATCCAAAATAATTTCATCTCAAAGATCTGAGAAAAAAATCTCAGTTCGCAGCTGAGAATTTTTGTTCCACTTAAAAAATCTATGAGATTTCTGAGATCTCTGAGATCTCAGTGAGGAGTTGTTAGGTGGAACTGGCATTAGGCCTTTTTCTTTTTTAACCCTGAGCAGGGTACGGAGTAGAGCCTGAGCTCATCGAGCTCGGTCTGAGCAGAGTTAGCTCAGACCTTTCCGAGTAAATAAAGAAACAAACCTGAGCACGGAACTGTCACACATACAAACAAAATTGAAAAAAAAATTATTTTCCTTCATTCGGAGAACAACTTACTCCGACCGCCATTTCTACCGTTTTAATTTTTTTTTCGCATCATCTCAGTCATGATAAATGAACAAAATACATGAAGTTGGCCGCGCTCAACTTTTTACTCCATCTACTCCATCAATTTTAACCGAGCTCGTAGATCGCGCTCTGACCACGGTCTGATCTAAGAAATAAACAAAAGTTGAGCGCTCCGATATGTCTGAGCTAAAAAAGAAATACGGGTTTTTTTTGACAGCTCCGTACCCTACTCGGAGCTAAAAAAGAAAAACGCCTATTTTTGATATCATTTGCTTGGCAAGCCTGCCTTAAGTTTGATACAGCCAACACAATATTTTTCGTTCTCATCTTTCTAACTTCTATGTTGTTATTGAACTGAAAACGGACGACAGCGCGCGGGGCGGCGCTTTGACAGCCACTACTACTGAATGGGAAAAATAGTAACACTATATCCACTTATATACGCTCGTATTTTTTTTTTTTTTTTTGAAATTCTGGTACTTTAATTCTAAAATCAGTTGGTGCTGAGCAGTGCACACTGCACAGTAATTTTTTCAACACATACCAAGAAAAATTAATATTTTTTTACCCTCTTTTCCACTTTTTCCACTGAATCTTCGCTTATATCGCCTAATGTTATATAGCCTAAGGCCTTCCATAATAAATAAACTATTCAACGCAAATTAATTGTTCATTTTGATTTAGCAGTTCCTGAGATCAGCGGGTTCAAGCAAACAACAGAAACATTCAAAAAAGAATATTTTTTGCCGTTTTTGCAATATTTTTAACTGACGCTTCGCTCCTATTGGTATCAGCGTAGTATGATATAGCTTCTAGCCTTCCTCGATAAATCCACCATTAGACACAAAAAGAATTGTTCAATTTGACTGAGCAGTTCCTGAGATAAGCGCGTTAAAACGCAGAAAAATTAATATTTTTTGCCGTTTTTTCCACATTTTCCACAGATTCTTCGCTGCTATTGGTCACAGCTAAATGTTAAGTAGCCTAAAGCCTAAGTCGATTAATGGACCATCCAACACAAAAAGAATTATACCATTCGAACCAGTAGTTCCTGAGATTACTGCGTTCAAACGAGCAAACTCTTCAGCTTTATATATTAGTATAGATAATGATTTAATGTTGCATGAAATATGCATTGAAGTGGAACACTTAAAGTAAATATCCCAAGTTGAATGGTTCTGGCAGAACTTCTTGAAGTTAGAGTTAAATTGGGAGAATTCTTTGAGGCTATCATTTTTTACAGGAATTTCATAATTCATTCTTAAAGGCATTATAAATAAGGTATTTCTACTGTTATATAGTAGACATATTCTTGTGCTTCAGTTGATGAATTATTGTGTTTCTCATTTTTTGCCTTATTTATTTATACTCTAAACAATATGTATGACGGATTGTAAGCTGCTATACCTACTCAGAAAAATGGGTTAATGGACGCCAAGGACAATTTAGCAATTTGAATTTAATTCTTTTCATTTATCGCTTGTTTCTTATTGAAGCCTCTGTACAAGACAAGCGAAGAAGATTTAATTCATCTAATCCCACCAATTGAATGCCTTAGATCTTATCGAATGAACGTTGCATGAAATTGAAATTAACCGAGTGAATCACGATTGACACCAAAATCTATCCTACCTTGTGTTGTACGATGATGTGCGATGTGTGATAAGTGGCTTGAGGATATGAAACCAAAACTTAATTAATTACCTCTGGGCTCCCACATGAAATTTATATTCCAGATTACCACTTGCTTATGGAATATGAGGTAGGTATATATTTATCTCTATAATAGGTATACTCGTATCAAGTGCGTACTTTTCAAAGAAAACTAAGTGCTTATTCATTGAATAAGTCTATTTCCGTCTCCAAATGCAGAATCCTTCAAGTGAAAGTGGAGTCAACTTCTTTGAAGGATAATACAAATTTATGAATTGATAATACTAGGAGTGGAGGATTATGAGAAGTCTGGTAGCATGCAGGCGGTAGAGGGTTTTTTCCCACCTAGACCCGGGCTTCTGAGAGGGCCCCGGATTTTCCGCGAAACCTTAAATAAACTTCATATGTACAACATGAGACAAACAGGGTTCTTCGATGCTTAAAAAAATTGCTAAAATGTGGAGATAAAGAAATGAAAGGCATATCATGCAACATGCAAGTAAAGTAATTCTCGGGTCGTTCTTTTTTTCGGGCTTTGGACTGGTTAAAACCGAAATCCACTTGGTTGAAATAGTACTATCAGACCAAAAAGGAAGGAAATCCAGTATCACTTACTCCACTTTTCAATTTATGTTCAAATGTCTTAATGTTTGGAAATAAAAAAGGTTCCGAAAATGTCCCATACCATAATACAATCCTCACCGCAAAAGAAATGTACAGGAATAATTGGCTACTCAAAAAAAAAAAAAACAGTGTTCTTGGGTAGTCATCCAACAAGACATTTTAATCCCTTGCAAATTGAATAGTAAGGATTAAGGACTCACACAATTTTCCACTTCTTCTGTACAAATTCGTTATGTACCTACGCAACCATCACACACATGATACAACTCATCATTATCATTCCGTTTAAATGACATGGAAGTCACTTCTGTACGCTCCACTAAAGGTACCTTTGCTAAATAATTGAATAAAATACGTCCAGGAAGGAAAGCAAACAAAAAATGCCAAAATGAATCAGCCTCAAATGTGTCGTCCTTGTTCCTTGTACCTACACTTCTGTTTGACAAGCCGCAAATCCTTGGGATAACGGCCACACAATATGTATTTGGTTTATTTTATTACGAATGCAGACAAGTAGAATAATTTGTTTTTATTCTTGGTTGGTTTTTCGAAGTGAACTTGATTTAGAGGAATTTTTATCAGTTCTTTTCGGATCGTTCTTATCTGTCTAAATTGATTGGGTGATTCACGAGCGTTGTGCCAAAAAGCTAGAGCGTGTAGGTTGAGTTGAGACAAGAAAAAAATCGTATGGGAGGGGGGTCTATTCCCCCCCCCGTTTAGCCGGGAGGGGCAAATTTCTAAAAAATTGACTTATTTTGTTAAAAAAAATATTAAAAATCAACGGCTTCGTTTACAACACCGTGCTATACCTTTCTGGAAAGCCAAAAACTTCTTTCACTTTGTTTTTAAATTAAATTGTTTTAACAAACAGTTTAAAAAAAATAAATTTTCAAACTCAATATTTTCAAAAAAAAAAGAAGCAAAAAAAATCATTTTTGAACTAATTTTTTTCAAAATTTTATGTAATTAAGTACTAATTTTGTTTTAAAAATTCAATGTCTTTGTTAATTTTTAGTCGAAAACAGAAAACCGGATGCAAAAATGTCTTTTCGTTTTTGAGAAATTAAAAAAAAACCAAGACCACTTTTTTCTAAAAAAATCTTTGTTTTTATTTTTACCTATCTGGACTTTTAGTTTAATTTATTAGTTTAATTTATAATTTTTTGTTATCGGAGTTTTATGAGGACTCAATAAAGTAGAAAAGTATTAAATTTTCCCTAGATTAATCATTTTGTTCATTGATAACGTCTACGTCTGCCATTGACCTTTCACTACTAGCTCTCCGTGCTCTCGTCGGCGGATTCTTGAAAACATGCTACGACTTGGGCGCCATCTATTGGGTTATCTTTCAGCGTAGAGTCTTTCGGCTTCCCGATCTCGACAACAAGTGTAGCAGAAGTTCCTGTCCGCTAACTCTTCTCGAGAGTATGAGTTTGTTATTGTTAGGTGTTGATGAGTTAATATTTTAATTGTAAATGGTTGTTTAGTAAATATGCGATTTCTCTTATTTACCTTTAGGTTGTTAATTGTTTTTCATTCAAGAAAAATTGCGGTTTAATTATCTTAAGCGCCTAGCAGGTAGAACCCTTCGCTGGCGAGTGGCCGCGGCCCCAGGTATAGTAAGAAAATATTACAGGTCAGTTTTCAGACGATATCAATGAACAAAATGGTTAACCCAGGGAAAATCCAATACTTTTCTACTTTATTGAGTCCTCATAAAACTCCAATAACAAAAAATTAAATTTATAAATTAAACTAATAAATTAAACTAAAAGTCCAGATAGGTAAAAATAAAAACAAAGATTTTTTTAGAGATATGTGGTTTTGGTTTTTTTTTTATTTCTCAAAAACGAAAAGACATTTTTGCATCTGGTTTTCTGTTTTCGACTAAAAACTAACAAAGACATTGAATTTTTAAAACAAAATTAGTACTTAATTACATAAAATTTTGAAAAAAATTAGTTCAAAAATGATTTTTTTGCTTTTTTTTTTTGAAAATATTGAGTTTGAAAATTTATTTCTTTTAAACTATTCCTTAAAACAATTTAAATTAAAAACAAAGTGAAAGAAGAAGTTTGTTTTTGGCTTTCCAGAAAGGTATAGCACGGTGTTGTTAACGAAGCCGTTGATTTTTAATATTTTTTTTTACAAAATAAGTCAATTTTTCAGAAAATTGCCCCTCCCGGCTAAACGGGGGGGAATATACCCCCCCTCCCATACGATTTTTTTCTTGTATCAACTCAACCTACACGCTCTAGCTCTTTGGAACAACGCTCGTGAACCACCCTGTATATTGTCTACAGAAGTTGTCTTTTCAAATCCTCAACATCGACTACGATTTGGCTAGGACGTTTTCTTGCTCATCTCTTCATGCATCCGTTCTTTCCCGACCTTGAGCCAGCCGTTTTACTTTTACCTTCCAGTAAAACCTCTGAACGCTCTTTCTTACGCTTCTCGTTCCCTCTTGTATCTCCTGAGGAGCCGGTGTTCGTCTCTTCTTTTTTGCTCGTAGAGCCACTTGTAGCTCTTTTTTATGCAGCACCGCTTTGTATGCCTCCGGCATGCGCCTGCATTCTTCTTCAAACCACGGGTTTCGCTTTGGTGGCGTTGCGAAACCCAAGGCATAGAGACGGCATCTCAAAGCTCAAACTGATTTCTATCAATGTAACACCTGGTCTTCGATACTTTGGTTCAAAACTCTTCACTCGAAAGACATAGGCTAAAAACACACCAAATCAGACAAGATTCGGAATCTAACGCACACCGATGACGACAACAACAAAATGTCTTGTCTTTGTCCGCGTCGGTGTGTGTTGCTCCTATACAACCTATACAACTGACACGTTTTTTTGTCGATTTCTGTTTGTTTGTCTTGTTCTCTTTGGTGTGTGTTGACATTTTGTCCCGGACTTTTTGTCTTCTTTGGTGTGTTTTGCTCCTATACAACCCCATGTATTTACTGCAACCGACGACGAGCGGACAAGACTTTTTATAGTGTCGCGTCTTTTTCGGTGTGTGTTGCCTCGTAAGAGCAATGGACTTGTCGAAAGACAAAAAGACGTCTTGTCTGATTTGGTGTGTTTTTAGCCATATAGTGCCTGCGCATTTTATAGACCTATTCTACGCTCTACGGTGCCGGGTGTTGAACTGAACGATTACTAAAATTAAATTGAAATTAAATTGATATCCTCCCCTTTCGAAAGCAAAAATTCATAGACGGATGTTTGTGGTCATTTAAAAGTGTAGACGGCAAAAACGAATTGAAAACAAAACTCAACCGGAGACAACATGAATTGATGAATTGTATACTAGGATGTGGGGAAGCAAAACGCGAAGGGTACGTATATTGGCTCATCGACTTTGTTCGTATTGGCAGCAACGCTCCAATTCTAATATTTCACAAACAATAGTATCGGATGGAATACACAGTGAATTTTTCAATTTGACATTTGCAGCTTGCAAATCGAAACAAAGATACCGTCAGGCTATAAAAAAGCAATTTTATTCAACTTTTGCGCCATAAAACTGTTTTAGAATTTTTGAATCAAACCAAAACATTCTTGCCTCAGGAAAAAAATAACACATATGAGAAGAGAAGCGAATTCCACAAAAATAAATTTGTCCTCTGTCAACATCCATTCCGTCGGACTGACTGAAGGGCATGTTCGTTAAAACTTTTCAATAAAGCTTCTAATTGCGGCACCAGTCCCTATCCCAATGGAAATATTTTTTGTTCAATACGAAATCAGAAACATGTTTTCTGTTGGAGTTGTCACAAATTTTAATTACAAAAACAAAACAGAAATATTGTCAGCCCTCCGGTTGGGAGAGTTACGCAAATAAATCTGAATATTAATGAGCCTTCAGCTAAATTCCCTGTGTTAACCTTGTGATGCATAAATTTAACCCGCAACATCCCTGACCTCATCATGTTCGTTACATCCGATCTGAGGGTGATTTTCATTTCTGTTGAGTTAAAATGTGAGCATAGACTAAAAAAGAATGAATCCACTTTCCTCCACACTCTTAAAGCTCAATTCATCAACTCAATAGTCCTTTTGTTCCACTGGAAGGTATTTGAATTGCAAATGCTTTTTTCTTTCTATCTATTTCCGTCTTCAACCCATGATTCGTTATTGTTTGTGATTTTTGTTTGAAATGCAAAATTTTTAAAGATTTGCAAACGGAAGGAGACAAACGAAATTTAATTCCTTTTAAAGTGTTGCGTAGTTAAAGTAGTGCGAAGGCACTATTGTCGAAATATCTCATAGTCTCCTCCTGACTTTGAAACTGTTTCTTGATATGGATACGGAGAGTTTCTTATCTCGAGAACCGTGAATATTGTGTCCGAAGATTTTCAATTTCTTTTATCTTCTAGACACTTCTGGTGTCCTTAATAACGAAATTAACATGATGGTTGGTGGTGATTTCTAAAAAAAAAAATCACTTCACGCTGACGATACCACATTTTTCAAGGTCATCTGTTCTCCTGGCGACACTTCCATTCTCCAAACAAATCTTGACAGCACAACGACGGACGGTGTAGTACACATCCATGGTGGTCTTAAAAATTCTCCAATTCTCACGTGAAAAGATCATGGTTCATAACGGTTGTTCGACGATTCCTTGAATATACTTCTCAGGTTTGGCTTCCTAATCAAAAAGTGCATAGCAGGATAGAACACGTGGAACGGACTGTGTCCTTAACCAACTGAAGGATTAGGACACGAACGACACAGTGTTCCCAGGTTGAGGGGAAAATCACCATTCTTGCCGATTTTTTTCAGCTAAAGGGGAAAAAAAGGGGACGGGGATAAGTAAGGGGAAAAATCCAAAAAAGGGGAAAACAGCTTAAAACTTTAATGAAAACAAAACATTTTTTTTTTTAAATGCACAATATTCCATTTGAAAAAAAATTAGTAGCATTTGCTTCGAACGTGCCAGTGATATGGTGGGAAAACAAAATTCTGTCTCGAAACTTTTCAAAGATGTCATTCCAAATTTGTTTATCATGCGGTGTGTGTGCCATTCGTTCCATCTCGTGGCAAACAACGCCTTGAAATTCCTGCCTGACGAAATAGAAATTTGTTGTCGCGAAATCTTCTCGCATTTCAACTGCAGTGTCAAAAGACAACATGGTTTTTAGGAATTTCAAGCCTTTTGCAACGTTAAGCCATATCGCAAACACAATTGTTGTCCCTGCATATGGTTATCAAAAGACTTATTGAGTAATACCAAGCTTTCGTATTGTATTTTTTGGAAAGTTATCTGGAAGATTCTATTAACAAAATTCAATGTAAAAAAATATACAGGGTTCTTGGAAAACCAACAACGGTTTTATATTTAGAATCTTTAGATTTCTTCTTACCGTTTTTTACGAAACTGAACCTTGAAATGCAATCGGAAGACGTTAAAATTCATATTTTATTTGACCGAGTTGAACTGTCACTTAAGACACTTGCTGATTGTTTATTTAAAAGCGAATATTTAAATAGCATTCCAAATATTTCTGAAATTGATTTTGTATTTCTTTAAGTTATTATCTATTCAACTCTATTGTGATGGAACTCATAAAAAATAATGTTTTTTTCGTACTGAAGTCCCCTTTTTGAATTGTTTTTCTTTTTGTATGAATATGTATGAAAAAATAAACACTAAAATTTTATAAAAATTACATGAAAATCCTAATAACTTTTTTCGGGGAAAATTAGGGATTTTTTTTTTCGTTCAAGGGGAAAAAAAAGTGTTTTGGTGTCAGAAAAGGGGGATTTTGTTTTTGAAAACCTGGGAACACTGGAACGACAAGACTGAAAAAACTAATATGATCCACAGCACTAAACACACACCATCAAACGACATGACGAATGACATGGAAAGGGAAAACAGCGTACTTCACTCAGACAGTATCGCAGTAAAACTAGTTTCAGTGTTCAATAAATTCAAATAAGGTAAATAATTAATTAATATTACTTCTATTCATAGAAATTTGAGGTAGGTATATGATTTTGAGTGATTTATAAAATGATATTGGCTTCCTCAAAGATGTTAACTCAATAATCCTATTTAATCACTTTAAGTTTGTGCGTTCTTTTTTAAAATTCCTTAAAACAAAAAGCGTCTAAGTTTGTGTATCGAGATTGCAAAGCTCTTCATCAAATATTAATGAGGCCAGCATTATTAAGATGACTTGTTTTCCAACATTCCACGAGTAACTTGCTACTCCTTCCAATCTGGCGACGAAAATCTTTCATTGATGTCTACATGTAGCTTCAATTTCTAATAATAATAAAGTCGATTATCATATCATTACTCATCTTAAGGCGGAATGAAAATAAAACACACACTTAAAGGAACGTGGCTCTTAGCTGCGTCGTAGCTCGTAGTCCCGAGCCCCAAGAGTGATAGATAAATATAAAGGGAGATATACAACTCACAAGACACTTTATCAATAGCACATGCCGACGAAGATGTAGAACGCTGAATTTAGAATATTGATGAGTGTTGAGACAACATTTCCATGGAAACTTGAGAGTCAAGGAGCTTCAACTTCAACAGTTACTAACTGCAATAATTTTCAGTATTTCATTTCTCGAAAATTCGAATTAAAAGTAATAATGGCAACACATAAAATGGAAACTTCGTAATACCGACAGACCGACGGAAAAGTTTGTGCGAAGGTGGTTTTTGGTTCGCTGAAAAATATAACTTCGTTAGAAAACAATTTGAACTAATATATAATTGGTAGACGAACTTTGTACTGCATGCAAAGTTCAAAATATTTCAAAATTTATGAAATAAACATAAAGTTTTGGATATCTACGCAAAAAGATACATGTACGTATATATATATATATATATATATATATATATATATATATATATTGTTTTTGTTTATAAATGTTCATCCTTAAGCACGTGGTTTGTAAGTTTCTCATGTCGTTGCAGAGTTTCATTGATAACCCTGGGTCTTACAAACTAATGTACCCTTGAATGATGAAGAAGATTTAAAGAAGTTTTTCCATGACAACACGCAATCCTCAGTTAGAATATCTGGGCAATACCGAAGTTTTAATAGAGATCTCAGGAAATTATTCTGCTAAAGAATGAGCTGAGTGTCTTTTTGTACGGAATTGATTAAGAACTCGTCTTTGCTTTCTACAAATTTCTTTTGCAGGAGGAGAATGCGGTTTTAGCTAATTTCCAATTATGTTTTTTGGTATCTCTTCTCTGGTTTGTAATGATGTCACATGTTTTTTATTGAATAGTAAATTTCCATACGGAATAGCAGTTTATTCATATTATTCACACTCACTTCCTTTGAAAAATATCATAAGTAGACTAGTACTTTCGTATTAAAATCGTCTCTTCTAGAACTAACGAGTGATTCAATTAGTATCAACTTAGTTCTATTGATTAAAAAAGCCTTAAACAGTGCCACCAGGGACATTGTACTTGCATATCCGCTGCCTCTAAGGATGTCATCCCCTATAGCCCAGAACAGATCATACTACCAGAAATTGTACTTATTTTGTACACTTTTTTTTTGTTTTTAATTTTAGATGTATCTTCCTATTCTACATAAAGGTTATTGCCAAACGGCTCAGAAGACCTCCTTTTGAAGTTTCGTTCAATTAAAACTTCGGCGAGATGGGTAACCAAAACCTCGGTTGGAAATCAAAACGCACAACATTATAGGTTTTAGGACTTTTGTTAATTTTTTTTATTCATCCGTTAAGTCATCTGTGAAAGACGCTGACAATGTTCGCTAATGTAGGAGTTCACTTTAGCAATGTTGTTGCCGCTTTTTAAAGCCCTTCGGAAATTCTGTAAAATTTCTACCGCTTTCTTTTTCGTTCGCGCTGAATGGCATACAGCTTAAGGATAAGAAGTATATATTCGTCAGCAAAAACACGAAAGAACTTTTTGCAAAATGCGTTTATGGTGGTTCTGAAGTTTTTCAAATCATGCTCCAGTCACTCTTTCATAGAGATCGATAGCAATATTGACACCCAGATGCGAGAAAAAAGTTCAGGAAACCGTCATTGTTTAATTCGACATTTCAGGTCAGTCGGTTCTATACACCATTTGCCAAATTACTCCAGTTAAACTTTATTTTACTCCAATCATTGAAGGTACCTTTTATGTTGTCTTGTGTGGTTTCTGGTTTAACTTTCAGGAATATAATTATTGCAGAAGCATCCCTCTCTCCAAACAAGAGAAAAAGGAACATCCTTGCTCCTTACATGCTACAAACCCAAAGATAAATCAATACGATACTTATCGAACAAAAAGCTTGTTGTTGTTGCTTTTTCAGGTGGAAAAACACAATTGAGTTTATTTTAAAAATTTTCAGGTTCAGAGTATTGCAACCACATAAAACCAACGAGGTATTGTTAATGGATGTTTACCTATAGGTACACCGAATGGTTCTTTGTTAAAATTCTTGATAAAGGTAAGTGAAGATGTCAGGAAAATATGAGCAAAAGTGATTGTATTGGCTTTAAACTAGTGATGGGATCATTCGAATGATTTTTTTTTTTTTTTTATAATTTGCACCCACTCAAGGGATTTTTTATACCCTTTTTATGCCAGAGACACAGTGAGTGCATTAGGAAGAAGGGAAGGGGTTGGAAAGGATGTGTCGATGTACATTGGTCTTGAATTCTTGAACATTGCAATGATTGGGAAAGACAGAGTGTGGAAGAGAGTTCCACATTCGCGTAGTACGGCTAAAAAATGATTCTCTATACTTGACAGTACGTCCGAAGTTGGGCTCAAGGGTAAACTGATGGGCATTCCTAGAAGCGCGAGTATTACGGGTGAATTGTTTGAGGGGAGGAATGCAACTGGCTATTTCACTAGAGCAATTACCGTAGAAGTAACGGTAGAACAAGGAGAAACACGCAACGTTACGACGGTGGTCTAAAGAGGTGAATGAGTCAGTGATCTCTCTATCACCAATCATTCTTACAGCTCTTTTTTGTATTCCATCCAAGAGGCTTAAGTAAGTAGCTGGAGCACCAGCCCAGAGATGGGAATTGTACTCAAGCTTTGGGCGGATATAGGTTTTATAGATAATAGCCAGATCAGACGGGGAGAAAAATTTCTTGCATCGCCTTAAGAAACCTAAACATTTTGCGGCATTTTTGGCGACATCGCATATGTGCTCGTTCCACAAGAGGTGGTCTGTGATGCACATACCGAGAATCTCGAGATGTTCGGTCTCGTTGATGCAAGTGCCACTCATGGACAGTGGCAAGGGGGGTATATCTCGCTTCGACGATACAAGACAGCATTGAGTTTTCGAAGCATTAAACTCTACGCGGTTTTTAATTCCCCATTGTACAATGCTGTTTAGGTCAGAGTTTAATGAGCTTATCATATTTTGCCGCTCCATTTCCACATCCGAAGAGGAAGGATGTGAGTCTGGAAACGAATAAGAAAAGCTAAGGGTGCTATCGTCAGCGAAACAGTTAATTGGATTAGAAGTTACAGACAAGAGATCGTTAATGAAAATGAGGAAGAGGGTCGGAGACAAAACGGAGCCCTGGGGCACACCAGCATTTATTTTGTGGGTTTCAGACTTGAACCCGTCCAATACAACTTGTATAGAACGGTTCGAAAGAAAGTTTCTAATCCAACGAAGAAGGGATTCATCGATACCGAATGCACGCATTTTCGATAAGAGAGCCTGGTGCTAAACTCTATCAAATGCCTTTGAAATATCAAGTGCAACAATCTTACTTTCTCCAAAACGATGTAAAGATTTGTTCCACTGTTCGGTGAGATAAACCATCAGATCACCAGTGGACCTGTTGCTGCGAAAGCCGTACTGCTGATAGTTTATCAGCGTTTCCATGACCTTAGAAAGAAGGGACGTAAGTGCAATCGGCCGATAATTGGAGGGAGAAGAAGATTCACCTTTTTTTGGGATTGGCTGGACAAATGCTGTTTTCCAACTGCTCGGAACGAGCCCAGAAGAATAGGATAGATGGAAAAGCTTACGCAAGGGTTTTGCCAGCGTGGAAGAACACCTCTTCAGAATAATAGCGGGGATACCATCCGGACCAGCGGATTTATGTATGTTGAGATCTTTTAGGACTCTCGCCACAGCTCGAGTGCGAAAGAAGATTTGTCCCATGGAATCATTGACGCGCTCAAGAACAGGCGGAGTCATGACACTATCTGGCAGCGAAGAGTTAGCAGCGAACTGCCTAACAAAAAGGTTAGCTTTCGCGAGCGAGCTAACAACTGGAGTGTCATTGTCAACGAGCGTAGGGACTGAGGAAGAAGAAAAATTCTTCATGTTTTTTACAAAAGACCAAAAATTCTTACTGCCTTTAGGACATTGCAGTATTTTTTGCCTTAATTTTTGGTCATGTAAAAATTTGGTCCGACGAATATGGGCATTGCAGGCCTTCCTGGCTTGTTTAAACTTGTTCCGGTTTTCCTCAGTTGGGTTGGCTCTATAACACCGGAACTTTACTTCTTTTTCCCTGATAACCTCTTTACAGCTTGAATCGAACCATGATTTTTCCTTGGGTTTGATACTTTTAACCCTATTCGGGATAAAAGTTTTCATTCCCAAAATAATCATATTAGTTATCATATCTGCGCTGGAGTCTACGTCACTATCGAGGAAGCATAGTGACCAGTTTAAGATCCGGAAGAAGTTATTGAGACCGTCCCAGTTGGCTTTCTCGTATTGCCATACGGTTCTCTTCGGAGCTCTTTCTTTGACTGGATTAGTTTGACACGAGAAATTTGAAGATATGATACTATGGTCAGATCTGCCTAGAGGCGTTAATACACTGATAGTGTATTTATCAGGGTCAGATGTAAGGAACAAGTCAAGAGTATTTTCCGCTTGGCCATCGATATCCGATATTCGAGTGGGCTCGGTGACAAGCTGAGTAAGGTGGTTAAACTCAGCAAAGATTTCAGCACACATTCCTTCGGGTGTTGTCTGGCCCGAATGGAGAAGCCACGAAGAATTGTGTACATTGAAATCGCCCGTAACAACGATTTCAGTGTGAGGGTATAAGGATACAATTCTTTGGATGGAGTCAGACAGAGCGTCAAATTCGCGAGAAGTTGAAGCTCTGTCCAAATTTGGGCTTCGATAAAGAAAACAATAGTGAATGATGTGCTTATTTACGGTGAACTTGAACCACATAATATTGAAGAAAGGGTCGGAGCAGTGTCCATATTGTGGGAGGAATTGATAAGCTACATCATTCCTAATGTAAACAGCGAGACCATGGTGGAGGGAGAATAATGGCACTAAGCTATACCCATGAATGAGAAATTCAGTAGGATCGGAATTCTCACCTACTTGGGTTTCACTCAGTGCCAGTACAGCTGGCCTGTTCGAAACAGTGTGGATATACAAAGCAAGAAAATTAATTCTTAGCCCACGAATATTGCAATAATCGACTCTGAAATTATCAATCATTGCAAGTTAAAAAAAATAAAAGACCAAAACAGACAAGATCTAAGAGAGTTACTGAATTGAACCCAAGAAATCTTTACGATTCAGCGCCACTGTCAGTGTTATGCCTTGACGGCAGCGTGAATCGATCCGACCCTGGAATTCAAACAGTTAATCTCTTTTCATCTGTTATTGACGACACATCATGTGCACACATTGAATGAGTAAAAAAAAGCTCAATGCAATGTAATGCACAATGATAAGCCGTGCAATTGTACGACGGGGAAACGAGGAGAACGGGATGGTTGGGTTATGTACTTACTGTGCTCTTGTGGCTAGCGGGTATTTTTAAGCCTTTTTTGTGGGTGCATTTTTTCTTGGTTTTTTTTTTTATTTGTTTTTGTTGCTTGTTGCGTTTCTATTGTTGTTTGTATGAGGTTTCGATATTTTTTATTGTTGTTTGTTTGCTTTTTTTGGTGAATATTATTTTTATGTTTGGTTTTAAGTTTTTCGTTTAGTGTTTATTATTGTTGGTTTTTATTGTTTAAATGGACGCGAGGGACATGGACGGGACAGTAAATGAAAAAACTAGACAAAAGCACTGCACACGCACAGACACAACCCGACTCTTCGAACACTTGACGACAACTGATATAATCGATTATAATCGATTATGGCAATCATTCGAGATCATTCGATTATTGAAATCATTCGAATGATTTCTTAAACCCTGCTACAACTACTTCTCTTCAAAATTAAAATCTCAAATGAAAAAAAAATCGAATGACGATTATAAGTATTCGAATCACCATTATTATCATTCGAATGCAAATAATCGATTATTAGTGTTCGAATGAAAAATCATTCGAATGAAAATAGTACTCGAATGAAAATAGTAATTGAATTAAAATAATACTCGAATGAAAATAGTACTCGAATGAAAATAGTACTCGAATGAAAATAGTAATTGAATTAAAATAGTACTCGAATGAAAATAGTACTCGAATGAAAATAGTACTCGAATGAAAATAGTAATTGAATGAAAATAGTAATCGAATGAAAATAGTACTCGAATGAAAATATTAATTGAATGAAAATAGTAATCGAATGAAAATAGTACTGGAATGAAAATAGTAATTGAATGCAAATAATAATAGAATGAAAATAGTACTCGAATGAAAAGAATCGATTATTAGTATTCGCATAAAAACAAATCGAATGATGATTATTTTAAGTTTTAATTCGAATGACGATTTTATTTCTAGTTAAATTTGCAAATGTTTGCCATGGAATTTTGTTTATGATTATTGGTTACTTTTTCAAAGGCAAACAAAAATTTGTATTTGGAGATTCTTTTCTTTTTTTTTATACGTATGTATGTACATGATTTGTACAAATTTTTTCGAATTAGTGTTTAAAAAATGAATACGGAACATTGTTTATAGCTAAGAAGAATAACAGGCTATTTTTAAAAATGTTTCTAAAATGAAATTGAACAATAAACCCAGGTCGGTACCATCTGAGAGGGTATTTTCTAAGGCAGGTCTATTTACAAATGACCGTCAATATTATTATACCTGTAAAATAGCACATTGTGCACTGTAAACATTAAATTTTTTACCATTTTCATTGGATTTCGTAATTCGAATGATCATTCGAATGATCATTCGATTATTCAAATCATTCGAATACTACTTTCTCGATTATTGAAATCATTCGATTATGCCTATCACTGCTTTAAACGATTAAGATTTCGATTTTTCAGTAGCAAACAAAAGCCTTGATTCAATTTATTTTCAGTGTCAAATCAGGATTTTCAGGATTTTAATCACTCGTGGTTTAAAAAGATGTTGGAATATTTTTTCTGAGAATTCCATACTGTGGAATTGAAAGAAGGAAAGGATCAAGCAAATGATACAATTATTTAACTGTGGGTGAAAGTTGAAATGAAAGTGATTGAAGAATTGGTGGAAGAGCACTTATAGCAACAGGGACTAAGGTAGCATACATAGCAAGCAAGCGAACTCTAGTTCGAAGAGGTACTATTACAAATCACTAAATCAGTATAAAATAGGCCTCAAATCCACTTTGTTGCGTTTAGAAAAGAGATCAAATCTTTAATTCTCAGTTCGGGAAATTCATTTAGGTCATTGAAGAAGGACTTTCCCAATGATTTGGCCTTCATTTTGGCAAGCGCAGGACGCTTACACAGGAAGTGAAGAACAGATTAGGAAAACAAATACACACGAACACCTGGCTCAAGGCCCTAATTTCGTGGTGGATTGAATTCCAATCCACTCCATTTTTATATGCATGAATTACATGCATATTTATGGTGTATGTTGCCTTGTAGAATATGAAAAAAAGGCAAGATTAATCTTCTGCATCTGTCCTATTGCCGTAGACTTTACCTTCCGTCATTTCCATTTTTCTCAAGTACCAGTTTGCTTTTCCCGTTAAAAAAGCCATACTGGTAGATGTGTTTTTATCTATGTAACTGAGCTTAAGGAACACCATCACTCAGTTACCGAGAACGTATTTCTCGTTAACCACAGCCACTCTGAAACTCCCACAAGGGGGCCGACCGCAACTGTAGTTGAGATTCAATTAGAATCCGGGCACAACTACCCCAGAGCACCAGTTTTATGGTAGTCTCTTTTGTTATTTTGTACTCTGTGAATGTATGACATTATCATCATACATTCTATCGGATGTGTGAAATTATCACACATCCGTACAAACCAAAAGGATAGTTTTCCAGCTTCGTGACTTAACGGCTCACAGGAACACTGGTGTCCATTGTCATGCAGTCCATTTTACCAGAGAGGAGTCGGGTCGACCAAACTGGAAGACTGCATGACATATTGCCATGCACCACCAACTTTCTTAAGAACACTCATTAGTGCCTTATTCTATCACAATGATATCAAGTACAGTCTCATTAATCACGGTATCAAAAGAAATTGATTATGATACATGTACAATAAAACGTAGGTTCATTCGCCCTGACCGAAGTGAAGTTGACGCTCTGCACCACTTGGAGGTTGAACCTTCCGCACATGAGCGGCAAGAAATCTGTACTTGGAATTGCAAGCAATCCTTTCCAAACCCTCACCCACTCTTCGCAGAGCAGGAAGTGAAGAACAATTAAGTTTTCTCACTGGTGCCCACAACTACGACATAAAGTATTGTGGCGAATGCCACATAGACCCACTGCACTGGCCTAATAGGCCAGTGTCTGGTGCACGCTGTAACGATCCTGGCTATGTCTTGCCTGGGTCAGAAAATAAAGTTATTAGTTCGGGATAAATGGTAGGTCGACCACATCTTCTTAGATATAGTACAGTTTGTTAGGCTACAACACCTGTGTGTGCATTGTCGCTGCAATTTTATTTTTTGTTTTTCTTAGAAAAAAAAAAAAAACCAAACAAACACCAAACTAAAAACCAAAACAAAACACAGAATATTGACTCTTTATTTTCTTTTTTGCTGAGATTCAATTCTATGGCGAAAATCTTGATTTCACTGCGATTTCGCGTTGGACCTACTGCAGTTCGGGAACTCTCATGCCCAAACCCTGATGCAGACTCTTTCCGCGAGCGAGCTGAGCTATATGAAGAGCTGATATTTGCCTGGCCAGATCGTCAGTTCGTTCATTACCCTCAAAACCGTTATGACCTGGAACCTAGACTAGTGGACTAGTGTTATGACCCATATTGGGGTCACGAAGCAACGGGTTTATTTCCTCATTTCCTCATTACAATGTTTCGTAACATTTTTCAAGTTCCAGCGATTGTGTTTCGACATCGTAATGAGGACAAGGGAAAACAACCTCCAAGTGCTTCGTCGGCTTTATTGGGTCATTGATTGGGTTTAAAACTAGAAGTGTGAATTTGTTTTGATGAGTCGTTTTTTAGCCATCAAACTAGCGAGTCGTTTAATTGTTTGATTGAAATATGAACTTAACACTAGCTTAGATGATGATAAGAACGAGTCAATCGCTTGAATAGCCGCCTGACTCTCCGAAAAAATAGCTGTAGGTATTTCGGTTTTGATTTGGATTAAGTCTTAATAATTATTTGCATGCTTCCCTTATCAAGAGTATTTCTGCTTGAAAGACACTAGCAAAGTCAGGAAGCCAAAAAGACCTGGAGACATTTAGAAACTCGGAAGAAATTCCTGCACCAACCCCACGTTCCTTCTTTGACCCATCTCATAAAAGTAGTAATGCTAATCCCACAGCAGAAGTGCAATATTCGATTCTTTTCGAAAAAATGTTCGCTTGGATGAGGCTAGAAATATTACTATATGGACGTAGGACCTAAAGTACCGATTCCTTTAGTCTTAACGCGAAATAAGATATTAAATTTTTGATGCATTTCGATTGGTAAGAGAAACTTTAGGTCTTTCTGATGTTTTATTTGCCTATGGCCAACGTGCTGATTTGAGCCAGAGAAGCGGATGCATTGGGCTTGCTGGAAGTAAATAAACCTCAAAACACCAAACATATAGTAATTAGAGTCGTTGGTAAAAAAAGAGTCTTCCTTAAAGGCTCGAATCAGAGCCAACAATCTATCAGCACGTGGTCTTCTTTGTTATGAGTACCACAACCATAACTCATATTCATGTTCTCAAGCAAAAAAACAGAAAAGCCAATGTATTTCGTGACCGACTACCAGTCTATCTTTGAATTGATATCACCCTTCACCCAGGATGAATTTAATCATACCTTGGATAGGAATTAATGGTAAATTCTACGTATTTGTGGACAGCTTGTCCATTTGAAAATTATTATCTATAAGTTTACCAGTTTATGGGCTGTTTAATTTATCATACATCGCCTTTTAAAAAACAATCAACACGGCAGCAGAGTTGAACTAGGAATTCAACTTCGTAAATACGATGTTCAATTAATATTCAAGAGCGTTGAACTGTTGAAATAACTTTCAACCAGCATGTGATTGCATGAACAAGTCATCGTAAATTATCTAAAAGGAAGGCATAAGGTTCCACATCAATAAAGCAGCTATCCTCGCAATATAAGATGAGTTTCAAGTGCATTGAACTAGAGCATTCCATTTTCCTCAGGGTGACTTATTAATTATTGCTTTTTCTGATCTCCATGCAACTGATTTATATTAATTAAGCATCTGTTTCATAATGAAAATATTACAGCTCAGTACTCTTACGACAGCTAGCTGTTAGGCACAACCGTAAGATCATAATAAATCTGATGAACTTAGAATTCAAATGCTCATCATAACACAGCTTTACATTATATCTAGAGCCTTTCAAGGGCCGTGAAAGCTAACTGCTTCAATGAGAAGCTATTTCATAGAGATCCTTAACATGACTCGACTCATTGCCGGAACAAATTCCTTTGTTCCCTCCCCCTTCCTCTTTCTTTTCATTTTCACAATCCCAAAGCACTTTCTTTCAACAATGTCATCGTCGGCAACGTCGATGTTTTCGCGTGTTCGCCTTCGCTCTTAATTAATTTTAAGTGCTTTTTAAAACCAACACTTTGAGAGGTTGTAAAATTCTTGGCAAACCTAAAAAAAAAACTAAAAATCCTTCGTGATGAAAGTCAGCCAAGTTTATTTCCTGCGACAGGAGAGCACTAAAACTTAATAATATACCTATTGCCTTTAAACCAAATTAATTATTAATTATTTTCATGTAGACATGCTAATCCGTTTTTAAGGTTGAATGAATGAAGCACTAAGGAAGTCGGAAATTCATTTGGGAAACCACATTAACACATTTTATATACATGGATGCCAGACTAATCCTGATAACCTCAAGCATAGATCCATGTTAATATAAAATTTAATTGCTGACACAGATACCTTGTCACGAACGTACAAAAACAAATAAAATGTAAGCGTTTGTAGAGTAGTGTCTTTGTCACTCTTAATGTGCCCTTTATCCAATTATTCACATCCAGTGATGTATCTCTATACTCTATGGCAGATAAGATGATAATATAATTGAGATGATGTAGGTTTCGTTGTAGCAAAGACAGAACCGATGTGCATCCTTTGAAATGAGGTTATGGCCGAGTGGTTTAGGAGAGAAAATTGCTTGCCTGCTATTTTGTGGTTTATGTTGAAGCAAGATCTGTAAAATTGGCTAGAATTCATTCAGTAGATACCATTGCAGGTATAGCAGGCAATACATACAACACTGTCAACTTGTGTCGGGAGATGCGGTCCTTCATATATGCATTATCCAGGAATCGAAACGAATTGCTCAGGGATCTATATAGTTGCTTCTTCTTTTATTCTTTTAAAGGAAGGCGTGGGCCTCTTTTCCATTCCTAAACTGGTTGTTGGAAAACGATGACCTTCTTGGACACCATAACCCATTAAGTAATCGAGTTTGGGCTTTCTGGACTTCTGACACTATGATTTATTTTCGGATTAGCCGTGTTAAATAATTAAATTATTAAGTATGTACATTCAAAAAACTGCTGGCCTCAGAAGTATAGCTCTAGGATTAGTTACCAAACAGTTAGAATCAACACCTTCCCTATCTCCAACTGGTTAAAGTATCACCATAGGCAGCCGCTGGAAACGCATCCCGATGATCCGACTTTATATGGTGAGGTTATTACTTTTGAAGAAAGGTCAGCTCAGAACTAATGCTGGTTAGTTTCCCCTACAAAGCAAAAAATGTCTCGAAGAATTTTTCTCTCGAAGCAGCGCAAATCGTTTTCACCCGATGTTGTCATGGTTCATGTCTCTGCACCATACATTAGGACCGGCATGATGAAGGTTTTGTAGAGTTTCACTTTAGTTACTAAGGAAAGGACTTTACTTCTCATTTGCCTTCTAAGTCGAAGGAAACAGCAATTGGCAAGAGTGATTCTTCGTTTAATTTCAGCGCTGGTGTTGTTGTATGAGATTATAGCGAACCCTAGGAATACGAAGTACTTAACTACCTCGAAGTTAAATCTGTCTATGCTGACATTGGCTCCAAGACGTCGATGTTTGGTGTCATTTCTTGTTGACAGCATTTACTTGGTCTTGTCTTCGTTAACCCTTAGACCCATCTTCCTGGCCTCCGTCTCAAGACTCACGAACGTTCCACTGATCACGCTGTGTTCTTCCAAATATGTCAATATCGTCTGCGTCTCCTAGTAGCTAGACGGCCTCTGGTGTTGACGTTGGAGGTTGTAGTTTTGCACATTCTTTTCAAGAATAATGTTGAAGAAATCGCATGACAGCGCATTGTCTTGTATAAAACCTTTTTTGACATCAAATGCGTCCGTTAGGTTTTTTCAGACCATGATAGAACAGCGTGAGTTTTCCATTGTCATCTTACACAGACAGTCGAGTTTTTCTGGTATGCCAAAACATTGCTCTATATAGTTGCGGTCTCTGTAGACGCTGTCATACACGGCCTTGAAATCGATGAAAAGGTGGTAGGTATCGATTTAAAGTTCCTGGCTTTTTTCCAAGATCTTTTGTATTTTTTTTGTATTTATTCCCACGCCTCTTTCCCCCCTCCAGATACCGCACGCGCTGGGGTCCATTTACACCGAGTACGATAACAGTTACGATTGCTAGTCGTATCGGCACTTAGTTAGAAATTATTTGGAATAAATAAAACAAAGATGTGACAGCGATACGAACATGAGGAATATAAGAGATTGGGACTGCTTAATGCAAGCAGGTACGAAAGGGGAAAAAAATCAAAATTTTAAATAAATTATTACAAAAAGTTAAAAAAAATAAAAATGTAAAATCTTTAAATCAAAGATTTTAAGGTCAAAAATTCTAAAAATATGAAGAAAAAAAACAGAAAAAAAGTAAGAACGCGCGTAGAAGACGCTTGTCAAGTTCGTAAAAAAGAAATAAAATCAACAAAAATAAAAATATAATAAAAAAACAACATGAATAGACAACAAATAAAACTACAAAATCAAAAACAAAAAAAAAATACAAAAAAAAACATTGAAGAACGTGGAACACTGGTTTTAAGAATTTGTTTTAGCTTGTTTTTATTGATATTAAAGTCAATTAAGTCTTCATACGCATTCAATAGCTTACTCATTCTTGTCAGTGGCTCATGCATTCCGTAGTTAGTTCTATGTTGGGGGACTTTAATCAAATTATGAGAACGCAGAATATAGTCTCCACCTCTATAATTAAAGAGGATAGAACTCAAAATATCTGGAGCATCAGTGACACCAGTAATAATTTGATGAAGGAAAACTATATCATTGTTTGTTCTCCTTTGACACAATTTTTGCATCTGGAAAAACGCAAGTCGATCATCGTAAGACGGGATATTATTAGGGTCAATCCATTGAAGCCCTTTAAAGGCGAAACGTGTAAAATTGCGTTGCACTGATTCAAGTCTCTCAATATGTTTCGCATAATGAGGAGACCAAACTTGTGATGCATATTCGAGATGGGGTCGAACCAAACTATTGTACAAGGCATAGGAAACGTTTGGGTCTAGGAATTCCTTGGACCAACGCATAATAAACCCTAACATTGAATTAGCTTTATTGACGATGTTGTTAATATGTTCTGAAAAATCTAAATTAGATGTGAAAAGAACTCCTAAGTCCCTAACTTAAAAGACACGGGATAATATGTGATGGGATATAACATAATCATAAGATGTAGGATTACGCTTTTTGGAAATTGTCATTGTCTGACATTTTCTTGGGTTAAGATTCAAATAATTCTTTTCACACCATACAACAAACTTATTTATATCATCTTGCAGTTGAACGCGATCTTCATTAGATGAAATGTTTTTGAAGATCTTCATATCATCTGCAAAGATAAGAATTTTACTATTTCGAACAATTAACGGAGCATTGTTAATAGCTAAAATAAATAAAAGGGGTCCTAAGTGACTACCTTGTGGTACACCCGATTTGGCGATGAAAGGTTTTGAGTAAGCGTTTCTGAATTTTACTTGGTAAGATCTATTATCAAGATAAGAAGAAATCCATTTGACGAATCCTAAAGGAAATCCATATGAATTCAATTTAAACTTGATAATAGTATGCGAAAGTTGATCAAACGCTTTGGAAAAATCTGTGTAAATACAATCAACTTCCTGTCCACCTTCTACAGAATTCAGACATTTATGCACAAGAACGCTAGAAGGTTTGTCACCGTAGAACGTTTCTGCATAAAGCCATGTTGTTCAAAGCATATAATATTTTTGCTGTATAAGGCTAAGTTATCACAAACAACCTGCTCAAAAAGCTTAGGAATGCAAGACAGTTTGGATATAGGCCTATAATTAGTAATATCTGACTTGTCACCTTTTTTGAAAACAGGTGTTAAGTATGCGTTTTTCCACATGGTAGGGAATTTTCCTAGCCTTAAAGACAATTCAAAAATATTATGTAAGGGAATAGCCAAAACTGTCGTACATTTTTTTTAAACAATGGGTGGAATACCATCGGGTCCAAAAGATTGGTCTTCCTTAAGAAGGCACATACAATTTAGAAGTTCATCGAAGTCGATATGAACATTATTAAAAGTTACTTGAGGACAGTTTCGCAGATAGTCAAAGAAATCAGTATCCACTGAAGTGGGAGTATCGATGAAAGACTGACTAAAATTACTTGCGAAAGCATCACAGATTTCTGAATTGCCGTTCAAGACAATATTGTTGAAATTGAAGTTAATAGGATAAACATCACATTTTTTTTAGAATTGACAAAATTCCAAAACCTTTTTGGGTCCTGTTTCAGTGAATTTCCCATATTTATAACATATTCACTGTAAAGATCAAAAGAGAGTCTTTTACACTCTTCGAAAAGAGAGATATAGACAACTTGGTTCTCCAATGTAATGGAACTGATATACTTTTTCCAAGCCTTGTTCCTTCTGTTCCGAAGGTTTTTCAGCTCTTTAGTATACCAAGGATGGATGGAGCTATTGGAGATAAAGCTTCTTCTTTTGGGTACTATTTCATTAATGGATCTCATTAAAATACAGTAAAAACTTGAGATAGTTGCGTCGATGTCATTTAAGAGCGGTATATTTTAAATAATATAATAGATCTGCCGTAGAGTGAATATTTGATCGATGGTGGACCCTCAGGGTCTGTAGGCTGTAGCCACACTGATAAGGACCTATCGGGTTGCTGACGAAAGGTTTTCAATGTTCACACAACCCGGCAGACAGATCTTGTAGGCGATGTTGAGGAGACTTATAACTCTGTAGTTGGTGCAGTTCAAGGGATCTCCTTTCTTGAGGATCGGGCATACGATTCTGAGGTTCCATTCGTAGGGCATACTTTCCTCCGACGGTTAAATAGTTATATTTTAGAATTCTCGCATGAAACATTCGATCGCTCTTCAAAGCCAAAGCTGCGCAATGCTAGCCGATCTTTTGGCCTTATATTGTTGCTGGGAGTAGTTGAAGACAAAATCTCATCGGCTAGGCCGGCGCAACGCACGCTTATGATGATAATTGCTAATATGGGTAACCCTTGGTTCCTGTCGTTCGTAAGCAGTTCCGCTTGAGAAAGTCGTGGGCCTCAAACAGTTTCCGATTTGTTAAACATGGTACAGCCATTGATTTCAGTGTTTGGGTCGTTCTGTGCGTTATATGCCTAGAACGCTATGCGAGCATCAAGAGATGAGATGCAGATATGGAAGACAGAGTGTATTCCACATTCGCATAGTACGGCTAAAAAACGAATCCCTGTACTTTATAGTCCAACCAAAAACGAGGGTAAACTGATGAGCATTCCTAGATGCTCTTCTTTGACTTAATTGGTTGAGGGGAGGAATGGAGCAACCTTTTTTACTAGAGCACTGAGCGATAAAACAGAGGGTGCGGGGAAATAACTCCACGGGAACTAACTCCACTGAGGGATTTAATTCCCACTAAGTGAGAACTTACTCCACTTTTGTAAAGTGTAGTTAGTTCCCATGTACAGTGGGAATTAAATTCCTCAAATAATTAGTGGATCTAGTTCCCTTCGAATTTGAAATAATTTGCCACTTTAATTGAGAAAAAATTAAAATAAGAATTCAAGTATACTGAGCAATTTTGTTTGTGAAATTAAAATAAATGTCTTTTAGAAACGAAGTCATTCCTAAATTCAGTTTTTAAGACTGAAAATAATTGTAAAAATCGCATGCACAAAAATATTGAAAAACTTAGAGGAAACCCATTTTTAAGAATCTGACCCCCTATATGGTAGTTCATTAGTCCAGAAATCAAATTCGGGGTTTCTGACCTTTGCTATAAATTTTAAACATTTTCTAAAACGGTATATAACAATTGAAATATACCGCATGCTGTAAGTTTATGTGACATAAAGAAAACTTTTTCCTATGCAAACGTTCTTCTGAAGTTTGGTGTTCGGTGAGAGTAGGGCATTCTACAAGCACACTGTACTTGAACCCAGTTTTATCTTGTTGCATATTTTTGTCCCTTTAAATAACTGAGCTATTTAAATAACATTAAAAGTTTCATCAGAAAGACATTTTTTTATTGACTGTATTAACTCTACAATCCCTCTCAAATGATGAAAAGAATATTGTATTATTAAGGATTTGGAGCTTGGACTAAAAATTGCAAGCGAGCGAAGCGAGCGGAAAAAATTTTGCCCAAAAGAGAATCAATTTGGGGTGTGAAAATAAAAAAATTCGCGCGAATTTTTTTATTTTCACACCCCAAATTGATTCTCTTTTGGGCAAAATTTTTTCCGCTCGCTTCACTCCCAATCAAACCAAATTGATTTTGAGTGTTACAGATAGTCATCATCCACCAAGGTGAAAAAAGATGCTCAAAATGAATCATTTCAGTGCAGCACCTGCTATCCAGACACTAGCATGCTTTTCCAAATTAAAGGTTTCAGCAACAGCTTTGAAAATGAATTGCTCTATCCATTTTGTCGACAAATAGGTAGTAAATAAAAATGATCTTATTTAATTATAGGACATTTTGGGGTTGTTGTTATGACCCACCATAGTGAGTCATTATTAGCCCCGAAACCCATTTTCGGGACTTCTGACTTCCGGACCAGTTTCCCTGCGCCATGTATAAATGTGTGAACTTAGTTCCCATTAGAAAGTTAACTAAGTTCTCACCGTACATAGGAACTAACTACACTTTACAAAAGTGGAGTAAGTTCTCACTTGGTGGGAAGTAAATCCCTCAGTGGAGTTAGTTCCCGTGGAGTTATTTCCCCGCACCAAAACAGAGATGTAAGATGTGAGCAATTGGATAATTTCTATAACCAGTAGTTCGCTTTATTGTAAGCCATCCATAGGCTCAAGTAGTATTTACTTATCCACCATCGCGAGATGAAAATTGTTGTTTAGCTTTGGACGGTATATTGTACAAGTGCTTCGTGTCGAGGATGCACAAATATGTCATCTGAACCAACACTTACACTATTCAACATATCAACATTGATAACCCAAATTGCAGACTGTTATTAGGAAACAATAATAAGGCCTTATACGAGTTATTTTAACTGCGCTTTCACGAGGATGCAAAGCGAGGCCTTATATGATTTCGGTAAATCAATCTTGAGCAAGCAGTTTGTTATAATTTGCACAAGGAGGCCTTATCTGGGTTATCAAATTGCAGACTGTTATTAGGAAACAAAAATAAGGCCTTATACGAGTTATTTTAACTGCGCTTTCACGAGGAAGCAAAGCGAGGCCTTATATGATTTCGGTAAATCAATCTCGAGCAAGCAGTTTGTTATAATTTGCACAAGGAGGCCTTATCTGGGTTATCAAATTGCAGGCTGTTATAAGTAAATTACAAAAGGTCTTATTCAAGCAAAATAAAAACAATCATCATTAAATAAGCCTTAAAATAACACTATGGAAGCTATTGCTTCTGAATATTCAGGAATTGGACCTTATACAATATAAATTGTTACTTGGGATATTGTACAAGTGCTTCGTGTCGAGGATGCACAAATATGTCATCTGAACCAACACTTACACTATTCAACATATCGATTTTTGTGGCAGTAATAATTCTTGAATATTATTTTCTCTCAGGTGTATATTGCTTAACCAGCCTTAACATTAAGTCCGCTGAATTGTCTCATTCACAACCCAGAGATATAGACCATGCATCCCCACCAGCGACATACGAAACCGTTTTTTTTTAATTCTTGACGAAAAATGTACAAAACATGCGCCACTTGGTTCCTGTAAGTAAATGCAATGAAAGATGTAAATTTAGAGCTTCTGAGCAGGTGGATGATCCCCTATCAAAACATTTTTCAAATGGCCTTGTAAGCTCTAGACGAATGACACTCGTCTTAACTTTCAAACTCTCAAGTATAAGACATCCTGGAATTCTCGTATTACATTCAAGAACACAACATCTATCGTTTAAAATGTTGTTCAACATTATGTAAGTGGTGTCTACGCAAGCCCTCAGGAAATGGCTTTTGTTTCCATTGAAAAATTAGAATTTACATTTAACATGAAACAGCTTTCGGCAACATGAAAAGTGACAGGTGAATTAATCTAGGAGAAGCAAGAATGAGGTAAGGTATCCAAACAGAAGACGTTATGACATCACTTTTACAGTGGAACCAATTTTGTGCAGTGGCGTCAGAAACAGAACTCATTGATCAAAGTGATATGCAAAGCAAACAAACATTCCCTTTTAATAGCAGGTGGATTTTTGAGGTATCTTTTCCTGGAGACAGATCAATGTTAAAGAAAGTGGAAATAGAAAGCAAGAGGTAGTAGTAGGTAGACTGATGAGGCTGTCCTTGTTTGTTTGTGCGTCAAGAAGAATGAGAATCTGACAAGACTAAATTCTTTAAATGGAAATTAATTAATTACAAAGGTGCTGTTGGTAAAGTAAACATGTGTCAATGGAAATATGAAATAATTATTGTCCTCCGGAGAAGTGTAGGATTTCGTATGTACTATAAATAAATCTTTGTTCAAGGCTGCTACAAACCATTTGATTGATTTGCACAAAAGCTAATGTTTTCACTTGTGGGTTTTGTCATTTGTTTTGGTGTTTTGTAAGTTCAATGTATGGTGACTCAAACTTCCTCTATGAAGAACATCACATGAGACCCATTTACACAATTATTTTCAACACATATTAAAGAACATAAAAGAAAAACTAACTTCAAAAAGATATACATAAAAGTCTCAAAAGAAAAGTTCAAGGCCATTTTTTTTTTAATTTAAAGGACAGTAATTTGAAAACCGATTTCACACATTGACGACATTCGGTCGCTCACCCGGGACTATTTCGTTGTCATAAGGTTTGTTAATTGTTTGGCATACAAAATTCACTTCCTAAGAAGCAAAAAATCTTCCCTCCATACTCTAGTTATTGGATGTTCGACATCGATGACCAAGTTTCTATTCAAAGGCGCCTTTCTACCTTGTGTCCTTGTGAATTTGTGTCAAATGAACCTTAATCAGTTCGCATAAAATATATTGATGTCCCCTGGGGTGGGTTGGTAATTGTGCCTGGCATGTAGATGATAAAACAAATCAAACGTGATTGGATTGCCAATTAGTTGTTACCTTCAAAGGAATAGTGTTTACTTGTATATCAAGGTTTTTTATAGACTTTCGGAACACTTTTGGTTTTTTCTCAGTTTCGGTAGGAATGCAGGCTGCAGGCAGTCAAAGAAATTAACACGCTATTGGGGATTCATGCAAAATAATGTATATAAGGTTATTTTAAGTGTGATGATTTCATCAGAAAGTTAGAGTTAGTAGAACAAATCGATTGTTTGCTTAACATCACTTACAATGTAGTTGCATATTAATTTCCATATTATTTTTATTAATATAACGTAAGCGAGCGTTAAAAAGTCTACCAAATTATTATCTGACACTAGTGGCGGATTTACGGGGAGGGGCTGGGGTTTTTTTAGTTATTTGAGAATTATCTTTCAAGTGCTACAAATACATTTTTACTTCCGATCTCCAACTCCCCTTCTCTACATCTTGACTTCTGATACGAACCCATTTTCAGAACAGTCAAGAACCGTAGCATAAAACTTTGTGAAACGACTTCGAAAATGAGTTATGATTGAATGTATCGATGAATGGGTTTTGAAATGCGACTCTAGACATATTTATCAACGACGCACGTTGCATCTTCCTGTTTGACGACTGTTGACGCGTAGTTTCTTCATTTCGATGTCTTCAATTAAATCTTGTGTTTTTGATTGTAATTGCTTACTTAATGGCAAAACGATGAATGCACTGATTTCATTATCAAGACATGTGGAAAGTGAAATGTCACAGAAGACATAGCAGCCAGCAATTGGCAAGCATGTGTTGCAGCTTTATCGTTCTTCCATTTTTGAATTTCCTCAAGATCTTCAAAGATAGCTGGTTTTAGTTCGATGAAGGTCGCTTCTGCTTCTTTTCTTCAATTTTTCTTTGCGGCTACCAATTTGTAGTCCTGAAATTTTTTCTTCGAGAACGTTTTGTCTCTTAGGCCATCAAAACAATTCATGTATGGATCCAACAGTCGCCAATGCGTTTTTTATATCAGCTACATCAGAAGCTGCATTTACAGCTAAATTAAAACAGTGTGCTACACAATGCACATAAATAGCCAAGGGAAAATCAGACTGTACATATCTATGCTTGAGCTCGATAAAACTCGCCGTTCATTGTTGGAGCTCCAACGGTTGCAAATCTGCTTATTCTGCTAATTGCTTAGAGCAGCGTAGATATGAATGGACTCAGCACATCGAAGGTCGGCATTATCCTGGGTTCTCGAAGTCGATTCTTTTGGCGACATTTTGTCAGCGAATTCGACAGAAAACTTGTCAGATTCAATATCGTTCGTATTCTGCAAGTAACATTTATTGGACTTATTGAGAAACGAAATTATAAATTACCCATTTTCGTTGTTTATTTTGACTGACATAGCTGGTGAAAAATAATTGAGTAAAGTCCTCTTCATCTTATCGGGCGAGAAATAATCAAAATCGAGATGATACCTATATCATATATATGCATCTTTCTAGATTTGATAATCCAGGATCATGAATTATTCTCTGCATGCTACAATTGTCAATTTCAATTTCTCGTGTCGCACTCCAGAGCTTAAACGAATAACACAAGTCAAGCACCAGAGTTCGCAACAACGACCAACACAACATCAACAATACACATCAGGCACGTTGACAGTCACGCGCAGTCAACATCTGCAGGTATACATTTGCAGTAGGCGGTAAATTTGAATTCAAATTATTCGGTTTTATTCGAATAATTTTACAATAATTAGAAATATAGATATAATGAACTCATATGAAGTAAATTCCTGAGACTAAAATATCAGAACAAAAACATAAAATGTAAAAAAAGAGCCAAGTTCTCTTATGTGCGAACAGCACTGTGTAAAAAGTTAGCCACCAAAAGTAATGAGATCTAAAAGAACGCCAAGTTCTTACATGTAAAAGTGTTATATTGAATATTTTAAATCATAGAAGATAATACAACAATATTAAAAGAAAATAGAAAATAGTTTGGATGAAAATTTACAAGTTCACTGTTCAAGTCTTAAAATATTATTAATCACGCTTCAAACGAAAACTTGCCAAGTGAACTTGTAAATTTTCATCCAAACTATTTTCTATTTTCTTATACTCAACCGAAACCCTATCAGAATTTCGAATTTAAACGTTCTCGAAAATTTTAACAAAGTGGGCGGATACCACGCCCCTAAATGGAAATATATTTTTTCCCATTTTTTTCATGTTATTGAACCAAAACCTTACAAGAATTCTAAATTTCAACATCCTAAGATCATTTTAAGATAGTGGGCGGAAACCACGCCCCTAAATGAAACTAAAATATTTTACTTATATTTTTCCTTATATTCAACCAAAACCCTATTAGACTTCCGAATTTCAAGATCCTACGACCAGTTTTAGAAAGTGGGCGGATACCACGCCCCCTGAATGAGAAAATTGAAATTTTCGATTTTTTCCTTTGTATACAGCTGAAAACCTACCATTGTACCAAATTTCAAGTTTCTGCTATTGTTAGAAGTGCTTCATAATTTTGATGATCAGTGAGTCAGTGAGTCATTCAGTGAGTCAATTACGGTCTTTGAAATTTTTATTGTTCAATATCCCAGGAAGTAGTGGTTCTACAAAATTATTTTTTTCACAGGACCTTTGTGCCCATGAAGTAAATACGTAATTCAAATTCAAAGCTTCTAACTCTATGGGTTCAAAAGTTATGGGGGGTTAAAAATGTGCTTGAGTTCGATCCTGTAAAAAGGGAGTAGTGCTAGAACTTGGCTGGGCACTACCGTGCCCTTTGATAAATTCAATAGACTAGATTTATACCGAACATTTTTTTCAATCGAAAACCTCCCAAGATTGAAATTCTTAATCCGCCGCTGTCTGACACCGACATCTTAGGAATAAACGAACAAGCTGATAATGCTGAACTTTTATTCACATTGAACAGACGCTGCAGCCGTTTTGGAGCACTGGTCAATTTAGCGTGTCGTGTCGTTGTATGAAGAAAAAAAAGAATATCGAGATTTTTATCGTAAGAGGTATCAAAATTTGTGCATAAACGAGTAGATTCTGAATAATGTCCTTGGTTTTTGGTTTGAACATGACTTTTGGGGCTCTACCACGGCTTAAAGATCTTAAAATAAAGTTTTTTTTTTATTTTTATTTTGTATTTACTTGTTTCAATGAATGATAAGATAAGATAAAGAAACAAATATTTATATTCAAGTTTCGTTAAAAAAAATAAGAAAAAAATTCATGAAAATAGGTACATCAAAAAATAAATAAGAACATATTTATGCATAATTTTTTTTACAAAAAAGTTAAAAAAGTTAAAAAAAATTACATTGAAGATTGACCTTTGATATTAAAAGAGGCATTTTACTTCGTGATTAATCTTGTGTCTTATAAGTCGTTGTCCCGCTTAGCCGGGAGACTTGACCACCCTCTTATGGAGACTTGATCATACTTAAATTTTTCGAGTAAAACTAAAAAATAGATAATAAAATCCGTTCATATTTTATAAAATCTCAATTTCATTATATTTGAGGTGTTTTGTATGGACACAAAATCTGCATTAAACGTGTTTTATAAAAATAAAATAAATAACTTAATTCCTTTTGAAAATCACAACATATAAATGACTTTTCAATAGTTTCTTTGCAAAACACTACTTTGCGCTGCCCCTTCTTTTCTTTAATAATGCTAATAGCATGTTAATATCTAAAAAAAGAATTAAATTCGTGCATTTTCAACACATCTGATCATAGATTACCACAAAAGCCTATGGTCAAGTCTCTTGGCACTATAAGTGAACTCCAAGTAGGTGATGCTACTGATCCCTCTGAATTTTATATTCATGGGTATAACTTAGTGCCATTATTCTTTTCCCACCATGGCCTCGCCGTTTATATCAGAAATGGTGTAGCATATCAATTTCAACCACAGTATTCTTCAAATTCAAATCCTCTTTTTAATTCTATGTTTTTCAAATTTTCCGTGAATAAGCACATCATCCATTACTGTTTTTTATATCGAAGCCCAAATCTGGACAGAGCTTCAACTTCTCAAGAATTTGACGTTTTGTCCGACTCCATCCAAAGAATTGATTCCTTGTATCCTCGCACTGAAATCGTTATTACGGGCGATTTCAATGTACACAATTCTTCCTGGCTTCTCCATTCGAGCAAGACAACACCCAAAGGTGTGTGCTGAGATTTTTGCTGAGTTTAACCATCTTATTCAGATGGCAACGAGCCCACACAAATACCGGACATTGACGGTCAAAAAGAAAACACTCTCGACTTGTTTCTTACCTCTGACCCTAATAAGTATGCAATTAATGTATTATCGCCTATAGGCCGATCTGACCATTGTGTCATATCTGATAATTTCTCGTGTCAAAAACATCCAGTTAAAGAAAGAGCTCCTAAGAGAACCGTTTGGCAGTACGAGAAAGCCAACTGGGACGGTCTCAATAACTTCTTCAGGATCTTTAACTGGTCACTATGCTTCCTCGATAGTGACGTAGACTCCAGTGCGGATATGATTACAAGTTTAATTCTACTGGGAATGAGAACTTTTATCCCGAACAGGGTTAAAAGCATCAAACCCAAAGATAACGCATGCTTTGACGTGAGCTGTAAAGAGGTTATCAGGGTTAAAGAGGTAAGTTTCCGTTGTTTCAAAGTTAACCCAACTGAGGAAAACCGGAATTAGTTTAAACAAGCCAGGAAGGCCTGCAATGCCCATATTCGAAGGACCAAGTTTTTGCATGACCAAAAATTAAGGCAAAAAATACTGCAATGTCCCAAAGGCAGTAAGAATTTTTGGTCATTTGTAAAAAATATGAAGAATTCTTCTTCTTCCTCGGTCCCTACGCTTGTTGACAATGACACTCCAGTTGTTAGCTCTCTCGCGAAAGCTTACCTTTTTGCTAGGCAGTTCGCCTCCAACTCTTCGCTGCCAGAGAGTACCATGACTCCTCCAGTTCTTGACCGCGTCAATGATTCCATGGGACAAATCTTCTTTCGCACTCGTGCTGTAGCAAGAGTCTTAAAAGATCTCAACATACACAAATCCGCTGGCCCGGATGGTATCCCCGCTATTGTTCTGAAGAGGTGTTCTTCATCGCTGGCAAAACCCTTGCGTAAGCTTTTCCATCTTTCCTATTCTTCTGGGCTCGTTACGAGTAGTTGGAAAACAGCATTTGTCCAGCCTATAGCCTATACTCAAAAAAGGAGAATCCTCCTCTCCCTCCAATTATCGTCCGATTGCACTAACGTCCCTTCTTTCTAAGGTCATGGAAACGCTGATAAATTATTAGCTTAAGAAATATCTTGAAGACCGAAAGCTTCTTAATGACCGGCAGTACGGCTTTCGCAGCAACAGGTCCACTGGTGATCTGATGGTTTATCTCACCGAACAGTGGAACAAATCTTTACATCGTTTTGGGAGAAAGTAAGATTGTTGCACTTGATATTTCAAAGGCATTTGATAGAGTTTAGCACCAGGCTCTCTTATCGAAAATGCGTGCATTCGGTATTGATGAGTCCCTCCTTCGTTGGATCAGAAACTTTATCTCGAACCGTTCTATACAAGTTGTATTGGACGGGTTCAAGTCTTAAACCCACAATATAAATGCTGGTGTGCCCCAGGGCTCCGTTTTGTCTCCGACCCTCTTTCTCATTATCATAAATGATCTCTTGTCTGTAACTTCTAATACAATTCATTGTTTCGCTGACGATAGTACCCTTAGCATTTCATATTCGTTCCCAGACTCACATCCCTCCTCTTCGGATGTGGAACTGCAACGGCTTAATATGATAAGCTCATTAAACTCTGACTTAAACAGCAGACTTAAACAGACTTGTACAATGGGGAATAAGAAACCGCGTAGAGTTTAATGCTTCGAAAACTCAATGCTGTCTTGTATCGTTGAAGCGAGATATACCCCCCTTGCCACTGTCCATGAGTGGCACTTGCATCAGCGAAACGGAAAATCTCGAGATTCTCGGTATGTGCATCACCGACCACCTCTTGTGGAACGAACAAATACGCGATGTATGTCGCCAAAAATGCAGCAAGATGTTTAGGTTTTTTAAGAAGATGCAAGAAATTTTTCCCCCCTTTGATCTGGCTACCATCTACAAAACTAACATACGTCCAAAGCTTGAGTACAATTCCCACGTTTGCGCTGGTGCTCCAGTAACGTACTTAAGTCTTTTGGACAGTATCAAGAGAAGAGCATTTAAGATGATTGGTGACCATACCATCGTTGAGACATTTACGTCACTTTAACATCGACGTAATGTCTCCTGCCTCACCCTCTTTTACCGTTACTTCAACGATTTATGCTCTAGTGAAATAGCCAGCTGCATTCCTCCCCTTAAGATATTCAACCGTAATACCCGCGCCTCTAGGAATGCCCATCAGTTCACCCTCGAGCCCAACTTCGGACGTAAAGTCATGTTCAGGGAATCATTCTTCAGCCGTACTTTTCGAATGTGGAATTCCCTTCCACACTCTGTGTTCCCCAGTCGTTGCAATGTACAAGAATTCAAGACCAATGTTAACCGACACCTCATCCTAAACCCTCTCCATCTATCCTAATTTTCCTAACCCCCGCACTGTGCTTTGTCATAAAAAGGGAATAAAAACCCCTTGAGTGCGTGCTTATTATGAAAAAAAAAGTCTCCCCATCAAAAATGGCTCAAGTCTCCCACTCACGGTTTTTCGCAATTATTGATCAATAAATACCTATTGTAAAATTTAAGATAGCTTGATTTTCTTTTTATGTTTAGAAAGTCGATTAAATGTTTTATGAGCACATGTCAACGTTTATTACCTACCACACATTCAATGTGCAAATATTACAAAGTTTTTCAATAAGCTTATCATTAAAAATTTACTTTTTTTCAAAATTTCAACGGTCGGTAGAGGCCCAAAAGTACCGTTATATGCTATTCAATACGCAACTTTTGTGGGGTCTTTCGTTGAGATATCCCAAAAAATAATTTGACGGGACATCGTAAAAGTTTTCAACTAAATTGCATCCTTCGCTTCCAAATTGTTTCCCACTCGAACAAAAAGCAGGGATAGCAAATAATTTCTTTAAAATTTTGCTTCGATACAACCGTTCACAATTAATGTAGATATAGATACCATTTGTTTTAAAATGTTCGTCATTATGATGTTATAAAGCCATGAGCTGTACATTTTTTGGAGTCATTCATTAATATCAATAACATATTCAGTGAAAGCCCTCAACGATGGCAACTCCATTAAAAAGAGTTCCCTCTTCCCTTCACAGTTTATCTGATACGCGATCTTCAAGAGTTGACGCCGTTAAACCTTTCGCGAAACAGCTTTGTGGAATACAAGAAGCAGTTGACGAACATAAGAAACTCAATTTGACAGCGGAGACTCTCTTTGACATCAACTATGAATGAGCAAAACGTCATCCTTCCTCACCATCATCGATGAGGAAAGATTCAAAACAGTACACAATGTGAACGAAAATACTTACTCCTTCTTGTCCGCTAGCTAGGCGCACTCTCCAGACATGGTTCCTCAGTTGGATGAGATAAAAGTCTACAGATGTGTTATAATATAACCCACCACAGTGAGCCAATTGTCCATCACGGAATTTCTATTCAAAAAGATAAATAGACTTTATCCCCTTACTGCATGGTGGCTCATATATGAGCCAAACCGGTTTTTTGTTCATAATTTTTAAATTTGTTTAAAAATATTTATGTTTCGTATTGTGTTTTAAAGAAAATAAACCTGGGGTGGAATCGGCTAAGCTGATAGTCGATAGTTGATAGTCAAAATAATTGCTTTTGCTTCATGTAAGGTGATTATCAAAACGATAATCACTTTTTTCCATACAATTCAAAGCGACAGCTATTTTGATGTCGTTTTCATATAGTTTTGTAAGCAAAACAAAAATGAAAAAGAAAAAAAATATATGAAAACAACATGGAAATAGCTGTCACTTCCAAACGTATGGAAAAAAGTGATTATCATTTTGATAATCACCTTACGTTGAGCAAAACGACATAGCTTACTGTAGGTGTTGCCAGAAATTCAAATTGTTTTATTGATCATTTTACACACAGCAAAATAAAGTTGATAATCAAAAACGACTATCAACAAAGTGATAGTCAACAATCGCCTTAGCCGATTCCACCCTTGTTTACTAAATTTTACCAAAAATAATGAATTTATGATTGAGTTTAGCTATTTTTTTGATCATCCAAAACAGAAAAGACAGAAAAGTCGAAAATGAGTACCAAAGTGCAATTCAAAATTTCATAAAAAATATTAAAAATGGGTATTTCCTTGAAACCAAAATACATTCAATAATATATAAATACATTATACAATATATATATGTATTTATAAAATCTTTTTTTTTTTGCATTTCTCCATGGTATGGCATATCGGACCCAAACCGTAAAACTCGTATTTCTCGAGTTTTTTGGAAAAAAATGAAAAATCCTAAAACAAATGTCTTTTATTTTTGCAAAATCTATCCAATATTTTTTTTTCATCAAAAAAAAAAAAATCATGCAGTAAGGGGTTATAGTGTGTAACGAGCGTTGTTGTTCGAGGTCTTTGCTGACATGCGTTCACCCTTTTCTTAGCTCGTCGGTTGGGGTGGTTCTTTGACCTATCAACTCATTACAAAAAAATTACCTTGTCAGACTAGCGTCGTAGATGTTGTCGACGCGCGAGATTATTGCCTCAACCCTCCCTACCTAGGTTGCTTCCCCCGCTAGAGCAACCCCTTTACAGAACGTCTTCAAGTCCTCAAACGATCATCTTTCCCTTAACCTCTCATCCTTCCCTTCATAAAAATTTAAACGTCCATGTTCATGTTTAAACCATATAATTATTTAATAAACTTTCACTTTTTATTCGTAATTCATCTTATTTTTCTTAACATTATATTATATTATGTGAAATTCAAAAAAAAAACATAAAATGTAAACTTTACGACTTGAACTATGTTGAGGTTTCGTTTAAAATGATTGAAATATTGTCTAATATATATAAAAAAATATGAGGGTAATACTTATAAAACTCTTAATTCAATTTGGACATACACTACAAGAAAAGACTTACCCCAAAAATTAATCGATGAAATGGCCACTCCTTCGTTGAATCTTGGTGTTCGAATTCGTATAATTTAAAGGTTTAAAAATAAGAAAAAACTTACAATCTTATAAATATTCCCACACTGTTCACTTTCATAGGCAATATCATTAATATATATATATATGTTGATATATAAGTATAATGTGTCGATATGTATTAGATGAGTTACTAAACTGATCGGACTTATAGAAGTACAAGGTGTCTCAAAAGTAAGTTCACATTTGCTTATCTTATTACGCGAAAGCAACTATTCTGAGGGGCGCGGGGGGTATGTCAGTCGGTAGTCTGGCTCTTGGGAATTTAGTCGCTATGGAGCGTTTCTCTGGTGCGGACCGTGCGTTGTGCGTACGTGAGTTTTACAAAAACGGTAATTCGGCGACTGTAGCGCGTAGAATTCGACATATTCGTCACTTAAATGATGCGCCTAGCACTCGACTCATTGCAAAATGGGTTGAGAAGTTTGAAGAGACTGGGTCAACTCTGGAGAAACCAAAATCTGGGCGGCCAAGAACATCAAGAACAGCCGAAAACGTGGACAGTGTTACTCAGTCTATTCGAGATGATCCAAACCTTTCGATTCGGAAGCGTGCTGTTGCTTTAAATGTGCACAGATCTTCATTATGCCGCATTTTACACAAAGATTTAAAGCTGCACCCGTACAAAATTCAGTTAGTGCAAGAACTGAAGCCTCAAGATGCTGGTCAGAGGCTTGCCTTTGTAAATCAGATGATTGAGCGCGAGGTGACATAAATTGGCCTCCACGGTGTCCCGATTTAACGCCTATGGATTTTTTCCTGTGGGGTTATGTCAAATCAAAAGTTTACGCTAATAAACCGACTTCCCTGGCACAATTAAAAGAAAATATCCGTCATGAAATGGCAGCCATCACGGAGACTACCTGCCGAGCTGTCATAGGCAATTTTAGTGCCCGACTAAATGAATGCCGAGAGCGCAACGGTTTACATTTGGACGATGTTATTTAAAAAAAATAAATTCCCAAACAGTGTACTTCAATATAAAATAAACATTTTTTCAATAAAGCTAAGACTTTTCTTTTAAAAAAAGATTTAAATGTGAACTTTCTTTTGAGACACCCTGTATATAAAAAAAGGACTTTACGGTAATTTGATTATAAAAAAATTCCAAATTTCACAGATTTATAAAATTTAATCGAAAATTGATAAAAAAAAAGATTATGATCAAACGTAAGTTTCAATGACGATGCAAAAAATTTTGTGTTGGCTGATGCCGACGACGACGACGCTGTCGTCCGTCTCTGGCGGCTTTTTTTTTACTTCAACGACCAACAGTGATCGTATTTGGTCCTTGCTTTTAGATGCAATTAAAAAGTTATTGGAGCTCTTTTTGGTACCGTTAGATCGGTCTCCCTTTTTTTCAGGCCGCCAAAAAAAATTATTTCGACGACCTCGCTACAAAAAAAAACTACTTTAGCACATTGTTCATTAACTACAAGGCTTTCTGAAGGCGCTTATCTTTATTTTTCTTTAAATTTCTCGTAAAATCAGTACTTAGGATATCGTTAAATGGGTGTATCCAGAATCTATATATATATATATACGTATATATATATATATATATATATATATATATATATATATATATATATATATATACAGGGTGATTCACGAGCGTTGTGCCAAAAAGCTAGAGCGTGTAGGTTGAGTTGAAACAAGAAAAAAATCGTATGGGAGGGGGGGTCTATTCCCCCCCGTTTAGCCAGGAGGGGCAATTTTCTGAAAAATTGACTTATTTTGTAAAAAAAAATATTAAAAATCAACGGCTTAGTTTACAACACCGTGCTATACCTTTCTGAAAAGCTAAAAACTTTTTCTTTCACTTTGTTTTTAAAATAAATTGTTTTAACGAATAGTTTAAAAAAAATAAATTTTCAAACTCAAAATTTTCAAAAAAAAAGCCAAAAAAAATGTTTGAACTAATTTTTTTTCAAAATTTTATGTAATTAAGTACTAATTTTGTTTTTAAATTTCAATGTATTTGTTAATTTTTAGTCGAAAACAGAAAACCGGATGCAAAAATGTCTTTTCGTTTTTGAGAAATTAAAAAAAAACCAAAACCACTTTTTTCTAAGAATATCTTTGTTTTTATTTTTACCTATCTGGATTTTTAGTTTAATTTATTAGTTTAATTTACAAATTTAATTTTTTGTAATTGGAGTCTTATGACGACTTAATAAAGTAGAAAAGTATTGGATTTTCAATGGATTAACCATTTTATTCATTGATAACGTCTGAAAACTGACCTGCAATTTTTTCTTACTATACCTGGGGCCGCGGCCACTCGCCGGCGAAGGGTTCTACCTGCTGGGGGCTTAAGATAATTAAACCTCAATTTTTCTTGAATGAAAAAACAATAAACAACCTAAAGGTTAATAAAAGGCATCGCATATTTACTTAACAACCATTTACAATTAAAATATTAATTCATCAACACATAACAATAACAAACTCATATGTTCGAGAAGAGTTAGCGGACAGGAACTTCTGCTACGGTTTAACTTGTTGTGGAGATCGGGAAGCCAAAAGACTCTACGCTGAAAGATATCCCAATAGATGGCGCCCAAGTCGTAGCATGTTTTCAAGAATCCGCCGACGAGAGCACGGAGATCTAGAAGTGAAAGGTCAATGGCAGACGTTTTCAATGAACAAAATGATTAATCCAGGGAAAATCCAATACTTTTCTACTTTATTGAGTCCTCATAAAACTCCAATTACAAAAAATTAAATTTATAAATTAAACTAGTAAATTATACTAAAAGTCCAGATAGGTAAAAATAAAAACAGAGATTTTCTTAGAAAAAAGTGGTTTTGGTTTTTTTTTAATTTCTCAAAAACGAAAAGACATTTTTGCATCCGGTTTTCTGTTTTCGACTAAAAATTAACAACGGCATTGAATTTTTAAAACAAAATCAGTACTTAATTACATAAAATTTTGAAAAAAATTAGTTCAAAAATTTTTTTTTTGGCTTTTTTTTGAAAATTTTGAGTTTGAAAATTTATTTTTTTAAAACTATTCGTTAAAACAATTTATTTTAAAAACAAAGTGAAAGAAAAAGTTTTTAGCTTTTCAGAAAGGTATAGCACGGTGTAGTAAACTAAGCCGTTGATTTTTAATATTTTTTTTTACAAAATAAGTCAATTTTTCAGAAAATTGCCCCTCCTGGCTAAACGGGGGGGAATAGACCCCCCCCTCCAATACGATTTTTTTCTTGTCTCAACTCAACCTACAAGCTCTAGCGTTTTGGCACAACGCTCGTGAATCACCCTGTATATATATATATATATATATATATATATTCTAAGCCACGTTCTCCATATCGTCAGATGACGGATATTCAGTATAATTTGATTTCGCTATCAATATTTTAATTTCATTCTATTAGTTCGAATTCAAGTTTCTTTTAACTTTTCTGGATAACTTACATCTTTGGAAAATCTTAATGCTCTTTATGTTGGCAATATAAGACGGTGGCACTTCGATACTTGGCTTCTAAATGTTTTCCTAGGCACTTGCTATTCTCGGTAAAGGTTCTTCTTGAAAAGAAAGTGCTCACCGTCAGTTTTTTACCTTAGACCTAGTCTCAAACATCCCCACTCCTAACATAAAAAAGCGCCACTTTTTCAGCCTTTGTCTTATTAACTATATTATAATTTGCATTTATCATTATCTTTCACCTACGCATTATTACGCAATATCATTGTGAGTGAAAGTGCGTCAGTGTTATCAATTATCATGCACTTGTCTTGATTAAAAAAATTATATCGAGAAACATGAATCTGTCAATAAAAACATTGGATTCAAGTTGTCATGCAACATGAATCTGACTATGTAAATGAAACTTAGTTGCTTTTCTTTAAGTATATAAACATTCTGTGATCAGGAGGCGCTGAATACTCTAGCTCTTGCTCATATTATTGCAGTTTTATAAGCACGATTCATAACTCC
Organism: Sphaerophoria taeniata; assembly: GCA_943590905.1. Classification (NCBI taxonomy): domain Eukaryota; kingdom Metazoa; phylum Arthropoda; class Insecta; order Diptera; family Syrphidae; genus Sphaerophoria; species Sphaerophoria taeniata. The sequence goes on from OX016540.1 coordinate 192,887,729, forward strand.
AACCAAACCTTCCCCTTCTAATAAAAGAGAAACCTTATCATCTTTGCTAAATTCCTATAGGTAGAAGCGAGACGAACTACATAGTTGGTTTGTTTACTTATTTGCCAAAAGAAGCATTCATAATATAATCATTAATCATTTTAGTTATGGTTGTTGCCGGTCGTGTTTAGTGTAAGTGGGTCGTGCAATTTCTTTCTTTTAGTTTATAAACTATTTCTATAATTTGTTCCTAATGTCTTTAATTTGTTAAACTAAAGCCCATTCGGCTACAAGTGATTCTGATTACCGTTGGAAAACATTAAACAAATCCACAGTAAAATTTAAGCAGAATGTTCTGTTGATTGAAGCATTTTTTTTTAAAGATAGATAATAAAAGACAAGTCTTTTAGTGCGTGTGACCAGCGCCATTGAAAGTTTATCATAAATACTAATTAAATAACATAATGTGATCTACAAATAAAAATAGGTACAAATAAAAATACCAGCTTTATTTCAAATTGTTTGTGTTGAGGCAAATGTTAATTAAAATTTTGTTTTAGTGTTTACGAAACATTATCTTTTCAGTAAAAACCATTTTATCATTCAATCAAATCCTTATTTGCTTTGAACTGAATACATTTAATTAAATTTGGTTAGATTGTATGGTTTCGGTTTATTGGGAACTGGAATTACTATAGGTTCTCAGTGGCGGATTAGCCTCAAGGCAGTCCAGGCAGCTGCCTAGGGGCCCCAGCTCAGCTAATAAATAAAGGTTCTTGGAGTTGTACTTTTATATGGGACAAAAAAGAAAAAAAAAATAGAAACACAAAAACCAAATTAAAAATTTGTGGCAAATTATTAAACATTTTACATTATGTTCATAATGAATTATGACTCCCAGCCCATCCTAAGCTGGTAAACTCGTTTATTCTCAAGTTTTGTGTCCGAAAATCCTCAGGTGACAGACTAGTAAGGGTAAGGGGTGCCATCGGCAACAGTATTATCTTTCCTTTTCGTTCGAAATATTTGGAGAAATTGATGCAGCACGGAAAAATCCGAACTCACTCTTGAATAAAATTTAAGGAAAGTATTCATGTTTTTAGCAATAATATACGCCACCAGAGAACATTTTTTTGAGCTAGAAATTTCGATTTAACGGCGGGGAAGATCGATAAGGAAGAAAATTATGCCAGGCGAAAAGGTTCAAGATGCTGGTTTGCCGTTAAAAGAGGAAAAACCAATGGCCATGTTGGACTTTCTGGATACATTTCAGGATACATAACTCACGCATCGTTCTATGCCCATGTATTGCGAAAGCGTTTATAGCTATATGGAACGGAAGACGGCCTGCGTATTGCGGTATTTGTAGAACTAATTGATCATATTGAAAATCGGGCGAATTTAAAAAATATAGATTTGGATAATTTACTTAAAAAATTCAGTGCAAAACGCTCGAAAGCACGTTTGTGTTGATCTTTTATACTTTTAAAGAGTTTTAGCATGCTTGACTGACAAGAGTGTTAATGCCTCTAAATCCACTACTGGTTACCTACACACATTTCTTTAAAAAATTAAAAATAGCTTATGACATTGGAAAACCGACAGGAAAGCGAAAGGCCCAAGAATTGCATTACCTAGGGGCCTCTTTCATGATTAATCCGGCACTGTAGATTCTGGATAATTAATATTTTGAGGGTTTATTATCATAACAAATAGCTAATACAAACAAGCTATTAATATGCTTCGAAAATTGCTGAGGTTTAAAACTAATTGTAATAAATGAAATGATTTGGAATTCATTTAATTAAAGGTATTCGAACATGCAAGTGAACAGGAGTAAGTACGTAGTTATAGGAGAAATCTGAACCAAATATTTATGTGATGAATATTTCAAAACGTTTGGAATGCGCATAACAAGAATGAGCAGTAGTGTAAGTTCGTATTGATTTGTGAAATGCTTACACACATTCTGAAATTATATATCTATTCATTAAATAGGTACTTGCTCAATTAATTGTTAGTGAAAGCTTTTGGAAGCACTCATTTGGAAATTTATTGATTCATTTACAATGATAAATTTTTTTTTCCGATTTCCAAAAAATAAAAATTCATACAGTAAAATGATACTGTAAAAACATGTCAACATATCAGACATATATTTCAGAAAGAAATTACTTAATTTTCATTTCATACTTGCGAACTCGTAGTCCCAGCAACGATAAAATTAATCGATATCTGTATATGAGTTCTTTCAGAACTGCATTTTTCAAAGTGTTGTTCATTAAACAAACAGGTTGTGTGTTGCTATCCATTATTCATGGGTTATGGACTATGGTTGTACAAGTTATTTCCTCTTAAACCTATTCAGGATTTTGTTAATCTTTCATACCCGGTATGTGGGTTTTGAATACACTCATCTGTGTTCATCCGAACACCCAAACGTGTAACCGATGCGCATACTTTGGACATGTCGGAAATTGTACGGGAAAACCCGAGGGCTCAGACAGCGGAAATAAATAAATGTGTTTCCATTAACAAGGTAAATGTTACGTGAAACATGAGTTCTCATTTATATAAACAACTCAGTTGATAATAATAAAAACGCTATGGAATTCGAGGGTTTCAGTGGTTGTGGCAACCAGAGTATATCTAACAATGAGTAGGGAAACTCTTTTGCAAAAATGGTAGTCACTATTACAATCACAAATTTGCAATTAAAAACCTAACAACAATTCCATGAGTGAAAACAGTCAAATCAATTCCTTATGTAAAACTGTATGTGCAAGAAGTTTCGACTATGCGTTCATCCCTTGCATCTTTCCTTTTTTCTCTCACAGACTTTCAAAGGCGATGAGCAATGAAAAAATTTTTCTTTCCTTCCAACATAATATCATGCGTTGCCAGAATGGATTCTTTATAACTGCTATATGTTTTTCAACGCAACATATGATGCGATTTCGTCAATATTGGCAACGCAAACAGAGATTGTGTATGGGGGTTGCTTTTATTATTGTAGTGTATTTTCAAAGGCGATGAGCAATGATCGTTATCAGTTGTGAACAAAGAAAAAGAATAAAGAAAAAAAGCAAAAGACCGTATGTATTTTCTCTTTCCTTCCTTTAAGTTTCTTATTGTCATCTATTTCTACTATCTGTGTGAGAATAAATGTGAACTGATAAGGAAATTATGCTGAGTTTCCCTACTCATTATTAGATATACTCTGGTGGCAACCGCAAGGACAATAATGTAGCTCTAAGGTTGTCCTAGAAACATTTTTTTTTATTTCTTTGAAGTGAACACTTTTTAAGACGTTAATGATTTGACATCCTCAATGCTCACGACTAGCTTCAGTTTATTTTCTAACTAGCTGAACCCTGCCACGCTTCGCAGTGACTTCACTTTTTACCCTGATACCACACTATCCGCTACCCTCATACCCTCCAGAGCTACCTGCTACCCGCTAAACCTCTACCACACTACCCGCTTCCCGCTACCTACTACTTCAACAAACTAACCGCTACCCCTTTACCGCTACCTACTTCCCCGCTACTCCACTACCCGCTTCCCACGCCCATTTTATATCTCAAAAACAACAAATCTTAAAAAGAAAATATATCGACTGCAAAAAATGTCAAGTGTACGTTTTTTTTGTCGATGGAAAACAATATTTGACGAATTTCTTCACTGACATAAAATAATACATTTTCAATTTACATAAATAATTTCAGATCTGACATCTGACAAACATAATTTTCAATATTTGATTTTTTTTTTATTTTGATGGGGTGGAAAAAGTATGTTTTTTTAACATTGGCAAGGATCCCTAATTTTTTTGAAAATGAAACATAGCCTATGTCACTTGGGAATAGTGTAGCTTGCCAACGGTGAAAGAATTTTTTAAATCGGTCCAGTAGTTTCGGAGCCTATTCATTTCAAACAAACAAACAAACAAACAAAAAACCAAACCTTTCCTCTTTATAATAGTACTGTTTAATGAAGAAAAACCAGATCAGAGCAGCACAGAACAGCACAAGTAAATGAAAACTGTCAGAACAAGTAAGAACTGAAAAGATCAGCTCCCTGTTTAATCTTTTTGACAGAATAAAATCAGCTGTTAAATAAATATTTCAAGTCAAATCAAATTGAATTACATTTTCATTTGTTGGAAACATGATACTGAATAGCTTATTAGATTTTTGCGAAATTTTTTTAATTGGGAGTATAGTAGTAACATTTTTAGTTCCTCGGAAAACTTCACAATCGAGTTAATTTCAAAAAATTGTTTGATTGGAAAAAATAAAAATAATTTGGCATTTGAAATTTTGACAGTTGATAGTTTTCACAAAGCTGCACTATCAAAAAAGTAGGGGCAGAAAAAATTGTACTAAACTGAGCTGAACAAATTCATGGAACACAAAATGACAGATTGTAGAACAGTTTGGGGCAAGGTTTTTCCTCATGGAACACACAAACGTGTACTTTTTGGATCTTTTCTGTTTTTTTCTGTGCGGAACAGATTCATTAAACAGACCTAATATTAGTATAGATAGCGTCTAAGCTGCTGAATCAATTCAGATGAATTTTGGAACACAGATAGTATAGATATAGAACCTGCAAAGGGGCATATGCTACTTTTTAACGCAATAAAAGGCGTTGAAATTGTTGCAACTTATGTACTTACTTACTTTGATTGGCCTAAGTGTGTCTTTTAACATGACAGCCACTTTAACCTAACCTAACCTACTTACTTAACCGGTTTACAATCCATGAAGGATCTCAGCCTGAGATACTGCAGCCTTCCATCGGGAACGGTCCCTCGTATGCACTCTCCAGTCGCCAAAAACCAAGCGCTCTGGTATCCGCAGTCACTGGGGGCTTCGATGAGAAGATTTTCTTGACTGGAGAGTTGTCGTCCATTCGCTCGATGTGGCAGTGTCAATGTAGTCGTCTTTTCTTGGCTTTCTGGACTACATTCACATCTTGGTACAGCTCGTAGAGTTCGCGGTTGAACCTTCTTCTCCATTCGCCATCGTCGCATAGTGGACCGAAAATACATCGAAGAATTTTTCTTCCGAATGTGCCCAGCATCAATTCCCGTTTTTTACTTATCGTTCAACAATCGGCGCCATAGATAAGGACTGGTAAAATCAAAGTTTTGTATAGCAGACACTGTCTTTCGAGTGAGATGTTTTGAACCTAGTTGCTTTGCCAAACCGAAGCAGCAGCGGTTCGCTAGGAAAATTCTTCTTCCGATCTCCACAAAGGTGTCATTTGTGGGATTGATGTTTGTTCCAAGGTAGGTGAACTCCTTAACTACCTCGTAACTGCTGCTACCAACATTGACGTTTTGTCCTAGGCGGTGAACAGATGTTACTTTCTTTGTTGATAGCATGTACTTTGTTTTGCCCTCATTCACTTCAAGGCCAACGAGTTTCACCCGTTCTTCAATCGCTGTGAAAGCCTCAAGCACAGCTCACTTCGATCGACCGATGATATCTATGTCGTCCGCATAGCCTAGAGCTGGGTAAATTTGTTGACGTTAGTGTTTTCCATGCTCACACCTGACTTTTGCACTATCTGCTCCAGGACTATGTTGAAGAAGTCACATGACAACGCATCTCCTTGCCTAAACCCTGCGCATGTTTGAAATAACTCGGATGAGCTGTTACCCATTTGCACTGCGTATTGTTCAGCGTCATGTGGTACAGCTGGGTCAGTTTGTTCGGGATCCCGAATTCAGACATCGCAATCATAAGCTCTTGGCGGTAATGCTATCATAAGCAGCTTTGAAGTCGATGAAAAGATGGTGGATTTCGACTTGAAATTCTTTTTCTTTTCCAGGATCTGCCTCAGTCTGAATATTTGGTCTATCGTTGTTCTGCCTGGCCTAAATCCACACTGGTACGTGTAGATAATTTTGTTGCAGAACGGTTTAAGACGCTCACACAGTACGTTAGATAGGATTTTGTATTATGCAACATTAAGCAGGGATATGTCTCGGTAGTTCTTGCATGACATAGGATCGCCTTTTTTGTAGATAGAGCATATGAAGCTTATCGACCATATTTGAAGAGTTCCGCAGTTATGCCATCCAACCCGGTGGACTTGTTATTTCTTAGCTTTTGGATGGCTCTTTCCCAGTCATAGCCCCCAGCACAGAAGATGTAGAAAGACTCTTTCTACATCTTCTGTGCTGGGGGCTATGACTGGGTCTTCATTTACAGGGTCTTGCTTCTTCGTCATTGGCTCACGACATTATGCGCATTCAGAAGCTGTTGCAAGTGCTGCTTGAAAACATCTACAATTCTTTGTGCTTCGGTGACCACGCTGAAGGGGGTGAACGTAGAGGATGAACGACGATGTCGTCACTCTCTTATAATAGTAAATTATAAATATAAATTATAATAAATTATAGGTACCTATGGTTTTCTCGATTACTCATTTTGTTTCCGATATTTTTGTCTAACACCTTCCTCCTATTTCCTTAAAATCCTTTCCCTTAATCAATCACAGCGCTAGTATACGAAGACGAAATCATCCTATAACTTTTTCCCGTTAATCAATTTCCATCAGAATTTGGTTGGATGATTTCATGAGTAGAAAATGAATAAAGTGGTAATTGCAACCAAATCTGCCAATATTCCAACATCAAGGCCCTTACCACAAGTTTCTCAAGTCAATCTCTTCTTCTTTGATAAAACCTATTCAAACAAAAAGTTTACTTTCTTACTTCCTAATTAAGTTCTTCCTTCAACGATATCTTTTGTCTTTCTGTCGTCATTGAGATTCGAAATACGAAAATTGATTGTCAGACAATCGTAATTTACTCCAGGATTTCGTGAAATTACCATCACCCCAACCCATTTTTTACTTCATTCGAATCATTCCAGTCGAGTCAATTAAGGGCATCAAAAAAAAAATTCTTCAACTTGTATAGATATTATGCTTAAGAGAAGATTTCAGCTTGGTGAAATGAATCAATTGTTTCTTGACGATTTATTTAATTTCTTACCATTGGGTGATGGCTGGTGTATTCGATCAATCAAATGGACCTCATTAGGGAAATTCATTCATTCATTATCTTAATGAGGCTTAAGAAAATTAGTTTAGTTGTTGAATCTTATGAAACCATTTGCAAATACCTATATCACTGGTCGAACATTTAATGAAGAACTCAATTACGATAGGTATCAATCGTAATCAAAGGGCCTATCCCCCGACTTAGGTCCACAGTTTTCTTAAAGAATTATGTACGGGCATAAGTGTCAAAAAGGACAATATACGACTCTATCGCACATTCTTGCACATTCTTTCTGCAGTAGTCAAAACATGTTTGAGTCAAAAAACGAGACAGCTTTACGTGAACACTTGCCAATCAAAGCATAATCTCGTGGTGCACCTAAGCACATAGCTGCTTTTGGAGCCGACAGTGGTAAGGTTAAATTTATTGGAGAGGTCACTACCATCAACCTGAACGCTATACAAGGAAGTCATGGCACATCTACAACTTTCCATAGGAAAAAAGAGTGTACTCCATTAACCAAGTAATCACACCAGTACCAATAGGATCTGTGTCAGCTCTATCTTGGTGATGTTCTAGACTTTAGACAAATCAATAATTGTGACCAAACACATAAATCACAACTGTGAAGGTTCTTTATACTAGTGCGGTTAATAGTCTCACTACCCGTGTCACCCATAAAACTTGTGTGAGGTCCATCAGTTGTATATAAAGGGTCCGCCTTCCAACTTTTTTTTTCAATTAGTGCTTATTTTGTGAATGGTAACACTTAGTTCATGTCTGATGTAACAGATAATTAGTTTTATCCTTACGCTTTAACAACGCTGGGAAATATTGCGACATTACTTTGAAAATCATGGTAATGTTGCAGAATGTGTGCGAAAATTGCGAACGGATTTTGGAAGAAAAGAAGCACCGTCGTTATCTTGTGAAAAAAGTGAAAGAAACTGGCATTCTCATCGATAAACCAAAGCGTGTAAAGCCAAAAACAGTGCGTACACCCGAGAATATTGCTGCTGTGGCAGAAAGTGTGCGTGAAGCGCCATCAACATCAATTCACCGTCGTTCTCAACAATTGAACATTTCACAGATATTGAGACGAATTTTGCATAAAGACCTCGGTATGACGCCATACAAAGTGCAATTGGTTCAGGAGTTGAAGCCAACTGACCATCATATGCGTTTTCGCTTCGCTATGTGGGCCTGCGATCGACTTAGAGAAGATGCCAATTTTGCCAAAAAATCATCTTTTCAGATGAAGCTCATTTTGATCTTGGCGTAAACAAGCATAATTGTCGCATTTGGGCACAGAAAACACTCTCGCATACATTGAAAAGCCGATACACCCAAAACGAGTCACTGTTTGGTTTCGGTTAAGGAACGCAGTGAAACCTGTGGTTTTCTACAATTCCACTGAAAATGCCTTCTTACCCAAATTTTGCCTTTACCCAAAACAGTGCCTTTATCACTGGCAAGGAGCCAGTAGAGCCAGCAGGAGCCTTGTACCTGCTGATCCTCCAAACTTCTAAAGCAAACCGGAGCAATATATAGGAGCATAAGGCTGCAGTGGTTTCTCCACGGTTCTTTCATGTGCTCATCTGTCAGTGCTTCAGTCTTCGAATCCGAGTTCAAACCCATTTCCTATTTTAAAGGTTCATAGCCTTTTTAATATCCTTTCTTTGCATTAATTTTATAAATCCGATCAATTTCCATTTTGCAAATAAAAGTACTGTGACATGTTCTGTCATGAAAATTTGCTTCTCAACTTTGCCGTTCGGAATCGACGTTAAATTGAAGGTCCCCTCAATTCTTCACACGCACTCAGAGAATTGTTGATGAGAGAAAGCCACTTAGCCCTTGGCTAGCTGTAGCGCCACTCTATTTTTTTTTTTTTGAAGATTAAAAATAGAACTTGCTTGATACGTTTTTTTGCTGAAGGTCAACAATCAATCATTGATTTTGCCCGAAAAAAATTGTCAGATCAGCTTCAGTTTCTTGCATTTTCAAGGGAGTCGTTTAGCAAGAGCTGTTCATGGCAGGTGTCCACAAAACAATTGCTTTCATCCCAACATCTCTAAAGCTAAAATCAACCATGGCTGTTATGACTTCACCTCTATTAGCACTCCTTCCACTAAAAACACTGTGTAGGATTTTACTTCGACAGTCGATATAAATATAACACTTCTCCAAATTTTAGTAAGCCTGGCGTTTTAGGGTGATTTAAAGAAAGGGTTTTCAATTATTTCAAAGTAGCTTTGATCATCCTGTATAATCTAGCATTGCATTTTAAACCAAAATTAATTTACAATTTGAATTTTAAGTAGAAAAATATTGCACCCAGCTGAGTCATTGGGTCATATTCTAAAAGATGAGCAAGAGCTCAGAGTCTGAGCTGACGAGCTTGAACTCACCAGTGAGATCGATCGAGCAGGGTGGAACTCAGACTCAGTTTTGCATGCAAAAAAACGAGTTCAAGCTCAACAGCTATTACTCGTTGAAATTGAGATCGATCTCAAAGCTCTTTTCGTGGCTTAGTTATGATTATACTTTATGGGAAGCGCGTGCAAAAAAAATGCCGTCTGAAAATGACAATGATGATTATATAATTAGTGATACGGAAGTTATTATTATTGATGTGACTATATAGTAAGGAATTTTTCAAAATACGGGAGTCGTGTAAGGATACAGGCTAGCAAATTTCAACACTTGCAAACTTTTCTTCCGCATTGCACAAAGCTTGAACATTAATGGAATATCATCCTTTACGATTAATGTACTCAGTACAATAGCATAAGGAAACTCGTACTTCCTGCTCCATAACCTTTGCGCTTTTGGATTTCTTTCACAGTATGTGGGAATATAATCCAATTTTGTGCATGGCTTGATATTTCTGCAGAAACTTACTGTCCAACGATGAACACTGTTGATTGATCAACTCCAACGTCTTCACCAACACTAATTTGGAATCCGGGGTCTCCGATTTATATTGCAGAAAGATTCTTATTTTTTCTTGGTTTGTGAAAGTACCACCATGTGTTTCTGAGCTCGGCCCCAAAAATTCTTCCATCAACAATCACACACCTTCTTCACTAAACCGATACAGGTTAGGTTAGGTTTGGTAAAATGGGCTAACAGTTGGTTTTGTTACCGTCACACTTAGATCAATGTTGATCCCTTGTGATACTCTGAAGTATTGTAACTTCTGAAGTGTTTTAATGGTTAGTCGAGCTATTTGGTGGACTTGATAAAGTTCAGTAGGCGATTGCCTGGGAGTTCAGATAGTTCTTCTAGTTCATTAAAGAAATAGTTGCCTAAAAATTTATATCTAGTACGGCAGAGTGCTAGACAGTGGCATAGAAAGTGAGCCGTGTTCTCGTGCTCTTCTTCATTGCCGCAGCCTCTACATAATGGCGTCTTTACTAAGCCTCATCTTCTTTTTGTGGTAGGTTATGTCCCGTTATCACGCTTATAAGGGATCTGAGGGACGGTTTTTTAAGAAGTAGAATCCTATCGATTTTTTTCTTGTCGTAATAAGGCCAGAGTTTCCTGGTATTACCGCAGGTTTCTATAGTAGGTTCCATCTATCATTTGCTTTTTGAATGATAGTTCTACTAATGTTTCTTTTTAATTCGCATTGAGGGATTCTAATGTTATGGACCATGAGAGAGGGATCAAGTACCGAGCCTTCTCTTGCAAGCTCATCCGCTTTTTCGTTTCCCGGCACAACACTGTGACCGCGAACCCAGCAGAGTCTTACGTAATGCTGCATACCAAAAACCCTTAGCTCTTCGCGACAGAAAGAAACAAGCTTTGACTTGATTTGCGTGGCAGAGATTGCTTTTATTGCTGCTTGGCTATCAATGAAAAAGGTGATATCAGCGTGTGATATTGCCATCATGGATATTTGATTAGCAGCGTTTTTCACTGCCAAGATGTAGGCTTGGAAGACACTGCTATGGTCGGGAGTCTGAATGAACTGGCAAGGTTAAGATTTTCCGAATAGAAACCTGCCCCTACTCCAGTAATCATTTTCGAACCATCAGTAAAGATGGTAAAGTTCAATTCATTAGTGTAAGGTACTCTGTTTTCCCAATCTTCTCTATTGGAGTAAACCAATACATTCGACGAAAATCTTCTCCAATTGGACACCTTCTTTCTTTATAAATTCTTTGTCCGACATAATTAACAATAAACTCGGGCATCCTTACGGTTTTATATGAACTGAGTTCAAGAAAGGCCATGCTTAACAATTTGTGAGATCGATCTCATGTAACCAAGTGTTTTCTCATCTTTTTGCATATGAAAACGAGCACAATCTCATGGCGAGCTTTCGTTTTGAGATCGATCTCATCCCTCTGAGATTGAACTCACCAAGTGAGATCTAACTCGGTCAGTAATTATTTTTTTGCATACAACCTTAAGAAAGTTCTCAAAAAAGTGAGTAAAGAGTTTGATCTCATCTTTTTGCATACGACCCATTGTCTACGGTCTTCAATTTCAAGTTCTTATATTGTTGCTGTAACACAGATTAGTGGGTTCGCACCTTGCCTCAAGCGGAAAATTTACAAAATTTGCAAGAGTATCGATTTGTCATGTAACAAGTCCTTCTTTACTTTGGACGTTCGGCATTTAATTGAAGGTTCCCTCAATTCTTCAAACGGACTTATGGAATTGTTTGACGAGTCTGATCAATTAAGGTCTTGGCTCTCCAAGGGCTTTTGCAATATTTATTTCATTATTTTTTTTTTATCCACGTTGAGTCCATATACTATTTTATTTCGAAATACTTAAATATCTTTTCAAAGCCTTACTCTTCGCAGATGGTCCTATATTTGGCATCCCAAATATCAAAACAAGTTTTATACAAGGGCGCATGCGATTTCTTCAACATCATCCTTGAAAAGATTGTGCAAAACCTAAACTTCAACACAGTATCGCAAACGACCTTGACATAGCTATTTGGAAGAACGCAGAGTGATGTCAGTGGAGCGTTTCTGCGCCTTTAGACGGAGGCCAAGAACCAATAAGATGGGTCATGCGTTAAATGAGGGCAAGATCAAGTTATTGCTGTCAACTAGGAGGGTAACTCGAAGTCTTGGAACAAACGTCAGATTTATCGTCGAGGCAGTTAAAAACTTTGTCTTCCTGGGATTCCTTATAAATTCAGACAACTCCACCAGCACAGACATTAATCAAAGAATCTATTTTGCTAATGTTGCTGTTTCTTTGACCTAGAAGACAATCTTCTTCCGCACTCGTGCTGTGGCGAGAGTCCTCATAGATCTTTACATACTTAAATCCACTGGTCCGGATGGTATCCCCGCTATTATTCTGAAGAGGTGTTCTTCCACGCTGGCAAAACTCTTGCATAAGCTTTTCCATCCTATTCTTCTGGGCTCCTTCCGAACAGTTGGAAAACAGTTTTTGTCCAGCCAATCACAAAAACAGGCGAATCTTCTTCTCCCTCCAATTATCGACAGATTGCACTTACTTCCCTTTTTTCTAAGGTCATGGAAACGCTGATAAACTATCAGCTTAAAAAAAATTTCAAAAACCAAAAGCTTCTTAATGACCGGAAGTACGGTTTCGCAGAAACAGGTCTACTGGTGATCTGATGGTTTATTTCACCGAACAGCAGTGAAACAAATCTTTACATCGTTTTGGAGAAAGTAAGATTGTTGCGCTTGATATTTTAAAGGTATTTGATAATGTCTGGCATCTTACTCTTTTATCGAAAATGCGTGCTTCCTGTATCGATGAATCGCTTCTTCTTTAGATTAGAAACTTTCTTTCGAACCATTCAATACAAGTTGTATTAGAAGGATTCAAGTCTGAAACCCACAAAATAAATGCTGGTGTGCCCCAGGGCTCCGTTTTGTCCCTCCGACCCTCTTTCTCATTTTTATAAATGATCTCTTGTCTGTAACTTCTAATCTATTCGTTCCCAGACTCCCTATTCTTTGGATGTGGAACTGCAACGACAAAAAATGATGAGCTTATTAAACTCTGATTTAAACAGCACTGTACAATGGGGAAGAAAAAACTACGTAGAGTTTAATGCTTCTAAGACTCAATGCTGTCTTGTATCGTTAAAGCGAGATATACCCCCTTTCCGCTGTCCATTAGTGTCACTTGCATCAATGAAACCGAACATTTCGAGATTCTCGGCATGGTCATCACTGACCACCTCTTGTGGCCAGATGTTTGGGTTTTTTAAGACGGTGCAAGAAATTCCTCTCCCCGTCTGATCTGTCTACTATCTATAAGACATATCCGTTCAAAGCTTGAGTACAACTCTCATCTCTGGGCTGGTGCTCCAGCTACATACTTAAGCCTCTTGGATGGTATTCAAAAAAGAGCCCTAAAAATAATTGTTGAAAGAGACTCAACCAACTCATTCACCTCGTTAGACCACCGTCGTAAAGTTTCATGTCTCTCTCTCTCTCTCTCTCTCTCTCTCTCTAGAGAAATAGCCAGTTGCATTCCTCCCCTCAAGCAATTCACCCGTAATACTCGCGCTTCTAGAAATGCATATCAGTTCACCCTCGAGTCCATCTTCGGACGTACTCTCAAGTAGATATAAAGAATCATTCCTTAGCCGTACTAGCGAATATGGAACTCTCTTCCACACTCTGTCTTTCCCAATCATAATAATGTTCAAGAATTCAAGACCACTGTACACCGACACCTGCTTTTAACCCCTTCCTTTCTTCCTAATGCACTCACTGTGTCTCTGGCATATAATAAGGGTATTAGAATTCGCTTGAGTTTGTGCAAATTATTAAAAAAAAAATTGAGTAGTAAAGTCCTTTCTCGAGCCAGCTTAAGTGTCACTATACAAGACACTGATTATCGCGGTCCTCAATCCTAATGTGGTGAAGAGACATCGACAAGATCGGATGAAAACGTTTTGTGCTGCTTAGAGACTTGAATTGTTCTTGTGATTTTTGTTCCATATTGTCGTTTCGTCTCGACATTGACCTGGTCAGAAAAAATAAGAATGCAAACCGGAAAGGCTTCACAGAAGAGGAAGGTCGTAATTCAGATGGAGTACACAGATGGTAGAGGACTTAGAGGACTTAAACGAACTAAGCGTGCAAAACTGAAGAATAAGCTGACTGGAGATCCCTGTTAGATGACGCCATATGGTCCGAAGTGGACTGTAACACCACTTTAAGTAAATATAAGTAAGTAGGTTTCAATGTTAATGACAATCTCTTATTTAAAACGCTGATATGATATGCTATGATATAAAATATTGCCTCCCTGAATGTTTTTATCGCAATCGGCTGAGACTGTCAAGCTCATATTTTGGTGAAATTATCTGTTGTTGATTGGAGATAACCTCATTTAGCAAGTCTTAAAACTCTATCACTATCGGTCATTCTTCAAGATATGGTAGAAAAGCATTTTTTTTTTACTTTTAGCGTGATAAGTCCAATGCAGATGAAAAGGGTCTTGAGCTAGGAAGTTCAACTCAACCTGTAGAGCCGAGAACTATTGAGTAAATATTAAATGAATCCCAATATCCGCAAGGCGAACAGTCTCTTTTGACACTTACGAAAACATTTACAAAACTTACTTTATCTTGAAATGTCCTAATTTATACCAAATGTTTTATGTAACAATTTAAAAGAAAAAGTGAAAGACCATTAAGTACTTTTAGGTAACATCGTGAAATACAAGCCAGAACGCAATCTAGAATTAATTTCATTTTTTCGAACTTCCTTCACGTCTACTGCCGTTCCTTTGACAAGAATTCATCATTTAAAAGAAGAGAGTAAAACCTGGAAAACTACTCTCATTGAATATTTATGAAGCACACATCCAAACCCCCATGCTGTATCCTCATGGATGCTCCTTTCTTGATGGGATATGTAAATGTTAATCTTTTTAAATGTTCAAGCCACAAGGATCATATGAAACAGACAGAAAGACCCAAGTTTTCACTTCAAAACTGTCTACCACATTATACTGTTTGGGAATGGGAAGAGCATTATTATGTATGCATCACTGCAAACATGTAATCCTTTCGAAAAGATTTTTGTATAGAATCATTCAAATTATTATTTTTTTTGTCAAAGAGTAATATTAAGGAATCAAGTTCTTTTTGGCGATTAGGGGAGAGTAAATGAAAAGTTTGAGATTTACATAGGATATATGGATTTGTCGGTTTTAGTGACTTAAGGAAGTGGTTTAACTTTCCGAGCCAATAACCGAAACTCTTTTGCATTTTAATGTGGAGAGAAGCACTATTTCCTCTTCTCGTGTTAAATTTTAATCTCTTTTCTAAACATTCACTAATCTCGTTTTGATATCAGAAATGAATGAAGTTAACACTTTTTAGACACGAGTAGGTTTTGCACCTACTACGTCTCAGTTACTGGTCAACGCTCACTACCATTACGTGGTGAATGACAACAACAATTTTATACAAGACAGCCCGAAGTACCTCCCAAATCAATGTTTATGTGTGAAATCCTGAAACGAGAGGATAATGGAGGCAATTATTTCTTAGAAGGGCGAAAGAAGTTAAGAATATGTTGATTAATGTGTTTAATTTATTTTTCAGCCTCGATATAACAACCAAGAGGTTGGAATTCATTTTTCACTGAGCATTATCTGGGATTGAAAACAATTTGCCGACCTTGTTGAATATTTGGTTCTGCATAAATTAACCTATACGACCAGGGATTCACAAATTTGACGACCTTCATTTAAATAGCAGATATTTTTGCAATTAATTAGCTCTTGTATTTGTATGGCCAGCCAAAAGAAAACTCAAAGTCTTTTTTATAACAAGAGTTGCTATCGTGCTATAAGAATATTGATTGTTGGACTTTTTTTTATGCAAAAGCTTCACCATTTGCGATTTATTAATTGGTGAAGACGATTCTGAGAACAAACCGTCTAGATTAAACTTTATGTAATAAATTGGAATTCATAACACAAAAATTTTAGAAAGAATCCAGTAGGTAGGTACTCATCTAGTGTTCATCAATTACTTACTTATATAAGGTTAAGGTGGCGCAGTTGCCCGTAGCTTAGTGGTTAGGTGCGTTGGCTGCTAAGCAGAACGTCATGGGTTCGAGTCCTACTCGTGCCCATAAAGTTTTTATTTCATCTTTCACGGGTACTGCCTCTTGCGAAGACCTGACAAAACTTCCCAGAGTATCAATCTCCCATGAAGAAGTGCTTCTCAACTTTGCCGTTCGGAATCGGCGTTAAATTGTAGGTCCTTTCAATTCACACGCACCCAGAGAATTGTTGATGAGAGTAAGCCACTTAGGCCTTGGCTCTTCAAGAGCTGTCGCGCTACTCTATTTTTTATTTATTTAAGGTGGCGCTACAGTCCGTTGTTGACTTGGGCCTCGATCAACAGCATCCACCAGCCAGCTCGGTACCTAGCTAGCTGTCTCCAGTTTTGAACTGCTAGCTGATTGAGGTCCTCTTCCACTTGAGTCGCGGACTTCCTCTACTTCTACGTCCCTCGGGAATAGTGTCTAAGGCTTTCCGGGCCGGAGCATTGGTGTCCATCCGCTCTAAATGATTGTGCCATCTGAGTCTCTGGACCTTGATCCTTCTGGCTAAGTCCACCTCATTGTACAGTTCGTTGTTGTATCTTCTTCTCCATTCCCCATCAATGCACACGGGGCCAAAGATGACCCGAAGAACTTTCCTCTCGAAACAGCCTGAGGCACATTCATCCGATTTTGTCAAGGTCCATGCTTCTGCACTATATAGCAGGGCTGGGATGATGAGGGTGTTATATAGTTTTACCTTAGTTGCTCGAAAGAGGGTTTTTCCACTCAATTGCTTTCTTAGCCCAAAGAAACAGCGAATAGCAAGAGTTATTCTTCGTTTGATCTCGGCGCTGGTGTTATTGCCCGTGTTGATAACGGAGCCTAGGTAAACAATCTCCTCTACTACCACGAAGTTGTATGCGTCTTTTGTGACGAAAATCGGTATTGAGTGTCCTTCCTCGAAGACAGCATATACTTCCTTTTCCCTCATTTAACGCTAAATCCATATTTGCCGTTTCTGTCTCAAATAAAGTCTTTAATCACTTTACTTGAACACAGAAGAGTGCTTTAGGCATTCTAGAGAATATAAATGCTCATTTCTCATTCTTCGATTTATGCTTTGAATTTTTAAATGGCCACTATGCCAGTGGGCCGTGATGTATCTAGACCCCAGACAGATGTTGTTGTAATTTTTGATTGGAGAGAAAGCTGTTATAAAATAGATAGTATTAGAGCCGAAGAAAATTCGTTTCAAAAAAATTATTTAGTTCCTTAGTATATTGAAGGATTAAAGGAGAAAATTCGAACATTTGCAAAACAAATATGTGCCACATGTTTTCATTAAGCTTGAAATAAATTTGCAAACGCAAATCCTTACTTCTGCAGTTTAGATTTAAGATATTCAAATATACAGACATGTGTCTAAATTATCCTTTGATAGCTGATAGGTACTATCTGTTCAATAGGAACATTTTGCTGTTGGCACTTCAAAGAAATTTATTTCGAAGTGAAGTGCTAGGTACACATACACTTGTTTCCTGGCTTATTCAATGCAAAAGTTTTGAATTGAAATCCTTTTTAAAGAATTCAGTATCATCTTTCAGAAACCCTTATCACAGCAGTGAACTCGGTTTATCTTCTCATCGCAAAAGCAAAAAAGTCTTATCTATCTTCTATATCTATATATACAGGGTGATTCACGAGCGTTGTGCCAAAAAGCTAGAGCGTGTAGGTTGAGTTGAGACAAGAAAAAAATCGTATGGGAGGGGGGGGGGGTCTATTCCCCCCCGTTTAGCCGGGAGGGGCAATTTTCTGAAAAATTGACTTATTTTGTAAAAAAAAATATTAAAAATCAACGGCTTAGTCTACAACACCGTGCTATACTTTTCTGAAAAGCTAAAAACCTCTTTTTTCATTTTGTTTTTAAAATAAATTGTTTTAACGAATAGTTTTAAAAAAATAAATTTTCAAACTCAAAATTTTCAAAAAAAAAGCCAAAAAAAATTTTTTGAACTATTTTTTTTCAAAATTTTATGTAATTAAGTACTAATTTTGTTTTAAAATTTCAATGTCTTTGTTAATTTTTAGTTGAAAACAGAAAACCGGATGCAAAAATGTCTTTTCGTTTTTGAGAAATTAAAAAAAAACCAAAACCACTTTTTTCTAAGAAAATCTTTGTTTTTATTTTTACCTATCTGGACTTTTAGTTTAATTTATTAGTTTAATTTACAAATTTAATTTTTTGTAATTGGAGTTTTACGAGGACTCAATAAAGTAGAAAAGTATTGGATTTTCAATGGATGTACCATTTTATTCATTGATAACGTCTGAAAACTGACCTGCAATTTTTTCTTACTATACCTGGGGCCGCGGCCACTCGCCGGCGAAGGGTTCTACCTGCTGGGGGCTTAAGATAATTAAACCGCAATTTTTCTTGAATGAAAAAACAATTAACAACCTAAAGGTTAGTAAAAGGCATCGCATATTTACTTAACAACCATTTACAATTAAAATATTAATTCATCAACACATAACAATAACAAACTCATATGTTCGAGAAGAGTAAGCGGACAGGAACTTCTGCTACGGTTTAACTTGTTGCCGAGATCGGGAAGCCGAAAGACTCTACGCTGAAAGATATCCCAATAGATGGCGCCCAAGTCGTAGCATGTTTTCAAGAATCCGCCGACGAGAGCACGGAGAGCTAGAAGTGAAAGGTCAATGGCAGACGTTTTCAATGAACAAAATGATTAATCCAGGGAAAATCCAATACTTTTCTACTTTATTGAGTCCTCATAAAACTCCAATTACAAAAAATTAAATTTATAAATTAAACTAATAAATTAAACTAAAAGTCCAGATAGGTAAAAATAAAAACAAAGATTTTCTTAGAAAAAAGTGGTTTTGGTTTTTTTTTTAATTTCTCAAAAACGAAAAGACATTTTTGCATCCGGTTTTCTGTTTTCGACTAAAAATTAACAAAGACATTGAAATTTTAAAACAAAATTAGTACTTAATTACATAAAATTTTGAAAAAAATTAGTTCAAAAAATTTTTTTTGGCGTTTTTTTTTTGAAAATTTTGAGTTTGAAATTTTTTTTTTTAAACTATTCATTAAAACAATTTATTTTAAAAACAAAGTGAAAAAAGAGGTTTTTAGCTTTTCAGAAAAGTATAGCACGGTGTTGTAGACTAAGCCGTTGATTTTTAATATTTTTTTTACAAAATAAGTCAATTTTTCAGAAAATTGCCCCTCCCGGCTAAACGGGGGGAATAGACCCCCCCCCCCCTCCCATACGATTTTTTTCTTGTCTCAACTCAACCTACACGCTCAAGCTTTTTGGCACAACGCTCGTGAATCACCCTGTATAAGAATGAATGTTTGTTTGTATATTACCTATAGACTCATTAACTACACATTTGATCATGTAATAATCTTTGGAAAAAATGTTGTGCATAAACCCGGGATGGTTCCTGAGTTGGAAAAACTAATTTTTATTGAATTACGTGCGAGAAAAACGCAAATATAAATTGGGTACCTGTAAATTGTAATCGATAATTTCGTTGATTTATCGATATTTTCGCAAAATAGAAAATTTCAAAATGGGTTTTCGAATGGAAAATATAAAGTTCTTGATGAAAAACTCGGACAATTCATTGGTTTTCAAAGGGAAAATTGCATATTATTGCAGGTGCATTGGTTTTCAAATGGAAAACTGTAAAATTTCAAAGTGGGTTTTCGAATGGAAAATATAAAGTTCTTGATGAAAAACTCGGACAACTCATTGGTTTTCAAAGGGAAAATTGCATATTATTGCAGGTGCATTGGTTTTCAAATGGAAAACTGGAAATTTTCAAAATGGGGTTTCGAATGTAAAACAGAAAGTTCTTGATGAAAAACTCGGACAACTCATTGGTTTTCAAAGGGAAAATTGCATATTATTGCAGGTGCATTGGTTTTCAAATGGAAAACTGTAAAATTTCAAAGTGGGTTTTCGAATGGAAAATATAAAGTTCTTGATGAAAAACTCGGACAACTCATTGGTTTTCAAAGGGAAAATTGCATATTATTGCAGGTGCATTGGTTTTCAAATGGAAAACTGGAAATTTTCAAAATGGGGTTTCGAATGTAAAACAGAAAGTTCTTGATGAAAAACTCGGATAACTCATTGGTTTTCAAAGGGAAAATTGCATATTATTGCAGGTGCATTGGTTTTCAAATGGAAAACTGGAAATTTTCAAAATGTGGTGTCGAATGTAAAACAGAAAGTTCTTGATGAAAAACTCGGAAAACTCATTGGTTTTCAAAGGGAAAATTGCATATTATTGCAGGTGCATTGGTTTTCAAATGGAAAACTGGAAAATTTCAAAGTGGGTTTTCGAATGAAAAATATAAAGTTTTTGATGAAAAACTCGGACAACTCATTGGTTTTCAAAGGGAAAATTGCATATTATTGCAGGTGCATTGGTTTTCAAATGGAAAGCTGGAAATTTTCAATCTTCACCTTATGTTTCATGTAATTTTTCATCGGCGCCCTTGCTTGGATTTACAATTCACAACAATTTCTAATTTGAATTGATAATTGAATAATTTCGAACAGGTTTGTGCATTTATTTTGTTTTTAATGTGAATTTTCAGAGTTTCCGTTAACTGAATAAATCACTACACATTTGCTGTACAGTTTTTTGTGGTGAGTGGAAAAAAGTAAATTCATTTTCATTTTTGATATTCATCAGCGGATGTTGATCACCGCCAATACAACATTTTCATCCCTGTGTGAACAGCCTGCTCGATTACATTTGGTCAATTGTGAAATTGTGCTTTCTGATTGGATAATAAGTGCAAACGCATTTTTGATTTTTTTAAAATGCCTCCAAAGCGACAAGCTATGGGCCGATCTACAGCTCGAGCAAAGAAGATGAGAACATTGCGAGCCTCTGAGTCAGATGAGCAGCGACTTTCAAGGGTGGACAATCTTCGAATCTGTGCCACTGAGACCCGTGTGTCTGAATCTTCTCAACAACGAGAAGTAAGGTTGGAAACGAATCAAATACAAATTAATCGGGCCCGTTCGTCTGAATCAACTGAACAACAGGCAATTAGGGTGGAAAATGTTCGAATACACATTGCAATTGAGACGAACACCGCACGCTGATTTAAACCTCAGGGCATTCCATTATGACTGCAATTATAATTACAGTCTTCATCCAAGTGTCATCATTGGAAAAATGGATAAAATTTGTATTTATTGTAAAGCCCTCAAATTTAAGAACGAAACGCCAGGCATATGTTGCGCCAGTGGAAAAATTAAACTGCCACAACTACATCCACCACCCGAACCACTATCAACGTTGCTTTCAGGTGTTACAAGTGTGACGGAGTTTCATTTAATTCTTCAAATCAAGGCAGGACGACGTCTGCCGGGTCAGCTAGTACATATATAAAAATGAATGTTGGTTTGTATATTACCTATAGACTCATAAACTACACATTTGATCATGTAATAATCTTTGGAAAAGTTGTTGTGCATAAACCCGGGATGGTTCCTGAGTTGGAAAAACTAATTTTTATTGAAATACGCGCGAGAAAAACGCAAATAAAAATTGAGTACCTGTTAATTGTTATCGATAATTTCGTTGATTTATCGATATTTTCGGTCGATATATTGACCACAGAACAGATACAGAGAGAAAACCTCGCAAGGTATTTTGCCGCGAAGCTAGGCAAATTGACGGGCCACGCTTTAAATGTACACTTACGTACATGTATGCATACATATACGCAGCTGATTCTGATTATATGAGAATGCATGCGTAATTACACGAACAAAAATACCACAAAAACAGATTACACAAGCCACAGACTAGATAAAGAGGGGAAACCCATGATACAAGTACCAAAGGTAATATACTCCCGAAGATTGTCAAATTCGAATTGTCCAATAAAATCCAAGATGGCGGATATAGAGCGAATTCTGGTGCGAAAGTGATGCCACTTTAAAAATATTTTAAGTTCACAAATTGATGAACAAAAATTCAAAACAACGAAATGGAAATATTGTTCAATAAATTCATTTTTGCATTTAAAACTTAATTGCATCTTAATTCAGTGGAATTTGATTTGTTTTGTTTATAGCGCCATACCGGTGGCCAGAGGTGACCCTAGCTCTTACAGAGAATATAAGTTTAATATATAGCTCATTTGACAGATGAGTACTGTGGCGCACCAATCAGCCTATGGAAGCATTAACTTATCGGTGGCCAGAGGCGACTCTAACTCTTACAGAAAATATAAGTTTAATATGTAGCTCATTTATCAGATGAGTCCTGTGGCGCACTAGCTGACCCGGCAGATGTCGTCCTGCCTTGATTTGAAGTATTAAATGAAACTCCGTCAAGGAGTTTTTGAAATTCATTGGAATGACTTGGGAGTCAACAGCTGAAAATTCATTGTACCATCGCAGAAACCTTCGGGAGTTTCATTTAATTCTTCAAATCAAGGCAGGACGACGTCTGCCGGGTCAGCTAGTATCTATATATATAAAAATGAATAACTCACAAACGGCTGGACAGATTTGGCTTATTTTTGTTTTATTTTGTTCGTGTTAGTCTGTAGATGGTTCTTCTTAGGGAAATTTTTTTTTAAATTAGTGCAGGAGCATTGGTTTTCAAATGGAATACTGGAAAATTTCAAAATGGGTTTTCGAATGGAAAACAGAAAGTTCTTGATGAAAAACTCGGAAAACTCATTGGTTTTCAAAGGTAAAATTGCATATTATTGCATCAGGTGCATTGGTTTCCAAATGGAAAATTTCAAAATGGGTTTTCGAATGTAAACCAGAAAGTTCTTGATGTAAAACTCGGAAAACTCATTGGTTTTCAAAGGGAAAATTGCATATTATTGCATCAGGTGCATTGGTTTCCAAATGGAAAACTGGAAAATTTCAAAATGGGTTTTCGAATGTAAAACAGAAAGTTCTTGATGAAAAACTCGGAAAACTCATTGGTTTTCAAAGGGAAAATTGCATATTATTGCATCAGGTGCATTGGTTTCCAAATGGAAAACTGGAAAATTTCAAAATGGGTTTTCGAATGTAAAACAGAAAGTTCTTGATGAATACTCGGAAAACTCATTGGTTTTCAAAGGGAAAATTGCATATTATTGCATCAGGTGCTTTGGTTTCCAAATGGAAAACTGGAAAATTTCAAAATGGGTTTTCGAATGTAAAACAGAAAGTTCTTGATGAAAAACTCGGAAAACTCATTGGTTTTCAAAGGGAAAAATGCATATTATTGCATCAGGTGCATTGGTTTCCAAATGGAAAACTGGAAAATTTCAAAATGGGTTTTCGAATGTAAAACAGAAAGTTCTTGATGGAAAACTCGGAAAACTCATTGGTTTTCAAAGGGAAAATTGCATATTGTTGCATCAGGTGCATTGTTTTCCAAATGGAAAACTGGAAAATTTCAAAATGAAGTTGCTCTGAATGGCGGCGAGACGAAGTTCGCGGGGTCAGCTAGTTCTGAATAAATGTTCTTCCACGCTGGCAAAACCCTTGCGTAAGCTTTTCTATCTATCCTATTCTTCTTGGCTCGTTACGAACAGTTGGAAAACAGCATTTTTCCAACCAATTCCAAAAAAGGCGAATCTTCTTCTCCCTCCAATTATCGTCCGATTGCACTTACGTCCCTTCTTTCTAAGGTCATGAAAACGCTGATAAACTGTCAGCTGAAGAAATATTTCGAAGGCTGAAAGCTTCTTAATGACCGGCAATACAGCTTTCGCAGCAACAGGTCCACTAGTGATCTGGTGGTTTATCTAACCGAACAGTGGAACAAATCTTTACATCGTTTTGAAGAAAGTAAGATTGTTGCACTTGATATTTCAAAGGCATTTTATAGGGTTTGGCACCAGGCTCTCTTATCGAAAATGCGTGCTTTAGGTATCGATGAATCCCTCCTTCGTTGGATTAGAAACTTTCTTTCGAACCATTCAATACAAGTTGTATTGGACTGATTCAAGTCTGAAACCCACAATATAAAATATAAATGATAGTGTGTCTCAGGGCTCTGTTTTGTCTCTGATCCTCTTACTCATTTTTATAAATGATCTCTTGACTGTTACTTCTAAACAAATCAATGGTTTAGCTTTTGTTATTAGTTTCCAGACTCACATCCCTCCTCTTTGGATGTGGAACTGCAACGGAAAAATATGATGACCTCATTAAACTCTGATTTAAACAGCATTGTACAATGGGGAATAAAAACCCACGTAGAGTTTAATGCTTTGAAAACTCAATACTATATCTTGTATCGTTAAAGCGAGATATACCTCTCTTGCCACTGTCTATGAGTGGCACTTGTATCAATTAGACCGAACGTCTCGAGATTCTCGGTATGTACATCACTGACCACCTCTTCTGGAACGAGCACATAGATATGCGATGTCGCCTAAAATGCCACAAGATGTTTAAATTTCTTAAGGCGGTGCAAGAAATTTTTCTTCCCGTCTGATATGGCTATTATTTACAAGAATTATATCAGTCCAAAGCTTGAGTACAATTCACATCTTTGGGCTAGTGCTCTATACTCTGTCCGATAAAAATTGGCAGTACAGGGAAGATAGGGATATCTGCATCTCGTTCGCACTCTTTTCCTACCCATAAGTACCTTTTTCAAAAAAGCTATTACGGGGTTGCCGTAATGCGCATTTTGAATTCGAAAAAGCTAAAAGAAATAACTGCAGGGTTACCATTCTTCTTTTTTACATTAAAATTTCATTTAGTTTTTTATTATATATGAAAATAAAATAAAATTTATCTTTTTCCACACCACCAAGAGGTAAGATAAATGGCGCATTTTTGAAGAGTATCCCCAGTAGGCCTAATCCGTTTTTAATAAAAAACAAACAAAAAATAAAAATTTATTCATAAATATCAACATAACAAAAAAATAAAATAAACAAGCATAACAAAAATAAATAAAAATTCATGTTTCATAATATTTACATATACAGTGAAACTTCCATTAACGGACACTTCCCTTGGACGGACACTTCTCTTAGGCGGACACTTTTTTTTGAACGGAATTTGCTCCATATAAGTTACATATAAAACTGTTTCTCTTGGCCGGACACTCTCTTAGACGGACACGGACAGCGAAAACAAGCAAATTTGAAAAATTTGTTTCTCTTGGCCGGACAGAAAGAGTGAGAAATGTTTGTAACGGGATCCATTTCCAAATAGAAACTACATTTAAGGGATGTTTCGCATACATAACTTGATAAAACAAGTTTATATGAATGTATTGGTGAGAAGCAGCTGTATTAAACGAATAAGAACAGAACCACAAAACACAATAGCGCAAAATTATAGTCCGTTAATGAACGATTTTAGTGTGATACTAGCTTAAAATGACGTTTCAGACATGACTCAAACGTCATTTTAAGCTAGTATCACACTAAAATTGTTCATTAGCGGACTATAATTTTGCGCCAATGCGTTTGCGTAATTTATTGTTTTTTCCTCATTCGTTTGGTGCAACCGGCTTCGGTACGTTATGAAAAGTGTCTTGCTAGTTTTTGTTTTGTTTAATTAAAAAAGGTTTGTATTTTCTTTGTTGCGGTTTTGTTTGTTTAATTTGCTTACAAAAACCATTTTTCATAGGATGCCACCAAAAAGAAAAACATATAAAAAACGTTTTCTTTTAATTACAATTATCTTCTCTTGGACGGACACTTCTCTTGGGCGGACAAAAAATTTTGCACCGTGGGTGTCCGGCCAAGAGAAGTTTCACTGTATAGGTTACATCTTACATATTCTGCTCATTCCGCTCCCTCAATATTTGCTTTGATATAATTTCTCACAAAACATATCTTGTAACATTATCCAAATGCACGCGCATCCGACTTTAACACTTAATCAGCAAAATGTAAATGAATATAAATGTAATTGAATATAACTTAGAATCAGCAAAAATCTGAATGTAATTTTAAAAGAAATAATTAATAAAATGATTCAGTCTTGAACTGGGCCACGACCCGAAACATATCTGGCGCAGTCGGTGAAAAAAGTAAAAACCAACCCAAGAAAAAGTGAAAATTTTTCGTTAATCGGGAAAGAAAAAAAACCAACCCAAGAAAAAGTGAACATTTTTCGTAAATCGAAAAAGTAGAAAAAAAACCAACCCAAGAAAAAGTGAACATTTTTCGTAAATCGGGAAAGTAGAAAAAAAAAAAGAAAAAAAAATAACAAGAAGTGAAAATTTTTCGTAAAGCCTAGTATACAGTTCTTCAAAAAAAAAAAAATGAACTAATATATTTCTTATGGGAGAGATTTTAGCCGAAAAAAATATATTTTTCATTTCACCACTGTGTCATCCGAGCTGTAAACCAAAATCGAAAAAAAAATGTATACTCACCTCGAATTTTTTTCACACAAAACAATGTGGAGCTCATTGTTTTGGCAGAAAAAAATTAAAATAGGTATTCGAAATAGCGTACATCCGAGAGTTTGAAGGGAACAGTCAAACGCTTACGCAATTTATCTATGTTGTGGAGAACCAAATAAATGCAGTGAGAGAATCAGAGAAAAATGAACGATGGCAAGCAATCTACAACAAAAAAATTACGGGATATCGCAATCAATTACAAGGATATCGCAAATAAGATATCGTATCTAAAGGTAAATTCTATAGCTGATTTAAATTATAAAATTGAAGACATTATTCAAGAAGTAAATATGTACTCAACGTATGAAAGTAACTCAAGCGAGGCGAAAAAGAATGTCTATGCATTAATTATTAACAGAGTAAAACAAATAGCTTTAGGGAATCTATCTAGAGAGATAAAAGATATTTATGATATCCATAAATTAAAACAAATTTTGTATACGTATATCGGATATGATGAGGAAAACATACAAATAGACAGAAGAAATTATAGTTTTAAAAATTTCAGGCGTAACGAAAACAGTTATAATTTCAATCAATATTATCAAAAACAATAGAGTTGCGCAAAACAGTTCCATGACCGGAACGAACATGGAACGGTTCTTTTGGTAGTCGGAACTAGTTCCTGGAACTAGTTCCTGGAACTAGTTCCGCGGAACTGTTAAGGTTCTGTAAATGCATAAAAACTTGAACATGGTAACATGAACTAATAAGCGAAAGGCAGAGTTGTTTTCTTGGTTGGTTTCTTTCAATCCACAAACCACAAACAAAAACCAACAAAACAATAACAAACAATCAAAGATACACTACACATGCTTAATTGCTAATACCAATACGAATAAAATGCACATCATTTTTCATTTTCATCTTTCATGAACGAAATAAACTAGAATCCAAACCAGTTTTGTCTTTTAATGTTCATAGTTCCGACTCCGATCCAAAGGAACTATGTCATACGCGAGGAACTACGAACCTTCGGAACTATGAGTATTAACAGAGATATCAGACATCAGACCGATCAACGTTCATTTGGTTCTAGATCATATTAACAATACAAACACGCTTCAATCCATCTTCAACCTACCTACACTTGCTAATACAATGGTGGTTGGTTTGGTATTTCACATTTCATTCGTTCCATTTGTGTGTGAATGGTGTTAGTGTATACCTACAAGCACAAGAGCGCGATTCATTCCACTTTCATATCATACATATCCATATCCAGTGGGAACTATGAACTGCTCAACAAACATGTGTTTTGTTCTTTCTTTTTCCACTTTCATACCATATCCAATCGGAACTATGAACGAACATGTTTAGTTCGTTCTCTTTCCATTTTCATACCATATCCAGTTGGAACTATGAACAGTGCTGTCGTTTCAAAAATGTAATGGGGAGTATTTTTGAATTATTTTGAGGAGTATTTTCTATATTTGGGTAGTATACATTTTTTACTATAGGAACGTAGCCCGATAAATCGCCTACGGAAAAAAATATCACTTATAATGGGTTTTGCAGATCGTTTTGAAGTTTCAAAAATGATATGGTTAAAGTTTATTAGCAGACTGTAGTTTCTTATAAATTCTTGGGAGTTATAAAACTCAAATTGTGTGCCTGTCGGATAGTAGGAGCCTCTTATTCACTCGAAGCTGATATCAACTTGAGAATTTTATTTCTAAATTTCGATTTAAGTTATCTTCATTAGAGGCTGTCATTCTCAAATAAACAAGTTAAGTTTTTCTCAGCTGCCAAAAAACTTAATTAGACCATTAAAAATACCTACAATTTTCTGTCAGATCTTGTGTGTTTTCTGCATTTAGTAAAACACTTTTTTTAATTAAACAAATATTAAAGTTTTCATCATAAAGCGAAGAGAAAAATATGAAGACTTGGGCTTTTTGAAAGTATGAATAGAGTAGGGAAAGAAAAAGTTTGAAAATCTAACTGACTAGTGACTGTGCACTACCTATCTTAATTTTTAAGGGTTTATAGTCTTTCCCAAGAGATTCCTTTGATTGGAGGGTCCTCGAACACAAAAGTAGTTTCCTGTATCGTCATTTTGACATGGTACTTCCTAGAGAACTTTTTTTCTGGAGGAGACTATTATGTCATTATGAAGAGGTATCTGTCGTCTTTTTTCTTCTTGATTCAGAATTTCATCGTGCAGCTGCTTTCACCGTCTCCAGAAACAAAAAAAAAATTATCAAGTTCCCATTAACAAAAAAAATCATGTTTTTAACATAACTACTCCAAATTGTTATGAGTTTCCCAGGGGATACTACTTTCAAATTCAAAACTCTGAATTAAAAGTTACGTAAGTAAAGAAAAACAATCCTCATCTTTACTTTACAATTCAACTCTTGAGTTTGTCAACTGCAAAGGTTCACAAGTTGAAATTAGTGAAGAAAACCGCTCCAAATCAATTGTTTTTGCCCACTTTTCTGCTGAATTGATATTCAAAAGTTCCCCAAGTTGTCCCTTAATTATAAATTTAACAACGGAACTGCACATAAAATATCACTTCGGATTTGAATAAGTTGAATGAAGGTTTATTAAAAAGGTTAGGTTTTCTTACAGCTATTTATAGTAATTCCACCAGTTGAATTTTATTTATTTCATTACAAAATGTATAATCTAGTTTTCAACTTTTTAGGTAGATTTTATTCACTACGTTTGGGGTGTATATTTCGTCTAAGGGTAGTAGAGTAGCATTTGACTCTCGAAAGGAGTAAAATACTACTATAGTAGCAAAAACGACAGCAGTGACTATGAACATGTTTAGTTCTTTCATGTCCATGTCCGGAACTATTTAGGTTCAGACTTCGGAACGAAAGGAAATGTCTCCGGGAGAGGACATAGTTCATGGAACTATACATGTCCGGAACGACTCATGTCTAAAAAACAAGACAATAGTTTTCCAAGCAATTCCAATCTCACAGGACAGTACTGAAACCTTACTTCATACGAACAAAACAACTTCCCCAGACAAAATAATTTTAATAACAATCAAAATGCTATACAATATAATAACAATAATTTTAATCCATTTAGACAATATAGCCAAAAGTATCAGCAACCAAACTTTAACCCTTCTGGTCAAATTAGAAACGCAGTGCAATACCCGGCACCAATGTCTATTGATCAAATCGAATCCAAGGAAGAAGAAATTCACAACGTCGATGCTGAATTTCTTTCTCCGATAGGGCTCGGAAACAAAATTTTTATGGATATTACAATAATCGACGACCAAACTTACAAAGGCTTAGTAGATACAGGTTCGACAATGAGCATAATTAACTCAAATTCAAAGATTGTTGTAGATTCCCAATATGTGAAAAGCTTAGTATGAGATTACAAACAATAAATAGGGTAGACTGGGTACGGTTGAAACAAAGGACGGTTGAAACAAATCAAATTTTCCAGGAACAGTAGGCGATACGCATACGCGAACGTTTGTCAAAAGCAAACGAAGCTAAAACATATTGCTACAATCGTAAGTTTTCCTTTGCACATGGCGCGTGGCAATCGTATGAGAGAGCACTTTTTTTATATTGGCAACCAAAAGTAAATATTTACGTGCCGTTTTCTTTTTCAATAACTGAATTTCTATTTGTCTAAGAATATTGTGTATCTGTTTATGTTATAAATGAAGAGTGCATAACGTATCGCAGTGACTTGTTTCAACGTGTTTTTAATGTGACAATAGTTATATACAATTTTGTATTTAAAGAAGGGTTGGGGACGGTTGAAACATTTTTTTTGGGTACCGTTGAAACAAAATATTTGCGTAGTTTACATAGGAGCTCATAATGTTTGCCACAATTCCGACCCAGAATATTCCGATTAATACATTTTTTGTTTAAAAAACACGATGAAATAAGGTTTTTGTTCAGTCTATTTTAAAATTATTATTTGTTTAAGTTTGTTTTGTTTTTTAAAGATTATTATGGATTGTTTTGTTTTATTAATTGTTGATTTTTTTGTGTTATGTTTTTTTTTTATGATCAGAAAAAGAAATGGACTTAAACCATTTAAACGCAGAAGAAAGAGAAGGAATAGACCAATTATTGAACAAATTTAAAAATTTAATTTATCATGATGACGACCAGTTTACAAATGCAGATACAATTATGCATGAAATAAGAACAACAGTAGACCAATCAGTACACGCTAAAATATATAGGTTACCTCCAAAACACGAGGAGGAAGTCAGACGACAAGTACAGAAGATGGATGCTCAGGGAATTATTAGGAAATCGAATAGTAGATATGCATCGCCAATTGTGGTAGTAGAAAAGAAAATGGACAAGTCAGGTAAAAAAAAGTTCAGATTATGTGTAGATTATCGTTAGCTCAATGAGATAACTATTGATGATAAATTCGTCATTCCAAACATTGAGGGTATACTAGACAAATTGGGGAGTACTTCTCCACAATAGATCTTGCAAAAGGATATCATCAAATTAAAATTCATCCGAATGACGTTGAAAAAACAGCTTTTGTAACACCCAATGGACTCTATGAGTACCTTAGAATGCCCTTCAGCCTAAAGAACGCGCCAGCCACCTTCCAGCGGCTAATGAACGAGATTTTAAGGGAATTTATAAATAAAATTTGTAATGTCTACCTAGATGACATTCTAATTTTTTCAAGCAGTCTAAAAGAACATTTGCATTCCCTAAACCTAATTTTCAGAAAACTTTCAGAGCACAACCTTAAGATTCAGTTCGATTAATGTTCGTTTATGAAAAAAATACAGAATTTTTGGGACATCGTCGCCCGAGAATTGTTTTGTTCCATACGCCACTTTTGTCGTTTTCGAGTTAGGAACGGATTCTATGGGAATTTTGTATGCTCTTTCTAAATCTGTGATCAGATTTGTGCTACGTCTTTTCAATCCCGAGATATCCAACATCAATTTTGTTCCATATCCACCAAAATCAACATTTTCTAGAATTGTTTTGTGCCATAAACCATTTTTTGGCGTTTGGGACATTTTTTCCATATAAAATTTGTCAAGTTTTTTGTCAGAATTGTTTTGTTCCACGTGCATATTACGGTGACAAGGGATAGAAAAAATCCTAAGAATGTTGAGAATTGGTTTGTCCTACGTGCACTTGTGTTAAAGAAATGCTATGTTTATCATCGCAAACAAAATTTTAGTATTGGTTTGTGCCATATCCATTACAATTGTGTAGATATCCTGAGATTATTGTATGAAATCATTTAGTCCTGGCTTGGCTTGGCAACTACTTGACTCTTCAAGCGATGAAGATGGTAATGAATTCAATTTTGAACACTTTTTTTGAAGAAGGTTAAGTTCAAATGACTCTGCCCTTGTTTTGCAAGATGGTCAATCAAAGTGAAAACTTCATTGAAACTATAGATGCATACGGTGAAGAAGATTTCAAGTCGCATCTGCGGCTGAACCGCTTGACTATAAATCAATTAACAAGTACATTACTTCCTTAAGAATTGCTGTACCAACTATTTTTATTTAACTGCGTTTTTTTAGTTGAATATTCACAGTCGGAATTCATCTCAAATCCATAAACTTCGTTTTATGCTGGAAAACCTAGTATTGGCGCAAAAAATAGGGGTACTAATCTATGTATGGTACATAAGCAACACTATCACTTTAAGGTAATTGGGGAATCTATTCGGTGTATCAAAATCTTCAGCCTGGGGTGTTGTGGGTCGAGTAAGCAGCTGGCTTGTTTCCAAAGCAGATGTGTATATAAAGTGGCCACAAGGAGAACGTATCTCTGAAAACTGCCGTCGGTTCGAAGCAAAAAAGAAACTACGAGGTGTAATCGGTGCCATTGATTGCACGCATATTACGATTGCTGTACCAAAATTAAACAAAGAGTGCTATTACAATCGTAAGCAAAACTTTACCGTTGTTTTGCAAGGGGGCGTCGATGCTGAAAAAAAAATTAATTGACATTTGTGTTGGCGAGCCAGGATCTTTACACGATAGTCGTGTTTTGCGAAGATCGGCTTTGTATAGAAGAGCTCACTCTTACTTTGCCCAATTGTTGTCCAACAATACATTTCTGTTGGGTGATTCAGCCTACCTTGCTTCAAAATAGTTCCACCTTACAAGGACTACGGCCAACTTACGGACCAACATCTAGCATTTAACAACCTGCATTCAGCTACAAGAATGGTAGTTTAAAATGCATTCGGCTTGTTAAAAGTACGATTTATACGCCTAAACTTTGTGATAGCGCAGTAGAACTGCTTTAATTTTTTTTTTTTTTTATTTTTAAAGAAAAATGTTTAAAAAAAAAAGATATAATCGATTTTCTTTTAAAATTTTAGCATCCAGCTACATGCGTTCTTGCCTTTCACATTATGCATTGATGGGAATTGGTTTGTGCCATATCCATTTTTGTGTGTCCCACGTGTATGGAAAAACAAATCATTTTCAAAATGTATGAGGTGGGACACAAGCCAAAAAAGTAGACTTTTGTGCTGATAAAGGTATCTTGTTAACGGTAAGGCAAAACACTTTGAAAATTGGTAGGTGAAGTTTTAATAAGACTAACTTCAATTTTAAAAAAATAAAAAAAAAATCCTATCGCACAGTTTCGGAGTACTAAGCACGCGAACCTTTAAATGCGTTTTTCTCGAAAAAGTGCCAATGGCGTATGGAACAAACCAATTCTCGGGCGACGACATGTCCTGACTTCTGAAGGCATGAAACCGAATCCAAATAAAATCAAATGCATTGAAGAATATCGTCTCCCCAAAACCGAGAAACAAATAAAATCATGCCTAGGAGCCACAGGCTATTACCGAAAATTTGTCAAGGATTATGCAAAAATAGCGTACCCTATGATCAAATACCTATAAAAAGATTCAAAAATTAATACGAATGATCCGGAATACATCCAAGCATTCGAGACACTTAAGTGTAATATTATCAAACATCCTATTTTAAAATTTCCAAATTTTGAAAAACCTTTACGGTCTATAGAGATGCAAGTAATTATGCAATAGGGGCTGTTTTGACACAGGAAAGTCAACCAGTATACTACGCATCAAGGTCATTAAACGACCACGAGAAAAAATATTCAGCCACTGACAAGGAATTCTTAGCAATTGTGTGGGCAGTAACTTATTACAGACCATACTTATGGGGCAAGAAATTTAAAATCATAACAGATCACCAACCAATTAAATATTTGAATAAGAAATACAATGGTAAGGAATTCAGTCAGAGAAATCAGAGATGGCTATTAAAATTACAAGAATATCAATTTGATATAGAATATTTGAAAGGGAAAGAAAATAAAGTAGCCGATTTTTTATCAAGAATGCCAGAACTTGAGGTAGATGAAACTAATATAGAAGATAAAATGTCAATCAATAACGTATCAGTTAATGCAACCATCCACTCACAGGAGGAACAGCATTTGGACCACATTCCAATTAAGGAAACTATAGTAAATAAATATAGGACTCAACTAATTTTAAAATATAATGTAGACAGAGAAATTGAAATAATAGATAAAAGAAGGATAATATATTTAGACATGAGTAAAACCAGATAGTACTGGATAGATGTTTTAAGAAGATTTATAAAACGAGATTTAATAGGCATATAAGTACACTGAATTGGAGTATGCAGAATTTAATAAAATACAGAAACTATTAATAGAACTTTTTAGTAACGACAAAGAAATTAGATTTATAAAAGCAACACTCAGAGCCGAAGAAATCAGAACAGTGGAAGAGCTTCACAAGCAAATTGCTTTATACCATACAAAAGAAAGTTTACATAGCGGTATAATCGAAACGTACAATACACTTTAAGATAGAATTTACTACCCTCAAATATTTAAAGAAATCATAAAAATTATAAATAACTGCAAATCATGCCTTGAAACTAAATACGAAAGAAAGCCAATAAAGAAACAAATTTGAAATAATTTCCTCACCTTAATAGACAAGCTTACGAAAAAAGCTTATGCTTACTATTTACCAAATAGAAATTGGATTTAAAAAATTGAAACTTTAGAAGAACACTTCTCCAAATTCGGTAAACCAAAAAAGATCATTGCGGATAATGAATTTCAGGCTGAAAACTTGAAAGAATTTTTTATCCAACACGAAGTAGACCTTCATCTTACGAAACCCAATACACACACAGGAAATAGTGACGTGGAAAGATTTCATCCCACCCTTTAAGAAAAATTAGTAGCAATGAGAAATATAGATCTTACACTAATACAAAAAGTTCATAGAGCAGTTATTAATTACAACAAAAGATATCACTCAACACTTAAAATGTTACCAATGTTTGCAGATATAGCTATTTTAAGAAATCGAGTTCAGGTAGAAAAAGAAAAAAGAACAGAAAAACGTAACAAAGTCCGAGAGGAATACAATGAAAGTAGAGAAGTAGCACCAGTAAAAAAATTATAAAAGAAACTATTATAAAAACGAACCTCGTTATAGGATAAAAAAAATTGGAAAGGGAACATCCAATGAATTTAAAACGACCTCGTGCATTTTCAGATAACATTAATAGCCTACATGGTAGTGACACAAGTAGCACCAGTCCTAGCAACTCTAACAATTAACAAATTGACCACGGAAAATGGATACTCCATTATAAATATGGGACAGACCGAAATTATTCACGACGCACAAACCATAGTTCACATTATAAACATCCAAGACTTTAGGCAAATTCTTGACTCAATAAAAGACGGTGTTAGGAACTTACAAACAGGAGATGACATGGCAATCAGAAAAACAATAGAAAACATTGAAGTTAAAATTTCGGCAATAGAACTAGAAAAAACGAGACAAAAACGGGGACTCATCAACATAGTAGGAATAGCACAAAAATGGCTTTTTGGAACAATGGACGATAACGACATACAAGAAATCATAAAACATTTAAATACAATAGAAGAAAATGATAGCAACGCAATTTTTAATTTGAACAAACAAATTGAATTAAATTCCCATTTTAACGACTCCATCTTTGATCTTAAGAATATAATAGAAAGAGAAACCGATAGAAAACAATTAGCTCAAACATACGAAGAATTATCTAATAATTAAGCAGCAGTTTAAAACTGATTGCATTTTAAAACTAAGATTTCTAGAAGACAAAATTAACCAAATTATAGACACTATAGCACATATTAAATTAGGAATAGTTAATCCAAGCATATTAACAGCTACAGAAATAACAGAAACAAGATTGGATTTCTATAAACAAAAAAAAATGTAAGAATAGGAGTTTTGAAATACGATAAAGAAAGACTTGTAATAGCTTTGAAAATACCAAACACTTACAAGTTAGTCGATTTTAAACTAATAACGGCTAACCCTACAGAAATGAAATCATAATTGAAGATCAATATGTAATTGAAATTAATGGAAGAATGTATGAGTATGATAAAAATATCTACACTAATATACAGGGTGATTCACGAGCGTTGTGCCAAAAAGCTAGAGCGTGTAGGTTGAGTTGAGACAAGAAAAAAATCGTATGGGAGGGGGGGGTCTATTCCCCCCCGTTTAGCCGGGAGGGGCAATTTTCTGAAAAATTGACTTATTTTGTAAAAAAAAATATTAAAAATCAACGGCTTAGTTTACAACACCGTGCTATACCTTTCTGAAAAGCTAAAAACTTCTTCTTTCACTTTGTTTTTAAAATAAATGGTTTTAACGAATAGTTTAAAAAAAATAAATTTTCAAACTCAAAATTTTCAAAAAAAAAGCCAAAAAAAATTTTTTGAACTAATTTTTTTCAAAATTTTATGTAATTAAGTACTAATTTTGTTTTAAACTTTCAATGTCTTTGTTAATTTTTAGTCAAAAACAGAAAACCGGATGCAAAAATGTCTTTTCGTTTTTGAGAAATTAAAAAAAAACCAAAACCACTTTTTTCTAAGAAAATCTTTGTTTTTATTTTTACCTATCTGGACTTTTAGTATAATTTACTAGTTTAATTTATAAATTTAATTTTTTGTAATTGGAGTTTTATGAGGACTCAATAAAGTAGAAAAGTATTGGATTTTCCCTGGATTAATCATTTTGTTCATTGAAAACGTCTGCCATTGACCTTTCACTTCTAGCTCTCCGTGCTCTCGTCGGCGGATTCTTGAAAACATGCTACGACTTGGGCGCCATCTATTGGGATTTCTTTCAGCGTAGAGTCTTTCGGCTTCCCGATGTCGACAAAAAGTTAAACCGTAGCAGAAGTTCCTGTCCGCTAACTCTTCTCGAACATATGAGTTTGTTATTGTTATGTGTTGATGAATTAATATTTTAATTGTAAATGGTTGTTAAGTAAATATGCGATGCCTTTTATTAACCTTTAGGTTGTTAATTGTTTTTTCATTCAAGAAAAATTGCGGTTTAATTATCTTAAGCCCCCAGCAGGTAGAACCCTTCGCCGGCGAGTGGCCGCGGCCCCAGGTATAGTAAGAAAGAATTGCAGGTCAGTTTTCAGACGTTATCAATGAATAAAATGGTTAATCCTTTGAAAATCCAATACTTTTCTACTTTATTGAGTCCTCATAAAACTCCAATTACAAAAAATTAAATTTGTAAATTAAACTAATAAATTAAACTAAAAGTCCAGATAGGTAAAAATAAAAACAAAGATTTTCTTAGAAAAAAGTGGTTTTGGTTTTTTTTAATTTCTCAAAAACGAAAAGACATTTTTGCATCCGGTTTTCTGTTTTCAACTAAAAATTAACAAAGATATTGAAATTTTAAAACAAAATTAGTACTTAATTACATAAAATTTTGAAAAAAATTAGTTCAAAAATTTTTTTTTGGCTTTTTTTTTGAAAATTTTGAGTTTGAAAATTTATTTTTTTTAAACTATTCGTTAAAACCATTTATTTTAAAAACAAAGTGAAAGAAGAAGTTTTAAGCTTTTCAGAAAGGTATAGCACGGTGTTGTAAACTAAGCCGTTGATTTTTAATATTTTTTTTTACAAAATAAGTCAATTTTTCAGAAAATTGCCCCTCCCGGCTAAACGGGGGGGAATAGACCCCCCCCTCCCATACGATTTTTTTCTTGTCTCAACTCAACCTACACGCTCTAGCTTTTTGGCACAACGCTCGTGAATCACCCTGTATAAAGCTGAGGAGTTTGTTTGTTTGAACGCGGTAATCTCAGGAACTACTGGTTCGAATGGTATAATTCTTTTTGTGTTGGATGATGCCTTAATCGACTTAGACTTTAAGCTACTTAACATTAAGCTGTGACCAATAGCAGCGAAGAATCTGTTTAAAATGGGGAAAAACGGCAAAAAATATACATTTTTCTGCGTTTTAACGCACTTATCTCAGGAAGTACTGGTTCGAATGGTATAATTCTTTTTGTGTTGGATGGTCCATTAATTGAGGAAGACTTGAGGCTATTTAACATTAAGCTGTGCCCAATAGCAGCGAAGAATCTGTGGAAAATATGGAAAAAAACGGCAAAAAATATACATTTTTCTGCGTTAAAACGCGCTTATCTCAAGAACTGCTTTATGAAATTGAACAATTTTTTAAATGTTGAATGGTCCATTTATCAAGGAAGGCTTGAAGCTATATAAAATTTAGCTGCGACCAATAGGAGCGAAGAATTTGTGTAAAATGTGGAAAAAACGGCAAACAATACAATTTAATACAATATAAAGCTGAAGAGTTTGTTCGTTTGAACGCGGTAATCTCAGGAACCAATATTTCGAATTGTAAAATTCTTTTTGTGTTGGATAGTCCATTAATCGATGAAGGCTTTAAAATAAAATAAATAAATAGAGTGGCGCGACAGCTCTTGAAGAGCCAACGCCTAAGTGGCTTACTCTAATCAACAATTCTCTGAGTGCGTGTGAAGAATTGAGGGGACCTACAATTTAACGCCGGCCGATTCCGAACGGCAAAGTTGAGAAGCATTTTTTCATTACAGATTGATACTCTTGGAAGATTTGTCAGGTCTTCGCAAGAGGCAGTACCCGTGAAAGATGAAATAAAAACTTGGCCTGAGTAGGACTCGAACCAACGACGTTCTGCTTAGCAGCCAACGCACTTACCAACTAAGCTACGGGCAACTGCTTTAGGCTTTATTCTACTTAAAATTAAGCTGCGACCAATAGCAGCGAAGAATCTGTGGAAATGTGAGAACTGAGATTTTTTTCTGAGATCTCTGAGATGAAATTATTTTGGATTCGATTTCTCACTCAGCTATTTGACGTGGCTGACATATGTGCAGCAACAATTAGTAAGGTAACCATTAAATCTCAATGATAACTGAGAATTATTATCCACCAATTGATTTTGCCTCAGTCAAGGTGACATTGAGATCTCAGTGAGATGTTGTTAGGTGGAACTGGCCTAATAACTGCTCAAATTAGAATTTTGAGAGTTCAATTGATTTGTGAATGTGATTGATTGCACTATTTGTGCAGATTATTGTGTTTAAACAATATCATTTTATGTACTTCTTAACTAAAAAATATGCTCAGTTTAAAGAAAAAAAAATTTACTTAACGAAAAAAACGATGCAGAAGTAAGAGAGATATTAGAATTAGGGAGAGTTCACCCAAGGGAATGCTTTAAGTATGAACAACTGAAGGGAATCATAAAAAATGCTCAAATTTTTCAAGTTCAAGAGAATTACGACCTAGGGAGAGTTGACTGCAATGCAATTTTACAATAACTTCCGAACAAAATTCCCACGCGCGCATGATGCACATGTCGAGATGATACTCTGGCCGGTGGACGAGGGAGAGGCGGACGAAGTCGCGGGCAACTGCTAGTATACTATACATATATACGGATTTAATCTGCAATTGTGATAAGTGATCTGCACGTGATCAAGACTCTACACTCGTTTCTTAAAAACATTTTATACTCGATTAAATTAATATTAATTTGATATCAAACGACAGAACTCTTTTTTTAAGTTTGCATAATGTTAAGTGCATTGAAGGTTAAATGCGGGAATGCCAAGGGGCGTCTATCTCGTGCAGCAGCATTTGTAGATAAAATCGAAGATTCTACATCGATGGAAATGTTGCAAATTCGCTTAGAAAAATTAGAGGCCACGTGGTCTGAGTTTTCAATGTTGCACAATCAAATTCTTGAACATTTAAAAGATGAAGAGGACGTAGACGAAATCGAGGATGAATTTGCGACGTATGAGACTAAGTATTTTCTTACCAATGCACTAATCGTTAAAGCCATTCGTTGTAGGGAATCTCCTAAAGACAATTCATCTGCTTTAGATCGGTTAACTGATCAGCAGTCATCGTTTCTCGAGAAATTAAACTCGTCTTCATCGGTAATTGACCACGGTTCTTCCAAATTGCCGTGTATAACCGTGCCACCATTTAGTGGAAGCTATAAGGACTGGCCGTCCTTTCGGGATCTTTTTCTTGGATCTGTCGATAATAAGAAAAATCTGACCGCGACTCATAAGTTTCACTACTTAAAATCTTATCTTCGAGGGGATGCAGCTAATCAAGCATATCTCCATATCCGAAGCTAACTACTCCGAAGCATGGGATCGCTTGGAAAAGCGATACGATCGCAGTCAATTGATAGTGCAATCATTCATTGAATCTTATTTGACGCTTCCTACTTGCAATATTAGTAATGTTCAGACTCTTAGAAAAATATCTGATGGAGCCGATGAAGTCGTGCGGGGGCTTCATGCGTTGGGTAAAGACGGTCGCGACCCATGGCTCATCTACTTATTGTTAAATAAACTGGACCATGATACAAAGCAATCATGGGCAGAACATGTCGGGTCTCGGGAAGACAGTACAATCATTGAATTTTTAGAATTCTTAGAGACAAGATGTGATGCTCTCGAAGCATGCCAGTCGTTAAAAAGTTCAACGATCACACCACGTGTTCGGTCAGCGAACAATATTAAGGCACATTTAGCTGGGCCTTCAGACTCGACAAAGCAGTGCAAGTGCCCAATGTGTCAAAGTGATCATATTCTACCTCAATGTTCTAAATTCGTCGCGCTAGACATTGAATCTCGCAGAAACTTTGTGAAAACCAACTCATTGTGTTTCAATTGCCTACGGGCTGGACATTCGTCGTATAAATGTAATTCTTTATTTCGCTGTCGGGTGTGTCGGGCACGCCATCATTCCCTAGTACATTCGATAGAATCCAAAACAAACCAGGAATCACCAGATTCCTCACCTTCGCTACAATCTCAACCCTCATCGTCAAACTGCACTACAGCTCCGCCTCCAGTTCTCAATAATCATTCTCTTGAAATTAGCTCTCGAAAAAAGACACTTTTGCCAACTCTCTTAGCTAAGGTTCAAGACTGTCGGGGAAATTTCATAGACTGTCGTGTGCTCCTTGATTCCGGGTCCCAATCTTCGTTCGTCGTTGAATCTTTCGCTCAAAGACTCGGGTTCCAAAGAACACATGCAAGAATCCCTATTCTTGGTCTTTCGTCTACGGAAGTAGGGTATACAAAAGGGAGAATCTCCTTAAATCTTGTTTCTCGTTTTAACTATACTCATTTGTTAATTGACGCCTTTATCCTGGATAAGTTGACTTCGAACTTACCATCTCAACATATAGACATTTCATCGTGGTCTCACATAGTGAATCTAGAACTCGCAGATCCAACTTTCAACCTCGCTGCTCCCGTTGATGTTCTTCTTGGAGGTGATAAGCTTTGGAGTATTTTGAAAGACGGACAAATTCGCGGTCGTGACGGTTTACCTCTCGCTCAAAATACATCCTTCGGTTGGATCATAACGGGACAGTTCCTCGAACCTGAAAATATAAATTATTGTACCTCTTTGCATTCCACCCTTGACATTGATGAATTGTTACAAAGGTTTTGGGAGCTTGATGTGGTAGCTCCAGCTAATCCGAATTTGGTTGTCGATCAAGCAGAAGAACACTTTCGACGGACATTTTCTCGGTGTTCAGATGGAAGGTTTGTAGTCCAACTTCCTTTTGAAAAACAAAATCCCAGCTTTGAGGGCACGTTATCTCTTGCCATTTCGCGTCTTTACTCAATGGAACGTCGTTTTTCTCAAAATTCTAAATTGAAGGAAATGTATTCAAAGTTCATGCGTGAGTACCTTGACCTCGGCCACATGACTCGCATTCCTAGTGCAGAAATAGATTCTTCCAATAATAAGTGCTATTACCTCCCACACCATGCGGTACTAAAACCTGATAGCTCGTCTACGAAATTGCGCGTCGTCTTCGATGGCTCAGCCAAGGACAAAAGGGGGATATCTTTGAACAGTACTCTTCTTACAGGCCCTCCTATTCAACGAGACTTGATTGGCGTTTGCTTGAGATTTCGACAACATCGATTTGTGTTCACCGCGGATGTTGTGAAAATGTTTCGCCAAATTTGGGTAGACGACTCTGACTCGGATTATCAACGAATTGTTTGGCGTGACAGCCCTTCGAAGGAAATAGAGCACTATCGGTTACGTACTGTGACCTACGGTACATCCCCTGCTCCATTCTTGTCCGTAAGGGTGTTGAAGCAGTTAGCAGAAGACTATCGATCTCAGTTCCCAAATGCATCGCGTGTCCTTTTGGAGGATGTATATGTTGACGACGTCATGACAGGTGCAACAACTGCAACAAAGCTAATCGAATTGCAGTCTGAAGTAGTGGATCTGCTTTCTATGGCTAAACTTCAACTGAGAAAGTGGAGCTCAAATTGTTGGCCTCTTCTAGCCTCTCTTCCAAAGGAAGAATGTGAATATTCGATCTTTGACATAGAGCGTTCTCAATCATTCATAAAGGTTCTTGGTATGCATTGGAATCCTGCGAGTGACGAGTACTCGTTTCGCATGTCGAAGCTTCTTCCTACGATTAATGCAACAAGACGGTCCTTGCTGTCAGAGGTGTCACGGATATTCGACCCATTAGGATTACTTGCACCATCCGTCATACTATTCAAAATCCTCTTTCAAGAGCTCTGGTCTTCGAATTTAAAACTAGGATGGGATGATCCCCTTCCTTCGGAGCTCGCTGATCGATGGTTCAAATATAGGCAAGAATTAACTTTTTTTGAGCAGGTCAGGGTTCAAAGAAACTTGTTTCCATCGACGGACGGCATCGAACTTCATGGATTCTCCGACGCCTCTTCACTCGCATATGCTGCCGTTGTCTACACCCGTTGTAAAATCGCTGACGGAATTTACAAGTTAACGATAATTGCAGCCAAAACTAAGGTTGCTCCATTAAAACCTATTTCGATCCCACGTTTGGAGTTGTGTGGTGCACTGCTTTTATCTCGCCTACTGAATCTCATAAAATCGTCGCTTACAGGAAATATTTCAAGGGTCGTGACTTGGTGCGACTCTGAAATAGTTTTGCATTGGCTATCTTCACCTCCTCGTCGCTGGACAACGTTCGTTGCCAACAGAACCTCCGCCATACTCGAGACTACTCCAAGACATTTTTGGCGTCACATTTCGTCAGAGTCGAACCCAGCCGATTGTGCGTCGCGCGGGATTCTTCCGTCTCACTTACCAAATCATCATCTCTGGTGGACCGGTCCATCGTGGCTATCATTGGAAGAAAGCAAATGGCCAAAGCCTAAACTAATGACTTTAAAATTAGAAAGCAACGAAATTCTGATCGAACAAAAACCATATCCGCGTCAAGTGCTCCAAACTACATCGAATGAAATTGACATAATTGACTATATAATCGACAACACCTCGTCTTGGCTTCGTATGCAAAGGAAACTTGCTTATGTTATTCGATTTGTAATCAACTATTTAAGTCCAGAATCTAAACGCCGTTCTTCGTACCTAACTCTTAAAGAACTCCAAGTGGCAAAAGTAACTATCCTTAAATCGGTCCAACAAAATTCATTCAGTGACGATATCCGCGCCCTAATTAACAAAAAACAGTTGCCCCTAAAATCTAAATTGCTCAAATACTCTCCGTTCGTCGATAGTAATGGTCTTTTAAGGGTTGGTGGGAGAATAAAAAATGCTGATTTATCATTTAACATAAAACACCCTATTATTCTTCCAAATAATCGTTTTTCGTCTCTCATTATAGAAGATATTCACAACAACTACTTACACCCAGGAGTATCAGCAACATTTGCCATCGTAAAGCAGCAGTATTGGATTTTGGGTTGTCGCAACATAATTCGCAAAATGGTCTTTAAATGCCACAAATGTTTCATGCTACGAAAACATACGACTGTTCAACTAATGGGTGATTTACCACAGCCAAGAATCTCACAAAGTCGTCCCTTTTCACATACTGGCTGTGACTATGTATCAAACTCTCACGGGGTCGTAATCCAAAAATAACAAAGGCGTATATATGTTTGTTCGTGTGTATGGCTACGAAAGCCATTCACCTTGAACTTGCAAGTGATCTTACGTCGGATGCTTTCTTGGCTGCCCTACGTAGATTTGTGTCTCGACGTGGACTTTGTTCGGACATCTATTCGGACAACGGCACCAATTTTCAAGGCGCCCGTCGTTGTCTAAATGAAATGCACAAGCTGGTCATTTCAGAAGCTCATAACAAGGCTGTTGCTACATCGCTTGCAAAGGACAATATTGCATGGCACTTTATTCCCCCCTCGTCTCCAAATTTTGGTGGTCTTTGGGAGTCCGGTGTCAAGTCAGTGAAATTTCACTTACGACGAGTAATCGGAGCAACTGTACTCACGTTCGAAGAGCTGTATACAGTTCTTACACAAATTGAAGCTGTTTTAAACTCCCGCCCACTTTTTCCTATATCAGATCATGATTTAAATCCGCTAACCCCAGCTCATTTCCTTGTAGGTCAACCGCTCACTGCTGTTCCAGAACCAACAACGCTTACCACACCTATAAATCGCCTTTCGCATTGGAACCACTTACAAAATATGGTGCAAGGATTTTGGAAAAGATGGCAGTCGGAGTACATCACCACACTCCAAGAGCGACCAAAGTGGAAGCACGCTACTGTCAACATAAAACCAGGTGATCTTGTGGTTATAAAGGAACCCAATCTTCCCCCAACAAAGTGGCTCCTTGGAAGGATTGAGTCAACAAATGAAGGAACTGATGGTCTAGTACGAGTGGCTACGGTGAAGACGACTGGTGGTACTTTCGTTCGTCCAGTAAACAAGTTGGCACTATTACCTACTTCCTGAAACCCGTTCCAGGGGGGCCGGGATGTTCGAGATCGAATAATTTGAATCTCAAATCTAAATCACATCACTCATACACATGTAATTCATT
Organism: Sphaerophoria taeniata; assembly: GCA_943590905.1. Lineage (NCBI taxonomy): Eukaryota > Metazoa > Arthropoda > Insecta > Diptera > Syrphidae > Sphaerophoria > Sphaerophoria taeniata. The sequence goes on from OX016540.1 coordinate 192,932,434, forward strand.
CATACTTTAATTATTGCATTCATTCAATCTTATCTTAAAAACTTGCTATAAATTAATTTAAAATTATAATAATTAAAATTTGCCTAACATTGAACCTTATACCCTATGATTAATTTATGCAAATCATTACACTTGTCATTTGAATTGTTATCAGGGATTATCTTTCTCATCTCATTCGTCATGCAATGCAATTGCTTTCTGAAGAAGAATATTACACATTAGCTTTCTTTTTGATTTCAACCAGCAAGCTGTCAACATCTTGGTAACATCTTAATTATACAAAATCATACATTTTATACTTGTGAACTTTACTTTGAAATTATACTTGATTAATTGAACATTTTTTATAAGATTTATTTTTCATATAAGATTAGGGTAAGGCGAGGAGGTCTCGACATGACGTAGGAGGTTTCATCAAACTCAAATTTCTCGCTTATTTGAAATTTGACTGAAATGACAATATCCTATATCCAACGCCAGAAAGCATGCCTTACTATTTTTCCTCTATACCCCTCAGTTACTGTCAGTGTATAACAAATTAATTCGCGTATTGTTTCTTGTGAAGAGCAGATGTAATTTTGTTTCGTAAGTTCTTAAGTGATATTTTTCTTGTATTAAGTTTTTTTAAAGTGCTGTGTTGATAATAAAGTAAAATAAATAAATGTTTTTTCATAATTATAACCATTAGACGTAAATATTAAGGTGAACATTTTTTGAAGAAATTTATAAATTTGCACGTGTTAAAGGAGGTTTCGACATGTTTTGGGTAGGAGGTTTAGTCAAAATGTCGAAACCTCCTCCTTTAACTCTGCTTGTAATTTTTCCCTTTTTTATATTAAAACTTTATAAATTTTCAGTAAAAATGCCAAATATCTATAAAAAAAAGAATTCCTGATTTTTTTTATAAGGAAATTAAAATACTTATGAAATTTTTTGGTAAGCAACATTATTAAGACAGTGCATATAAACGTGTTGACGAAATTTCCAAAAATTTGGTTGAGCCGTTTTTGAGAAATCTAGAAAAGTGTGTTTTAAGCCCAAAAGGTACTACAAAAATGGATCTCTTTTCCGATTTTTTTGTTGTTGAAGAATATATTTTAAATAATATCTTGGAATGCAATATCACAAAGGATAATGTTAAGTACAATTGTGCAAAACTTAACAAAATCGGTAAAGTCGAAGTGGAGATATACGGGAATAATCAGAAAATCAGCCGCAAAGTCCCTAGTATTAGAATTTCACTTCGATACAGGGCCTGTAAGGGGTATAGATAAAAATCTGAAAAAATTAGAAGATTTTTTTGTATTTATTTGGGGACGATTGAGCAGATGTCTTCATTAATTTCCGAAAAAAAAGTAAATAAGAACCACCCTAATATATATATTAAATGAAATCCTGTTCTTGTGTAACCTAATAACTCGCAAACGACTGGACGGATTTGGCTAAATTTTTTTTTGTTCGAGTTAGTCTGTAAATGAATTTAAGGGGAAAAAAATTTAAAATCACTAGCGGACCCGGAACGCTTCGCTGCACAGACATTCTTCTGTGAATGGATAGTTTTTGAAATTTTCATGGTTAATACTGTTGTATTCAGTGATGATTTCTGTGAAAAAAAAAATGGAAAAACTTCACGGAAGAGTGGGAAAATCGGAAAAACCAAACAAAGGTCGGGAATAAAACTTTTTGCTTGGAAAATTTTTTGTTTCAAAATGGGTTTCCAAATGGAAAAATGAAATTCCTTTGTGAAAAACTCGGAAAACTCATTGGTTTTCAAAGGTAAAATTGCATATTATTGCAGCGGTGCATTGGTTTTCCAATGGAAAACTGGAAAATTTCAAAATGGGTTATCGAATGGAAAACAGAAAGTTCTTGATAAAAAACTCGGAAAACTCATTGGTTTTCAAAGGGAAAACAGTTATTGGACTTGCTCTGAAAGGCGGCGAGACGAAGTTCGCGGCTTCAGCTAGCTAATTTATAATTTAGAGACTGCTTTTTATAACTTAAAAAAAAAACTAAAATTTACTTTATTTAAATAAGAACTAAAATTTGATTAAGAGCCAATTTTTCAATCAGCGAAACTGGAAAATAAGCTTATAAGAGCTTTTTTCGTCAGATAAAGTCTATCTGATGATTAAAAAATCCATTTTTTTATTACCTGTCTAATAAACAATATCTGCTTGTTTATCTGACGATTGAAAAATCGGCTGAATTTCTTGTTTTTTGTTTTTTTTTTACGTTTTATTGTCGTTTTGTTTTGTTTTACTATCTATTGTTTTATTGCTTTTATAAAGTTCGTTTAAACCAAAGAAAAAAATATGTATATTTGTTTTTGTTTTTTAATATATCTTTAAATTTTTTTCGAACTGTCGAAACCTCCTATGCCATGATAAAACCTCCTACTTAAATGTCGGAACCTCCTACAGGGTAGGATGTTTCGTCACTTTTTCTTCTTTTATAAATTAATAATAAACTCTGATATGGTAAGTATTTCAAGTATTAAAAATAGTTTTTGTTTAAGCTTAAACCCTAATAAAGTTAATTTTATGTAAATAGAACTTTGTTTGTTAAAGCAAGTTCTAATTTTTTGACAATATCCGTTAATGTGTCAGAACCTCCTCGCCCTACCCTAATTGGTTAAATCTCATACATTGTTGGTTGGTGTGATTCGCAAACAACAATTTTACTAAAAGCTTAAATATTGAAGAGATTGTATTCAAAAACTTTGTAAATCTAGAAAACATACAAATACTTAAAGTGCATAGAAATGTTCAATATTTTGTAGTCTCGTTATTTTTCCTTACAGTTCTTGCTATTTATTTTTTAAGAAAAAAGAAAAATGTAAAAATGTTAATCAGTAATCAAGACACCTCCAAAATTTAGGAGAATTTTAAAATAAAGGAGGGAGAGGTTACATATTCTGCTCATTCCGCTCCCTCAATATTTGCTTTGATATAATTTCTCACAAAACATATATTGTAACATTATCCCAATGCATGCGCATTTGGTTTTCCCATCAATATTTGCTTTAATATAATTTCCCACAAAACATATCTTGTAACATTATCCAAATGCACGAGGTGCGTTTTTGCGCTGACGATAGTTGACTATAGTTTTTGTGTCAAAAAAAAAAATGGTTGATGTGTCATAGTTGAAATAGTTAGAAATAGTTGAAATAATCCAAAAACGCTTTTTAGTTAGGTTTGGTTGAGCTGTCAAACAAGAAAAACAAAAACAAATCTTTTGAGGTTACATTTTTCTTTTCTTTTGATCATAATATTATTGAAATGGATAAAGAGACACAAATTTTCGTTGCTCTAAATTTATTGCAAAAATTCAAGAACGATCTTGATATGGTAAGTTTTTGAAGAAAATTAAAATAAGAAAATATTTATTTATCTTTGAACAACCCACAGCAAGAAAGGCAAATGCAATATTCGAACTGAAGTCCACCCTCCATGATGAAATCCTCAAGCTGTTCCAAGTAAGCCAGCTCCTGATATTCTCCTAATTGCTGCTTCCAGATTCGCTGAAAACTATCAATAATCAATTCAATATCTATTTCTTGCTTTTATATAAATAAACGGAGAAAGTCTTTATTTTCTGATACTAATGAAAAAGTTACTGCCGACTTATATATTAATTAATTAATTAATTAATTAATTAATTATTAATTATATACATGCATAAAAGCAATAATAAAAATAAGGCCGAATTTGTTCGCATGTTTCTTGCTGATTGTCTTCCTCAGCTGATGGCTTCGTCCTTCTCCTTCGCCCTTCTTCGGCTTCCAGTATTGCCTCGACTTAGGTCACCTGGTTGTCGGTGATGGTGCATGTATACTTGAGTCGTTCTTAATTGTCTTCGAGGTTTTTGAGCTTGATTTCGATAGCTGAAGCTGCATCGATGACGTTTGAGGACTTTTCCCGCTCTTCGTTGAGTTCACGAAGGAGTTTCTTGATCTCCAAACGATGAGCATGTGAAATTTGTTCGACCACCTAAAGAATACAATGAACATTAAATGAGATCTGTTTGGAGATGAAAAACCTTACCTCAGATTTCTCCTTCGGCCTCTCCTGCTCGGCGTTTTCGCACATTTTGTGCTCCAGCTGCTTCTCCACCTTCCACAGGTTTAAGTTTGCCTTTCGTGCCGACTGACGTTCGACAATCATCTGCTCATGGGCCGCGGCCAACTTCTCCTCCAATTTTTGGTATTGCTTCTCGAGTAGGTATATCGCCGACGTTCTTCGGTCGTTCACTGAACTTCTCAGCCATGTCCTCCCGAGATAGGGATGTTTGCGGATCGCAGTGTAGTCAATTCGATTGGAAGGGATTGTGACCAGGGAGAGATTGAGATTCTTGAAATTGGTGCTGACTTTTAAGTCACTTGGAAAGGCGATCATTTCCTTGGCGTGACTCTCCTCGCAGTGACTGAGGATTTTCAAGTATGTCTTGTGGACATTGTGCCATTGTCCTCGTGAAATGGTGTGACTTCGCAGATGAGTTCATAGCCTATAATACCCATGGACCAGAAGTCACAGCTGACCTGTAAGTAGTTTTTAGCATCAATGTTTTGTTTAAAACTCGAGGTTTGAAAGAACTTACGCTATGCTGGGATTTGGTCAATCTGCAATAGGAAATTGTCTCGAGCAGTTCTGGAGCAATGTAATCAGGAGTTCCAACCAGCGAGGAACTGTGCACATGCCCGTCACGATTCAAGGCAGCGGTATTTCAAAAATCTTCCAGTTTGATGGCGGTCGATTAGAATGTTTTCCAGATTGATTACGCGATGGACATAGCCCATGCAATGGAGAGCATGAATTTATGAAAATTATGAACTTATGAATTTATTCTGATTTTGAAAACAAGAGGATTCCCTTCGGATTTTAAAACCAGAATGTTTTTACTAGTACACACTACACTACACATTTTGAAACCAAAAAAAAAGTGCACGAGAGAAATTTCCTCATGATTTGTTTTCGTTTTTCTAATGAAGTTCCTTTTGCAAAATCTCCGGCAGAATAAAGTTCTTTTTTTCCGATAATTTAAAATTTGTAAGGGGAACCTTATTTTCTTTATTTTGTAATTAAATAATTGAAGACGAACAGAAATACTTTGATTGTAATTAAATTTGCGGCAGTACGGATACGGACGACTACGCGGTTGTAAAAATGCACAAACAGAATGTTTTATTTTAGATTCCAGATTGACAAACGCCATTATACAAAAAAAAACACTTTGACACACCAACCACTTTCAACTCACCTCCTGAGATGGATTGGAAATAGTTAGAGATAGTTACGATTTGACACATCAACACAGACCGCAAAAACGACAATTGTGATTACGAATCGTAACTATTGGCGTGCAAAAACGAAAAATAGTCAACCATTGTTGATTATAGTTGATTATAGTCAGCGCAAAAACGCACCTACGCGCACCCGACTTTAACACTTAATCAGCAAAATGTAAATGAATATAGGTAAATGTAATTGAATATAACTTAGAATCAGCAAAAATCTGAATGTAATTTTAAAAGACATAATTAATAAAATGATTCAGTCTTGAACTGGGACTCAACGAGTGCAAATCGTATTTTCTTTATTTTTTAAAAAGTCTCGGGCCACGACCCGAAACATATCTTATATACATTTTAATCCGAAGAGTAGTTACTGCTGCTTCGTTACGTTTTGTCGCCTCAACTACAAATCTCTTTTTTTTTCGGCACTCAAGTCCTTTGAGCATGTTGATGTTGAGGCCATTTTAAATTTGCACAACACAACAAAAGCACAACAACAAAACACAAACAACAAAACAATAGAACAACAACAGCACAACAATATTATCAGAATAATGCACAAAAATAACTCACAAAATCAACAAACCTACCGCCCGGTACGAGAATCTACGCAAATAATATTCTTCCTCAAATAAAATGGCTTTGATTTTTATAACTGCATTTTAACAGATTTGCAAAACTCTAAAAGAAATGCAAAAGTCAAACACAACACGATAACACTCATCGTTAAAAAAGCTCTCAAAGCAAAAGCTCCTCAACAGAAATTCATTGAAAAAGTAAGAAAAAAATACGAAATGAGTTACGAAATAGAAAAAGGCAGCTCTGAATATGTGTGATTTAATGAGGGTTGAAAAGCAGCAGAGAACGATCAGTGCATGCTCATTGCTCAAGTGTGTGCCAGGCAGGACGTTGTGGGTTCTACGTCGGATGCCATCAAAAATTCATGGGTGTTTTATAAAACTTTTTAAAGGAGTTCCCTTCAATTGGGTATGATGTAGAGAACAGCGCGCCACTGATTTTTAAAAAGCTCTCCCATAAGGCCTGTATTGCCAATTTTTATCGGACAGAGTATAGCTATACATACTTAAGCCTCTTGGACGGTTTACAAAAAAAAAGAGCCCTAAGAATGATTGGTGACAGAGGCATAACCAAGTCATTCACTTCGTTAGACAACCGTCGTAACGTTTCGTGTCTCTCTCTGCTCTATCGTCACGTTGCATTACTCCCCTTAAACAATTCGCCCGTAATACTCGTGCTTCTATAAGAATGTCCATCAGTTTACCCTCGATGTTCTCTCAAGTATAGAGAATCGTTCTTTCAAACTACACGAATGTGGAACTCCCTTCCACACTCTGTCTTTCCAAATCAGTGCAATGGAATTTAAGACCAATGTACACTAGAGCTCTTGATACCCGGGTACCCGATCCATGGACCGGGTACCCGGGTACTCGATAATTTCGAGAATTACCCGGGTACTCGGGTACCCGGGTACTTGCATGGTTCGGGTACCCGGGTATTTGAAACATAACGATCGTGCATCCGAGTACCCGGGTACTCGGTACGCTTACGCGATGAAGCTTAAGTTGTTTGAACAAATGGATGCTTTTATGAAGGAAGTTTTTAATAACATTTTGCATTTGTTCTCGGTTAATAAATAATGATGGTCGATCATTAATTGTGTATTTCAATTGCAAGGAATTGCAAGGTGGAGGTGGATTATTATGAAAATGTAGTTTATTATTGTCATTAGATTAGATACTCTTAGGATGGATTTCGCTAGTCCTTATCAGTACATACAGTCGACTCCCTCTAAGTCGAATTTTCAAGGGATGTCAAAATTAGTTCGAGTTAGAGGGAGTTTTTGAAAAATTCGAGTTAGAGAGATTAATATTTTTTGTGCTTGAAAGCATTTATTGAATATAAAAAAAGATAACAAAAAATATATAGATAAATTAAATAAATAAACAGAAGCTTCTAGCTTTTATGGCACATTAATTCATTGTTATACCTTGTAAAATTACTGTTTCAAAAAAATTAATTAAAAAAATTTGTAATTTTTGATTGATGCATCAAAGTGGTTGTAGGGTTCACTCGTTTAAAAAATGACTCTATTTTGAAAAGGCAGTGTTGAACCTCATCCGGTACATTTTCTGTCATTTCAATCGCAGATTGCAATATTGAAATTGCATTTTCTATTTCATTCCTTTCTGGCACTTCAATATTTATTGTTTCGACTTCGACTTCTTCATCTTCAGCTCCATTATCATTAGCATCAGCAGCATGATTTATGATTGATTCCAAAATTGATTCGCGTTCAGGTATTTCTGTGGACACAATACCGTCATCGACTTCCACATAGTCCCTCCAATTCAAGCCCTCAATATTGTAATCAGTTTCAGTTAGCCTGTTCCAGATCCTCTCGATTTCATTTGTGTCGTCGGTTACACATAGAAATTAGTTAAGTGGAACATCATCTTCATCATCCCATGTATCGTCCTTGAAGCCGGCTTTCTTAAAACAATTCTCTATTGTCAACGGAGTTACATCCTGTATCCACGACCTCGAAACCTCACGTACACAATCGAGCAGAGTTATTTTATAGTCCTCTTTTTTAGTTTCCCAAACCTTTAAGATGGTGGTTAAAATACGGCGTTTATAGTGAACTTTTAAATTTTAGATTATACCCATGTCCGTCGGTTGCACTATTGAGGTCATGTTAGGTGGAAAATACTCAAGTTTTATAAATTTTAATTTATCCTTAACTTGTTTTGGGTGAGCCGGGCAGTTATCGATGATAAACAATACCTTGCGCTTTGATCTTCCAAACTTTGCATCTAGCTTCAGAAGCCAATTCGTAAAAAGATCTGCCGTCATCCAAGAACGTTGGTTGGCTACATAATCAACCGGCAAAGATTTAATTTTATTAAAACAGCGAGGATTTTTGCTCTTTCCGATTATTAAAAGCTTAAGCTTTTCCGAGCCAGTCATGTTGGATCCCACAAGGCATGTCACTCTTTCTTTGCTGTGCTTCCCTCCAAAACATTTTTCTCCTTTAAAAGCCAAGGTACGTGTCGGCAAACATTTAAAAAACAATCCCGTTTCATCAACATTAAAAATGTCATCCGGTTTGAATCCTCTGACAACCTCTGGGATCTGTTGTTTCCATTCATCGGCCTTAGTCTTATCAACAGAAGCACTTTCACCAGACAAAACTTTCCCAAGGATACTGCTTTTAAATCTGGTCAGCCAACCATCACTTGCCTTGAAATTAGGAAAACCTAAGCTGCCTGCAAATTCCAGCGCTTGTTTTTTTAAGATTGGACCGCTTACTGGTAATGAATTGCCCCGCATACTTTCGAACCATTTGAAAACAGCTTTGTCAACACTTTCATACTCACAAACTTTGTGCCGCTTTACCTGACCCTTGATATCAGCACAACCATGCCGAATCCTTAATTTTTCTCTTTCTACCCATATCGATGACAGTGTACTGTTGGGAATGCCAAAATCTTCAGCAATTTTCTTTTTCTTTTGATGTCCCTTCTCAATTTCTTCAATCAAGCGAATCTTCGTGGCAAGATCTAATGTATGCAATTTTCTTTTGGCCATAATTTATCTGAAAAGTTGGTTATCATTTGTAAGAAATAAGAAACTCCCTCTCATGAAGAATGCATTACCTACAAACCTAACAATGAAGTCCTTCAAAAGTTAAATTTTGTTTTATAATTTTCTGTTGCAACTTAACGTATGTACGTAGGTATCTAGAACAAACAAATCCGTTTAAAAAAAGTTACCAAAAATCCTTTCTGTTAATTACCATGAAACATAAACAGATTTTCTAATGACGGACGCGTCTAACTACCAGCCTGCTCAGAATACAACTACAGCTACAGCAGCTCTGTTGAACAAGAATTGTAAAGTAATCAAATTTCTTCTTTCTAAGAATAAGAATAACCGTTAACCGAGTTCCAATTAGATTACAACCACACAAAAGCATAATCCAAACATTTGCAAATGGCTGGAGTCTAACTGGTACGTCACTGTATGCTACAATTTTTTAAATAGATTTTCACTTACACACTGAAACCAGAGAACTTCACAGATAGTACATTCCACGATCTTTAAACTAAAAACGAACTGTTTCGACCAACAACAAAAGCTAATTGAACACGTGCTCAACTTAAGTACATTTGTTTGTTTCTTGTTGCCTTGCATTTTATTCGGAGTATATTTTTTAGGGTAGATGCGATATGAATGTGTTTAAGGTAAGGGTGTAGGTAAACGACGCGATAAGGATGCAGAGTATGCGACATACGTGTGTGTGTGTGTGTGCTTCATGTTTTAACCTCAACCTCAATCAACCATACAATTCTATTTTTTTGAAAAGGAGAAATTCGACTTAAAGGGATTGGAAATACTCCAAAAATCTTAAGAATATATTCGAGTTAGAGGGATTTTCGACTTAGAGGGATTTCGACTTAGAGGATGGTTTTTGTATGGAAAATTGAGGGGCATGCAAAAATATGGAGAAAAAATTCGAGTTAGGGGGAAATTCGACTTAGAGGGAGTTCGACTTAGAGGGAGTAGCCTGTACATAGTTTTTTTGTGCTGTTTTTTTTTCTAATTCATTAAAAAATGTCATTGGTTATGATTTTATTAGGGGTTGAAAAGATATAAAACCGATTTTGTGCGCCACCGTCGTAGTCGTAGTCGTAAACAAAGAAGAAAGAAAGCTGTTGGCAAGTGCTTGTTGATTTATTGTTGCAAGAAGGTACGAAAAAGAAACGCAAGTTGTTTTTGGATAATGATAGTTGAAAGGGATGATTTTATTATGTTGGTTAATCACTGTCCTGGTATAATCTATGAGTGGAGTGTGCGATCAGTTTTGTGTTATTTTTTTCTCAATTTTGAGATTCTGAGGAAACAAATAAAAAATTGCTATGATTGTCCCCACGTAAAATTTTGAAAGATAATTACAAAAACAAAATAAAAAGAACAGGTATTTGGTGCCTTTGCTTTTTTTGTAATTCATAAAAAATGACATTTGGTAGAAAATATTAGATGGATTATAATTTTATTAGGGGTTGAAAATTGAGATAACCGATTTGGTGTGTTGTCGTCGTTCATCTGTTTATGATTGGTCTTTTTCTTAGCCCCAGGTCAATAAAGAAGAAAAAAATCTGTTGGCAAGTGTTTGTAGGATAAAAGTAACAACTTGCATTTCTTTTTCGTACCATCTTGCAACAACAATAAATCAACAAGCCAACAGCTTTTTTTCTTCTTTATTTACGACTACGACGACTACTACGACAACGACGACGACGCACGACGCGCAAAATCGGTTTCATATCTTTTCAACCCCTAATAAAATCATAACCAATGACATTTTTTAATGAATTAGAAAAAAAAAAACAGCACAAAAAAACTATGTATGTACTGATAAGGACTAGCGAAATCCATCCTAAGAGTATCTAATCTAATGACAATAATAAACTACATTTTCATAATAATCCACCTCCACCTTGCAATTCCTTGCAATTGAAATACACAATTAATGATCGACCATCATTATTTATTAACCGAGAACAAATGCAAAATGTTATTAAAAACTTCCTTCATAAAAGCATCCATTTGTTCAAACAACTTAAGCTTCATCGCGTAAGCGTACCGAGTACCCGGGTACTCGGATGCACGATCGTTATGTTTCAAATACCCGGGTACCCGAACCATGCAAGTACCCGGGTACCCGAGTACCCGGGTAATTCTCGAAATTATCGAGTACCCGGGTACCCGGTCCATGGATCGGGTACCCGGGTATCAAGAGCTCTAGTGTACATTGGTCTTAAATTCCATTGCAATGATTTGGAAAGACAGAGTGTGGAAGGGAGTTCCACATTCGTGTAGTTTGAAAGAACGATTCTCTATACTTGAGAGAACATCGAGGGTAAACTGATGGACATTCTTATAGAAGCACGAGTATTACGGGCGAATTGTTTAAGGGGAGTAATGCAACGTGACGATAGAGCAGAGAGAGACACGAAACGTTACGACGGTTGTCTAACGAAGTGAATGACTTGGTTATGCCTCTGTCACCAATCATTCTTAGGGCTCTTTTTTTTTGTAAACCGTCCAAGAGGCTTAAGTATGTATAGCTATACTCTGTCCGATAAAAATTGGCAATACAGGCCTTATGGGAGAGCTTTTTAAAAATCAGTGGCGCGCTGTTCTCTACATCATACCCAATTGAAGGGAACTCCTTTAAAAAGTTTTATAAAACACCCATGAATTTTTGATGGCATCCGACGTAGAACCCACAACGTCCTGCCTGGCACACACTTGAGCAATGAGCATGCACTGATCGTTCTCTGCTGCTTTTCAACCCTCATTAAATCACACATATTCAGAGCTGCCTTTTTCTATTTCGTAACTCATTTCGTATTTTTTTCTTACTTTTTCAATGAATTTCTGTTGAGGAGCTTTTGCTTTGAGAGCTTTTTTAACGATGAGTGTTATCGTGTTGTGTTTGACTTTTGCATTTCTTTTAGAGTTTTGCAAATCAGTTAAAATGCAGTTATAAAAATCAAAGCCATTTTATTTGAGGAAGAATATTATTTGCGTAGATTCTCGTACCGGGCGGTAGGTTTGTTGATTTTGTGAGTTATTTTTGTGCATTATTCTGATAATATTGTTGTGCTGTTGTTGTTCTATTGTTTTGTTGTTTGTGTTTTGTTGTTGTGCTTTTGTTGTGTTGTGCAAATTTAAAATGGCCTCAACATCAACATGCTCAAAGGACTTGAGTGCCGAAAAAAAAGAGATTTGTAGTTGAGGCGACAAAACGTAACGAAGCAGCAGTAACTACTCTTCGGATTAAAATGTATATAAGATATGTTTCGGGTCGTGGCCCGAGACTTTTTAAAAAATAAAGAAAATACGATTTGCACTCGTTGAGTCCCAGTTCAAGACTGAATCATTTTATTAATTATGTCTTTTAAAATTACATTCAGATTTTTGCTGATTCTAAGTTATATTCAATTACATTTACCTATATTCATTTACATTTTGCTGATTAAGTGTTAAAGTCGGGTGCGCGTAGGTGCGTTTTTGCGCTGACTATAATCAACTATAATCAACAATGGTTGACTATTTTTCGTTTTTGCACGCCAATAGTTACGATTCGTAATCACAATTGTCGTTTTTGCGGTCTGTGTTGATGTGTCAAATCGTAACTATCTCTAACTATTTCCAATCCATCTCAGGAGGTGAGTTGAAAGTGGTTGGTGTGTCAAAGTGTTTTTTTTTGTATAATGGCGTTTGTCAATCTGGAATCTAAAATAAAACATTCTGTTTGTGCATTTTTACAACCGCGTAGTCGTCCGTATCCGTACTGCCGCAAATTTAATTACAATCAAAGTATTTCTGTTCGTCTTCAATTATTTAATTACAAAATAAAGAAAATAAGGTTCCCCTTACAAATTTTAAATTATCGGAAAAAAAGAACTTTATTCTGCCGGAGATTTTGCAAAAGGAACTTCATTAGAAAAACGAAAACAAATCATGAGGAAATTTCTCTCGTGCACTTTTTTTTGGTTTCAAAATGTGTAGTGTAGTGTGTACTAGTAAAAACATTCTGGTTTTAAAATCCGAAGGGAATCCTCTTGTTTTCAAAATCAGAATAAATTCATAAGTTCATAATTTTCATAAATTCATGCTCTCCATTGCATGGGCTATGTCCATCGCGTAATCAATCTGGAAAACATTCTAATCGACCGCCATCAAACTGGAAGATTTTTGAAATACCGCTGCCTTGAATCGTGACGGGCATGTGCACAGTTCCTCGCTGGTTGGAACTCCTGATTACATTGCTCCAGAACTGCTCGAGACAATTTCCTATTGCAGATTGACCAAATCCCAGCATAGCGTAAGTTCTTTCAAACCTCGAGTTTTAAACAAAACATTGATGCTAAAAACTACTTACAGGTCAGCTGTGACTTCTGGTCCATGGGTATTATAGGCTATGAACTCATCTGCGAAGTCACACCATTTCACGAGGACAATGGCACAATGTCCACAAGACATACTTGAAAATCCTCAGTCACTGCGAGGAGAGTCACGCCAAGGAAATGATCGCCTTTCCAAGTGACTTAAAAGTCAGCACCAATTTCAAGAATCTCAATCTCTCCCTGGTCACAATCCCTTCCAATCGAATTGACTACACTGCGATCCGCAAACATCCCTATCTCGGGAGGACATGGCTGAGAAGTTCAGTGAACGACCGAAGAACGTCGGCGATATACCTACTCGAGAAGCAATACCAAAAATTGGAGGAGAAGTTGGCCGCGGCCCATGAGCAGATGATTGTCGAACGTCAGTCGGCACGAAAGGCAAACTTAAACCTGTGGAAGGTGGAGAAGCAGCTGGAGCACAAAATGTGCGAAAACGCCGAGCAGGAGAGGCCGAAGGAGAAATCTGAGGTAAGGTTTTTCATCTCCAAACAGATCTCATTTAATGTTCATTGTATTCTTTAGGTGGTCGAACAAATTTCACATGCTCATCGTTTGGAGATCAAGAAACTCCTTCGTGAACTCAACGAAGAGCGGGAAAAGTCCTCAAACGTCATCGATGCAGCTTCAGCTATCGAAATCAAGCTCAAAAACCTCGAAGACAATTAAGAACGACTCAAGTATACATGCACCATCACCGACAACCAGGTGACCTAAGTCGAGGCAATACTGGAAGCCGAAGAAGGGCGAAGGAGAAGGACGAAGCCATCAGCTGAGGAAGACAATCAGCAAGAAACATGCGAACAAATTCGGCCTTATTTTTATTATTGCTTTTATGCATGTATATAATTAATAATTAATTAATTAATTAATTAATTAATATATAAGTCGGCAGTAACTTTTTCATTAGTATCAGAAAATAAAGACTTTCTCCGTTTATTTATATAAAAGCAAGAAATAGATATTGAATTGATTATTGATAGTTTTCAGCGAATCTGGAAGCAGCAATTAGGAGAATATCAGGAGCTGGCTTACTTGGAACAGCTTGAGGATTTCATCATGGAGGGTGGACTTCAGTTCGAATATTGCATTTGCCTTTCTTGCTGTGGGTTGTTCAAAGATAAATAAATATTTTCTTATTTTAATTTTCTTCAAAAACTTACCATATCAAGATCGTTCTTGAATTTTTGCAATAAATTTAGAGCAACGAAAATTTGTGTCTCTTTATCCATTTCAATAATATTATGATCAAAAGAAAAGAAAAATGTAACCTCAAAAGATTTGTTTTTGTTTTTCTTGTTTGACAGCTCAACCAAACCTAACTAAAAAGCGTTTTTGGATTATTTCAACTATTTCTAACTATTTCAACTATGACACATCAACCATTTTTTTTTTTGACACAAAAACTATAGTCAACTATCGTCAGCGCAAAAACGCACCTCGTGCATTTGGATAATGTTACAAGATATGTTTTGTGGGAAATTATATTAAAGCAAATATTGATGGGAAAACCAAATGCGCATGCATTGGGATAATGTTACAATATATGTTTTGTGAGAAATTATATCAAAGCAAATATTGAGGGAGCGGAATGAGCAGAATATGTAACCTCTCCCTCCTTTATTTTAAAATTCTCCTAAATTTTGGAGGTGTCTTGATTACTGATTAACATTTTTACATTTTTCTTTTTTCTTAAAAAATAAATAGCAAGAACTGTAAGGAAAAATAACGAGACTACAAAATATTGAACATTTCTATGCACTTTAAGTATTTGTATGTTTTCTAGATTTACAAAGTTTTTGAATACAATCTCTTCAATATTTAAGCTTTTAGTAAAATTGTTGTTTGCGAATCACACCAACCAACAATGTATGAGATTTAACCAATTAGGGTAGGGCGAGGAGGTTCTGACACATTAACGGATATTGTCAAAAAATTAGAACTTGCTTTAACAAACAAAGTTCTATTTACATAAAATTAACTTTATTAGGGTTTAAGCTTAAACAAAAACTATTTTTAATACTTGAAATACTTACCATATCAGAGTTTATTATTAATTTATAAAAGAAGAAAAAGTGACGAAACATCCTACCCTGTAGGAGGTTCCGACATTTAAGTAGGAGGTTTTATCATGGCATAGGAGGTTTCGACAGTTCGAAAAAAATTTAAAGATATATTAAAAAACAAAAACAAATATACATATTTTTTTCTTTGGTTTAAACGAACTTTATAAAAGCAATAAAACAATAGATAGTAAAACAAAACAAAACGACAATAAAACGTAAAAAAAAAACAAAAAACAAGAAATTCAGCCGATTTTTCAATCGTCAGATAAACAAGCAGATATTGTTTATTAGACAGGTAATAAAAAAATGGATTTTTTAATCATCAGATAGACTTTATCTGACGAAAAAAGCTCTTATAAGCTTATTTTCCAGTTTCGCTGATTGAAAAATTGGCTCTTAATCAAATTTTAGTTCTTATTTAAATAAAGTAAATTTTAGTTTTTTTTAAGTTATAAAAAGCAGTCTCTAAATTATAAATTAGCTAGCTGAAGCCGCGAACTTCGTCTCGCCGCCTTTCAGAGCAAGTCCAATAACTGTTTTCCCTTTGAAAACCAATGAGTTTTCCGAGTTTTTTATCAAGAACTTTCTGTTTTCCATTCGATAACCCATTTTGAAATTTTCCAGTTTTCCATTGGAAAACCAATGCACCGCTGCAATAATATGCAATTTTACCTTTGAAAACCAATGAGTTTTCCGAGTTTTTCACAAAGGAATTTCATTTTTCCATTTGGAAACCCATTTTGAAACAAAAAATTTTCCAAGCAAAAAGTTTTATTCCCGACCTTTGTTTGGTTTTTCCGATTTTCCCACTCTTCCGTGAAGTTTTTCAATTTTTTTTTCACAGAAATCATCACTGAATACAACAGTATTAACCATGAAAATTTCAAAAACTATCCATTCACAGAAGAATGTCTGTGCAGCGAAGCGTACCGGGTCCGCTAGTGATTTTAAATTTTTTTCCCCTTAAATTCATTTACAGACTAACTCGAACAAAAAAAAATTTAGCCAAATCCGTCCAGTCGTTTGCGAGTTATTAGGTTACACAAGAACAGGATTTCATTTAATATATATATTAGGGTGGTTCTTATTTACTTTTTTTTTCGGAAATTAATGAAGACATCTGCTCAATCGTCCCCAAATAAATACAAAAAAATCTTCTATTTTTTTCAGATTTTTATCTATACCCCTTACAGGCCCTGTATCGAAGTGAAATTCTAATACTAGGGACTTTGCGGCTGATTTTCTGATTATTCCCGTATATCTCCACTTCGACTTTACCGATTTTGTTAAGTTTTGCACAATTGTACTTAACATTATCCTTTGTGATATTGCATTCCAAGATATTATTTAAAATATATTCTTCAACAACAAAAAAATCGGAAAAGAGATCCATTTTTGTAGTACCTTTTGGGCTTAAAACACACTTTTCTAGATTTCTCAAAAACGGCTCAACCAAATTTTTGGAAATTTCGTCAACACGTTTATATGCACTGTCTTAATAATGTTGCTTACCAAAAAATTTCATAAGTATTTTAATTTTCTTATAAAAAAAATCAGGAATTCTTTTTTTTTTTTATAGATATTTGGCATTTTTACTGAAAATTTATAAAGTTTTAATATAAAAAAGGGAAAAATTACAAGCAGAGTTAAAGGAGGAGGTTTCGACATTTTGACTAAACCTCCTACCCAAAACATGTCGAAACCTCCTTTAACACGTGCAAATTTATAAATTTCTTCAAAAAATGTTCACCTTAATATTTACGTCTAATGGTTATAATTATGAAAAAACATTTATTTATTTTACTTTATTATCAACACAGCACTTTAAAAAAACTTAATACAAGAAAAATATCACTTAAGAACTTACGAAACAAAATTACATCTGCTCTTCACAAGAAACAATACGCGAATTAATTTGTTATACACTGACAGTAACTGAGAGGTATAGAGGAAAAATAGTAAGGCATGCTTTCTGGCGTTGGATATAGGATATTGTCATTTCAGTCAAATTTCAAATAAGCGAGAAATTTGAGTTTGATGAAACCTCCTACGTCATGTCGAGACCTCCTCGCCTTACCCTAATCTTATATGAAAAATAAATCTTATAAAAAATGTTCAATTAATCAAGTATAATTTCAAAGTAAAGTTCACAAGTATAAAATGTATGATTTTGTATAATTAAGATGTTACCAAGATGTTGACAGCTTGCTGGTTGAAATCAAAAAGAAAGCTAATGTGTAATATTCTTCTTCAGAAAGCAATTGCATTGCATGACGAATGAGATGAGAAAGATAATCCCTGATAACAATTCAAATGACAAGTGTAATGATTTGCATAAATTAATCATAGGGTATAAGGTTCAATGTTAGGCAAATTTTAACTATTATAATTTTAAATTAATTTATAGCAAGTTTTTAAGATAAGATTGAATGAATGCAATAATTAAAGTATGAATGAATTACATGTGTATGAGTGATGTGATTTAGATTTGAGATTCAAATTATTCGATCTCGAACATCCCGGCCCCCCTGGAACGGGTTTCAGGAAGTAGGTAATAGTGCCAACTTGTTTACTGGACGAACGAAAGTACCACCAGTCGTCTTCACCGTAGCCACTCGTACTAGACCATCAGTTCCTTCATTTGTTGACTCAATCCTTCCAAGGAGCCACTTTGTTGGGGGAAGATTGGGTTCCTTTATAACCACAAGATCACCTGGTTTTATGTTGACAGTAGCGTGCTTCCACTTTGGTCGCTCTTGGAGTGTGGTGATGTACTCCGACTGCCATCTTTTCCAAAATCCTTGCACCATATTTTGTAAGTGGTTCCAATGCGAAAGGCGATTTATAGGTGTGGTAAGCGTTGTTGGTTCTGGAACAGCAGTGAGCGGTTGACCTACAAGGAAATGAGCTGGGGTTAGCGGATTTAAATCATGATCTGATATAGGAAAAAGTGGGCGGGAGTTTAAAACAGCTTCAATTTGTGTAAGAACTGTATACAGCTCTTCGAACGTGAGTACAGTTGCTCCGATTACTCGTCGTAAGTGAAATTTCACTGACTTGACACCGGACTCCCAAAGACCACCAAAATTTGGAGACGAGGGGGGAATAAAGTGCCATGCAATATTGTCCTTTGCAAGCGATGTAGCAACAGCCTTGTTATGAGCTTCTGAAATGACCAGCTTGTGCATTTCATTTAGACAACGACGGGCGCCTTGAAAATTGGTGCCGTTGTCCGAATAGATGTCCGAACAAAGTCCACGTCGAGACACAAATCTACGTAGGGCAGCCAAGAAAGCATCCGACGTAAGATCACTTGCAAGTTCAAGGTGAATGGCTTTCGTAGCCATACACACGAACAAACATATATACGCCTTTGTTATTTTTGGATTACGACCCCGTGAGAGTTTGATACATAGTCACAGCCAGTATGTGAAAAGGGACGACTTTGTGAGATTCTTGGCTGTGGTAAATCACCCATTAGTTGAACAGTCGTATGTTTTCGTAGCATGAAACATTTGTGGCATTTAAAGACCATTTTGCGAATTATGTTGCGACAACCCAAAATCCAATACTGCTGCCTTACGATGGCAAATGTTGCTGATACTCCTGGGTGTAAGTAGTTGTTGTGAATATCTTCTATAATGAGAGACGAAAAACGATTATTTGGAAGAATAATAGGGTGTTTTATGTTAAATGATAAATCAGCATTTTTTATTCTCCCACCAACCCTTAAAAGACCATTACTATCGACGAACGGAGAGTATTTGAGCAATTTAGATTTTAGGGGCAACTGTTTTTTGTTAATTAGGGCGCGGATATCGTCACTGAATGAATTTTGTTGGACCGATTTAAGGATAGTTACTTTTGCCACTTGGAGTTCTTTAAGAGTTAGGTACGAAGAACGGCGTTTAGATTCTGGACTTAAATAGTTGATTACAAATCGAATAACATAAGCAAGTTTCCTTTGCATACGAAGCCAAGACGAGGTGTTGTCGATTATATAGTCAATTATGTCAATTTCATTCGATGTAGTTTGGAGCACTTGACGCGGATATGGTTTTTGTTCGATCAGAATTTCGTTGCTTTCTAATTTTAAAGTCATTAGTTTAGGCTTTGGCCATTTGCTTTCTTCCAATGATAGCCACGATGGACCGGTCCACCAGAGATGATGATTTGGTAAGTGAGACGGAAGAATCCCGCGCGACGCACAATCGGCTGGGTTCGACTCTGACGAAATGTGACGCCAAAAATGTCTTGGAGTAGTCTCGAGTATGGCGGAGGTTCTGTTGGCAACGAACGTTGTCCAGCGACGAGGAGGTGAAGATAGCCAATGCAAAACTATTTCAGAGTCGCACCAAGTCACGACCCTTGAAATATTTCCTGTAAGCGACGATTTTATGAGATTCAGTAGGCGAGATAAAAGCAGTGCACCACACAACTCCAAACGTGGGATCGAAATAGGTTTTAATGGAGCAACCTTAGTTTTGGCTGCAATTATCGTTAACTTGTAAATTCCGTCAGCGATTTTACAACGGGTGTAGACAACGGCAGCATATGCGAGTGAAGAGGCGTCGGAGAATCCATGAAGTTCGATGCCGTCCGTCGATGGAAACAAGTTTCTTTGAACCCTGACCTGCTCAAAAAAAGTTAATTCTTGCCTATATTTGAACCATCGATCAGCGAGCTCCGAAGGAAGGGGATCATCCCATCCTAGTTTTAAATTCGAAGACCAGAGCTCTTGAAAGAGGATTTTGAATAGTATGACGGATGGTGCAAGTAATCCTAATGGGTCGAATATCCGTGACACCTCTGACAGCAAGGACCGTCTTGTTGCATTAATCGTAGGAAGAAGCTTCGACATGCGAAACGAGTACTCGTCACTCGCAGGATTCCAATGCATACCAAGAACCTTTATGAATGATTGAGAACGCTCTATGTCAAAGATCGAATATTCACATTCTTCCTTTGGAAGAGAGGCTAGAAGAGGCCAACAATTTGAGCTCCACTTTCTCAGTTGAAGTTTAGCCATAGAAAGCAGATCCACTACTTCAGACTGCAATTCGATTAGCTTTGTTGCAGTTGTTGCACCTGTCATGACGTCGTCAACATATACATCCTCCAAAAGGACACGCGATGCATTTGGGAACTGATATCGATAGTCTTCTGCTAACTGCTTCAACACCCTTACGGACAAGAATGGAGCAGGGGATGTACCGTAGGTCACAGTACGTAACCGATAGTGCTCTATTTCCTTCGAAGGGCTGTCACGCCAAACAATTCGTTGATAATCCGAGTCAGAGTCGTCTACCCAAATTTGGCGAAACATTTTCACAACATCCGCGGTGAACACAAATCGATGTTGTCGAAATCTCAAGCAAACGCCAATCAAGTCTCGTTGAATAGGAGGGCCTGTAAGAAGAGTACTGTTCAAAGATATCCCCCTTTTGTCCTTGGCTGAGCCATCGAAGACGACGCGCAATTTCGTAGACGAGCTATCAGGTTTTAGTACCGCATGGTGTGGGAGGTAATAGCACTTATTATTGGAAGAATCTATTTCTGCACTAGGAATGCGAGTCATGTGGCCGAGGTCAAGGTACTCACGCATGAACTTTGAATACATTTCCTTCAATTTAGAATTTTGAGAAAAACGACGTTCCATTGAGTAAAGACGCGAAATGGCAAGAGATAACGTGCCCTCAAAGCTGGGATTTTGTTTTTCAAAAGGAAGTTGGACTACAAACCTTCCATCTGAACACCGAGAAAATGTCCGTCGAAAGTGTTCTTCTGCTTGATCGACAACCAAATTCGGATTAGCTGGAGCTACCACATCAAGCTCCCAAAACCTTTGTAACAATTCATCAATGTCAAGGGTGGAATGCAAAGAGGTACAATAATTTATATTTTCAGGTTCGAGGAACTGTCCCGTTATGATCCAACCGAAGGATGTATTTTGAGCGAGAGGTAAACCGTCACGACCGCGAATTTGTCCGTCTTTCAAAATACTCCAAAGCTTATCACCTCCAAGAAGAACATCAACGGGAGCAGCGAGGTTGAAAGTTGGATCTGCGAGTTCTAGATTCACTATGTGAGACCACGATGAAATGTCTATATGTTGAGATGGTAAGTTCGAAGTCAACTTATCCAGGATAAAGGCGTCAATTAACAAATGAGTATAGTTAAAACGAGAAACAAGATTTAAGGAGATTCTCCCTTTTGTATACCCTACTTCCGTAGACGAAAGACCAAGAATAGGGATTCTTGCATGTGTTCTTTGGAACCCGAGTCTTTGAGCGAAAGATTCAACGACGAACGAAGATTGGGACCCGGAATCAAGGAGCACACGACAGTCTATGAAATTTCCCCGACAGTCTTGAACCTTAGCTAAGAGAGTTGGCAAAAGTGTCTTTTTTCGAGAGCTAATTTCAAGAGAATGATTATTGAGAACTGGAGGCGGAGCTGTAGTGCAGTTTGACGATGAGGGTTGAGATTGTAGCGAAGGTGAGGAATCTGGTGATTCCTGGTTTGTTTTGGATTCTATCGAATGTACTAGGGAATGATGGCGTGCCCGACACACCCGACAGCGAAATAAAGAATTACATTTATACGACGAATGTCCAGCCCGTAGGCAATTGAAACACAATGAGTTGGTTTTCACAAAGTTTCTGCGAGATTCAATGTCTAGCGCGACGAATTTAGAACATTGAGGTAGAATATGATCACTTTGACACATTGGGCACTTGCACTGCTTTGTCGAGTCTGAAGGCCCAGCTAAATGTGCCTTAATATTGTTCGCTGACCGAACACGTGGTGTGATCGTTGAACTTTTTAACGACTGGCATGCTTCGAGAGCATCACATCTTGTCTCTAAGAATTCTAAAAATTCAATGATTGTACTGTCTTCCCGAGACCCGACATGTTCTGCCCATGATTGCTTTGTATCATGGTCCAGTTTATTTAACAATAAGTAGATGAGCCATGGGTCGCGACCGTCTTTACCCAACGCATGAAGCCCCCGCACGACTTCATCGGCTCCATCAGATATTTTTCTAAGAGTCTGAACATTACTAATATTGCAAGTAGGAAGCGTCAAATAAGATTCAATGAATGATTGCACTATCAATTGACTGCGATCGTATCGCTTTTCCAAGCGATCCCATGCTTCGGAGTAGTTAGCTTCGGATATGGAGATATGCTTGATTAAATTAGCTGCATCCCCTCGAAGATAAGATTTTAAGTAGTGAAACTTATGAGTCGCGGTCAGATTTTTCTTATTATCGACAGATCCAAGAAAAAGATCCCGAAAGGACGGCCAGTCCTTATAGCTTCCACTAAATGGTGGCACGGTTATACACGGCAATTTGGAAGAACCGTGGTCAATTACCGATGAAGACGAGTTTAATTTCTCGAGAAACGATGACTGCTGATCAGTTAACCGATCTAAAGCAGATGAATTGTCTTTAGGAGATTCCCTACAACGAATGGCTTTAACGATTAGTGCATTGGTAAGAAAATACTTAGTCTCATACGTCGCAAATTCATCCTTGATTTCGTCTACGTCCTCTTCATCTTTTAAATGTTCAAGAATTTGATTGTGCAACATTAAAAACTCAGACCACGTGGCCTCTAATTTTTCTAAGCGAATTTGCAACATTTCCATCGATGTAGAATCTTCGATTTTATCTACAAATGCTGCTGCACGAGATAGACGCCCCTTGGCATTCCCGCATTTAACCTTCAATGCACTTAACATTATGCAAACTTAAAAAAAGAGTTCTGTCGTTTGATATCAAATTAATATTAATTTAATCGAGTATAAAATGTTTTTAAGAAACGAGTGTAGAGTCTTGATCACGTGCAGATCACTTATCACAATTGCAGATTAAATCCGTATATATGTATAGTATATATATAAAATGTTCATAAATTAATTTTCGATATTTGTAGTTCGTTTTTTCAATAAAATCTTTAAAATCCGACGACGAAGGACCAATATGTTTGCGAATCACACCAACCAACAATGTATGAGATTTAACCAATTAATCTTATATGAAAAATAAATCTTATAAAAAATGTTCAATTAATCAAGTATAATTTCAAAGTAAAGTTCACAAGTATAAAATGTATGATTTTGTATAATTAAGATGTTACCAAGATGTTGCCAGCTTGCTGGTTGAAATCAAAAAGAAAGCTAATGTGTAATATTCTTCTTCAGAAAGCAATTGCATTGCATGACGAATGAGATGAGAAAGATAATCCCTGATAACAATTCAAATGACAAGTGTAATGATTTGCATAAATTAATCATAGGGTATAAGGTTCAATGTTAGGCAAATTTTAACTATTATAATTTTAAATTAATTTATAGCAAGTTCTTAAGATAAGATTGAATGAATGCAATAATTAAAGTATGAATGAATTACATGTGTATGAGCGATGTGATTTAGATTTAAGATTCAAATTATTCGATCTCGAACACGGGTAATATTGAATAACTCGGGTTACCGGGTACCCGGACACCGGGTATTATTTCGAGTACCCGGTCAGAGTCAAGAGCACTACATCTTCAATGTACACCAATGTGCACCTCCTTTCCAACCCCTTTCCTACATCCTAGAGCACTCACTGTGTCTCTGCCATAATAAGGGCATAAAAAACCGCTTGTGTGTGTAGTGGGTTGGGTACTAATTATAAAAAAAAGTTCAATTGTTGTTAACACAACTTAAGGTAATCAAAACTGCAATAATGACTTTGTTTGAATGAGAGAAGGTTAATAGCGTGAGGCACATTTTTAAAGCCGAATAATTTCCTTTACACTGAAAATTTTAGTTTCCCACGTTGAACTATCAAAACTTATAAATGACTATCTGCCTAGTTGCCCTTACTGTTTTTTTTTCGGCAAGATTCAAAAGTTCGTTCTTTAATTGACATTTTTTCTCATCAAGAACTATCCCTGTATAAGTATCGAGGTATAAAATGTAAGGTGTAAAAACTACTGTGCCATTGTAAGAATTTGTGAAAGTGAGTGAAGGATGTGATATATACGTTTTGCAATTTCTATAGTTATGACTTATGAATGATTGAACTCTTGAAAATCCAGGCTTAAGTTTCAACATAATACTTGTTATATAGAATTCATAATACTTCGCCAAAACAAATCCAAACCCGAAATAAAATCATCTGATAGAACACAGTATAAGAAAATAACAGCAAAGGCAGCACAACTCTTTTTAACAACTTTGCCTTCAGCACTCAATCAAGTCGAATGCTTTTAGAAGGTTCCTAATTTCTTACCACACGTGTATCTACTAACAAAAAGTCGTACTTATCTGGAATTCGCATTCGGATCTCAATCAATTCCAATCAAAACAAACAACAATACATAAATTGGACATTGCCCAAATCTTCACGTAAATAAATGTCTTTGTTTAGCCCTATTAAGTATACGGAAAGTTTTGGTTCGTCGTCGTCCTGAATTTATAAAAAAACAAAACTTTTTTGCCTCAGGCGAGATAGACGAAAAGAAACCAGTAAAATAAAAAAAGTGTTCATCAGCGGATACATCCTTTCCGCGCATGAAAATTATGCCAAAGGCACAAGATCCTGAACATCGTCATTCGTCAGTTAAATTGCCATTAGTCAATACAACAGAGTGAAGCTCTCGTCTGAACCTTAGGACTGGGTCAAAGATTAAATAAGTAACAAGATAGGAAACTAATTTACGTTTCACTCCCTAGATCCCGCAATTTTCATTTTCTTTCATTTTATTTTCTTTCCTTGTACATGAATAATATACAAACAAAAACAATATGGTAGGATCATATTTATTGTGTAAAAACAAGCATACTTTCATAAAAACTATGGTTCAAACTGTGATAGTATTGGTAAACACACGCATACTTTCACAAAAACTATGGTCCAAACTGTGATAGTATTGGTAAAATCGCTTGTAGGCATTGTCATTTTGACAGCTTTGTTTCCCATCTCCTTACCTTATATTATCTCTGGACTGGGTTTCCTTTTTTCTTGAACTCCGAGCTCGTGTAAAAGCATACACGAGTGTTAGTGAATATTTCCCTTTCTTTTTTTTATTTCCGTCTCACATAGCCACTTGAAATTTCTAGTTTTCTAGTTTTTGTTTTTTTCTCTTCTCACTCGAAATTCAGTGAGCCTGAGAAATATGTAAGAAATGAGTTTCGCTTACGAAGGTCCACAAAATAGGGATGAAAAAAAAGGTGTTTTCAAATTCACTATTTACTATGTGGAACTCTGGACTGGACATGTGGTGTGGACATTAGAGCTCTTGATACCCGGGTACCCGATCCATGGACCGGGTACCCGATGATTTCGGGAATTACGCGGGTACCCGAGTACCCGGGTATTTTCATGGTTCGGGTACCCGGGTACCCGGGTATTTGAAACATAACGATCGTGTATCCAAGTACCCGGGTACCCGGGTACTCGGTACGCTTACGCGATGAAGCTTAAGTTGTTTGAATAAATGGATGCGTTTATGAAGGAAGTTTTTAATAACATTTTCTATTTCAATTGCAAGAAATTGCAAGTTGGAGGTGGATTATTATGAATATGTAGTTTATTATTGTCATTATATGTAGATTAGATACTCTTAGGATGGATTTCGCTGGTCCTTATAGCAGTACATAGTTTTTTGTGCTGTTTTTTTTTTTTTGTAATTCATTAAAAAATGTCATTGGTTATGATTTTATTAGGGGTTGAAAAGATATAAAACCGATTTTGTGCGTCGTCGTCGTCGTCGTCGTCGTCGTCGTAGTCGTCGACGTCGTCGTCGTAGTCGTCGACGTCGTCGTCGTAGTCGTCGACGTCGTCGTCGTAATCGTAGTCGTAGTCGTAGGTAGTCGTAAATAAAGAAGAAAGAAAGCTGTTGGCAAGTGTTTGTTGATTTATTGTTGTTGCAAGATGGTACGAAAAAGAAATGCAAGTTGTTTTTGGATAATGATAGTTGAAAGGGATGATTTTATTGTGTTGGCTAATCACTGTCCTGGTATAATCTATGAGTGGAGTTTGCGATCAGTTTTGTGTTATTTTTTTCTCAATTTTGAGATTTTGAGGAAACAAATAAAAAAATTGCTATGATTGCTACCACCTGAAATTTAAAATATAATTTCGAATTCAAAATAAAAAGAACAGGTAGTTGGTGCGTTTGCTTTTTTTTTTGTAATTCATAAAAAATGACATTTGGTAGAAAATATTAGATGGATTATAATTTTAATGGGGTTGAAAATTGAGATAACCAATTTTGTGTGTTGCCGTCGTTCATCTGTTTATGATTGGTCTTTTTCTTAGCCACAGGTCAATAAAGAAGACAAAAATCTGTTGGCAAGTGTTTGTAGGATCTCTACGATAAAAGTAAAGACTGACCTCAGTTGCAGGATTTTTAATTTGGGTTTTTGCATGTCATAAAAATTTATTAATGTTTGGGTTTCTCTACATGACCCACTCGTAGACACCAGGGCATTTTTAACAATTACGATGAATGGTAACGTACATTGTAGGTAAATTGAGAAAAAAATAACACAAAACTGATCGCAAACTCCACTCATAGATTATACCAGGACAGTGATTAGCCAACACAATAAAATCATCCCTTTCAACTATCATTATCCAAAAACAACTTGCATTTCTTTTTCGTACCATCTTGCAACAACAATAAATCAACAAACACTTGCCAACAGCTTTCTTTCTTCTTTATTTACGACTACCTACGACTACGACTACGATTACGACGACGACGTCGACGACTACGACGACGACGACGACGACGCACAAAATCGGTTTTATATCTTTTCAACCCCTAATAAAATCATAAACAATGACATTTTTTAATGAATTACCAAAAAAAAGCACTAAAAAACTATGTACTGCTATAAGGACTAGCGAAATCCATCCTAAGAGTATCTAATCTATAATGACAATAATAAACAACATATTCATAATATTAATAATCCACCTCCAACTTGCAGTTCCTTGCAATTGAAATAGACAATATTAATGAACCACCGTCATTATTTTTATTAACTTAAAAACTTCCTTCATAAACGCATCCATTTGTTCAAACTACTTTAGCTTCATCGCGTAAGCGTACCGAGTACCCGGGTACCCGGGTACTCGGATACACGATCGTTATGTTTCAAATACCCGGGTACCCGAACCATGCAAATACCCGGGTATCCGGGTACCCGGGTAATATTGAATACCTCGGGTTCCCGGATACCCGGGTATTATTTCGAGTACCCGGTCAGAGTCAAGAGCACTATGGACATACACAAAAATGCATCTACATTCTACATACGTATTATGTTATCTGCACTTAGAGTTGTTGTTTTTCTTTCTTCTTCGCAAATTTTGTAATTTGCGATTATGATGGTTTTGAGGTTTGATGACATTTGTGTTCGAATTGTTTCTTTTTTTGGGTTACTGACGAACGATTTTAATTTTTCTTTGGTTTCATCTCTATATTTATCTATAAAGAGACGTAGGGGTGTCTTTTGAAGAGCTTTGATCAAACATGATTTAACGATGATAGAAAAATCAAAAAAGTGATTGCCTCAATTCTGTCTTTCCTTGAGTATTTAGGCAAAAGTTACCCGAATATCTTCAACTAATTGTTCTTTAGCCGATTTGTGTCACGGTTTTGAGATTAAGTATTTGTTTTTTTTTTTTTTTAAATAGGCAAAAAATTACTCACTACAAAATTTTTTTATTATTCCAAAATGCATTGGGGTTTATTTTTTCAAGGTTTCAAGGAATATAATATAATATAATAAAATTTATTTTTCAAAACCAACCTACGAAAGTAATAATATTATGAAGAAAAATGATTCCAAGGAATCAAAAATTATTTTTTGTCATCTAGTTATCTTACCTTTATGTACTAAAGCAAAATAAAATCAAGCTTTTGTTACCTATACAAAAACAAAACAAGATTAGGTCAAGATTAGAAATTAGGTTGAATTTTATAATTCTAAAACAAAGATCTCAAAGAAACAAAAATTAGTTTTGAACAGCAATATTACTTATACAATACTAATTTATTTCATGGTTTTATATTCTACGTCTGTTCATAAATGTTTTCTGAATTATATCCGTGAATATCAATGTGTTTCTATTTCTTAGAGCCATAGCATAAAAATCTGAAAGCATTTATTGCTTTAAGTTTTATTGATTGATAATCCTAAGAAATGGCACACACCACCACGAAAAAAAAGATCGTTTCCTCATTTCGTAACAGGTTTGTTCTTCTTCTAAAAGAATATTACGATCCCACCAGCATAGAGAAACGAGAGGAAAAAAATGTCATTGCTACAAAAAACAGAAGCAAAACAAAAAACCAAAAAAGAAACAAAACCCTTTACATAATCCTAAGAAATGGCACACACCACCACGAAAAAAAAATCCTTTCCTCATTGCGTAACAGGTATTTTACTTCTCAAGCCAATGGACTTGACTCATTTTCAAAAAATACGCGCATTCATGTAAATATGACAAATGTAGGTATACCTTTGTATATGGAATTTATAGTATTTTCAGCCTCGAGAATTTTTGGTTGGAGAGTCTACCCGTCTTGGCGCTGTCAGTTTTTCTATATACAAGATTTTAGTTCTGTATCGCGTTCCGGACGTCGCTGTCGTCGATTCACGAGGCTGCAACTACTATAAATTCCATATACAAAGGGTATACCTACAAAGTACAGTGAAACTTCTCTTGGCCGGACACCCACGGTGCAAAATTTTTTGTCCGCCCAAGAGAAGTGTCCGTCCAAGAGAAGATAATTGTAATTAAAAGAAAACGTTTTTTATATGTTTTTCTTTTTGGTGGCATCCTATGAAAAATGGTTTTTGTAAGCAAATTAAACAAACAAAACCGCAACAAAGAAAATACAAACCTTTTTTAATTAAACAAAACAAAAACTAGCAAGACACTTTTCATAACGTACCGAAGCCGGTTGCACCAAACGAATGAGGAAAAAACAATAAATTACGCAAACGCATTGGCGCAAAATTATAGTCCGCTAATGAACAATTTTAGTGTGATACTAGCTTAAAATGACGTTTGAGTCATGTCTGAAACGTCATTTTAAGCTAGTATCACACTAAAATCGTTCATTAACGGACTATAATTTTGCGCTATTGTGTTTTGTGGTTCTGTTCTTATTCGTTTAATACAGCTGCTTCTCACCAATACATTCATATAAACTTGTTTTATCAAGTTATGTATGCGAAACATCCCTTAAATGTAGTTTCTATTTGGAAATGGATCCCGTTACAAACATTTCTCACTCTTTCTGTCCGGCCAAGAGAAACAAATTTTTCAAATTTGCTTGTTTTCGCTGTCCGTGTCCGTCTAAGAGAGTGTCCGGCCAAGAGAAACAGTTTTATATGTAACTTATATGGAGCAAATTCCGTTCAAAAAAAAGTGTCCGCCTAAGAGAAGTGTCCGTCCAAGGGAAGTGTCCGTTAATGGAAGTTTCACTGTACATAGTAAGTGATCACAATTGCCTATCTATATTCCTGCATATCATAAACATTCCAGAAGTATAAAAAAAAAAATGAATTTTCATTCTCAAACGAATTCTATGAGAACATTTGGAATGAAGATTTTTTTCTCTATCCTATGAAAAAACAAAAACAAGGGAGAAGAGAATGAAATATAAAACAACGCCACCTATTTCAATTCGTTTGAAATGAGTACCTTAGGGTGTGTGAGCAAACGCGATTTTTCTTGTAAAAATCTACAAAAATTATCCATTTTCGAATATTAACATAAAATAAACGGGTTATCATAAAATTATTTTAGTTTCTGATTTCTATATAAAAAATATGAAACAAAATTATAAAAAAATATTTGAAAATATTGTTTGCTGCATTCTCCTCATAATTGATACACAAATATTGACTTTTTTAAATGCATTTTTAAATATGTTTAGATTTTTTTCGTTTTTTTCTGAAAACATTACTGAGTCGAAGAGACATTCAATTTTCATAAAAAAATACTTTTGTTTTTGAGACAAACTAAATGGGGCTGGAATCTTGTTCGCCGCAGAATATTCTAAAAAAAACATGCAATTTTTTTACTTTGCACCTCAAAAAAAAATTAGTAAAATAATTTATAAAAAAATTAAAAAAATAATGTGATATTATGTATATTTCGACAATATAAGAAAAATATTTTCAATTTTGTATCTTTTCTACTTTAGAAATTATGCCAAATAAATCACACCTACTTTTGCTAAATTTTCCCTATTTTTCATGTTTTTGTTAATTTTTTTTGACGAAACTGGACAAAATATTAAAGAAAAAGCCACGTTACTAAGTTGTGAGACATTTAAAGAATAGATAAAAAATATAAAAAGAATAAAAAATTAATTTTTAAGGCAACAAAACTTTTCCACCGCAAACGTCTCCAAAAATTTCATAATTTTTCGTTATGCATGACCCTTTTGGGATGAAATACATTTTTAATATTTTTTTTAGCTAAATAACTTCTTAGCTTATTAAATGTTTAATCTTTACTCGCTTATTTCATTTAAATATTTGGAATATTTTGGGAGCTACACAGACCAACGAAATTTTCAATTGGAAACCTAGCCTTAAGAGCCTAAGAAATAGATAATAACACAGAAGGACATTTTTTTAAAAGTTGCCATCTTTTTTCCTTCTTCTCAAAAGGAGCCCAATGATTGCATTTATCTATTTATAAGCCGAGAAAGTCATCGACAATGACTCTCTATTCCAGCGGTTCTCAATCTTTTTTGGTGACGGAACCCTTTTGGAAAACGAAATTCTTAACGGAACCCTACAACTATAATAAAACAATTGTTTTGAAAAGTGTGTTCTTTATTAAGAAGCATAGGAACAGTGCAATGGAACAGTCAATTATTAGTGACTTACATAACAAGCAACTGCACCAGTCTCCGGACAGGCCCCAGAGTCCGGACGATTTTGCCTTTATTGTAATAAAAGAGAAACTAAACACAGAATTTGCAAAAAAAAACAATAAAATACAGAAACAGTAACATTTTCCACATATACATACGAAGTTTCTAGCCGATCGAATGTATAACGGAAAAGTTATGGGTGGTTTAAGCAACAGCCCCTGCTGTTCTGATGTTTTCTTAGCAAAAAAATGGTGGCCGACCTTGGAAGAATATACTGGAAATAGTTGATCTTGTGAGATCTTGCAATCAAATGGAGTTTGTTTCAAAGAAAATATAATGAACTTCCAATAACTAAAGAAAAAAATTGAGTTTTGCGTTTTTTAACCTTTCTATACTCGCGCGTTTTGACAGTACACGTATACTCGCGCACGGTCTCTCAGACCGAAATCTTATCTCGTCTACATTTTCGTGAATATGTATTTTACAAATTGTTTTTGCGGTTTATTTTAAAGAAAGTAATATATTTAAATGAAACAAATAGAAAAACATAGCAACTTTGAACTTTATTCGGTAGCAATTACATTTTATGCAAGCCTCTCAAAAAATTCAGTTTTTTTTTGGACCTTAACTTATAAAATAAAAATAAATATTTATCTCAATAAAAAATAAAAACAAATTATGAATTCATTGAAACAAATAACAATAATTATAAAAAAGTATAAAAAGAGATTTAGTTTTCATAATTGTTCAAATCGTAGCAATCTGAACATACCATTAGTGCATGGTCAAAAAACCAATTCAAAACGGTTCCTAGAAATGTTGTATATGTAAAATATATATATACACATATATAAAGTATATGCATACACATAAGCATATGCAAAATATAAACACCCCTAACGTAATACAAAATTTACCACCCACTATTTCTTCTAAAATTTGAAAATTACTTAACCAAAAACTCTAACACCTGTACTCGCGTCGGTCTGACAGACCGAAAACTAACAAAATATGCAACAAGTCTACCTAAGAGGTGCGCTTGCGCCCATCTAATCGAAAGAAAATACTTATTTAGGAAGCTACTCAGAATTTCAAAAAGACAGCGATTTTATTTTTCAAGGAAACTAAGAATTAATGATTTGTCGGTCTGAGAGACCAATGCGCGAGTATAGGAAGGTTAAACGATTTTTTTAAGTGTCCGGACACTGGTACCAAAAATAGCCCAGACAGCTCCAAGCTCCAAGGTTTTATTTAATTTTTTTTATGTTCAAATTCTTTTTGAAATCCTTAATTTCCTTGTCAAAAGTACTTGTTTATATCTAGGATAAAAATTTTCCATTATCATCCCTCCGGTTGATTAAAAATGAAAAAAAAAACTCTAAAAGTTGTATTATCACTATTTATTCTTTGTCACACAAACACAATATTTTGAAATCAAAATGGTGTAAATCGATCGTGCGATATCTAAAGCTGAAGGGAATATCAATATTTTCCTTGAGAAGAAATGTACAGAATTGATACAATCAGAATGCAGCAGTAAAACAAGAAAAACTTTTTTCTAGCAAATATGTAACTGTAAAAAGGAGGTGTTTGGAAAATGGATGTAGGTTATACAATGAATGCATTCAGATAGTAAAAATGGATTTTTCTATTGGCAAAAATGAATCAATTCAATACATTTTATATGAAATTTTTATTGTATTATCAAAGATAACAGTGAGAGGTGTATTTTTTTTTGCGGAACCCCTACAAGGCTATCACGGAACCCTAGGGTTCCGCGGAACACACTTAGAGAATGGCTGCTCTATTCCATTTCTTTTGTTCACCAGGAACAAGGCAATCAATTCCAAAAAATGATTCAAGTTGCAATTTAATTCAATTTCCTTTAATTTTCCTTTCAGAACGAACAAAAAACAGTTTTTGTGTACAATTGAATTGTTCGAGCATGATTTTCAGAAGTGTAATGGGAAAGCCATTTGAACAAATGCAGCCTCCTTCGCAACATCTCTTGGGATAAGGTTAACAGAAGACTCTTTAATCAACTTTAAAGAAAATAAAAAGAAGAGAAACGTTCTTCTGAAAAAAAAGGTACAGGGTCCTTTGTAAGAGTACAAAGAAGCAACTCTTCAATTTCAATTTTTTTTCACGTAGTGGTGCACTGCAAGGGTTGTTGGGACTGTGATGACAGAAAAGAAAACCAATGCACACAATTCTCAAACTGACAATAAGAGAATACACTTTCCTGTTTTATTTTCCGGAAAATAGAAATCGCCTAAGGATATTCATTCCAAGAAAAATTCTTTGCAGGAAGTGCAGTTCTTTCCTCTCAATTTGTTGCACTTAAGATTGGTAGTAAAATATACTTTTATTTGCTCAAGGTAACCAAGCACAAACTGAAGCTTGTAAGGACGAACAATGAAATATCGTAATATTGTTATACAGTCAATTCTGGGGTCGAATCACGGCATCAGTGATCGAATAATACGTGACTGAATTGTGTGCATTTGGCACTACCTCTCACGTTATCGAGTTATCTATCGAGTAACTAGTACAATAATTTCAGATTCTGTCTTCAGTTATCGAACTGAATTTCATTCGAAACATAAAGAGCTCACGGATAGGAGGAAAATATGTAAATATTATTGTTTGATTTATTTATTATGAACATTTTAACCAATAATCTTTTTAGGTCAAACTTAAATACATTAAATAGCCAGCAAAAAAATATGATGGCCGAAATAAATGAGAATTATTTTTTTTACACACTATCAGAATTGGTCGTATGGGCTTATAGCAAGCACATTTTACGACCAATGGTTTGTCGACACAGGAACTGTGTTATACCACCGGCTCATCACTTAGTGTGGTGTTAGTTGTTAGTAGGCAAATAACGAAACTATAACAAATAACACAGCACACATAAATAATTAACATAAAAAACAAAAAACATGACAAAATTAACATAAAACATTTAAGAGAGTGGAACACTGGTTTTTAAAATTATTTTAAGTTGAGTTTTACTTAAATTAAAATCAAAAAGTTGTGAGTTCCAGTTTATAAGTTTACCCATGCGTGTCAAAGGCTCATGCATTCCATAATTTGTTCGGTGCATAGAGATCCTAATCAAATCCTGACTACGGAGATTATAACCTCCCCCTCGATAGCAAAACAGATTTTTACAGAGAAGGTCAGGAGCATCCGTGACTCCAGTAATAATTTGATGGAAAAAAACAATGTCATTATTATTTCTTCTCTGTTGAAGTGTTTGCATCTTAAGGATTGACAAACGGTTTTCGTACGGAGGGACATTGAGGGGATCAATCCACTGAAATCCTTTTAACAAAAAACGAGTGAAATTCCGTTGCACAGATTCCAATCTTTCAATATAAATATTATAGAAAGGAGACCATACCTGCGATGCATACTCCAGATGGGGACGAACCAAGCTGTTGTATAAAACACTGGTAACATTGGGATCGCTGAATTCTTTTGACCACCGTTTGATAAAACCTAACATGGAATTAGCTTTGTTAACGATGCCGTTAATGTGCTCCGAAAAATCTAAATTAGGTGTAAAAAGAACTCCAAGGTCCTTAACAGTTAAAACGCGCGTTAAAATGTGGTGTGAAATGACATAGTCATGAGATGAAGGTGAACTTTTTTTTGAGAAAGTCATCGTTTGACACTTTGTCGGGTTTAGATTTAAACTGTTCTTTTCACACCATACTGTGAAACGGTTAATATCGTTTTGTAGTAAAATACGATCATTTGCAGAAGCTATATTTTTATATATCTTCATATCATCCGCGAAGATGAGAATTTCACTATTATTTACACATAACGGTGCATCGTTGATAGCTAATATAAAGAGAAGGGGTCCCAGATGGCTACCCTGTGGAACACCTGATTTAGCAAAGTATGATTTAGAGTAACGATTTCTAAATTTAACCTGATAAGACCTGTTTTCAAGGTAAGACACAATCCACGTTATAAAAAAAGGTGGGAAGCCGTAAGAAATTAATTTAAACTTTATAATCTCATGAGATAGTTGATCAAAAGCCTTTGAGAAGTCCGTGTAAACACAATCGACTTCATGGCCATATTCCAAAGTTTGCAAACATTTATTCAAAAAAATAACCAGATTTGTGACAGTAGATCGTTTTTGCATAAAGCCATGCTGTTGATTGCAGATAACATTTCTACAGTTAAATGCCAAAGTGTCACATACTACTTGCTCAAACAACTTTGGAATACATGAAAGCTTAGAAATCGGTCTATAATTGCAGATATTATTCTTATCACCTTTTTTATATACGGGAGTTATAAAGGCACTCTTCCATAGTGCGGGAAATTTGCCTGATTTTAAAGATAAATTAAAAATGTTTCGCAAGGGAAGAGCTAAGCATGACCTACATTTTTTCAGGACTACGGGTGGAATTCCATCAGGTCCAATAGAAAAATCTTCTTTAAGAAGTGACAGAAATTGTAAGATTTTATCATATTCTACTGTGATATTATTAAAAGACACTTGCGGACAGTTTTGCAAATATTTAAAGTAATTTTCGTCCACAAAAACTGGCGAATCAATGAAGGATTGTTTAAAATTGTTTGCAAAACCGTCACAGATGTCAGAAGTCGTGGTCAGGGTAAGATTATTGTAAGTGAAGTTAACAGGGTAGCCGTCACACTTTTTTTTAGAGTTAATGAATTTCCAAAAGTTCCTGGGATCTGATATAACAGAAGCCCCCATCGACTCTAGATAATCATTATATAATTCGTAAGAGAGTTTCTTGAACTCTTCAAACAAAGATATATAAATTACTTGATTTTCCACCGTCATACACTTAATGTATTTCTTCCAGGCTTTATTTCTTTTGTTGCGAAGGTATTTAAGGTCCTTTGTATACCAGGGATGCATATTAGTATTGGAGGGAATTGTCCTTCTAATTGGTACTGCTTCTTTTAAGCAATTCGTCAAAACTGAATAAAAACTCGAAATTGTTTCGTCAATATCGTTAGAGATCGGTAAGTGTTCTATACCGGATTTGTTTAAACAATCCAAAAGCTTTTGAAAATCAGTTCTCCGAAAATCAAATGCATGTGAGCAGTCATGAGGATTACTATTGTCTAGTAAGTGACCGTTCGTGTCAAGAAAAATGTCAAGGGGTGGATGGTAGTTGTCTATGTTACATAAAGCAGAGGAAGATTCTACCACAACAGTATTAACGGCGTCGGATGAGAACACTAGATCTAGCAGTCTATTTCTATAATTTCTTATGAAACTCACTTGGTGTAAATCTGCAGAGATTATGTTGTCTAATAACTGTAGCTCTAAGTGGGATGAATTGGTTGAAGCTTCAAAATATGAATCATCGTCAGAAGGAGTCCAGTCAATGTTGGGAAGATTAAAATCACCCAATAGTAAAATATAACTGTCAAGGCTTGCTAAGCTGATAATAAAATCAATTGCTTGAGAAAGCTCAAAGAACGTAGACATCGGACTTTTCGGTGGAATGTAAACATTTAAAACATAAAGGACAAAAGATGGTTTTGATATTTTTACACATACAAGTTCGATAGTCAGATTTATTGGAAAAATTATTTGGGTTGAACAAAAACTATTTCTAACAGCAATGAGGACTCCCCCACCAACCGAATTTATATCATCGCCATGACGATCTTTACGGAAAACTAAGAACTCATTATCCATTTCGTTTCACTGTTTTGTTATTTATTTGAAAAGATGTATAGGGTGTCTCACTTTTAAAAATTGGAATTTTTTTTTTCATGCAAGTTCCAACGCTGAAATTTAACTGTCACCTCTGTTAATTCCGATTATTAAAAATGGAGCTCTTCTTGAAAGAACAACGCGTTATAATTGAGAAAACTCATTACACAACAAAAGCGACTGTGAACGGCATTCGTTACAGGAATATGATAACGGACTTCTTGTGCCCTCAATTGGATGGCATGAATTTGGACAACATTTGGTTTCAACAGGACGGCACAACCTGCCACCCCGCGCATGAAACAATCGACTTATTGCAGCAACGATTTTCAGAACACATTATTTCACGAAATTCTGATGTGAACTGGCCACCAAGATCGTGCGGTTTAACGCCGTGCGTTTTTTTTTTCTTTTGGGTTTTGCGAAATCTCGGGTTTACGCGAATAAACCAGAAACAATTCCTGAGCTCAAAAAGAAATTCCGACATGTCATCGGTGACATACAGCTACATCTCTGTGCAAAAGTCATGGAAAATTTCATGAAAAGAGTAATGGCCTGTCATCGGAGCCGGGGTCATTTGCCGGATTTTTTATTCCTTACTTAATCGAAACATGTCTTCTTTACAATAGATACTATAAAAAAAATCCGTAGCTTAGTTGGTAAGTGCGTTGGCTGCTAAGCAGAACGTCGTTGGTTCGAGTCCTACTCAGACCAAGTTTTTATTTCATCCAGACCCCCCTTTACCACTGGGCCCACTGGGCCCAGGCCCAGGGCCCCGCAATCACCAGGGGCCCCCAAATTGCTGAAACATCACTTAACCTCTATTGGTCTATTTTCAAGAAAAAAAATATTTCAGAAAAAAATGATCAGAATTCGTACTTTCCTTGCTGAACAATTTAAATCACATTCCCTGCGAAATTATATTCAAATTAAAACAGAAATATGAATATGAATAACTAACTGAGTGGTAATGCAGTTTGCTATCTGACAGAAACAACAAAAAAAAACACACATTTTGAATATCACTGTATCTGTATGAAAAAATAAAATTTCATGTCATGGGAAGACAGGTTCTGAAAACTATTGTAAAAGAAGTCAAAATGGCAAAATATTTTTCAATTAGCGTTGATAGTACACCCGATCTGTCTCATGTTGATCAACCAACATTTATTATTCGTTACGTAAGAGATCACGAGCCTATTTAAAGGTTTTTGGTCTTTATTCCAATTAACGAACATAGTTTGATTATTAAGCGAAAAAAACTGATGTTTTTGGAGGATCATGACATTTCGATAACAGATTGCAGAGGCCAAGCTACGACAACGCGGCAAATATGTCAGGAAGGTTTTCTGGTCTGCAGGCAAGAATAAAAGAAAAATGTAAATTTGCCACTTTTGTACCATGTACAAAATTTTTTCGGTATCTTCTCTTTGATGGAGT
Source organism: Sphaerophoria taeniata (assembly GCA_943590905.1). NCBI lineage: Eukaryota > Metazoa > Arthropoda > Insecta > Diptera > Syrphidae > Sphaerophoria > Sphaerophoria taeniata. The sequence continues at coordinate 192,970,877 of OX016540.1, forward strand.
TTGTTGACTGCTCATTTAGGTCCAAAAAAAGTTTTAAAAAGTGTTTTTCAAACAAGATGTTCGGCGCGAGCTGATGCAGTAAGCGCCTTATATAAAGGTCATCAAGAAATTGAAGAAGCTTTGATGTCTATCGCGAACGATTTAGGACAGGCCACGAGAGGCCAGAGAGGAAGCATTTAGTTTTTGCAAAAAAATGTCCAAGCTTGAATTTACCATACTTACAGAACATTGGAACTCTGTATTGCAAAGAATTAATAAAACAAGTACTTTACTTCAAAAACAAAATATAACCCTGGATGTTGCAATAAATTTGCTGAGTGCAATAGATGAATTTATAATTGGGCTCAGGGACAATTTTGATAACTTCGATTCATCAGCCAGACAAAAAAACCCGGATTCCGAATATAAGAACCTTTCTGAAAGGATGAAGAAGAAGCTCACGCCAGACTTTTTTTTGACGGTTCTGGACCCTCAGTAATTCTGACTGGGAAAGAAAGATTTAAAATTGAAACATTTCTTCCCATTGTCGACACACTAAGCGTTCATTTGAAACAGCGACTAGGTTCGTATACGAAGATTGGCCAACGTTTTGACTTTTTTTTTTGGATTAAAAAGTCTGAATTCAGAAGACATAAAAGAGAACTGCAAATCTTTTGCTAAATTTTACACCTGAATGCCTGAATTTAAAATACTACTTGAAAATTAGTCGACACGAAAATGAAAAAAACTGACAACATTCTAGAGCTGTATGATTTTTATAACTAATAAAATTGAAGATGAATTTCCAAATTTTGAAATTGCACTAACAATTTTCTTAAGTATGATGGTGACCAATTGCAGTGGGGAACGTTCCTTCTCTAAGTTAAAAAGAATCAAAAACGAACTCAGAACTACAATGATTCAAGAAAGATTGACATGTTTGTTGCTGATGTCAATCGAAAGCGACATCCTCAGAGGCATCGATTTTGAAGATGTGATCAATGATATTGCTAATCTCAAATCAAGAAAAAGACCCCTTCAATAAATATTCCTTTCTTTTACCTGAAAAAATATAGTCTGTGTCACTATATTGTTCTTAAAGTTACATTCTCAATAACTTATTTAATTGTCTGTTATTTAAATTTTTTTTTTGAATTTTTATATAAAATATTTATTTTTTGTTTTTATTTTTACATTGTTTATGTTTAAATTTTAAATGCTGCAATAACTATTTATCTTTTTAATGAATTAAAAAAAATGTATTTATTTAAAAAATAAAAAGAATAAATATCAATTCAAAGTTATGTGATTTTTTCTGTATACCTTTATTACACAACATAACATTTGTTATATAATCACACAGGGGCCCCATTTTCGAAAAGTGCCCAGGGCCCCCAAAAGGGTAAAGACGGCCCTGATTTCATCTTTCACGGGTACTGCCTCTTGCGAAGACCTGACAAATCTTCCAAGAGTATTAATCTGTCATGAAAAAGTGCTTCTCAACTTTGCCGTTCGGAATAGGCGTTAAATTGTAGGTCCCCTCAATTCTTCACACGCACTCAGAGAATTGTTGATGAGAGTAAGCCACATAGGCCTTGGCTCTTCAAGAGCTGTCGCGCCACTCTATTTATTTTTTTATTTATTTATATGCACGTTTGTCAACAAACATGTTGGTCCTTATCACTGGGCTTTAGACCAGGAAAGACCACCATCACACTATGGCAGATTCTGGCAAAACCCATGAGCTCCAAATCGATACTTACCGTCTTCTCTTCGATTTTAAGGCCGTGTATGTCAGCATCTAAAGAGAACAACTGTATTGTCCATGTCCATGTCCAGTTTTGGCATCCCTATGAATATTATTCGTCTGAGCTGGATGACAACGGAGAACACAAACTGCTCTATTAGAGTCGATAACGCCCTCACCAACACCTTCGATGCTTGCATCGAGGTGAATGGAGGAGAAGATTTAAAAACGAACTGTATGCGTCTCACGAGACACTGAAAAGAGTAAAGTACCAACGACTCAAATGGTTTTGCCACGTGGAGGGTATGGATACCCATGCTCCCGCCCGTAATAACTTCGAATACACTCCAAAGGGACGACACCAGTATAGGAAGAAAGAGGAAGCGCTCACGTGGGGCGTGTGAGTTAAAGATGACTTCAACAAACTTGGTTTGCGAAACTGGAGGCAACCTAGTATAGACCAAGCTGGCTCTAGATGGTTTGTTGGTTGAGGCATAGGTCCAACACCGACTGTTGTGCCACCTTAAATAAGTAGTAAGTAAGTAACTATATTTCTAAATAAACCCTCTCTAAGATCCATTATCAGTATAACAACTAGGGCATAACCTACTTGACTACCATAAAAAAAAAAATGGGGCTTAGTACCGATGACCTTTGTAGAGGCTGTGGTAATGAAGACGACCATGAAGACACTGCTCATTTTCTCTGCCACTGTCTCTCACTCTGTCTTACTAGGAAGAAAACTCTAATCAACTTCTAACGAACTAAAGGAACTATCCGAACTGCCAGGTAAAAGCTTGCTGAGCTTTGTCAAGTTATTTATTTTTTATGAAGTTACAATACTTCAGGGTACCACAATGGATCTACATTGATCTTAGTCTGACGGTAACAACACCAACTATCAGCCCACTAAACCTTAGGTACTTTACCTAACCTAAGTTATTATGTTTCTGATAATCTGTAACAAAAAACGTAGGTAAGGCCTTCCTTCCCATTTCAAAAAATTCGTTGCAATCCACATAGACAAGATTTTTTTCATATTTCCTTAGCAAAGAGTAATCAAAAAAACCTAAATAGACAACATCTATTACACCGGTCAACATGAATTTTGAGTCTGAGTTCTGTACCGCGGATTTTGATTACTTATGCCTAACTAAAAAATATAAAAATATTTTTACATTATAAAGTTTGCTTTTGTAGCTACCAGAACGAAATTTCAAAGGAGAACCGGCATTTTGGCCTAAGAACCAATAGCGACATGATATATATCAATGGAAAGGTTTCTTTGTCTACTTTAACTTTTGATATGGCAGTAAGTCCCAAATCGCTGTGTGGAAAAAGTTATTGCACAATAAAGTCATTGACAAGTAAGAAGTGATTTCTTGTTTTCATCTTGACCTTGGATCCAATAACGACGTGATGTATATCAATTGATAGGTTTTCATGTGTACTTTAACTTTTGTTTCGGCAAAAAGTCCCAAAGCGCTGTGGGGAAAAAGTTATTGCACAATTAAGTCATTCAAGGAAAAAAATAAGTTATGTTTTGTTTTCTTTTGTAAAGCTTTTCTAGTATGATGAAAGCAAGCAAACACTTTTTTTTTTGAATGACTGAATTGTGCAATAACTTTTTCCCCACAGCGATTTGGGACTTTTTGCCAAACAAAAGTTAAAGTACACATGAAAACCTTTCAATTGATATACATCACGTCGTTGTTGGATCCAAGGTCAAGATGAAAACAAGAAATCACATCTTACTTGTGAATGAATTTATTGTGCAATAACTTTTTCCACACAGCGATTTGGGACTTACTGCCATAGCAAAAGTTAAAGAAGACAAAAAAAACCTTTTCATTGATATATATCATGTCGTTATTGGTTCCTAGGCCAGCTTCCATACATTTTTGCCGGATCTCCTTTGCTGGAAAAACCCTATTTTCAGTTTTATTTATATTTTAAAGGAAAGCAAGTTATGAATTATAAATATTTTTTAAACTTTTACTATATAAAAAAGCTAAATAAATACAAAAATTCAAAATCAAATGTAAAAACAAAGTCTAAAAGTGAATATTTTTTGTATTTCTCTTGTGAAAGTAAGAACTTTCTCGTATGAGGCCCCAAATGTAATCACCCAGCACCTGCGGTATCTGGGGGGAAAGAGGCGTGGGAATTTCCAAAAAAAATATTTTCATTGTATTGTCCTTGATAACGTTGTTCGAAATTTATTATATCTTGGTGGAAGCGTTCCCCCTGCTCTTCTGAATATTTACCCAAGTTATCTTTAAATTTGTCTAAGTGCACATGAAGCACGTGCACTTTAAGTGACATTCTGCAACTCATGACTTTGAAGCTTACAAGCATATTAGAAATCAGCTGACCCGAAGACTTCGTTCTGCCTCAATCGATAAAGAAAAGACTTAAGCTTTTGTGACCCGTTACCCTCTACCTGCTACCCCACTAATTTCTACCCGCTTCCTCACTACTTCGCTACCCAGCTGATACCCTAATACCTGCATCCCACTTCTTCTACGTGCTACCCGCTAATTGCTATCCGCTAATCTGTTACCCCGCTACCCACACTCCGATACGCATCAACCCAATTCTCCGGGCAATAAAGGGCTTGGTCGATTTTGTAACCGAACATTCCCTCAAAAATTGGTGCAAAACACTCCACTGGTAAAAAAGAAGTAAGTCCTTAACGATCTTGCATGAAATTTGTATATATATAAGAAAACAATGTTTGCTGGGCCAGGAAGTAAGATCGTAACAGCTCAGAAACCTTTGCTGGCTCATGCACAACAACTATGTTGAGGACCATCACATGGTCAAATGCATATAGTTAACGTTCTATAGGGAAAATGGGGTTTCCACATTTTTTACCATATCTTATGAACGGCTTGGCTGATTTTGTACAAAAATTCCGTCAAAATTTGGTGCCAAACGGTCCAAGCGTTCGAGTTTTCGCTTGCCGCTTAGCCTCTTGACACCTACAGGCCCCCACATCTCTCTCTTGCATCATAATTGCAAAGGCTCTTGAAAAAATCTAACAAAGTACGAAATGTAAACTTTTCGTGATATTTACCGCAAACGCAAACTTTAATAATCATTATTGGAGTTTCTATTTACTTTTCGATGCACATCATCAGAAAATATAGTTTAAATAACAGACTCAAAAAAAAATTTTTTTTGTTGACCTGTGTTATTATTTTACTATTAAATGCCCAAGTCTTCATGAAAAGCCTTCTTCGTTTTTAATAAAACCTCAAACAAAGATCCCATCCCATAAAAGCCTTAAAAAAATATGAGAAAATAGCAAAATGGTTTATGGCGCATTGCCCATTATGATTCCTTTTGCATTGTGGTGTGAGTAATCGTTTTGCTTGATGTTCTGAAGCCATTATTACCATAAGGCTACTTAAACGATAGCAACGGACTCGGTCAATAGACAACGAATAAAGAAAAAAAATATGATTTAAATATTTTTATGTTGTCCGCATAAAAAATGCGGTTTTCATGTTTTGTTCATATTAGGCGATTGTCAATTGGTGCGAAGCAAAAGAGGTTTTTATAAGGAATGGGAAGATCTAGCTGAAGCGTGTGGAATAACCCTAGGAATAAATCTAGATGAATCAAGTTTATGGAGACCTCTATTGTACGGTCTTATCAAACAAGTAGACCTTAGACATAGGGCAAAATACGAGGAAGATGCGGATGGATCTCTTCACCGATTGATTTATAATCGCCTGGACTATTCACTCAAAGAAAATAATTATTTCAAAGATTGCAACGATGCAACAACACAATTTCAATGATGTTCCGCTTACGAGGAGAAGTGCTGCAGCTCAATTACATACCACATCGAAGTGACTTGCCAATTATATGCGATTTATGTAACAGGAGGGAACGGGAAGATATCCTTCATTTTCTGGGTTGCTGTCCTGTTTTACGAGAAATAAGAAGAAACATATTTGAAGAAGATACCTTATCAGAGGAATATTGTATACTTTTATTAAACCAAATGAATGTAGAAAAGATGTATGAGTTTCTAAAAATTGCTCTTAAATATAGGAACAGAATTATTGTAAATGGAGATTTTTAAAAGTCAGAACACAAAATTACATAGGTAAACTTAAAATTTTAAATTAAAGGCGTATTTATACTCAACTAATTTATAATGTTAATTGGATTGTCAATCTGGCAGACGGCAATGCCATGCTCAAATGATTTAATGTATCATAAATAATGTATTCAACCCCTTTAAAATTATGAACCAATAAAATCTAAATCTAATCTAATCTAATCTAAATCTATTAGGCAATTGTCATTAAGAATTCCTCGGTTGAAGAAATAAGTCCATCTGAGAACTCACCCCTTAACTGCTCCTACAAAGTTTATAAATCCAATTGTCATTTTCAGCAGTCGGTTGAATTTCATTTTGGACCAGTCTTACAATCTATATTTTTAAAGACCTTTGGGAGGTATTTAACACAAGCTTCGAAAAGGTATCAATATCAACCCAATTCCGATTCACGTGATGTAAAAGGGTGTAAGGCGTAAGGCTAAAAACACACCGAAGCGGACAGACGAACTTTTTGTCTTTCGACAAAAAGTCGCGGACACAAGTCCATTGCTCTTACGAGGCAGCACACACCGAACAAGACACGATACGACAAAAAGTCGTGTCCGTCCGTCGGTTGCAGTAAATACATGGGGTTGTATAGGAGCAAACCACACCAAAGAAGACAAAATGTCCCGGACAAAATGTCGACGCCTGAAAGTACATGTACACACCGTCTTATGAAGAACCACACACCAAAGTGAACAAGACAAACAAACAGATTTCGACAAACGGACATGTCGGTTGCTCATAGTTGGATTTGTATTTTATTGCGATATTTCTTGTTGTATTTTGTTCAATTTGGTATGGATGTTGTTGTAATGGTAAAAAGAATTAAGAACAAGAAGAATTAAGAAAAACGTAGAGATTTCTTTTGTGTGGATGTTTGTGTGGATGTTTTCTTTGTTTGTCCGCTGGCAAAACACACCGAGTGCGACAACGACAAAATGTTTTGTCTGTGTCGTCCTCGGTGTGGGGTGGATTACGAGTACGACACGACTTTTTGTCTTGCGACAAGCAAACGTTTTATCCGCTTCGGTTTGGGGTTGGCCTAAGGGTATACTAGTATTGCTAAGAGACAACGTCTACGTCATGATACCCGTCGTTGTGCGTTGTACGCACAATTGGCACCGTGAAAGATGAAAATAAAATTTGGGATCCAATCCCATGAGAATGAAATCATCGACCGCATCAGCTCAGCCAATTTGTCAAACGAAATTGAAGTCGAATTTGTTCTATTTGAATTCATTCACAACCAACCTTCTGTTGCTTAATTTTGATTGACAGACGGATTGCCTGGAATCTTTCACGGAATTATAAGGATTTTAAAGTTTGTTTCTCCCTAAACCTAAATATATTAGACTTTTCACGGAATGGTGTGCAAGAAATAAAATAAGCAATCATAATTTTTGAGATTTATTTATTGGCAAAGTTCAGAAACAGAAATAGATCAATCAGTTAGAATAATTCATTTCATTCGAATGAAAAGAAAAAAATGTGTATCGCGGTCCTTTTATCGTTTTTCTTTTTTTCAATAAAATTTTAGATACTTCACCTCCTTGAAAGCAAAAGTTTTGACATTTTGATTTGAATTCCGAGCAATAAATCCTAAGTATTGTGAATAGACTCTTCATATTTTGTAATTTAAATCTTCTTGGCCATAAATCAATCAAATTCTCAATTTGAATACATATTATGCAAATTATTGTTTTACTTCTTGTGCTCAGTAAAATTCAATAGAAAATAAGACAATTTTATGATTGAAGGAAGAATGGTTTGTTCGAAATGTACGCAAGTATTCCGAGAATGGGTATTAAAAATTAATGAATACAATATGTTTTCGATCGCGAAGAAAGAGTGGACTGTAATAATCCTGAAATAAAAACTTGACCTAAAATGAAACACAAGGTTAACGTAGAAAAACAGGCAGGCCTGTAAAAAACCACGATCTATCCGTTTATTCTATCGACTCTCTTTCGCGAGTTCTCTTATTAGACTGACTCGTACAATAAGCTTTCCTTCTTCTCGAAGGTAAAATATTTCTTAATACATCGAACATGAGCTTGTTTGAGCTCGATGTTCGATACAGTCCCGGCGAAAATCAACGGTTTTCCCTTCTTTCGCATATTTCTCTTTACATAAGTTGTATGCTTATCTCTATATACTTATATCTTTCCATAAGGTTACATACATGTACTTATACATCTTTCCATAAGTCTTACTCATACCATACTTATTTTACGCATATAAACCTGCCTATGTAGCGCTACAATATAAGGCCTACCTACTCATACTTAGACATGTTTGCTTATCTCTCGTCTTCTTCTTCTGTAGGTAGTATGCAGATCTTCTGTACCGGTCTCGTGAGTTGGTTTGTTGCAGTTTGGATGACCACGTTCCGCACCAGTCCATCCCTTCCTTTGATCATACCTTATACCATACTTATTTTACGCATATAAACCTGCCTATGTAGCGCTACAATATAAGGCCTACCTACTCATACTTAGACATGTTTGCTTATCTCTCGTCTTCTTCTTCTGTAGGTAGTATGCAGATCTTCTGTACCGGTCCCGTGAGTTGGTTTGTTGCAGTTTGGATGACCACGTTCCGCACCAGTCCATCCCTTCCTTTGATCATAATCATAATCCTTCCCATGGCCCATGCTGCCGGTGGGAAGTTCTCGCTCCTTATAATGCACAGTTGTCCCTCTCTCACACTGTGCTTCTCTCACCTCCATTTCTTTCTTTCCAAAAGAGTTACCAAATACTCTTCTCTCCACCTTGCCCAAAAATGCGCAAGCATCGTCTTTCGTTCCTTCCATAGCTTCACACCTCGTGAATTAGGTAGCTCATTCGTTGAAAAGGGTGATGGAAGAACCAACGGTTCGCCTACTAGAAAGTGTCCCGGCGTTAGCGCCTGCAAGTCACTTGGGTCGTCACTCAATGCTTGCAGCGGCCTTGAATTCAGGATTGCCTCAATCCCTACCAATAACGTTAAAAGCTGCTCGAAGACGTAACACCCTTAATCCCACCACTCTCTTCAAGTGCAACTTCATTGATTTGACCGCCGCACACAGGGGCCAAATGCATGAAAACCTGGCAAAAACCTAAAAAACAAATTCTGCAAATCCTAATAAAAAGTACGGGATTATATAGTTAAATACCCAAATATTAAGACCACGTGCAAATTTTTATCATGTTGTTTGTATTTTGACCATGTCATTCGTTTGAACTTGTGCTTTCTATGCAGTGGTTTAGCAGTTGTTGGTAAGGTGAAAAAACGAGAAAGTGTTCAAGTCAATTTTTTTGCAGTGAATTAATTTGTTTAATCAATTTGTTTGTGAATTCAGTACGCACAGGTTTGTCATCAATATTTATGTACAATTATAGCTGTGTGTCATTAAATAAAATTTTGGTGAATTTTAGAAAATCGTTAAATTTTTTTGATCAAAATCGTGTTTTTCAGTGTTTTCCTTTGAAGTTTTAATTATGAATGTGTCTGAATATGTCTTCGAATTATATCTTATTTGATTGTGTGTAATGTGTTCTTGTTGGATCTGCAATAAAATCCTGCGCCTTTTTGCGCTTTTAGAAAATATCTCCTCTCTAAGAGGTTAGGTTTACGACCTTTTTCTTCTTATTTTACCCATTTATTTTAATTTATTTGTAGGATCAGGTTCGAATAATTAATTAAATTTCTTGCTGATAACAAGTTTGAGGATGCTGCTTACAACATAACAATAAATATTTGTTTTTTTTATTAAATTTCGATGAATTAAGTGCCTTAAATAGTTTTTGCCAAGAATTCAGGCATTTGGCCCCTGTGTGCGCCGCTTCGTATATGCCTCCTTGATGCGGCGCTGCAGGTGTCATAAACCTTCATTCTGTCCCCTTGGCTCCGATGAAGTCAAGTGTTTCTTTCGTATGCCACAGCTCTTTCGCCTTCCGTAATTCTTTTGCCGTTGCAACGAATGCAGTGCCGTTATCGCTGTAGATTCTCTCGCACCTTCCCCTTGTGGCAATGAATCTCTCGTAACAAGCCATAAAGGCGACTGATGACAGGTCTGACACCACGTCGATATGTACTGCACTGGTCTTCAGGCATACGAAAACTGCTACCCAGCACTTCTGCCTTACAATTTGCTCGCCAGCTCTGTCCAAAGTCTTTATCTCAAAGGGCCCTGCATAATCTACACCTGAGTGTAGAAATGGCTTTCCGGGCGTGATTCTGTCTCTCGGTAAGTCCGCCATCAATTGCGTTTCGAATCGATGGTTGTATCGGATGCATACTAGGCATTTATGTATGAACCTTCTCAACTCGCTTCTGAGTCTTGGGATCCAGAATCTCTCGCGTATGTGTTGCATCATGACCTGGGTAGCTCCATGTTTGGTTGCTCTGTGAGCACTATCCATAATAAGCCAAGCTAATCTGGATCCTGTCGGCACTATGGCTGGGTGCTTCCTGCCATATTCTATCTCTGCTCTCTCCAATCGTCCACCGACTCTTAAGATGTCCGTCTCGTCTATCATGGGTTTCAGCAACTCAATGTTGCTTCTCTCCAATGGTTCCTTGCCCCTCTTGAGCGAGGAGATCTGTCTACCAAAGTATCTCTAATGTTCTTTTCGCAATAGGTAGTTGATTACCTTCTCTTTCTCTTGGGCCGTCGCACAGTGTGGCCAAAAGTAGAAAAAGTTGGCAAAAATACCTTTTTTCTCTCTTCAACTCATTAGAAAATTATTGATATGGTAAAATAGAGGTACTCTTGAGCTACACAAAACCGGTTTTTGTTTTATGATAAGTGCAGAGGAAGCAAAGTTATAGTAATTTAAAGTTCGACTATTTGACAGGTTATTTGTTCTTGATTTTCATGCAGTGCAAGAGGGTGTTTACCATTTTAAGTCGCATTTCTTTAAACAAAAAGCTATCAACTTGAAATAAAAAACGGATCCACAAGCATGTAGTAAGCTTTTAATTGATATCACATTTATATATGTTTTGCTTTAATATTGTGTTAAGAAATATGTTCGAATTTTACGTTATTTAAAAGCATTATTTTAGAAAAAGTCCTTTGAAATCGTTAACAGAAAGTATATATAGACGTGAGATGGCGTAAAACTGTTTGTGTCCTGTTATGGTCCATAGAGTAGGCTTTCGTGTGAAGTTAAAATATTTTGCCCATATTTGCCCCTCTTAAAGAAAATTGAATTTTTGTGTGAGCAAAATTGCGTAAAATATTGGATAATATCAAGGGTCTACAATTTTTGTTTTAGGTTCCAACATTAGCTTATCACACAAATTTTTATTTGAAAACCTTATTCAATCAGGTAAACGTTCAATTCGAAATAAAACTGTATTTTTGACCCAATACATACTTGGTAAATCGGATAAATTGTTCAAAACCAAAAATGCAAGATCTGCGTTTAAAAGTGTTTTATTTTATATCCAGCTTTAAAAAAGGTGGTTGAGTTCAAAAAGTATCCGTGGTACCATTTGTCTCCTACCATGCACAAAATGTTAATTTATGGTAGTATTGTTATAAAAAAAGCGCTTGTTCCTATAGGACATTTGAGACACAAGAGGCAATCAACAATTTAAATAAATATATATAGAGAGAACTTTTCACGCAAATACTCAAGAGAAAGACCAATGAAGATGTTCTTTGTGGACTCCTTATTTCATCTTCATATTTGTAACTAGTAAGCATAAACCAATAAGCCGAAAATTCAATTTAGACTCATAGTTATAGAGATGTTAGAAGCTCCATATATCATTGACACTTCAAATTACTCGGACTCAGACTCAAATCAGAACTAGTTTTATTTTTTCTTTAATTTTGTAATATAATTTGGTGTTTTCTGGTTTTTTGTTACATATTTTCATGAATTAATTTCTTTTTATGATCTGTAATCACAAATAAATAGTTATCACAAAATACGCAGTTTTAATTGTGAGTTACATAACTACATACATATTCACGTAGGTATCCTGAAATCTTATTTTTCAATAAAAACTGCAAAAATACTGATGTAGGCTAAAATTGATTTGGGGTGTTTGGATCACCCAATGCCCCCCCCCCTTACCGACATAAAAAGTATCCTATCTGCTATTTCAGACTAAAATCTATCTCTGAGCCAAATTTTACCTAGATCCGTTCAACTGCTCTGGCGTGATTGAGCAACAAACATCTCTACCTTCACAAATCCATTCATCCAAACTTTAACATTTTTAATATCACTAGGATTTATAAATATTTATTCTCAATTTTTTAATAATTGTAATTTGAACTACTCAACATCCATTTTTCTTGAACAAAAATAAATGAAAACGAGGAAAAATAATTTTTGCCAACTTTTCATATACTTGGCCACACTGTGCGTCGGCTGAATCGGATGTTTTTCTCTTCTTTCCATCTGTCGTAATGATCTTCTCTCTTTCCTTTTGTGTGATCTTTCCTGTTCTTTCCTCAGCTTAGTCTTCTTTTTGATTGCATCGATAAAGCGAAAGACGTAAGCTAACAATCCCAGTACTTTTTCTAAAGTACCCAAGTATTCGTGTATTGGAATACTCTCTCCTGTTTCTTTCGTCTTCAATGATAATGCTTCACTGAATCTCAGTACCGTCAGCACCGTCATTTCATTCCTCCCCCCATCTGAAACATTTGGCACAAAATTTTCAGATCTCCATTCCGAACTTTGTTGTGTAAGCCACTCTGGGCCATGCAACCATAGCTGACTCTTGACTAGCACTGACGGTTTCATTCCTCTACTTAGAAGGTCTGCTGGATTGTCTTTCGTCTCCATCTCTCGACTTCTGTCCTCGTTTGTATAGATGCGACTCTATTCGCAACAAACGTCTTAAGTTCACTTGGCGACTTATTGATCCAATGAAGTGCAACCAGCGAATCTGTCCATAGGTGATATTCCACCTCCTTCCATTCTATCGTCTTGATTATCTCGGTAGTTAGTCTTGCCAGCAATTCTGCTGCAGCAAGCTCGAGTCTCGGCATTGTTACCGTCTTTAATGGTGCTACCCGCGTCTTTGCGGTCAACAGTGTAGACCATATCTTTCCATCTTGATGTTCGTTTCTCACATAGATAACCGCTAAAAAGTAAACTGATCTGTTCGTAGTAGCCAATTCAACCCTAATATCGATGCCTTATCTTCTTCCTCGAACATTACTTCTCCATATCTCTCACCAGTGCTCTCGAGTTAGACTTCCACTTCCTCAGTTCAAAACCTGCACCTTTCAACACTGTGTCAATTTCTTTCGACAGTTCTATCGCTTCTCTTTCCGAATCAGCCCCAGTGGCACAATCATCCATGTAGAAATCTTGTATGATTGCCTTGGCTGCTCTGGGCGATTCTCTCTTGGCCTCTTTCGCGCATTGCATTAGTGCTCGTACAGCATTGTGTGCTGACGAGGCCATTCCATACGTGACTACCGTGAGCCAGTATTCTCTCAATCTGTCCTGGGAGCTCTCTCTCCAAAATATACGTTGGAGGTCCCATTGTTTTTTCGCGATCCTTACCATACGGAACATCATCTTGATGTCCGCACTTATGGCAACTCTATGCCTTCTAAAGCGCATCAGTATCTCATGGAGATCCTTCTGTAGCTTCTCTCCGGTCATTTGAATGTCGTTGAGGGATACTCCCTTATCGGTTTTGCAGCTGGCGTCGAAGACGACTCTAAATTTCTTCGTCACACAATGATGCGGAATGTGATAGACGATCTCTCCTCGGGATGCAAGACTTACTAGTGTCATGTGCCCCGATCTCTCGTATTTTCTCATGAAGTTTATATACTTCTCTCTCAACTCTGAGTCTCTCTCTAATTTTCTCTCTTAAGCGAAAAAACTTCGTTTCGCTATAGCCTCGGTAGAACCGAGGTTCTTTCCTGAATCTCTCAGCGGGATTGTAACTATGAATCTGCCACAGTTATCTCTCATAAGGGTGTTGACAAAATTTTGTTCCACCAGTTCCTCTTCTTTCGATCTCGAAACTATACCGCCCACTTCATCAAGAGCCCATAGCCTCTGAAGGCTTCTGTGAAGCTCTTCGTTGCTCAGATATACAGCGTAGACTTGGTCTATTCTCGCTGTCTTTCGTGTTGACTCTCGTTGCTGTCCAAGGACTATCTTTCCGAAGGTTGTCTCCATGCATAGGATACCTTCTATCTGTCTTTCAAAGGCTGGCGTAAACATCTCTGCTCTGAATTTGCAGCCCAATAGCAGATCGACTTGGCCTTCTTTCCAGTACTCCGGATCGGCAAGAGGGAAGCCATGATTCGTCGACACGAGCAGATCGCTTCGTTCGGACTGAGGGATCGTCGGTTGCCAGTTGCCTTCTTGTGGCAGCACCCAAAATTCTTGACTGACTGTTTTCCTTAAATCTAACCATGGGCTTACCTTAAGCCTCGTAGAGTGTTCGATTCTGAGAGGCTCCCCCCTTATGCTTACTATCCCTCTGGTCACTTGGTTCCTGTCAAGTGCCAGCCTTTCCATCAGTCGGTGGCTCACCAAGTTTGGCTGAGCCCCGGTGTCCAAAAGAGCCCTTATGGGACCATAGTCTCTCCCATTTTTCCAAACAACCACTTGCACTGTTGGCATAATGGTTTTCATTTCTCTATCCCTATCAATAAAAGATTTCAAATAATTTTTATTTGTAGCTTTATTACGTTTAAAGTCTTTCCACAATCTCTCGCTTGATTCTACTGAATCTCTCTCGTAGGTATTCTCCCCCAGATCTCTCGCATTCTCTCCCTCGGTTGTCTTCTGTCGCTTGATTGGCGGTGCCTCCAGTCAATCATCTTTCCTCTTTCGCTCCGCTTGTGTAGCGGTCTGTCGCTTGGTCAAAGTAGATTGCACCGGATATACTGCCTCGCTCCTTCCCGTGATCTTGATTGGACATAGCTCGCTATTATACATCTGTCGCCCAGGGCATCTTGTGCATGGGCCCTGGTAGTGGCCGGTCTTCAAGCAGTTGGGGCATATTCCTCCCTTCTGCACAAAATTGTACCTGCCGGCCAGACTCAAGGCAAGGAATTCTTCGCAGAGCCAGATGGGATGGTCCATGGATCCACAGGTTAGGCAAAGGCATCTTCTTTCCTCCCATTTTATTATGGGATCTCTCGTCTCTCCGTCCGACTCTCTCGTCTCTTCGTCCCTGTCTTGCCAGGGCTTGTGCCGATGTTGATGGCATCGGCATCTCTCGACGACGGCAGCTCTGGGCACTCTCGAAGGCTGCTGCCCTTCTCTCCAGGAAGGAACATACCTCTCGCATGGTGAGCTGCTCAGAAGTGCGGCACTCCTCCCACTTGCATGCGGTTTCTGCATCCATCCTATCGTGCAAAATGTGCACGATTATCATATCCCAGCTGTCCGTCGGGATCCCTTGCGCCTTCAGCTGGCGCATCGTTTCGTATGTCACGTTGGACATCTTTTCGATCTCGGCCGCCCTCGGATTGTCCGTCAACGACGGAAGCCTGAAGAATTGCCGTAGTAGTTCGCGACAGGTGGCATATTGACGGCTGTAAATGTCATTCATGCGCTGCCAGGCCTCAGCGTAGCTGCTCTCTGTCAATTGCCATTCGCCGAGGGTTCTGGCAGCCCTGCCAGTCAGCGAGTTCTTGAGATATGCGAACTTATACGTGGGAGCGATGTTGGCGTTATCGTGGACGGCAACCAAGAAGCGGTCACGAAAACCCTGCCATTTCGTGATCGAGCCGTCGAATTCGCCCAACGTATTTTTGACATCATGTTGGGCGAAAGGCATCGACACTTGCACAGTTATTGGCTGTGTATCTCTCCGGCAGTCTCTCCTTTCAAAATGGCTAGAGCAGTGAAGTAGGATTCCTCTGCCTCTGCCACCTTTCTCTCCGTCTCGGCCATCTGCAGCGGATCGCTTGTTGTCGCTAGCCGTCTCTCCTTAGCTCTCAGCATAGTCTAGGAGTCGCTGAGAGCTTCTGTCCTGATTATCAGACCTTCCCTTGGGCTCGCACCCAATCTCTCCGAGCGGCAAAACATCCTGCTGATGGAGTTTGCCGCTGCTTGGAACATGTATTCTATGTTTTCTTCTTGATGTTCCATCTCTCGTTTTTTTTTCCTTGTATAAATTTATTATTTTCAGTAGTTTTTGTCTCTCGCCGGTTTCTTTCGTTGTTGTGTTTTTTTTTTTAATTGCCTGTGTTTATTATAAAACTGTACTTTCACTCACGATTTAATCTTTTCGCACGACCACTTTGTTTGCTTGTCAGAATAAAAGTGACACGAAAATTTTCCATCCACTAATGCGTAGTCAATCTACACACACAAAAAAAATAAATGTGCGCATTTTTTCTCTCTCTTCTTTCCGTTCGTTCGCTTGGGGTGTGGCTTGATGTACACAGTCGCACACGAACATGATTTTCTTTCGTCGCAGGTATGTATAATGCGATCTATTTTTAGAACACAGAGCTGTGCTGATAAATTTTGCTACCTGTTGCTCATGGGTTTTTCTTGTTTTCTATCGCTTGGGTTAATATATTTTTTTATGATACTGTGCTGTTTGTTGTTTTATAACTCTGTCGCCTCGAGTATTGACTGAGTTCTCTCGTTTGCTTTGTTTTTGTGGCTATGTAACAACTTACTGTTTCTCTCGGCATGAAAGTGCTGTACTTTATTGTGCATAAGATTTCTGTCGTGTTTTTTTCGTGAAGCGTGCTATTGTTTGTTGTTGTTTCTCTCGTAGGGTTTTTGTAGGTTTTTGTGTTCGTAATTAGTTTTTCTGTGAGTTCTTTCGCGATGGATTTGGCGTCGTTTTCGTTTCTTGAAACTGTGTACATAATTCCTTATGTATCTTTCGTATGGTTGTTGTTATTGTTTCCGTCGTGCAGTTGGTTGGCTTGTGGTTTCTTTGCGCGTAGTAACTGATTTTGTATTACTTCTTTCGTGCAAGAATTTTGTCATGAATCCTTCTGCCGTGTACATGAATTTTTCATGTATCTTTCCTATGGCGTGCATGAATTTTCTCATGCAGCCTCTCTCGTATGGCGTACGTGATTTTCTCATGTAGCCTCTATCGAATTTATTATTTTAGGAAAATAACTTACCACTTACCACTTACCACTTTCTCCCCTTCCTAAAAATAGAAACAAATTATTATAAAACGCTTATGCGTTTTTCTCTCCTTCCTGAAATAAATAGAAAAATGATTACAAAACGCTCATGCGTTTTTCTCTCTCGTCGACTTTTCAAGTTAACGAGAACCCGACACATCTATCGATTTTCGAATTAAAACGACACGTGGCCCGAATTTTAATTTCTCTCGGTTCTCAATCAAAAAACGACACCCCGAATTTTGATTTCTTTCGATTTCTCGCGACACTGGCACATATCTGCAGCTCGAATGACCAATGTTTTCGATCGCGGAGAAACAGTGGACTGTAATAATCCTGAAATAAAAACTTGAACTAAAATGAAACACAAGGTTAACGTGGAAAAACAGGCAGGCCTGTAAAAAACCACGATCTATCCGTTTATTCTATCGACTCTCTTTCGCGAGTTCTCTTATTAGACTAACCCGTACAATAAGCTTTCCTTCTTCTCGAAGGTAAAATATTTCTTAAAACATCGAACATGAGCTTGTTTGAGCTCGATGTTCGATACACAATAATTTAACTCAAACACAGGTGAGACAAAAATAAATGTATGATAAACATGGATCAATATTGATTTTTTTTAAATAAATAATGTTGTCAATACGGGGTTGCAGTATGGTGGACTGCACTGGAAAAAGTCACCTACTGCGACGAATTCAGCAGAGTCCAGCGCACTGCATGTCTCTGCATAAGCGGGGCGTTGAGAACCACACCCTCAGCGGCGTTTGACACTCTCCTCCATCTGACACACCTCGACATCTGCAGCAAGCAAGTTGCAGCGAGTACCGCTATAAGACTCAACGCCTCATCTCAATGGACCGACAATAACGTGGGACATTCCATTCTTTTGATCTTTTTCGGTTCTTTACCGAAGTACATAGACTACACCATTCCAAAACCCCAATTTGGGAAAAACTTATAGGTCTTCATTCTATCCAGAGGTGAATGGGAAGACAAAAAATGTCTGGAAGACAAAAGCATTCACTTTTATACAGATGGATCCAAGACAAATGATGGTGTTGGTAGTGGTGTGTACTCAGAAAAGCTTAATCTTAGCCCCTCATGCCGCCTCCATAATCATTGTAGCGTCTTGCAAGCGGACATTTTGGCGATCAAAGAGGTTCTATCCTGGGCTAAGAGAAAACGTGATATCAACTTCTCATATCCGCATCTTCTCCGATAGTCAGGCTGCTATTAAATCTCTCGACGGGCGGTGTCTCAACCAACTCTCAAACGGCCGTCGATTGTTGATCATCTCTTAGGCAGATAGCGCAGCAATATAATATTCACCTCTGTTGGATGCCGGGCCACAGAGACATCACAGGAAATTGTAGAGCCGATGAACTCGCTAGAACTGGAACCGTCATACCCATCTCACCTGAAAGGGAGAAGAAAGGTGTACCGATAGCTATATGTAAACTTCGGCTAAAAGAAACAGCCTCAACGATAACAAACTCTAAGTAGTATTATTAACCAACGTGCTCAGCCACAAAACTTACATATATGGCCTTCCCTTGACGTAAAGCGTTCTAAAGACTTCTTATCTCAGAGCAGATTTCATATTAGCTCCCTAGTAGGTGTTCTGACGGGACACTGTCTTATAGGCAGACACGCAAATGACTTTTGCACGAGCTGTATGGACGAAGAAGAAGAAGAAATAATCTCTCACCTTCTCTGCACATGCCCTGCTCTTGCCCTAAGACGCAAACGTCATATGGGACAATATTTTTATGATAATCCCAGTGAACTAGCTAACAAGGAAATCAAAAATATCTTCTTCGCTTTATAGAAAGCTCAAAATGGTTCGACTAGTAAGAAGTAATTCTGTAGATTCATGTGATATCACAATGGACCTTCTCCTTTGGCCTAAGTGTGTGGATCCTGTATCCGCAGCCACTTTCACCTAACCTCACCTTACTCTAGTCAAAATCAATAATTTCATTGAAATTAAAAATGCAGACCCTTTTCTTTATATGTATATAAAATGCTACTGTACGTGTGTATGTCACTGAACTTCTCCTAAACGGATACACAAGATTTACAAATCAGCCCGTCAGGTGTCGCTGCAGTCGTTATCTATACTGCAACTACAAACTGGATCGACGTGAATGAATTATTTTTGTACGCATTCATTCATTAATTTATTATGTGTATTGTAATGTGTATACACTTTATTTTATCTCATACGCTCTGTATCTCCTTCTATTGTAATGTCTAATGTGTATACGTTATTATCTCTTACGCTCTGTACCTCTTTCTATATTTAATGTATACACTTTTCTTACTCTCTTTACTTACTCCGTATCTCTTTTTATATTTAATGTACATACTACTCTTACTCTCTTTACTTACTATAACTCTAATATCATTTTATAGGAAATAAGTATGTAGCAATAAGTTTAATTGTAGTAGTAAACACTTATGTGTATGACAGTTAAAAATGAGGGGCAACATCTAGTGGTGAAAAAGAGAACTTCTGGAACATTCGGTTTAGTAGTTTCTAGAACCATTATCAGAACTATAAATACCCGATTCGAAAGCGAAGCGGGATAATTGATTGTGAACTGCGATAAAGTAAAGATACTGTGTTTGCAAAGTGATAATTGAAAGTGTTGAATAAATAAGTTTGTGAGTGATTTGAATTAAGTGAATTTGTGTTTTATTTAAAAAGTGAATTAGTTTTAATTGTCGGACCAAGCCGAATACTACATTGGTGTCAGAAGTGGGATTAAAACTTATTGAGAATAAAACAGTGAACAGTGATTAAACTATTTTGTGTGAAATAGTGAAGTTAAAAAAAAGAAAAGAAATGAGTAAAGTTTTGAAAGACCTAACTGTCGCTGAGCTAAAGGCCGAATTAAGCAAACGTGGCTTAAGTGGGGCAGGAATTAAAATCGAACTCGTAAAACGGCTACAGGAATATCTTGAACAACAAAATGAAAACCCAGATACATTTGCTTTCGAAGTGGAAGCACAAACGGAAGAGGTAAATGCAACTGCCGACTTATCTAACATGATGTCACTCCTTCTAGCCAAATTCGAGAAGAATGTTCTGGAGCAACTACAAACACAAAAGAATGATGTTGTCGAACAACTACAAACTCAAAAGAATGATGTTCTGGAGCAACTAAAAACTCAAAGAAACGAGCAGAAGAACGAGCAAGAGAATGTTCTCAAACAACTAGAAGGAAATGTCCTCAAGCAACTAGAGGCTCAAAGAAATGATGTCTTGAAACAACTAGAAGCCCAAAGAAGTGACCAAAAGCAAGAACAGCAGAATATTCTAGAGCGATTTGACGAACAGAGAAACCTTTTAGAAGGCAGGTTTACGGACTTCGAAGAGAAAATCAATACTCTCGAGGAGCGCGTCGAAAAACAAAATGCACGTTTCGAGAAAATGGACGAACAAATCGGAACCATCACAAATGAAATAGAAAAAGTGCGAAAGATGAAAGCTCGAGAACCTTCTGGTGAGTGCTCAAGAAAGAGAGAAGTGAATCCTCCAAGCTTTGATGGTCAGATTCCGTGGTCGATATACAAGAAACAGTTTGAAGCAGCAGCATTAACAAACGGCTGGAACGATGACGAAAAATACATTGCTCTTACGCTTGCCTTAAGAGGAGCAGCTGCTGAACTGCTACAAACCATCCCAGCAGAGAAGAGTGGTGACTTCAAAGTTCTGGTAAACGCCATTGAACAGCGGTTTGGGGATAGCCACATGGCAGAAGTCTTCCGAGTTCAACTAAACAACAGGGCACAGAAAAGAGGTGAAACTCTGCAGCAGCTTCAGGCAGATATAGAGCGATTGGTTCACCTGGCATACCCAACAGCTGGCAACGAGATAATAAATCAACTTGCTGTTGAAGCCTTTGTGAGAGCTGTAGGCGATATAAATCTCCAAAGGGCTATTCGCACTGCCGGAAAGCAAACACTGCCAGAAGCATTGGCTTTCGCTCTAACAATGGAAGCCGCAGAACAAGCTTCCCAAAACGTACATCGCGTGAGAGAATTGGAAGTCCAAGAATGCTCTTGTCAGAAGGCTACTCTGGAAAGGAGTCAGCGAGACGGACCAGCACGATGCTGGAACTGCAACAAGACTGGGCATCTACAACGCCAGTGCAGATTACCGCGAAGAGGAATCTCATGCCAACACTGTGGAAACAGAACTTACTCAACAAGTCAAAGTAACACCAACAACGTTGCTTCCGAAGCTGTTTCCCACCCGGGAAACGAATAAGAACCAACTTCGAGGGGCAGAAGCTGGTTTCTGGTATCGATGGCCCCAGAAACACCATCCAGGTTTCTCAAACGAAACGTGACAACAAGAGCCTGACCGTGGAAGCAAGTATAAACGGCAACAAATGTGTTGCTACCATCGACACCGGTGCCACGGCGTCCATTGTACGGCAGGACCTCGTTAAGAAGACATGGCTCCACAACACCAATAGCTATCGTCTAAGGACTGCAACTGGAGAAGCCGCAAAAGTCTATGGTGAGGTACGTCTTAAGATCCGGATGGCAGAGCTGGAATTCTCTCACCTGTTCCTGGTAGCAGATATATGCGACGAGTGCATTGTTGGCGTCGATTTCATGAAAGATCACGGAGTGATATTGGACATCGGGAACCAAGTCCTGAAATATCGAAACATCGAGATTCCGATGATCTATGGGATTCAATCATATGAGACCTCGCTATCTGAGAAAACCGTCATCAAAGAAGATCTGACTTTGCCTGCTTCTTCAGAAGTATTCGTGTGGACGAAATTGAAGGGTAAGCCTGGAAGCCATCGATACCTCATGGTCGAACCAGCATCTGTAAAGTCCTCCCAAAACGTCACCATTGGGAAGACTCTTGTTAGACCTGTAAAGAACATGGTTCCCGTACGAATACTGAACATCAAGCCGTACGAAGTTAAGCTTAGAAAAGGTGAGATTGTCGGACAATGCGAATTTGTATCAGCGATAACAAGGATGAACGAAGAAGAGACAAGGCAAACATTGAAGTCAGGAGAGTTGAAATCCATAAAGACGAACATTCTCAAGTCCTCTAATCTTGGCCACCAACAACGAAGAACTGCAGAAGGTCTCCTCGAAGAATTTGCAGACATCTTTTCGTCATCGCAAGGGAAATATGGCAGAACACAACTGGTTCAACATCGAATCAACACCGGGGATGCAAAGCCGATCCGTCAACCTGCAAGACGCCTTCCACTAGCCAAACAAGGTGAGGTTGAAGAACTGATAACCACCATGAAAGAAGAGGGTCTGATCGAAAACTCTAAAAGCCCTTGGGCGTCACCAGTGGTCCTGGTAAAGAAGAAAGACGGATCAACCCGCTTTTGCGTAGACTATCGAAGGTTGAATGATGTGACCAAGAAGGATAGCTACCCTCTGCCTAGGATCAGTGATACTCTGGACGCAATGGAAGGAGCACAATGGTTCTCAACGTTGGACCTGAAAAGTGGATACTGGCAAGTAGAAATCCATCCTGAAGACAAAGAGAAGACAGCTTTCTCGACAGGAAACGGATTGTGGCAGTTCAAAGTGATGCCTTTTGGACTGTGCAATGCTCCAGCGACTTTTGAGCGCCTTATGGAATGCGTCCGGCAAGGACTCACTTGGAAATCTTGCCTGGTCTATTTGGATGACGTCATCGTATACGGGAAAACATTTGACGAACATTGTACAAATCTGAGAGCCGTGTTTCAAAGACTTCGAGAAGCCCACCTCAAACTCAATCCAGAAAAGTGTTCACTCTTCAAAACCGAAGTGAAATACCTGGGACATATCATCTCATCCCAAGGAGTTAAGACGGATCCTGATAAGGTTGACACCGTGAAGAATTGGCCAACACCACAGGACAAACATCAACTCCGAAGCTTTCTAGGTCTAGCCACCTACTATAGGCGCTTTGTAAAGAACTTTGCTGAGATCGCCAGGAGTCTACATCAGCTAACGGAAAAGGGAAAGCAGTTTAAATGGTCAGGTGAGTGCGAGCGCAGCTTTCAAGAGCTCAAGCAACGCTTGTGTAATGCACCAGTGCTGACCTACCCGACTCCAGGAAAACCGTTCATCATTGATGCTGATGCCAGCAATGTCGGGATTGGTGCTGTATTGTCACAGGTACATGATGGCGAAGAAAAGGTGGTTGCCTATTACAGCAAGGTACTCTCGAAGTCGGAAAGAAACTATTGTGTGACCAGAAGAGAACTTCTTGCACTGATTTTGGCAACAAAGCACTTCCATAAGTATCTCTATGGACAGAAGTTTCTTCTCCGAACCGACCATGGAGCACTAAACTGGCTTTTGAATTTCAAGAATCCAGAGGGTCAAGTGGCGAGATGGATTGAGAGGCTGCAGACGTACGATTATGAAATTCAACATCGGAAGGGGAAGCTTCACTCAAATGCTGATGCACTGTCTCGGAGACCATGTAAGCAAGACTGTAAGCATTGCAGACGCCAAGAAGAAAAAGAAGTGGTCACTGTCCTACGAACCAGAACCGATCCCATTTATGGCTGGAGCAACGACGAGTTGAGGAAGGCCCAACAAGAGGACCCAGATATTGAACCCATCCTCGCATGCAAGGAACACCAGGAAAAACCAGAATGGGCTGATATCTCCGACAGAAGTCCGGCTCTAAAGGCCTATTGGGCACAGTGGGACTCATTGCATGTCCAAGAGGGTGTCCTTCGACGTAAATGGGAATCAGCAGATGGAAAGTCCTATGTAATGCAGCTAGTCTTACCGTGATCGAAGATTATGGACGTTCTGCGAGAGATGCATGATGGAGTTTCGGGAGGCCATCTAGGAGTAAACAAGACGCTAGAAAAGGTTCGACAACGATTCTATTGGCTATATGCAAGGGAAGATGTCGAGAAGTGGTGCCGAAAATGTGATACCTGTGCTGCCACCAAAGGCCCGAACAAAAAGAATCACAGCCAAATGCAGCAGTATAATGTCGGATCACCCTTTGAAAGGATTGCAATAGACGTGGCGGGTCCATTTCCGGAAACAAATAATGGAAATCGTTATATTCTGGTCGTCATGGATTACTTCAGCAAGTGGCCTGAAGCATACGCCATACCGAATCAAGAAGCCAAAACAGTCGCAGACCAAATTGTGTTCAACTGGGTGAGCAGATTCGGTGTTCCATTAGAACTGCATTCCGACCAGGGAAGGAACTTTGAATCAAACATATTCCAGGAAGTTTGTGGGCTTCTTCACATCAAGAAGACAAGAACAACACCACTCCACCCACAATCTGATGGCATGGTCGAACGGTTCAACCGAACCCTTAAGGAACATCTTTGCAAAGTTGTGGACGACAACCAGCGAGATTGGGATCGACACATTCCACTGTTTTTGATGGCGTATCGAAGTGCAAGACATAGCTCAACTGGCCATACACCGTCTGAGATTTTAATGGGAAGGAACATCAGACTGCCGAGCGAAATCAAATTTGGATGTCCCACGTCGGAACCGCAAGCCGAGGATGTCTACTTGGATGACCTCAGAGAAAGACTCCTTCAGATCCACGACGATACCAGGTCAAAAATGAAGATGTTCAGTGACCGAATGAAGACACGCTACGATATACGAGCGACAACAACAGAGTTCCAAGCAGGAGATCGAGTGTGGCTTTACAATCCCCATCGACAAAAAGGGTTGTCACCGAAACTTCAACGGGACTGGGAAGGTCCATATACAGTGATTAGCAAAATCAACGACGTCGTGTACCGGATACAAAAAGGAGTCAGAGGTAAACTTAAAGTCGTACATCGCGACCGACTACATCGCTACAGTGGTGATGAAGATGATGGATTTGTTCGAGACGATCAATCCTAAGGAGGGGGCAATGTAATAAGTATACACTTTATTTTATCTCATACGCTCTGTATCTCCTTCTATTGTAATGTCTAATGTGTATACGTTATTATCTCTTACGCTCTGTACCTCTTTCCATATTTAATGTATAGATGTATACACTTTTCTTACTCTCTTTACTTACTCCGTATCTCTTTTTATATTTAATGTACATACTACTCTTACTCTCTTTACTTACTATAACTCTAATATCATTTTATAGGAAATGGCTCTTAGAAATTAGGCCCCAGGAAATAAGGCCTCAAAGCTTATACGCAAAACAACAACAAAAATAAATTGCATTTTATTGGGGCATAATTTCACTTATTGGGGCCTTCTTTCTTTTTTTGAAATTGGGGTGTTATTTCATTATGAAATACGACCCCAATCCCAAACAATGAAATAGGACCCCAAAACATTTTTTGGGGCCTAATTTCATTTATCATCGATCTTATTAGAGAAAATATTCCACCGGCAAACCGTACTTTTCTAATGGACGGTACATTCAAAATTGTACCACAAGGCTGTTTTAAGCAGCTTTTGGTGATATACGTGGAATATTTTGGTGAGGTAATCTTACAACCAACAGTGACCCCAAGCATATATATAAAGAAACTTTGCATACACCCAACCTCGCACTTACTCCAAATCGAACAGTGACCCCAAGCAGGGGGGTTGCAGGAGGGCAGCATGCCCCCCCCCATACATATTCCACTGTTTTTTATCATCAATCTGTGAAAAATCGAATGTTGTAGCAGCAGATTGATGATAAAAAAATCGCGCGATAAAAAAACAGTGGAATATGTATGGGGGGCATGCTGCCCTCCTGCAACCCCCCTGCTTGGGGTCACTGTTCGATTTGGAGTAAGTGCGAGGTTGAGTGTATGCAAAGTTTCTTCATATATATGTAAAAAATATTTATAAAGAAACATTGCATACACCCAACCTCGCACTTACTCCAAATCCAACAGTGACCCCAAGCAGGGGGGGTTGCAGGAGGGGAGCATGCCCCTCATAGTGTTTTTGACATGCAAACATTTAAAAACATGTTCAATTTGTAGTTTGAAATTACAAGCAGAATCGATTGCAAATAATGAAAACAGCTTCAAATGCCCTTGCTGCAGACAGGCTGTGCAGGACACTATGCAAGTATTTGTATGAGTTTGGGGTTTTATTTCATTTCTAAAAATAAAAACACTAGGAAACAAAATATTGGGGCTTTATTTCATTTATTTCTTGGGGCCTTTTTTCATTTTGTTGGGGCTTTATTTCCACATTAAAAATGGGGCTTTATTTCATTATGAAAAATCACCCAATTTTTGGGCCTTTATTTCATTTTACTGTTTGGGGCCTTATTTCCTGGGGCCTAATTTCTAAGAGCCATAGGAAATAAGTATGTAGCAATAAGTTTAATTATAGTAGTAAACACTTATGTGTATGACAGTTAAAAATGAGGGGCAACATCTAGTGGTTAAAAAGAGAACTTCTGGAACATTCGGTTTAGTATGTAGTTTCTAGAACCATTATCAGAACTATAAATACCCGATTCGAAAGCGAAGCGGGATAATTGATTGTGAACTGCGATAAAGTAAAGATACTGTGTTTACAAAGTGATAATTGAAAGTGTTGAATAAATAAGTTTGTGAGTGATTTGAATTAAGTGAATTTGTGTTTTATTTAAAAAGTGAATTAGTTTTAATTGTCGGACCAAGCCGAATACTACAGTATGTTATGATATTTTTATTCTACTTGCTGACCTGGTACACGTTGTTTTACCATATAAATGATTTCTAAGAACGGCTGAACCGATTTGGCTCAAAATTGGTGGGGTTGAAGCTCTTAAGTTATAACCATGAAACAGCTATAGAATACTTTTTGTCCTACTTGTTGCCCCATCAAATATTATTTTGCCATATAGGAAATTTCTTAGAACGCTTTTCCGATGAAATCGCCAGTTGCGTTCCTCCCCTTAGGTAATAAAAATTCAACTGTAATAATTGTCGAAATGCCCATCAGTAAGCTCTTCAGCCTTTCTTCGGTTGTATTGTCAAGTACAGAAATTCATTTTTAAGCCATATTGCGATTATGTGGAACGTTTAACAAGTCTCTAGGTATTCCGTATTAAAAACAAATTGTATAAACTTTTTAGGCACAAATTCACTCCAATAATTACTATTTTCAATGGTAGTTGAATATTTTGAAGGTAGGTATTTTTTTTGTTTTCCATTTTTTGTTTCTTGAAAAGTTTATGTTAATGGATGGTCGACTGACCAAAGCGCGATACTCCAAAAATAATATGGATCTGTTCGTGAAAGACAGACAGTCCAACAGAACAATCAATATTCTAGAACTGACGGTTTCGTGTGTTTTGTAGCCTGATGATGAAATCATTGATCCTTAGTTCCTTATAAATTGATAAAGTTATTGGTTGGGGACCATTAACCATTACAAATTACTTATTTGTACTTGGATAGGATACCTTGGTTGTGGAGAAGTGTCAACCAAGACACTTTTTGGAAATATTTTATGAATAACTCTTTAACTTCAATTCAGGACGGTAAAACTTTTCAAAACATAGAGAATTGATTGCTCTCTTATTTAATTTTCATACTAGCTGACCCGGCAGACTTCGTTCTGCCTCAATCGATTAGTAAAAGAATTAAACTTTTATACCCCGCTACTAAACTACCCGCTGAGCGCTACCGCGCTACCCACTTCTTTTACCCAGTACCTCGAAGCCCTGCTGACTCCTTTACCCCGCTACGACGCTCCTTCGCTGCTCACCCCACACCCCACCCCACTGTCCCGCTATCCTGTTACCCAGCTTATTTATCATATACATTTTCAATTTAGGTACATAAATAATTTCAAATCTGACATCTGACAAACATAATTTTCAATATTTGAAATTGATCATATTTTTTTTTATTTTGATGGGGTGGAAAAAGTATGTTTTTTAACATTGGCACAATTTGTGATTGAAAAAGCATTTTTTGAAAATGAAACATAGCCTATGTCACTTGGGGATAGTGTAGCTTGCCAACGGTGAAAGAATTTTTTAATTTCGGTCCAGTAGTTTCGGAGCCTATTCATTTCAAACAAACAAACAAAAAATCAAACCTTTCCTCTTTATAATATTAGTATAGATTTACACTTCCGCTTGAGCCTTCTAGCACAGATAATAAATTTATACAGATGTCTCATCCCTGCAGAAAAAATGAAACATATTTTGCTCTTAACAGACAACGCCTTAACAGACAAGGAGCTTTTTGTAAGCTTTTTTCCTTGCCTAAGTATTCATTTATGGGCAATGAGGCGAGCGAAAATAGATTTTTAATGCATTATTAAGTGAATGCGTTAAAGCTTTTGGAAAAAAACTTTTTTTTGGTAGCTTTCAGTTTCATATATCATTTCTCGCCATAAGGGTGAGACATCTGTATAAATTTATTATCTGTGCTTCTAGTTTAAATTTTTTGTTTTGTATTTTATAATGATACACCACAGGTTTGCTTTTGCGAAATTGTTTTACTGTTTTTGTTTTGATGGGAATTTTACGAAGTTGGTCTTGGCTGTTCATTAAAAGTTCATTTATAGGGAACTTTGTTCAATGTAAATGAAAAAAGAAAAATGATGTTGTTAGTTCATTTATTCCCGTTTTTGCGGTTGTTTTTGCTTACCTGCTAGACCCTAGACCCAACTCAGGATTATGCAGAAGCAGCAGAAAATGCGATCACAGCTTTCATTTGCATGTAATTAAATCGATTCAAATGAAAAGTTTCCCGGTAGGGTTGTTGATGTTGTACACATTTAGGTTAAGTTCTTAAATATGATCATATTTAGTTGGCAAACCAATCTGAGTACACACGATTGGGACCTTAATGATAATTATGTGCTCTTATTTGCTAATTATGTGTGAAGTTCGCGATTTATATTTAAATATATTTAGAGACGCCGCCGGTGGCCATGGTTCAGAGGAATGAGTAGTTGACTGCTAAGCCAAATGCTGCGAGCTCAAGCCCCAGCTTCGGCAGCATTCTTTTTCTACGAAAATCGCCAGCTTATCTGAGGCCACCTGTGCGATAACACGAGACAATATAACATCTATGTCTCCTCCTCTGAGCCACGTAGGTTTCTGATATGTGTTTACCTTCTATGTATCTTTCTGTCTCTCTCTGTTGTATTAATGTCTTGTTCTGTCCCAGCCGATGGCCTCAGTCACTAGTGCTGCTATGTGTCTGTAGTTCGTCACATTAATTTGTATATTCAATGTTCAATATATATAGAGACTTCGTATATTACTACTTTTAAGCTGCCCGTGGCTTAGTGGTTAGGTGCATTGGCTGCTAAGCAGAACGTAGTGGGTTCGAGTCCTACTCGTGCCCATAAAGTTTTTATTTCATCTCTCACGGGCAATGCCTCTTGCGAAGAACTGACAAAATTTCCAAGAATATCAATCTATTATGAAAAAGTGCTTCTCAACTTTGCCGTCCGGAATCGGCGTTAAATTGTAGGTCCCCGCAATTCTTCGCACGCACTCAGAGAATTGTTGATGAGAGTAAGCCACTTAGGCCTTGGCTCTTCAAAAGCCACCAAGGAGTTAGTCGAATGGTTCTTTGAGTCATTAACTCGGCTTTCGCATCGTCGTTATTAAATAAAACTCTACTCTTGAAGTTGTTAAAATTAATAAGATAACAATTGATACAAAAAAAAACTAAGGTTCTCAAACAAAAAGTAAACTGAGGATTTTAAACTAAAAAAATATCTGTAAAAACACGTATACGCCCGAGTGTACATTTTCATTGCATCCGTACCGCATAATAATATCGAACTGGATAAGCAAATTTAATTTTATACAAGACAGCCAGCGCTGTGCGGCGCTTTGAAGACGTCAAAAGCTGACAAATTGCTCCTTCAACATTATCCTACCATCAAACTTGTAATCTACTTAATAGACCTGCACTGATTCATAAACATTAAACAACCCCAGAGCCAAAACGAATTTGGAATATTTTTCGTTTACATCATACCCCCTTACAATTCTGCATAGCTTGGTACATAAAAATATATAAAATATACCTTTTGGCAAGGATTCCTTCCACATCCTTAAGCAAGAAACATTCATAGGTAGGTAGAGGTACTGGTACACCCATCATATGCGAAAAAAATGTATGATAAATATTAAAACATTACTCGTATTTATCAAACTCAAGCGTCATAAGTAAAAGTAAAAGGAGGTAAGAAAAGTATCCCCCGTGGCTATGGGCTCGATGTTTTATGTTGAACATTTTAAACGATGTGAACTCAGCATAGAAAAAAAAAACATAAATTTCAAGGGCAACAACATTACAAGATTTCGAATTCTTACAGCATCCAAAAACAAAAATGAACCTAACGTGCCGAAAGATTTTGCATGTTTAATTTGAGTGAAGTTGAGGATGAGGAAAAGTGCTGGTGAAATATACTTATAAATTTTTATGCCAACCATAAACAAACCTTGGGATTGCAAAAAGGTGGTTCTTAGAAGAACGAAATCCAAAGACTTTTTCTAAGCAAACACAAAAATTTGTTTTTTTTTTCGAAAACTAAACAAACATTTTCTCATGATAATTTAAAATAGCATATCCTAAGGTCTCTGCTATGGAGCTGAAGGGTGCGATATTTTTCTTGCAACTAATTCTATTTATGTTCCAGTTCTAATTATTTTTTTGACAGTTTAGTTTAAAACGGCTCTCAACGAATTATGTAAAGGAATTCTTTAAGAATTAAACTCTATTTTAAATTTTAAATTAAACTGGAAAAAGTTATGTATTGCTTCTTAATTCAATAAATTTGAGAGTGTGTTTCCTGTCAACCTCTAGAACTTTCAGCTCCTAATCCTTACCTTGGGGCATTTGCGGCCCCTTCGGAATTAGAAATTTATATTTCGAGTATTTACGAATATGAATGTTAAGTCATTAGGACTGCCACTTCCCTAAGGGTGAGTGTCCATTTGAGAGCAAAAACGTTGAGATTCGCTTTCGGGCACCTATAAAGAGAAATTCCAACGCACAGTTTGTAGCCGTCATCGGAGAGGCAAAAGTAAGAGACACAAACGAATAAATGGAAAAATATACATCATTCGAGGTTTTGGTGAAAACATATAGAAAAGTCATTTCGAAAAAAAAGAAAACGAAAGTATTTGTATACCTGAACATAAAACACAAAATGCACCGTTATAGTATCCTGATGAACCAGCACTCTTGAAGGATTCTATTATGAAAGAAAAACGACATCCGGTGAGGTAATGCAAAGGAAAAATAAGAAGCAATTTGAAAAGACTTGAAGGTGCATATAAGAACATGTCATCATGTTGTGAGGACGAAGAAAAATTGCTTACGTGGGTGGTTAGAAGGTGTGTCGGTGCCCTTTTGTAACTTTTGTTAGTTGTTATATTGTTCTGGATAACTTGAACGAAGTGAAACGAACCTTGTACCACATTCACAACAATGCAATGGTTTCGCTTCTTATACTTGTTGGGAATAGTGAGCCAGAAAAGGACAAGTTAAGCATTACACACATGTCATTGTGCTCAGTATTGTTCCTTGTACAATGTACATGATGGGTGTCAATGCAATATGCTTCGTTCACTTGGAACACAGTTTTACAGAAAAGTTTCAAAGTTTCATTGATTTTTTTTTTACTTCTTGTTCTTAGTTGGCAAGTCACTGAAATATTAATTTTACTTGATAAATGCTATTCCTGAAAGGGTACACGTTCTACTGCACATACACCTAGGGAGGGGCGAAAGGGGCAAGCGCCCCGGGTGCCAAATCTAAAAGGCGCTAAATCGAGTCCGACTAACAATATATGTTTCGAAAATTCATATTTTCCCGCGGCGCGGCGCTGCGCTACATACGCTCCCTATAGAATACAAGTGTAAGTGTTTTATGATGTGATCAAAAGGAAAAGGGACACTCGAAAATAGTGATGTGCCGAACCGTTAATTTTGCAAACCGAGTTAACTCGAATTGGTTTTTTTGCAAACCGAGTTGCAACTCGGTTTGCCAACTCGGTTTGCCAACTCGGTTTTCCAACTCGGTTTGCCAACTCGGTTTGCCGACTCGGTTTGCCAACTCGGTTTCCAACTCGAATTGCCCTTAAAATCGATCTTGAAGACAGTTAAAAAGCGGAAAAAATGAGGTTTTAAATCCGTCAAAATCTCTGCCATCCGCTGATGGAATTTGAATTTTAATGGCTCAATAGAGTGATAAGGTACGGATTGCTCCGAAAATCGCTCTAGAAAACATTAAAAAAAAAAAAAACGAAAATACTAGATCTTTGCGACACAGTCATATTGAAAGCTAAAAAACTGTGTGAAGAAATGGGCGTAACGATTTCGAAGAGGAGAATCAAGAAACGTAAGATGCCAGGTGAACTTGCTGATGACGCTGCTCTCGATACCTACGAAGAAACAAGACGCTTTTTAGTTGAAATTTTGGACAGCCTTTCAATCGAAGTTTCTACTCGTTTTGCTAGCTTGAGAGTGCTGGGCTCTCATCACGTAAGCTAGACGATATCGTTTTCGATATCGCCTTCGATAGCTGTGCTTCACGTAAGCAGTAAAAATGTGTATCGATCAAACGATATCGACTTCACAGTTTGATTATTGCTTCACATAACGTCAAGCGATATCGTTTTATCGATATCGATAGCACGATAGCTATTTGTCTATCGCTGCTCATTTAGAATACCAATTTGTTGCAAAAATATATAATTTTCTTGGAAGAAAAATGTTTCGCCGGAATTTTTTAATTGTTGTAGCGCACAAAAATAGAGTGGCGCGACATCTCTTGAAGAGCCAAGGCCTAAGTGGCTTACAATTTAACGCCGATTCCGAACGGCAGGGGCGAACGCAGAAAAAAATTTCAGAGGGGGTTTAAAAAAATATATAGTATAGTGTATAGGGTGATGGCACTGGTAGTCAGCTCTTTAACTTAATTTTAGTGTTTGCGTGGTCTTTAAAAATCCGTCATTTAATTGTTGGACGTGAAAAAACAAATTTATTCACTAAAATTCAAATAGAAGCCGGATTGTTTTATAGTCGGCCCCTTATATTCCAGTAGTCGGCCACGGGAATTGTCAGTAGTCAGCTCCCTTTAGTAAATTAATTATTATTTGTTATTTATAAGCCGTTGTTAAATATTAAATGTATTAACAAACACTTTTTTTTAAAAAACTGTTTATAGTCCAGTCATTTGGTAGTTTTACCTGGAAAGTTTTCCGGGAGTTTTGAAAATTGGTTAATTTATAGATTTGGGTATGCCCTTTTCGAATTTCAACTTTGCCACCTCGTACCCCCGCCGCTCGCGCCGCCATCTTGAAAAAATGGCGCCTAAAAACGGTTTTTTGGGAATATCTCCTTTCCGACGCATTTTACGAAACAAATATCTTGTACAAAATTAAACTAGAAAAAATTTCCTACAATTTATGTATCAATAATTTTTTTCATAAAATCAATAGTTTTTGGCGTACGAGCGCCACAAAGTATCATTCATCATATTATTACGAGAAATACCTGCGCTTCAACTGAATAGGCACAAAATTTTTCTGAAGTTTGTTGTCCATTTTTTTCCTAACTTTGAACGTTAATGCATCATTTGACGATGCTTACCGATAGCTTATGATATTGAGAAAACAAATCAAAAATAATAATTTAAAAAAGACCACTATTTTTTCCCTGGCTCTCATGCAAAGCTTTCCAGATTAAAAAAACTCAGTTTTTATTTGCGTCAACTGAATAAGCACACGATCTTTCACTCTCATTATTTTAGTTGGTTCTGAGAGTTTTAAGTTAATTGGTATACCAAATCAAAAGTTGAAGTGCTGTTAGTGCATTTAGCCGTTAAATTAAAATTTAAACAAAATATGGTAAGATCAGAAGCTTTAATAGTGTCGGACAAGTTAAAGTTGATTCGTTAAAAGAATAAAGACTGACCGTGCGTGCTATAACTACCAACGTTGATCGGAGTCTTAGTATTGTCTATTCGTACCTCAGAAACCAAAGTTTGTACGAGAAAAACATGAAAGGTAGTAAAAAACGGCAACATTCGAAGTTGATCGACGAGCAATTTTGAGATGTGCTTCCAGTTCATGTGGCTCCGCGGTAAAAATTAAACAAAAAGTTGGTGTAACTGCAGGTGTTTCAACAGTCCACAGAGTACCAAACAGCGCAGATCATTTAAAATGATTGCAACTCCAAAAGAAACCACCATTAAACGAGCAATGAAAAGATATTCGTTTAAGATTTTCTAGACTCGATGTGAGTTGGAAAAATGTGTGGCACAACGCGGTTTTTTCGGATGAGAAGGGTTTAAATTTCGATGTCCCTGGTGGTTTTAATTATTACTTTCACGATTTGAGAAAAGAAGAACGATTTTAAGCGCGGCATCATGGTCGAGAAGGTGGAGTTATGATATGGGGAGCAGTTAGCTACTATGGGACTATTGAGCTTGAGTTTTAAACGTCAAAACGACTGCAATTACCTACAAAAGAATATTGCAAAGAAAGTTTCCTTCAATTTCGGATATTTTTGGACCCTATAAATGGATTTTCCAATATGACAACGACCAACGATCAACGATCCAAACGTCGTGCACTGTCAAAAGTGGGATACAGGACTAGAATGTTAAATAACTTCAACGGTCGCCCTATTTACCTGACCTGAACCTCATAGAAAATGAATCGGGATGGTTGGTACGTAAAGTCTATGAGTCAGGCCGTCAGTTTGAGGACAGAGAATTGCTTATTCCAGCCATTAAGTTACCATGGAGAGAAATTTCGCTGGACTACTTAAAGAGTTTATACGATTCCATGCCAGCCCGAATTTATGAAGTTATCAAGAATAAAGGTGGTAGTACCCAATACTAGAAAAAACCAATAAAAAAAAATATTTAAAGAAAATTTTGTTAATTTCTTTCCGTTTGATTTTATTTGCATTTTTAAAAGTTGTGCTTATTCAGTTGACGCAAAAAAAATGAGTTTTTCATATACTATAAAAAAGTTTGCATGAGAGGCAGGTAAAAAATAGTGGTCCTTTTTAAATCATTCTTTATGATTTGTTTTCTCAACATCATAAGCTATCGGTAAGCATCATCAAATGATGCATTAACGTTCAAAGTTAGGAAAAAATGGACAACAAACTTCAGAAAAATTTTGTGCTTATTCAGTTGAAGCGCAGGTATTTCTCGTAATATGATGAATGATACTTTGTGGCGCTCGTACGCCAAAAACTATTGATTTTATGAAAAAAATTATTGATACATAAATTGTAGGAAATTTTTTCTAGTTTAATTTTGTACAAGATATATTTTTCGTAAAATGCGTAGGAAGGGAGATATTCATAAAAAACCGTTTTTAGGCGCCATTTTTTCAAGATGGCGGCGCGAGCGGCGGGGGTACGAGGTGGCAAAGTTGAAATTCGAAAAGAGCATACCCAAATCTATAAATTAACCAATTTTCAAAACTCCCGGAAAACTTTCCAGGTAACCCTCTTATTTTTTACCAAATGACTGGACTATTATTTCTAAATAAATAAAAGACAACATACTTACAATAAAAAAAAATTGTATTTCAGTCAAATATGTATTTTATTTAAAATAATCCAAGACCATTTCCAACACTTTAAAAAAGTACGTCTTCGTAATTTTGTTTGAAATTTGTGAATTTCTTTTTTGTTATCGATTTTCCAGTCCTTTAAATGCGCCCACGGGCTGTGTTATATGTGTTGTATTGAGTAAAAGAGCGTACAAGATGATTCCGTCAATACGCAGAAGTCGCTTGATTCCATTGAAGGAGGAAAGGAAAGGCCATCGACTTAAAGCAGTCCTGAGCTTTTTATATTACTTTCCATAATCCGTTCGTTGAAAATATATTGACCCCATATTAGAAAAACGTTTCGGATTGTATCCAACTACTAAGAGGTAATACCATTTATCCGGCTCACTTTTTGCAACAGCTTGAGGAAGGAGCACATATGGAAACACAAGCAAAGGTGTCATCACTGAAGTGAAAAAGTACAGTGATCGCCTCATATTCGTTTCCATGTTGTACCTACAGTATAAAGATTTTTCCAACCTCTTGGCGACTCCTGGTTTTAGAGATAGGCTGAATGAAGTTTCATCTCCATTAAGAATCTTGAGGGGTCTACAAAAATACTGGCTGCGTCAATCTCTTCTAAATACTCATACGTCCCGATCGCTCGTCCTCTGCTGTTCTGAGTCCCTCAGTTCATAATGTAATGTGACATTTTGAGAAGGCCTAGTAATACGTTCCCTTGTAGGCTATCTTTGAAAGCAGTCATACGTTTGTCCTCACGATGGACGTTTGTCACCAAGAGGTCTGTGGGCTTCTGAGGAAAGCCACACTTGGCAAGGTATATGAGCCACTTAACAAGCTTGTGTTCTTCGGATAAACTAAAGACAGTTTCCGGTACCATTTATTTGTTGCTTCTCTGCAATTCTATCATGGATACGATCTTGTATCCTATCTTGGTGTTATTTGTACTAATACGTTTGAGGAACTTGTGGAATTCGCGTTTTGCTTTTTGTTCGGAACTAATCATTTTCAGAGTGCTGGAAGTTAAGATATTGCGACCATTTCCCTACATGTGAACAACGAAACCTACGAAAATGAGAAAATCCAAAATGTTTGGCAACGGCGAACCATCTACATACCTTTTATGACGAATTTAAGGCGAGCACGAGCATGTTCGTCGTCTAGGGCTTCATTTAAGTATGTGTGATTTGGTGTGGCTATGATGAAGGTTTTTTTTTCTCGTAGGTTTTGTTCGCAACCCCCGTTAGATTCATAACGACCGATGCAATGTATTTGCAAGCGGATAATTGAATTTTTGTATATATTCGTGATTCGTCGCAACTCCCGTTATTTGGGACCCACCAATCGTAATAGAATCATTAAAAATTTTCGTTTAACATAGTTTGTGAATTTGAGTTGGAAATTTATTTTGTACCATTTCTGTATTTTTTTTTTTGAACAATAATGGATATTTGTTTACTGCACATATTCTTATATTTCAGAGGGGGTTTTAACCCCCAAAACCCCTACCTGCGTTTGCCCCTGCCGAACGGCAAAGTTGAGAAGCACTTTTTCATGACAGATTGATATTCTTGAAAGTTTTGTCCATTCTTCGTAAGAGGCAGTACCCGTGAAAGATGAAATAAAAACTTTTATGGGCACGCACCTAACCACTAAGCTACGGGCAGCTGCTACTGTAGCGGATACAAAATAAATTAAAAAAGGAAAACAATTGCAAGAAGAGAGCTTAGGGATGCATCAGTTTAAATTTAATACACGGTGTGTTGAAATGTAAACCTAATACATACATAACAGTGAATACGTATTTCACATTAACAAACAACAACTACAATTATAGATCAAGCTAGAATTCATTAGTTTTCTAGTTAAGATACTTTGAAATTTGTATTGGAACTTGTTGGCCAAAGATTGTTTGTTGCAAAAATAGTTCTATTAAACGATGCACAGCATCAACGTTTTCTGTCTCAGAAATGAAGAGCACAATGAAGGGGCTATGAAATATAAAACAAAATATAACATTTGCAAAAGATACAAATAAGAAGACCCCAATACTAACCGCCTTCCAATCAGTCCATGCAACTCTTCATACTCTTCGAAAACCATTCACTGGCAAAGCACGCTTTCCAAACCCAAGCCAATCCAAAGATATCCTTTTGTTCAAAACAGATTTTCTCTGCTAGTTTTGTGACACTTTATGTTTTGATGTTTTGTTCAGTGCCTTTCAAACTTGAGGCTGCGATAGCGATACACGATACGAGAGTAGGTGTTTTCCATGAAGCAAATTTTTTTCGACATCGCTCAATACAATCGCATTGGCGACAGTCGACAGTAAAATTACGTGATGAGGGCCCTGAATGAGCGCTTCGGATTTTTCTTCAACTTCAAAGAATATCTTGATGACGATAAAGAAGTTTTGAATAGAAAAATATTGGAAGTTGACGATAAATGCAAATCATTAGCTGAAATTTATTCCAATGATTTAAATGGTACGGAATTGTTTCACGATATCAAAGATGTCATTTTTCTTCTGAAAAGAGCCAATAAAAAGGGAGAAAGTCTTGATCTCACTCCAAAAGGAATACTATTGTATATTTCATCGTTGGGGTTAGAGCAGGGTTGGCAATGTTTTAAACATTTGTTTTAAACAAATGTTTAAAACACTGTTTAAAACACAACATAAAAAAAACATTTTGTTTAAAACATAAACTGTTTAAAACTGTTTTAAACTGTTTAAAACACATAAAAAAACAAGTAATATCATTGCTCATCCGACGTTTTAAATTTGGTTGTTTTCTTGCAAAACACATCACACACCACCTTACTTTGATTTTACGTTTTTTTTTTGCATGAAACATGACGACAATTACACATTTGTCGACAACAACAAATATAGACCTTATTTACCCGGTCGTCGGTCCCATTTGAAGGATTCGAATGCACTCGCCTTTAGTTTTACACCATCAACATCGGTCGGTCCAAAATAACTTTAGCTGCGACTGAAAAATAGCAAGGCAGTACTTACATATCAAAGAAAGACAACGTCGGTGTCGTCGTTAGCCCATTCGCCTTCAAAAATAAAAATTCACTGATCTTGGTCCCAAGTAGCAGTACTTGCGACCGACTGCGATCTGCGAGCTGTGACCTACGAGCGACTGCGAGTCAACTGTACTCGCCTTAGCAAAGAATCCATAGTCTATAGTTTAACACCACCAACGTCGGTCGGTCGGTCGGTCCAAAATAACTGTAACTGCAACCTTTCTTCTTATATTATATACCTAGCTGACCCCGCGAAGTTTTCCGAGTTTTTCATCAACAAATTTCATTTTTCCATTTGAAAACCCATTTTGAAACAAAAAATTTTCCAAGCATAAAAAATTCCCGACCTTTGTTTGGTTTTTCCAGTTTTCCCACTCTCCCATAAGGTATTTCCAATTTTTTTTCACAGAAATCATCACTGAATACAATAGTATTAACCATGAAAATCCATTTACAGAACAATGTCTGTGCAGCGAAGCGTAGGTCCGCTAGTAATTTAAACAAATTTTCCCTAAGATGCATCTACAGACTAACACGAACAAAATAAAAAAAAAATTTGCAAAATCTGCCAGCCGTTTGCGAGTTATGCGGTTACACACGAACAAGATTACATTTTTATATATATATAGATATTTGAAAATGTTTAAAACAGCATATAAAACATGTTTAAAACATGTTTTAAACATGTTTTAAACAAAGTAATTAAAACAGCATATAAAACTGTTTTAAACAAATGTTTTTTTTGTTTGACAAAAAAAACATAGTGTTTTGTTCTTTTAAAAAAAAACATGTTTTTTCCAACCCTGGGTTAGAGGCGTACAAAACACTTGTGACGACATTGAAAATTTTGCTGACTCTACCATTGTCCGTGGTTTCGTGTGAGCGATCATTTAGTAAACTGAAATTGATAAAATCTTATCTCCGCACAACCATGAACCAAGACAGGCTGTCAAATTTAGCTATACTATCTATCGAAAATGAAGTAGCAGCATCACTCGACTACAATGATATTATTGCTGAATTTGCGGCAATCAACGCCAGAAAAGTTATATTCTGAAAGTAATATTTTTTTGTAGTGCAAAAACACAAAAAATAATTTTTTTTTCGATGTAACTGACAAAAGAATCGATATGAAATACAATTCTTCAAACATATGAGCTTTTAATAATTAATAACCTATTTACACTTAAAATACTCTTAATGTTATTCGTACAGCAAATAGGGAGGGGGCGGAAATTTTTCGCTTTGCCCCGGGCGCCAAGAACCCTAGATCCGCCACTGACCGGAGAGAACGATAATGGACCCTAGTGATTGATTTATACAGACTCAGAAAAATAAATGTCATTACTTATAAATTGCTCCACTTGCACTTGCAAACAAATAGTTTCTTCTTGCTCTGTTGTTAGCATGTGGTAGATATGGTTTCGAAGCATAACAGGCATTATATGGTTCTTTGGCTATGGTTAATTGGTGGACCACGGCTAAGTGCTAAGTCACGAAAGTAGTTCAATTTGCAAGCCGGGTAACGACAACAAATTTATTTCGTTATCGCTGTGGATGTGTTTCGTCAGTCAGTAAATGCAAACTCCTCTTCTTTTCTAGTTATATATCTGACATCCTAGCCGATTGGCAATCATGGGTGCTGGAGGAATTATTAGCTTAATCTAAATAAACAAACGATGCTTGCTTAGAAATTGAAAGTGCTCTCACAAAATGGTCTATAATCACACGAACGATATGAAAACCGTTTCCAAAACTATTTCTATAATACCCGTTTACCTACGTACTTACTTCATGCGGCGCTAAAGTCCGATGTGGAATCAGGCGCGGATCTAGAATTTTGTTTTGGAGGGGGTCACAGGATAGAAAAAAAGCAAAAATAACAAGAATAACCAAATAAACAAAGCAAAGGGTTAGATCTTTGTGTACGCCTTTATTGCGTACCTCTTATGAGTTGGTTATTTTAGTAATTTTAAACAGAAACTGAAGATTTTGATATGAAAGAAGAAAAAACAATAGAGCAAATAGAGCGTACTAGTCCCTCTACTCCGAAAACGGCTAATATTATAGAAATATGCCTGAGGCATTATTTTTAGATAATCTCAAGACGAACAATTTGACCACTATTGACCTCCGGGCAACAGGTCGCGAAATATTCACGAAAAACTGAATTTCGCGACCTTTTGAGCACCATAACTTTTTAAGCTGGCACGGCACGATATCAATGTCGATTTTAACATCTTCATAAGAGGTACGTAATAAAGATGTACACAAAAATCTAGCACACTTGAAATTTTTCCGCAGGTGAAACCTATAATGACTGAATTACGTTTTTGAAAAATAAAAAAACAAAGTAATGTGTTTACTTTTGTTCAATACACTTTCGAATGAATAAAAAATCAAATTTGACAGAAAATAAACTAGCTTCCCGAACCACCGTTTCTTTGTTTTAGCACCCAAACAAACATTTTTTCAGAGCCAGTTCGTCATAAGGTTTAAAGTCGATTAAAAAAGGTTTTGATAGTAGTTAAATTAAATGCTTAAGTGCCATAATTAAACAAGTAGTTAGTGAGAAATAGAAAAATTCAAAAAATTATAGGAAGTGTCAATTTATAGGAAGTATCAATAGCGGTAACATGAAATAACGTCCGACGAAATAATCTATTTTCTGAAACTGAAAATCTCGCAACACAGTTGAATGTGAAGTTGAAAGTACCACGCGTTGTTTCTTGTCAAAAACATCGATATAACCACAAACGGAATCAAACCCCGGAGGAATATTTCCGGAGAGCAATTTACATTCCTCTGTTGGACAACGTTATGACGGACCTCAACGAAAGGCTCTTTCCAGACGTGATAAAGCTTTTTGGGTTTACAGTGTTTCTGCCTCGGATTTCCTATACAGCAGAGGACATTGAAGAAGTTCGGCTTGTAGCAGAAACGTACCATGATGCTTCTGAACTCCCCCTTCGAGCATTATTGCCCAGATTCGGTTCCTCTCGCACTTGATGCGTGTGACGTTATTTATCTGGCTACTTATAGACTGCTTACGAAATTCGGCCTGTTTGGGGGGGTCATGACCCCCGTGACCCCCCTCTGAATCCGCGCCTGTGTGGAATAAGGCCTCAACTAACACTCTCAGCCAGCCAGCTCGGTCCCTACCTTGCTGTCTCCAATTTTGCACTCGAAGTTGATTAAGGTCCTCTTCCACTTGTGTAAAGTTCGCTGTTGTATCTTCCTCTCCATTTCTCATCAATACAAACGGGGCAAAAGATGACTCGAAGAACTTTCTTCTCGAAACAGCTTAAGGCACATTCATCCGATTTTGTCGAGGTCCAAGCTTCTGCACCATACAGCAGGACTGGAATGATGAGGGTGTTGTACAGTTTTACCTTAGTTGCTCAAGAGAGGGCTTTTCCACTCAATTGCTTTCTTAGCTCAAAGAAACAGCGATTAGCAAGAGTTATTTTCTGTCTGATCTTAGCGCTGGTGTTATTGGCGTATTAATAGCGGAGCCTAGGTAGACAAACTCCTATTGTGACGTTCTGTCCGAGCCATCGATGTTAGGTGTCTTTCCTCGAAGACAGCACATACTTCGTTTGCCCTCATTTAACGCTGAACCCATATTTGCCTCGTCTGTCTCAATTCTCACAAAGGCGCCATCTGGTGTTGACGGTGGAGTTTTGCACTATTTTCGCAAGAACGATCTTAAAGATATCTCATGACAGTGGCATGGCCTGTCTGAATCCTTTTTTGACATTGAAAGATTCCGTAAGCTCGTTACCAACCTTGATGGCCCTTTCTTCGAAGACAGCACATACTCCGTTTGCCCTCATTTAACGCTGAACCCATATTTGCCTCGTCTGTCTCAATTCTCACAAAGGCGCCATCTGGTGTTGACGGTGGAGTTTTGCACTATTTTCGCAAGAACGATCTTAAAGATATCTCATGACAGTGGCATGGCCTGTCTGAATCCTTTTTTGACATTGAAAGATTCCGTAAGCTCGTTACCAACCTTGATGGCCCACCGAGAGTTCTCCATTGTCATTGCGAACGAGGTTGGCAGGGATGCCAAAACTAGACATAGCTTTATACAGTTCACCTCTGTAGATGCTGTCATACGCGGCCTTAAAATCGACGAAAAGGAGGTATGTTTCGTTTTGGAGGTATTTTGCAGGATCTGCCGCAAAGTGAAAATTTGGTCGATCGATGGTTGACTTTCCTGGTCCGAAGCCACATTGTTTATAAGGACCAGAGAGTATTTTGTAAGGCTGATTCCTCTGTAGTTGGCGTAGTTTAGAGGATCTCCCTTCTTTGGATCATGCAGTTTACTGCTCTTAAACAAATAAACACTTTAATCTATCGTGTCTTTTCTTATAACTAAACGTTACAAATACTCATCCTCCTAGAGCAAAATCCTCTAAAATTCCATCGATTCCATTGATTTCCGGACTAAGAGCTTGTAATCTTTTTCATTAAGGGGAGGTTTCCCATGTAAAAATTGGTTGGACTTTTGCGCGAAACTGTCTAGCGTTCGCAATTTTTCGAATATTTTAAAAAAAACAAACGGTTTTCGATTGATATTATATAAGATCAAATGTTTGTGTAATTAAAAAAAATAAATAAAAATTTGATGTACCTAAAAACCAACAAGCAAACGGAAAAACTATAAAATTTTGAAAGACGTTTGCGCTAACTAATGGGAAATGGATTAAATATTATATTTTTATTTATTTTATATTTTTTTTATATTGACAATATGTCCTGTCACTTAACGTCGTTGCTTTTTTTTCGATTATCGTTATAATTTTTTCCAACCAAAATTCCAAAAACAATGAAAAATACAGCAAATTACGTAAAAAGTATGAATGCATTTTTTAGTATAACTTCTAAAATATAAGAGATAATGAAGTCAAATAAACTTTTTTCAAAGCTTTAAATATGTGTTTTCAAAGGAGCAGTTTTATAATTTTTTTTTAATTTTTTATCAAATTTTTTTGTCGACACAAACATAAAAAATACTTATTTTTTGCCTAACATTTTGCGCGTTTGGCCGGGAAATTTATTTATACATTTTCGAGTTTTTTGAAATATTTTTTTTATGAAAGATTAATAAATGTTTCAGTTAACGTCGATGTTTTTTTTTAATTTTTCACCTGTAACATATTTAAAAATAAACTTCAAAATGTCAATATTTGTAAGGTCATTGTAAGTGAAATATGGGTGCAGGGAACTAACTTCACTGGGAATTAACTTCACATGGGAATTAACTTCACCTCAAGTGGGAAATATCTTCACTTTTTTCTGGTGAAGTTATATCCCAACTATGGTGGGATATTACTTCACTTTTCTGTAGGTAATAACTTCACTTTGATGTGAAGCTATTTCCCACAGAAGGTGGGAATTAATTTCACTTATCTTTATAAGAGTTACACATTATTATCATGTTGTGTAGTTTACTTTCGCATCAAAATCAATGACGAATTTATTTCCAGTAGTGGGGTGAAAGAAAATTTCGTGGGGTCCCCAATGTTTTTCTGTTTTAATGTTTGCATTGAAAAATTTGCTTAACATTGGAAGTTGGTCATGATTTTTTAAAAATCTATATAAATGAATAGCTTTTTTCAGTACGTTTACTAATTAGCTAAACCGGTTGACCGATTTTCTAGATTTTTTTTTTTTAACTATAGAAGAATAATGTAGATTTAGGATAAATAAAATGTATACTTTTCAAATCACAAATGTTGCAAATGTACAAAAATGATTAATTTCCTACTACAACAAAATATGAATTAAGCTGATCAATTCAAATATAAATTACCAATTTTGTTTGAAAATGATGTCAAATCTTTTTTTTTAAACTATCATCGTACTAAAAAAGATGCTAGTGTAAATTGTGCAAGAAAAATTAATTTATACTGTAGCGCTGCAAAGCGAGCGAAGCGAGCCGAATTTTTTTTGCCAAACAGAGAAACAATTTGGGGTGTGAAAATAAAAAAATTCGCGCGAATTTTTTTATTTTCACACCCCAAATTTTTTTATTTTCACACCCCAAATTGTTTCTCTGTTTGGCAAAAAAAAATTCGACTCGCTTTGTACATTGTATTTCCCGAAGTAGACCTCAAAGGATGTTGGTTCCATTATACGCGGGCAATCCGCAGCAAGATTCA
Organism: Sphaerophoria taeniata; assembly: GCA_943590905.1. Taxonomy (NCBI): domain Eukaryota; kingdom Metazoa; phylum Arthropoda; class Insecta; order Diptera; family Syrphidae; genus Sphaerophoria; species Sphaerophoria taeniata. Next base: position 193,015,519 of record OX016540.1, read on the forward strand.
CGATACTATACCAAGGCCAATCCCAATCCCCATATAAAGCTCCTTGTTTACCTAGGTGCGGGTGCATAACTTCACAGGTCATAACTTCACATGGGTCATAATTTCACCTCTAGTGGGTTATAATTTCACTTTTTTCGGGTGAAATTGTTTCCCACCTTAGGTGAGCAATAATTTCACCTGAAATGTTGGTGAAATTATTTCCCACCTATTTAGTCATTCCACGGCACAGGGAATCTGGTCCCGAAGAAATTAAATTCGGGGTTTCTGACCTTCGCGATTAGTTTTAAACATTTTGTAAAACAATAAATTGAGTGGACAATTTTTACATATTTTCAATGTCTTTTCAGTGCAAAACATTTGAAATATACCGCATGCTCTAAGTCTATGTGACGTAAGGGAAACTTTTTCCAATGCAAACGTTCTTCTGAACTTCGATGTTCGGTGAGAGTACGGCGAGCAAATTGAACTTGAACCCAGTTTCATCTTTTTGTCATCTAAACTAGCTGAGCTGTTTCAATGACTTTAACAACATTTTTTTATTGATGGGATGTTCAGTGTCATTGCATCATGTGAATGCAGATACTATCAGTCGGCAATTCCTATTAAGCAAACGTATTCATCATTGAGTTTTTCAATACTAAACCTTAACTCTACAAACAGTCCTAAATGTTTAAGAAAATTGTATTACGTATTTTGAGGTTGAACCAACAAATGTAGTAGGTATAATTGCTAGCGAGCGAAGCGAGCGGAAAAAATTTTGCCCAAAAGAGAATCAATTTGGGGTGTGAAAATAAAAAAATTCGCGCGAATTTTTTTATTTTCACACCCCAAATTGATTCTCTTTTGGGCAAAATTTTTTCCGCTCGCTTCACTCCCAATCAAACCAAATCGAATTTGAATGATAAAGATCGTCATCATGCTCGAAATGAATCATTCCACTGCAGCACCTGCTTGCCTGACACTAGGATGCATTACATTGGTGGTTGCTTTTCCAGCTTCTGACTTCAGAGGACCAGTTTCCCTGCGTCTCAACTCAGTTTTCAAATCGCGCGTTTTATTTTATTATTTTCAGAGTCTTGAAAACTTAATTTCCGAATGAAGCATGTTCCAAAATGTTAAGAAACTTAATCGTTCGGAAATTCAATTTTAAAGACTCTGAAAATAATAAGTAAAATCGCGCCAGAGTAATGCAGTTTTTGGTAGACAAAATGATAATTTCTTACAACTGTAGTAAAAAGTGAAATTATATCCGAATTTGAGTGGGACATAACTTCACACAGAAGTGAAATTCTGGCCCACAAAAAAGTGAAGCTAATTCCCACCTTAGATGGGACATAATTTCACCCGATAAAAGTGAAATTATAACCCACTTGAGGTGAAATTATGACCCATGTGAAGTTATGACCTGTGAAGTTATGCACCCGCACCTTTACCTAACCATTATTTAGTCCAAATAATATACAAAAAGCGCTCGGTTTATTAAAAGCTGAAGCTCAAATTTTGAACTTAAGGCCTTTGTCTGCTTTGGCTACTTATTAAAAGAAACATGGCATTTTTGAATTCGTATGTTCATAATTTTTTTTTTCATTCGGCTGATTTTTTCTCTTAAAATCTATGAACAACGGGTGGGAAATAACTTCACACAAATTTCTGATGAAGTAATTTCCCACCATAGTTGGGATATAACTTCACCAAAACAAAGTGAAGATAGTTCCCACTTGAGGTGAAGATAATTCCCATGTGAAGTTAATTCCCAGTGAAGTTAGTTCCCTGCACCGAAATATGGGCAATAAAACTAGCAAATTTAGAAATAAAGTTTCTAACAATTTATTTTATAGAACAAGGTTTATTTAATAACGTATTTATAAGAACTATTGAATTAAATCATAATAATTGAAAACAAATATTTCAGAGACATTTGATGAATTGGTATATTAAACAAGCAAATAATTTTGAGCAAGTAGTTTCTATGATTGGAAAATAAGATTAATTGCTGTTGTGGCTATCGCCACACTATTCCCCTACGGAAAAAAAAGAATTATTTAATATTTCAAACGGTCCGGTAATCGTATATGTCGTCCTGAACGAGTTGTTTTCGTATCTTCAGGTGGATTAGGTAAGGCTGGTAGATTTGTTGGTATTGATGAATCTGGTGAATCTTCTTGTAAAATATACGCTGGCGCTGGTTTAATCCGATCGATTGAAACTTTCATTTGTTGACTATTGATCTTTAAGGTTATGGTCTTTTGATCTTGTGATAAAATCTCGTATGGTCCTGTATACGGTGGTTGAAGAGATTTTCGAATAGGTCCAATTTTGACAAACGCATAACGACAATTTGAAAGTTCTTTAAAAACGAATGAACCAGGTTGAGAATGTCTTGAAGCAGGAGTTGGTCGTAAACATGACATGCATTTTCGAAGACGATGAAGAAAATTTGTTGGATCTTCAATTGCTTGGCTTGGAACTTGTTTTGAGAGTAGCTCTCCAGGGAGCCGCAGTGGTTCTCCGTAGACTAGCTCTGCTGAAGTTGCTTTGATGTCTTCTTTAAAAGCAGATCGTATTCCAAGTAGAACTAGTGGAAGTGCTTCAATCCAATTCTCATTGGTTTGAGCCTTGATTGCAGCTTTTAACTGACGATGGAAGCGTTCGATCATCCCGTTCGCTTGAGGATGCCAGGCCATCGTGTAATGAAGCTCAATACCAAACTGATTTGCGACATCCTTAAAAGTATATGAAGTGAATTGCGATCCTCTATCAACGGTTAGTTTTTCAGGGCAACCAAAACGAGATATCCAGCACGATAGAAATGCGGCAACGATTGATTCAGCTGTGATAGTTTCCAATGGACAAACCTCAGACCAACGAGTGAAACGATCTGTTACAGTTAAACAATATCGATACGAGTTTACTGGAGGCAATGGTCCAATTATATCAGCATGCACATGTGAAAATCGATGAGGTGGCGTTGCAAAGTCTCCTAACGGTGATTTAATGTGGCGAGATATCTTAGAGCGTTGGCAACATATACACGATCGAGCCCAAATACGACAATCTTTGCGCATTGAAGGCCATATAAAGCGATCGCCCACTAATTTGATGGTTGCTTTTGATCCTGGATGGCTTAGGTTGTGTAGTTGATCAAAAACCTGACGACGGCGACGGTAAAATTTAGTTGCAAAAGGTCGTGGCTTACCTGTAGATATGTCACAGTAAAGCTTTATGGATGTTCCAGGTACCAAAACTTGTTTTATATTTAGGGAAGTTGTGTTGCTTTTCAGGAAATCTTTAAGTTCTTCATCGTCTTTTTGTGAAACAGCAAGAGCTTGATGATCTATCATGGGAGATATTGCTTCAATTCGGGAGAGCGCATCAGCGACAATATTTTCATCTCCTCTGATATGTTGAATGTCGGTTGAAAACTCTGCGATGAATGAAAGTTGATTAAGTTGCACAGGTGAAAGCTTTTCTCGTTTTTGTTGGAATGCATGTATTAAAGGCTTGTGGTGCGTATATGTTGTGAAGATTTGACCTTCCAAAAGATGGCGAAAATGTTGGATTGCTGCATAAATGGCAAGAAGTTCTCGGTGGTAAGTTGGCCAGGCGTTTTCTCTCGCGGAAAGTTTCTTTGAAAAGAAAGACAGTGGTTGCCAGCTGCCATTTACCATTTGCATTAAACAAGCCCCAATTGAATGAATTGATGCATCCGTAAAAAGGCCAAGTTTCGCTTCGTGACAAGGATGAACAAGAAGAGTTGCAGAAGATAGGCTGTCTTTACAACTGCTAAAAGCTTCTTCTAACTCTGGTGTCCACGGAACAGGTTGAGATCCTTTGAGTTGTGGATTACTTATCGCATTGTGGAGTGGTGCTTGAATTTCCGATGCTTTGGGAATAAATCTTCGGTAGAAATCAACCATTCCCAGGAAACGACGAAGACCTTTAGCTGTTTTCGGAAGAGGATAGTCTTGAATGATCCTGACGCGTTCTTGAGGAGGCTTGATTCCCTCGGGGTTAATCCAGTATCCAAGAAATTTTACTTCCGAAGCACCAAAGGTACACTTCGAAGGATTGATGATCATTCCGTAGTCAGAAAGTCTTTTGAAGATTATACGCAAGTGTTCCATATGTTCTTCTGAGGATTTGGAAAATACTAGAATGTCATCCACATACGCAAAGCAAAAATCAAGTCCGAACAGAATTTCATCCATTAAACGTTGGAAAGTGTTCCCAGCGTTCCTTAGTCCAAAAGTCATGAATAAAAACTCGTAGGAACCAAATGGAGTCGTGATTGCAGTTTTGCAAACATCGTCTGGATTGATGGGAATTTGTTGATACGCCTTCAATAAGTCTATGGTTGAAAACACTTTGCTACCACTCACATTATGGGTGAAATCGTGGATGTGACGTGAAGAGTACTTATCTGGAATAGTTTGGGTATTCAATGCACGATAATCTCCGCAAGGACGCCAACCATTGTCAGCTTTTGGTGCGAGATGCAGTGGTGAAGACCATGGACTATCTGAAGGTCGAATTGTTCCAGCAAGTAACATGTCCGCAAATTCCTTCTTGGCAATTTTGAGCTTTTCTGGTGCCAAACGACGAGGACGAGAATTAACTGGAGGACCTGGTGTTGTTCGGATGTGATGAACAGTTTTGTGCTTTACAACTCTGGGTAAACCGGCTGGACGAGTTATGTCTTGGAACTCAGTCAGTAAAGAAGCATATGGTGAAGAAGTTTGAATCGTTTTCACGCTGATCTACTTTACTTGAGCGGTTTGCCCTTTTGATTGAAGGCCAGTAAAAGTATCTATTAGGCGTTTTGATTGACAGTCCGGTAATAAGTGATAGTGCGCAAGGAAGTCTGAACCGATGATAGGAATGCTAACGTCAGCAACGACGAATCTCCAAACGAAGCTTCGTCGTAGTCCTAAGTTCAAATCGAGGTTCAAAAATCCATACGTCTTGATTGTGGTATCATTTGCAGCGCTTAGGTCATAGTTGGTGGCGAGACGCTTTTCTGCTAATAAATGTTTTGGGAAGCAGGAAAGGTCGGATCCGGTGTCGATGAGAAATTGATGTTTTGAGTTCTGGTCAGTAACGAAAAGACGGCTTACAGGAATGTTGCAGTCATTTGCCGTCATTATGAACTGCTGTTTGAGTTTTCCTGAAAAGTACATGGCTTATTACACTTACGTGCGTTGTGCTGGTATCTTGAATGAAACCAACACCATCCTTCTCTCTTTGCTGACTTGGATCTACCTCGCGAATTGTTTCTTCTTCGGTCTTGAGAACGATGACGAAAACTTGTATGCGCTGACAGTTGAGCAACTTGCTTGGTAAGACTATCAATTGCAGCGTATAATGATTTTGGGTCAGAATCTTTGTTTGATGTTGCATGCACGGCAAAAGGAACTGGTTGTGGAGAGACCTCGACGATTTTATCAGCAAGTTCTGATAGCTGTTCAGGAGAGAGATCTGATCTCGATGTCAAGATTGCTTGAACGTAAGATGGTAGACGTCGTAACCAAAGATGACGCAAAAGATTATCTTGAAGGACTGAAGGACCAGCAAGAGAACGAAGATGACGAAGGAATTGTGGAGGTTTTCGGTCACCAAGCTCTTCGTCACTAATGAGTTGTCGGACACGTTGTTCTTCTGATGCTGACAAACGTTCAATGAGTTTCGTTTTTAAGAAAGTGAACGGGTTCTGGGCAGGCATTGATGTTATAATGTCTTCTACTTCAGCGGCAACACGTGTATCTAGCTGCGAAACAACACAATGAAATTTAGTTACCTCATTTGTTATGTCTGAGATGACAAACTGAGACTCAGCTTGCGAAAATCATAAACTAGGCCGTTCTGCCCAAAAAGGTGGTAATTTAACTGCAACACGATTAATCGCTGGTTGTGATGAAAGTCCTGCATTTTGTTGCCTATGATTTTCATCATTAAGGAATCCTTGTTGCTGGTTTTGTCCAATTTGCTGAAGGAGCCTAGAATTTTCTTGTCTTAGGGCTGCGAGTTGAGATTGAAATTCGTCCTCGGTATCCTTGATTTCAGTTCTTGTATTGTTCAGTTGGGGTCACCAATTTAGAAATAAAGTTTCTAACAATTTATTTTATAGAACAAGGTTTATTTAATAACGTATTTATAAGAACTATTGAATTAAATCATAATAATTGAAAACAAATATTTCAGAGACATTTGATGAATTGGTATATTAAACAAGCAAGTAATTTTGAGCAAGTAGTTTCTATGATTGGAAAATAAGATTAATTGCTGTTGTGGCTATCGCCACACAAATATTTTTTTTATTTTTTTCTGATATTTTTTTTTATTCATTCAAATAACAAAATAATTTGTTTGCTAATGGTCTTTTTAATTTTAATTTTTGAAAAATCGTCTATTTTGCGTTTTTTGTCAAAAAATAATGGTCGATCACACACACAAAGAAGCTGGGTTCAAGGGAATGTCACTAGGTGGTAGGGATCGTTAAACATCGATAGTCTATCGATAGTATCGATAGTAAAAAACTATCGAATGTATTGATAGTTTGGAAAATACTATCGATAGCTTGCATTTCCAGTAAAAAAAAGTATTCTTCCTCTAGAACAATAAGCAAATAGACACTTCACTATACATGAGCAATATCATTGTATTTGTATTTCCTTTTTCATAGTATTCTCACCGTGATAAGCAACAAGTAGCGCTGCAGGTATCAAAACCAACAAACGTTTAGTTATAAATACAATGGTAATATCTACCATTATTTTAAGTTTGCGCCCTCTGTCTTTCGGCGCTAAAACTGTCATTATTTTTTTGTTTTTTTGTTTGTTAAAGTTTTTATTGTTTTAAGAAATGTGTGAATTATAAATTTTTATTTAAATGTAGATACATATTGAATTCATACATTTTTGTGACTGACGCATTGGCTGTTTTTTTTTCATAAAAGTTTGACGATTAATGAATATTTCAAATCTAAAATTATGAATTAAATGTTTGTTAATTTTTGAGAATAAATATTTTCTTGTTTTTCTTTTCTATAAATAATATTTTTTTTACTAAACGAAAACAATTAATTTGTTCTTATTTCCTTAAATTCGTCAATTTTATGAAAATTGTCTCCTTGCTTTTCATTGATCCACGATTTTTGTTTTTGATTATTTGGGAATATTGTTTTTATTTTAAGGTAATGCTTTCTTTTTAGAAATGTCATGTTCCTCTAAAGTGAATCAAACGATTTCACACAAAATGTGTGCCTTACAGAATTAAAGGAACCTATTTTATAAGTTTTATCTGCTATACAAATGCAAGTTTATGCGCCAGATCGTGCATTTCCCCATTTTTAGTGATCTAGAAGACCCATATAATTTTTTAACTTTTTTTTCTGGTTCCAATGGCTAAAAGTTATTTCAAAGGAAACTATCGATAGTCTATCGATAGTATCGATAGTTTTTTTTTTTCAAACCATCGATACTATCGAAGTCCCTGACTATCGATGTTTAACGATCACTACTAGGTGGTGCTGCAATTTGTTTTGCTTTCTCTTCCCTTTCTTACAAAAGATGTTGTTTTTTCTCCTCAACAGAAAATGTACTTTTTGTTCTTCAATAGAAGTGTGAAGAAATGATATTTCTTTACATAAAAGTAGAAGAAAGATGCAAGATGAGAAAATAGATCACTTTTTATTTTCGGTTGGTGCAGATGACATATAGAAGAAGGGTTAGAGCGGGAGATAGAGACAGCGCATGAAAAGAATGCGGTTAGTAAATAGTAAGTCGCTTCTTTTGGTTTTTGACGTTGGACATGACAAAATAAGAAAATGAATGAAAGTTGGATATTTGTTTGTGGTGTAGCTACAAAGAATACCGCACATGTGCGATAATTTCTTATCATATCTTTTTGTTTTGGTTGTTGCGAGGGAGATTTGCGATTTATAAGAATAAATTTGACAAGTAGTGTAAGTGTAATATAATTTTTTTGCGACACCTTGAATAGCTCAAAAATGTTGTGTAGGTAGGTAGGTAGTAAGGTATTAGGTAATCCAAATAAATGGGAGAACCCAATTTATTTTTTTTATTCGTTTGGAACAAATAAAATAAGTATAGGGTGTCTCAGTAAGAGTGCACTTTTTCATTTAAAAATAAGGACAAGTATCTTATGACAAGCAGTAGTAGAACGTAGTTGGTTCTGGTTCTACTCAGGCCAAGTTTTTATTTCATCTTTCACGGGCACTGCCTCTTGCGAAGAATTGCCAAAACTTCCAAGAGTATCAATCTGTCATGAAAAAAGTGCTTCTCAACTTTGCCGTTCGGAATCGGCGTTAAATTGTAGGTCCCCTCAATTCTTCACATGCACTCAAAGGATTGTTTATGAGAGTAAGCCACTTAGGCCTGGCTCTTGAAGAGCTGTCGCGCCGCTCTATTTTTTTATCTTATGACAGAGTTGTGATGTTTTTATTGTAGTGTAAGAGGCCAGTTATAGCTACATATCATTGAAATGGATCCGGAAAACCTTTGAATGGATATTTAACTATGTTTTCTTTTGAAAAGAAATCATATACCAATCGATTGGAAATCACTCCAAAAATTTTTATTGACATAAAAAAGTTCAATTACTCACTTATTTTTCCATTAAAATGTGTTTTTCTATTTTCCGGTTGTAAATTCATTTTCCTGAACAGCTGATTGTATTACATATGTAAAAAAATTAATCAAATCATTCTAATGATTTTCGTTTCAATTTTGTACAATTTTAATAATCTATGTATGTTAATTGTTCAACTTCTCACAGTTTCAATGATAGAATTACGTCAGGAAAAATATTCCTGACAAAAATTTGCAATGATTGCTATAACCAACCTATCAGAAAAATGCCAATGATGAAAACCAATTAAAGCTGTAACTGGCCTCTAAAGAAGATATATTCCGATTAAGTATGGAATAAAATTATCTGCAAATGACCGCCCCCCCCCCCCCCGGCTCCAATGGCAGCTCATTTCTCTTTTCATGAAATTGTCCATAACTTTAGCATAGAGTTGTGGCTGTATCTCACCGATGACACTTTGGATTTCCTATTTGAGCTCAGGAATCGTTTCCGGTTAATTTGTATAAATCCGAGATTTCACAAAACCCCAAAGAAAAAACTCGCACGGCGGCGTTAAGTCGGACGATATTGGTGGCCAGTTAATATCAGAATTTCGTGAGAAAATGTGTTCTGGAAATATTTGCTGCAATAAGTCGATTGTTTCGTGCGGGGTGTGGAAGGTTGCGCTGTCTTGCTGAAACCACAATTTGTCCAGATTCATGCCGTCCAGTTGACCCTACAACAAGTCCATTATGGTATACCTGTAACGAATGCCATTTGTTTTCGGGTTTTCGCCAATACTCTCGTTTACAGCAGCAACGTTTTCACCGACACCGACCGGTACGTTGACGCAAAGAATCCTTACTATCCGTAATTGATCCCGTTTTTTTTAAATTTCTCGGCAGCAAATTTTGCGAAGTTTGCGAGAGTAGGTATTCACAATTTAAACGCGCTGTTCTTTCGTTTGCCCTAGCGAAATTAATTCCTCTCCGAGTCGTAAGATGAAAAGTAAGTGGAATTCAATCAATCTCCACTTGGGCTAGATTAATTTTTCCTCCTTTCTAAATAAAATGTTGATTAAAGAATGCACCAGACGTCTTAAAGCTTTTCATTTCAATAAAATCACGTTCACTGGCAAAAAAAAAGCACTCTATTTTTAATAATCAGAAATCAGAATAAACAGAGGTGACAGCCGACAAAATTCAGAGTTCCCTAGCATGAAAAAATATATTCCAATTTTAAAAAGAGCATTCTTACTGAGACACCCTCTACTTTAAAGTGACCATTCGTCCCACATTACGTGGGGCAGTCCCACATTTACGTCGTCTGTCCCACACTGAAAATTGTCCCACATTTGTCCCACAAAACCAAAAATGTCAAACGCATAACCCACAAAACAAAAGATGTCCAACAAGGTTTTTGGTTTCACTGAATGCTACAAGCTCTTTTCAAATCAAATATATGACCACTGAACAGACCTTTGTATATGGATTTACCAGGTAATATCAAGAATGGTTTTCTGCTTGGTTTGACAGTTTTTTACATAAGTTTGTAATGTGTGTTCTCTGCTTGCTACTGTCAAAAACCATTCTTGATAGTACTTGGTTAATCCATATACAAAGGAAAAGCTTTGTATATACACCTTATAGTATTTTCAGCGTCGAGAATTTTAAGTTGGAAACTTTACCCGTCGTTGGCGCTGGCAGTTATTCATGGCAACTATAGTACCGACATAAATAGTTCTGGTTGGTAATACACGCGTCGCTGTCGTCGATTCTCGACGCTGCAATTACTATAAGTTGTATATACAAAGGGAAAAGACTCATAGTTATCTTTATGTCTGATTGTCAAAACTCAAAAGAATACAAAACCATAGTAAAGAAAACTATAGTACATTCACGAGGCCATTCGAGACTGGCGTCATCTATAATCATATTGACACAAACAGAAAGTATATATAAACTGAAAACGTCAATTCTGTCTGATATTGGAACAAACACAGAATTTCGCTTCTCGGAGCTACTATAGTTTTCTTATATGTATGTCACATTCTCACATTTTAAAATATGCAATATTCCTCACCAAAACTGCAAAATGATTGTTCAGTATTGCCTCTGTTTACCGGGCACTAATGCGGCGACAGAAAGAATATTTTCAACTGTGAATAAATTGTGGGGTACGGAGAAGTCACAACTATCCGTGGAAACAATCAAAGCTAGTTATTCGAGTTGCCAACATTTCCAGGAAGAAATTTCGCAAAATAATAATCTTTTGAAAAAAATTCATTCCTCTGATAAATATTTGTGATTTTGTTATTTTATTTTAAGTTGTTTTTCTTATAGCCGATTTTTCAACCATCGAAAAAATCTACAAATAACAAACTGGCAAACTTATCTGAATATTCATCGATCGAATAAACAAGAGAGTTATTCGTCAGATAAAGTCTATCCGACGATTGAAAAATCCAATATTTTGTTATCTGTCGAATAAAAATTATCTGACGATTGAAAAATCGGCTCTTGTTGTTGTTGTTGTTTTTTATATGAATTGATTTTATTTATATTGTTTTCTGTTAATTTTTGCTATAGATTTTTTTTCTCCTCAATATTTTGTGAACAATTTTAGTGAAAATAAAATGTCCCGCATTTGAAAACAAAAATTGTGTAAACAGTTCATTTCGGATAAAAATTGTTGATTTGTCCCACATTTTGAGTCATTGGATCTGGTCACTTTACTCTACTTGCATCGTTTTATTGCGTAAGGTCAAAAATTTCAATAATATATAATAGGTTCATGACTCTTTTGAATACACTGTTCGTGTTCATCTTTCTAAAAGATGAAAGGTACCTGCCTGTTACAAACGCAATCATCACATCACCCAATAAAAAAATTTCCATCTATATATATAAAAGAACAGCTTATTTTTTGTGTTCGTTCGCTAACCGGCCAAACCGCTTGACCGATTTTCTTAATTTTTTTTCCAAACTTAAGAGGAATATGGGGAGAAGGTTTAGGAAAAATAAAATGCATACTTTTCAAATCACAAATGCAGATCACAAGTGCAAATGTTAAAAAAAATAATTTTTCCCACTATACAATAAAATAAAACTAATCTGATCAATATTCAAATACTGAAATTCTTTGTCAAATATTTTTTTTTTCATTGAGACGTTCGAACTTCGAACACTTTAGTTTTTAGTTTAGCCGGGCTCAAGAATAAGGGACCTATGTTCATACGTTTTCTTCGATTCCTGGCTAAGATGCACGGCAATTGAGACGTTATATAATAATAAACAGCCTGTTCTATGGCAAAACGGTATAGTAGCAGGGACGGATCTCCTTTTATTCAATAGCTACAATAAGTAGACATCGAAACCTTATGATGATTCAACAACCAACCATCTATGTAAGAATTTGACGTCTTGACGATTCGCTGGAAAAACGAGTCGAAGATGAGACACTGTACATACATACATACATACATATTATGTGCATACATACATAATTTAATTTCTTTAAATCTTCAGAAATAAAGAATATCAAAGTGATGCAAGAGCAAGAGAAAAAAAGAAAAAGAAGAAGAGGTTGGAGGAAGTGGATCAAACTGTCACAAATGGTGACGGAGTGGACGATGGCAGACTTAAAATAGAATGGCGCAACAGCTCTTGAGGAGCCAAGGCCTAAGTGGCTTCCTCTCATCAACAATTCTCTGGGTGCGTGTGAAGAATTCAGGGGACCTACAATTTAACGCCGATTCCGAACGGCAAAGTTGAGAAGCACCCTTTCATGACAGATTGATACTCTTGGAAGTTTTTTCAGTTCTTCGCAAGAGGCAGTGCCCGTGAAAAATGAAATAAAAACTATGGGCACGAGTAGAACTCGAACCCACGACGTTCTGCTTAGCAGCCAACGCACCTAGCCACAGACACTACCGATGACAGACTTGCCGTAGACAAAAGAAAAGGCCGGAGTTGATGCCGATAACGGGTAGGCAAGGAAGAAAAAGAAAAGAAGAAGAATAAGGACAAGGAAGGATCTGAATCTTTGTATTTTATTAGTTTTTCCTTATTTTTATTAGAATCAAGCTTACTAGATTAATTTTATGATGTAAGATCCGTTTGTATAAATTTTGAGATGATGACGATGACGATGAGTTGAATACTGATTTGTATTGATTTTGTATACAATAAACTTTCTGACGTTGTCAGAATGTGACAAAAGAACCAAAATCTGTTTTTTTTTTAATTTATTGTTAAGACTTAATTGGCAAATCTGTGAGTACAATAGGGATTTGCATAATTAATAAACCTTCTTTCACCCTGGGTTGCATAGTTTAGATTGATTGCTACAATCGTGCAACGGAAAATGTTCTTGACCAAGAATTAATACGACAAAAGCAATACAGTTCTTAATTCAATATGTTTGTGCAAACTTATGCGCAGAAGTTAAACGATCAAAGAAAGTATGTGTATAAGAATGCAAAAGCAACAAAAATTAATAGTGCAAAATAAGAAACATCTTTGGGTCTTTGCTTTGACTTCAATTATTAATATGTAGGCTCACTCTGCTTTTAAATTGCCTCTGAATATGCACGTTAAAAAAATACTGGCGCACACGCACGAAGTCACTTGAAGCCTTAAATTGCGCCTTGAAGGATTTGCGGGAATAAAAATAGTTTAAGAAGTGTCATGATTCTTTTGGCTGTTGACTTTCGTCAAACTTTGCCGAATATATACCACGTTCAACTGCTGTAGACGAATTTAAGGTCTGCTTAAAATCTTCTATTTGAGGAAGAATGTCTGGAAACTTACATTTCCTACAATGTTAGCGTGCAGTTACAAGACGATATAGGTACCTGCGGCAGAATTTTCTAAGCAGTTGTTGGTCATTGGCCACAATCAAAACAATTTTTATTGTAATGCAAGTTCAAGGAATGAATTGATCCAAGGTGTCTTTTCAAGCACAAAGAAAAATTACAAAAAATCACGCTTTTAAAGTGAAGGTGCTGGTACAAATCCATGCCATAATTTTGAAAGAGATAAATGCACAATTTTTGCCAAAAAATTGGTTGACAAAATAAAACTGAAAAAGATGTAGGTACTCGGGTAACGACTGAGTTTTTTGAATTCTTTGGATATACGAGGACTGTCACATTATTTAACGCTTAAAGTAGGAGCGCCAAGTATAATGCTTTGGAACATCAATTCATCTTAGCTACTTGAACCTAATATTTTGAATCCACAAGACTTGCCATTTGATTTTAAACATCTTCAGTATCCTGTCCAACTTACATTGGCTATTAGTATAAACAAAGCACAAGGTCAATCTTTGAAAATATGTGGTGTTGATTTAAATATTTCTGTTTTTTTTCGCATGGTCAACTATGAAGGGTGTCCTGTTATTTGTCTGCTATACTTTGGGATGTGATTCTTGGTCATAGTCTAAGAAAAAAATTGTTTAGTTAAGTGTAATTTTGAACTTTTGCATCACTTTTCGATAATTGAAAAAAGGTGTACTTTGACACATGTAAAGATTAATTTCTCTGTCAGTACTAATGTTAAGGCCTCATTTTGGACCTTTTTTGAAGTAGAAATACCTACTAACATTTAAAACTACGTTCAATTTGAGCTGAAATGTTCTAACCGTTTCCAGATATTCAATTTTTAATGGTGTTCAATATTCCCTGCCCGAGCAAAATTTTGACTTTAAGGTCATTTTTTTTTAATGCTTTTAACATAAATTTTTCTTATTATTAACTGATGAACACAATAATTATAAAAAAAAACAAACTCATTGATAAGTGCATTCGAGATCCCAAACATTTGATAGACTAAAGGTAATTTTTAACATTGTGTTATGCTGAACAGGATTAAAAGTATCTACACTTGATGTCAAGACCCTAATTACTTTACCTCTTCTCAGGGAGAGTTAAATTTTGGGTATAAATATTTAATACGTAAATTAACTAAATAGTGGTCTAAGAAAATTGAAAAACAAATTCATTCATAATATTATCAAGTACAGGTACGATATTTCCAACAAGATTAGACCATTTCTGCCTATTCATCGATTACCGTATTCTTCATTCAGCCAATCCTTAACTTCGCGACCATAGTGGGCCGGAGCCCTGCGAAGCGGGCGGGCGGGGGTTTTGCTAGTTTCATATAAAATAGTAATCCTGCCTCTTCAAAAATTATTTATATCCAGTTTTGCACCTCGCTTAGAGCAAGAGGATACATAAATAATCTTCTCATAAATGTTCATCTTTTTATATTTTCAACTGGAGAAACACAAAAAGAAACAAAAACCTAACCTTTTATCACATCGCGATGTCTCGTGCTGCAACAACAATTACATGCAGTTTTCACAATATTCCTAGCTCAAAGAAAAAAAGGAAAAAATGTGCACATTTCGTCACTTGACACATCGTCGCCCGAGAATTGGTTTGTTCCATACGCCATTGGCACTTTTTCGAGAAAAACGCATTTAAAGGTTCGCGTGCTTAGCTTAGTACTCCGAAACTGTGCGATAGGATTTATTTTTTATTTTTTTAAATTGAAGTTAGTCTTATTAAAACTTCACCTACCAATTTTCAAAGTGTTTTGCCTTACCGTTAACAAGATACCTTTATCAGCACAAAAGTCTACTTTTTTGGCTTGTGTCCCACCTCATACATTTTGAAAATGATTTGTTTTTCCATACACGTGGGACACACAAAAATGGATATGGCACAAACCAATTCTCATCAATGCATAATGTGAAAGGCAAGAATGCATGTAGCTGGATGCTAAAATTTTAAAAGAAAATCGATTATATCTTTTTTTTTAAACATTTTTCTTTAAAAATAAAAAAAAATTAAAAAATTAAAGCAGTTCTACTGCGCTATCACAAAGTTTAGGCGTATAAATCGTACTTTTAACAAGCCGAATGCATTTTCAACTACCATTCTTGTAGCTGAATGCAGGTTGTTAAATGCTAGATGTCCGTAAGTTGGCCGTAGTCCTTGTAAGGTGGAACTATTTTGAAGCAAGGTAGGCTGAATCACCCAACAGAAATGTATTGTTGGACAACAATTGGGCAAAGTAAGAGTGAGCTCTTCTATACAAAGCCGATCTTCGCAAAACACGACTATCGTGTAAAGATCCTGGCTCGCCAACACAAATGTCAATGAATTTTTTTTCAGCATCGACGCCCCCTTGCAAAACAATGGTAAAGTTTTGCTTACGATTGTAATAGCACTCTTTGTTTAATTTTGGTGCAGCAATCGTAATATGCGTGCAATCAATGGCACCGATTACACCTCGTAGTTTCTTTTTTGCTTCGAACTGACGGCAGTTTTCCGAGATACGTTCTCCTTGTGGCCACTTTATAAACACATCTGCTTTGGAAACAAGCCAGCTGCTTGCTCGACCCACAACACCCCAGGCTGAAGATTTTGATACACCGAATAGATTCCCCAATTGCCTTAAAGTGATAGTGTTGCTTATGTACCATACATAGAGTAGTACCTCTATTTTTTGCGCCAATACTAGGTTTTCCAGCATAAAACGAAGTTTATGGATTTGAGATGAATTCCGACTGTGAATATTCAACTAAAAACGCAGTTAAATTAAAATAGTAGGTACAGCAATTCTTAACGAAGTAATGTACTTGTTAATTGATTTATAGTCAAGCGGTTCAGCCGCAGATGCGACTTGAAATCTTCTTCACCGTATGCATCTATAGTTTCAATGAAGTTTTCACTTTGATTGACCACCTTGCAAAACAAGGGCAGAGTCATTTGAACTTAACCTTCTTCGAAAAAAGTGTTCAAAATTGAATTCAAGTAGTTTCCAAGCCAAGCCAGGACTAAATGATTTCATACAATAATCTCAGGATATCTACACAATTGTAATGGATATGGCACAAACCAATACTAAAATTTTGTTTGCGATGATTGTCCCATAAACATAGCATTTTTTTAACACAAGTGCACGTAGGACAAACCAATTCTCAACATTCTTTGGATTTTTTCTATCCCTTGTCACCGTAATATGCACGTGGAACAAAACAATTCTGACAAAAAACTTGACAAATTTTATATGGAAAAAATGTCCCAAATGCCAATAAATGGTTTATGGCACAAAACAATTCTAGAAAATGTTGATTTTGGTGGATATGGAACAAAATTGATGTTGGATATCTCGGGATTGAAAAGACGTAGCACAAATCTGATCACAGATTTAGAAAGAGCATACAAAATTCCTATAGAATCCATTCCTAACTCGAAAACGACAAAAGTGGCGTATGGAACAAACCAATTCTCGGGCGACGACATATTTTTTTGGATCTTTTTTATTGCATTGCAAGTATGTATATGATTTTGCTTCCTTTTCTGCCTAGAAGACGTCGGTCGGTCGTCGTCTGTGTATATTGCCTTTTCTTCTCCTTCATGTGCCTGATCGTGATAGTGGAATCTGGTTTCTGGTTCTTGCAAATTCTCGTCTGAGATGAAAAAAAGGAATCGGTGAAGAGTAGAGGCCACTAACACATATAAATTCATTTACAAGAAATCTGAGTTCGCTGTTCTGGTACATCTACCCTTAATGAGAATTGTTAAAATTTTCCAAAAGGCTTCGTCAAAGAAGAATCATTTCTTATCATTTTTACTATTCCCATTGGATTTTTCCAAAAAGGAACCCATAAGCATTTTAAAACGGTTAAAAGCTCAGGTGAAAATCACAATACATATTTTCAGGAATTTCTCAAAACATTTATCCAAATCTTTCATCGACGACACAAGCGATGTTCTTTTTTAGATAAATACGAGTAATGAGAACAGTGCCCCGGTTCTGCATCTCAGTCGTTAATTTAGCGAATCGTTAAAAAATGGAACAGATTGTTCCCTCGTTAACGATCCTGGAAAAGTTTGTGTTTTGTAACTACAATCGTTAACTCAAATTTGCGTCGTTAATTGAACTGGAATTTCCAGTGGAAATCGTTAAAATTTTTGACATTTCTTTCAAAACATTTAAAGTGAAATGACATAGCTAATATGCATATTTTTAATTTCAAATTATGTTAGGTCCGTTCGTTTACCTCATAAAACTGCCCAAAGCTGCCCAAAACTGCCCAAAACTCCCACTTTTGCGTTCGTTTACTGCCACTAATCCTAAAATCTGTCACTTTTGAAGGAGAAAATATTTCCCCTACCGGCCGATTTTAGCTACAAAAATTTCTTGTGGCAGTTTGTGTAAGTTCTGTCAAACCATAAGAAGTACATTGAATTTTTTTGACGTTTGACATAATTTTGTGCATTGGGCAGATTTTGCCTGTAAAGCGTTCGTTTACTTTTTGTGCAAATCATAAAATTTCATCCCCACTCCTCCATTTTTGACAGTTTTTACACAAACTGCCCAAAAAGTAAAAGAACGGACCTATTTTCTTTCATTTATTGAATTGAAAATTCGCATTTGCAATAATAAATAATAATTATGAAATCTATCAACAAAAGGATGAAGACGTCCCACTACTCCTCATCCAGCTCCGCCTCCCAATCTGAAGACGAATACGAGACATGCGACATCGTTTCGGGTAAGTTATGCCTCGCATGCAAAACAATCCCATAACTCGATTTACATATATTGTTTCAGGAGTTCTAAGAAGTTATAAATGCAATCAGGGATTCTATGCTCAAGCATACACAAATACCCAAAGCAATGGAAAAAAGTGCCCAAAGATCCTCATCACTCGCTTCCACAAAATCAGCAGCAAACAAAAGCCAGGAAGCTGTTGCTGATCTAAATTCAAAGATTCCCGAAATCGAATCTTCAATGTTCATTGTTGGTGTTGCAGTGGAAACGGGACATTCGGTACAGTGCTATTGGCGACACTAAAAAAAGACCAACATCTCCAGGAGAAGCATCGCAAAAATACGCCATCAAACATCATGTGCCGACAAGCCATCCCTATCAAACGACACGGCCGTCGATATCTGGGCTGTGGGAGTGATATTTATGTCGATACTCTCGTCAGTTTATCCGTTCTTCAAGGCACCCGACGATTATGTTGCCTTGGCCGATATGGTGACCATTTTCGGCAGAGATGATATAAGGTAAGGAGATGGGAAACAAAGCTGTCAAAATGACAGTTGCCTACAAGCTAAAATTTACGGATTGCTAAGATGTGTGCGTGTTTTCACTAATACATTCTTTCAATCCGTCTATTCACCAAAGGGGAATAATTTTGGCAGTTAAATTTGAATTTTTTTGAAAAAAGAGGTGAGTTAATGGATATGTTCACAAATAGAGTAAAATTATTAGGTAAGTAAAAGCTATTAAATAAACACGCGTAGAAATTGTTCGTGAAATTTCATTTTCAAAGAGTGACGGTAATAGAAATTGTGCACAAAACGCAGACACGCTAAATCAGAACAAAACAAATCTATATTTTTTGGTAAAGTAAGAGAAATATTTTTCTTGTTTTCATTCATACAAACAATCAAAATGTTTTAGTATTTTAATAACAAGAAATAATTTTGTTGTATTCGTTTTTGGAAACGGTCTCTCAGCCACTTATGACACGTTCTAAAGATTAAACGATGAAAAATGAAGTATGAAAACACGGAATAATTTTTCGGTTCATTTTTGTTTGTTTTGGCTGCAGGTTACAAATGTAAAGTTTTTTTTACTTTTTGAGTTGTTAGACAAGAATTTGTTTATAGAATGCAATAAAAAATGACAAATACATATTTTAATTTTTTGTTGAAGTTAAAACAAAAATAGCAACCCTGTTCGCCGTTATGCCCTTTTTTCCAATTTTTCGAGAACAAGAATCAAATTGACCATGAAAATTGCCTGATATTTCCTAAATTCAGTATATTATTGTATGCATTTAAATATTTGAGTGTGCTTCTGCCTTCAAACATATCTTAATGTAAGGCACAAGTAAGTTTTCAGCCTAAAGCTTCGGAACGCATCCTTCAAGTATTTTCGTGGTGGGTTTAAGAAAAACGTGTTTGACAATTTGAAAACTCAATCTAGTAATCTACGTTAAATTTGAAAATCCGAAAACAAACAAAAGAGAACTGCAAAAATATAAGAATCCCACCTCATCTCTTTGTTTTTGTATTATTCATGTACAAGGAAAGAAAATAAAATGAAAAAATATGAAAATTGCGGGATCTAGGGAGTGAAACGTAAGTCAGTTTCCCATCTTGTTACATAATTAATCTTTGATTTTCGGTGACAAAGCAATTCGAAAAACTGCCTTTGTTTTAGGACGCATCGTGACCATCAATCACTGGACTAAGCCGCTCGACCTGCGAAAGCTCTGTGCGTCTTCGAAATCATAGAAGAACAGGTTTTGCCGCGGAACTAGAGGATAAATATACGACGATTATGCAGGGCACAGGAAGCAACATGTAGGTGTGCAAGAACTGCGAGCAATTGTTTTATGATTGCTAATGCAAAGAATCTTCATTCAACGGAGAAGTAATTCTGGAAAAAGATATTTTCCCAGCGAGTGCCTACGATTTGTTGTACAAGCTGTTGGAATTGAATCCGCACAAGAGGATATCAGCCCAAGAAGCCTGGGAGCATCCGTTTTTGAGGAAGCTATTTGTGAGACTGCTGTGACCAGTAACCTCGCAGTCTGAGAGGTTCAAAGCAATGGACTGGAATTTTTTTTTTTTGTATTTTGAGAAAGCAAGCAAATAAAGGAGAGATAATTGTAAACATTTGTTGATTTTCTGAGCATAATCAGACCAGTAACCATACTTATTTACTTAAGGTGGCTCTACAGTCCATTGTGGACTTGGGCCTCAATCAACAGTCTCCGCCAGCCAGCTCGATCCCTAGCTGGCTGTCTCCAGTTTTGCACTCCAGTTTGATTGAGATCCGCTTCCATTTGTGTGCGCCATCTGAGTCGCTGTCTTCCTCTCCTTCTGCGTCCCTCGGGAATAATGTCGAAGGCTTTCCGGGCCGGAGCATTGGTGTCCATGCACTCTAAATGACCGAGCCATCTCGTCTCTGGACCTTGACCCTTCTGGCTAGGTCCACGTCGCTGTTGTTGGATTACTTTGGAATAGACTTTCCTGTAACAAGAAAGTTCTGCATCTACCAATCTGGATATCTCTTCCAAGTCCCCATCATCCAGAGTCAATTTCAAATTCTTGATTTCGTTTCATATACATGCGCTGACATCATTCGAATCGAATCTTCGAAACTAATTCTAATTGCTCCAGAACTTGGAGTTTGTCATCATATTTTGCCCTCTACTCGGTCATGTATGACACAATATTGAACACATACACTACTACAACATGCAGCGCTTCCCGATCGAAGACCAGGCATTGAGTTGAACGTTTTCCTGCCAAGGGAAATTTGCCCTAAGTCCATCAATGAACCGGCTCTTGCCGATTCCGCCTAGTCACAAACAAATTTAATTTGTGTAAAAACTTTTATTAACCATTAGTTTAGTTAACTGGTTTCTGTTTAGTGGTTATCCTCTCCATTTAGAGCATTTAACTCGACTGCAGGATCAGTGGCATCCAAAGCGGCGTGCTGTACATTGTACAATATTTTTCCTCGTTTCCATCTGCAAATTGAAAAGTGGGCTTTATAAGCAGTGATGTGAGAAATCGCAATTGAATTGTTGAACTTACCATCATCATCATCGTCCATTTCTGTCCTCCGATGCATTTGATTCCAAATCACTTGACTCGCTGCTTGTCGCAAAAGCCACATTTGCATTTGGATTTTCAGCATCGTCATGAAGAGCACGCCGTTATTGAAGAACTCCGTATCATTTCCGAGGATATCATAAAAAATATTATTAAACTGCAAAAATATGAAGTTTAGAATCAGACAAGAGAAAGATCCAACAATAACATTCATACCTGTTTGCTAGTTCTCGAATCTCCACTAAACAAAAATTCAAACGCCCTTGGACGCTCGACCATCACATCCAAGATAATATTATGATCTCTATCCAAGTCATTTGTTGATAGTCTTGATAAAGTATGCATGGTATTTGTTACACTATTCGGACCTTGGGCAACATTCAAAAACGCGATCCTCATCCTCGGCGGCGCGGCGTTCGCATTGCAATGTTTTCTTCTTTGTTGTCCATCCCGGAGAAATGGTCAATCGCAACAATAGGCCAGTTCCACCTAACAACATCTCACTGAGATCTCAATGTCACTTTGACTGAGGCAAAATCATTTGGTGGAACATAATTCTCAGTTCTCATTGAGATAAAATGGTTACCTTACAAATTGTTGTTGTACATATGTCAGTCACGTCAAAATAGCTGAGTGAGAAATCGAATCCAAAATATATTCATCTCAGAGATCTCAGAAAAAAATCTCAATTCTCAGCTGAGATTTTTTGTTCCACCTAAAAAATCTCTGAGATCTCTGAGATCTCAGTGAGATGTAGTTAGGTGGAACTGGCCTAATATTTCCATTGGATTGAGGACAGCATTAAGCGTTCTCACTGCATTCGTATTCGAAAAATCAAGATGAAGAATAATTTTGGCCAAATCAGAATCAGCAGTATCATTCCGTTTATGTGGTGTTTTTTATTCAATGGCAACGGATTTTCAATTTTTGAGACCAACAAACAGCTGCACGTCATACACAAACCTAAAAACGAAATGGTTAAAATCAATTTATCTGATAAAAGAATCATTTTCAACTTACTTTTATCTTCGTACAAATTTTTATCGCCACCTAAAGTCCCGTGAGATAATTTGACAGCTGAAATCAGTCAAATTAACGATTTGAACAGTTACAGAACGCAATTTAACGAAATCTTTCCAGTGTTTCTTTTAGATCTGTTCCGGTAGTTAAAATTAACGATTGTCAAAGTTACAGAAACAGAACACATCGTTAATTTTCAATGTGTTTCAATTCGCAGCGTTTAACGACTGATTTTAACGATTCGTAAGTTACAGAACCGGGGCACAGCTTTCATGTCGTTCAATGCTGGTTTTGACAGTTGATTGATATGGACGTTACCAAGAAATTTGATCATTTGAAATCAATACGATTTTGCTGGTTTCATGTGTCCCTTTGATTGGAATGCACGTCACGTATGATTCGAAGTATTGGCTTTTTAATTCGTAGATGGGGGAATTTATGAATTGCATTGCACACGGAAGCAGGAAAGGGTCTGATGAGGATTAAATAAAAGATGTAAGAAACAATTAAAGTAATACATTAAACATAACGATTATAGCTTCGATGTGGATTCCCCAACAGTCCCTTGAAGAGCGAATAAATTATATTTCTTTTATTTAAACGAATTTGTAAACATTATTTTTCTGAGTAAAGGTTTTATGAGGAACTCATTAAGACTTCTTAACAAGACTTTTTTGTAGTACAGGACTCTACAGTAACCCAATGCAGATTCTTCGCATAGCCCAACACAATAAATAATTCCGAATTTTCCGTTGTGTGCTTTGGCATGAATCAGGTAAGGGTAACATTGAAATCGCAAATCTGGTACCGGTAGGGTGTTATGTTGGTTTGGAACCTGCCGTTTAGTGGTTCACTTTTCAAAAAAAAAAAAACATAGAGTAAATATAGTACATGCTCCTTTTTCGTTCAAAAAAAACACAATATACCGCACACCATCGGCATTGAATTTTTTTTCTGCTACACCCTCTTAAGCAATTTTGCTTTCTCGGCTGAATGTACCATACTCTTTGACTACAACATAATGACATACTCTTTGCTGTAGGTAGATAGGTCGAGGAACCATCGAGTCGTTCTATTTGTGTAAGAACTCTTTTTCACTTTCACACCTCGATGTCGTTTTTATACCTTTCGTCGCCCTAAAATTGGGTTGCCGTAAACGCCATTTTTACGTTTTTGGGAAATCGCATTTGAATGTTTGACATCCATTTTCAGAAAAACCAACCGCTGAAATTTTTTTATTTTTTTACAAGATGCTTCTATGAGTGTCTTCTTTCTAAAAGTGCAAACAGATATTCATGAATTCTTTTAGATTATACAATATTTACAATTAATTAAAAAAACATGATTGCCGTATACGCCACAAAATCAAAAAAAATTCTTACCTCATTCACGTACGTCAAAAAATGTGTGACATACGGCATTCCAATACAAAAACTTAATTTACAGACTTCTCAGAATAACTCGGTTTTTGTGCTTCATATTAATTTTAAATAAGAAATAAGAAGTTTATAATTATACTAGCTGACCGTGCAGACTTCGTACTGCCTCAATACTGCAGACTTCGTACTGCCGCTACCATCTACCCGTTAACCCAATACCGTCTACCCGCTTTGCGCTACCCAAGTAACCGCTTCCCGCTACGTCTACCCATACCCGTTACACCGTTACCCGCTTCCCACTAACCATTAGCCACTACCCGTCACTCCAGTGCCTGACCACCCTACCTACCAAGACCGCCCTCTTCCTTGCATTGGCATTGTTTGCTGTTTTAATGATGACAAACAGTATAGTATGAATGTGTTTATTTATCTTTTATTATTTAACCTACCTTTTAGAATAATAATAATCTTTAATGGCACTATCACTACTCTTACTACTACTACTGATCAATGTACAAACGATAGTAATAATTAATTAATTAATTTTCATGAAAACTGAAAAAGAAATAATAAGCTCTTAAAAAGTAGGGGTAAGTGGTGGGAAGTTGAAAATAAAGGAATGAATGTTTTTCTTACACCATACAAAAATTCTAAAAAAAAATTGTCCAAAAAAATGCAAGAACAAAATGTGTGGGTGAGCCATCCTTAACAATTAGCGGTATAAAAACCTATTCTCATACCTACTGAATACACATATAAAATTTCATCAATATCTTTCAAGCCGTTTCGGAGGAGCATGACCACTAAAACTGTGACAGAAGAATTTTTTATATCAGATTCAATTCAATCAAAATTTATTTCATTTTATATTTCATACTTTAAAATTAAGATTAACAAAAAACTATTCCATAAACAAAAACAAAAAAAGCAAGCACTCCTTCCTCCTGGAAGCTGGGAAGCAAATGAAAAATTTTCTCGAAGGAACTCTATTTATACTTTTTCGAGTTCAAGTAAAATCGTATGTACGTACGCCCAATTAAGAAAATATTTTTTTTTATTAAGTGACGTACGTGCATGTCTAAGTTATCGTTGTATACACATAAGTCAAAGCAATACTAAAAAATATTTTAATCTTTTTACGGCGTACGTTGGAAGATAAAGAATGTACGTCAAATTAATTCTTGCTATAAAATTTTGGAAAATTGTATGGAAATTTTGACGTATATGCCAAAATTGGGCGTTTACGTCAAAATAATACCTGAATTTTATGAATTAGGTGTATATACGTCAAAACCATTCCGAATATCTCCGCAATGGAAAGAGATAGAGCCAAGAGGATGAAAGATTTGTAAAGAGCACCCTCGAAAACATAAGACTGCATATCAAACTCAAAAAACGAATTTTGGCGTTTACGGCAACCCAATTTTAGGGCGACGCTTTCCCTTTGTCTTAGCAGCAGGTAGGTAGGTAAGGTAGGTACTTCAAGCTGTGTATACTTTTCAAGAACGATCTTTTTGTAGGCGCATGCACAAAGTAACGTCTGTACCTACTAAGGGAAATTTTGTGCAAGCATTTAAATTATTGTGCAAGCTGCTTTATGATTGATTGAAATCGAGTCATGCAAGCTTGGACAAGGCGTGCTTGCTCAAAATTTTTCTACAGATGGTTTGATTGTCCAAAAACGACATTTTCACATCATAAACTGCAACTTGTTCAAGCATACATGAACAGTGGCAAAGAAAAATTATCATCCTTGTACAAAAAGATTGTGAACACAAACTTTTAAAACCTGCAGTAGTGGAAGTGTGTGTAGTTCATTTAAAAGACAAGATTTCAAAAAACGTTAACAGAGTTAAAACTTTAGCAAGAGTTAAATTAAAGGACAAAGTTTAACGTTCCGTTTCTCGCTGCTTTGTGTTGTCATTCTTAAGATTAATAAGATGGTTCATAGACTAGACATAGACAGAGACACACACCCATCCCTACCTCACTTTAACATAAACTTTTCTCGAAAAACAATCAACAAATTCACGCGGGTCCCAAGGGATTAATATCAAAGGTTTTAAGTTTGTTTTTCATTTCAATTATGTCATTCGGGAAGCACTCCCTAATGACTAAGTAAAATAAAATTTTATTTCAAAACTAAAATTGCGTTCGCAAAAATTGAATAATAGTTAGAAGGACGACATCGTCCGCGACAATGGATGTTGAATCAACATCCAACTTTTTGGAAAATTTTTGGCCTACATCCTGGTTTTTAGGAATTCAATTGTGTTTCATGTTGATTTCCCCTAATTTGATTTCACCTTGGAATTGGAATTTTTGGCTTGATAGCCCAATGTAGCGTTTTGCACCTTGCACATTATTAGCTTTTGGTTTATGGAATTATGTGTTCCGTATTTCAGTCTGTGTAGTGTAAATTGGGGCTCTAAAATTGATTGTGGGTGAACTTTCAACAATCCGCAAGGTATTTTTCATGTCATTGATATGTTAATTAATGGCGAGATGCTAATGCTGCACACTTTTCGTTGATAGAATTTGAGAAGTCTTTTAACAGCGTCAACAGGGATTTCATCGGAATATTTTAATATTCATAGTTGTATGGACTCTCAAATTCTACTTCAAATTAGTGCGGTTAAAGTATGGTTCCTCCCGGAATATTTTTTAATGTAAAGAGTAACCTACTAACGACTATGTGAGCCCTTCAATTCAGATTTACATATTACATTGCATTAAAATTCTGTAAGTTTGTCTTTTATTAGTTTGCTCTAAGATTAAAAAGAAAAAACAGTAACTTTTAAGTTTAGTACTGCATGAGAGATTCAGAGTGGAATTGTTACAATAATGTTGTGTTTCCCTTTCCATATAACATTAAGGAACGAATGTTGTTCAAAAAGAATAGGATGTTTGCGTCCTGTGATTAAAAAAAAAAAAAAAACAGTAGATCTGCTTGGAAAATCTTTAAAATTATTACAGGTATGTATATAAATCATTTTAAAGCGATAGCACACAATTAAAAAAAAGAGTTGAAAGTTTACAGCACAGATTAGTTTAAAAGGGAGATGGGAAACTGAGCTGTCAAAATGACAATGCCTACAAGCTGCGGTCAACAGTTACTGCAAGAGTATGCGTGTTTTTACCAATACAATCTCAGCAAAGTGTGACACCCCACATGGGGAGTAAATTACCCGGAAAATTTGAAAATTTGTAGTTTTAACGTACGAAAGGTGAGTAAAAGTGAGCAGAAGAGGGATATGTTCAAAAAGATAGCAAACAAGTAAAATTGCATAAAAGCAGGAAATGGCATCAAATGTATCAAGCAGTAGGATTTCCGACATCAAAAATGAATAAAAAAGAAAATAAAAACAAATGTTCAGTCTAATTAAGAATGCTGAACATGTGAAAAGCTTTTGTTTGAAATCTTATTTTTTTATATAAATACCTGGTTTTATCAGTAACGAAATGCAAGCAAATCGGGTTTCAATTTATACTTAATCCATGTTCTATGAAATCGGCAGTAAGACTTATAAAGGTATAAACGTGTTATTTGACCTCTACCTGGGGGTCAATTCCCGATCTGTGATAATGTGAAATGATAAGTTTTATCACACTTTCACAATAAATTCGATTCTGGATCTGTGAAAAAAATCAAATAAAGCTTCAAAACTTTTCATCTAATAAATTTCTTTTCACAGCTATATTATTTTGTGAAAAGAAATTTATCATAATGAAAAGTTTTGAAGTTTGTTTTGATTTTTTTCATACAAAATTTATCATTTAGTACTTTTTAGTACAAACAAGTTAGAGAATCGCATAAAACGAGTTTATGAAAAGAAAAAATGAAAAGTCTCTGTGAAAACTAAAATGATAAATTTTTTATCATTTCACATTTTCACAGATCGGGAATTGACTCCCTGATATAAAATTTAAAGAGTTAGTTTAACTATTTGTGTGTGTTTTTGCTTCAAACAAATCTTAATGGCCTTATACCCTTATTCACACGTGAAGGAAATCGAAATTTTTTTTTGATTAGTGATGGCAAACGGGGTTGCTTGCAGAAAACGTAAGGGGAAGGAAAAAATTAAAAATATTGAGTGTAGAAATTTGAGGCTTTTCCTTGTGTTCTTCTCTTCGGCCCGCATATCCAAAATATTTGTTTGTCGAACACAAATAAACTGTTTATATCAACGGCTTTAATTCATTTTTCTTTTCTTCTTTTCTTTTTTTTCTGTTTCTGCGTCATCTTAAAGAAACTAAAAGAAAAATTAAGGAGTAAGCAAAATCTACAAAAAATCTAACACAATTGTTCTTCACATGGGAACAGGGCCAATGTAAGGCACGAGTAGGTTTTCGGCCAAAAGTTTCGGAACTCATCCCCAATCATGAATTCTAGTATTTTCGTGGTGAGTTTAAGAAAAACGTGTTTGCCAATTTGAAAATTCAATCTAGCAATCTACGCTAAATTTGGAATTGCGAAAACAAACAAAAGAGAACTGTAAAAATATAAAAATCCCACCTCGTCTCTTTGTTTTTGTATTTTTCATGTACAAGGAAGAAAATAAAATGAAAGAAAATGAAAATTGCGGGATCTAGGGAGTGAAACGTAAGTCAGTTTCCGATCTCCTTTTGTCTCTGGTTTACAGATTTATGTAGTTTAGTTCGGTAACACCTAACGCTAATAAGGAAGCAGCAAGTTTGAAATGCTTCCTTGAATAAATGTAGATTTATTTTACATTTATATTATATTGGTTGACCCTAAACTTTTGTTACCCGCTACCCTCTACCCGCTACCCTCTAACCGCTACCCTCTACCCACTAGTCTCTACCCACTACCCGCTGAGCGCTATCCCGATACCAGCTAATTGTGCTAGCTACCCCACTACCCAGCTGCAACGTTACCCGCTCCTACCCGCTACTCAGTTATTCTGCACGCTACCCGCTATAGCTAATTGCTACCTGCTACACTATTATCTCGCTACCCGATACCCACTACCCTGCTACCCCATTACGCGCTACCTTGGCCATATCTCATGAAGGTCTTGTCGAACTTGGTGCCAAAAATTCCACTGGCACAAGAGAAGTGAGTCCTCAGCGGATTTGCTTGAGATTTTTATACATATAGATGCGGAAGGTCGTTGAGAGAGCATTTTATTCATAGATTCTTTGATGTTAATTTTTAAGGGATAATTTCACATATTTTTCTTGGTTGATATTGCAATGCAATGCTGGTAAAACTTTCCCGCAAATAGTTTTCAATTCCATTCTCCTTTAAGTGATTAATGCCCAATTTCATAAACAACTTTTAAATATTTAAGAGGCTTTTAAATCGTAAAATGAGATTTTTTTATTTCACCAAGCGTTTTTTGAGTAAACAAGCTTTTAAACACCTTTCAAAACTAAATGCCCATTTTTGCCTCAATAAATTTTAGAAGTGTCATTGAATATTTTAAAAAGTGAGTATAAAGCTTTCTCATTTTTTCTCATATATCTTCATGAGGATGTCAATTTTGACAAAAAATTCCCTGAAATTTCCCATTTTAAGTTGGTGAAACTCAAACATTTTAAGGGTCTGATAAAATTTAAAAAGATTTTTGATAAAAGTAATTTTAGTGTTTGTTTATGAAACTGGGCATTAATGTTTTGAATAAATAAATGGAAATTATAAAAAAAAGGAGAGTAGCAGTAATAAGTCGGGAAATTAATTTTAAGAAATTACATTGTAACAGAGAACGCAGCTTCTGATTTCGCACTGAAATACCGAGCATAAAAGTATCAACAAAAAAACAGCATACTAAGAAGCAGAGAATCCGAATCCAGCATCCGAGCTTATTATTGAAACTAAGCCCTGAACCATCAAAACAATCTACGAAAAAAACATTACATTTTTCTATAACTGCTATCCGTCTCGTCCATAACTTAAAGCCTTTAGATACACTCCAAAGCAATAACGAAGCACATTTTTTGTCAAAATGAAATGTGATTAACTTGAATGCTATCGAAATAGAAACCGATATGAATTTTCCAAGCTCAAAACTTACTTTCCACTTTTTCGTAGCCTGAAATCATTAAATCATACGATAAAATGCAAAATTTTAAATTTTCCGTTCGAAAGGTAATTAATGGACAATTACTACCAGAATATTGTACTAAAAAGATAGTGTCCGTGGCTTAGTGGTTAGGTACGTTGGCTGCTAGCAGAACGTCGTGGGTTCGAGTCCTACTCGTGCCCATAGTTTTTATTTCATCTTTCACAGACACTGCCTCTTATGAAGAACTGACAAAACTTCAAAGAGTATCAATCTGTCATGAAAAAGTGCTTCTCAACTTTGCCGTTCGGAATCGGCGATAAATTGTAGGTCCCCTCAATTCTTCACACGCACCCAGAGAATTGTTGATGCCAGTAAGCCACTTAGGCCTTGGCTCTTCAAGAGCTGTCGCGCCGTTCTTTTTATTTTTTATCATAGAAAAAAATGATTTTCGAGTGGTGGTCATTTTAAGAGTCTTAACGGACACACAAACAAACATACATCCATTTCAATGAAAATTAAAATTAGCAACCACCCCTTTAACTCGTCTCACACCAATTTAAGGCCCGGAAACAAATTCCAACATATTTTCAATTTCAATTATATGAAGTTTTAAGCTTAATAACGTATTTTTAACTTTCAAAACAAAAATGTTTTTCCCGGGATTTATAAAAAGTAAGTAGATATACGTCACAGTGACTCTTGTTATTTGAATTTGAGAAACAGTTATATTTGTAGTTTTGTCTGTGTGCCAACATCAATAAAAAAAAGTTTAATTTTCCATTAATATTTTTAGTGTTCTTGATGCAACTCCAGGATTAGAATGATCCTTTAAATGCACTTCGAATGGCTCGTTCTTTATTCATTTCTTCTTTCTCCACCAACATTCGCAATGAGTTAACTATGTGTTATTATTTGGTTTAAAAAAATATATTTTTTTTATTGATTACACACAGATATTACATTAAGTACAATTAAAGAATTTTAAAAAACCTAATGGAGACCGAGAGGTTGTCCAAACTGCTCGAGGGCACCAGTCGTTCTGCTGCTTGTAGATCAAAGGGCACGGTAGTGCCCAGCCAAGTTCTAGCACTACCCCCTTTTTACAGGATCGAACTCAAGCACATTTTTAACCCCCCATAACTTTTGAACCCATAGAGTTAGAAGCTTCAAATTTGAATTACGTATTAACTTCATGGGCACAAAGGCCCTGTAAAAAAAATAATTTTGTTGAACCACTACTTCCTGAGATATTGAACAACAAAAATTTCAAAAACCGTAATTGACTCACTGACTGACTCACTGACTGACTCACTGACTCACTGACTCACTGATCATCAAAATTATGAAGCACTTCTAACAATGGCAGAATCTTAAAATTTGGTACGGTGGTAGGTTTTCGGGTGCATACAAAGGAAAAAATCGAAAATTTCAATTTGCTCATTCAGGGGGCGTGGTATCCGCCCACTTTCTAAAACTGGTCGTAGGATCTTAAAATTCGGAATTATTACAGGGTTTCGGTTGAATATAAGGAAAAATATAAGGAAAATATTTTGGTTTCATTTAGGGGCGTGGTTTCCGCCCACTATCGTAAAACGGTCGTAGGATGTTGAAATTTGGAATTCTTGTAAGGTTTTGGTTGAAAAACAAAAAAAAAGAGAAAAAAATCTATTTCCATTTAGGGGCGTGGTATCCGCCCACTTTGTTAAAATGTTCGAAAATGTTTAAATTCGAAATTCTGATAGGGTTTCGGGTGAGTATAAGAGAAAATATAAGTACAAAATTGCAGTTTCATTTAAGGGGCATGG
This sequence comes from Sphaerophoria taeniata, assembly GCA_943590905.1. Lineage (NCBI taxonomy): Eukaryota > Metazoa > Arthropoda > Insecta > Diptera > Syrphidae > Sphaerophoria > Sphaerophoria taeniata. Next base: position 193,046,999 of record OX016540.1, read on the forward strand.
CTGCCACCCACTTTCTTAAAATGGTCATAGGATGTTGAAAATTAGAATTATGGTTTGCTTAACTACATAAAAGTCCATGAGTTATGGGTTTCACAATGGACCCTTGACGTCTGAATGTGACATCTAGACAGCCAGTCGAACCTAACCTACATATTATTTATTTATTAATTGGCAGAGCAATTATATTGTTAAAGTTTGCATAATGCTTCCATAAAAAAAAAAAACTTTGTAAAAAGATGTGAAATCAGAACAAAAACATAAAATGTAAAAAAAGAGCCAAGTTCTCTTATGTGCGAACAACACTGTGTAAACAGTTAGCCACCAAAAGTAATGAGATCTAAAAGAACGCCAAGTTCTGACATGTAAAAGTGTTATATTTAATATTTTAAATCATAGAAAATAATACAACAATATTAAAAGAAAATAGAAAATAGTTCGGATGAAAATTTACAAGTTCACTTGGCAAGTTTTTGTTTGAAGCGTGATTAATAACATTTTAAAACTTGAACAGTGAACTTGTAAATTTTCATCCAAACTATTTTCTATTTTCTTTTAATATTGTTGTATTATTTTCTATGATTTAAAATATTAAATATAACACTTTTACATGTCAGAACTTGGCGTTCTTTTAGATCTCATTACTTTTGGTGGCTAACTGTTTACACAGTGTTGTTCGCACATAAGAGAACTTGGCTCTTTTTTTACATTTTATGTTTTTGTTCTGATTTTATTATTTTGAAGAATCCTCGGTTGATCCTTGGATGCTGCTCTACACATGCGGGAAGTCACGTACGCCTTTTTGGTCAAGTGGCTTTTTCGTCTGTTGTATCTTCTATGCGAGAGTAATTTGAGATTTTAATGGGCTCCAGATGTCATGCACACATTTTGTACCATGTGCATTCATCTTATCTTTCCGTGATGGCTATTTTTGGGTTTTATGTCTTCCAGATGTCGTTGGCCACTTTCTCTTTCTTATCTTGCCGTGTGACATATTCTCTGGAAAATACCCAAGTTGAGTGGAATTAACTCCTCCCTCCGCCAGTAGACGTTTGTCCCGAACGTTCAAGTTTGAGCTCCTCTAAATTCTTTCGGACGTTTTCTTTTGTTTCCGCCAAGGATATTTCTATGTCGACCTGATTATTCTTGCTGTGTTCCGAACGTTCAAATTTGAGCTTCTCTAAATTCTTTCGGACGTTTTCTTTTGTTTCCGCCAAGGATATTTCTATGTCGACCTGATTATTCTTGGTGTTGTTGCTTTTGAAGATGATTAATTTATATATAGAAAAGGATACAAGTACAACTATTATATTTATTGTAAGTCCCCATATTATTGGGTGATCTTTTACATTTTTGACGTATGGTTGTAAATAATCGGTATTTGTAAATTTCAATAATTCATTACTTGATTCTAGATATTCAATAACTCTTATTTCCGACTCCTAATTTATCTTAATATGTCTATTTAAGTTTACTTCAAAATTATTAAATTCTTTACCATTAATAATTACAGCGTCGGAAAACTGTACCAATTGTGTACCGTGATATACATTATCGTTTATAATTACTTCTCCTGTAGTTACAATGTGATTATGGTTTATATTACTTATTTTTTCATTCTTTTCTAAAATTATTTCACATTTTGATGTACCTTTATTTACAATTTCTGTTAGACAATTAGGTTTAAGATCTTGTTTGCAGATTTTAATATTTAATTCTTGTGTACAATGATCGGTACTATAAATGTTTTCAAAGAGTGTTATTTCACTCGGTATAATTAGTTTCCCTTCTGATTTTTGCACAAATGTTTTAAAATGTTTACCTATTCCTTTAATAATAGGATACTTAATATAAATTACAATTATTTCCTTACTTTCAAACACATGGAACTCTGAAGCGTCTGATACATCTATTACCATGATTTCTTTAGGTTCAATCTGAATAACTTCTCTTATTTCATTTTCGTTAAAGATAATAGTGTTAAAAATTTTATTCTTACTTAAATTTATGGTATTTATTACTTCCATGAGTTCAATGATTATATGCTCGATCAACAAGTAGCTACGTTCTTCTTTATCTCAATGTTTATAGTTGGAAAGTTCTTTAATGGCCCTTAATATCTGCGAGTTAACTTCACACTGTTTATTATTTGAATTAATTAATTCTATCAACTTTGTTTCTATATTGACCTGATCATCGTGGTCTGGTGACCCAGATATCCACTTCCAAACCTTCCCTTTTTCATTAATTGCTCTCTTACTACGGGATATGGAGAGTTGGTTGACTAACTTGAGTGCATAATTATATTTAAATTTTAGCTTTTTGGTAGAGTAATTTGGGGAAATGTGGTACACTTTGGTAATGTGGTATATGCAGGTTTCTAAATAACTAAGCATGCCCTTACACTTATTTTTGAATCAACAGGTGAAGCGATGAAAAAAAGAAAAGTAACCGTGTTTAAGTGTCAAAAAATTTGAAATTAGCTGAACAATATATTGAAAATAAAAAAATCGTATCCAGTCGAGTTTTTTGGCTGGTCAAAGAAAAGTGTTTGTTTTTGTGTCAGTTTTATGTTTTCTCACCGGTGTTTTATTTTATTGGAACAAAATATTTAGTTATTTCAGTGGAATAATTGTGAGTTTTGTTTTAACTTATTTAATTTATTTTTTATAAGACTTTTTCTCCAAATATTCACTTTCGGCTAATGTGGTATACTTGTCATGGGCTATTGTGGTACAGTATACCACATTACCCTTATGAAATGATATCAAGGTAAAAGAACTAAGTATTCTGTTTCTGCTATATAGATTCTCTTGCAAAAATGCCCACAAAAGGTGAAATTAGAAAATAGAATCCAAAAGCAATGGAGAAAGCCATCCATGCTGTGAGAAATGGAGTAATGGGAATTTTACTTGCGTCAAAAAAATTTTAAGTCCCGCACAAAACTCTTCAACGTCATGCTCAAAGCAGCAAAACATTAAACGATATTTTTTTTGGGCCGGAAGCCTGTTTTAAATGAAGCTATTGAGACAGGTCTTGTAAATTAGATTTTAGATATGGAGTCTCGTATGTGGGGTCTAACAAGACGTGATATTAGATCCTTGGTATTCCAAATTGCGAAAATAATAATAATAATAAAATAATAAAATATTTGTAGGCAGGTGGCCATGGTTCAGAGGATAGAGTAGTGGATTGCTAAGCCGAACGCTACGGGTTCAAACCCCAGCTTCAGCAGCTTTCTTTTTCTACAAAAATCGCCAGCTTATCTGAGGCCACCTGTGCGATAACATGAGACAATACAAATCTAAGTCTCCTCCTCTGAGCCACGTAGGTTTCTGTTATGTGTGCTTTCTTTCTATGTGTCTATCTGTCTCTCTCTCTGTTGTATGTCTTGTTCTGTCCCAGCCGATGGTCTCAGTCTCCAGTGCTGCTATGTGTCTGTAGTTCGTAACATTTATGTGCGAAGTACTGTGAAATGTAATGTAATGTAATGTTAAATATTTGTAATAAAAAATATTACAAATATTATCTAATTTTTTTTTCATTAAAAATGATTTAAAAAAATAAAATAGGTAATGTGGTATAGTATACCACATTTGACGAAAGGGTGTACCATATTACCCACTACTTTTCAAAAGTGTCAGTTTTGGAGTAAAATCAAAGTTTTTCTAATATGTTTGTAATTAAATTTCAGAACGCGACGAAAAGTATTATTATAGTGGCTAATATGATTATGTTTATATCTACAAAATTTGGAATCAATCGGTACAAGGAATTCGTCTTGAAGTCAAAAAAACAAACATGTATACCACATTTACCCAACTTCCTCTACTGTGCTTGGTATCTATAGTATTAAGAACCTCCCTATAATATTTCACCCGTGCTGTTATAAATTGCCACGTTTCCGTCTTCTATCAGAATGTAGTCCTCTGACGAGTAATTTGTTATATGAACTTCTGCGTCTATAGTAACTGTCCAAAGTATTGCTGTTAGTATCGTTAATATAATCATCTGGAAACAAAAGAAAATTAGCTTCTTAAGTTATCCTTGTGTATAACCTTATTTTTAGAGTCGATTACTGTGTTTTTATTATTTTGTTTAACTTTTCTCTTAACGTATATAGGTTTCCCTTTTGTCTGTCTTCTGTCGGATTTTTCGAATACTATGTTGTTTTCCTTGTACACCTTGTTGTGTCTGTCTTTTTTTCTAACGTGGAGTGTCATACCTTGTTTTTCCTTAATAAGGTCAGATATATAGGAGTATTTCTCATAGTTGTGAAAAATTTCATTTGGTTTTTCATTCGTTATTGAATGTATTGTTTCGTTATATTGTTTGATTGCGTGTGGCATAAGCTGCTCTATTGTTTGGTGTGGGTTATCGTTATCGTAAGTCTTATCAGTTCTGTAAGTGTAGGTACTGTGTACTTTCTCTATCATACAAACGGTATGGTAGTACTATGGTTAACAGGTGTGTTGTATAGTTTTATGCCTAATCGTTTGAGATCTAATTTGGTTGCTTCAGAGCAAAAAGTTTTTTCGTTATCTGTGACAACACTCTCAACTGCACCAAAAATAGGCAGGATGTTTATTAGTGTTTCTTTTGCGTGAATTTTGTTTTCTACCTCGAGTGCAATTAAATACTTTGAAAAACTATCTACCGCTGTAAGAAACATTTTATTGTGTGTATAGTAGATGTCAGCGTGGATGCGTTCTCTCCCTCGCCGTGGAATTGGTGTCTCGCCGATCTCTTGTTTCTTGGGATGACGGTCATATTTATTTAGCTTGCAATTTTCGCATAATTTAACATATTCTTGAACTTGTGGTAATATTAATGGCCAAAAATACTCTCTAGTTATATGTTTGTAGTTTTCAAATGCTTCCCTATGGGCTCTACTATGTGTTTCTTTTATGATCTTAATCTGTTCTTCCTTATCCTCCATATCTTTAACTAATAGACTAGTATGTATAAATTTGCTATTAGGAAATTCTCTTAGTAAGTCTTTTTTTAATTTTAAATAATGTCTCCTCTGAACAATAAATAGCATTCACATTTGAGTGGATTATTTCCTTCATATCTTTGACTATATTCGAGTCTTTGAATTCTACTTGGTGCCTCCAAAACTTACCGTGTAGATAATTGTGTTGACTTAATATTATTTATATTGGATTCCAGAAAATGAATTTGATTCTTAAATTGATTTAATTTCTTGTTTACTCTTGGGATATCTATGGCTTGACTGGATTCTGCACTATGACAGGTACCTATGTCTGAGTTCAGTAAATGATTTAAGTTCTGACGACTTAGGGCGTCGGCAACTACATTTTCCTTCCCCGGTTTATAGATTATTTCAGTAGAGAATTCTTCTATAAAGGCTCTCCATCGTTTTAGTTTCGCGTTGGGATTCTTATTACTTATCGAAAATGTAAGGGGCTGGTGATCTGTATAGATCTTAATTCCAGCATGCCCGTACAGGTAGTTCCTAAGGTCGCTCAATGCCCAAACTATGGCCAAAAGCTCTTTTTCGTTGGTGGCGTAACCTTGTTCCGTTTCACTTAATGTTCTGCTTATGAACGTTATTGGTTTCCCCTCTTGACTTAGTACTGCGCCAATGGCTGAGTTACTTGCGTCTGTAGTGAGTTCGAATCCTTTGCTAAAGTCTGGTTGGTTTAACAAGACTTGTTCTAAAAGTTTCTTTTTAATTTGTTCAAATGCCTTCTTTGCTTCCGATGTAAATTCTATGTTTATAGTCTTACGTTTATTATTTTCTATGCCTCTTAGGAACTGTGTGAGCGGTTTAGAAATATGTGCATAGTTCTGTATGAATTTCCTGTAGTAACCTGACATACCCAAGAAGCTTCTAAGTTGTCGAATTGTAGTCGGTTCAGGATATTCGTTGATTGTTTTGACCTTGTCTGGGTCAGTTTTAATACAATTATGGCTGATAACATAGCCCAAAAATTTAACCTCTTCCTTAAGATAAATGGATTTTTCATTACTTATGGTCATATGTGCCGCACTTAGTGCTTTGATGATTGTCTCGATGTGTGTTAAATGTTCTTCAGCTGATTCTGAGAATATTATCACATCATCAATATAGACATGGCAGAATTTGCCAACATATGGTCTCAGTGAGTGTGTTTCTTTATTCATTCCGTATATTCGGAATATTCGGAATACCCTTTTTGCGTTTCTTTATTCAATGGAATATTCCGGATAAACTATTTCCTTGTTTCTTTATTCATTCTGGAATATTTGGAATGCATTCTTTTCATTCCTAGTCAAGAGGTGGTTTAAATGGAATATTCTGTAGTTTGACAGATACATAATTTCATTGGCCTTGTTCACATGTGAAGAACGAATGTGTTCATACGTGAGTATTTTTCTTCTGTAGATTTTGCTTATTCCTTTATGTTATTTATTTTCTTTTAGATGTCCGAAAACAAAATTTTGTGTTTGCATCTGTATTTTCATTAAGTTTTGAAGAGAAAGAAAGAAAAAAAGGGGTTAAGGGAAGAACACAAAGAAAAACGTCAAATTTCTACGCTCATGCCCAATTTCATAAACAAACACTAAAATTACTTTTATCAAAAATCTTTTTAAATTTTATCAGACCCTTAAAATTTTTGAGTTTCACCAAATTAAAATGGGAAATTTCAGGGAATTTTTTGTCAAAATTGACATCCTCATGAAAATATATGAGAAAAAATGAGAAAGCTTTATACTCACTTTTTAAAATATTCAATGACACTTTCAAAATTTATTGAGGCAAAAATGGGCATTTAGTTTTGAAAGGTGTTTAAAAGCTTGTTTACTCAAAAAACGTTTGGTGAAATGAAAAAAATCTCATTTTTCGGTTTAAAAGCCTCTTAAATGTTTAAAAGTTGTTTATGAAATTGGGCATCAATCTTTTTAAATTTTTTGATTTTTTCCTTCCCCTTACGTCTTCTGCAAGCAACCCCGCTTGCCATCACTAATCAAAGAAAATTTTCGATTTTCTTCACGTGTGAACAAGGCCATTGTCATTCATTTTTGACGTGAAAACAAACAGCTGATAATTTTATTCTTTTTATTCTAGTTCTGTTTCTTTATTTATTCTATTCTGGATATTCCGGATAGATATTTTTTCTTTTCTGTCTTTTCTATTCCTTATCCGGAAAAAATAAAGAAACACACTCAGTATGTCGTCCATTGCTGCTTGAAAAATAGCAGGGGCGTTTTTGAGCCCAAATGGCATTCGGAGGTATTCATATTTTCCATTATTTACAAAAAATGCGGTCTTTTTAATGTCTTCCTCTTTCATCTTTATTTGATGAAATCCACTCTGAAGATCAATTGTTGTAAAGTATTTTCCTCTGCCAAGGTTACTCAGTATAATGGATGTTTCTGCCATAGGATATTTAATTGTTTTTGTTGCAGAGTTCAGTTTTTTAAAATCTATAACTAAGCGGAATTTTTTTGATCCGTCTGGATTAATTCCTTTCTTGTCCACCACCCATATTGGATTATTATATGGACTCCTACTAGGACGAATTATACCGTTCTCTAGTAGTGTTTTAATTTCAGAATTAATGAAAGTGTTTGCGCTTTGCGGATATGGATATTGTTTGCTCCATATAGCGTCATCATGTGACGTGGGTATGTCACATTCAACTTGGGTGTTGAATGGTAGATAATTGGGTTGAGGGGTAAATATTCCTTGATATTGTCTAAGAGTTTCTCTTAACTTAACTACATATTTATCCTCACTATTTTCTATATTGATGTGGTTCAGAAATTTATCGTCGAATTTCAGAGGTACCTACTATAATGCCTGTCGCGAATTCTAACGTGTTCTGTCCAATATTAATTATTCCATTAACCTTCTTTAATAATTTAAAGTAGTACTCGGTTAACTCTGGTAGAACGTAAAATCTTTCCTTAACACCTAAAATATTTAAATCTTGATATTTATCGATAATTGTTGTGCCATGGACACTATTAACTCTAGACCTAACTTCTAATTGTTTTGTTGATATCTCATTGTTTGGTTTGACATAATTATGTGTTGCCCCTGTATCAATAAGAATATTGAATAAACGACCTGACTTTGTGTGTGTACGCTGGATACAAGGCAGGTCGTGCCTTACTCTAAAAAATCGTCGTTTTCATTTAGATGATGTAGCCTAGGAGCTTTGGTAGGAATTTGATCACTTGGTGCCCTTTCTCGTTTAAAGGGGTTGTATTGATTCTGGGTATTAAAATTCCTGGGAGGATGATTAAACGTGTTTCGATTTTGATTTTGGGAATGACTCAGTGCGTTATGCTGAGTTGGCCTTCTAAATTGTCCGAAATATTAATAGCTGGTACTACCTGTCTGGGTTGGCTCGTATAGTTGAACCTTGGTGGTAGGGAGGTTATTCTATGTGCGGAATGCTGATTATCTTTATATTGGTACATATTTGACTCTATCTCTTGGGCCCTGGCTAGTGCATTAGGAAGATCAAGTGGATTTAAAGAGAACACTATTTGAGATATTGGTTGATTTAAACCAAGTATGAATGTTCTTAATGCGTTATCCCTGGCTACGTTTATAAGACAGCTTGTTTCAGCTTTTTGTGGCCCGTAGGTCATTATTGTTTTGTTCGTGATTAATGTGAGTGTTTTACTAACGTGATCGTAAAATTCTTGTAAGGATTGTTTTCCCTGTCTTAAATTAGAAAGTTCACTTTGTAGCATATGAATGGGCCTTTTGTCTTCGTACGTAATATCTAATCTACCTATAATCGCATCAACATTTAATGGCGTTCCGTGTGAAGTTAAAATGTCGTTTGCTGCTCCTATCACTTTATTCCTTATTATGTTTGTGACTGCGTAGTACCTACTCCCCCCCCTTAACTGGCTCATATATTTTCATGCAGTTTTGGACTGCAGTTCTCCAACTAACATAATTACTACCGTCAAAAGTGGGAAGACATTTCACTACATCTAAAGGTTCTCCTCCTGTTATTAAAGGGTCTATTTCTATGTCGGTGTATGGTATTATTGAATCTTACTTACTTACTTTACCGGCTCACGATCCATGAAGGGTCACAGCCTAGATACTGCAGTCTTCCATCGTGAACGATCCCTCGCATGCACTCTCCAGTCACCGAGACCAAGCGCTCTGGCATCCGCAGTCACTTGGTCCTTGTACCGTAGGTTCGGTCTTCCTTGTCGTCTTGAACCTGGGGGCTGGGATGAGAAGACTTTCTTGGCTGGAGCGTTGTCGTCCATTCGCTCGATGTGGCCGAGCCAATGTAGTCGTCTTTTCTTGGCCTTCTGGACTACATCCACATCTTGGTACAGCTCATACAGTTCTCGGTTGTATCTTCTTCTCCATTCGCCATCGTCGCATACGGGACCAAAAATCCGTCGAAGAATTTTTCTTTCGAAAGTGCCCAGTATCAATTCCCCTTTTTTACTTATCGTCCAGCACTCGGCGCCGTAGAGTAGGACTGGTAAAATCAAAGTTTTGTATAGCAGACACTTTGTCTTTCGAGTGAGGAGTTTTGAACCCAGTTGTTTGGCCAAACCGAAGCAGCAGCGGTTCGCTAGGGTGATTCTTCTTCGGATCTCCACTAAGGTGTCGTTCGTGGGATTGATGTTTGTTCCAAGGTAGGTGAACTCCTTAACTACCTCGAAATTGCTGCTACCAACAGTGACGTTTTGTCCTAGGCGGTGGACAGATGTTGCTTTGTTTGTTGATAACATATACTTTGTTTTGTCCTCATTCACTTCAAGACCAACTAGTTTTGCCTGTTCTTCAATCGCTGTGAAGGCCTCAAGCACAGCTCTCTTGGATCGACCGATGATGTCTATGTCGTCCGCATAGCCTAGGAGCTGGGTGGATTTGTTGAAGATAGTGCCCTCCGTGCTCACACCTGCCTTGCGCACTATCTGCTCCAGGACTATGTTGAAGAAGTCACATGACAACGCATCTCCTTGCCTAAACCCTGCGCAAGTTTGGAATAACTCGGATGAGCTGTTACCCATTTGCACACTGCACTGCGTATTGTTTAGCGTCATGCGGCACAGCTGGATCAGTTTGTTCGGGATCCCGAATTCAGACATCGCAATCATAAGCTCTTGGCGGTGGATGCTATCATAAGCAGCTTTAAAGTCGATGAAAAGATGGTGGGTTTCGACTTGAAATTCGTTGGTCTTTTCCAGGATCTGCCTCAGTGTGAATATTTGGTCTATCGTTGTTCTGCCTGGCCTAAAGCCACACTGGTACGTGCCGATTATTGTTTTGCAGAAAGGTTTAAGACGCTCACACAGTACGTTGGATAGGATTTTGTATGCAACATTAAGCAGGGATATGCCACGGTAGTTTTTGCATAACATCGGATCGTCTTCTTTGTAGATGGGGCATATGGAGCTTATCGACCAGTCAGTGGGCATGCATTCTTCCTCCCACACTTTGGTGATGACCTGGTGCATGCGGTTCATCAAAACATCTCCTCCATGTTTAAAGAGTTCCGCGGGTATGCCATCCGACCCTGCGGCCTTGTTATTTTTTAGCTTTTGGATGGCTCTTTCTACCTCTTCTCTGCTGGGGGCTGGGACTGGGTCTTCATTGACTGGTCTTGCTTCTCTTTCGTCATTATCTTGCTCGACATTTTGCGCATTCAGCAGCTGCTGGAAGTGCTGCTTGAAAACATCTACAATTCCCTGTGCTTCGGTGACTAGGTTTCCTTCACTGTTTCGAAGAGCTTGTGTCCCGGTTCTGAAACCAGAAGCTAATTGCTTAGACCTTTTAAAGAAACGCCGGGTGTTGTTCTTGGCCCGAGACTCTTCTAGATCTTTGAGCTGAGAAACTGCGGATGCTCTTTTCCTTCTTCGCAGGGTCTTTTTCTCATTTCTCCTTTTCGTGCGGTACTCTTCCCTTGCTGCTCTTGTTTTCCGTTGCAGCATCTGCTTATTGAATCACCTGAAGTTAAATTAGCTAAACTTAGTGCTAGTTCATCTATCTGTGTTTTAAGACTACTAGTAGTCTCCCTTACTGCCTGAGTAATTAGATCGGCTACTTGTTGCGCGTTCATACTGACACTTTTAACTGAATTATTTCTTAATTAAATAATAATAATAATAATATATTCACTTTCACTTAAAAACAAAAAATAATAGTTAGTTTTCTTACTTTATATACTATAGTAGTTGTTGTTCTGGATTGTTGTTAGTTTTCTTCTTTTTGAACTCCTGCTGGATTCTTCTTAGTTTTTCGACTTCCTATGTGTCTACTTCTCCTGATGCTTTGGCTTTTGCAGTTCCCGCAACGTAAGGTGCTTTACGTCCTACGATTTTCGTTGAATTATCTTTATGATAATTATTCCAACGGTAATAGATTTTTATTTAATCTATTTTAATCTCTTTTTTTTTCTCTGGTTCATCAACTTTTGATTTCACTTTGTGTATCACTTTTATATTGCTGTCCCTGCTCGGGCGCCAGTTAACTATGTGTTATTATTTGGTTTAAAAAAAATATATTTTTTATTGATTACAAACAGATATTACATTAAGTACAAATAAAGGATTTTAAAAAACCTAATGGAGACCGAGAGGTTGTCCAAACTGCTCGAGGGCACCAGTCGTTCTGCTGCTTGTAGATTTTATTATTTTGAAGAATCCTCGGTTGATCCTTGGATGCTGCTCTACACATGCGGGAAGTCACGTACGCCTTTTTGGTCAAGTGGCTTCTTCGTCTGTTGTAGCGAGAGTAATTTGAGATTTTAATAAGCTCCAGATGTCATGCACACATCTTGTACCATGTGCATTCATCTTATCTTTCCGTGATGGCTATTTTTGGGTTTTATGTTTTCCAGATGTCGTTGGCCACTTTCTCTTTCTTATCTTGCCGTGTGACATATTCTCTGGAAAATATCCAAGTTGAGTGGAATTAACTCAATACAATGTTTATCATAATTTAATTTTTCCTTTAATTTTTTTCTTTTAATTAAAAACACTTCACTAGGTCTGTTCATTTTCTAGACACAAAAAAGCACATGTTAAAAAAGGAGGAGGTAAATTTTGTATATCCACTTGCTGAATTAGGTTTTTTTTTTGCAGATTAGTCCATTGGAGATGGTTTTAAAAGTGTATTTTTATACGGAGTTTTCACATTATAAATAGGAAATTGCAGCAATCACATAAAAATGACCTAGCCAGTAGAGAACCCGTAGGCTGCACATAAACACGAGTAATATCTCCTCATCACATTCTCAATTAACTCCTCTGCCACCGCCGCCCACACTCTGACACACTGATGGTTATGACAGTCGCAATTCATTTCACATTCTGTAATTTATCAAAATAATTTCAACTTTTTTTTATAAAAATTTATTGGGACGTAGCCTTCCGTACCACAAACAAGTTTAAAATCCTCGGGAAATTGATGCCTTTTCAAGGCGTCTATCATTTACCCTTATTTGTTTGTTAAAAATTACATACCACCCTTTGATAAATAAACCAAAAAATCAAAACACCCTCATAAGATGCTTCCTGGTGAGTTCATTCGTCATACGTGTCGGTTGAAATATTTTAAGAACTAACTACTGTAACCCATTGCCACGTGGGCAAAGTGTTAAATCTACAATGCCAAAATCCTACCTTAACGTACATAAATAACCCTGTGGGAATTGATATGGTTGTCAGGTACCTGGCTGTTGTACACTCAGAAAAAAAACGTTGTTGAACCAAGAATTTTGCGTTTTTAAATGATTGTGAGCAAAAAATTGTTAAAACAACAAAAAGTTGCTAGCACAACAACGGGTTTTTATTCGTTTTACAATTCAGTTCTTAGGTTAAGAAAGAAATTGTTGAAATCAAATACTAAAATTCTAAAACTTTTTCAAAACCGGAAAAATTGTTAGTTCAATAATTAAATTCTTGTCTTAAGTACTTTTCAAGTCCATTAAATCCATCAACAACCGAATTTTTAATTAAACAATTTATTCTTAAGGTATCAAATATAAAAGTTGTTGACTTAAGAATCTAAAATGTTATTTCTTTGTTTTTCGAGCATGTTCTCAGAATGGAACTGTTATTTTAAAAATGCATTCTTGACGTTTAACAACGAAATGTAAAACTGTCAACAACTAATTCTTATAACAAATAATAAATTGTTGACACAATAATCTCATTCTTAAAAGATAGCTGTAAATTGGTTGCTTTTGCAAAAATCGGAGTTTTTGTCATTATTTAAATGTGGCCCATCGGCTGTGCAATGCAATTGATCAAAATAAAAAAAAAATTAAATCTTATAACAATTTTATTTATAATGGAAAGTACTAATATAAGTTTGCAAACGGTGATAGCAAATATAAGCTTTGAAAGAATCTTAAGTTGGGGATTGTCCTACGATGGAAAATTAACAAAAAGGGAGATACTAATGGAAAGAACTAAGTTTCGATATTAGTTAAACAAATGGAGAGCAGATAAGAATGTAAGTACACACTATTTTGAATGAAAGTGTTTATGGAATTAACGCACGCACGATTCCATTGCCAAGTCTAGCAAATTCATGAACCATGATCTTGATGATTTCTGGACAAATTAATTAAAAAAAAGAGTTATTAAAATTGAACACCTACAAGGGGATTAATTTATGCTAAAGCTTATAAAAAATGTTCCGTTCCAGTATAAAAGCAAAGAAATTTGCCCAGAAATCAATTCTCAAGAATTATGTACTATGAAATTATTGGACACCTTTCACGGTGGATTTTCTATGCGGCAAAAATCAAAAGCACGCATGTTTTACTAACCGCTTTGTACCACATTTAACAGTATGACTCAATATCTATGGCATCACAGTGGCTTTCTTCCGATGCACTTGATGGTTCTTCACCTCCATTTCACACTGTGGCATACGTCGAAGGAATGCCGAACACGGATATCGATTTCAACGTCGAAGAAATACTCAAAGAGGGGCAAAAATTGTCAAGTTGCTTCCCAACGACAACGAGGAAGAGCGCACATTACGGAAAGTAGAAAACAGCCATCCGGTAAAATTCTTGTTCCCCCTTATTTTCAAATATAAACTTACAAAGCTTATTTTTTTAGAATGAATTCTCCTCTTGCCCTAAAGACCTTAATGAATTGCCATATATAATGAAAATCTTTTTGTTCTCTATAAAGACTCAGGTATAAAGTCCTTTTTTCAAAGGTATCTTTTTTAAAATCAATAATTTTGTCAAATGCCAATGTCAAATAAAGATTTATTAATTTTATTTAACAATAATTTGTATTCTTAAAGGTTCACACTCTTTTGTTGAACCAACAAAATTGATTCTTAAATTCCAATAAAAATGCGTTCTCGTAGTAAGAATTTTCGTAGTTGGCGTTTTAACAATCAGGTTCTTGTTATTACGATTTAGTACAACAATTTCTGTGCTTTGAATTTTGAAAATTTTCATTCCCAAACCAAAAATAATAGTTCTTGCTTTATAGCTAAAACTTGCGTTCTGGTTACAAGAATCTTAAGTTGTTGGGTTCATTTTAACCAACGAAAATTGTTGATCCAAAGTATAAAATTCTTGAAATTACAATTTTTTTTTCTGAGTGTAGTTTAATTTCCTTAAAGAACATATCCGCAAGGTGATGAGCTTTGTATCCTAATATGAGATGTGTTTATGTGGTTTCAAGAACGATTTGTTGTTTTCTTAGCGCTTCATTCCTATGAGCAAAAGCAAATGTGTTCCTCGTGAAAGTTTCCATCATTAAATTAATATTAATTAAGGTAGAGGAAATGTTTTAAAGTTTTTAGTGTTCCTTTGACGATGAGAGTTAACCAGTTTGGCTGCTTTTAAGCGCAAATATTTTGTTGTTATTCGGTTTAATATTCATTGTTTGGGGGTAACACATTCCGTGTTTTGGTTTCAGTCTTGGAAACAATTAAACTTAATTAAGAGTGATAAGACACCGCGGCTTTTGGAATGTGGTTACTGTGGGGCTAAGGAATGATGACGAGACGAAAACCTTGTTAAGTGGAACAAGCAAAGAGGGTAATACTAAAAAAAATTTAAAATCTTGAATTGCTGTCATACCTCTCCACTTTTTAACTGTCTCAACGCCTGTAGGGGTCATGTTGAAAAAGAAATAATTCAGAATCTATTGGCGTTTTTCTTTTTTACCTCCGAGCAGATTAGATCAGATAACGGTTGTTGTCTTCGCTTAGCTATCTGCTCTATTTGCTCGATCATTTTATCCTGAGCAAATAGATTTAGCTCAGAGCATGAAAATTTTTAGCTCCGATTTAATCGGAGCTAAAAAAGAAACACAGATTTTTTTTTCGACACATCCGTGATCTGATCTAATCTGCTCGGAGGTAAAAAAGAAAAACGCCATATGCTTCACGGCTTTCATTTATTGGAAGCAAATTTTGTTCGAGCATTTCCTTATCGAAGTCGAATTTCAATTCCATTTCAATTGAAACGAATTGAAATTCATTCGTAGAAAGAAGCTCATTTCACATTTCTTATGGGCTGGATTTGTTCTTTGTGCTGTATGACTAGATGTTTTGTATCGGAAGCAGGATAGTTGTGAAAGAAATCACTGAAACAAAAATGATTGAAAAAAATGCAGGATGAGCTGAAACAAGAGTTTTTGTTGGGTTAGAGAATATTGCGAAAATTCTCTTCAAAGTCAAATCGAAAATGCACCAGACATGAACAATGGTGAAATATGGTTTTAATGGAATCCCCGAAAGGAATACAACACGGAAAATCCAATCTCATTTCCAGTGATATGGCGATTGTGAAAAAGGGAATTTTTATGTATAGTTGCAAACTGTAGGAAAATATTATATGCCTTAAAAACGTTTTTCATTTCCTCAGAACTTTGAAACTCAAAAATCCTTCGCGAAGTTATATTTAAGGTCCTTTAGAAGATGTTACTAGGAAATATAAGAAATGAAATACTAAAATACTGGAATGCCTCTTATACGACCACAAAAATGTGTTAGGTTCATGTTCATATTTAGTCCAAGGTTATAGAAGTTATAGAAAATCTGTTAATGGACTTGTTCAGACAGTAAAACACATACGTTTTTCAATCACACTTTCGCACTAATCCCTACCAATATTATAAGTGTGAATGTGAAAGTAAGCTTGTTTGTAACACCATCACAGAAAAACAACTAAACCGATTATCATGAATTTTTTGTACATAGTTCTTGGAGCAATTAGAAGTTACATAGTCTACTCTTTATCCCGATAGAATGTATGGCTCTTGTGGGATAAATTTGTTTTAATTTTGCATAGAGCAAGGGATCGAGATGATTTTTTCCATTAATAGTGCCAGTTAACGTTTCAGAAAATGATAAAGGCTACTTTTATACTGGTTGTCGCGGGTAACACCGCGGGGGTAGACTGGTATGAAAATATATATCTTTCTCAATCGTTTGCAAAAAAATCAGGAGCCGAATTATCCCATTCGTTACCGAATAATACGTATTTTATGTTTTACATTTGTTTCAATTTATTTATTTAGTTAGAAAATGCACAAGACGGAAAAAGCTTGTGTTCAATGTTATTTGCATTCACACAAACGTCGGACAGTTTTCCAATGGCATACCAATTCATCAACTTAGGTTCTTCAGCATAAATTCATACTCGACTCTGCTCCTAAAGCGGTCGAGTCGGTTGAAGCTCATTTCAACTCAACACAGGTAATCAAAGGAGGGAAGCGAGTTTGAAGCTCGCTTCAATACCTCTTGTAAACATGGTAATTGATACTTGGCCTTATCAGTAAAGAAATTCAAGCAAATTGGGGTTCAATTTATACTTGAGCCATGGTTTATGAAATTAGCAGTGAAGCTTATAAGGGTAAATGTGCAGTTATTCGACCTTTACCGAAATACAACTTATTCTAACAGAAGACACTTAAAGTGAAGAAAATTTGTCGTAGAGTCGTTCGGGGTAAGTGTGCGCACTTTTGACTTTGAAGTAGGATGCCATTCAAAATATAGATTATACACAAAAGAAGTTAATTAAATATCGAACGTATATGTTTTTACTACTAACATTGAAGTATAAAACATCAATTATTTATAAATTAAATAATTTGTTTATGTGAAAACCAAAACAAGTCAAATTGCGCACACTTGCCCCCAAATGATTGCGCACACTCACCCCCAGCCCGAATGCACTATTTTATTGTTTTTGCAAAAATATAAACAAATAATTGTCAAAATCAGTTAAATCTCCACTCAAACGTAAAGTACAAATAAATATATTCTTTAAAAAATCAATACTCACTGCATTAAAATACAAACAGAGATCACTGACACGTTTTGAAAATTAAGAAAAATTCAGGGTTCGTAAAATATCGATCGCGATCCGAAAAATACCGATACTTCTCACTTTTTTCCTATCTTCTCACGATCCGAAAAAAATTAAATTCTCATACAGATACTTTTCTCGGGATCCGAAAATATCCGATCTCTCTCGGCACGAATTGAAATTTTGTTTTCTCTTTTTATCATTCGTGAGAAATCGGAAAAATAAAATTCTCTTCAAATTTTGTTCTCTCACGAACAGAAATTAAAAAGGATACGAAAAAATCCGAAAAGTGAAAAGATCGAAAGAAATAAATTTTCTTTGAATGTGTTTTGCGGTGTATGGTTTTTTCTTGTTTGATCTCGGTGGTTTAAAATGGGACGAAAAAAAGATTTGAAGTAAATAATTATGTTTTTTATGACCAAGACAATAATATGGCATCATGTTTAAGATGTGAAAAGAAATTAAAAGGACTAGTGACTGGCAATATTAAAAGACATTTTACAAAAGTTCATGGTGTTTGTTTTAATGATGATGTAAATGAGGAACCGTCGGGAAGTAGAAGTGTTGCCATTTCCAGTGCTGGTGTTCGTATGGTAAAATATCGTTCGCGATCTGAAAAATATCGATACTTCTCTTTTTTCCATCTTCTCGCGATCCGAAAAAAATAAAATTCTCATTTCTCATGCAAATATTTTTCGTGTACCTGAATGCATGGCTCTACACTACATGATGCACATTGCCCATCGCACATGCTCACGTCGCGACACGCGTCGCCCGCGCCGTGTCGCGTCGGTCGTCGCCCAAGGCACAACCATTTGTTGCCTTTTTTATGACACTACATCGTCAACTTAAATATTTTGGGATTTTTTTACGACCCGTCATAAAGACAGTTTTTTGTTCAATATTTTTTTTTATTATTTTAGGTACAAATATTAAGAACAAATGAACTCATTAAGCAACTGGAGGGTGCAGATGAAAACAGCGAATCATTAGTTGACACCACCGCACCGCCAACAGCAGCACTAGTTTTATGGACGCATCATCACCATCATCAAACAATAGTTTTTCCAAATTGGAAAACAGAATTTTATCCATGGTTGGCACAAATTCCACATCAAGAGAACAACGGTCTCTGAAGCAGGTTCTAGAAAATTTGTCATACATGGAAAGAGTCCCACTTACTACCAATGTATTGGAGCACTGGAAAACATTAAGTAAGAAAGGTGCCCTCTTAGGAAAACTGGCCCAGGTTGTTCTTGCAGTCCCATCAACTCAAGTTTCTGTGGAACGGGCTTTCAGTGCTCTTCCGGTACTAATAACCAAAAACAGAAGTAAACTTTCAAAAGAAACAATTAATAATGTCTTATTAGTCAAACTAAACAGCGAACTAATTGATTTGTTAAAAATATAAAAACATTGGCGCAAAATTATAGTCGCTAATGAACAACTTTAGTGTGATACTAAGCTTAAAATGACGTTTGAGTCATATCTAAAACGTCATTTTAAGCTAGTATGACACTAAAGTTGTTCATTAGCGGACTATAATTTTGCGCCATTAAATTTTCATTTTGTTATGTTAATTATGTTAATTTGAGTATATTTTAATTAAATACATATGCACACAAACAACAACCGAAATTTGTTTATATTTTATTTAACAATCGGTTCGTGAATGGATCATTTTTTGGATCTTCTGTGATAAATTCGTGATCGAATTTAATTTTTCAGTTTTTTATTCTCAAAGAACCGAAAAATAAAATTCGCGATCGAATTAAAAATTTTATTCCCGGTTGAATTTATCGATCGCCATCGAATTAAATTTTATCGTTCTACGAACCCTGGAAAAATGTTAGTGAAATTTACCTTTTTTTTCGTTTGTCTTTCTACGACGCATCAAACACTACAACAGCACAAACATAACTGACCTCAATAAAGATCGGATACCTGCTAAATTGTGCATTGATAGAAATTCGAATTTCATCCCCTTTTTATAAAAAATCGCTATACGCACACTCACCACGCTGCGCGCACTTACCCCGAACGACTCTACTTTTGAAAATATATGAGCCATTCCTTTTTAAAGACCTGTTATCGAATCGAGGAACAGCTTCAAACTACTGATCTACAAAAGTATGAATTTACTCTGTAAAAACATAGATTTCTTCACCTCGTAATATAATATGTGATTGGCGCAAGATAAGTTCGCCTTAAGCGAGATATATAAATTCGAATGATTGTCAAGCACATGCAATTGTATTTGTGAAAAAAATCACTTTTTTTGTTCTCAAATTCTCAATTAGTACCCATTTATATTGTAAATCTGATCATTGTAACCTGAAAGAATTGCCCTTGTTTTTTGGTTTTGTAATAGAATTTGTTGAGCAAGGACTTACATCGATTTTTTATTTCACTTTTTTTATTATTTTCAATTTGCTTTCAAAATAAAAAGAAGACTTTGCACTTCGATCGGTCGGAAGAGCAATTAAAGTCATTAATTTGAGGTTTGACAAGCAAGAATATCTTCACGTGTGTTTTAAAAAGATCAATTCTATAAAATTTGGAAGATCCAATCTTTCCTCTTCAGAATTGATCAAGAAGCATTGTTTTAGACAATGAAACGTGAAAAACATGGAAAAGGGGCTATTCCTTTGCACAATAAAAAACGCTATAAGAAACAAGATTCATACTTTTTTATTTTATTTCTGTCATAATAATTATTTATTATTTTTATCAATATTGCTTTTGATATGCATTGTGTCTTATTTATTTCCGTTTTTTCTATTGTTTGTTTTCAGTTGTTTTTCAGAAAAAACGGCAAACAATACAATACAATCTCTACTAATATATAATCCTGAAGAGTTTGTTCGTTTGAACGCAGTAATCTCAGGAACTACTGGTTCGAATGGTATAATTCTTTTTGTGTTAGATGGTCCATTAATAGACTTAGGCTTAAGGCTACTTAACATTAAGCTGTGACCAATAGCAGCGAAGAGTCTGTGGAAAATGTGGAAAAAATGGCAAAAAATGTTAATTTTTCTGCGTTTTAACGCGCTTATCTCAGGAACTGCTTTATGAAATCGAACAATTATTTGTTGAATGGTCCATTTATCAAGGAAGGCTTGAAGCTATATAAAATTAAGCTGCGACCAATAGGAGCGAAGAATTTATGGAAAATGTGGAAAAAACGGCAAACAATACAATACAATCTACACTAATATAAAGCTGAAGAGTTTGTTCGTTTGAACGCAGTAATCTCATGAACTACTGGTTCGAATGGTATAATTCTTCGAGGAAGGCTTCATTCTACTTAAAATTAAGCTGCGACCACTAGCAGCGAAGAATCTGTGGAAATGTGAGAACTGAGATTTTTTTCTGAGATCTCGGAGATGAAATTATTTTGGATTCGATTTCTCACTCAGCTATTTTGACTTGGCTGACATATGTGCAGCAACAATTAGTAAGGTAACCATTAAATCTCAATGATAACTGAGAATTATGTTCCACCAAATGATTTGAGATCTCAGTGAGATGTTGTTAGGTGGAACTGGCCCAATAACTGCTCAAATTAGAATTTTGAGAGTTCAATTGATTTGTGAATGTGATTGATTGCACTATTTGCGAAAAAAAAATTGACTTAACGAAAAAAACGATGCAGAAGTAAAAGTGATATTAGAATTAGGGAGAGTTCGCCAGAGGCAATGCTTTAAGTATGAACAACTGAAGGGAATCATAAAAAATGCTCAAATTTTTCAAGTTTAAGAGAATTACGACTGCAATGCAATTTTACAATAACTTCGCAACAAAATTCCCACGCGCGCATGATGCACAAGTTGAGACGATACTCTGGCCGGTGGACGAGGGAGAGGCGGACGAAGTCGCGGGCAACTGCTAGTACAATATATACCTATTCGAACAAGCATTACTTTGTATTGTAGCCTCCAGGCTCTTGAGTGTTGACTTCTTCCTAGAAATTCGTCGGCAGAAAATGTTGTAATATCAAATAAACAAATTCTTTCTAAACAGCAAAACAACTCATTTTAGTTGCAAGAATTTCTCTTTCGCTTTTCTGTGCCTCCTCAAGAACTCAAGTTCAATTTGACTCCTTGCTTGAGTTTTTTTTTTTGTTTTTTTTTTTTTGTCAGATTCCTAACATTGCCAAGTCCTTTGAAAACATTTTTCCAAGTTAAAGCATTTTCCTTCCCCGACCATATTTTCTAATTTAAATATTTATTAAATTTAAATTTAAATTTAATTGTGTGACAGAGTTATTTTTTTTTTATTTTGATTTATATTGTATAAGTTTCGATTTAAATTCTTTAACCAAAACCAATATTTTATCGTTTATATATTTAAGTATGTTTCTGCTTACTGTTTAATATTGAGAGCGCATACCATCTTGTCCTACGAATTGCGATGATGGCATAAAAGAAGAAGTTATGCAGTATGAGTGTTGAATTTGAATTTTTAATATGACATTTTAAGGATAATGTCCTGCCGAGGCCGGTAATGAGGAGAAAACGTGCTTAGATGATGATATACTAAAACATAGCTCAATGATAATATTTTTAGTCTAGGTAAAAATACGTGTTTCTTTTTTTAAAACAAATGTGTTTGCTTTAAGATTAAGACCGGAAAAAAGTTAATACCATTATTTTGAAATCGTACCCACCGGGACAAATACAGGCAACTTTGTGCAAAATGTTCGTACAACTTTTTTTATAGATATTGGATAACACTCATGCTCATGATTTCTGTTGTCGTACCTATCTCACCGGCAAGAATATGCCTGCTATTGCAGAAAATGAAAGGCCCAATATACCAATATCAATTCGCCAACGGTATCAAGCACTATGTAGGTATTCCTGGAACAGTCAAGAAGACTTTTGTATGAAGATCTCGGGTTTTTTGCTAACAAGCCTTGGAGTAGCTTGGAGCTTACAGCGATTTCAGGCAAACACACATTTTATCTAACGAGTGGAATTTTCATATTTGAAGCCAACGTAACAAACAACATAAGCACATCTTGGGCTCGGAAAACATGCAAGTCGGGTCATTCATTTCGTGGCTTCAAGTTGGTAGCGCTGCCATTTGAAGTGTCATAATATTAGTATGAACGTTTTTCATTTAAGATAACGTACCGCTTAACAATCGAACATATAAAAGTAGTAAAAAGGAATGGTGAAGGTGAAAATAACAACTATTCATTTATATTTAAAACCATCAAATAGTACACAGACAGATCGAGAACAGCTGAGGGTACTGGTTCGAGAACGATGATCATCTTGCACCAATTCTTGCGCGTATCACTCGTGGCCCAAACAACGAATGTTGCGGTAAAAGTTACATTGCCACTTTTGACAACAAACTTTCTACCGTTGAGCATAATAGGGACACAATATATCCTTAGGTCGCAGTGTACTTTAACTCCAATCTTAAATTATCATTCATAACAATTGCATGACGCGTTAAAATGATTGAAACTAACTACAAACGTGGTAGTTTAAACGTAGACAATTTAAGTGCATTACACAAAAATTATGGTCGTCATCGACCGGTTACGTAAGCAACCGTCAAAATAGCAAGGAAATTCGAAGAGAGTAGTGTCGCAAGACTTGTTCATCATGTAATTTCACGTTTTGGCGACGCCAATTGGCCACCAATCTGACACCGTTAGATTTTTTTTTTCTGTAAGGCTAAGCAAAAGATCGTGTTTACATGAATAGTCCTCGAACTCTAGCCGCATTAAAAACCAACATTACTCCAGTTTTGGCGGGGATACCGCCCGATATGGGCGTAAATGTGGTTAAAAGTTACCTCAAAACAATCACATGCTGCGAAAACTCCCGAGGCGGCCATTGGTATGATATTGTTTTTCACACTTAATGGCAAATAAAAAAATAAAATATTCATTGAAAATGTATCGTTGAGTGTGTTTTATTAAGCCTTACTTTTGAAGCCGTAAAATGAATAACCTATAACAACGTTTCGGTCAATAGTTGGTGTAGCAGAGCAGATTTCTTAAAACTAAAAACAATGACATGGATTTGGACAACCTGTAGTTCATATGCTCGCCAGGTCACAGAGTCCACCTCGCATTATTTTTTTTTCCGGCCAAATTTCCAAATCGTATCAAAATTGAAAAAAAAACAACAAATTTGTCTTAAAGATTTCTAAGATTTAATTGCTTAATTAACGTAGCAAATTATCCCCCATTAGAACATTCCGGAAACCATATCC
Source organism: Sphaerophoria taeniata (assembly GCA_943590905.1). NCBI lineage: Eukaryota > Metazoa > Arthropoda > Insecta > Diptera > Syrphidae > Sphaerophoria > Sphaerophoria taeniata. The sequence continues at coordinate 193,070,527 of OX016540.1, forward strand.
TGATATCCATAAGCTGATTTCCTTAATAGGTAATTCATGTATTGACTGAAACGACAACAAAACGGAAATACCTATTTATACAAAAATTCCTCCGAAAATCTTCGTTCAACTGGAACAAATGAATAACCTAATATGATTTTTTTTTTTATGGACGAACTGTTGAATGGCCTTTGTTTCAGCTAAAAAAACAGGACCTCATTAGGGAAATTCTCTAAATCAGAATAATGACGGCGGCCCTTAAGATAATAATTAATGCAGACGTTAAGAGATCGCATTTATTACAAATAAAAGGCCAAAATGAGGGGTATAATTACGCCTCACAGGCATAATTTATAGTTATTATAATTATAAGGTTTCTGTTATTTCATCAAGGGATTTTCCGAAGTTTCTTCGTTAATAAGGGACGGCCATTGGAACGAATATAATGAAGCACGTGAGTCCCAAACTTCATCAATGCTACCAATCGACGAAGTGACGAACAACGCACGGAAAAAAATGCTTTATTCAGAAATTATTTTCCTTTAATGGGTATTTATCTTAGGGTTAGGTTAGGATATTTTGGTTTACGAAGATTAGAAAAGGTATTAACTATAATAGGGAAATTAGAAACCGATTCAACTCTTCACTAGATGATGCTCATCAACTGGACTTCTGTCAAAAGTTGACTGTTGACTCTGAAAAGGGTCACAACTTGACCCATCTAAAGCACAACCACAAGCTTGCTGCCTGCCTCTGCTATGGTTAAAATCACTTTTCACTATAATTGCAAACCTTGCCCTTGCAACAAGGAAAATGTACATTTACAAACAAACAAAAATTGTCTAATTTCTATTTAAATATCGCGAAGATTCATAGAATATAGAGTACCTATACAACGTAATAATGTGAACGTCTTTTGTTTCAAGTGCAGAGAAACCTTGATACATACAATGTTTTTTTACTTTTCGCATAACATAGCACACAGCCATAGACATAGTACCTATGTTCATTGTGCAGAACATAATTAAGACTTTTGTCCATACATAAAATTTTCCAAGCTTTGTATGGATTAATGCTGCCATACAATGGCTTGTTTTTGTTCAGCAATTTTCAAAAGGGTTGGTGACGTTTTCCCCAAGCCAAAATCCCCAAACGAAAATCCCCAAACCCAAAATCCCCAAACTGAAATCTCCAGCAGCGAAATCTCCAAAGAAAGAATCCCCATGGACTAAATCTCCATGCCAAAATCTCCAAAACAAATATGTTCAAGTAGTGAATCATGCGATTAAATCGCGCGAGCTCATTCAGAAGTCTTCTTGTATCGGCATTTTTAATTTCTGTTCCATGGTCAGATCGCAAACATTTCACTTTCTTGTCAAATTGATTTTCTACCATTTTCATGAAAACATTTAGTTTTTCAGATGCCTCATTTTTCGATTTGAGAAAGTAAATTGTTCTATAATGTGAGAAATCATCTTTCATGAGAAGAAAGTATTTGGCTCCTCCTAAAGAAGGCATATTCATTTCACACAAGTCAACATGAATCATGTCCAAGAAATTTTCAGAAACCTTCGGATTTATTGGATGTGAAACGCGGTGTTGCTTGCCATATACGCATCCAGTACAAACATTATCTTTCCAATCATCAATATATTTTATTTTATGTTTATTCAAAATATCACGGACGTACTTAATGTTTTGGTGGGCAAGTCTTTCATGCCATGTTTTAATTGATGCACTCACCATACATTTTTCATTTGATTCCTGACGAAACATCATCTTGAACAAATTTCCATCACGTTCTGAAACAGCCACAGTCGTTTCTTGATCTGATGTTTTGAACAAAGATCCACTTGAATCAGAAACCTGCATATAACCTTTGTCGAGCATTTGAGATACGGAAAAAAGATTGAAGGTCATCTTTTGTACAAAGAGAACGTCTTTCAAAAAAATTTTGTACCATTTAGTGCCATCAAAGGCTTCCAAATTGATGTCACCACTTCCAATACCATCTAATTTCGTTGCATCACCAATGATAACAACGGCTGGCTCTTCAAATGCGACAAAATTTATCAACCAATCTCTTCGTGGAGTCATATGTTGGGTTGCAGCACAATCCTGGTACCACAATTCACTGCTGTCATGGTTTAAATTAATTTTATCTACATTTGCAGTTGTAAGACCAACAGTCATAAATGCACGACGGTTTGGATTTGTAGACTTGTCTTTACTATTACTCGGATTTTCTCTTTGACAGTCTTTGGCAAAGTGTCCTTTTTGGTTACACTTGTTACACGAGTAATTCTTTTTGCAATAATCTAAATATTTTGCACATGGTCTATTTCTGCAATATTTCTTGACATGACCCTTCATACCGCACTTAAAGCATTCAGCTGATGAGTTTCCTGACAGTGGTGATCTTGAAAATTTTGAGTTTTGCTTTGACATAAGAGCATTTTGGGCAACGAAATCATCAGATTCTTTGGACTGTGTTAATCTGTCATCTTCGAGTCGCAGACGTTCAAACATTTTTGTCAGACATTTGTCAACACCACTGACATTGTCCCAAGCAATACGAAAATGATGGAGTTTGGGTGGCAAAATACCCAAAATTCTTGTCATGATCCAGCTCTCTTTTATCTCTTCACCTTCAGAAGCTAGTTCCTCGGCATATTGTTGAATTTTCATGTTTCAGTTTTCTATAGCTGATTTATTTGTGTCATAATTGAAATTAAAGAATTGTCTTTGCAAACCTTCAATAGTAAGATCTGACTTTTTACCATACAATAATTCTAATTTATTTAACATTTCATATGCTGTCCGACAATTTGAAATTTTTATAGCAATGTTGCTACTTACATTCAGTCCAATCAGAGTTTGTGCTTCAAGATCTTTCTTGATCCATTCTTGAACTACAGAAGCTGTGTCTGCACCTTCGGGCTTGACTTTCACTCCTGTTGCTACTGGAAAGAGATCCTTCGATTTCAAAGTTAAATATAATTTGAACCTCCATGAGACATAATTAACATTTCCTTGCGAGTTTTCCGAAAGAGTTTCCAAATGTGATTTGACGGTGTCCATGACGATTGACTGACTAGTGACTGACGTTGGTTTACAAAATACTTATCGTTAGAAAGCTCAGTTCGGATGTTATCTTTCAATTAATCTGTAGTATTCAGTTGAACGCTTCTGGGCCCATAACCTGTTGAGCAATCGAAGGTTTTAATTTGACGATGGTTATGCTGACGATGGAGGCTCCAGACAAGAATAATATAAGACAATTATTTTTCTATTATGTAAATAAAAACAAATCTTTATTGAATGAGAATTCATAAATTTGTATGACTTAAATATTGAAAGAGAAAAATGTAATGAATTTGATTTTCTAATCAAAGATACATACGACAAAAGTAAAGTAAAGTTACAATCGAATTATTGAGAGGTAAACAAAAATACAGTGTTTTCAAATATAAATAATTAATCTCAACAGAGAGAGACAGATAGATACATAGAAAGAAAGCATACATAACAGAAACCTACGTGGCTCAGAGGAGGAGACATAGATTTGTATTGTCTCATGTTATCGCACAGGTGGCCTCAGATAAGCTGGCGATTTTTGTAGAAAAAGAATGCTGCTGAAGCTGGGGTTTGAACCCGCAGCGTTCGGCTTAGCAATCCACTACTCTATCCTCTGACTCTGAACCATGGCCACCTGCAGATAGCAATTATTTGGAAAATTTAGTTTTTCAATTATGGCTGCAATGAAACTAGGCAGAAAATTTAGAAATAGAGATATCACGCAGCGCTGTTCTGCATGCAGAATTTTCTCTCATAAGAGCCTGTGTATTTTTAATTTTGCTGCACAGCTATTCTGCACATCTGTTTTGCCCTTTAAGTTACAAAGGAGCTCAGAGAGATAAAGGGCACCCTTTTAGATCTTCTTTCTCAAAATTTGACATGACGACTCCACTTGTACGAAGTGCTACCGCTCCCGTGTTCTATTATATTATCTATCTCTATGACAAAACTACTCTCAAGCAAGGCACGTACCGTTATTCTTTTTTCTTGTCTTTATTCCTTCAATATGCAGCTGAATTGTCAAAAAACCTTCAGTAGCTCTATTTACTTGTATCATTGACTTATTATACATGGCCAATTTGTTGTGTGTATTTTCCACACACAAACACAATTTGTATAAAAATGGTCAGGCTTCAACTTTGCTAGAAGAACTCTCAGAGTTTGTTTCACATGATCGACCTCTGTTTCATTGCAAAGGAATTATTTAAACTGCATTTCTGTTTCAAAATGAAGAAAATATTAATCGCGTTAAATTGGACGTTTCGAGGAAACTTGGAACAATGCATCTTAAAATGGGACATGTCTCGTAAAAAGCGACACAGGGTCACACATCATAGACGATCGCTCGTAACTCCACATAGGCAGGATGAACGCTCCTCTTTAGCGCACAAAATTCCAAAATTGAGTTATCAACCGTCTGGTTGCATTGGACCATCTCAGAGCCGCGATTTGAATCCTTTAGACCTTTCTGTTAAGTGGGAATGATGTTATGTCAATAACCTGGTGTTAATGTTTTAACAATAAGATTTTTTGGAAATCATTGCTGATGTCATGCTTATAATATTCATAAGTTGTTACATAATATTATAATTAACTAAATTTCTTTTTTGCCTTACCATAATCACAAAATGTGTGTTTGGAAAAAATATAAAGCAAAGTACCTATTTTGAAAAGGGAGTCGTACGAAATCCCCAAAAGACAAAATCACCATGGGGACAAAATCTCCAAAAAAAAAATCCAACTTGCCAATATCTCCACGACAAAATCCCCAAAGAAAAAATACTTTTTGCCAAAATCTCCTTGAAATCTCCTTGAAATCTCCAAATCTCCAATATTCAGGTACGTCTACTTCCACCGTTCCTCTCACGACATGTTTTGTTTTATATTCATTTTTTATTTGTTTAAACATTAAACAAAGTTCTTTTGAATTGATTTTTTTATTTATTTTGAATAAAATGAATTACATTTAAAATGAATTCAACAATTATTTCTTAAACAACCTTAACTGAATACAATAATATCTCCAAAACAAATATGTTCAAGTAGTGAATCATGCGATTAAATCGCGCGATTTAATCGCATGATTCACTACTTGAACATATTTGTTTTGGAGATATTATTGTATTCAGTTAAGGTTGTTTAAGAAATAATTGTTGAATTCATTTTAAATGTAATTCATTTTATTCAAAATAAATAAAAAAATCAATTCAAAAGAACTTTGTTTAATGTTTAAACAAATAAAAAATGAATATAAAACAAAACATGTCGTGAGAGGAACGGTGGAAGTAGACGTACCTGAATATTGGAGATTTGGAGATTTCAAGGAGATTTCAAGGAGATTTTGGCAAAAAGTATTTTTTCTTTGGGGATTTTTTCCGTGGGGATTTTGTCGTGGAGATATTGGCAAGTTGGATTTTTTTTTTGGAGATTTTGTCCCCATGGTGATTTTGTCTTTTGGGGATTTCGTACGACTCCCTTTTCAAAATAGGTACTTTGCTTTATATTTTTTCCAAACACACATTTTGTGATTATGGTAAGGCAAAAAAGAAATTTAGTTAATTATAATATTATGTAACAACTTATGAATATTATAAGCATGACATCAGCAATGATTTCCAAAAAATCTTATTGTTAAAACAATAACACCAGGTTATTGACATAACATCATTCCCACTTAACAGAAAGGTCTAAAGGATTCAAATCGCGGCTCTGAGATGGTCCAATGCAACCAGACGGTTGATAACTCAATTTTGGAATTTTGTGCGCTAAAGAGGAGCGTTCATCCTGCCTATGTGGAGTTACGAGCGATCGTCTATGATGTGTGACCCTGTGTCGCTTTTTACGAGACATGTCCCATTTTAAGATGCATTGTTCCAAGTTTCCTCGAAACGTCCAATTTAACGCGATTAATATTTTCTTCATTTTGAAACAGAAATGCAGTTTAAATAATTCCTTTGCAATGAAACAGAGGTCGATCATGTGAAACAAACTCTGAGAGTTCTTCTAGCAAAGTTGAAGCCTGACCATTTTTATACAAATTGTGTTTGTGTGTGGAAAATACACACAACAAATTGGCCATGTATAATAAGTCAATGATACAAGTAAATAGAGCTACTGAAGGTTTTTTGACAATTCAGCTGCATATTGAAGGAATAAAGACAAGAAAAAAGAATAACGGTACGTGCCTTGCTTGAGAGTAGTTTTGTCATAGAGATAGATAATATAATAGAACACGGGAGCGGTAGCACTTCGTACAAGTGGAGTCGTCATGTCAAATTTTGAGAAAGAAGATCTAAAAGGGTGCCCTTTATCTCTCTGAGCTCCTTTGTAACTTAAAGGGCAAAACAGATGTGCAGAATAGCTGTGCAGCAAAATTAAAAATACACAGGCTCTTATGAGAGAAAATTCTGCATGCAGAACAGCGCTGCGTGATATCTCTATTTCTAAATTTTCTGCCTAGTTTCATTGCAGCCATAATTGAAAAACTAAATTTTCCAAATAATTGCTATCTGCAGGTGGCCATGGTTCAGAGTCAGAGGATAGAGTAGTGGATTGCTAAGCCGAACGCTGCGGGTTGAAACCCCAGCTTCAGCAGCATTCTTTTTCTACAAAAATCGCCAGCTTATCTGAGGCCACCTGTGCGATAACATGAGACAATACAAATCTATGTCTCCTCCTCTGAGCCACGTAGGTTTCTGTTATGTATGCTTTCTTTCTATGTATCTATCTGTCTCTCTCTGTTGAGATTAATTATTTATATTTGAAAACACTGTATTTTTGTTTACCTCTCAATAATTCGATTGTAACTTTACTTTACTTTTGTCGTATGTATCTTTGATTAGAAAATCAAATTCATTACATTTTTCTCTTTCAATATTTAAGTCATACAAATTTATGAATTCTCATTCAATAAAGATTTGTTTTTATTTACATAATAGAAAAATAATTGTCTTATATTATTCTTGTCTGGAGCCTCCATCGTCAGCATAACCATCGTCAAATTAAAACCTTCGATTGCTCAACAGGTTATGGGCCCAGAAGCGTTCAACTGAATACTACAGATTAATTGAAAGATAACATCCGAACTGAGCTTTCTAACGATAAGTATTTTGTAAACCAACGTCAGTCACTAGTCAGTCAATCGTCATGGACACCGTCAAATCACATTTGGAAACTCTTTCGGAAAACTCGCAAGGAAATGTTAATTATGTCTCATGGAGGTTCAAATTATATTTAACTTTGAAATCGAAGGATCTCTTTCCAGTAGCAACAGGAGTGAAAGTCAAGCCCGAAGGTGCAGACACAGCTTCTGTAGTTCAAGAATGGATCAAGAAAGATCTTGAAGCACAAACTCTGATTGGACTGAATGTAAGTAGCAACATTGCTATAAAAATTTCAAATTGTCGGACAGCATATGAAATGTTAAATAAATTAGAATTATTGTATGGTAAAAAGTCAGATCTTACTATTGAAGGTTTGCAAAGACAATTCTTTAATTTCAATTATGACACAAATAAATCAGCTATAGAAAACTGAAACATGAAAATTCAACAATATGCCGAGGAACTAGCTTCTGAAGGTGAAGAGATAAAAGAGAGCTGGATCATGACAAGAATTTTGGGTATTTTGCCACCCAAACTCCATCATTTTCGTATTGCTTGGGACAATGTCAGTGGTGTTGACAAATGTCTGACAAAAATGTTTGAACGTCTGCGACTCGAAGATGACAGATTAACACAGTCCAAAGAATCTGATGATTTCGTTGCCCAAAATGCTCTTATGTCAAAGCAAAACTCAAAATTTTCAAGATCACCACTGTCAGGAAACTCATCAGCTGAATGCTTTAAGTGCGGTATGAAGGGTCATGTCAAGAAATATTGCAGAAATAGACCATGTGCAAAATATTTAGATTATTGCAAAAAGAATTACTCGTGTAACAAGTGTAACCAAAAAGGACACTTTGCCAAAGACTGTCAAAGAGAAAATCCGAGTAATAGTAAAGACAAGTCTACAAATCCAAACCGTCGTGCATTTATGACTGTTGGTCTTACAACTGCAAATGTAGATAAAATTAATTTAAACCATGACAGCAGTGAATTGTGGTACCAGGATTGTGCTGCAACCCAACATATGACTCCACGAAGAGATTGGTTGATAAATTTTGTCGCATTTGAAGAGCCAGCCGTTGTTATCATTGGTGATGCAACGAAATTAGATGGTATTGGAAGTGGTGACATCAATTTGGAAGCCTTTGATGGCACTAAATGGTACAAAATTTTTTTGAAAGACGTTCTCTTTGTACAAAAGATGACCTTCAATCTTTTTTCCGTATCTCAAATGCTCGACAAAGGTTATATGCAGGTTTCTGATTCAAGTGGATCTTTGTTCAAAACATCAGATCAAGAAACGACTGTGGCTGTTTCAGAACGTGATGGAAATTTGTTCAAGATGATGTTTCGTCAGGAATCAAATGAAAAATGTATGGTGAGTGCATCAATTAAAACATGGCATGAAAGACTTGCCCACCAAAACATTAAGTACGTCCGTGATATTTTGAATAAACATAAAATAAAATATATTGATGATTGGAAAGATAATGTTTGTACTGGATGCGTATATGGCAAGCAACACCGCGTTTCACATCCAATAAATCCGAAGGTTTCTGAAAATTTCTTGGACATGATTCATGTTGACTTGTGTGAAATGAATATGCCTTCTTTAGGAGGAGCCAAATACTTTCTTCTCATGAAAGATGATTTCTCACATTATAGAACAATTTACTTTCTCAAATCGAAAAATGAGGCATCTGAAAAACTAAATGTTTTCATGAAAATGGTAGAAAATCAATTTGACAAGAAAGTGAAATGTTTGCGATCTGACCATGGAACAGAAATTAAAAATGCCGATACAAGAAGACTTCTGAATGAGCTCGCGCGATTTAATCGCATGATTCACTACTTGAACATATTTGTTTTGGAGATTTTGGCATGGAGATTTAGTCCATGGGGATTCTTTCTTTGGAGATTTCGCTGCTGGAGATTTCAGTTTGGGGATTTTGGGTTTGGGGATTTTCGTTTGGGGATTTTGGCTTGGGGAAAACGTCACCAACCCGAAATCGTACGAAATCCCCAAAAGACAAAATCACCATGGGGACAAAATCTCCAAAAAAAAAATCCAACTTGCCAATATCTCCACGACAAAATCCCCACGGAAAAAATCCCCAAAGAAAAAATACTTTTTGCCAAAATCTCCTTGAAATCTCCAAATCTCCAATATTCAGGTACGTCTACTTCCACCGTTCCTCTCACGACATGTTTTGTTTTATATTCATTTTTTATTTGTTTAAACATTAAACAAAGTTCTTTTGAATTGATTTTTTTATTTATTTTGAATAAAATGAATTACATTTAAAATGAATTCAACAATTATTTCTTAAACAACCTTAACTGAATACAATAATATCTCCAAAACAAATATGTTCAAGTAGTGAATCATGCGATTAAATCGCGCGATTTAATCGCATGATTCACTACTTGAACATATTTGTTTTGGAGATATTATTGTATTCAGTTAAGGTTGTTTAAGAAATAATTGTTGAATTCATTTTAAATGTAATTCATTTTATTCAAAATAAATAAAAAAATCAATTCAAAAGAACTTTGTTTAATGTTTAAACAAATAAAAAATGAATATAAAACAAAACATGTCGTGAGAGGAACGGTGGAAGTAGACGTACCTGAATATTGGAGATTTGGAGATTTCAAGGAGATTTCAAGGAGATTTTGGCAAAAAGTATTTTTTCTTTGGGGATTTTTTCCGTGGGGATTTTGTCGTGGAGATATTGGCAAGTTGGATTTTTTTTTTGGAGATTTTGTCCCCATGGTGATTTTGTCTTTTGGGGATTTCGTACGACTCCCTTTTCAAAATAGGTACTTTGCTTTATATTTTTTCCAAACACACATTTTGTGATTATGGTAAGGCAAAAAAGAAATTTAGTTAATTATAATATTATGTAACAACTTATGAATATTATAAGCATGACATCAGCAATGATTTCCAAAAAATCTTATTGTTAAAACAATAACACCAGGTTATTGACATAACATCATTCCCACTTAACAGAAAGGTCTAAAGGATTCAAATCGCGGCTCTGAGATGGTCCAATGCAACCAGACGGTTGATAACTCAATTTTGGAATTTTGTGCGCTAAAGAGGAGCGTTCATCCTGCCTATGTGGAGTTACGAGCGATCGTCTATGATGTGTGACCCTGTGTCGCTTTTTACGAGACATGTCCCATTTTAAGATGCATTGTTCCAAGTTTCCTCGAAACGTCCAATTTAACGCGATTAATATTTTCTTCATTTTGAAACAGAAATGCAGTTTAAATAATTCCTTTGCAATGAAACAGAGGTCGATCATGTGAAACAAACTCTGAGAGTTCTTCTAGCAAAGTTGAAGCCTGACCATTTTTATACAAATTGTGTTTGTGTGTGGAAAATACACACAACAAATTGGCCATGTATAATAAGTCAATGATACAAGTAAATAGAGCTACTGAAGGTTTTTTGACAATTCAGCTGCATATTGAAGGAATAAAGACAAGAAAAAAGAATAACGGTACGTGCCTTGCTTGAGAGTAGTTTTGTCATAGAGATAGATAATATAATAGAACACGGGAGCGGTAGCACTTCGTACAAGTGGAGTCGTCATGTCAAATTTTGAGAAAGAAGATCTAAAAGGGTGCCCTTTATCTCTCTGAGCTCCTTTGTAACTTAAAGGGCAAAACAGATGTGCAGAATAGCTGTGCAGCAAAATTAAAAATACACAGGCTCTTATGAGAGAAAATTCTGCATGCAGAACAGCGCTGCGTGATATCTCTATTTCTAAATTTTCTGCCTAGTTTCATTGCAGCCATAATTGAAAAACTAAATTTTCCAAATAATTGCTATCTGCAGGTGGCCATGGTTCAGAGTCAGAGGATAGAGTAGTGGATTGCTAAGCCGAACGCTGCGGGTTGAAACCCCAGCTTCAGCAGCATTCTTTTTCTACAAAAATCGCCAGCTTATCTGAGGCCACCTGTGCGATAACATGAGACAATACAAATCTATGTCTCCTCCTCTGAGCCACGTAGGTTTCTGTTATGTATGCTTTCTTTCTATGTATCTATCTGTCTCTCTCTGTTGAGATTAATTATTTATATTTGAAAACACTGTATTTTTGTTTACCTCTCAATAATTCGATTGTAACTTTACTTTACTTTTGTCGTATGTATCTTTGATTAGAAAATCAAATTCATTACATTTTTCTCTTTCAATATTTAAGTCATACAAATTTATGAATTCTCATTCAATAAAGATTTGTTTTTATTTACATAATAGAAAAATAATTGTCTTATATTATTCTTGTCTGGAGCCTCCATCGTCAGCATAACCATCGTCAAATTAAAACCTTCGATTGCTCAACAGGTTATGGGCCCAGAAGCGTTCAACTGAATACTACAGATTAATTGAAAGATAACATCCGAACTGAGCTTTCTAACGATAAGTATTTTGTAAACCAACGTCAGTCACTAGTCAGTCAATCGTCATGGACACCGTCAAATCACATTTGGAAACTCTTTCGGAAAACTCGCAAGGAAATGTTAATTATGTCTCATGGAGGTTCAAATTATATTTAACTTTGAAATCGAAGGATCTCTTTCCAGTAGCAACAGGAGTGAAAGTCAAGCCCGAAGGTGCAGACACAGCTTCTGTAGTTCAAGAATGGATCAAGAAAGATCTTGAAGCACAAACTCTGATTGGACTGAATGTAAGTAGCAACATTGCTATAAAAATTTCAAATTGTCGGACAGCATATGAAATGTTAAATAAATTAGAATTATTGTATGGTAAAAAGTCAGATCTTACTATTGAAGGTTTGCAAAGACAATTCTTTAATTTCAATTATGACACAAATAAATCAGCTATAGAAAACTGAAACATGAAAATTCAACAATATGCCGAGGAACTAGCTTCTGAAGGTGAAGAGATAAAAGAGAGCTGGATCATGACAAGAATTTTGGGTATTTTGCCACCCAAACTCCATCATTTTCGTATTGCTTGGGACAATGTCAGTGGTGTTGACAAATGTCTGACAAAAATGTTTGAACGTCTGCGACTCGAAGATGACAGATTAACACAGTCCAAAGAATCTGATGATTTCGTTGCCCAAAATGCTCTTATGTCAAAGCAAAACTCAAAATTTTCAAGATCACCACTGTCAGGAAACTCATCAGCTGAATGCTTTAAGTGCGGTATGAAGGGTCATGTCAAGAAATATTGCAGAAATAGACCATGTGCAAAATATTTAGATTATTGCAAAAAGAATTACTCGTGTAACAAGTGTAACCAAAAAGGACACTTTGCCAAAGACTGTCAAAGAGAAAATCCGAGTAATAGTAAAGACAAGTCTACAAATCCAAACCGTCGTGCATTTATGACTGTTGGTCTTACAACTGCAAATGTAGATAAAATTAATTTAAACCATGACAGCAGTGAATTGTGGTACCAGGATTGTGCTGCAACCCAACATATGACTCCACGAAGAGATTGGTTGATAAATTTTGTCGCATTTGAAGAGCCAGCCGTTGTTATCATTGGTGATGCAACGAAATTAGATAGTATTGGAAGTGGTGACATCAATTTGGAAGCCTTTGATGGCACTAAATGGTACAAAAATTTTTTGAAAGACGTTCTCTTTGTACAAAAGATGACCTTCAATCTTTTTTCCGTATCTCAAATGCTCGACAAAGGTTATATGCAGGTTTCTGATTCAAGTGGATCTTTGTTCAAAACATCAGATCAAGAAACGACTGTGGCTGTTTCAGAACGTGATGGAAATTTGTTCAAGATGATGTTTCGTCAGGAATCAAATGAAAAATGTATGGTGAGTGCATCAATTAAAACATGGCATGAAAGACTTGCCCACCAAAACATTAAGTAGGTACGTCCGTGATATTTTGAATAAACATAAAATAAAATATATTGATGATTGGAAAGATAATGTTTGTACTGGATGCGTATATGGCAAGCAACACCGCGTTTCACATCCAATAAATCCGAAGGTTTCTGAAAATTTCTTGGACATGATTCATGTTGACTTGTGTGAAATGAATATGCCTTCTTTAGGAGGAGCCAAATACTTTCTTCTCATGAAAGATGATTTCTCACATTATAGAACAATTTACTTTCTCAAATCGAAAAATGAGGCATCTGAAAAACTAAATGTTTTCATGAAAATGGTAGAAAATCAATTTGACAAGAAAGTGAAATGTTTGCGATCTGACCATGGAACAGAAATTAAAAATGCCGATACAAGAAGACTTCTGAATGAGCTCGGTGTGTTTCACACTAAGTCAAATGTTTACACCCCACAACAGAATGGGAGAATCGAGAGAGAGATGCGAACTATTGTAGAATCTGCCAGGTCAGTCATACACGCACGTGAGCTAAATGAAAATCTATGGGCTGAAGCAGTGAACTATGCTGTGTTCACTATTAACCAAACTGGAACAAGTTCATGCAAAGGTAAAAGTCCTGCCGAACTTTGGTTTGGAAGAAAAGTTGACATTACTAAACTGAAAACGTTTGGATCTGACTGTTATGTTTTGATACATGATCACAAACGATTGAAGACCCAAAAGAAGTCAAAGAAAGGCATATTTGTTGGGTATGATTTAGATTCTCCAAGTTATAGAGTTTACTTGCCTGATGAACGAGATGTTACAAGCTCTGTAAATGTGATTTTTGATGAAAAGACTTGCAGTAACTCTACAAATATTGAATCAAGTATATGCACCCAAAATGAAAATTTAGGAGGAGAATATGATGAGTCGGAATTAGATAGTTCAAACTATGAAAGTCCTGAAGAAGAAAGCCAAGAAATCCATACACCATACGAAGTGCAACCGCTGCCTGATGCAAGTACTAGTCAGTCATTAAATCAAATAAATTCAACTTGTCGAAGCCTACGTGATCGTCGCACCTTGAAGAAGCCAGAAAGATTAAATTATTATGCACTTGGAAAGAATTTAGAAAACGAACCAAATGTTGCTATGATTGGTGAAGTAGAAGATATTCCTGTGTCTGAAGCATTGAAGAATGAAAATTGGAGAAAAGCCATGACTGAAGAATTTACGTCTCTTACCAAAATGAAAACCTGGGACTTGGTCAAGGCACCAGAAAACATCAAGCCTTTGACATGTCGTTGGATATTACGTCAGAAAAATGATGGTCGATACAAGGCTAGACTTGTAGCCAGAGGTTTTGAACAAAAGGAAGGAATAGACTATACTGATACATTTAGTCCAGTTGTTCGTTATGAGTCAATTCGTCTGATCCTTAGTTTCGCTGCATCCAATAACATGAAGTTGATGACTTTTGATGTCAAGACTGCATTTTTGTACGGAGATCTACATGAGGAAATATTTATGTTCCAACCGGAAGGCTTTCATGATGGTACAGACGACGTATGCAAGCTTAACAAAAGCCTGTATGGCTTGAAACAATCTCCTAAAAACTGGAATAACAAAATAACAAAGTTTCTAAAAACAATTGGTCTAGAAAATACCGATGATGACCCGTGTGTTTATTACAATGAAGATAGAAGTATGATTCTTGCATTGTTTGTTGACGATGGATTGGTCGCTGCTAAAAATAATGAAGACATGCTAACAGTTCTAAAAAGATTGAATCAGGAATTTGAGGTAATATTTGATGCTGCTGGTGAAGGTCGATTATCATATTTGAGTATGCAGATACAAGACAGAGAAGACGGTATTTTTGTTAATCAACCAAAGTACACCGAGAAAATTCTACATCGATTCAAGTTCAATTTTGTTAATCGTGTTTCAACTCCAATGGAACGTGGTATGATGACAGATGAAGAAAATTTTGTGAACGACGTACCACTTCAAAAATCAACACCTTATCGCGAAGCCATAGGAAGTTTGTTGTATTTGTCTACAATTTCTCGTCCTGATATAAGTTTTGCCGTCAGTTATCTGAGTCGATACTGCAACAACCCCATGACAAGTCACTGGAAGATGGTCAAACGTATATTCCAATATTTGCAAGGAACAGTGAACTGTGGTATATTGTTCAATCGAGACGAAAAATTAGTTGCTTACACTGATTCTGATTATGGAGGAGACACTGCTACACGACATTCAACAAGCGGTGTTCTTATCATCAGAGAAGGTCCGATTGTCTGGTATTCACAAAAACAACGTCTTGTTGCAACGTCATCTGCTGAAGCAGAATACCGTGCTGCTGTTTCTTCAATTGATGATATTTGCTGGATTCGACGGATCGGCAGTGAACTTCAGTTTATAAATCAAAATGAGCCAACAACACTGTTTGTAGAGTAGACAACATGTCAGCTATACATATGCTTAAAAATACACATGAAGGAAAAATAACGAAGGGCAAGAAACACATTGAAATTTCAAGAAAATTTGTACAAGAACATATTGGAAAAACAGTAAATGTAGAACATGTCAAATCTTCTGAACAACTTGCCGATATTTTAACCAAGCCATTGACGTGGAAAATATTTCAAGAATTACGTAATAAAATAATTAAGGAGGAGTGTTGAGATTAATTATTTATATTTGAAAACACTGTATTTTTGTTTACCTCTCAATAATTCGATTGTAACTTTACTTTACTTTTGTCGTATATATCTTTGATTAGAAAATCAAATTCATTACATTTTTATCTTTCAATATTCAAGTCACACAAGTTTATAAATTCTTTCAATAAAGATTTGTTTTTTAATTACATAATAGAAACATAATTGTCTTATACTTTTCTTGTCTGGAGCCTCCATCGTCAGCATAACCATCGTCAAATTAAATCCTTCGATTGCTCAACACTCTCTGTTGTATTAATGTATTGTTCTGTCCCAGCCGATGGTCTCAGTCACCAGTGCTGCTATGTGTCTGTAGTTCGTTACATTTATGTGCGAAGTACTGTGAAATGTAATGTAATGTAATGTAATTGCTATCTGGCAATACTTATATTGACACAATATTGACACTGTTGACAGTGTGTGTTATTTCAAATTGTCAATTTTGAAAATCAAATAAGTAAAATAAATAGAAATTAGTTTTTATTGCCGGCACTAATGGAAGATGGAACTTCAAATGGACTTGTTCCTATGTTGAGAGTCTTCAACAACGTTTCTCAGTACGTCGATCAAGGAGGTGGCAAGCGACCAAGAGCATTCGCCATCTATCTAGAACCCTGGCATTCGGACATTTTTGAGTTCCTTAACTCGAAGAAGAACACCGGTAAGGGGAAAACTCGCGCACATGATCTCTTCTATGCCCTGTGGATTCCTGATTTATTCCTGAAACTTGTCGAGGCCGACGGAGATTGGTCGTTCATGTGTCCGCACAAATGTTCCGGACTGCACGAAGTCTGGGGTGAAAAATTCGAAGCTTAACACTCGCTACGAGAAGGAGGGTCGCGCCAATCGAACAATCAAAGCTAAGCCCTCTGGTTTGCCATTATCGAGTTTCAGGTCGAGACCAGAACACCCTACATGCGCTACAAGGACGCCTGCAATCGCAAATCGAATCAACAAACTGTGTTGTTCTAAACAATTTTCTAAAGTATTGTGCGTTTTCGAAATTATAGACACTAATTGCAATTCATATTCTCATGTTTCTTTGCGGTCCACAAAACCTTTCCTTCTCCTACTCGAAGAGCATAAAATAAAAATAGAGTGGCGCGACAGCTCTTGAAGAGCCAAGGCCTAAGTGGCATACTCTCAATCCTCTGGGTGCGTGTGAAGAATTGAGGGGACCTACAATTTAACGCCGATTCCGAACGGCAAAGTTGAAAAGAATTTTTTTCATGACAAATTGATACTCTTGGAAGTTTTTGCAGTTCTTCGCAAGAGGCAGTGTCCGTGAAAGATGAAATAAAAACTATGGGCACGAGTATAGGACTTTAACCCACAACGTTCTGCTTAGCAACCAACGCATCAACCAGTAAGCCACGGAACGGACGGACAGTACTCGAAGAGCACACCTATTCAAAATGAATAAAAAAACTTTCCTTGATGACGGTTTTCAAATTTTTTTAAACACAAAACAACCAAATCAATAAAATTTTGGCAGGTGGTGTCGTTTTTGTCTTGACAGAACTTGGCAGAGATTCTGCACGTGTGTTTTGCTTGAAGCGTTGCATGCAGCGCTGCGTGCACATCTGTTTTGAGCATAACATATCAGTGTTGCCGGAGAGAAATTTTGTAGAGTAGTACACCAACCAAAAAATAGTAGTATTTTAAGAAAAATAGTTGTACCAGCTTTAAAAAGGTTTTAAATTTAAAAAATGCATCAATTATCTGTTTTAAAGTTTATTTCTAAGCGCTTAAAAAAAAATAACAATTATTAGCTATTAAGATCACAATTCATTCATTGCCTTGCAAATAATGTTTATACATTCAGTTTTGAACATAAATTTCTTTAAAAAATAATACCTATGTCTTTCATAGCTTTTTTGAATAAATCACAATTTATTAATTAAAAATATATAAATTTTTTTTTTCAAAAATAATTATTTCCACATACAGCGAATAAAAAATTGAACTTATATAAATTGACAATTGTTGTGCTTTGTAAAATGTTTTGACTTCAATGTGAAATAACAAGAAAAATATTTTTTATACGTTTTCAGAAGGTTTTTTGAAGGGGACCAATCACAATTACACAAGTACAATTAAAACCATTCAATACCTCTTAACAGCACATTATTGCATCCTTGGTACCTACTAACCTCAAGGCTATTTTTTTTTTTTGTCTTTAGTTAAAAACAATTGAGAAAAAATTAATTCAGCAGCAGCACTGCTATGTGGGAGGCATAATAATGTACTCACAAAATCTTTTGTTAAGGGAAAAAGGGTTTCATTAAGCGAATTTTTTAAAATAAATATTTCTGACCAAACTGAACTGTTCGCCATTCAAAATCAAGGTTTTCAATTTTATTTTCATTAATTAAACCAGGAAGTTAAAAAACAATCGAAGTTAAGGATTCAGTTAAATTTAGTGGATCAGTTGCACAGATTTTAATACCGAATTGTTAAAATCAACACGCTGTGAAATTTTAGGTGCCGTGCAATAACGCCGAGCGAAATAACACCGAATTCTGCACTCGGCCTTATTTCACTATGACAAAGTTAAATAATGCCGATTCGGCGTTATTTCACTTTGCCAGTTTTAGATTTTTTAAGATTTCATCTGGTGTCAGTGGCATTTTCTATACTTTATAATAAAAAAAGAACAGTGTCTTATAGGTTACCTTCTTATGTTTTGAAATAAATTCGCCAAACAAAATTTTGCTTTTCACAAAAATTATTTTATCAAAAAATTATTAATATGTAGTGCTTCATATGTAGGTATTTTAAAAATACTTGGACTTAAGCTCAGTTAAGTTAAGAGAAGTCACATGAAGTGAAAGTCTCAGTATTGATGGAAATTTATATAATACCTACGCAGGTACCTCTACAACATCAAGGTTAATAACTAAATATTTCAGTTTCTTTGAAAACCATTTAATTACCACAATTACCACAATGAATTAGACATTGAAAATGCTTGTTGTTTTTTAAGGCTGTTTGAAAAATTTTGCGGCATGGACCGGGAAGAATATTAATATTAGATTTTATATTTCAGTTAACACTACATTTTTGAGAATTTGATCAAATGAAAACTAAAAATGATTAAGAATCTGAAACTTGAAACAAAAACTAAAGTAGGTACAAAAGCCAGCGAGCGAAGCGAGCGGAAAAAGTTTTGCCCAAAAGAGGATCAATTTGGGGTGTGAAAATAAAAAAATTCGGGCGATTTTTTTTATTTTCACACCCCAAATTCGCGCGAATTTTTTTATTTTCACACCCCAAATTGATTCTCTTTTGGGCAAAATTTTTTCCACTCGCTTCGCTCGCTAGTAAACTGAATTGATCTTGAATGTTCCGAAAATTAAAAAAGGAGCTCAAAATGAATCATTGAAATGTAGCTTCTGCTTTCAAAACTGTTTAATGCATAACAAGATGTGTGGACGCGGATGCCTTTCCAAATTTAAGGAAGCTGCAACAGTTATGAAAATGAAATGCTTTGCCCATTTTGTCGAGAAATAATGTGAATAAAAGTGGTCCAATTAATTTATTAGACTTCGTTTGTATTTGTAGTTTAAGTGTTTACATGAATTTAAGATATTCCTTTTTTTGTACCATGAACATTTATTGTTTGTGCATAATATTGACAAGTATACAAATAAATTTTGTGAATTACATTTTTTTTTCAATCAGGACTTTTGTCTAATAAAATATAAAAAACATCTGACCATGACCAACCATACTCGGTAAATTTTGTTCTACAGTTAATTTTGCGTTAAGTCCAGCAAAAATGCTCTTTTCAAAAGTTAAATAAAACCGACTTCCTTGCTTTCTCTTTCTCGGCTTTATTTCTCAGTTGGCATTTGGCGTTATTTCACATTGTCGAAGTGAAATAAAGCATTTCAGAATTCGGCGTTATTTCGCTCGGCGTTATTGCACGGCACCGAAATTTTAACACATAGAGTTTTGAAATATCCTTTGCAGCAATTCTTGAATTCAAGGATTTCATTCTTTTCAAAACTTTGTTTCTTTTTCAAAAGTTCAGCCTTAGCTCCAATATACACTGAATCGACATTTTTGAAAATGTCGTCGCAAAAATTTGGGTTTGATATAAAATCTTGTTATACAGGGTGATTCACGAGCGTTGTGCCAAAAAGCTAGAGCGTGTAGGTTGAGTTGAGACAAGAAAAAAATCGTATGGGAGGGGGGGGGGGTCTATTACCCCCCGTTTAGCCAGGAGAGGCAATTTTCTTAAAAAGTGACTTATTTTGTAAAAAAAATTATTAAAAATCAACTACTTCGTTTACAACCCCGTGCAATACCATTCTGAAAAGCCAAAAACTTCTTGTTTCACTTTGTTTTTAAATTAAATTGTTTTAACGAATAGTTTAAAAAAAAAAAAAATTTTCAAACTCAAAATTTTCAAAAAAAAGCAAAAATAAAATTTTTGACCTAATTTTTTTCAAAATTTTATGTAATTAAGTACTAATTTTGTTTTAAAAATTCAATGTCTTTGTTAATTCTTAGTCGAAAACAGGAAACCGGATGCAAAAATGTCTTTTCGTTTCTGAGAAATTAAAAAAAAACCAAAACCACTTTTTTCTGAGAAAATCTTTGTTTTAATTTTTACGTATCTGGACTTTTTGTTTAATTTATTAGTTTATTTTATAAATTTAATTTTTTGTAATTAGAGTTTTTTGAGGACTCAATAAATTATAAAGTATTGGATTTTCCCTGGATTAATCATTTTGTTCATTGATAACGTCTGAAAACTGACCTGCAATTGTTTCTGTGAAAACACTGTATTTTTGTTTACCTCTCAATAATTCGATTGTAACTTTACTTTACTTTTGTCGTATATATCTTTGATTAGAAAATCAAATTCATTACATTTTTATCTTTCAATATTCAAGTCACACAAGTTTATAAATTCTTTCAATAAAGATTTGTTTTTTAATTACATAATAGAAACATAATTGTCTTATACTTTTCTTGTCTGGAGCCTCCATCGTCAGCATAACCATCGTCAAATTAAATCCTTCGATTGCTCAACACTCTCTGTTGTATTAATGTATTGTTCTGTCCCAGCCGATGGTCTCAGTCACCAGTGCTGCTATGTGTCTGTAGTTCGTTACATTTATGTGCGAAGTACTGTGAAATGTAATGTAATGTAATGTAATTGCTATCTGGCAATACTTATATTGACACAATATTGACACTGTTGACAGTGTGTGTTATTTCAAATTGTCAATTTTGAAAATCAAATAAGTAAAATAAATAGAAATTAGTTTTTATTGCCGGCACTAATGGAAGATGGAACTTCAAATGGACTTGTTCCTATGTTGAGAGTCTTCAACAACGTTTCTCAGTACGTCGATCAAGGAGGTGGCAAGCGACCAAGAGCATTCGCCATCTATCTAGAACCCTGGCATTCGGACATTTTTGAGTTCCTTAACTCGAAGAAGAACACCGGTAAGGGGAAAACTCGCGCACATGATCTCTTCTATGCCCTGTGGATTCCTGATTTATTCCTGAAACTTGTCGAGGCCGACGGAGATTGGTCGTTCATGTGTCCGCACAAATGTTCCGGACTGCACGAAGTCTGGGGTGAAAAATTCGAAGCTTAACACTCGCTACGAGAAGGAGGGTCGCGCCAATCGAACAATCAAAGCTAAGCCCTCTGGTTTGCCATTATCGAGTTTCAGGTCGAGACCAGAACACCCTACATGCGCTACAAGGACGCCTGCAATCGCAAATCGAATCAACAAACTGTGTTGTTCTAAACAATTTTCTAAAGTATTGTGCGTTTTCGAAATTATAGACACTAATTGCAATTCATATTCTCATGTTTCTTTGCGGTCCACAAAACCTTTCCTTCTCCTACTCGAAGAGCATAAAATAAAAATAGAGTGGCGCGACAGCTCTTGAAGAGCCAAGGCCTAAGTGGCATACTCTCAATCCTCTGGGTGCGTGTGAAGAATTGAGGGGACCTACAATTTAACGCCGATTCCGAACGGCAAAGTTGAAAAGAATTTTTTTCATGACAAATTGATACTCTTGGAAGTTTTTGCAGTTCTTCGCAAGAGGCAGTGTCCGTGAAAGATGAAATAAAAACTATGGGCACGAGTATAGGACTTTAACCCACAACGTTCTGCTTAGCAACCAACGCATCAACCAGTAAGCCACGGAACGGACGGACAGTACTCGAAGAGCACACCTATTCAAAATGAATAAAAAAACTTTCCTTGATGACGGTTTTCAAATTTTTTTAAACACAAAACAACCAAATCAATAAAATTTTGGCAGGTGGTGTCGTTTTTGTCTTGACAGAACTTGGCAGAGATTCTGCACGTGTGTTTTGCTTGAAGCGTTGCATGCAGCGCTGCGTGCACATCTGTTTTGAGCATAACATATCAGTGTTGCCGGAGAGAAATTTTGTAGAGTAGTACACCAACCAAAAAATAGTAGTATTTTAAGAAAAATAGTTGTACCAGCTTTAAAAAGGTTTTAAATTTAAAAAATGCATCAATTATCTGTTTTAAAGTTTATTTCTAAGCGCTTAAAAAAAAATAACAATTATTAGCTATTAAGATCACAATTCATTCATTGCCTTGCAAATAATGTTTATACATTCAGTTTTGAACATAAATTTCTTTAAAAAATAATACCTATGTCTTTCATAGCTTTTTTGAATAAATCACAATTTATTAATTAAAAATATATAAATTTTTTTTTTCAAAAATAATTATTTCCACATACAGCGAATAAAAAATTGAACTTATATAAATTGACAATTGTTGTGCTTTGTAAAATGTTTTGACTTCAATGTGAAATAACAAGAAAAATATTTTTTATACGTTTTCAGAAGGTTTTTTGAAGGGGACCAATCACAATTACACAAGTACAATTAAAACCATTCAATACCTCTTAACAGCACATTATTGCATCCTTGGTACCTACTAACCTCAAGGCTATTTTTTTTTTTTGTCTTTAGTTAAAAACAATTGAGAAAAAATTAATTCAGCAGCAGCACTGCTATGTGGGAGGCATAATAATGTACTCACAAAATCTTTTGTTAAGGGAAAAAGGGTTTCATTAAGCGAATTTTTTAAAATAAATATTTCTGACCAAACTGAACTGTTCGCCATTCAAAATCAAGGTTTTCAATTTTATTTTCATTAATTAAACCAGGAAGTTAAAAAACAATCGAAGTTAAGGATTCAGTTAAATTTAGTGGATCAGTTGCACAGATTTTAATACCGAATTGTTAAAATCAACACGCTGTGAAATTTTAGGTGCCGTGCAATAACGCCGAGCGAAATAACACCGAATTCTGCACTCGGCCTTATTTCACTATGACAAAGTTAAATAATGCCGATTCGGCGTTATTTCACTTTGCCAGTTTTAGATTTTTTAAGATTTCATCTGGTGTCAGTGGCATTTTCTATACTTTATAATAAAAAAAGAACAGTGTCTTATAGGTTACCTTCTTATGTTTTGAAATAAATTCGCCAAACAAAATTTTGCTTTTCACAAAAATTATTTTATCAAAAAATTATTAATATGTAGTGCTTCATATGTAGGTATTTTAAAAATACTTGGACTTAAGCTCAGTTAAGTTAAGAGAAGTCACATGAAGTGAAAGTCTCAGTATTGATGGAAATTTATATAATACCTACGCAGGTACCTCTACAACATCAAGGTTAATAACTAAATATTTCAGTTTCTTTGAAAACCATTTAATTACCACAATTACCACAATGAATTAGACATTGAAAATGCTTGTTGTTTTTTAAGGCTGTTTGAAAAATTTTGCGGCATGGACCGGGAAGAATATTAATATTAGATTTTATATTTCAGTTAACACTACATTTTTGAGAATTTGATCAAATGAAAACTAAAAATGATTAAGAATCTGAAACTTGAAACAAAAACTAAAGTAGGTACAAAAGCCAGCGAGCGAAGCGAGCGGAAAAAGTTTTGCCCAAAAGAGGATCAATTTGGGGTGTGAAAATAAAAAAATTCGGGCGATTTTTTTTATTTTCACACCCCAAATTCGCGCGAATTTTTTTATTTTCACACCCCAAATTGATTCTCTTTTGGGCAAAATTTTTTCCACTCGCTTCGCTCGCTAGTAAACTGAATTGATCTTGAATGTTCCGAAAATTAAAAAAGGAGCTCAAAATGAATCATTGAAATGTAGCTTCTGCTTTCAAAACTGTTTAATGCATAACAAGATGTGTGGACGCGGATGCCTTTCCAAATTTAAGGAAGCTGCAACAGTTATGAAAATGAAATGCTTTGCCCATTTTGTCGAGAAATAATGTGAATAAAAGTGGTCCAATTAATTTATTAGACTTCGTTTGTATTTGTAGTTTAAGTGTTTACATGAATTTAAGATATTCCTTTTTTTGTACCATGAACATTTATTGTTTGTGCATAATATTGACAAGTATACAAATAAATTTTGTGAATTACATTTTTTTTTCAATCAGGACTTTTGTCTCATAAAATATAAAAAACATCTGACCATGACCAACCATACTCGGTAAATTTTGTTCTACAGTTAATTTTGCGTTAAGTCCAGCAAAAATGCTCTTTTCAAAAGTTAAATAAAACCGACTTCCTTGCTTTCTCTTTCTCGGCTTTATTTCTCAGTTGGCATTTGGCGTTATTTCACATTGTCGAAGTGAAATAAAGCATTTCAGAATTCGGCGTTATTTCGCTCGGCGTTATTGCACGGCACCGAAATTTTAACACATAGAGTTTTGAAATATCCTTTGCAGCAATTCTTGAATTCAAGGATTTCATTCTTTTCAAAACTTTGTTTCTTTTTCAAAAGTTCAGCCTTAGCTCCAATATACACTGAATCGACATTTTTGAAAATGTCGTCGCAAAAATTTGGGTTTGATATAAAATCTTGTTATACAGGGTGATTCACGAGCGTTGTGCCAAAAAGCTAGAGCGTGTAGGTTGAGTTGAGACAAGAAAAAAATCGTATGGGAGGGGGGGGGGTCTATTACCCCCCGTTTAGCCAGGAGAGGCAATTTTCTTAAAAAGTGACTTATTTTGTAAAAAAAATTATTAAAAATCAACTACTTCGTTTACAACCCCGTGCAATACCATTCTGAAAAGCCAAAAACTTCTTGTTTCACTTTGTTTTTAAATTAAATTGTTTTAACGAATAGTTTAAAAAAAAAATAAATTTTCAAACTCAAAATTTTCAAAAAAAAGCAAAAATAAAATTTTTGACCTAATTTTTTTCAAAATTTTATGTAATTAAGTACTAATTTTGTTTTAAAAATTCAATGTCTTTGTTAATTCTTAGTTGAAAACAGGAAACCGGATGCAAAAATGTCTTTTCGTTTCTGAGAAATTAAAAAAAAACCAAAACCACTTTTTTCTGAGAAAATCTTTGTTTTAATTTTTACGTATCTGGACTTTTTGTTTAATTTATTAGTTTATTTTATAAATTTAATTTTTTGTAATTAGAGTTTTTTGAGGACTCAATAAATTATAAAGTATTGGATTTTCCCTGGATTAATCATTTTGTTCATTGATAACGTCTGAAAACTGACCTGCAATTGTTTCTGTGAAAACACTGTATTTTTGTTTACCTCTCAATAATTCGATTGTAACTTTACTTTACTTTTGTCGTATATATCTTTGATTAGAAAATCAAATTCATTACATTTTTATCTTTCAATATTCAAGTCACACAAGTTTATAAATTCTTTCAATAAAGATTTGTTTTTTAATTACATAATAGAAACATAATTGTCTTATACTTTTCTTGTCTGGAGCCTCCATCGTCAGCATAACCATCGTCAAATTAAATCCTTCGATTGCTCAACACTCTCTGTTGTATTAATAAGTCTGTTCAATGAGTCTGTGCTGGACTGTATTGGACAGAAAAGTACAACATTTTCCTGTTCAATGACACTTTTTCTGTGCTAGAGTGTTCTAGAACAGTCTAGTTTGCTGTTCAATGACTTTTTCTAGAACAGTTTAGCGTAGGTTAGCGTAAAAAAGAACAGGATTTTCTGTACTTGCTTTTGAGGAAGAGTAACCTAGAACAGAATCATGACAACTGTCAAAGTGTTGTTGTTTCTTTTTGTCTTTGTTATTGTTTTGTGTTTTGAGGTTAAGTGAATTAATTCACTTAAGGCAATAATGAAAGATTTTTTGATTTTGCTCATAAAATAGTTAATATTTATTTGCTTGATTTTTTAAAGATCTAATTCCTTAAATAAATTACATTTTCAAACATGTGTTGAAGAAAACAATGCAGGGAGTTTTTTTTCTGATTTTAGTTTTCACAGCTGACGTTTCGATGACTGTTCTAACTTGTCTGACATTTCTGTGCTGATCTGTTCTGTTCTACACTTTTCTGTGCTGTTCTAACCTACACTTTTTCTTATTGAACAGTCTTAATGTATTGTTCTGTCCCAGCCGATGGTCTCAGTCACCAGTGCTGCTATGTGTCTGTAGTTCGTTACATTTATGTGCGAAGTACTGTGAAATGTAATGTAATGTAATGTAATTGCTATCTGGCAATACTTATATTGACACAATATTGACACTGTTGACAGTGTGTGTTATTTCAAATTGTCAATTTTGAAAATCAAATAAGTAAAATAAATATAAATTAGTTTTTATTGCCGGCACTAATGGAAGATGGAACTTCAAATGGACTTGTTCCTATGTTGAGAGTCTTCAACAACGTTTCTCAGTACGTCGATCAAGGAGGTGGCAAGCGACCAAGAGCATTCGCCATCTATCTAGAACCCTGGCATTCGGACATTTTTGAGTTCCTTAACTCGAAGAAGAACACCGGTAAGGGGAAAACTCGCGCACATGATCTCTTCTATGCCCTGTGGATTCCTGATTTATTCCTGAAACTTGTCGAGGCCGACGGAGATTGGTCGTTCATGTGTCCGCACAAATGTTCCGGACTGCACGAAGTCTGGGGTGAAAAATTCGAAGCTTAACACTCGCTACGAGAAGGAGGGTCGCGCCAATCGAACAATCAAAGCTAAGCCCTCTGGTTTGCCATTATCGAGTTTCAGGTCGAGACCAGAACACCCTACATGCGCTACAAGGACGCCTGCAATCGCAAATCGAATCAACAAACTGTGTTGTTCTAAACAATTTTCTAAAGTATTGTGCGTTTTCGAAATTATAGACACTAATTGCAATTCATATTCTCATGTTTCTTTGCGGTCCACAAAACCTTTCCTTCTCCTACTCGAAGAGCATAAAATAAAAATAGAGTGGCGCGACAGCTCTTGAAGAGCCAAGGCCTAAGTGGCATACTCTCAATCCTCTGGGTGCGTGTGAAGAATTGAGGGGACCTACAATTTAACGCCGATTCCGAACGGCAAAGTTGAAAAGAATTTTTTTCATGACAAATTGATACTCTTGGAAGTTTTTGCAGTTCTTCGCAAGAGGCAGTGTCCGTGAAAGATGAAATAAAAACTATGGGCACGAGTATAGGACTTTAACCCACAACGTTCTGCTTAGCAACCAACGCATCAACCAGTAAGCCACGGAACGGACGGACAGTACTCGAAGAGCACACCTATTCAAAATGAATAAAAAAACTTTCCTTGATGACGGTTTTCAAATTTTTTTAAACACAAAACAACCAAATCAATAAAATTTTGGCAGGTGGTGTCGTTTTTGTCTTGACAGAACTTGGCAGAGATTCTGCACGTGTGTTTTGCTTGAAGCGTTGCATGCAGCGCTGCGTGCACATCTGTTTTGAGCATAACATATCAGTGTTGCCGGAGAGAAATTTTGTAGAGTAGTACACCAACCAAAAAATAGTAGTATTTTAAGAAAAATAGTTGTACCAGCTTTAAAAAGGTTTTAAATTTAAAAAATGCATCAATTATCTGTTTTAAAGTTTATTTCTAAGCGCTTAAAAAAAAATAACAATTATTAGCTATTAAGATCACAATTCATTCATTGCCTTGCAAATAATGTTTATACATTCAGTTTTGAACATAAATTTCTTTAAAAAATAATACCTATGTCTTTCATAGCTTTTTTGAATAAATCACAATTTATTAATTAAAAATATATAATTTTTTTTTTCAAAAATAATTATTTCCACATACAGCGAATAAAAAATTGAACTTATATAAATTGACAATTGTTGTGCTTTGTAAAATGTTTTGACTTCAATGTGAAATAACAAGAAAAATATTTTTTATACGTTTTCAGAAGGTTTTTTGAAGGGGACCAATCACAATTACACAAGTACAATTAAAACCATTCAATACCTCTTAACAGCACATTATTGCATCCTTGGTACCTACTAACCTCAAGGCTATTTTTTTTTGTCTTTAGTTAAAAACAATTGAGAAAAAATTAATTCAGCAGCAGCACTGCTATGTGGGAGGCATAATAATGTACTCACAAAATCTTTTGTTAAGGGAAAAAGGGTTTCATTAAGCGAATTTTTTAAAATAAATATTTCTGACCAAACTGAACTGTTCGCCATTCAAAATCAAGGTTTTCAATTTTATTTTCATTAATTAAACCAGGAAGTTAAAAAACAATCGAAGTTAAGGATTCAGTTAAATTTAGTGGATCAGTTGCACAGATTTTAATACCGAATTGTTAAAATCAACACGCTGTGAAATTTTAGGTGCCGTGCAATAACGCCGAGCGAAATAACACCGAATTCTGCACTCGGCCTTATTTCACTATGACAAAGTTAAATAATGCCGATTCGGCGTTATTTCACTTTGCCAGTTTTAGATTTTTTTAAGATTTCATCTGGTGTCAGTGGCATTTTCTATACTTTATAATAAAAAAAGAACAGTGTCTTATAGGTTACCTTCTTATGTTTTGAAATAAATTCGCCAAACAAAATTTTGCTTTTCACAAAAATTATTTTATCAAAAAATTATTAATATGTAGTGCTTCATATGTAGGTATTTTAAAAATACTTGGACTTAAGCTCAGTTAAGTTAAGAGAAGTCACATGAAGTGAAAGTCTCAGTATTGATGGAAATTTATATAATACCTACGCAGGTACCTCTACAACATCAAGGTTAATAACTAAATATTTCAGTTTCTTTGAAAACCATTTAATTACCACAATTACCACAATGAATTAGACATTGAAAATGCTTGTTGTTTTTTAAGGCTGTTTGAAAAATTTTGCGGCATGGACCGGGAAGAATATTAATATTAGATTTTATATTTCAGTTAACACTACATTTTTGAGAATTTGATCAAATGAAAACTAAAAATGATTAAGAATCTGAAACTTGAAACAAAAACTAAAGTAGGTACAAAAGCCAGCGAGCGAAGCGAGCGGAAAAAGTTTTGCCCAAAAGAGGATCAATTTGGGGTGTGAAAATAAAAAAATTCGGGCGATTTTTTTTATTTTCACACCCCAAATTCGCGCGAATTTTTTTATTTTCACACCCCAAATTGATTCTCTTTTGGGCAAAATTTTTTCCACTCGCTTCGCTCGCTAGTAAACTGAATTGATCTTGAATGTTCCGAAAATTAAAAAAGGAGCTCAAAATGAATCATTGAAATGTAGCTTCTGCTTTCAAAACTGTTTAATGCATAACAAGATGTGTGGACGCGGATGCCTTTCCAAATTTAAGGAAGCTGCAACAGTTATGAAAATGAAATGCTTTGCCCATTTTGTCGAGAAATAATGTGAATAAAAGTGGTCCAATTAATTTATTAGACTTCGTTTGTATTTGTAGTTTAAGTGTTTACATGAATTTAAGATATTCCTTTTTTTGTACCATGAACATTTATTGTTTGTGCATAATATTGACAAGTATACAAATAAATTTTGTGAATTACATTTTTTTTTCAATCAGGACTTTTGTCTAATAAAATATAAAAAACATCTGACCATGACCAACCATACTCGGTAAATTTTGTTCTACAGTTAATTTTGCGTTAAGTCCAGCAAAAATGCTCTTTTCAAAAGTTAAATAAAACCGACTTCCTTGCTTTCTCTTTCTCGGCTTTATTTCTCAGTTGGCATTTGGCGTTATTTCACATTGTCGAAGTGAAATAAAGCATTTCAGAATTCGGCGTTATTTCGCTCGGCGTTATTGCACGGCACCGAAATTTTAACACATAGAGTTTTGAAATATCCTTTGCAGCAATTCTTGAATTCAAGGATTTCATTCTTTTCAAAACTTTGTTTCTTTTTCAAAAGTTCAGCCTTAGCTCCAATATACACTGAATCGACATTTTTGAAAATGTCGTCGCAAAAATTTGGGTTTGATATAAAATCTTGTTATACAGGGTGATTCACGAGCGTTGTGCCAAAAAGCTAGAGCGTGTAGGTTGAGTTGAGACAAGAAAAAAATCGTATGGGAGGGGGGGGGGGTCTATTACCCCCCGTTTAGCCAGGAGAGGCAATTTTCTTAAAAAGTGACTTATTTTGTAAAAAAAATTATTAAAAATCAACTACTTCGTTTACAACCCCGTGCAATACCATTCTGAAAAGCCAAAAACTTCTTGTTTCACTTTGTTTTTAAATTAAATTGTTTTAACGAATAGTTTAAAAAAAAAATAAATTTTCAAACTCAAAATTTTCAAAAAAAAGCAAAAATAAAATTTTTGACCTAATTTTTTTCAAAATTTTATGTAATTAAGTACTAATTTTGTTTTAAAAATTCAATGTCTTTGTTAATTCTTAGTCGAAAACAGGAAACCGGATGCAAAAATGTCTTTTCGTTTCTGAGAAATTAAAAAAAAAACCAAAACCACTTTTTTCTGAGAAAATCTTTGTTTTAATTTTTACGTATCTGGACTTTTTGTTTAATTTATTAGTTTATTTTATAAATTTAATTTTTTGTAATTAGAGTTTTTTGAGGACTCAATTAATTATAAAGTATTGGATTTTCCCTGGATTAATCATTTTGTTCATTGATAACGTCTGAAAACTGACCTGCAATTGTTTCTGTGAAAACACTGTATTTTTGTTTACCTCTCAATAATTCGATTGTAACTTTACTTTACTTTTGTCGTATATATCTTTGATTAGAAAATCAAATTCATTACATTTTTATATTTCAATATTCAAGTCACACAAGTTTATAAATTCTTTCAATAAAGATTTGTTTTTTAATTACATAATAGAAACATAATTGTCTTATACTTTTCTTGTCTGGAGCCTCCATCGTCAGCATAACCATGGACAAATTAAATCCTTCGATTGCTCAACACTCTCTGTTGTATTAATGTATTGTTCTGTCCCAGCCGATGGTCTCAGTCACCAGTGCTGCTATGTGTCTGTAGTTCGTTACATTTATGTGCGAAGTACTGTGAAATGTAATGTAATGTAATGTAATTGCTATCTGGCAATACTTATATTGACACAATATTGACACTGTTGACAGTGTGTGTTATTTCAAATTGTCAATTTTGAAAATCAAATAAGTAAAATAAATAGAAATTAGTTTTTATTGCCGGCACTAATGGAAGATGGAACTTCAAATGGACTTGTTCCTATGTTGAGAGTCTTCAACAACGTTTCTCAGTACGTCGATCAAGGAGGTGGCAAGCGACCAAGAGCATTCGCCATCTATCTAGAACCCTGGCATTCGGACATTTTTGAGTTCCTTAACTCGAAGAAGAACACCGGTAAGGGGAAAACTCGCGCACATGATCTCTTCTATGCCCTGTGGATTCCTGATTTATTCCTGAAACTTGTCGAGGCCGACGGAGATTGGTCGTTCATGTGTCCGCACAAATGTTCCGGACTGCACGAAGTCTGGGGTGAAAAATTCGAAGCTTAACACTCGCTACGAGAAGGAGGGTCGCGCCAATCGAACAATCAAAGCTAAGCCCTCTGGTTTGCCATTATCGAGTTTCAGGTCGAGACCAGAACACCCTACATGCGCTACAAGGACGCCTGCAATCGCAAATCGAATCAACAAACTGTGTTGTTCTAAACAATTTTCTAAAGTATTGTGCGTTTTCGAAATTATAGACACTAATTGCAATTCATATTCTCATGTTTCTTTGCGGTCCACAAAACCTTTCCTTCTCCTACTCGAAGAGCATAAAATAAAAATAGAGTGGCGCGACAGCTCTTGAAGAGCCAAGGCCTAAGTGGCATACTCTCAATCCTCTGGGTGCGTGTGAAGAATTGAGGGGACCTACAATTTAACGCCGATTCCGAACGGCAAAGTTGAAAAGAATTTTTTTCATGACAAATTGATACTCTTGGAAGTTTTTGCAGTTCTTCGCAAGAGGCAGTGTCCGTGAAAGATGAAATAAAAACTATGGGCACGAGTATAGGACTTTAACCCACAACGTTCTGCTTAGCAACCAACGCATCAACCAGTAAGCCACGGAACGGACGGACAGTACTCGAAGAGCACACCTATTCAAAATGAATAAAAAACTTTCCTTGATGACGGTTTTCAAATTTTTTTAAACACAAAACAACCAAATCAATAAAATTTTGGCAGGTGGTGTCGTTTTTGTCTTGACAGAACTTGGCAGAGATTCTGCACGTGTGTTTTGCTTGAAGCGTTGCATGCAGCGCTGCGTGCACATCTGTTTTGAGCATAACATATCAGTGTTGCCGGAGAGAAATTTTGTAGAGTAGTACACCAACCAAAAAATAGTAGTATTTTAAGAAAAATAGTTGTACCAGCTTTAAAAAGGTTTTAAATTTAAAAAATGCATCAATTATCTGTTTTAAAGTTTATTTCTAAGCGCTTAAAAAAAAAATAACAATTATTAGCTATTAAGATCACAATTCATTCATTGCCTTGCAAATAATGTTTATACATTCAGTTTTGAACATAAATTTCTTTAAAATATAATACCTATGTCTTTCATAGCTTTTTTGAATAAATCACAATTTATTAATTAAAAATATATAAATTTTTTTTTTCAAAAATAATTATTTCCACATACAGCGAATAAAAAATTGAACTTATATAAATTGACAATTGTTGTGCTTTGTAAAATGTTTTGACTTCAATGTGAAATAACAAGAAAAATATTTTTTATACGTTTTCAGAAGGTTTTTTGAAGGGGACCAATCACAATTACACAAGTACAATTAAAACCATTCAATACCTCTTAACAGCACATTATTGCATCCTTGGTACCTACTAACCTCAAGGCTATTTTTTTTTGTCTTTAGTTAAAAACAATTGAGAAAAAATTAATTCAGCAGCAGCACTGCTATGTGGGAGGCATAATAATGTACTCACAAAATCTTTTGTTAAGGGAAAAAGGGTTTCATTAAGCGAATTTTTTAAAATAAATATTTCTGACCAAACTGAACTGTTCGCCATTCAAAATCAAGGTTTTCAATTTTATTTTCATTAATTAAACCAGGAAGTTAAAAAACAATCGAAGTTAAGGATTCAGTTAAATTTAGTGGATCAGTTGCACAGATTTTAATACCGAATTGTTAAAATCAACACGCTGTGAAATTTTAGGTGCCGTGCAATAACGCCGAGCGAAATAACACCGAATTCTGCACTCGGCCTTATTTCACTATGACAAAGTTAAATAATGCCGATTCGGCGTTATTTCACTTTGCCAGTTTTAGATTTTTTAAGATTTCATCTGGTGTCAGTGGCATTTTCTATACTTTATAATAAAAAAAGAACAGTGTCTTATAGGTTACCTTCTTATGTTTTGAAATAAATTCGCCAAACAAAATTTTGCTTTTCACAAAAATTATTTTATCAAAAAATTATTAATATGTAGTGCTTCATATGTAGGTATTTTAAAAATACTTGGACTTAAGCTCAGTTAAGTTAAGAGAAGTCACATGAAGTGAAAGTCTCAGTATTGATGGAAATTTATATAATACCTACGCAGGTACCTCTACAACATCAAGGTTAATAACTAAATATTTCAGTTTCTTTGAAAACCATTTAATTACCACAATTACCACAATGAATTAGACATTGAAAATGCTTGTTGTTTTTTAAGGCTGTTTGAAAAATTTTGCGGCATGGACCGGGAAGAATATTAATATTAGATTTTATATTTCAGTTAACACTACATTTTTGAGAATTTGATCAAATGAAAACTAAAAATGATTAAGAATCTGAAACTTGAAACAAAAACTAAAGTAGGTACAAAAGCCAGCGAGCGAAGCGAGCGGAAAAAGTTTTGCCCAAAAGAGGATCAATTTGGGGTGTGAAAATAAAAAAATTCGGGCGATTTTTTTTATTTTCACACCCCAAATTCGCGCGAATTTTTTTATTTTCACACCCCAAATTGATTCTCTTTTGGGCAAAATTTTTTCCACTCGCTTCGCTCGCTAGTAAACTGAATTGATCTTGAATGTTCCGAAAATTAAAAAAGGAGCTCAAAATGAATCATTGAAATGTAGCTTCTGCTTTCAAAACTGTTTAATGCATAACAAGATGTGTGGACGCGGATGCCTTTCCAAATTTAAGGAAGCTGCAACAGTTATGAAAATGAAATGCTTTGCCCATTTTGTCGAGAAATAATGTGAATAAAAGTGGTCCAATTAATTTATTAGACTTCGTTTGTATTTGTAGTTTAAGTGTTTACATGAATTTAAGATATTCCTTTTTTTGTACCATGAACATTTATTGTTTGTGCATAATATTGACAAGTATACAAATAAATTTTGTGAATTACATTTTTTTTTTCAATCAGGACTTTTGTCTCATAAAATATAAAAAACATCTGACCATGACCAACCATACTCGGTAAATTTTGTTCTACAGTTAATTTTGCGTTAAGTCCAGCAAAAATGCTCTTTTCAAAAGTTAAATAAAACCGACTTCCTTGCTTTCTCTTTCTCGGCTTTATTTCTCAGTTGGCATTTGGCGTTATTTCACATTGTCGAAGTGAAATAAAGCATTTCAGAATTCGGCGTTATTTCGCTCGGCGTTATTGCACGGCACCGAAATTTTAACACATAGAGTTTTGAAATATCCTTTGCAGCAATTCTTGAATTCAAGGATTTCATTCCTTTCAAAACTTTGTTTCTTTTTCAAAAGTTCAGCCTTAGCTCCAATATACACTGAATCGACATTTTTGAAAATGTCGTCGCAAAAATTTGGGTTTGATATAAAATCTTGTTATACAGGGTGATTCACGAGCGTTGTGCCAAAAAGCTAGAGCGTGTAGGTTGAGTTGAGACAAGAAAAAAATCGTATGGGAGGGGGGGGTCTATTACCCCCCGTTTAGCCAGGAGAGGCAATTTTCTTAAAAAGTGACTTATTTTGTAAAAAAAATTATTAAAAATCAACTACTTCGTTTACAACCCCGTGCAATACCATTCTGAAAAGCCAAAAACTTCTTGTTTCACTTTGTTTTTAAATTAAATTGTTTTAACGAATAGTTTAAAAAATAAATAAATTTTCAAACTCAAAATTTTCAAAAAAAAGCAAAAATAAAATTTTTGACCTAATTTTTTTCAAAATTTTATGTAATTAAGTACTAATTTTGTTTTAAAAATTCAATGTCTTTGTTAATTCTTAGTCGAAAACAGGAAACCGGATGCAAAAATGTCTTTTCGTTTCTGAGAAATTAAAAAAAAAAACCAAAACCACTTTTTTCTGAGAAAATCTTTGTTTTAATTTTTACGTATCTGGACTTTTTGTTTAATTTATTAGTTTATTTTATAAATTTAATTTTTTGTAATTAGAGTTTTTTGAGGACTCAATAAATTATAAAGTATTGGATTTTCCCTGGATTAATCATTTTGTTCATTGATAACGTGTGCCATTGACCTTTCACTTCTAGCTCTTCGTGCTCTCGTGTCGGCGGATTCTTGAAAACATGCTACGACTTGGGCGCCATCTATTCTGATATCTTTCAGCGTATAGTCTTTCGGCTTCCCAATCTCGACAACAAGTTAAACCGTAGCAGAAGTTCCTGTCCGCTATCTCTTCTCGAGCGTATGCGTTTGTTATTGTTATGTGTTGATGAGTTAATATTTTAATTGTAAATGGTTGTTTAGTAAATATGCGATGCCTTTTACTTACCTTTAGGTTGTTAGTTGTTTTTTCATTTAAGAAAAATTGCGTTTTAATTATCTTAAGCCCCTAGCAGGTAGAACCCTTTGCCGGCGAGTGGCCGCGGCCAACGGTATAGTAAGAAACAATTGCAGGTCAGTTTTCAGACGTTATCAGTGAACAAAATGGTTAATCCAGGGAAAATCCAATACTTTTCTAATTTATTGAGTCCTCATAAAACTCCAATTACAAAAAATTAAATTTATAAATTAATCTAATAAATTAAACTAAAAGTCCAGAAGGTAAAAATTAAAACAAAGATTTTCTAAGAAAAAAGTGGTTTTGGTTTTTTTTTAATTTCTCAAAAACGAAAAGACATTTTTGCATCCGGTTTCCTGTTTTCAACTAAGAATTAACAAAGAAATTGAATTTTTAAAACAAAATTAGTACTTAATTACATAAAATTTTGAAAAAAAATAGGTCAAACATTTTTTTCTGCTTTTTTTTTTTTTGAAAATTTTGAGTTTGAAAATTTATTTTGTAGCAGGGAATTTAAATGTTATTTGGAACAATAAAGAAAATAACCAAACACGTTTATTTTATTTAAAGATTTTTATTAAGCCGTTTTCACAACACGTCCACTTCGTTCGGATGATGCGTATAGAATGAATCTCTTTCTTTCTTATTTTCGTTCTTAAAACTAGTTACACACTAACACATACAAAACAGTAAGAGAGACAAAGCAAAATAAAAGAAACTAATGCATGTGTAGATGACTATCGGTTGTTCAAATATAAAAGTATTCGGTTTGGGTTTGACTCAATATGTGTATAACAATGTCTTACGGGAAGAGTAACAATAACTAATACATGTGTAGATGACTATCGGTTGTTTGAATATAAAAGCGTTCAGTTAGGTTTGAATCAATATGTGTACAACAATGTCTTAAGGGGAAGAGTAACAATAATCATTATAGCAATACGGTAGCATGCAATACCTTAACATAAATATGTGCTTACTACTACAATTTTTTTTTAAACTATTCGTTTAAACAATTTAATTTAATACTAAAGTGAAAGAAGAAGTTTTTGGCTTCTCATAATGGTATTGCACGGGGTTGTAAACGAAGCAGTTGATTTTTAATAATTTTTTTACAAAATAAGTCAATTTTTCAGAAAATTGACCCTCTCGGCTAAACGGGGGGTAATAGACCCCCCCTCCTATACGATTTTTTTCTTGTCTCAACTCAACCTACACGCTCTAGCTTTTTGGCACAACGCTCGTAAATCACCCTGTATATTCAGGCTTTACAAAACTTTGTAAAATTGTATTGTAAAACGTTTATACAAAAGGCAAAAATTGATGTATCCTTACTGTTTCTGATTGAAACTCTAGGTTGAGTAGATTTGTCAACTGAAGAACGTAAGATAAAAATAATAAATAAAGTTATGTTGTGTCATTCAAATTCAGCTCTTCTTGAATTTTATCAACGAGATCTTTATACTGTCAGAAGACTCAAATGAACTTTCTAAATAATAGTGAACTAATGCAGGCCATTGTTCTAATGTCCTAGCCACAACCTTTTTACATTGAAACATTCCTGGAATTCCTTAAACTCAGATTGTTTTTTTGGATTATGCGAAAAGTAAACATAAATATTTCTCAAAAGAATTTCAATATTTTGTGGAATTTTTTTGGCAGCGGCTGAAGAACACAGGTGTATTGAATGGCACATGCATCCCAAAACAAATATATTTGGATTATGATTAAGCAAAAGTGATCGAACACCAATTGTTTTGCCAACCATCACGGCAGCATTGTCTGATTCTGATGCAAAGCCAACACAATTACCAAACGGAACCGAATGATAATTAAATTATGTTAAAACATGGTTGAAAATTGACTTTGGGCGCGTTCACTTTGACTTGGATAGGCTATCCGGATAGCTTTTTGTTTTTGTTTTCCATGTA
The DNA here is from genome assembly GCA_943590905.1 of Sphaerophoria taeniata. Taxonomy (NCBI): domain Eukaryota; kingdom Metazoa; phylum Arthropoda; class Insecta; order Diptera; family Syrphidae; genus Sphaerophoria; species Sphaerophoria taeniata. Next base: position 193,108,179 of record OX016540.1, read on the forward strand.
AAACAAAATAGCAGAGGCTCAAACCAAACAAAACCAAAGCTATCCAACAATTTCTGGTATAGGTGGCTATCTGACAGAACAGACATTGAAATTCGTAAACAGCTGATTTTTTTACACATGTTTTCACAGCTATCCAAATTTAACTATCGAACTCGTTCATGAAAAATGAGTTGGATAGGCTATCTAAGATGGGCTATCCAAAACCAAACTGAACGCGCCCTTTGTATCACACTCAACTAGTTCTTAAAATGAGGGAAATTCTGTTCTAAGAATTTTGTTATATTTAGACCGTGTGCGAATTCAGTTAAAATGGGTTAAAACTTGACGTTTGGTTAAATTTTGACATTTCGCATTAAATAAAATTTGACTAGCTGCGGAGCAAGTTAAAATATGACAGTAGTGGTTAAAAATTCATCCATTATTAACCACAGTTCATCCAATTCGCACACGGCCTTAGATAAATAAATGCTGCCAAAAAAACTAGAGTCGAACCATTTTGCTTTGAATTTATTGATATACTCTCAAGTCCCAACCATTACTTTTACCAATTTGCATGAAAAAGAAGCGTTGAAAGAGTATGTAATACAGCCACACAAAGATGCTCCGAAAGTTCTGACAATTATGATTTCTCAAAACTATGACTTACATTGCTTCGGGATCAAGTAAAAGCGAATATCATTACCAATTCTTCTGAATTTTCTGAATCACAACTATAGTTTGTAATATTGAGGTAGGTTAGGTACCTCTGTCTATCACTGTCAAAAATGAAATGGTGACGAGAGGCTTCGACACAACTAGTTTTACTGACGCTGAGACTGTTCAAAGATAGAGTGTGGGGTTTGTGCAGGAATTTTCTCTGAGTCCTTAAATGTCCTTAGGTTTTTTCGGCTCCAATGCAATTACTAAAACCAGATCGATATCAAAACCGTGATACAACTATTTATTCTGACAGTCAGGCGGCTATGCAATCGATTGACTCGTCCACATCATCTTCTAAATTAGTCCAACAATGCCCAAGTGAGCTCGCGAGCATGAATGTTGGACTCAGGATCACTCTATGGAAGGTTATTTAAGGCCACATAAGCGATATCATAGTACCTATATACCTTCTATCCTGCCACTACAGTACGAATCTATATCTATATCTATACTAATATATAAAGCTGAAGAGTTTGTTCGTTTGAACGAAGTAATCTCAGGAACTACTGGTTCGAATGGTATAATTCTTTTTGTGTTGGATGGTCCATTAATCGACTTAGGCTTTAGGCTACTTAACATTAAGCTGTGACCAATAGCAGCGAAGAGTCTGTGGAAAATGTGGAAAAAACGGCAAAAAATATAAATTTTTCTGCGTTTTAACGCGCTTATCTCAGGAACCGCTTAATGAAATTGAACAATTTTTTAAATGTTGAATGGTCCATTTATCAAGGAAGGCTTGAAGCTATATAACATTAAGCTGCGACCAATAGGAGCGAAGAATTTGTGGAAAATGTGGAAAAAATGGCAAACAATACAATACAATACAATCTTCTATATCTATAAAAGAACAGCCTAATTTTTGTGTTCGTTCGCTAACCGGGCACACTGGTTGGCCGATTTTCCTAATTTTTTCTCTTAATGCAAGAGGTATTAGGGTAGAAGGTTTAGCAAAAATAAAATGTATATTTTTCAAATCACAAATGGTTCAATTGTTAAAAATGTTAAAAAATTTGTATTTCGCACTATAACAAAATATAATCTTAACTGATCAATAAACATACATACGAATACTCAAATTTGTACAAAAATTTTGACAAATAGAAAATAAAATATTTTTTTTCAAATTAAACAAGAGATTACACTAGCTATTGCAGAAAATATGTATGTATGTAATGTATGTACATATGTATGTTCCCGCAGGACGATCCGCAAATGTCATTTCCAAGCCCGATCACATTCGTCGGCGTCTAATGTCAGCTGCCTATCAAAGCAGATGCACTAAACGACCAGTTAGCAAGGATATTCAAGTGCAAGTGGTTCGCGGCCATTACAAGCGCAACCAAGTTGGAAAGGTTTTACAATACGATCGTAAGATATTCGTTGTTTACATCGAAAATCCTGCGTGAAAATGCCAGCGCTACCAATATCTATGTACATATGTTGGTGTTCATCCATCCAAGTGTTTGACTGTTAAATTGAAATTATTGGATAAGGACTGTAAAAGTTATTCTTGGGAAGAAAAGCAATGGACGTTTTGCTGCTCTCAGCAAGGACAAGGGCAGTAAAGAATATGAATAATAATACCTACAAAATACAAACATACATATGTATGTACATCGAATTAAATCAGACCTATTCAGTAAATCATTAGGGGATATATTATCTTACATATTTGGAATTAATTACGTTAATAAAATATGTATGTATGTATGTAAGTGTAGTGTCCGTGGTTTAGTGGTTAGGTACGTTGACTGCTAAGCAGAACGTCGTGGTTTCGAGTCCTATCCGTACCCACAGTTTTTTATCTTTCACGGGCACCGCCTCTTGCTAAAGCTACGTTAAAAAATATCGGCCTAAAGCGCTCTTAAATGGCCTTTGAATATGCAGGTTAGGGGAAAGACCTACACGTTAGGTATATTCAAAAAATGTCGGCAATGGCTAAAGTGGAACAGTATCAATTGTACATAAAAAGTCATTTGAAGTCTTAAATCGTACCTTGAAGGATTTGTGAGGAATTCAGGAAACTTACACTGGCCACATTATGTTCGTGTGCACTAACGAACCATAATATCTGCGGCAAAATTTTGAAAGCAGTTTTTGGACATTGGAAATGGAATAATTCCACTTGATTCTGAAAACCAAATTATTCTTCCAACCAATTGATTCAAGATGCCTTCCTAGGGAGAAATTACAAAAATCACTCTTAGTTTAATGAAGGTGCAATAATAGATTGAACACATAAAAGTGTTTCTGAAATCGTTGCAATTTTGAACGATATAAATACACAAATTTTGGTCAAAATTTGAGTGGATTTTAAGGACTACATGTGGTCGTGATTTTGTCGCTGGTAAGTAGCGAAACAAAATAAAATCCAAAAAAGTTTCACTTTTTTCAATTTTTTGCATAAAACTCCAACAAATGTTGTTTTATTACAATAAATAAAGATAAGATCTACCAAAATATAGATTCAAATAATTTGTCGCGCCCTTAGTTTATGAATAGGGGTTGATTTTCGAAAATTTCACAACATTTTTATAGAAATTTCAAAAATTGGGCATATTTTTCGAATAAAAAGTAAATAAAAATAAATTTTTAATGCGCACATTTCACGACAAAATCACGACAATTATCTGCATACTCAGTTTTCGCTTTGGGTGTCCAGTTCCGGGGTGGTAGTGCCAAGTTAGCACTACCAGGAGTCAGTAAAAAAAAAATCGATTTTTTTTGTTTCGCTACTTACCAGCGACAAAATCACGACAATCGTCTGCATACTAAGTTTTCGGTTGGGATGTCCATTTTAGCTAATCTGGGGTAGTAGTTCTAACTTTCGCATCAAGTTAGCACTACCAGGGGCCAGCGGCGGATCTAGAATTTCAATCTGGGGGGGGTTTTCGATTGAAAAAAATTGTCAGTGTAAATCTAGTCTATGGAATTTATGAGTAAAACGGCCCATACACAGCACCCTTGCATGTGCACATAGACATCAAACCGATCGTGACACACACTGAAAATCGAAAAGTTTTATTTTTACTCACATGGTTTCGCACACCAACAATCTCCGCACACATACACCGATGTTCACACAATTGTGAATTCGTTTCACAAAACACAAAATGGTACCTTGTTCCCGAAAAATGATTTCGATGTTGATAAGTGCAAGGGATTATACGAGCTTTATGCAACGGTTCTTGACTGTTCTGAAAATGCGTTCGTAGGTGTGAAGAAGGCGAGTTGGATATCGGAAGATGAAAAATGTATTTGAAGCACTTGAAGTAGGGATAATTTTCATATGTACGTTTATAAGTTAACTTACATGTCGTTTTTTTTTCGATGGGTAATCACGATGCTTTTCCAAACGTGACTACAATAATTCGTATTCTAGCAGTTTTACCAGTTTCAACTGCGATGACAGAACGTACATTTTCTGCACTCATAAGACTGAAAACATATTCGCGAAGTACAATTGGCCCAGAACGATTAAATGGGCTTGCATTATTGAATATTCATTACCATATTCCACTTACTCTAAATGATGTACTTGATGAATTTTTCAAAAAACCTCGCAGATTGTAACAGGCAGAAAATTGTGATCATATAAAAGGATTCTTATTCGACATCGAGACTATTATAATTGTATGTAAAATTCAAAAGGTGTTTATTAGAAGCAAATACGTGTTAATTTCAAATAAACATTTACAGCAAATATGTCTATAAAATAAAAACCTTTTCAAAATTTGAAAAGTATGTGGCCTGGCCTGAGGTGCGTTTTTGCGCTGACTATAATCAACTACAATCAACAATGGTTGACTATTTCTCGTTTTTGCACGCCAATAGTTACGATTCGTAATCACAATTGTCGTTTTTGCGGTCTGTGTTGATGTGTCAAATCGTAACTATCTCTAACTATTTCCAATCCATCTCAGGAGGTGAGTTGAAAGTGGTTGGTGTGTCAAAGTGTGACACAAAAACTATAGTCAACTATCGTCAGCGCAAAAACGCACCTCTGGCCTTTTGTTGTGAAATTATTTCCAAACCTTATATCAAACAACCATGCGAATTATTTTCGAAAGAGTAAGTTGATCAATTGATCTGCTTGGAATCGACTGAATTCGATTTCCTGTTGAGTTCAGTCTATAAAATGTTAGGCTCAGATTTTTGGGGGGTGTTTGAACCCCCAAAACCCCCCGTAAATCTGCCACTGCCAGGGGCTAACTTTTAAAATAAGTACGCGACAAATTTGTTTGTTTCACGATTTACGGCAAATTCTCGACAATTAATTGCATACTTACATTTTTTTATTTCCAAAGTTGTAGTGCTAACTTGATGGGCATGATTTTTCTTCAAATCGTATTGGAAACAACATTTTCAGGTGTAAAATATACAAGTTATATATTCTCCAAATGCACTGCTGGATACCTTTCATTTTTTTAAATTAAAAATATGCTAAACTGCTTCGTTCTTGCTGACTTCATCATTCCAATCAACAGCAATAAAGAATTTTCAATAAAGTACATATAGTTAAAACAATTTTTTTTAAATATGTATTTTATGCCCTGCGAAGCGGGCGGGGATTTGCTAGTACAATATAAAGCTGAAGAGATTGTTCGTTTGAACGTGGTAATCTCAGCAACTACTGGTTCGAATTGTAAAATTCTTTTGGTGTTGAAGAGTCCATTAATCGAGGAAGGTTTTGTTTTACTTAAAATTAAGCTGTGACCAATAGCAGCGAAGAATCTGTGGAAAATGTGGAAAAAACCGAAAAAATATTTATTTTTCTGCGTTTTAACGCGCTTATCTCAGGAACTGCTCAGTCAAATTGAACAATTCTTTTTGTGTCTCATGGTGGATTTATCGAGGAAGGCTAGAAGCTATATCATACTACGCTGATACCAATAGGAGCGAAGCGTCAGTTAAAAATATTGCAAAAACAGCAAAAAATATTCTTTTTTGAATGTTTCTGTTGTTTGCTTGAACCCGCTGATCTCAGGAACTGCTAAATCAAAGTGAACAATTAATTTGCGTTGAATAGTTTTTTTTTTTATTATGGAAGGCCTTAGGCTATATAAAATTAGGCCATATAAGCGAAGAATCAGTGGAAAAAGAGGAAAAAACGGCAAAAAATATTAATTTTTCTTGGTATGTGTTGAAAAAATTACTGTGCAGTTTGCACTGCTCAGCACCAACTGATTTTAGAATTAAAGTACCAGTACTCAGTGAGATGTTGTTAGGTGGAACTGGCCTAATAACTGCTCAAATTAGAGTTTTGAGAGTTCAATTGATTTGTGAATGTGAATCATTGCAGTGAATGTGATTGATTGCACTATTTGTGCAGATTATTGTGTTTAAACAATATCATTTTATATATTTCTTAACTAAAAAATATGCTCAGTTTGAAGAAACAGGAAAAAAAATTGACTTCAGGAAAAAAACGATGCAGAAGTAAGAGAGATGTTAGAATTAGGGAGAGTTCGACCAAGGGAATGCTTTAAGTATGAAAAACTGAAGGGAATCATAAAAAATGCTCAAATTTTTCAAGTTTAAGAGAATTACGACCTAGCGAGAGTTGACTGCAATGCAATTTAACAATAACTTCTCAAAAAAATTCCCACGCGCGTATGATGCACAAGTCGTGACGATACTCTGGCCGGTGGACGGGGGAGAGGCGGACGAAGTCGCGGGCAACTGCTAGTCTTCTAAATATTCCTTCAACTTAGTAATGATTTTTCATATTTGGAGTTAACTGTTTAATTCTTATGAAAATATTGAAAAAAGGTTTAAATGTTAAAATTGTAGAAACCATTTTCAATGAGTCGAATTTATAACTCTACAAAAATTAAGCTTTTTAAGCTCCCAAATTCTATTCTCATACGTTTCCTTAAATGTCTAATAGGAAGGCATTGAGCATTGATAGTCTCTGTATGGCATTGGCATTGTCAAATCACCGGATGAATATATGGGATTGAGGATGTGGTTAGACATTCAATACTCTTTTTATGTCAGTTTTTGTTACAGTATGCATCTAACATTGTGAAAATGTGGGTAACGGAAGTTTAGTTACCCTTTTCTTGAGTTTTCTTACAAACGAATAGCTTTTGTAGGACATCCCGGAATCCCGGAAGGAAATGTGTTGAAACGTGGCAAGCCCCAAGGCAAATCTTAACAATTTGTGTGTGATTTGTACTTATAACGGGTTTTACTTGTCACAAACAAAAATGTTGTAAATTCAAAGTGAACTCCACAAAATTAAAAAAATTCTGCTGCGGGACATTTGAGAAAAAGAAAACTTTGTTTACATTTTTTCAGGGAACAAAAATAAAAGTGGCACCCACCGTTTCTTATTGCCTACATACTCGGGTCCTACACCACGTTTGGAAGTTGGAACCGTTTTTTGTTTAAATTTAATTGTACCTTTGTGCTGTTTTTAACCTTATGACACACAAACATTTAATCTTCTAGTTCATACGGGAACAATTTTTGTTTGTTCACACTCGGGGTTTTATTTCCCTGATGAGCGCTTTTTTGAGCTAAACACTTTTAAGCATAATTCCTCCTCGCCGGTCTTCCCAGGGTTCGAATTAAAGTGTACCCGAACTTTAATATTGGTAAATTTTTTATATTGTTCTTTATTCAATTATAATAGTTTATTTTATTCGTAAATCTAGGTTGTACAATTTTGTTATTGCTGTGTCTGAAGCTCCCTTCAGTGTTGGAATAACGCGCCGTCTTTGGCGGTTTCCTTTCCTGTAGGCTTAGGGTCGTGCGGTACAAACGAGGGTAGATAACTAACGGCTAGATTTACTGGAGAAGGATTAATATGATCGGCAGGGCTCCTTAACACTGGTGGGAGGAAGTCTATACTTGGTTAGTATAAAATCACGGACAAATCCGGTAAATCACGGACGAATCCGGTTAACCGCAGACGAATCTGGTAAATCACGAACGGATCCGGTTAATCGCAGACGGATCTGATAAATCACGGATGAATCCGGTAAATCATGGACGGTTCCGGTAAATCTCAGACGAATCTGGTAAATCACGGACGAATCCTGTAAATCACGGACGAATCTGTTATAATCACAGATGAATCTGGTTAATCGCAGACGAATCTCGTTAATCATGGACGATCAATCTTGTAATGGGTTAGTATAAATGACAAGACCCCTTACCACTGGTGGGAGGAAGTCTATGTCTGGTTAGTTCGGGTTTATACGTACTACTCCGGGAGTACAAATCTGCTTGCTTCAAGTGCCAACTGACTTCACTAGGGCTAGCAGCTGGCTATTTATAGGCTGACTGCCTGTGCTGCGTACCGTTTGGCGGTCGGATAGCAACTGCTTGGTGTTTGCTGGTAAGCAAAGCCTTTATTTTTATTTTGCTGTGGGTTAGTAACTTCAGTTACTTGCCTTCTGGTTTGTATTGGACGGTGATCTGTACTGGACGGTGGCCGGAGCTAATTTGAGGTTCTATTTATACCCCGAACGGGATTCACATGGTAGGACTCATATTTTGTAAAGAATAAAAATAGATGCAAGGCGGGAGTTTGTAATGAGCGAAAAAATATAAAAACTATTCATTGTGTTTGGCTCTATTACATTTTTTTTTTAATAATGTATCAACAGTTCAGCAGTCCCCCTTATCTCTGTTGGAATGGAAATCATCAGCCGGTTATTTACGACAAGCTTTTGAGAAGGCGAAAAAACGCCTTTTGGTTTCAAGACTCATGTGGAAACCCGAGAACCTTTGACCTTACATTGGTTCTAGAACTCGTCAAGCTCCATACTCACTAGTTAAACTTTCAAACTTCATTCCTGGTGTAGCATCCGTCTAATTCTATAAGCTTCTACCATGAATGTCATGATAGAAATAATACGAAACATCAAAGGGTTTTCAAATGCCTGCTACAGCCCCTTTATATGCAATGCAAATTGATTAAAATTCCCACTAACCTATGCTATAATATCCAACTTTTGCTAAGGTGTTAACAACTTCTTCCTTACCTCAAAGGTATCCAATTAATTTGCTAACAGCTCAAGCCTCAAGAGAAAACCAGCAAAGTTTTGCACTTTGAAATTTAAATTAATTTCTCCCGCAGTCCTCGTCACTTGTCAGTCATATTACTTGTGCTCATCAAGAAACACAAAACAATGTCAAATCAAATCGAAATATGTACCTACGAAATTTCCAATAAGAACCAACTTGTGTAAACTAATTTTAGTTTGTTGCGGTGCGTGTGTTTGACAATAGGAAGATTGATCTTAGATGAAAGCTGAAAGGTAAACACTTAAACACCATTGGTCTGTGGTTCCTGGTTATCCGTTCGAGGGATAATGTGAAAGCGGAACAAATACTTGAACTTAAATAACTAATTTTCTAACATCAGATAAGCAAACAGGCATATTTACAATGTTTGTATTTGCATTCGATCCCCTGTTTAAAGGTATACACAGCTGTCGAAGGACAAAAGGGTCTTTGTCTTTTACAATTTGATTCTGTAGTACTTATCTTAATCCTTAATGGTTTAAGAGTTTTTTTTTTCTCAGATAAGTTGCCCTTGGTTGCCTAGTCTTAGACTTCATAAATAGGATGTGAACCACAACGTGCCAGAACCCAGAAAGAACATTAGGCCCAACATGGTACCCTTTTCCTCAATTACCCTATACTTATTCAAATAACCTTTGAATATTTTATTTTATCAAAAAAGCATTTTGTAGGTCGACGTGTCTAACCAATCTCTTAAACATTCAAATTCTTAATACAGAACTCTGGCATGTAAAAGTCACTTAGAGCAAAATGAAGAGAACCATTACATTCAATGCATCCTGAAAAAGTCTAACCAAAGATAAAAAAAAGTCTAACCAAAAGATAAAATGATGGAACAACGTCAACTGTTTGGTATCACAGATTTAAAAAGTGTATCTGAATGAGGTAATAGCTGATGACTCTGCAAATGGTAAGCTTACACCTCAGGTGGTGATAAGCTTTTAAAAGAATTTATTTCGAAAGGACGTGTTGGTGTGCAGATAACACCGAAAAAGTACCTAATCCTAAGCGTTAAGGGCTTATACGAATGGTTTTTTTTTTGTGGTTTTGATTTTGTGAATGTGAAACAGCTTGTTTAAGGGTCGGCACAGTTAGTGGTAGAAGCATCGTGGACAACAATATTGATTTATCAGTTTACAATGTTGTTCAACATTTTTATTTGGCCCAGAGCTAATTACAAATTTTAATGGAAAGAAGTTGAATTGGTTTATGCTATCCTTTTTTGTGTCAAAACGAAATGAAAATATCGAAAAGTTGAGTATCGACTGCATAGGTCTGCGAAATTTAAACAGACCACCATGCAGGTGAGCAAAAAGCGATCTATGGTAGTACAGAATAGATACAACAGCCATGCCGGACATGCCAGTAGAGAAATATTCTTTTACTTGGAACTACAAATGTATGCCGTTTCCGAACGGCTAAGTTGAGAAGCACATTTCAGTAAAAAAAAAAAAAAAAAAATGCTTTTGGAAGCTTTGTCAGTACTTTGTAAGAGGCTCTATACACATGGCAGTTGTTGCTTCCCTGATATTAAAAAGCAAATATATAGGAAAGTCAGCTCTCGAGCAACTACACCTGGGCCCTATTGCACCAACAACTTTGCACTTTTCACTTTGCAACTTTGCAAAATAATAATTTCCTGCAAAGTAAAAGTAAAAAGTGTTTCACTAAAAATGAAAAGTTTCAATTTTTTATGTTTTTTTGCAAAGTGAAAAGTGTGGGCGTTTCACCACCTTAAAATATAGCTTTTCATTTTCAGTTGTAATTTGAAAAGTTGCAAAGTGAGACGGTTATAATTATTATTATAAAAAAAAGTAACCAACTCTGCTCGCTAGTGATAAAAAAAAAAAAAATTTAAATGTCAAAAACAAAAATTGATGACACAATGTCATATCGAGTTTTCTACTTGCGACATATGTATAGAATATATGGCAAGTATTGAATTCGCAAAAAAAGTTGAGATTTTGATGAGATATGACATTACGATGACAGAGAAGTCGAAAAAAAGTGAGTCCGGCGATGCCGTCCGTCCGTCTGTCTGGTCCGATTGTCTTCAAACTTGGAAATTAGAGGTTTGAACAAATACCCGTGGGTGTTTTTTTTTTTAAGATCAAAATATGGAGTAGCCAGCATACAATTTTTTTTGGCCAAAAAAGTTTCAATTTTTTCCAAAACGGCTCCTACGATTTTTTAAAACATCCTCGTAAATTTTTTTCCGAACACTGATGTATTTATTTAAAAAAATATTTTTGTATTGCTTCATAACGGCACCTTTCATAGAACCGTTTTTTTTTTATAATTTTATCTCGAAAAATAAAAGTCCGATCAGCGCATTTTTTTTCTGAAAGTATGTTTATATTGCCCAAATAATATTTTGTTTTAAAAAAAAATTCAAAAAATTCTGTGTATTTGAAAAATACATATTTTAACTTTTTTTCAAAATTCTTTATCTCGAAAACGGATCAATATTAAAAATCGAAATTTCGTGTTAAAATGTATATTTACATATTCTTGAATACTGCATACCAAAATTAGTTTTAAAATATTTTTGGAAAATTTTATATATAAAAAATTAATTTAAGAAAACCGCTCCAAGGATTTTTTTTTAAATTAAAAAAATCAAATTTTTCTTAAGAAATCATGTGACATAAATTTTTTCAGATAAAATGTATTTTTTTTCGCATGAAGGTTTTTCCAATCGTGTTTTCCTTCAAGACATAATTTCTTATTAATTACATTCTTATTCATTGAAAAATAATATCACAGTAGAAAGAAAAATGTAATGATTTTCAAATCTCTGAATGTAAAACGTGCGGCCACAGGCTTATTATAAAATATTTAAGCGAAATAAAATATATCTATCTATCTAAATGTATTTTTGAGGTAAATATTTAAATTTAAATTTTTATATATGAATTTTTATTGCATGTTTTTATTTTTTAATGTTTTTTTATGAGTTATTATTTATAATCCAGGAGCAGATTTGTACGAAGTCGCGTACATGTACATATTTGTTTTTGAAAACCAATGAGGTTTTCGAGTCTTCCATCAAGGACTTTTTATTTTTCATTCTATATAAGCGATTCTCGAACAAAAATCTTCACGCAAAAAATGTAGTTTTCGATCTATGTTTGATATCCAGTCCAACTCCTTGAATGAAACTTTGCCATGAAAATTTCATAAATATTGGTTTGGCTATTTCGGACTCCATACCGGACTTAATACACACAGACAGAAACATACATCCATTTTTATAAATATTCTGTATATTAATTATTCAAAATAATAACGAAATTAAATAATAAATTGAATAAAAAATAAAAATAACCGAACTTATCACGACAAACGACCAAACGCAAATGAAATTTTTGCTTTGCAAATTATTAAAAAGCTTTTCAGTATTTGAAATGCAAAGTGCAAAGTGTTTACGTTTGGTGAAACGAAATCGAAGAATTCTTTGCAAATTCACAAAATTTTTCACTTTTCAGAAAAGTACTTTTCACTTTGCAAATTTGCGGCTGGTGAAACAAAATTTGCAAAGAAGGATTTTTTTGTTTACTTTTCAAAAAATTGATTTCCTCTTTGCAAATTAGCGTTTGGTGAAACAGAATTTGCAAAGTTAAAGTGAAAAGTTGCAAAGTGAAAAGTGAAAAGTTGTTGGTGCAATAGGGCCCTGGTAGTAGTGGATGAAAACACATATGACTTTTTTCACACGAAGGAAAACTTCGAACTTATTTTGGCATTAAATAAACTCTTTTTAGAGCCCTTAAAAGGCTAAAAAACTTCCGGAGTTTGCGTTTTGTGTAATCAGGGAAGGAACTAGGTTAGGTTAGGTTGAGGTGCTGACAGTTGATGTCGTAACCGTCACACGTAGATCAATATAGATCCATTGTGATACCATGGAACAAGCTTTGATTTCACCTCAGTTGCAGTAATCGCTTTTATTGCCGCTTGGATATCAATGTAAAAGGTGATATCAACCCGTGGTATCGCCATCATTAATACCTGTTTAGCAGCTGTTGTTACTGATGGGACCTTCGCTTGGATGAAACTTCTACTGTAGTCTGGAAGCCAAAGCGAGAGATTCAGAATAGAAGCCTGCACCTACACTAGTATCTTAGAGCCATCTGTACAGGTAGCTATTGATGACTCACTGGAGTATGGTATGTTATCTATCCATTCCTATCTGCTTGGAATGGCAGCCTGCAATAGTTTGTGAAAATCAAGTTCGGGTGTTTTATAGTCTGTGGTAGTACTATGACCCATAACTTTATGAAGGATCTGAGCATGTGCTATGGAATTATTTTTCCAGACTTTAGTCTGACTAAGTCACAAGGCACTTTTAGCTGCAGATTCTTGAACAAAGATATCTAGGGGTTTTGAATTGAGGATAACTTCCAGTCCCGCAGTTAGGGTGGATCTCATTACCCTGCTTTTTGTCGAAGTTTCAGGTTCATGCTCTTTTCTACGGCATTCCACCAAACCAGATTACCATAGGTTAGTATTGGTTTAATTATTGCCGAATACATCCATCTGATAATTTTAGGGTTTGGTCCCCAGGTTTTCCCGAAAATTCTATTGCAGGAGTAAAAGGCGATAGAGGATCGATGCCTTTTTATATCTTTCCTTGGTGTTCAGACTCCACTTTAGTTTTTTATCTAAGATCACTCCAAGATACTTTGCATGATCAGTGGTTTTAAGAGGTACACTGAACAAACAAACGGTCGTTAATATAAGAAACGACGTTAATTGAACGGTTATTTATTGCCACAATAAAGTTTTTCTTGTCACAATAAACGGTTTGTTCAAAAAAAAATATCAGCGTTTAATAATAATCGTTTGTTAATACTATTAATGGACATTTATTAAATGAAAAATAAAGCACTCAATCACCGTTTATTAAGATTAATAACTCAATTGATTGTCGCAAACATTCCAGTTATTAAAAATAATTAATCGTTTATTGCGATAGTAAACAAGATTTTTAAAGGTGGTTTCCAAAGATTTTATCGCAATCTTCATCCAATATCACAACCAATTCTAAAATTAATAATCAGTTTATTATTTTTTATAACTTTGTTAATTGACACACAATAAACTTTGATAGTTAAAAAATAAACCGTTTATTATGTTAATGAAAAACTTTATTAAGTGTAATTCTTTAGCTTTAATAACAACTTCATGCTATATCACAATCAATTCTTAAAAAATACTAACAATTCATTATTTCTATAAACTTTGATTAAAGGAATAAGTAAGCAATTATTTTGGTAATAAACAACATTTTTAATGAACTCTTAAATGAGTATTATTATCCCAAATTTCGTTTCTTTGACTAATAAATTATTGAAATCAAAAAGCTAGGACTACACTTCCCAACGTGGCAAACAAATTTTTGTATGAAATTGTATGAGCTCCATGCTCCATCACACTGAGCGCCAACTAAACTTCAAATAATTTAATACGAATTCTTGTGAATCGCAGTACCCCTGCAGAACACGCATACTTTCACAGAAACTATGGTCCAAACTGTGATAGTATTGGTAAAAACACTTGTAGTCATTTGTCATTTTGACAGCTTTGTTTCCTATTTCCTTACCTTATATCATCTCTGGGTCCTACCATATTGTTTTTGTTTTTATATTATTCATGTACGAGGAAAGAGAATAAAATGAAAGAAAATGAAAATTGCGGGATCTAGGGAGTGAAACGTAATGTGGCTTTTCTTACAACCCAAGAATTGATCCGTGACGTAAAAGTGGCAATTTTTTCCCCCTTAAACGCATTTCTTTCAGAAAGAAATTGAATTTTTTCCTCGAAGGATTGATTTCTCTTGAATCTCTTGTTGGAGACGGATTTACACATACTTGTACACGGATCTTACACATATACTACGTGTGAGTTTCCTGTTGTTGTGATTATCATGTACAAAACGATTTAACAGCTGACCAGACAATTTTTTTACATTTCCTTTAAAGTATATTTGATCGCGTTCTATTTGTATGCAGTACCCATCCTACTATTGTGAAATGTTATTTTTCAAATATAATTTGCATATATTTTCCTGATTTTTTCTTTTATGCCAGTGAACACGTAGCATAATCCATGTTAATTGATTTTAACAAACCCAGTTACTGCCACAATTGCGCTATTTGTTATGACAATAAACGGTTTATTAATCCTCTAAGCAGTTGTTTAAAACATTTAACGAAGCGTCTGATAATTTTAACTCAGTATGAGTAAGGAAAATCTTGGTTATACAAAATAATTAATCGTTTATTGCGTTAATGTACCCGTTTATAGGCATAAACATCCTGTTTATTAAATTTGATAAACCGTTTATCAATTATCAAATTCTTGAAATTTGGCAGTGTAAATTGAGTTCACCACAGTGTTTCCGCAGGCAAAAATACTTTCGAGTCCCAGAAGCTTAAAAAACGAGTCCACATAAAAAAAAACGTTAAACTCTTTCAGAAATCATTTTGTATTTTATTTTTAACATACAAGAAACTAATTGTATAGTTTGAATGTTCGAAATACAAGCGTTTAAGATAAGAAATAACGACTCAAACATAAGAATTTTTACTTCAAAATATAAAATTCTTAGTAATTGTACCTTTTTGTGCCTTAAAAAAAACGAGTCAAACGTGATAAAAATGAGTCTCCGAGTGGTCCGAGTAAAGCAAAAACGAGTCCATTTTGACTCTTAAGAGGCCAGTTATAGCTATCATTGGTTTTCATCATTGAAATACAATCATTGGAATTTTTCTGATAGGTCGGTTATAGCAATCATTGAAAATTTCTGTCAGGAATTTTTTTCCTGCCGTAATTCTATCATTGGAACTGTGAGAAGTTGAAACACAGATCATTTCTGTAGGTAAATTATTGGAATTGTACAAAATTGAAACGCAAATTATTGGAACGATTTGTTTTCATTTTTTGACATAATAGAATCAGCTGTTCAGGAAAATGAATTTACAACCGGAAAATGGAAAAACACATTTTAATGAAAAATAAGCATGTAATTGAACTTTTTTATGTCAATAAAAATTCTTGGAGTGATTTCCGATCGATTGGTATATAATTTGCACTTCTATTCAAAAGAAAACATAGTTAAATATTCATTCAAAGATTTTTCCGGATCCATTTCAATGATAGCTACAACTGGCCCCTAAGAGTCCATGTCGTAACACTGTCACCAATACTCTTAATGTGAGAAGTATTTAGATGAACTTAACGAAGAAATTAAGTGACGCCGACTACAACGAGTAACGAGTCAGAAATCAGTCACAGTTTGCGATAGACAGCCATCAGAAGTGAATATTAAAAAAGTTTTTCTTAAGTGTACGTGTTTTTTTAAAAAGAGCAACATAAAATCAAAGGTAAGTTATTATTTTATTCTGCTTCTCATTAAAAGTATAGGAATAAGTATGGAAACAAAGTTTATTTGTTTTTGATTTCATTTGTAGTTCATTCATAAAATGGCTTTCAACAAAAATATTTTAAAACGCATTGTTCTTAGCTTTGTGGAAGAAATCGTTTTCGAAAACATCAGGTTCATAAGAATTTGATATATTCATTGAAACTATGGCATTCGCTCTCGTATTGCTTTTGGAAGGTCCAGCCTGGCCGGGGCTTATTCATTCCGTTTCTTTTGTGAAAAGTGTGACAGTTAACATAGTTTCTTCTTTATCCAACTCTTTTTCGATAAATCAACTAATTGAACCTTTTCTTTGGCTTACTTGTATTTTCAGTTAAAAAAGATAAAAATTCATCAGGAGATTCATCTTCCGAGAAGAAGAAACGCAAGGACAAGAAGAAGAAAAAAGATAAGAAACGCGCAAAGTATGATTATTATAATAATAATAATATTAATATTATAAACGATAGTAATAAACAGTTGTATATATAAATAAACGCATTTATTAAAATCAATAAACTCTGTTCATCAAAGCTATAAACGGGTTTATTAATTCTATAAACGTATATAATAAACGGTTGTATATATTTATGAACACATTTATTAAAATCAATAAACTTTGTTCATCAAAGCTATAACAGGTTTATTAATTTTATAAACGAAAATAATTAACGGTTGTTTATATTTATAAACAAACTAGCAGTTGCCCGCGACTTCGTCCGCCTCTCCCTCGTCCACCGGCCAAAGTATCATCACGACTTGTGCATCATACGCGCGTGGGAATTTTTTTGCGAAGTTATTGTTTAATTGCATTGCAGTCAACTCTCGCTAGGTCGTAATTCTCTTAAACTTGAAAAATCTGAGCTTTTTTTATGATTCCCTTCAGTTTTTCATACTTAAAGCATTCCCTTGGTCGATCTCTCCCTAATTCTAATATCTCTCTTACTTCTGCATCGTTTTTTTTCCTGAAGTCAATTTTTTTTTCCTGTTTCTTTAAACTGAGCATATTTTTTAGTTAAGAAATATATAAATTGATATTGTTTAAACACAATAATCTGCACAAATAGTGCAATCAATCACATTCACTGCAATGATTCACATTCACAAATCAATTGAACTCTCAAAACTCTAATTTGATCAGTTATTAGGCCAGTTCCACCTAACAACATCTCACTGAGATCTCAATGTCACCTTGACTGAGGCAAAATAATTTGATGGAATATAATTCTCAGTTATCATTGAGATATAACGGTTACCTTACTAATTGTTGTTGCACATATGCCAGCCACGTCAAAATAGCTGAGTGAGAAATCGAATCCAAAATAATTTCATCTCAGAGATCTGAGAATAAAATCTCAGTTCGCAGCTGAGAATTTTTGTTCCACTTAAAAAATCTATGAGATTTCTGAGATCTCTGAGATCTCAAAGAGATGTTGTTAGGTGGAACTGGCATTTTTTATATAATTTGCTTTTCCAACCTGCCTTACGTTTGATGCAGCCAACACAATATTTTTCGTTCTCATCTTTCTAACTTCTATGTTGTTATTGAACTGAAAACGGACGAAAGCGCGCGGGGCGGCGGGCGATATGACAGCCATTGCTACTGAATGGGAAAAATAGTAACACTATATCCACTTATACACGCTCGTTTTTTTTTATTTTTTTTTGAAATTCTGGTACCTACTTTAATTCTAAAATCAGTTGGTGCTGAGCAGTGCACACTGCACAGTAATTTTTTCAACACATACCAAGAAAAATTAATATTTTTTTGCCGCTTTTTCCACTTTTTCCACTGATTCTTCGTTTATATCGCTTAATGTTATATAGCATAAGGCCTTCCATAATAAATAAACTATTCAACGCAAAATAATTGTTCACTTTGATTAAGAGTTCCTGAGATCAGCGGGTTCAAGCAAACAACAGAAACATTGAAAAAGGAATATTTTTTGCCGTTTTTGCAATATTTTGAACTGACGCTTCGCTCCTACTGGTATCAGCGTAGTATGATATAGCTTCTAGCCTTCCTCAATAAACCCACCATTAGACACAAAAAGAATTGTTCAATTTGACTGAGCAGTACCTGAGATAAGCGCGTTAAAACGCAGAAAAATAAATATTTTTTCCGTTTTTTCCACATTTTCCACAGATTCTTCGCTGCTGTTGGTCACAGCTAAATTTTAAGTAAAACAAAGCCTTCCTCGATGAATGGACTCTTCAACACAAAAAGAATTATACCATTCGAACCAGTAGTTCCTGAGATTACCACGTTTAAACGAACAATCTCTTCAGCTTTATATATTAGTAGAGATTGTATTGTATTATTTGCCGTTTTTTCCACATTCTCCACAAATTCTTCACTCCTATTGGTCGCAGCTTAATGTTATATAGCTTCAAGCCTTCCTTGATAAATGATCCATTCAACATTAAAAAAATTGTTCAATTTCATTAAGCAGTTCCTGAGATAAGCGCGTTAAAACGCAGAAAAATTAATATTTTTTTCCGTTTTTTCCACATTTTCCACAGACTCTTCGCTGCTATTGGGCACAGCTTAATGTTAAGTAGCCTAAAGCCTTAGTCGATTAATGGACCATCCAACACAAAAAGAATTATACCATTCGAACCAGTAGTTCCTAAGATTACTGTGTTCAGTGTTCAGTGTATTTTACGTTTGTTAGTAAACAACACTAGATCTGTCTTAGGTGGATTGACGGTCAGCACACAGTTCCTAGTCCATTTTCTCACCAACGAGAGGGCATATTGGATCTGTTCACAAGATCGTCAGGGTAGGCTATTATTTTAACTCCACTTGATTTCAGCTTAGAGAGTATGCCGTTCATGACAAAATCCCAGAGTAGTGGTGAGAGGCTTCCCCCCTATGCAGGATGTGGGAGAGTAGTATCCACATCCTGCATCCACATCCTGCAAGAACGTTGCAAGAGTGTATTGTCATTCAGAGATTTTTCAATGACGCTGACAACACTATGTAGTGCTGTTTTTACGCTTTTTTCTTTTATGTAGGCATGCTGAGATTCCAATAAACAATCCGGTTTCAAGGTGCTTCGGATGTGCATATCAATCAGCCTCTCAAAAAATTTCCAAATGAGTGTAGGGTAGAGTCGAAAGCTGCCTTGAGAGAAAAATGCTTCAACCAAATATCAAATATGTTTCCTTTTTGGGTCTTACGTGTTAATTCAAAATTTAATATTTCTCCATGAAAATCAAATATTGATGCTTGCCAAGATTAAGACAACGCAACCGAAGACCATACCTGGTTAAAATTTAGTATAAGCAGTAAGCAGTATAGGTATGTAGGTACCTGATGGCTTAATTGTTTTCTTGTAGATTAGCATGAGATGGAAAAACTTTTGGACAAGCTACATTCATGGGTAGCTTATCTGATTAGCATCTCCTTGTGAACAATAAAAATCTTATCATTGCATTGATTAGACATTGCAATGTGTTCATGTTCATTCAGGCAAATATTCATGCATAGGCATTTGAATGCCAAGAAACACGTTGGGTGGCTGGAGATTATATTTATCTATTGTATTGCAAGCCAAAACAATGCAATGAAGCTAGAACCTGAAGGCTTTTTCGTGTTAAGTAATTAAGCTACCAGCTTAATTAAAGTTGTGTGAATGGTGAAAGCAAAGGAGCAAATTTAGGGAAAAAGATCGTTTTTAGTTGTCTCCTTAAACCAGAACTTATTCAAGGCGGGCCTATTTAAATAAAAGAGAACTTTCTATTCGAGACATGTTTAGGTGTACCTACTGTGTAAATCGTTTTTTCACAAGGTGAACAATAAGCAAGTTAAAATCAGCTTGTTGAGATTCCACAATTAAACTTAATTGTGATAAAAAATCGATTTGATGAATTTTTCTATGAAAATGTAAAAAAAACCGGCTTTCATTTTCCAGATTTTCACTTTGTTGGTCAATCAATAACTTTGAAATGCAAACACACACATGGGAAAACATTGTTTCCTTCAAAGATGATGAATGCTAAATCCCATATTGACGTCCAAGTGCTCTTCTTCCTCTTATATCGATGATCCTTTCAACTTGAATCCATCTCTCGAAAAGAAATAAACAGAAAACCCCCAGTGAACTATGTAACTATTCTCATGGATTACTCATTAAGCACAAGATCAACATTGGAGCATCCTCTTTAAAACTTCATTGTACATGATGCCCTTATCGTTATGGATATGTTAATCGCCTTTTTGAAAATGTTTGCATGCATATCTTTTATGGATTCATATGAAAAGGAAGGCAGGATAAAGTTTTTCATTTATTTTAACGACGACGACGCACCGATTTTGCTTATATTAATCTTTTTATGGTGAAGTTCAGAGATTTCCCATAACGCTTTAGCGTGAGGAAAAACTTTGTCGCTTTCTTAATTTGTGGGAAATGTAATATTTCTCAAAATTTAAATAAATTTCTTTTCTTGTATTTTTTTTCGTTGAATTTTCTAAATATGAATATTCATACTTGCGGAAAATTTTCGAATAAAAGAGAAATGCGAATCTATGAAAAATTCAAATTTGATTAGGTAATTTTTTTCACTTTTAGAGACAGATTTGAAAAAGCAACAGCCAAGCCCAGGTGTTTCCTGAAAAACTTCTTGCATCGCGTTTTTACTCTAGTATGGACTATGTATAGAGGTGTCCGTGGCTTAGTGGTTAGGTGCGTTGGCTGCTTAGCAGAACGTCATGTGTTTGAGTCGTACTCGTGCCCATAGTTTTTATTTTATCTTTCACGGACACTGCCCCTTAGGGTGTCCCGTCGATGTATGAGAAATTTTTTTCGAGCTACACTATCAAAAGGGGTATAAAAATTTGCGTAATTTTACACAGATAAAGAAAACGTCAAAAAAACTGAAAGAACATGGTATCTTGGGGGTAGTACCGGGCTTTGAAGATTTTTAAATTTCATGTTTTTACATACTTTAACCGTTTGAATAAAACTATAAAAAAATTAAGTTTTAAACGTATTTTATTATTAATATTATTTAAACAAATCACATAAAAACAAAATAAGCAAGAAATAATTTTTAATTAATGACATAACCTTAGAATTTAAACTTATTTTTGTGTCAAAAATTTGGCATTTCTGCACAAAATTTCAACTTGTTTTTAATAAAGCCATCTCTAGAAGTAGGGTCAGTTACACTCTGTGATGCCTCTGTTACCAGTTTAACACATCTTTCCACAGATTGGGTGTGACAGGGAAAGTCAACAATTTCTAAGCTCTTATCTTTTGCCATGATGTGAAGGTATCGATCACATACCTTGGCAACTGTTGGCAACATCAATCTATTGCGATAAGATCTTGAAGTCGATGGTGCCTCTGTCAAAGGGGGGTTTGTTGGGGATACCTCTGTTACCGAATGTGTTTCTGGGGAAGATTCACGCACCAACTCTTCATTGCAGTTTCCTGAGACAATATCCGTTTCCTGCGTAGACCATTTTTTTGCTTCCCTCTTTGACTCTTCAATTTGCCTCTGCTGTCGTTTCTTCAAGATATTTGTTTCTTTCTTGTCAACCCCGCTTATAACCATTTTCCTTTCATTTCTTTGATCCAACAAAAAACTTCTCTCATGGATGGGAACTTTCTTTGGTTTTAAACACGAATTAGTTTCAAATGAAGTGCATTTACAAGCAGCAACGTCGAAAAGCTTCTCAGATGACTCTAAAAAGCACTTCAGTTTGTTTTCGAAACTAGCATTTTGTTTGCTTTTGGGGTATCGCTTCACAATATTGTACCTTTCGAAACAGGATTTAAGTAATTGAATAACTCTTTCCTTAGTAACAATTGGAATCGAAGCTTTAGCCCAAATATTGTCGATTTCTTCAAAAACAATCGCATATATTTCTGAATGGGAAGGATCCTTTCCGTTGAATTTAAGTTTTAGTTCGTTCCTTACAAACAAAATGAATTTAATGACATCTCTTGTAGTTGGTAGCTGCCGATCGTCAAGTTTTTTGTATGATCCCAATATAGCACAAGTAGTCCCACATCGTCTTGAACTCATTATTTTAAAAAAAATCACAAAAATTGCTTTTAAAACTGTTACAACGCACTTTACACAACCCGTTGAGGATCTCGAATGAATACTAAGGACTTCAAATTGTGGCTTTTGTATAAGATCAGGTCTACAAATTATGGAGTTCAACAACCCATTTAGTCATCAACAAATCCGACTTTATTACCGGATTGAATTGTGTAGATATTTGTCAGGTAGAAAAAAACCTTCAGTTTTAAATCCGACTTTATTACCGGATTGAGTTGTGTATTTTACAGGTAGGAAACAGGTAAGAACCCAGATCTTTAAAGGACATCAATAAATTAAGTCATTTGTGCAGGTAGGCCTCAAATATACAAACAAATTTTTCTTCAAAATCGGATACTTAGGTATAGAAACTTTAATTCAAATTGTGTCAGATTTATAGAGCAGTGGTTTTAAGTTCCAGGAAAATGATGATAATAGCAATATGCCCCAAAAATTAAAAACAAATCAATTTTGGTCATTTGGGGGTATTTTTAGCTTAAATCCTTATAAATTTGAAACCGCTGGAAACGTATTGTTGCATGCAAATCAAAACGTCAAATATGTTCTAAACCTAATAAGATCAAAAAGTTAATATTTTATAATAAATAGTAGCTCAGGAACCGAAATCAAGGAAGGGAAAAAAAGCATAAAAATATCAATTTGTCAAAATTTTGAGGGTCGGTACAACCCCCTAGACAAATTTTAATATTTTTGTTTTTTATATATTTTTGTAATCTAAGTCCAATTACGCAAGTTTTGAGAGGTATTTTGTTCGGAAAATCCAAAAAAAAATTTTTTTGTCGGGACACCCTACTGCCCCTTGCGAAGAACTGACAAAACTTCCAAGAGTATCAATCTGCCATGAAAAAGTGCTTCTCAACTTTGCCGTTCGGAATCGGCGATAAATTGTAGTTCCCCTCAATTCTTCACACGCTCTTCAAGAGCTGTCGAACCACTCTATTTATTTTTTATGGACCATGTATGGCGATTAGATTTGGAGACTTTGACACTGATATTTTTGTTAATTAGCAGTTGGACCTTCATTCTTATGCCTAGATTATCGGGAAAGCCTGTACTGTTCTTTGTTGTGGCAGAGAAAGCCACAAAGTAAGGGCTGTCTACGGTGAAGTAATTTTAAAGAGATGATTGATGTTGGATGTCCTTTTTTTTTGGGGTAGCCCTCATAAACCGCAAAAACCGACAAACACATTTTCTTCGTATACGTTTCAAGCCTTATGTAAGCACCAATCACATCAATTCTAACATTTTTTTTTGTCGTTTGAGTATCGGAATTGCGTGAAGGAATTTTGAAAGAATGTGACTTGTTGCCTATTCTGTTGTTAAAACGCAGCTAAGAAGTTCAATGTGCCTTTCGCTAAGCACCCAAGGCTCGGATCCGTAAGTGAGTACTGGTTAGATTATCGTCTTATACAAAAGTTTCGAATCGACTTTTAGATTGAAATAGCCTTGAAAGACTAAAAAAGATTCTGTTGCTTTTGAGCAGCCACCCTCGTATATCTTCTACCATATTGTTATAGGATTTAACTAGTGACGCAAAGTAATTGAAGTATCGCACTAGTTCCAGTTTGTGCTCCTTCACCTTAATAGTTGTTCTTCTCCTTTTGCCAACATTTTCAGGAGGCGGAGCCACCATGTGCTTAGTTTTTCCCTTATTTATATGCTGTTCCAGATTTTTACCGACTGCTCGATCTTGATAAATGAGGATTGTACAGCTGTGGACTTCTTCCAAAGATGTCAATGTCGTCTGCGTATGCCAATAATTGGTAACGATCAATGGTCCTTTTCTTCTACCTGAGCGTCGAACTTGTGGAGTTGTAGAAGCTGAGTAAGGTCAATGATTCTCGGGAATTATTTCTCCAGACGAGTCCTGAAACCAAAGGTCGCTCGCCCCTCCCCTTCCCGATCTTTATCCCCTCCTCCATCGGCTTTGTGCATTACACTGGCTGATGTCTCCTTATCCCCTGACTGTATAGTGTATCACTTCTGTCAGTACCTTGTTTCCTTCCTGGGACGCTTATGGCTCAATTGCTGTTCGTCTCTCCTTTTCCAAATCATATCCTCCCCTTCAACTTCCCAATTGGGCTGGATTCAAGGTGTTATACGACCCGTGACGATGATCAGCCAGGCTGAGGGCCCAATTTCTAAAAATAGCTCAGTCACTAACGGAGTATCCGGATACCAGGCGACCTCCGGATTAACTAGCCTTATCTGTGTATGCGAATCTCTGCGCAGATGGACCCCCCCTTTACTTTGCTTACTAGTGGGACCTTAATGCCAAAACAAAAACAAAAACAAAAAACAAAAATTCAAACCGGTGCCGGTATTCCATCTACACCGGGCGGCAGTTCGGCGGCAACGTCGGCTGTCGTTACACCTTTGCCAAACACAGGAGAAGGGATTGTGACAAGTCACTGCCCAACTTCGAGTGTGGTACAGGTTGTATCAACACCGGGCGACAGTTCGGCGATAATGTCGGCTGTCGTTAATCCTGTGCCAAACATAGGAGAGGGGTCTGTGCCAAGTCATTGTCCAGCTTCTAGTGAGGTACAGGAGGTATCCCTGGCGAAAGCGCCTCCTCATGTCGGTAGTTCCACTACCAAAGAGAGTAAACCTCTCCAGGATGGTCCTAGTGGTAGTCTTCGTGGTGTTAGCAGCGTCGTGAATAACGACCCTGCCTCCACTACGAAGACAGCCATCCAACCTAGGGTCCTCTATAAACAACGCCGCTATGCGATGAGATTGCTAAAATCCCCTGGTGCAACATTGGGGGATGGTAGTAATCCCATCCATAGCAAGAAGATTGAGTGGGCTTAATCCATCTTAGCCAAAACTAAGACCAGCTGCGACTCCACGTCAAAGCGACAAAGGTCTCTGGAGGAGTCCACTCCCATCCCTAAGAAACCCAAAGTGCAGAACACCAGCACTCCCAAAATTCCTAAAGTACCTCTCACTAAACCTTTTAGTGATGTGCTTAAGGAACACAACAAAATCGTGGTTGCGGTCATTGACAGAAGCAATATTGATGGCGCGACTACCTCTGACCGTTGGCAGATGGTGAAACTGAAGCTCTCGGCTGGCTTTCTCAAAGTCATGCGAGCGCATCCGGGTCCACCACCTGTAACAAGCGCGATCTATATACGCTTGCTGTCGGCATGCTGGGCGAAGTTTGGCCAGGCGCAAAACTCGAGGTTGTTGCAAAGGAAGATATTCCTTGCAGGCCGAGAGCTCGTGCTTGGATCCCGATTGAACCTGCATGTCCTGAAGACATCCATGAGATGATCAGGCTTAGCAACCCGGACCTCTCCTGTCACGACTGGAAGATCGCGAAACTGGAGGAGCCGAAGGGTCTTTATCGAAGTGCGATCATCGTTATCAATAAGGACTCTGCGGCCTCTCTGGCGCGAGACAAGGGAGTGATAAGATACGGGTTCGAGACGATTACTCTCCGCATATACAAAAAAGATGAGGTAGACGCTTTATGCGAGCCTCCACAACCCACTTCAGAAGCTGTGTCGCAAGACGTAGGGGGTTTTGGTGCTACTATCACCTTCCCATCCATGGATGTGGACGATGGTGTACCTGGGTCCTCTTCTGTCGCGGCATAATCTTCTTCCTTACACTCAGAAGCTGTGTCGCCAGACGTGGGGGGTCCCAGTGCTATCATCACCTTCCCATCCTTGGATGGGGATGATGTTGTACGAGGGCCCTCTTCTGTCGCGGCACAGTCTTCTTCCGAAACCGTCAAAAGTTTATCCCTAATGGAGACTGATGACTCATCCAACAAAGTTCTCTCCAGTGAGGAAGAAGATAAACTGCTAGGTTCCTCTTCGTCCGATCTGGATGAACTAGATTTAACAGTGGTGGAGGTTGATCTGCCTAGTTGTAGCCAAAATGCTGCAAATAGTACAGATTAATCTCCAACACTCCATTAAGGCTTCGGCCTCCCTTCTTCTCCGCCTGTCAAAAACTGGGGAAGATGTCGTTCTCATCCAAGAGCCCTGGATTGTGAAATCCTTGGTTCGAGGATTGAGAACTCCTGGCTACTACGTCTTATATGTAACGGGAAAAGGTAACCCAAGGTCCTGCATACTAGTAAAACGTAGTCTAAATGTATTTTTACTCCCTAATTTCAGTGATATAGACGTCACCACAGCCAGTATGGTAATAGACAACCATACCTACTGGCTGGTATCAGCGTATTTGGGCCACGACCACCAGGGCCTACTGCCTGGTACCACTATGGAGAAGACGGTCGCTGAATCAACAAGACTCAAAACCAACATAATTTTCGGTTGTGACGCCAATGCGCACCATACTACGTGGGGTAGTACCGATATCAATGACAGAGGTGAGTCTCTTTTTGATTACATTTTAACAACTAATCTGGTAGTAAATAACGTTGGTAATGAACCTACCTTTGTTACTAAAAATCGACAAGGAGTTTTAGATATCACTCTTGTCTCGTTACATCTCTCGAATAAAGTACTGAATTGGAGAGTATCAAAGGAGCACTCGTTCTCCGATCATAGGTACATCCAATTCACTCTTATTGAAGAGTCCCCAAAACCGATCCATTTCCGGAATTATAGGAAAACAGATTGGCCAAAATATAGGACAACTCTGAAAAGTCTGATTAAACCAGAACTTAATGATCCTCCCTTATGCGCTCTTGAACTCGATAAAAAAGTTGGTGAGCTTACAGCAGCCCTCAATAAAGCTATGGAAACTTCCTGTCCCCTCACTACAGTGCGGGGAAAGAGGAAACCACATTGGTGGGCTGCTGAACTAGAAACACTCAGAGAGGTTGTAGAAGGCTTTTTAACCGTGCATAAAAGTCTAGACACCTCCAAGATTGGGATTCCTATAAGGAATCCCTCAAAAAGTATAAACAAGAATTGAGAATAGCCAAAAGATCCTCATGGAGATCCTTATGTAGCTCAATAGAAGAGTCCTCGGAGGCATCGCGGCTAAGGAAGATTCTCTCGACAAATCCAACCATGCCTAGTTGTCTCAAAAACTCAGATGGTACATGGACTAACTCTTGCGAAGAAACGCTAAACCTGCTATTAGATACCCACTTCCCAGATAGCTCCAAATCCGTTAATACAATAAACCGTCCTGGATCGGGTATTAACTTAACTTTTCCTCAAGGTCTTGTCACAAAAGAAAAATTGACATGGGCTCTGAATAGCTTTAAACCTTATAAATCTCCAGGTCCAGATCAACATACCATCGATATAACTCTGCCCATCATTGAGATGATGTTCAAAAGTTGTCTAGATCTGGCCTATATACCTCAGCGATGGAGAGAGGTAAAGGTAGTATTCATTCCCAAGGCGGGCAAATGCTCGCATGTCAACCCCAAAGATCTAAGACCTATTAGTCTATCATCTTTCATTCTCAAAACGCTGGAACGATTGATTGATATCCATATACGTAATAGCATTGATAAGGGACTATCGATGTCTCAGCATGCTTACTGCAAAGGGAAATCGGTAGAAACAGCCTTGCATACTCTGGTAAGAACTATCGAATACTCCCTAGAGCAAAAGGAATATACTATGGTTGCCTTCCTGGATATTGAAGGTGCTTTCAACAACGTTGACACATCTGCTATCACTTCTGCTATGACGACCCTAAACGTCGAATACTCACTCTGTGAGCTGATTAATCTTATGCTTAAAAGCAGGATCATCAACTCTAAGATGGGGGATTTTTGTACGAAAAGGTCTGTCAGTAGAGGCACTCCGCAAGGTGGTGTTCTGTCCCCTCTCCTGTGGAACATAGTAGTTAACGAATTGCTAATATCCCTCGAGAGGGAAGGCTACAGAGTGATTGCGTATGCCGATGATGTTGCTATCGCCGTCACAGGAAAACATCCTAATACACTGAGAGACCTCCTCCAAAACGCACTTAATATGCTCACAAGATGGGCTGATCGCTGTGGACTTAGTATTAATCCTCAAAAAACAGACCTTGTCCTTTTTACACGGAAATACAAGATCCCAGTAATTGTACCCCCTTCAATAAAAGGTGTACCACTAATTTTTACCAATGAAGCCAAATATCTTGGTCTGATATTAGACAAAAAATTAAGTTGGAAGCCTAATATTCAGGAAAGAGTTAAGAAAGCCACAGTAGCTCTTTTCTCTTGCAAGAAAGCCATAGGAAGCAAATGGGGTTTTCAACCTCGCATAACCTATTGGCTATACACATCGGTCATTCGACCAATTCTCATGTACGGGGTTGCAGTATGGTGGACTGCACTGGAGAAAGTCACTTACTGCGACAAACTCAGCAGAGTCCAACGCACTGCATGTCTCTGCACGATGACACTCGTTAGACACTCTCCTCCATCTGGCACCCCTCGACATTTTTAGCAAACAAATGGCAGCGAGTACAGCTATTAGACTCAACGCCTCATCTCAATGGACCAACAATAATGTGGGACACTCCATCATTTTGAACTCTTTCGGTTCTATACCAAAGTACATAGACTACACCATTCCAAAACCCCAATTTGGTAAAAACTTCCAGATATCCATTCCATCCAGAGAAGAATGGGAAGACAAAAAACTTCTGGATGACAAAGGCATTCATTTTTATACAGATGGATCCAAGACAAGTGATGGAGTTGGTAGTGGTGTGTACTCAGAAAAGCTTAATTTAAGCATCTCATTCCGCCTCCCCAATTTTAGCGATCAAAGAGGTTCTCTCCTGGCTAAGAGAAAACGTGATACCGTAACATGGGGTTACTTTGCTCCGTTTTTTGCACTATTTTTAGAAAACCTCTTAAAAATGGTAGAGACATTTTTTCATCTGTTTTTTTTTTTTTAATTCATGATAAGACATGAAATAATGCATTTATTCTAAAAAAAACATTCAAATAACAGTAAAAATATTTTGTTTTTTAAGTTGAAAAGTGGGGCAAAGTAGTCGAAGGGACGGGGTTACTTTGCTCCACCTGAAATTTTTAACTATACTGCCTGTATTTAAAGAGCTGGAGCAAAGTTAGTGTTGTATTTTAATAGCCCTGGATCAAAGCTTCAAATCTGTAAGAAAATTTTTTTGTAGGTACACACAAAACTTTTTTTTTTACAAAAAACAAAACAGCCTCTTTTATTTCATTAATTGATTATAAATAAATACGAATTTTAAGAAAAAAAAATAAAACTTCATTAATTTAAACAAAATAAGTTTAAAATAAACATAAATAACAATTTTCAACAAACGAAAAAATAGTTCACGTTTAAAAACAATAAAACATCGCTCCAAGGGTAGGTAAGTTCATCTCTTTGATATGGGGCAAAGTAACCCCAAAACAAAAAAAAAACTGCTTAGTCACATAAAAAAAATGCAATAATTATTATTTATTAATTAAACAAACAAACGCCATGCGCAAAGTAATAACAAAATAATATCATAACTAGAATTTTTGTACCTACTTTGTCAATTATCACACAACTGGTTTTACACACCAAATTTTTCAACACAAAAAAAACACGAATTTCCCACCTCAACTTCACAGGTCAATTGCATCTTACAAACTGCCGGCAGATGGTCCGTTGCAACACGTGGCAGATGTATATATGTGTGTGTGTATATTACAGTAGCTTCGATTTAGAGAATCTAACATGTCTGAGTGTGAATCAAGAAACTAACTCTTTTCGTCAGTGGCGCAAAGTTACCCCCGCTGGGGCAAAGTAACCCCATGTTACCTCAAAGCAGACTTCATATTAGCTCCCTGATAGGTGTCCTTACGGGACACTGTCTTATAGGCAGACACGCAATACGACTTGGTGTAGCCTCAAATGACTTCTGCAGGAGCTGTATGGATGAGGAAGAAGAGGAAACAATCTCTCACCTTCTCTGCACTTGCCCTGCTCTTTCACTAAGACGCAAACTTCATCTGGGAGAATACTTTTATGATAACCCCAGTGAACTAGCTAATAAGGATATCAAATATCTTCTTCGCTTTATAAAAAGCTCAAAATGGTTCGACTAGTAAGAAGTAATTCTCTAGATTCATGTGGTATCACAATGGGCCTTTTCTTTTGGCCTAAGTGTGTGGATTCTGAATCCGCAGCCACTGTAACCTAACCTAACCTAATGGTCCTTTTAATAGATGTTCCAGAGCCACGGATTGCTTTGTCCAATGCGTTTTCTCCAAGACATGCCAGTCGGGTCTAGATGGCAATCCGGATACTTTAATTTGGCTTGTAACGATGATCATGGTCAGCCTTCGTAGTCCTTATTTCAGGCACGTAGCCAGAGGGGGGGCTAGAGGGGCTCAAGCCCCTCCCGAAATGATATTTGAACAAAAGTTTGTATATTCTCTTATTAGTTCCTCACTACTTATGTAACCACATCGTAACCAGTTCAAAAAATGCAACCTATATAAGCCCAGATATCCAAAACGAAATCTTGGATATATGCTCTGATATTGTCACCAGAAAAATATCTAACCGGGTTATAAGATCGAGTTGTTTTAGCATTCTGGCTGATGAAACAATGGATGTTTCTGGCACTGAGCAACTTTCAATATGTGTCCGATATGTTGACTGCTGTACAGAGCCCACGAAAAGTATGCTTCAGGAAAATTTTGTAGGTTTTATTCCGACGTCTTGGAAAAAAAGGTCACGATAGACGCATATAATTTCGAGGTAGTTAGGGACTTTGTATACCTTGGCTCTGCAATCAATACGGACAACGACATCAGCGCCGAGATCAGACGAAGAATAACTCTTGCTAATCGCTGTTTCTTCGGGCTAAGAAAGCAATTGAGTAGTAAAGCCCTCTCCCGAAAAACTAAGTTGACGCTCTATAAGA